>CM060959.1:98504998-100974998 GCA_030765055.1 Mantis religiosa
GAGAGAGAGAGAGAGAGAGAGAGAGAGAGAGAGAGAGAGAGAGAGAGCTAAAGAACTAAAGAATACCCAAAGACAACAATTTTTCTCGTAATGTTTTTGAAACAGCAAATAAAGTTTCTGGTCTTCCATGTTAATTAAAGTAAAATTACAGCAAACTATGCTGATAAAATGAATGCAGTAAAGGAGTGTACAACAACAATCTCGAATGCAAACGCGTCGAGGTCATTCTAGCATTTCCAGCCAGATCTAGCTTAACACAATACATGGGTACGCTTCTTACTAGGGACAAAACATCAAATTGTTACAGCACGACTGGACCTTTCCTATTTCCATTACGTTTTGGGATTTTACCTTTGTATATTTGTTTTAAAGATTAGTCCTTTATCCTTAAATATCTACAAAATATAAGTATGGAATATTTATACCATTACATTTTTAGTTGTTCTGATTTCGACCAATAAGTCAGAAAGAAATATTGAATTCCAACCAAACATGACCATCTACTTCTTCCAATTTATATTTTTATGATTATCACTTTCATAAATTTTCTCCTAAATATTCAGAAATAGAAGTTGTGTTATTGCGAAAAAATCGTGAGCCACTGAGAGTGACGAGTGATTTTGTCTAAGGTATAACAAACCTCTCTTCAGATTTAATGTGGCTGTTTAGTGGCTAAAAATGATTAAAAATGAATACGCATATAAAATTATAGTTTTAATATTTATACGAGGTTAGTAAAGTGTAGAGAACAATACTTATAACTTTTTTAATGGCAGTATCATTTTGTTCCCTCAGTCTCGGAACGTACAGGTAGTTGCCTTTTTTCGAACTGTAATTTAAATGTACTACAGCACATGACATTTAAACCAAGAAATGAGAATAATAACAAAATCGGTGGTGCTATGTGGTGTTTGCCTGATCAGCTGCATTTCTTGCCGATTCTTGGCTTTAACTCTTCAAGATCTCTTGGTCGGTCCTTGTCCACTTCAAATATCTCCACAAGAAAAAGTCTAAGGAGTTCAGGTCAGATCTTGACGGCCAATCAATACTTCCTCTTCAGGTCCGTAGAAAGAGTAATCCTTCGTTCTGGATGCATTTCATTAAACAAGACACAAACCTCATCTTGGGTCCTCCTCCTATCATCATATCCGATCTTTATTAGTATTTCAATTTATTGTCTTTGTGTAAGTTGCATCATGTCTAATTACTTTGAGGAAGATTTTGCAATGAAGTAAGCATTATTGTCCTTATTAGGTTAGCTTTAGTCTGTACCTGTTCAATCCAAAGACACATATTGAAGTAGCCTACTGTATTGTTTAATTCAAAACCTACACAATTTGAAGTAATGATGCGTTCTCCTTTCCTCAGTACATATGCAGTAAGGTTCTAATAAATTTAAATTGCTGTTTGAAAGGGTATTTGTTTGTTCGTTCTGAGGCTTGATAAATGTAAGAGTACAGAAAAAAGAAACGTTGCCATTAAAAAAACAACACACACCCTTTATTTGTAATCATAGTAATGTGAGGTTATGTTGATATCTTACAGCTTTTCTAAAAAAAAAAAAAATATCACTTCACAGAGTTGCAACAGTGGAGCTACAGGCATTATTCCATACTTTTTACTCCTCGGTATATTATTATTATTATTATTATTATTATTATTATTATTATTATTATTATTATTATTATTATTATTATTATTATTATTATTATTATTATTATTATTATTATTATTATTATTATTATTATTATTATTATTATTATTATTATTATTATTATTATTATTATTATTATTATTATTATTATTATTATTATTATTATTATTATTATTATTATTCTCCAAATGAAATAACCCTATTTTACCAGTAAGGTATGTTAGGATTCTAGTTAAAAAAAAACACATATATAGAAAGATAAGAATAATTGGACATGGTTAATAGTCATAACTATTTAAAAATTTGGTCAATGAAGTGCTCAAAAGCTGAAGTGCAACATTTTTTAAAGAATACATTAATCAATGGTGTTGGAATAAAATAGATTTGGAGTGATTTGCCCTTTATTGCTGTTTATTCAAGTGCTGTTACACATTTCAAAAAATTTTCCATTTTTTTTATTAAATGTGATTGTAGCACTTTTAAAATTGAATTCCTATTGGAATTAAATAACTCTAAATTAAATTAAATAATTTTAGTTCTGCTTTTGTCGTGCAAGACGTTCTGAAATTTACTCGATTATTATAAATAGCATATAGTGACTTTGTGGGTTGCCGAAATTCTAAATGTTCCTGTAGCTCAGTCGGTAGAGCACCTGCCTGCCGTGCTAGGGGTCCCGGGTTCGATTCCCGGCGGATGGGGATTTTTCTCCGACCAAGATAATTCCTCATCTTCCCCAGAGTCTGGAAGTATGAATGAGAGTGTGAATGTGTGCGTGATCTAATGATTAAAAACCAAAGATAACGAGTTAACACCTTCGGTACGTTCCAAAGGAGAACGGCCGCCGATATGACCATAGTAGTTAAAGGCGGGGTATAAATGGAACAAGGGGAAAAAAAAAAGTTCTTTATTTCCGTAGAGATACATTGTTCAATTCTCACGTAACAACCTTACATCACATATACAACACAATCTTCCAAACAGTGAAGACAGTGTTCTGATTACATCAGCTCTCGTTACAACAACACTTTACGACTTTACGACTCTTGGCGAATCGTCGCCTTCTTAAATACCTTAAATACCTAGATATTTCCGAAACAATAAAGAAACCGAATAATCTCTATCAACCAAGACGTCACCAGAAATTTCCATTTATCTCTGTTTGTTTCGGCAGACCTTTATCTCGCGCTATCTTTAACTGCTTATGGAAGCTCTTTATTACCGTGTAACACTATCCGTCTGTTATCTATTTGCGCGGAAACTTTTATGCCCGTTGCCGCGACCGTATATTTACTGTTAAATGTCTTTGGAATTATACATAGTGGAGTCATAGTTTTAAAGTTGCATGTAATTCATATTTTTGTTTCTCTTTAGCCCTTGTTCTTGTATTAATCGTTCAAATGATGAGATTGCAGTTTTTTGAACAAAATGTAGTATGAACTTTAAAACATGCAATTATGATTCGAATTTTCTATTATTTCATCTATTATTTTTCAGAATTCACAAAATCCTTTCTTATTGTTTCGGAAGTTTAGTCAAAGAAGCTTTATGGAGACACGCGTTTCATTGCGAATTTTAACATTAAAATCGGGAACTGAATTTGGGTTGGCAGCACTGACCTACACCACAGATGGCCGCGCCGTGGCTCAGTGGTTAGACAGCTTGTCTCTCACCAAGGCGGTCCGGGTTCGATCCCAGGCGACCGTCCCAGCGCCGTTTTCTGCGGGACCTCCGGTTTCCCCGCCATCTCATTCCACCGGTGCTCCATCTTCATCTCATGTATCATCAGTGTCACCGCCTGCGATGCCGTATGTAGTAAAAGCGGGCGTTAAACACCACACATTTCACATTTACACCACAGATTATCAGCAGCATCCGGATCTTGACCTGCAGTCAATATATAAAATATTATGTTTAGCGAATTTTAGTTAGTAAACTATTATGTTTCATGTACATAAACATGGTTCTGATTTCACGGAGCTAAAATTCACAACGATTAATGAGTTTGAGCCTAACAGTGCTGTATAAATCTGCTTCGAACTGCTGCATAATAAATCTGGGCTTCCTGACAGGGCTGCCAAATGACACAGGGAACAGCACAGCAAATTCCACGAAGAATTAATCATTATCTGGTCTCAGAGAGTAGGAGGTTTCTCAGAATTCCTTTACTCATCTATTAAACAAGCTGTTATGAGATATTGAATGTCTGTAATATAATACATTATTGGTTGAGCGCCATTGAGGATTTAATTAACGTTTCTGCGAAAGCTGTAACGCGGCCTTTATGTGCACGATTAACCTAATTATTTTGTTAAACTTCCTTAAGAGCTTTGTTGTTAGACTAGGGAAAAATATCAACATTATTTTGGAAGCGTTCCCAAAAACAGTTATAGATCCAATTTTGCCAGTTCCAAAATAGCAATGCTACAAACATTGCAGTAATGAGACGGTTCGAGAGTTTATATTAACCGGTTTGAGAAAGCAACACGTACAAGTACAGGGTAATGTTGCGTTACAATATTAATATTTATATTGTTATAGTCGCGCTGCTCGAACGGGTGCCATGGGTTTATCTTTGCTAATAGATACCCCTCAGATAACGCACTGATTACTCCACGTGGAGTGAACATATACCTGTCATTTGACATTCCTGCGAATTCCATTGGTTGAAGTGGTGCGTTCATTGGTGCTTAGCACAGGGCGCGCCAGTTCCCCTCTCACTCTTACAAGAATAATCAGTGCGTTATCTGAGAGGTTTCTATTAACAAAAATAAAGCCATGGTAACCGTTCGAGCAGCGGGACTATATATTGAAATGGTACACATCTGCTACCCTAGAACGGTCGCTGCTTCCAAGTTCCTAGCCCTTAAATTGGCATAACTTGGGGAAACGTAAAAAAAAAAAAAAAAAAAAAAAAAAAAAAAAAAAAAAAAAAAAAAAAAAAATAGATTGTGTTTGAAAATTCCTTTATTTTTGTGAAATGAACACATAATAATAAAAATACGAATTGTAAACATTTTACTTAAGGGCGCCGGGGTAGCGCAGTGGTTTCGTTCGCGGTTCCCGTGCTAAGAGTCCTGAGTTCGATTCCCGGCTCTGGGGTAGCGATTTTAAGTCGGCCCTATCCACGCTTTCAGCTATGTCTAGCACATGTGAAGTGTCCCCTATGCCCAACGTGGTGCGGAGTTCACGGTATAAGCTGTAGGTCCTCTCGCCTCACCGTCATCTTCACTTTCACTCTATCATTGGAGGTAATGGGCACCGCCCTATGGGTGCCTCCATCTGAGAAATGGGTCCGGTCATCACGTGGTGGGGCGAGGTTACCCCGAAGACCAAGGTTGCCATGTGGGGAGTGTTGGAAACCAACCAACCAACATTTTACTCAAAATATTAACTCGTATCCTATAAGATACACTGCCAAGAACGATGTACATTTGTAACTGGCGAACTTGTATCCTATAGGATACGCTGCCAAGGTAGCGTAGGTACATTAGATTTTTAAAAATTTTATATTATAACTTGGTATGAAAAGCTAGGAAACAGTTTCTTTTTTCAGTGAAAAAATCTCATGGTACACTTTCTACAAAACACTGTCCATCCCTTTTGAAAGTACCTGCACCGGCCTTTGTATCATGAACAGCAAAATGTGCATCATCATCCAGCTGTAGTTCTTGACTTGGTCTTGGTTGAATATGCTTTCAATTTATTAATATGTTTTTTTAATTATTTATTTCAATTGCTCAGCACAGTTAGTACTATACAAATTGTGGAGCTATATACATAATATACATAATAAAATTAAAGTATACAGGGATAGAGGATACCAATATTAGAGTCCTCAAGCAAACTGGTCTGATTAGTGTGAGTATAAATCAAATAACTTCTTCATTGCAGAATAAATAAACATTATAGAAATAAAATGTCCTGTATCAAACGTGCCTTCAGTCTTGGTGCAGCATCAAGGCGAATTCCCAGTTGGAAGAATAAAGCACCTGATACATAAGGAAGGTGAGCAAAGAATCTGCTTGTCGTTGTAGAGATGTACTCATTAATGCTGACTATGTCCAATTCTCTATGCAGCTGTGCATTCGGGATGTACCACGGGGCGTTCACAGACAATCGTGATATTCTGTTTTCAAACACCTGGAGTTGGTGAATATGAGTAGGTGAAGCACATCCCCAATTAATATGTTTTGAAATATATTAACACATTCTGTGTAATTAAATCACATAAATGAATGAAATACAGTATCTTCTAAATATCAAGGCTTCGCGGTGATCAGTCGTGTCAGGTCTATGAATGTCGAGCTTTCGGTCCTGAAGAAGGCCATGGAGTCTACAATGGCCGAAAGTTCGACATTCATAAACCTGACACGGCTGATCACCGCGAAGCCGTGAAAGCTTCAAGTCTTACATCTTCTAGATAGTTAAAATCATGGCGAATTTTGGGTAAATTAATTAAATACCCCGAATTTCCTGTTCATTTCATCTCCATTATCATTTCACATCATCTCTCATCTGGTGGTCTCTTTCAGGGTAGAAGTGTCTCGGCGTTGCATGGCAGGGTAATATACTCTGTGTGAATCACTTCCTCTTCCGGTGGGACGGTCTCCGGTCTCCGAACCCGGTCTGGTTGGTTTAATATGATGTTGCAGTATCAAAAAAGTGATTAATTTGAAATAAAAATAATTATCTTAATGAGGTTTGGCTTAGCTCGTTAAAACGTTATGCATACTATATATTCTGAAAAGTCAAAGCAATCAGAAAAATTTTATGGTTTTAGATTTTCAAATATTCTAATACAGGTGAAGTAAAAATAGACTGCCTGCGTCTGGTGACAGAGATCCCTAGTTCGATTCCGTGCTGGAGGATAAAAATTGTTTTTCTGGCTATAAATATTTACTGTGTTTCCTGGAATTTAGAAATGCGATTGCAAATGTAATTGTTTTTGTAAATTTATTGTTTATAGAAAGCAAACATTAAAAAAAACGTTAGGCGAACATATTTTACAGTAAACAATTGAACGTTGTTTCCAATGACGAATTGTTCCGTCGATATGATCTTAGATACATTCACTTGTTTTGATGACAAGTGAGTGTACATCTCGAAGCTCTCTTTTGTTTCTACATTAAGGGACTAACCGTGTAAGTGCACATTGTCGTGTTAAACTATGTATACAGTTTTATACTCGAGAAAGCTTCGGTCCGATTAAGAAGCTCGATAGAATGTTGTAGTGTGACGTGCAGCAATTCTAAAAGCGGAACTGCATTACGTGCTTGTTCAGGCGAAAATGTCTGCCCTTGAGACGGTATGTGGGAGTTGGAAGCCATGTTTAGAAGAAAAAAAAATGCTACACCTGTTTTCATCAAACATTTTGCAAGTCATAAAGGCAGTCTTTTAAAATTATTATGCAGTAGCTCGGATAAAAATATTGTGCTCGTTCTCATGCAAGCTATTGAGTTACCTGATAAGCTTATATATGGATTACAGGCTGCAAAACCGCTTGAATCCCTACACAGGACTTTGTTTTCCAAGTTTCTCTATTGTACTCCTCGCTTCAGATCTATACACAACCATTGTATTTCTAATAGCTGTTTCACATAAAATAGGTCGAGTCTGTGAAAGCATTTGCTTATAATAGTTTTTATAAAAGCTCTCTAAATTATATTAAATAAAACAAATAAAAGTGTTGCATAAATATAAAAGACAATCAGTTGTTGACATATGCTTATAGCCGTCCGAATCCAATATAGTGAACCGTACCGACACCTAAGTAGGGTTGCGGATGTAGATGGCAGTGCTTATTCTGAACGTTCCTTTCTGAACAAGCTTGTGGCTGAAAGTAATGGGTGAGAGTCATAAGGGAATTTCAATCCAAGGCAGAAACATTAAATGGGAGCTGCTTGGCTACAGTATGAAGAGTATGTTTTATTTAAAGTAAACATGGAGTAAGGTGAAGGATATTGCAAAACATAATTCAGTATCACAACTAAACGCGAATTAAATATGCGTTTGCATACAAATCTGATGTCTTTATACTGGGGAGGGGTGACGTTCAGTGAGGTCTACCCGAAAGTCTGAAGACTCCGACCTCTGTCACCCGGAGTGATGGAAAACTCCGGGGATCTTTACATAAGGTAATATCTGGAGTCTAGAAAGCCCCCCCCCCCCCTTCGACAACAACGTCAAGACGGGTGGAAGTGGATACGTCACTTACGCGCGTTAACCCCGCAGGGAAGACTACCGAAAAACCTCGGTGAGGCCTCCTGGTGATCTAGCACACCTTGTACTAGCTCTGCAGGCTAGTACCCGGGACTTATGAGGCAACCCTCTGCCCCCTCCGGGCGATCGAAGCCTGGCCGGAGGTACCCGATCTCCCGCGGGTGTCGGGAACACTGCCCCCTCGAGTCCATTCAGGGAGGGGCTCGAATGTTCGGCCCGAGGTTCCTCTGGTAACGCCAGAGGTACCACGAGTGCTAAGGGTCCGCAGCGCTCGCACTAAAGCAACTGAAGAGGACGGATCCCCTCCCCTACGGAAGGGGAGGGATGACATTAAATGCGAGGATCTACTTCCATTAGTCCTGGACCCGTAGGACCAGAACCCGGGCCTCTCGGGTATATTTACCGTAGGACAGTACGTATTTTATAAACCCCCCCCCCCCGCGCTGCACACGGCAGACGGGACGGAAGTGGATACGCCACTTACGCGCCGGTCCTTAATGAACAAGCTACCAAAAAAAAAAAAAAAAAAAACTTGGTAGGGCCGTAGGTGATCTAGCACACCAGCTACTAACTCTGCAGGCTAGCACCCGGGACTTATGAGGCAACCCTCTACCCCCTGCGGGTGGCCAGTAGCTTGGCCGGAGGTACCCAATTTCCCGTGGGTGGCGGGAACACACTGCCCCCCTCGAGTCCAACCCAATCCGAACAGCTCCCAGAGGGAGGGGCTCGAATGTTCGGCCCGAGGTTCCTCTAGTAACGTCAGAGGTACCACGAGTGCTAGGGGTCCGCAGCGTCCGCACCTTGGCAGCTGAAAGGGACGAATCCCTCCCCCTACGGGAGGGGACATGTTGAGTCCAGAGGCTCCACTCCCATTAGCCTTGAACCCGTAGGAACAAGACCCGGGCCTCCTTCAACCAGGGAGTATCCGAGCTGTCCCAAAGGGCGCTCGGCGTCCTCCGTGGGGCTTTCCATAGGGCAAGACCTAGAGACTAACAAGCCCCCCCATTTGGTCCTATGGACTCAAGACGGGATGGAAGTGGATACGCCACTTACGCGCGTCAACACTCAAGGTGAAGACTACCGAAAAACCTCGGTGGGACCGCCTGGTGATCTAGCACACCTACTAGCTTTGCAGGCTAGTACCCGGGAGACTTAATGGCTTCCCTCAACCCCGTCCGAAGACGTACCCGATTCCCACGGGTTTCGGGAACACACTGCCCCCTCGAGTCCATCCCAATCCGAACAACTCCCGAAGGAGGGGCTCGGCTGTTCGGCCCGAGGTTCCTCTAGTAACGTCAGAGGTACCACGAGTGCTAGGGGTCCGCAGCGCCCCAACTTTGGCAGCTGAAAGGGACGGATCCCTTCCCCTACGGAGAACGGGAGGGGACAGCTCGCAGAACTGTAATCAGCGCGTATCTGTAGTGAGCTACCACCCCGGAGAAAGAAGAGTTGAAGTAAAGGGAAAACCAGTTTTTGTAACCCACGCATCCTATAGCATGCTTGTCATACTGGGAAGGCGAGCATAAACACCGTGGGGACAGCAGAAGTGAACTCATTACACATTCCTCTAGCTTGCCTACTTGTGCTGGGTAGACAGTGGATTAGACAGATAACGACCAGCTGTACGAGAAGTGAGGCCTGAAAAAAAAACGTTACATGGTGCAAGCATCCGAACCATCTTCCCACATAAACACGACAGTTAGATATGAAAGAAGCTACCCCGGGATTCACTGAAGACAAGGGAAAACCCAAGTCCGTTGACGGGGGTCGAACTACAACCTTCCGAATGGGGCCACGTCATCCCGCTTGGTAATCCTAGGTCTATTAATGATACTGCACGATCTTGCAAACTTTATCTCGATGTATGTGTAGAAAATATTTGTAGAACCTGGTATAAAATGGATACAGAGTCATCCGATTTTTCTCGTTAATGGTTTCAATACGTTTTGAGCACGATCCGTGTTTACATACATTTGAAACCAACTCGATACTATCCTCTGTTGTGGTAGAATTGTATGCGAGATCCAGCTCGACCTAAATCTCGTCTTGGGTATGGAAAATGGGCTGAGATTGATTTCACTGCAAAGGAAGATGTGCTTGAGTAGTAAATCGAAGCTATTAAGAAGCGATGTTGTACAGAGAAACTGGGTTAGGCGATGTAGCAGGGATTAATAACAAGATGCCTGGCTATCAGGTGTGCCGGAAAGTAGCGGAACGGGTTTTATGTGGCTGTGACTCATCTGGAATCACAACTATTCCTTGCCACCCGCACGCAGCGCAGATTTGCGTATCGAACGACGGTCAACTTCTCCGAATAATGATGCTACACATGCTCCTATTTTACAACATATCTCCTTTGACCTTGGAGCAGTTTCGTGAACTATAACATCGTGGAAGTCAGATTCCTCCAGGTCTCCCAGCTAACAGTTTTACCTTACCATTTAGTATAATGTAGTCAGTAATAGATCTTCAAACATGCAGAGCGTTTTTCATAAAGTTGCTGAGCTCAGTATTTGGACCTTATATCGCAGTCGGCCTTTACGTGCACGCAGCGTGTATTTGTGGTGAAAGTATGTTTTGACTTCAAATCTTACGATCCGACACTAAGATAAATGTCGCTTATGTTTTGTTATACGTGCTCTGTGGACGATAGACGATGAAGTGGAAGACCAAAGGTAGTCCTGATTTCGGTCGGAATGTTGAGTGGCGAGTGGTTACATTGTTAGAAAATCGTTAAGATGTTTGACACAAAACAATTAGAGCTTTATGCACACACACGTTGTCCTCCGTTGTAACATACTATTTCCCGAGGGCTCAAACCTGGCAAGGAAACAACAAATATAGCTTACATTCAAGATGTTCTCGGAAGCAAGCCAGGTAAAAGACGATTAGAAATCGACATTTCGGGAGCGTACATCGCTCCTTTTATCAGGATATCTATGAATGAGTAAGAAATGGCAGAGAGACGTGCGAAAGGTCAAGTGCTATGTCAGCCATTCGACCACGGTCAAAAAGCCCGGATAACACACTTTATTGGATTAAAGCTGGCCGTGAAAGCCTAAGCATGTATAGATCTGTGCTTCTTAAGCCGATTAACTTCCATTTTCAAGACCGGTTAACAAGAAAAGCTGAACTGAAATCCAGCATCACGATTAAGATCAACAAATAAAGTAGTTACGTTTCTATGACCTAATAATTTTCTATACTCACGCCATCTCCTGACCTGGCATTTAATTTACTGCAGTCTTTTGTTCAGGGATGCGAGTATTGGTAGTGTTTTGTCGTAGTTGACTGTGTATATCTCGAGTTATTGTTCATAACATTTCTTATTCATATCCTGATGATGGAAGCGATTTACACTCCCGAAACGTCGATCGTCTTTTCACCTGACTTGTTTCCCGAGAACATCTTGAATATATTCGTGGCCAGGAAAGCTTCAGTTCTTATTTTAACAAATATAGCTTGTTCATTGTCTCTTTAAAGTCTTGACATTGCTATATAGTGTACGTATCTTCTATATCTTGTTCGATGTGATCATTCATCTTATATTAGAAGATAACTTGGAGATTTACACAAATATGAATTAAATATCTTCGCTAGGGAGTTGATAGTTTGAAATGTATGTAAATTCTTATCAACAAATATATGGGAAGATACTTATTGCATGACGAAACCACGAATATCTATCATGATTTCCCCCAGGGGCCTACTTCGGTTGGTACGGGTTTGGCGCACCCAGGGTCCCGAGCCAACAGTCTCCCTCGTGTGGGCTCCTCATCGTGGCTGAGGGAGACGGTCAACAGGCCCACCCACGTGTAGGCCGTGCGTGGAGACGATTAGATTCTTTGTAGATTCTTTTCTAGTTTAGAGTTTAGGATATAGTACGTGTATTTTTAATAGGTTTTGTTACACTTGTATAGTTTTTAGAAAATTTTATATCTGGCTCTTGCCATGTCTAGTTTTTTAAAGGGCGCTGATGACCGCCGTAGTTGAGCGCCCTTATATATATATATATATATATATATATATATATATATATCTCATCTATCATCTATCATGATTAGGGGTAGTGATATTCAGCATTTTGAAATCAGAAATTTATCATTTTGATTTTTACATCTAGCATTTTATGGAATTTAGAAAAAAAGTTTAATTTAAATTAATTTGTTTAAATGATGAATATTAGTATTATTTATATGAGATTTAAAACACATTTATGGAGGGTTGTTAATAACAGTGACTTAAAGATGCATAAAGTGTCAATTTATTTGACATGAATATAGGTTAAAGCAATACACGGAAATGTAGAAGTTGATACAGACTAAAGCATAACACAAAAAATATAAATGCATACTGATGTAAAACTAACACAATAAAAAGAAAATGTACAAAATTATCCCCGCAATTGTTGACGTGACCTACGCATAGAATGAATGAAAATGGCGCGTAAAACCGAACAGAACAATGAAAATCGGAACTTTTGGCAACTGAGAACTCCAGTTAGAATTAACATGTGTTTATCACTTCCTTAAAATTACTATTGCTATTGATTTTCAGATATAAGAATTAAAATTTTCCGTTAACTGGGTTGTGAAGATAGATTTATGACAGTCACTAGGCGTCGTAAGAGGGATCTCTTTTGTAAAACAACTGAACTCGCTTCAGTACCAAACATACCTCATATGGGCAATGGTGGAACAATAAGCTAATTTAGCGGGAAGGGTTGCTTTCCATATTCCAGAAGAGTGGTCACTTATTTTATAACTTTCTTAACATGCAAAGGTTTTACAGACTCTTCAGTTAAAGTTTCCAAAAGAAATTGCATTGGGAAAAATAATTACTTGAGAAAATCGTCGATTTCGAATTTATATAGGATTTTGTGTCAATTTCGCACTTTATCGCGTTATATCGCATTTGCGAAAAATCACCATCCCTAATCATTATACTTGCTTTTATCGCGTATCCTTGTATTGCACACGACTTGTTTGACATTCGAAAAAGTACATTAACAATTATAGCCATCGGGAGGTAAACGAAACGCGGAAGAACACCTACATGTCAGCAAGGCAAGATTGTGAGAAACAGGGGTTAGTTAAAATAACCAGTTAATAAAAGTTCTGGATTGTTCAAAGTGTTGAATTGTTTTGTTCGGAAAAGCTGGTACGACTGTCAGATATCGTGACGTTTTTATTTACGTTATTGTCTACATGTTTGTTTTATTCTTAATAATTAACCCAAAGGCCACTGGAACTGTGAGTGATAGTGAAATAAATCCACCAATGAGATTAGAACACTTGCATCTGAGGTTTAGCCATTCCTTGTTTTTTCAGAATAAGAAAATAGCTGGGCAAATTTAACTGAGGCTGAGCTTTAAACTCAGATCTGTAGAATTGTAGGGTAGACATACTAAATATTTTATAAATTAATACATTTAACTAATTAAAGCAATGTTTACTAGGAAATCTGTAGTCTTATTTTAAGCTAATATTTTGAAAAAGCTAGTGATTTCGTGTGTATAGAGTTGGGGAAATACTTTTCCTTTCTCGTGGAGATGCTACCTTATTTTGGAACACATACGAAAACCAAAAGTGGTGTTGATGGGGCTGTGGTTTATTCATTGACGTGTGCGACTGTCTGTCTATTCGTGGTGTTGTCAAGTCGATATCGAACTGGTAGCTGAGGACCAAGAGATGGAAATCAGAGGCTGCTGGGTAGAGCTAATGGGCTAATATTGTCAATCAAGCTTGGTGATTGCTTCTCGGGATTGCTAGTGCTTTGTGTTGCTGCCAGTCACATGTACAGAAATGCCTCTATGTTGTTATTTCTCGCTCCATGTCGTTCGTTCTCTTTGCCTGCTATGTAGCGTATTCTAAAAGTGGTTGATACACCGAAATAGGACTCTCGATTCAAAACGATTGGAGAAACAATGAAAGGTGATGCGTCAACAAATTAGCTTCAGTCACACTTCATTTAGCGATCCAGGTTACTTCAGTATTTAACCCCTTTTCCGTTCCTCGTTTTACCTGCTTTTATTGAGATGTGAAAGCCAAACGGAATGTATTGGATTTGCAGTCAAACGCCGAGAGACACGATTCTAGCCGAGCAGTGACTAACATAACACTTTCTTATGTTTTACAGATAGGAAGAGTTATGGTCTGCAGCGAATTAGATGTGTTTGTGTGCTCATCGTTGCCACCTCGTTACTCCCACTCTTTTCATATTTGCCTCTCTCTCGCACACTATCCTAGAGCATGCATGTCTCCTTAGGGCTAGTCGTAAGGGAACGCAAACTGAATTTTTTTAAAATTTTATAATAATTCAGGTTTTAAAAGGGAATAACAACTGAAAAATACCGATTTGAACTCTCTGGGGTAAATAAACGAAGTACCTATTCATACACATGTGACAGCTCACTTTCTATAGATGCAGCATTCTACGGGCCAGCAGGAAGTGAAATGTTTACTCGCTCTCGAATTAGACAAATTCCTCGGCTTGTTCCAAATAATTGTTTTAGAACATCATATCAGTAGTTTAGGCCGCGTCATGGCTGAGTGGTTAGATCGCTTGGCTCTCACCAAGGTGGTCCGGGTTCGATCCCAGGTGACCGCAGTGTGAGATTTGTGGTGGACAATATGGCGCTGCGACGAGTTTTCTCCGGGTGCACCGGTTTCCCCCGTCAGCATTCCACCAATTGCTTCATCATCTTTTCTATCATTCATCGTGCCCTCATGTAGGCATATCATCCACTTCCTTCACCAGCCCGCCTCGGTAGTGTAGCGTGTCTGCCCCACGTTCAAGAGGTCCCGAGTTCGAATCTCGGTCAGCGTATTACCTTTTTCCGGGGTTTTCCCTTATCCTGAAGGACGAATGTCGGGTAACTCTAAGCTCTATGGACCCTGGCCTCATTTGAACGTCATTTCACCCATTTCATTCATCGTTCGATATGACAACGTTGGAGGACGTAAATTAAGAAAAAAAACTTCCTTCACCTTCACACCAGGCATTGGACTGATCATTCTATTGATCTACTGATCTGATTGATCAGCTTCTATTGATTTAACTATCCTGGTTCTCTATCGAATCCAAAGCTTCGGTTCCTCAGACCCGACCTTAAAATGGATAGAGGGAAAAGAATCCCGTAAGAGCATGATAGTGGTACAACTAAGGAAGTTAAAGAAGATGTCAAATGAAATGTGTAGTGTTTAACGCCAACTTTTACTACATACGGCACCGCAGGCGATGGCACTGATGATACATGAGATGAAGATGGAGCACCGGTGGAATGAGATGGAGGGGGAAACCGGAGATCCCGGAGAAAACCCGCTCCAGCGCTGTGTTCTCCACCACAAATCTCACTTTGCGGTCACCTGGGAAAGAAGATGTCAAGAGTATACATTTTAGTTCTGAAAAATTACAAATATATCTATGTATACACATACATACCAACCAGAAATGATGGCCATTACAGTAATTACGTTGCGATGCGTGGTTATAATATATTGGTATTTTATTTATTTGTATTATGAAAACTATTTGAGCCAAAATTATGGGGGTTGTACGATTATGTTACACACATTGCCCCTACCTTTGTCGTGGGTCACTTTTTGGAGCATTTGAATTTTTGTCTTAGTGCAAATAGTATTTATTAGAGATGGATTCAATTGGGGCTCGTCACAATACACTTAAAGGGAATGCAATATGACAACAGAACAGGACTCCGATTGGTTTCTAGGACGAAAATCGTCCCATTTGAAAGTCACAGTAGTAATGTTTCCATTGTGCAACTGTAAATTACTACTGCTAGCACTTATCGCATTACGTGTTGTCAACAAAACAGTGCCACCAACCTCATTTCGTGGCCGTTGATGCGCAGGATGTTCTGGTGTTCTGCCATTTTAACTCTGCTGAGTTCCGCTAAAAATACGGCGATAGATAAAAACAGTAAACTGAAAGAACGCGAGCAGCGCAATCTGTAAGCGACATTTTAGCACACAGTAAACACCTTAGCAATCTGCATGATTTGCGTGCTTTTAACACGTGAACGTGTGTGACGGTGCACCATTCTGTAAGAAATATGACGGCCATACGGCGAGTTTTAGAGGCCATCCGCCTTATCAGGGAATTCAGGAAATGTTAGAAACTGAACTGCATGTGAATATTGTTCCACGCACGCCAGAGACAAAGGTTAAAAAGGCACACCGTGTGGTTAGTTACAGCCATATATTTATTCGCATTTAAACCCATAAATGATTTAAAATACATCACTGGTATGTCAGTTGTCCAAAGTATGTAGTTATTTGTCTGAAAATCTATCATTTTATTGTTGTAGACCAGTATAATATGAAAATAACAATAGACGGTGCTATAATATTCTAAAACTGTAACTAAACATATTTCTTGCCTAAGGAAAGCATTGTGCAATGCCTGCTTCTGTAGCGTAAGTGGTCGTGTATCTGCCTCTTGTTCAAGAGGTCCCGAGTTCGGAAATCGGTCAGGGTGAGTTATCTGGATAAGGTTTTTTTTTCCGGGGCTTTCCCTTATTCTGAAAGATGAATGTTCTGTAACTCTAAGCTCTACGGACCCTGGGCTCAATTTGAGCATCATTTCACTCATTTCATTCATCATCTGATGAAACTTTCAAAAACCAAACACGCAATTTTGGAGGATCTACAATTTTTCATTTTTAAATTAACTTTTTCAACAATGACTCGCTCCTTCGAGATGTTCTGTTCGGTCAGTTTTCTGTTAGACACATTTAAAGAGCTCAAGTCACTGTTTCCGGGAAACGCGTCAGGAATAACTGTAACGTAATGCTTTCCTCTCTGACGTCACGTGCGAAGTATAACGTCTTCATTCTTGAAGAGTTTTTATTTTCGCGACTTTAATGATACGCTATATAAGGGTAAGCAAGAACAAAGCAGTGAATAATTTTGCTCTTCATTTCTAAATTTAAAGGTGTCACATTTAAAATATATTAAACTTCTTGTTTAGCGTATTTGAAATGATTTCCGTTCTTCGGGTTCCACTAGCTAGCTCGGGATGTCGGCCGAGGGAAATTAAATGTGTAGTGTTTAACGCCCGGTTTTACTATATACGGCACCGCAGGCGGTGACACTGATGATACATGAGATGATCTTGGAGCACCGGTGGAATGAGATGGCGGGGGAAACCGGAGATCCTGGAGAAAATCCACCCCAGCGCCGTGTTGATCACCTCAAATCTCACTTTGTGGTCACCTGGGATCGAACCGGGCCGCAGTGGTAAGAGCCAAGCGGTGTAAACTCTGGCCCGGCGCGGCCATATATTTTAATATCAAATTTGGCAAAAGTCTACAAAGGCTATGCTTTTAAATCAGATATGCCAATCCATCACCATGTGTTGCCGGTAGTCCGACTTTACGGCGATAACTTCTAACAGTTGCACGGCAGGAAAACGTAGTAACGAAACGGAGCCGGATTAAATCTGGTGTGTCCACCATTAGCACCGCTTTAAAGTGAATCTACTACCCCTGCCATGGATTTCCACCATAGTCTTCCATATAGCCGACGCCACGGTTGAACTGGAGTTTGCTACGGAGGGAATTCGGCACGTAGGTTCAAACGTGGTCTATTGAACCTATGCTCCCAAGTGCGGCACTTCCGGGAGGAAGGATAAGTGAGAGGAGACAGAGGGCGGCCGTCCTAAGGAGCCACGACAGTTCAGAGGGCAGGTTCCCTATAATTTCCCAGTTGGAAACTCCCCGGGACACACGTCGGAGAATGTAATTCATGCTGGCATGTTGGCCATGGTAGCTCAATAGTTAAGAGCAGCCGGACAGAGGCCGGAAGATCGTGGCTCAAATCCCATCTATGACATTGCATTTTGTTCATCTGTTCATATTTTGATATAGGCATTATTCAAAAGCCAAAATGTAGTGTATATAAAACAAATTAACTATCCCCATTTATAAAACTGTGTGTAAAACCAGTGCTAAGAGGGCAGGAATTTCATGGAATCGATGGGGTTTACCCCGAAGGCCACCCCCGGGATCCATCACATTCAGTTCTAATCATCGGTTTTTCCTGGCAGCGGTTTGCCAAACACTGACCATCAACTGGCTTCACTTGGACAACGTTTATCATTTATTTATCTATACTAATATTTTTTTAAAAAGAAGAGAATAAGGTATTTGAAACAGAAAAGAGGAAGGGAAAGAAAATGAGAGAATTATCAAAACTTACTTAGCTGATTTTAGTATTCCTGCATAGTTTCTTTTGGATGGATATAATCTTATAGATTATTTATTTATAAGCATTGTAAGCACTTCATTGGCAACATGACATCAACTTATACCATAAAGGGCTAAAAAGGGAAGCTTTAATTATTTTAAAATTGAGTTATTTGAGGGGACATTCCGCATCCTGTTTACATCAACTCGCTCTGATTTAGCTGAACTTTGTGATCAAGCAGTATTTTTGGTATGACTTTGACAAAACCTGGTACATTTGGGTTTTAAATTACAAAAGTAAAAACCACCATACCTAAACGGTACATATCTAAACAAAACTTCCCGTTATGTAGAAATTTGTTACCTAAAATATTATAACAGCATATCTTAGGACGTAGCGAAAATCATAGGTTAGCTTGCCGTTTCCAAAATGGATGTAACTCTTACTTTAACTACGTGAAAGTGTTAAAAGCTTCTCTTACCTTTGTAATTAATTTATGTAATGGTGATTAACTATGAAGTTGGAATTAATGTACGTAATATGTCTCTCCGCTGCATGGCAGGGAGAAAGATGTTCTCTGTTAATTACCAACTCTGGGAACTTGTTCTTCGGCTTTCGAGTCTCCCAGGGGATGTGCAACCGGGAAGGTTTAATCTGCAAGTGTTAGGTAACCCGTTTTCTACTTTGTCGGAGCACCTAGATCACAGCTCTTTCTCCCTTCTCACCTCCTCCCTCTCCTGATGTTGGGGACGGGTATAATCGTGCTACTCAAAAGGTTACCTTGGCTTTAGCTTTGTTAATACAAAGACCTCAGATAATGCACTGATTATTCTCGCAAGAGAGGGTACTGGCGCGCTTCTCGGACATGTGCTAAGCACCAATGGACGCATCCCTTCAGCCAATGGAATGCGTAGGAATCACAAATGACAGATAGATGATGTGGAGTAATCAGTGCGTTATCTGAGAGGTTTATATTAACAAAGCTAAAGCCAGGGTAATCTTTTGAGGAGTACGATAATACAGAAGAATTCTTTTTATTTTTATTTATTTATTTTGACATTTGCTGCTTTACAATAAAATTCAGAGACCGTCTATAAATTTCTAAGAAATCCTATCTCACATTCCAAGAATCCCAAGCTAGCCTGCCATACAACCTTGCATAGCAATCTCTTGGAGAATGTCGGGTAACTCTAAGCTCTATGGACCCCGGGCTCATTTGAGCATCATTTCATTACGTTGGAGGACGTAAACTACACACACACACACACACACACACACACACACACACACACACACACACACACACACACACACACACACACACACACACACACAAAGCAATCTCCCCTTACACTCGCGCAACCGTCGGAACTACTTCTACGAATTTGCCTGAAAACCAGTCTTCATAGTTAGTGTCATCTTACCCCGAGCCAAAATATATTCTAGTGCCAAATCTAACAAAATCTTAATATGTACAACTTCACAAACTATTAATATTTAATATCATTATAGATTATTGTTTAGTTAATAGACCTATACTTTCTATATCAGCTCCTTATGCATCTTTTGGCCAAGCTGGACAATGGACACCACCCGTATTCCTATTTTTAACTCCTTGCTTACAAAATGCAGCAGTACAGACAGTTTCAAGAACAAGATGCTTTCACTACCTCTTTCTGCCGTACGTCACGTTTTCGGCACGTGGCTCTTTCATTTGTTTCTCCCATGAATACATGCAGACAGCGCCACTGAAGCTAGACATGAACCTTGAGGGATTCTCTTTTGAGGAAACACCAGACACAAAAAAAGAAATTCCTCCCTTACCGAAAGCACCTATTATGTGCGACCTTGACAAATAGATTCTCGTCTGTGGTAATGGGAACATCGGCTCCTCCGTGGACACAAACTGGCTTGAGATAAAATACCTTCTTCACTCATAAACAAGTAAAGGCTCTTAAGAACTCGTAAGTAAATTGTTTCACAGATTGGCGACAGCAGTTTAATAACGGCAGTCACGACTTTGTGTTTCCCACAGGAAAGTAGACATATTTCTATACTCGTTTTACTGGCAGAGAAAGTGTTAGTGTTTTGTAAAGCTTGTCCATATCAGATAAAAAGCCACTTGGTCATTATTGTAATTAGTATCATGTGATGAACCAGATAGTTGGGTTTTAATACAATTTATATAACCATTTTTTATATTCTATATTTTACGATTGGATCGTTTGGAGTACAGAAAAGTATGAGTTTATGAGTCTGCATGAAGTTTTGTTAACCTCCTACAGTGTTGGTCATATTGGACGATGAATGAAATGATGTTCAGATGAGCCCAGGGTACATATAGCTTAGAGTTACAAGAATTCATCTTCCAGGTTAAGGGAAAACCTTATCACCCTGACCGAGGTTAGAACTAGGGATCTCTTGAACTTGATACTACCATCACGCTACAGAGACGGGCCAATGTCCTTCAACATTGTCATCGGACGATATATGAAATTATGATCGTATAATTGCAGGGTTCATAGAGCTTAGAGTTACCAGACATTCATCTTTCAGTATAGTTTATTTTATTTACGTTCTCCAACGTTGAGTCATGTCGTACGATGAATGAAATGGCTATATGATGCTCAAATGAATCCGAGGTCCTTGGAGCTTAGAGTTACCCGATATTCATCTTTCAGGATAAGGAAAACCCCGGAAAGAACCTTATCCAGGTAACTCATCCTGACTAAGATTCGAGCTCGGGACGTCTTGAACGAGAGACAGATACGCTACCGAGACGGACTTTCAGGATAGGGGAAAACGTAATCACCCTGACCGAGATTAGAACTCGGGACCTCTTGAACGCGACACTGCCACCACGCTACAGAGACGGGCCAATGTCTTCCAACGTTAAGTCATATCGGACGATGCATGAAATGATGATCAAATGAGTCCATGGTCCTTAGAACTTAGAGTTAACAGATATTCATATTTCAGGATAAGGGAAAACCTTAAGACCACGATCGAGATTAAAACTATGGACCTCTTGAGTAGGACTTTTCGTTTCAGAAATATCTGCGAATACAATTTTAATTGTAAGATGATTTTACAACTGGACTAAGATCGTCACTAGCAAAGCGGAACGAATTCCTAGCATGTAATTTACTCCACGTGGGGATATTCTGAGGTCCCTGATCCCTACGGAATAGAAGTGGGATAGCAACGAACTCTACTCCAGCCATTAAAGGATGTGACGACGAGAGGGATGGCGTGACCTTAGCTGCTATAATAATTTTATGTTGAAATGGAATATACACAGTTATCTATATATTTTACGTTCAGATACCTGGAATTTTTACGTTGCTTAATATCGGATGAGAGATTCTCAAAACAGCTGACATACAAATGCGTGTATGGTTTTCATTATGTTCCTTTAAGAAATATAATAATGCTATTATGCAGTTTATGTGCATGTGACCCTCTGAACGACGGTTTCAAAGCTGTAATCTACGTGCACTAGATGTGTTGCGACGATATGGAAAGGACAGAAGTATAATTGCGTGTCAAGGTTAGATGCAAATGCAAAATTAAACAGATTGCCAAGTGATTATCGTTAAAACTGCGCAGTGCAGTTAATAATCACACGAAAGCGACCAATCAACGAACCAATTCTACTTGTTTTGCTAAAAACAATCCAATTATATTGACAATCAATAACTGTCGCTTTATAACTAATTAGAGAGATTTTTTTTCCTCCTACGTACATTTTTATTTTTTCCATTATCTACATATAACTTGTAGAGAAATTATTTTGCATTATTTCGAAACACTTGCTTCAAAGTCAAAAAGTAGAATAAATGCCAGAATTCGTGTTTGACTTTACATCTTGCAGGGATACAATCCCCTTCATATGGAATTTTGTTTTAAATTCCTTAGCGAGCGTTCTGTTTATGAAATTGCTACATATTTAAGAAGTTACACGAATTACAAAAAGCGTATCTTGGATCTTCTGTTAAGTCCTGCTCATTCAGAGCATGTATCCCAGTTTGAGCACATCGTTTGATACGAACCTTCTCCTCCCATGTTTGGGAGCAAACACTTACTCCTGGCAGATATATTTGGCCAATATGGAGGATGTGGAGATACTTGGAAGCAAAGATTACGTGTTTTGAAACAATGGCAGACGTGTGAAGGCGCATACTAAGTGTTGCTCAAACTTATCCGAAAGATAGGAGGGAAGTTTGCCTCCACCTACTGTTCACGGAGCTGTGGTGCATTCATGGCACTCGGAAACAAGCCTTTCTAATGCTTGGTTACACATGTATCACTGAAGTGGAAGTGTAGAAAACGAAGAAGGTAGGATATAGCCACAAGCTGATGATGTTGATAGTTCATAAGAATAAAGCTTGTGCACACTGCGCTTAGTCGTGATGACAGAGAACTTTATTTTTCTCAAGGTATGAACCTGGGGTGCTCAATTAAAGCACGAAAGGGGAGGTTGAAATCACCTCTTTCCACCCGCTGCGATAGAATCGCGCGTTTACCTGTGGTTACTGAGTTCCACTGTGGTTACTGAGTTCCAGTGGCGGCACATCGCTATAATTCTGACGTATAGAAAATCATAAGCGTTCGCACTCAGTTTTCTCCTTACTAACTAATGTTTCTTAGAATGACTTCTGTGGCAGAAGTTATGTTTTACAAGGTCTGCAATATGTGGTGCAAAAGACGAAGTGCACAGTCTCAAAAGATAAGCAAGGTGGTCGTCTCTGATCTCGCTGCGGTACTCACTTTTAATATAGTTCTTCTTTGAAAAGTTTTGTTCGCAGATATATGTAGAGCCAAAGACTGCCATTAAATTAGATGTAAACAAACGTCATCTCTGATAATCACTACAGGGCAGAGATTTAAATAATTCCCATCCTTCCTTCTCAGAACATTTTACTGTCATGGAATCTTGCAGTAAAGGTAGTTCCATTTGTAGCTCGTGTGGGGCTTCACTACTTGGAAACTTCAAAGGAGTGCAAGATAATTGGACATTTGATGTATTTGCTATAGAAGTTCTGCATACTTTTCCAGAAGTATGGCGTTTATTGTGAACACGGAACGCAAGCAAGAGAAATGATGTAAATCTGCAACTGACAGTTGTCCTTCCCACAGTCGCAATTGTGCCATAAATAAGATATTTAATTCATTATCCACTCCCCTCAGAAATACAAATAACCGCGCCTCCACAGATCTGTCCACCAATTCGTGCAGGGCTAGAGAAAATCATGTTAATAACCTTAATTTGTCCTTTAATTGCCTTTCCAAATCACAACAGTTCTTCTATGTCTCGTTACTGTACCTCGAGGGACTGACTGATGCAAATAAATCGACTAAATCAGGACAAAATTCCTTCGCAGCAACCAGCAAGCATTGCTTGATAAATTCGCCTTCACTAAATGATTTCATATTTTTTCAATAAGATCCGCCAGTTTATAAGAAAGTTGTATCGCATTTCCAACATTAGAGTCATATTTAACAGGTGCTTTCATTTTTGTGATCTGGCTTCACCTAGAACAAAGATACGCTAAACGTTAATAGCAATGCCACTGACTGCTACCTGTTTCTCGCTGTCTTGGTCACTTGGTGTGGGGAAAACAACATACAGAGGACGACATAATTAAACATATTTATTACTTATATTATTTTAAAGCTAAGTAGAGTAAGCATACGTAAATACAACTAGTACAAAATAAACTTGAGTCTTCCATTAAACATATAAACTCATAAATAGCAACTGAAACTAATTTGCACTACAAGGAGAAATAAAACGGCTACTTTACATCTGGACATAAGTATTCGAACAGAGAACAGCTAGTATTTAGTTATCATCTCATTTCTTTGAATTACTGGTGATAATCGTTTGGGCATTGTCTGTATGTGTTGTTTAGTGACTGCAAATTCCATATTTATCCACTCTGTTTGAAGCTCTTTCAGATGGTACTTGCCTCTGATGTGATGCTTCCTCACACGCTCCTCGAGTTCCTTCCAGATATTCTCTATAGGATTTAAATCTGGAGATTGGGGAGGTGTCTTCAAATTGTGAAGAGTGTTGTACACGATCCAAAGCCTTACAATTTCAGCAGTATGCTTCGGATCATTGTCCTGCTGGAAGTAATAATCATGCCCTAATCCCAGCTTCTCTGCACTCTTTTGGAGATTGTTTTCAAGAATCCTCTTGTATTCAAATTTGTCCATGATCCCATCTATGAACATCAGTTCCCCAAATCCAGATGAAGCTATACAGCCCCATACTATCTCACTACAGCCACCATGTTTTACTGTAGCTACCATGTCCTTAGGTTCCCATTCTGTATTTGGCAGTCTCCACACTTTAAGACGTCCATCACTCTTGTATAAGCAGAATTTGCTCTCGTCCGACCAGAGAACCTTATCCCAGAATTATGTTGGTTTCACCACATACTGTTTAGGATATTCTGTACGCTTTTTTTTATTCACCTTATTAACATATTTTTTTCCCTGGGAACGCAGGCATTTTACCTAGTACTATTTAAAACCCGTTCAACTGTTCTGGTGTGAACCACAGTGCCAGAATATTGCTCAAGGCATCCTCTAATCTCAGATGCAGTGACTCTCGGATTCTGCTTCACCAGTTTTATTATTTGCCTTCTGTCTCTGGTGATGAGTTTAGAAGGAGCGCCATTTCTAGGTTTATTTACAACAGTATTTGTCTGTTTGAAGCGCTGAGTTATGCAGAACACTGTAGTTTTGCTTCTGTTAATGGTTTTGGCAATTTCAGAGAGAGATTTGTTTTGTTTGTACATATTTATCACATATTCCTCTCTGACACCGTTGTCTCCTTACCTTTACGTCCCATATTACCTGTGAGTTCGCAATCGGCTGAATAACTTCGAGCACACTGTCTCGAGACATAGCATAAACACAACTGCTATGTGGTAGGGGCGTGTAGGGTACGTACAACCACCTTTCTCTCTGTTCTATTGGGTAAGTTCGCATACTTATGTCCTCCAATAAGAGGTACAATAGAATACAGATTGTGTAATAAATACATGCAAAGTGATATTTTAAATAATGTTTCCGAGACACGAAAGGTTAATGTTTACAAGTTTAGCAATTCCAACGCTGCCAAATAAATATTACAGTATTTATAGTGCGTGCAATGTTACACGTTATATTTTTCGAACATTTCTGTTGGCCTCTGTATGTAGGGGAGGGAAGCGTGTGCTGTACAATTGAGCACCCATGGTGTTGGTCCAACAATGAAGCGTAATCTCCAGATTACGCCAGGTTTGCTTTTACGTGTTGCCAACAAGCTTTGAACTGCTCTTTCGTCTTTGACGTGCAGTTATGAATCCATGTTTTTATCTATGTTATGAAACTCGCTGGAACTGCGTATAAACAGTGCAAACAAGTCTTGAGAAATGTTAATTTTACGAAACGTCTGAGAAACTCAGGGAGTTGCGTTTGAATGTTCAACATTCATATCTTCAACATTCTTGAGAAATATTCATTGGAATGCGTTTTTAGCCCTTTGTTAATAAACGCGGCATGCTTAGAGCGTAAAGCTTTCTCATAACATCTAAAGATTTATGTTAAATCTGGTGAAGAGAGTTTCTCTGTTAGCTAACTCGGTACCTTGGTGATCACGGCGAAAGTTTGTCACAGTTTTGTGGCACAGTCTTGGGGACATTATCAGTCTGTTCATTCCAAAAGAGTCAATGTGTTTCCTAACATCAAACGACCCATTTTTATGCCCGCCTCTGCGTGTCTGCCCCTCACTTTCAAGAGGTACCTAGTTTTAATCTCGGTCAGAGTGATAAGGTTTTCCCCTATTTTAAAGATGATTGTTTGGTAACTCTAAGCTCTATATACCCTGGACTCATTTAAACATCATTTCATTCATCGTCCGATATGACTTAACCATGGAGGACATTGGCTGGTCTCTGTAACGTGTCTGCCTGACGTTCAAGAGGTCCCTAATTCTAATCTCGGTCAGGGTGATAAGGTTTCCACTTATCCTTAAAGATGAATGTCTCGTAAGTTTAAGTTCACACACATCAGTAACCGGACAATATTACAGGGATGTCCTGAAAACATTGCAAGTCATATTAGGTGCAAAAGACCCATTTCGGTGAAGCAGGCTGGATGCTGTACCACGATAATGCACGGCCGCATGTTGGCAATGTTGTTAATGAATATCTTGCAAAAATCAACGTGAAGTGCGAGTCCAGGGAAGAGCTCAGCTCTTCTGCTGGCTAAGGTCAGACGCTGGCGACCGACGGGAACGCTGAGGCTGAGGCAGAGGCAAATCCCATGGGTTTCCTCGGCTAAATACCTGGGTGTCCTACTTGATCGCGGGCTAAACTTCACTCCCCATGTCAGGGCTAAGGCGGGACTAGGCCATGTTGCACTCAGGCAGTTGTACCCCATTTTCAGGTCCAACATGCCGGCACACCTCAAACTACGTCTGTACCGTGCGATCATTCCACCCATGATTCTGTATGGGTGCGAGGTCTGGGGATTGGCGGCTCCGACCACAATCCGCAGACTGCAAATCGTGCAGAATCGGGCGTTAAGGATGATCTATGGTACTGGGCGTAGATTCCCTACGCACATCTTACATGAATATTCCCAAATCCCTTACATAGAGGACATGGTAAGAGAGAGATCTCGAACCCTCCATCAAAAACTTTCTACCCATTCCAACCAGCTGGTTAACACCCTGGGTCGGTATGACCACAGAGCTCCTCGCAGGAGGAGAAGGTACAAACTCCCCAAGGACGCCATGGGCTACTAGCCAGATGGGGTTCTCTCCATCACACTGAAAACACCAGAACCAGAAATGGGTTAGATAATCCCCACATAGCTTCCTATCCCCTCTGATCGTGCTGTCTTCATTCCGACCTTCTTCAAGCGGAGAGTCGGGTGAGGACGGCCTTGGGAATATATACCCCAGGCGGCAGCCTGAGCGGCTTAACCCAACAGATCAGAGAAACCTATGCCCCGACATAAACGCTTGAGACAAAAGACTAAAGACTACTACACTACCCAGATAAAGTCGCAGAAAGCGGCTAGGTGCTGGGCGAAACCATTCCGTCCAGGTAAACTTGGACGACTCGATTCTTCGGCTGGTCTGCCGTGAAGTGCGTTCATTTGAACATTTCATTCATCGACCGATATCATTTAAGCAAGCTTGTAGGACATTGGCCCGTCTCTGTAGCATGGTGGTAGTGTCACGTTCAAGAGGTCCATAGTTCTAATCTCGATGGGGGTTATAAGGTTTTCCCTTGTCCTGAAAGATGAATGTCTAGTAGGTGTAACTTCTATGGACCCTGGGCTCATTTAAACATCATTTCATTCATCGTCCGATATGACTTAACCTTGAATGACATTGGCCCGTCTCTGTATCGTGGTGGTAGTATCACGTTCAAGAGGTCCCTAGTTCTAATCTCGGTCAGGGTGATAAGGTTTTCCCTTATCCTGAAAGATGAATGTCTTGTAACTGTGAGTTCTATGGACCCTGGGCTCATTTAAACATCATTTCATTCATCGTCCGATATGACTTAAGCTTGTAGGACATAGGCCCGTGTCTGTAGCGCGTCTGCCTGACGTTCAAGAGGTCTCTGGTTCTAATCCCGGCCACAGTGATAATGTTTTCTCTTATTCTGAAAAATGAATGGCTATTAAGTGTAAGTTCTGTGGATCTTGGACTCATTTAAACATTATTTCATCCATTTCATTAATCTTTCGATATGACTTAACGTTGGAGGACGTAACTCTATTTTGTATTAAGTTGCATTTGAATTGCAGTATTTCGCGACAGATGACTTTTTCCATCCTTCTATCAACTGAACCTCGTACGTACCGGTTTAGAAAGAAATCAGGCTTGACCAGCTCCTTACTTTTTATTACACAAAATACTTTCAAATAAATCTTAATGCCTGATGTAAACACTCATCTCTACGTTTTTAGCAGTTGTTAATTCGCTATGCCAGCAATTATGTTTTCTTCAATATAAATGTGTGACTCTGTCTCATTAGTATCAAAGCTGATCAGAGTATTGGAGCCATAACCTTGAATTGTTTTTTAAATTCAGCGTACATATCATGTTGTCAAGTCGTAGCAAATATGACAAGTTAATTATGCTGCAACGTCCCGTCAAAAACGGTCTTCAGAGTCGCCTGGTTGCCCTTGCATCTTCCATTTGAGGTGCACGTTAATCTTTATTATTATTGAGAACTTGAAGGTCTTTGTCAGTATGTGCCAACAGCATAAACAGTGATGGCAAATTTCATATCCTAACTTGTCGTGCTTGTGACCTGCCATGTCCCTTCACTAAGGACCTGAAGGTAATATAGCCGCCTTCATTTTAATGAGTTTTGACTCCTTTTATTTTAATTTTAAGGGGGCACGTATGCAAATATTCAGGGTCTTACATAAATAGCCATAACATCCAAAGTTTTCAAGTTAAAGAAGTGAAACTTAGTATACTCATTTAAGATAATACAGTTAATATGCACAATTCTTTTCATAATTTTCAATTGTTTATAACTAATGCTACGTATTTTTTTTTTTCTATATGCAGAGATATTTATAAACTTAGGCCCATTTTTTTCAAAATTCACATATGCTATCTTTCTGAAATTTGGTACGTTATTTTAAAACACACTAAGAATGAATTTGTTGTATTAAGATTTCTTATTGAAGCTGTATAGAATTTAAACAAAAATGTTAATCAAATGCATCCCTTAAAAATTAAAATAATTTCATATATTTTGTATCATCACATTCCATCTGGAGCTTAATCTTAAATTCTAGAACCAACAAAATGTTCACTGTGGCATAAGAAAGCTGTGTGCTAAATGTCATCACTGTAGATGAAGTAGTTTGAGAGAAAAATGGGTTGAAGTTGTAGAAAATGCAAGTTACGGGGAAAGGCAATTAAAAATACAATAAGTATTATTCAGTTTGCCTTTTAATTTTAAGCAAGAACTTCCCATATCCATGGTCTGTGTCATTCTGGTCTTCTTGAGCCTTTCTTTATAAATTCCTCCTCTGTCTTGCTTCTTTCTGCATTAATTTCATAGCTCTTTCTACACTATCGATGCGAATGTTGTCGATACTCTGCAAACTTGTTTCCATAAACACACCAGATTGATACCCTAACTGATGCATAACTTTCTTTCTGCCAACATTCCCATCATTAAACACTATTGCAGCACCAAATGTAGCAATTTTCACCACTATGGAAGAGACAAATGATATTTTGGGACACCTTTTCCATATCAAACTGTTGAGGCTTTCATTTGGGTCCATAGAGACATTACTTTAGCAAGTCTGGGTGTGCTAAGAATTGGTAGGTGAGCTTTATAGATTCCAAGACAGCTGATGGAAGACCATGTGTTGCTACTATGCTACTATGCAACACTAGAGCATTTAACTTTTTAAAGGTACATACAGACCATGTACAGTCATAATATTTTGGCGTTTGATAGCTAACACTATATACTATTTTACAAAACAATAAAAGAAATTGGATTTTTTTGAACATTTTCTCGTACGTCCCCCCTTAAATGTATCTCCTCCAGTGTTAAACCATATCGGACGATGAATGAAATGGACGAAATTATGTTTAAATGAGTGCAGGGTACATAGAGTTTAAAGTTATTAGACGTTCATCTTTCAGAATGAGGGAAAACCTTATCACCCTGACCGAGATTAGAACTAAGGGACTGTTGAATGTGACACTACCACCACGATACAGAGACGGGCTGATGACCTCCAACGTTGTCATATCGGACGATGAATGGAAAGGTATTCTGGGTGCATAGAGCTTAGAGTTACCATATGTTAATCTTTCAGGATAAGGGAAACACCAGAGAAAACCTTATCCATATAACTTACGCTGAGCGAGTTCGAACTCGGGATCTCTTGAATGTGAGACAGATACGCTACCACCACGCTACAGAGGCGAGCCTTTAAAGAAAGTGATATTTATTGTTAATAACGTAAAATACAAACGTTTATTGACCTAGTTCAATTTCTTACAGATATTATTTCCCATCGATCGTTTTCTTCTTTTATTCACGGGGTCTCTTTACTTTGAAAGTTCCTATTAGCGTGGACTCAAACATCTTTTGCTACCATGTACTTTCCTTCATCCGCATCTACGAGGCATGATTTTTTTAAGTCAGTATAGTTTTGGAATTAAAAAAAGACGTGCATATATAACGCAATAATTTTATTTTTACATGAAAGCCTGTAGCTTAATCTACTTTTCTACCTAATTTCCGTGAATATTGAGGCACTTGTCATAACGTGGCACCAGTTTTTGAATACCCTCCTCATAAAATTCTGCCGCCTGACGTGTTAACCACTGTATCACAATTGTTTGACTTCGTTATCGTCTTGCAGACTCTGACCGCCCAGATATTTCTTCAAGTGCAGGAACAAATGGTAGTCGCTGGGCGCCAGATCAGGGCTGTATGGAGGATGATCTAGAGTTTCCCATTAAAAAGATTTGATGAGATCTTTGGTCCGATTAGCCATATGTGGACGGGCATTGTCATGCAGCAAAACGATACCGTTTCTCAACTTGCCACGTCTTTTGTTCTGGATTGCACGGCGCAGATTGTTCAATGTCTCACAATAAGACGCTGCATTGATTGTCTCATTACGAGGCAGAAACTCCACTAGCAATACTGTCTTTCTGTCCCAAAAGACTGCCGTGGTGTGGGTGCTGCGGACCCTTAGCACTCGTGGTACCTGTGACGTTACTAGAGGAACCTCGGGTCGAACACCTGAGCCCCTCCTTCGGGAGTTGTTCGGATTGGGATGGACTCGAGGGGGCAGTGGTTCCCGATACCCGTGGGAATCGGGTACGTCTCCGGACGGGGTTGAGGGAAGCCATTAATTCTCCCGGGTACTAGCCTGCAAAGCTAGTAGAAGGTGTGCTAGATCACCAGGCGGCCCCACCGAGGTTTTCGGTAGTCTTCACCTTTGGTGTTGGCGCGCGTAAGTGGCTTATCCACTTCCATCCCGTCTTGAGTCCACAGGACCAGATGGGGGGGGCTTGTTACGTATCCAGGTCTTGCCATATGGAAAGACCCACGGAGGACGCCGAGCGCCCTTTGGGACAGCTCGGATAACTCCTTGGTAGCAAGAGGCCCGGGTCTTGCTCCTACGGGTTCAGGACTAATGGGGTGGAACCTCTGGGCTTAACCTCTGGGCTTAACTGTCCCAAAAGACTGTGCACATGATTTTCCGGACAGAAATTGTTTGCTTAAACTTCACTTTTGTGGGTGATGATGAATGTCGCCATTCCATGGATTGTTGTTTCGATTCTGGTGTGACGTAGGCCACCCATGTTTCGTCACCGGTAACAATTTGGTCTAAAAAATCTTCACCTTCATTGTGGTACCGCTCAAGGAAAGTCAATGCACTGCCTAAACGTTGGGTTTTGTGCAAATCTGTCAACATTTTCGGAACCCAACGTGAACACAATTTCCGGTACTTCAAGTTCTCGGTCACAATGCGATACAAAACACTACGAGAATATTGAGGAAAATAGTCGCACAATGATGAAATTGTAAAGCGTCTGTTTTCTCTCACCTTTTCGTCAACTTTCTGCACCAAATCTTCAGTAGCGACCGAAAGACGCCCACTCCGTTCTTCATCATGCACATTTGTGCGGCCATCTTTAAATGCTCTCACCCATTTCCTTACCATGCCATCAGTCATAATGTTTTGTCCGTAAACTTCACAGATCTCACGATGAATATCGATCGGTTTTACGCCTTTAGCACTAAGAAATCGTATAACAGTCCGTACTTCACAATCGGCGGGACTCACGATTGTCAGAGGCACCTTAAACACTCAGTAACCAACGTATACAATGAAAAATCAGTCTGTAATGGCGTCAGTGCGTAGACAAGAGATGTAGTTAACCAGCGCGCATGCGCGGAACGCCAACAGTAGCGCTGCGGTGGCGGAATCGCAAAATGGTACTGACTTAAAAAACATGCCTCGTAGTTATATTCCCTTCGAAAAGCTGCAGGAATTGTCGCATGTAGTTCCTTTTATGTTTTTTGTATATGCACATAAATCAAACAATACAGTATTAAATTTCGGCAGATCCTTTACAGATGAATGTCATTCCATATATTTGTGGTGTATAAAGATAAAACAGATTGAGCACTTCTACAAGTCTGTAATATTGGCAATATCACAGAAATGTTTATGGATATACGAGGGGATGTCGTAAAGTTTTAATTATCACCCTTTAAAAATGTGATAGAGAGTTTGTGTTGATATGTGCTTGTCAGTTCTTCTCTATGTAATTACCATCCAGATTTACCCATTTTCCCAGCGTTTCTTGACCTTCCAAATGTCTTGATTGTAGGAGTCTGCAGAATTTGCTTTAAACTACTCTTCCACTTCATTAATGATGTCATTTCTGCTGTCAAATCGGCGACCACGGAACGAGTTCTTCATTTCCGGGAACAGGAGAAGATCACTTGGTGCGAGATCGGGCGAATAAGGCGGATGCTGTAAGGTCTCAAAGCTATATTCCCTTGTTTTGTCAACTACAACTTGAGATGAATGAGCTGGTGCATTGTCAGCCAGAAGACGAACAACTTTGGAGAGCATATCGCGTCGTTTTTTAATCAGAGCTGCTGGTAACTTGTCCAGAAGATTGCAGTAGTATCTGCCAGTGATGGTTTGACCCTTGTCAAGATAATCTGTAAGGATGACTCCACGACAGTCCCAGAAAACTGAAAGCATGGCCTTCCAAGCTGATTTTTGCACCTTTACATTTTTGGGAGGGGAAAATTGGCATGTTTCCATTCCATGCTCTTGGTTTTTGTCTCTGGATCATTCTGATAGATCCTGGATTCATCCATGGTTACCAGAGGATAAAAAATCATCTTCATCCTGTTACAACAGCATCAACATCTGTCTTGAAAGGTCACGCCGTGTTTCCTTTTGGAAATAAGACCTTAAGACATGCGCAGTTCGTCATGAATAATTTTCCACACACTATCATAACTGAGATGTGTCTCATTCATGATCATTTGGATGGTTGCTCGTCTGTCTTCCAGTATTAAACGCTCCACTTTCTTCACTGTGACAGCATCGTCTGTCATTGACGGCCTACCAGCTCTTGGCTCATCTGTCAGGGACATGTGACCAGTTTGAAAATTCCTTTTCCACCTCACAATAGTGTCATACGATGGGCAATCATTTCCATAAACAACCGTCATCTCATCAAGGATTTCTCGGGCAGTTTTGCCCTTCAAATGCAGGAACTTGATCACACTACGAGCCTCAATTTTCTCCATCTTACACCTGTCACTTCTGGCACCCACTGTAAAAAACAAAAGGACTCAAATCACATTATGTCCCGAGGGATTAATGATGACACTGAAACATTTTCATCACACTGGCATAAAAACTACCGGGTGATAATTAAGACTTTGCGACAGCCCCTTGTACCGTAATATTTTATTTATTAGCTACATTTTTGTGTCTTTGTAAGAAACCTTATATCATTAATGAGAAATTATCAAAAAAGAATCAAAAGAAAAAAAAGATTTGTCATTTTAACCAGATCGTATCGGACGACACCCTGACCAATTCAGCCGCGCTGTGGCTCAGTGGTTAGACCGCTTGGCTCTCACCAAGGGGGCACGGGTTCGATCCCAGGCGACCGCAAAGTGAAATTTGTGGTGGACAACACGGCGCTGGGCGGGTTTTCTCCGGGACCTCCGGTTTCCCCCGCCATCTCATTCCACCGGTGCTCCAGCTTCATCTCATGTATCATCAGTGTCATCGCCTGCGGTGCCGTATGTAGTAAAAGCGGGCGTTAAACACTACACACACACACACTACACACTACACACACACACACACACACACACACACACACACACACACCCTGACCAATTTCCGAACTCGGTACCTCTTGAACGTGAGGCAGACAGGCTACCATTTACCATATATAGGCGGCATTGTGCTAGTTTAACAGCTTTACATACTGCTTATCTTAGGGATTCGAATACTCTGTTATTCTTTCTTATAAATAATTTTACAATTGAAAATGGTATGACAATGTGGTCCTTTTAGTATCGTTCTACTTTGCAATGCAACTATAACCGACATTTTTCGAAAAATTTCGATTTTGGGCTTCATTTTATACTTCATTAAAGACGCAAAAAGAATGCAAGAAGCAGGAGTGACAGTGCATCATATTGTGAGAAACAAATGAACGGTGACTGCTTTAGAAAAGTGATCGAAATTTGAAACAATTAAGACAAGGCTGGCCCCCTAGCTCAGTCGGTAGAGCACCTACCTGCTGTGCAAGGGGTCCCAAGTTCGGTTCCCGGCTGGAGGTGGGGATTTTTCTCCAACCAAGTTGATTCCCAATCTTCCCCGGAGTCTGGAAGTATGAATGAGAGTGCGAATGTGTGCGTGATCTGATGATTAAAATACAAAGTACAACGAACCCAATGTATACGAGTTGATATGTTACAAAGGAGAATGCCCGCCGATATGACCACTGCAGTTAAAGGCGTGGTATAAATGGGGGGAAATAATTCAGACAAATAATGAGTACTTCGGAGATTGGTGGGAAGTAAAGTATTATTTCAGTTATATGCGGTCTGTAATTTTTGTCATAGTGGTGGCTAGGTTTCCTTTCTTATGTCTCCTTTCCTCACCAATGCTCATGTTAGGAGTTGATTGGGTTCCCTCAGAGCGAGGGAACCTGATTGACCTGATAGATGAGATCAGAGTTGGGGGTTCGGCCCAACGCCTGAGATGAAGGAATGATGGAGCAATTGGTGGAATGATGGTGGGGAAACCGGAGAACCCAGAGGAAAGCCACACCAGCGCCATGTTCTGAATCATAAATCCCACTTTGCGGTCGCCTGGGATCGAATCCAGGCCGCCTAGGTGAGAGCCAAGCGGTCTAACCACTCAGCCATGTTTCGGCCGGCTATGTTTTTGGAACAATAATTATTATTCTTTGGCGGTGCTTTCACTTGTTTACTGTAGAAAACGCCAGACATTTATCCCTACAAATCACTCGTTCGTCCGCTTATTACATATGCCTGCCAAGTGTGGGGGACCGCACACACATGTCATCTGCGTCGTCTTCAGGTCATACAGAATCGCTTCATGCGCATCGCTACCAACGCTCCATGGTTCAGCAGCTCCATCACGAACTAGGACTGTTACCTCTTCACGACTACATTCGCAGGATCGCTCGTCGTTTCTTTTCCACGCTGCAAGAAGTTCCAGGAGCTGTGCATTATAACATCAGCGTCCGCACGCGCCAGCCCTCACGCTTGAAGAGGAGACTACCACAGGACCTGCTTCTAAGTGATACCTCTGACTCGAGTGATTCTAGTGCTTGATGTCTGTCTTACATCTTCTTATATCTCAGAGAGTATTATTGGAGTTCTAACTTAATGTAGTTAGGGGGCGGCCTGTTAGCCTACCCCTGAGTGTTATTGTTCTTATTGTACTGTTACCTTCTTTTCACTCTGATCTGTAAAGCATTGTACTGCTGATCGATCAATAAAAAATTAGAAAAAAAAAACATTCATCCTCTCGCTCGGGCTGTGGGGAAAATTCTAGCTAAAGAAAACGTCCCTTATTCCAGCCAGGTGCTGAACGTGAGAGCTTTGGACTAGGAGAAGCTAGCAACCTAACCACCAGACTCAGGTGTGATATCAAGAAATCTTTTGGTGAGAAAGCTTGTCTATTTGTTATCCCCCCCCCAAAAAAAAGAAATTCCATGTGTATGTTATTTGATATGTAAATGTCTGTGATTTGAGGTGACGTTAATAAAAATCTACCTGTCGCATCTTCCAAGTTTAGTACGTATCCGAGTTCTACCATTCACATGCACTTACTACTAGGAGAAAGAGAGGAAAAAACAACTGATTTTGCCAAAGCAACATACAGCAATCGTAATAAAATGTGTGTTATTCTGAAAGGAGACCTTTTCTCTCCGTGGGAAGCCAATAGTTACTTACTGTGGGAACAACCTCATTTAAACAAAAGAAGGAAAGTTTAAGCTACATAGCTTCTCTCGGCCGGTGTAGTAATATCACTTGAGATCAACAATTAGATAGTTCTGTTGACAAGCAGAATCACGCTGCAGTCTTTTCACGCCAGTTGCAAATGGTACTGCTTGGCCAGTAGAGGAAGGACAGCAAGCTGCCGTATAAATGGACATGGCGCTACATAAACTAAGCAGCACTCTTTATTTACATCCTACGAAGCAATACTCCATATTGCATTTTTGTCCCTCCAAAATATCAAATATGAGCAACTATTTCTTTCCAAGATTACTCGGGTAGTGCATGTACCATATTCCTCGTCAAACATCTCAACTTCCAAGGTTGTATCAAACTCAGTAGAACTGTTGTTGGTGTTTCCGTTCCGTGGCAGATTTTGCACAACGCGTATCTTTCGTTGCTGTGTCGGAGGGTCAGGGATTTATTTTATATAACTTGATATAAATCAAAACTATGCATATGTCGTTATTTTTATTTATATTTTCATTCAGATTCATCTTTATTAAACTAACATGAGATTGTTTTTCATTGGTAATTCCAATAATAGTAGTAAAATTACATACACATAATTTTATATAGCTTAACATGCATTTAAATCATGAGGGCTGTTCAATAAAGAATGATCATCATTTTTTACGGTCATAATATTTCGCACTAACATACCATCTTATTATATTCTGTTAACTTAATGTGAAACAAACACGCCGTAGTAGTTTCATTGTTGGTACTCCTGGTTCCCACTTGTGAGAACCAGGTAAGTTCAGACATGTTCAGTATTGCCTACCGCTGCAATGGAGGTAACATGCAGTTGAAGTTGATGTTAGAGGAAGATCCGAAGTTTATTTCAAACGTAATCACTGCTGATGAAACTTGGCTACATCATTTTGATCCTGAGAGCAAACAGCAAAGCTCAGTGTGGAAATCTCCTTCATTATCAACCCCCAAAAAAGCAAAAGTGGTTCCTTCTGCTGGAAAAGTTATGGACATCTCATTCTTTGATATTCATGGAATGGTTTATCAGTATGTTGTACCTGCACACATATCAGTAACTGGACAATGCTACAGGGATGTCCTGAAAACATTGAAAGTCCATATCAGGCGCTAAAGACCATATTTCCGTAAAGCAGGCTGGATGCTGCACCACGATAATGCGCGGCCGCATATTGCCAATTTGTTGCTAAATATCTTGCAAAAATCAACGTGAAGTGTATTCCTCACCCCCTCTATAGTCCGGATTTAGCCCCATATGACATTTTCTGTTCCCTAACTTGAAGAAACGCCTTCGTGGGTGGCATTATCCATCATCAAAAGCAGTGGTGAAGGCTGCGGAGGCGATTTTGAAGAATCTCTCAAAAAATGGTTTCCAGCATGTCTTTGAAGACTGGCAGAAACGCTGGGACAAGTGCATCGCATTTAGGGGAGACTATTTTTTGAAGGACCATCAAAATTATGAGGATGAGTAAAGGTATGTTGTCAAACAAAATTGTGATCATTCTTTATTGAACAGCTCTCGTATTATACCAATCGCCTATTTGTACAGATTGATCACGCTTGAGAAAATTAGTTGTATTACAATATACTACCTATAATCCTTTTCCTTAATGACATAGGTTGTTTTTTTTTTTTTTTTTTTTTTTTTTTTTTTTTTTTTTAACCGGTAGAGTAAAAGAATTAATAATTATTGCGGAAAGGAATCGTATACTGAAGCAAGAAGAACGAGGTGATGGTTTGTATAGGATATTGGCGACAGTGACAGTGAGACATCTTTCAGTGACGGTACATTGCTGATGATATGTTTAGCCTTTGCCAGTTGAGTAAATCACATTTTTAGAAGTTATTCCCGTTGTACGGATCTATCACTTAGCAAATTAGTTGTATTTCAGTTCTCTTCGTATAGCTGCAATAGTCAATAACAAAAGTGTAGTACTACATGGCAAAGCGAGAAAGCGTATGGGGAAAAATTCGCAACACAGATGTTTACCTCAGCTTATCGCACATACACGGTGAGTCTAGTGTTGTATACTCTGCTCAGATATAATCATGTCTTCTGGACAGCAACGTGTCATCGGCAGGCATGAGAAAACATATATAGCCACACGCAGCTTCCAATCACTCTGTGTTTCTTAACTTACTGTACATCAACTTGCTAATATTTCACTGTTCTAATCGACCAGATATGAACAATCACAGCGCTGGTCAGCTGAAGGTCGATACGCCTCAACGCTCTGTAGAATAATAACTAATTTAGTTGGTTTTCTCTCTGTTTTTCCGATATGAAAATTGGAGAAGATAAGGCTGTTTAGCCTCATTTTCATTATTTGAAAACTATTAAAATAAATAATTACATGGTACATTTAATGCAGTTATTATATCATTAAGATTATATTTTACGTTTATGCTCCCGTTTTGCGTATAATTGGCTAACCTTACATATCAGATATCATTTGTGTTTCGTCCCTTGCTGTACGCCAGCTTACCAATATTTCACTCTTCTTTTCTGTAGATAAGAAAACGGTCGCAGCGTTGATCACTGAAGGTCAATACGCCTCTACGCTTTGTCGGGTAGTAGTAGACTGTAGAGAGAAGACAAGCTATGCCTTACATTACAGCTGAATTCTGCGGCAGAGAGAATTCTGTCGCAGAGAGAAAGCTGAAATAAGTCATTCCTACGTTATACAACGAACTTGCCCATAGTCATCCATATGTCTACTAAGGCCAATAATTCCGACATTTTCAGGGGAAAAGTTATTGCACATTTTCTTCATGTGTAATCATTCCAATTTGCTGTAGGTCAAAATAAATTTTGCCCCATTTATTTCCGAGTATACTTGCATAAATCTCTGTAAGCAACCGTGAAAACTTACATGTTTATATGGAATTGCATAGAACGATAATTTCTACCTCGTCTGGATCTTCAATATTGGTCGTATGTTTCACCGTGATTTCCAAAAATGAGTAAATGGAGGATGTTAGATGTGTAAGTGTAGAACGTTTGATAATAGTACCTATCCATTCAGGTTTTTTTATTCATCTAAAGTTTTCCCATAAATATATCACTTAAGACCTGATGTTTTCTACACGTTTGTAACTGAGTCGCGAAATAAACAACGCCTGTCAGTATAGTCTATCTGTTTTGTTTCCACTTGTTGACACTTCAGGCATGACCTGCTGGGCTAGGCAGCTTGAGATTATTGGCCTTGCAGAAAGCATCAGAACCTATTGAACATTCTTTATTGTCAGCCTGCACACCCGTCGTTTACACATTTCGGAGCAAAATAAACACGCGTGAGTTGTGAATGCCACGCCTACTTGGAAGTACTAACCTGAAAACATACTGCTATTAATAGGTGAAGTTGTAAGTTCGAAAATGAAGCAGATATTGCTGAAATGTTGTTGATTGCACTGTCGTGAAGTATCCATAAAAATATTTCTACTTGTACAAGTGCTAAATACGATGCAGAATAATGAAAATAAGCTAATAATGAGAAGTATTAATTAAAAGTTAAATCTATTATACGGCAAGCAGCCCCTACAGAATTAGTCACATCGAGATGTAGTGGCAATATTGGGTGAAGTTGCTTTGGCGACTAAATATCAATCGGGCAACAGTCAGTAGGGACAATAGCCGACAGATGGAGGCACACGCCCACAATACACTAGCGGCAGATTGGCAGTTGTTAGTTAAAGCTTATTGATTATTCGAAAAGGGACGTTTAATCTGCGTTAAACCACGTCTAATTTATGAAGAGGCTTTCAACAAGAGCGTCGTATCTTTGAACTCAAAACACGTTCTATAAATGATAGATGTTTATTTCTTTTTTTTATTTTGGAACATAATATCATTACGTGCAGAAGGGAACATCAGTTAAGTGGCCGCCGCTACTTCGTTTTGTTGCACGTATATGGTTGACCCAATTTTCAATGACAGAAGACGTATGGTTAGTTACTGTTTCTGGCTTGTTGGCATAAAGTCGAGATTTGACATAACCCGATAAGAAGTAATCCAATGGCGTTAAATCACATGATCTCGGGGGCCAGTTAACATCACCACCAGAGGAAATGATGAAACCTTTGAATTTCCCCTTCAAAAGATCGATGTTTCGAGAGCAGTATGACAGTTGGCACCATCTTGCTGGAATCAGATGTTTCTGAGATCCATACCATCCAGTTGAGGCCAAAATTAGTCTGTTATAAGTGCCCGGTACCTTTCTCCATTGACAGTTACAGCTTCTCCATCTTCGTCTTGGAAAAAATATAGACTTATCATTCCAGCATATCAAAATCCACACCACAAGTAACCTTTTGGGGATGAAGTGGTCGTTCTTGAATCTGCATTTGATTGTGATTGCTCCAATAGCGGAAATTTGTTTGTTAACAAAACCATTCCATCCAAAACTGGGCTTCGCGGCTGAAGATGATTTTTCGACAAAACTCCGGATCAGCTTCCAATTGCTCCATTGCCCAGTTAGCGAATACACGGCGCAACCTGTGCGCAACAGGATAGAGTTTCTGTGTTTTTGTATAATAATTGCTTTGTTAGGGAAAATGACATTTCTACCTAATTACACACTTTACTATCAGACACTTATTTTTAAAACTAACCATACCGAACATAAATTTCGTCTCGGGTCTCATCTATATGCTTCGTGAGACCAATATTTGTCTGGCTTTTTAAAAAAAAAATGCCTGTTCTTTATAGATATATTTAACCTTTTAAATACAAAGAATAACCATTAGCCTCGGTATGGTGTGTTACACATAACTTGCAATAGTGATAGCTCTTAAAGTTTATACATTTGCAGATGTTTTAAAATGCGAATTTCCAGTTCTCTTTGATATGTTGTAAAGGGTCAGTCTATAAATTGTGCTGAAGCATACAAAATCGTAATATACTTAATATAAAAGTATATGCACGATTGCATAAAATATAAAAGCGCTTGTTCATTTTAGTAAAACAGCCTTTTTTTAATTAACGTCCTCCAACGTTAAGTCATTGGACGATGAATGAAATGCTCAAATGAGTACAGGATGCATAGAGCTTAGAGTTATCACACATTCATTTTTCGGGACAAGGGAAGACCTCCAATGTTAAGTCATTGGGCGATGAATGAAATGATGCTCAAATGAATACAGGTTTCATTAAGCCTAGAGTTACCAGACACTAAACTTTCAGGATAATGGAAAACACCGGAAAAGACCTTATCCGGATAGGATGATAGAATTCTTCGCAGGGGATTCGGCATCAGGCTGATCATCATTTGTACTACATGGCAAAGCGAGAAAGTGTATCGACAAATATTCGTAACACAGAGATGTTAACCTCAGCTTATTGCACATACACGGCGAGTCCAGTGTATGTATAGTCTGTTCACATGTAATCATGTCTTCTGGACAGCAACGTGTCATATATCGGCAGGCGTGAGAAAACATACCATATAGACACACGCAGCTTCCAATCGCTCTATTTGTGTTTCGTAGCTTACTGTACGTCAACTTGCTAATATTTCACTGTTCTAATCGACCTGATAAGAGACGATGGCAGGTGCTGGTCACCTGAAGGTCGGTACGCTTCAACGCTCTGTCGAGTAATATCTATGGCCCAAGTGGAGTATCCCCGGAAGGAAGGATAAGGCGATAGGAGACAGACCCCAAGGAGTCACGAAATGGAGAGAGCGAGATATTTACCATTTACTAGTTTGAAACTCCCCGGCTGTCCAGTATAATCGGCATCCATCCTACCGAAACAGTCTACAGTCTGGCTTGGAGACCAGAGGCCGCCGCCAGAGCTGGCAATACTCCCAACAAGCGTGCACAACCGGCATCCCGCCGGCCTTATTCCTGAATCGGCCCACTAGGCCAGAGACTGTCCCGCTGGAGGAAGAAGTTGTTTACCAGAAGCATTCATCTTGCCATGCAGCGCCGAGACACCCGCCGACTCTTCTACCCTGAAAGAGACCACCAGATGACCTTTTTTTTTGTAATTTACGTCCTCGAACGTTAAGTCATATCGGACGATGAATGGAATGGTTGAAATGACGCTCAAATGAGCCCAGGGTCCATAGAGCTTAGAGTTACCCGACATTCGTCTTGCAGGACAAGGAAAAAACTTTATCCAGATAACTCACCCTGACCGAGATTCGAACTCGGGACCTCTTAAACGTGAGGCAGACACGCTACCACCACGCTACCGAGCCGGGTTCAGATGAAAGATGATGTGAAATGATAATGAAGATGAAATAGAGGGACAGGAAATTCGGGGGTGTAATTAACTTACCCAGCATTCGCCTGGCTACCCGAGAAAACCCGGGAAAACCATAGTTCAGGTAGGTCGGCCACGGGAATCAAACCCAGACCTCCCGAATGCGAGCCACAGCAGAAACCGCCTGAGCCATCCCGCTCGGTTATTCAGATATCTCATCCCTGACCAAGATTCGAACTCGGGAGCTCTTGAACGTCAGGCAGACAGCTATCACCTACGCTACAAAGACGGGTCGTAGAATAGCTTCAATTGAATTGAAAAAAGACTCCTTTGTAATGGTATGCTGAAAGCGAATCAAATAAAAAACGGTTGATAGGTGAAGCATCTTTATTTAACATGTTACATTAACCAAGTCCAGAACAAAAACACATAAATATCTGTGAAACAAATTGAGATTCCTAATTGACATTTTAAATGTGATTGTTATATTACATAACCACACTGTTACAACAATTTGTAGGTGCATTGCCTTAATGGCCGAAGCTCATCGGTGCTGCCAGCTGCGAGCATGTTCCACAACGTATATAAACAAACGGCGCTCGCTCGCTCGCTCGCTCTGTCGGAAATCTCAGGAAGCAGACATTTCCCAGTTCGCGCCAGCCCGCCACATAATCCAGTAGAGCACATCAGATTGACAGAGGGGTGAGGCGCTCATGTTGGTCATGAATAATGCAGCAGAGCAAATTGGATGCGGCCTGGCTCTAGGTTGTTACAGACAGGGAATTGATGATCATAAGGGAGAGAGGTCACACTGCGCCATCTTCTGCTCTTGATTGTTTTCTTCTCGTGATGCTCTACCAGGATTAACGCTGCGCAACTGTTTCCAATATATCTCGTGCCACAAGTTGCACCTAGAAATGTGCTTTACTCTTATCAGAACAAGTGTAGTGTATTGTGCCAAGAATTTCTGTACTTTTACTGGCAGAAATATCTGGGGCTTGGGGGTTATGGTAAAATATTAACTCCGGTTATATGGATATGTTAACCCGTATAATTAAATTGGATGTCATGAAAGAAGGTAATTTGTGGCTGGCCCCGTAGCTCACTCGGTAGAGTACTGCCTGCCGTGAGAGGGGTCCCTGGTTCCATTCCCGGCTGGGGATGGGGATGTTTTCTAGCCAAGATGATTCCCCATCTTCCCCAGAGTCTGGAAGTATGAATGAGAGTGTGAATGTGCGTCATGTTTTGATTAAAAAGAAAAATCAAAGGTACCAGCAACCCAACGGCTACGAGATAATACCATCAAGATATGTTCCAAAGGAGAATGGCCGCCGATAGGACAATTGTAGTCAAAGTAGTCTTTGTAGTCTTTAAAAACAGCGATATATATAAAAGAAACCTTATCCAGGCAACTCATCCTAATAGAGATTCGTCCACCTCCGTAGCGTAGATGGTAGCGTGTCTGTCTCACGTTCCTGAGGCTCCGAGTTTGAATCTGGGTAAGGACTGAGTTATCTGGGTAAGCTTTTTTCCGAGGTTTTTCCTTATCCTGAAAGATGAAAGTCGGTTAACTCTAAGCTCTAAGGACCCTGGGCTCATTTGAGCATCATTTCACCTATTTCATTCATCGTCCGACATCTAGGCCGCGCCTTGGCTCAGTGGTTGGACCGCTTGGCTCTCACCAAGGCGGCGCGGGTTCGATCCCAGGCGACCGCAAAGTTAGATTTGTTGTGGACAACACGGCGCTGGGGCTTGTTTTCTCCGGGACCTCCGGTTTCCCCCGCCATCTCATTCCACCGATGCTCCATCTTCATCTCATGTACCACCAGTGTCACCGTCTGCGGTGCATTATGTAGTAAACGCGGGCGTTAAACACTACACATTACACATCGTCCGACATGACAACGTTGAAAGACGTAAGTTAAAAATAAAATGACAGAGATTCGAACTTGGGACCTCTTGAATGTGAAGCTGTCTCCAAAGCACTGAAGTGTGTACTGTAATATTAAAATAATACTGTTTATATTTTGTAGTTCTGTACAGCTTTGTTCATTTTCGTTGGAATAGTTTTTTATACTAACACATTCGCTGCTACTGAGTTAAGAATAATAAGCAAACTTCGTTATGTACTGTTATAACTGTCGAACAAAAGAAATGTGTTGATTTAATAAGTCATTTTAGCTATAGATTTGTTCCCCTCTAAGCGATCCTTACATTTGGAGTTCGGATAATTGGAGTTATAATGCATTTCGAAGTCCCGTGAAACAACTCGGGTCCCCATAGCCGATGAATGAAACGGGGAAATGATTTCAACTTGCTTTGGGGGTCATTGAGATCAGAATTAGACGTTTGTGTCGTAACTATAAGGGAAACCTCAGCAAAAACAATCCAGGGAATTCTCCAGAGGAGATTTGAACTTGGCGTTCCGGAAGATGTTGATAATGAACAAATATGGTTCTTAGATTCAGCTGACAGACTTTACACCACCTGGTCTTCGAGGCAGTGTTTGGAATGCTGCGAAGTCTCTGTAAAAGGCAGGCTTGTCAAGCACGTTTAAATGGCATCGTGAGTCAGGAACGAACCAGTGACCTTGTTCGTAAAAAGCTAGCCACCCACCCAGACCAACTCCTAGTTTAAGTCGCCTCTTATGTTCTTCACAGCCGAGAGGGATGTTTGACTGGAGGTTTGCTGGACCTCTAAACTAACAAGGTTCCTATTTGAAATTATTTTTTTTTCTCAGTATCCGTGTGTAGGACGAAAAGTAGAGTCAGACTGAAAAATTCAATGCCATAGCCGGGATTTGAACCACGGATCTTCCGCTCTCCGTCTGGCTGCTCATAACCATTGAGCTACCATAGCCAACATGCCAGTATGACATTAAATTTTCCAACTGACTCTTGTTTTTTCCAGTAAACCACTAGGTGTTATCAAAAACACACGAGACAACTACCTTAATTACGACTTACTATGCTGTAAGTACTTTAAGTTACCAGGGCTTTATATTTCAGACTACTACTAACTCAATTAATGGAAATAAATTATTCTTTTACATTAACCGTGTATAGGACGAAGTATGGAGAAGTAGAGTCAGATTAAAAAAAATTAAATGCCATAATTGGGATTTGAACCATGGATCTTTGGTCTCCGTCCGGCTGCTCTTAACCATTCAGCTACCATGGCCAACATGCCAGCATGATAATAATTCTCCAACTGACTGGCGTTTCTGTTGCCAATTGATGTATCGATCAAGTAGGGATTTGTGTAATGAAGGTAAATCGGAAGAAAGAAAATGGCTCGGCATTTTCTCATAGGCCTGTTTTGTCATTTACGTCCTCCAACGTGGTCATATGCCCGCCTCGGTAGCGTAGATGGTAGCATGTCTGCCTCACATTCAAGAGGTCCCGAGTTCGAATCTTGGTCAGGGGGAGTTACCTGGATAAGGTTTTTCCGGGGGTTTCCCTTATACTGAAAGACGAATGTCGGGTAACTCTAAGCTCAATGGACCCCGGACTCATTTGAGCGTCATTTCACCCATTCCATTCATCGTCCTATATGACTGAACGTTGTAGGACGTAAATTACAAAAAAAAAAAGGTCATCGGACGATGAATGTAATGATGCTCAAATGAGGCCGGAGTCCATAGAGCTTAGAGTTACTTGGCATTCGTCTTTCAGGATAAGGGAAAACTTCGGAAAAGAACCTTACCGAGGTAGCTCACCCTGACCGAGATTCGAACTCGGGCTACTTGAACGTGAGGCAGACACGTTACCATCTTTGTTACTGAGGCGGGCACATAGGTCTATGTTTGACAAGAATACAATTACTCAGAATTTAAAAGTTTCAACATTCTATCTTATTCATGGGATATATCGATGTTTAAAAAGTATTAAACGAGATGACTTGCAAAAATGTGCAATTTTTATCGCTTCATTTTCTGTTTATTCCCCTAAAGGGGAAAAAAGAAACGTAGTTGGGACCAGCTATCTGTTTGCAACATGCAATTTAAGTTGTATCTTATCTTTAGTGTGGTCTTATGCGCAATCGCAAGGAAAGACAGACCTCAGTCAGTTGTTTTATTGCGAATAGGTACCCTATGGGGAAAAAAACTGAGACATAGGTATTTTCGTTTTTGCTATTTTTACACTAAACATCGCAATTAAATCTGCGACAGCAATGTCATATTGACCTCGTGTACTTTGGAGATAAAGATTTAATGATTGCTATTCCTCATAAGTAGGAATATGGTATTCTCTTGCAAAAATATTACTATTCTATTTCTTGTATATTATTTCCAATTCATTGTGCTACTTCAAATAAATCTGCTATGTGGCAGCTTTGAAATTCCTTGCTTTTTACAAAATCCACCGCTAAAGGAATAGCGTCTTAACATCTAAACGAAGTATTTGAAAATCCAAATAACAAAGAATATATCAGAAATGTATTTGTCATAAATTACGAGCTTTAAGACAGTTTCTCAAACTGTGGTACGTGAACTAGTGATAGGTACTTCCCGTACTGCCGAGTAGTACGTTACATTCCCACTGAAACAAAATTGGGAGCCAGAATTTAGATATATTTGTAAAGTTAATAGCTTTCAGTGATTGTAAGTCTAATTACTGGAGTAACAATATTGCTTTATTGTATTTTAACCTTAACAAAATTAATTTTTAATACATACACCTGGCTCTGTAGCGCAAGTGGTAGTGTGTCTGCCGCACTTCTAATCTCGGTCAAGGTGACAAGTTTTCACCCATATCATGAAAGATGAATGGTAACTCTAAGCTCTATGGACACTGGACTCGTTTGAGCATCATTTAATTCATCGTGCGATATGACTTAACGTTGGAGGACATTGGCCCATATCTGTATTGTGATGGTAGCGTGTCACGTTTAAGAGGTCCCGAGTTCTAATCTCGGTCAAGGTGATAAGGTCTTTCCCATATCATGAAAGATGAATGGTAACTCTAAGCTCTATGGACACGGGACTCGTTTGAACATCATTTCATTCATTGTCCAGTATGACTTAACGTTGGAGGACATTAGCCCATCTCTGTGTCGTGATGGTAGCGTATCACATTCTAATCTCGGTCAGTGTTAAGGTTTTCCCTTATCCTGAAATATAAATGTCGGGTAACTATAAGCTCTATGGACCCTGGGCTCACTTGTGCATCATTTCATTCATTGTGCGATATGACTTAACATTGGAGAGCATTAGCTCGCCTCTGTAGTGTGGCGGTAGTGTCATGTTCAAGAGCTCTCTAGTTCTAATCTCGGTCAGAGTGACAATGTTTTGAGTTATCCTGCAAGAGGAATGTCCGGTAACACTAAGCTCTAAGGACCCTGGACTCATTTGAACATCATTTCATTCATCGTCCAATATGATTTAACTTTAGAGGACATTGGCCCATCTCTGTATCGTGATGGTAGCCTGTCACCTTCAAGAGGTCCCGAGTTCTAATCTCGGTCAGTGTTAAGGTTTTCCCTTATCCGGAAAGATGAATGTCTGGTAACTCTAAGCTCTGTGGACACTGGACTCATTTGAACATCATTTCATTCATCGTCCGATATGACTTTGGAGCACATTGGTCCGTTTTTGTAGCGTTGTAGCAGTATCACGTTCAAGAGGTCCCGAGTTCTAATTTCACTCAGGGTGACAATGTTTTGACTTATCCTGCAGGATAAATGTCTGGTAACTCTAAGCTCTAAGGACTCTGGACTCATTTAAACATTATTTCATTAATCATCCGATATGACAGCGGTGGAGGATGAAAATTAAAAAAAAAAAAAACTTACACGGTACATTGCACTCAATATAATAGATTGAACAGTTTTGCCTGTCAAATAAATACTTCATTCAAAAAGTAACTAATAATAAATGTTAATTCATAAATCTCTAATATTGTTCTAAATATAGAGAGATGCTTACTTTGACCCTTGTAGCACAGAGTCGCCCATTTCTTTGTATTATAATAGTTGTTTATATCTAATACCCACGTTGAATGTAAAGGGTTGAGATCCCTGTTTTAAGGTTTGCCAGCAACACAAAATTAATTCATAATCAAGATGGCTTCTACACCATTTTCCAGACATTCAAGATATGCATGTTGTCATCCAAATATTAAAATGCATCTGATTTGACTTTAAATAAAATTAATGTAAGCAATTTTGGGAAAATATAAAGACACCTAAATATTTTCCATTGGAAATTTTTGTTTCTCGTTCCTTGAAAATACTGAACTATTTCACTTTTTATTTTTGCTGAACATGGACACATACATAGACATACCTTTTTGTTAAAAACATGGTTTTGTTATTTAGGTAGCCTCCGGTTAGATTTTTATGACGAAAACTTTTTGGGTGGAGTAGAATGCGTGGTTTAGTTTCTATAGGTAAGCAGCAACGAAGTTAAACAGTTTTGGCTTATGTTTGGCTGCTTTGAATTGCTGTTTGCAGCAAGGAATGAAAGTACAAAGCACGTAAGCTGTAACGCCGGGAAGATATACCTCCAACAATACATCTGAAGCCTATTACACTCATCCACGTATGCAGAGGTCGCCGCAGAGTGCCTAATCGTGTTCTAACGGCATTTAAAAGCATTTGCCTATTTTCGTTATTTTCACAGAACAGTATTTACTCGTTTCACAGCTTACTGGGAGCGTTATCCAATTTTTAACACATAGATCACGTCCATTAGGTCCATTAGTTCACTGTCGTTGTAGATGTGCCAGAGAAAATAGCATTACGTAGAAAAGGGCGCGAGTAATCCATTCTTTTGCCGTAGCTTCTACCAAATATTTACGCACTGAGATAATTTTCTCAACGTGACAATCCACTGTCTTAATTTAGTAGGAACTGGTGATAAAACTCTGTAGCATCACTTATGTTGAGCGCGTTTTAAATTTTCTGAATATTAGACTTTTGAGTGATTAGCCAATGGATCAACTGCCTGCCTCGGTAGCGTGTCTGCCTCACGTTCAAGAGGTCCCTAGTTCGAATCTCGGTCAGGGTGAGTTACCTGAATAAGGTTTTTTCGAGGTTTTCCTTATCCTGAAATATGAATGTTAGGTAACTCTAAGCTCTATGTGCCCTGGGTTCATTTAAATATTATTTCATTCATCGTCCGACACGACTTAACGCTCTCTTATGCATTTCGAAATCTAAGAATCATAAATATTTTTCATCCTTGAAAATATAAATACTGTCTAAGTAATGGCGTATTTTAAGAAAATAAATTATTTGAAATGCATTCTGACAAGCAATTAACTCATTTACAAAGTATAGACCATTAGATTCTATGGTCTTGAGCCATCGTTCAGCGAGGTTTATCATCATACTATGATACCAGTCTCTGGTTTTTTATGCGAAGGATTCCGTGACACCCACTTGCACTGCTTCAATGTTGTCAAAATTTCTTCCCCGTAGAAAACGGGCCATGGATCGAAAAATATGATAATCTGATGGTGCGAGATCAGGGCTGTATGCTGCAGGTGGTAGCAGTTCGATTCTTCCAAATTCCTGAACTTTTTCCATGATTCTTGCAGTATAGGGCATTGCATTGTCCTGTTGGAATAGAATTCCAATTCGGTTAACTAATGCTGGGTAACTCCGTCTTAAAATTTCACGAGCTCCTTCCAATTGTTAGGAACAAAGCTCCGCATTAATCGCCCTCCCGTTTGGAACAAACTCCCAGTGAATCACACCTTCAAAATTCCGCTAGACACACATTACTTTGGGACCGAACTTATTTTTTTATTTGGCGGGGATCAAGCCACTGTTTCGAGGCATCAGGGGATCGGTAATAAACCCATTTTTCATCATAAGTGTCAGTTCTCCTGACAGATCTAGCATCCATGGGATTACGGATAAGCTGACTACAGATATCCACTCTACGTTCATCCTGTTGAGGTGCCAGTTCATGAAGTACAGATCTACAGCTTCTGTATGATTTTCCAAGAGTCTTAATGTGGTGATATGATGTGCTTAAAGCCTACGGGTACCTTTTTTGCGGATTTTCTCGTAAAACTTGGCGTGTATCCTCAATATTCCATACCATTCCAGAACGTGGTAAATCTTTAGTATTTTCGTCTCCATTGTTGAAACGGTGGAACTATCGTTTGCCACATGCTCACTAACTGCACCTTCTCCTTCCACTACACGTGTTCTTCGAGCTGCGGCAGCAGCTTTATAATCTTGTTTCCAGCAGTGTTTTAGAAGGACTCTAAGTTCAAACTTCGTTATCTCCATTTTGTGATTGTTTATTAACAAATGAAGACTCATACCGAAATTAAAGGATTGCTATAAGTAAAGAATCATGATGCATTTCAAAGGAGTATTGGTTCTTTGTTACAACGCGTGCAGGTGCAGTTGAGTCGATTAGCAGTTGGGGTGAATAGCTGTTTTAACAAAAGAAACATAAGAAACAGTGTCCTTAACAGAGTTCTAAAGGGTAGCACTTGACTTTGTTTGAATAGGGTATTCTTCGGACCCTTCATAATGGCATGACAAAATAGTCACAAAGGCAATCTTTGGTTGAATAAAGGGCTTCGAGAAAGTGAAAGTCACGCACACCCACGCGCAGCTGTGGACATTCAGTTCGTGGCTGGCAAGCCATTAAGAAGGTCATCACTTCTGTCTTGGTCGAGAGCAGACCAGAAGCGATGAAAGAAGATATTTGTCTGTTCATATATACGTGAAGAATGGATTAAGTTTTATCGAGTAATAAGCATTTCATATATACTAACTTTAAACAGTGATATTGGTAATCCTTGGTCGGCAACTTCGAGTTTAATGTAATGATAAAAAGAAGCAGTCATTAAACCAGTTTGAAACGGGCATTCCAGTGTCATTAAAACTATCCTTCTCATACATGCTCACGCATACCCTGGGAGAAACCTCATTGCTTTACCCTGAGTTAAACATTATTGTATCAAACTGTAGCGGAAAGTGGAACTGTGTGCCACCCATTTTTATTATTGCTTCAAACTGTCGCCCCAACGTGGAACTCTTTGCTCTCCACATTATATAGTATCAAGACTGATACGTGGTCGAAATGTACGTAACACTAGCCATGACATCCTATAAATAGCATAGCCAAACCAAAGGAACCCAATAAATTTTCCAAAACACCAAAATAAAAAAACATACATTACTTGTGAGGCAACCTAATAGAAGTAGTAGGAATCCAAAACCACGCAGACCATTGTAAACCATTCACTTGGAGTTTGACTTTTGGAAATAGTATCTGCTCCTTCAAAACCTTACAGGTTTCGAATATTAAATAAGGAGTATTTTTATTAAATTTTCGTCTATAAAAGGTTTTAAAAAATTGTAAAATCATTTGATATTCTTTCAAAGTGAAAACGTTAATATTGAGTATAATTGAATTACTTTGAAAACTTGTTTTATGCTTGTTATTTCGGTGTGCACTGCCAGTCAGTGTGTTTCACGCTATCAGGGACATGTTGAATCAAACCCTCATGCCCTCCGGAGAGCATCAGCGATGCTTTTGTTTTCGTATGGCTTTGGCAAGAGCATCATTGCGGAAGGATATCAGAGGTGACGTGATTGCATATAAAAGTAGTTCACGCTGGAGTGTTGCCGCGGGTGCAGTAGGATTTTGGTCATGCGTTATTAAATAAGCAGTCATGCCATGAATGCATTACTCATGAGCTCTGTGATTTCCACGAAGTCTTAAAACGGATCTGCTGCTGCTACCACTCCTTTCTCGCTCGAAGCGGTACTTTCTGGAACTGAATTTTATGTCAGTGCTTTCCTCAACACGTTGGATGGCAAACGTATCGTAAGAGAACGAGCAAGATAATGAATATTTTTCTTTTTGTTACACAAGCTCACCGGCTTTACTCCCCTTTCGAAGAATGTTAGCGTATTACCTCCAGATCACAGAGGAGACACTTAACGACTTCTTGTATAGCTCTTTTCTCTTGTCATTGGGGCAATAACGCTTTTGTAAAACTGCACAACACAGTGTAAAAGACATATTTTACATATTCTCTTTAATTAGCGTTGGATCCGATCGGACGATGAATTAAATGATGTTCATGAGCCCAGGAATATCACTAGAAATGATAAAGTACGAAGGGGGCAGGGCACATAATTATTTGGTTAAAATAATGAATGAGGCATGGAATCTCGAGACAATACCGAAGGATTGGCAAAGAAATATTATAGTACCGATTTATAAGAAAGGAGAAACGTTGAAATGTGAGAACTATAGAGTGATATGCCTATCATCAGTACCCCTTAAACTGTACACAAGAATAATTGAAAGAAGATTGAGAAAGGAAGTAGAAGGAAAGATGGAAGAAGAACAAACTGCCTTTAGAGAAGAAAGACAAACTCAAAATCACATTTTTACAATAAGACAAGCGGTGGATTTAAGGTTGAGTAGGGGAAAGGAGATATATGCAGCTTTTTAGACATAAAAGCAGCCTTTGATACGGTACCACATAAGGAGATATGGAAAGCCCTAAGGGAATTAAAAGTTAAAGAGAAAATGATTAAAGTAATAAAGAGCCTATATAGAAAAGTAATAGGGACAGTTAGAATATCAGGAAGACTATCGGAGGAATTCGAAATGAGAAGTGGAGTTAAACAGGGGGATAGTTTGAGCCCTCTGCTGCTTAATATCTTTATGAATCAAATAATCAGACATTGTAAGAGAAGAACAAACAAAATGAGAGTAGGGTACTGGAAAATAAGACCGGTATATGTGCAAGCTCTGATTTATGCGGATGATATAGTTTTAATGGCGGAAAACCAAGAGAACCTACAACAATCAATAACAGAATGGGCTAGTGCCTTGGAAGAGAAAGGTATGAATCTAAATCCAAAAAAGAGTAAAGTAATGACAATTGGTAAAGAGGAAACAGAGACAGAAATGCAAATTTTCTGGAAAGGTGAAAAATTAGAAAAAGTGACAAACATTGAATATTTAGGGGTGATTATAACTAAAAATGGAAGAATAGATCAAGAAATTAACAATAGAATTAGGAAAGCAATAAATATATATTACCAAATTAATAACACAATAATTGGTAAAAGAGAAGTAAGTGAAACCACTAAAATGAGAATATATAAGGTGATATACCAGTCAGTTTTATTATATGGGAGTGAGAGCTGGACAGTGTTGGATAGACATGCAAGTAGATTAACAGCAACACAGATGAAATACTTAAGGAGAGTTGCTGGATATACAAAGAGGGATCAAGTTAGAAACGTAAAAATAAGAGAAAAGCTAAAACAGGAATGCGTACTGAAGACAATGGAAAGAAACCAACTAAGATGGCTGGGACACTTAGTAAGGATGAATGAAGAAAGATTCCCTAAAAGAATATTTGAAGCAAGAGCGGAGGAGAAAAGAAGAATAGGAAGACCTAGGATGGACTGGAGACAATATATGGAAAAAGTGGCAGTCGGACATGGGACGACATTGAGAGGAATATACAGGTTGGCGCGGGATAGGGTCGAATGCAGAAAGTGGCTGAAGGAACCCGACGCCTAACGGCAGCAGGGAAAGTGAAAGAAGAAGAAGAAGAGCCCAGGGTCCATTGAGATTAGGGTTACCACACATTCATATTTCTAGATAAGGGAAAACTTTATCACCCTGACCAGATTAGAACTAGGGACCTCTTGAATGTGACGCTACCACCACGCTACAGAGACGGGCCAATATCCCCCAATGTTATTTCATATCGGACGATGAAAGAAATGAAGTTTAAATGAACCCAGGATCCATAGAGATTAGAGTTATCACACATTCATCTTTCAGGATAAGGGAAAACCTTATCACCCTGACCGAGATTAGAACTAGGGACCTCTTGAACGTGACACTATCATCACGCTGCAGAGACGGACCGTCCTTCAACGATAAGTTGTATTGGAAGAGGAATGAAATGACGCTCAAATGAATCCAGGGTCCCTAGAGCTTAGAGTTATCCCTAGAGCTTAAAACCTTGTCATCCTGAAGGCCGCGCCGTGGCTGAGTGGTTAGAGCGCTTGGCTCTCACCAAGGCGGCCGGGTTCGATCCTAGGCAAAAGCAAAGTGAGATTGGTGGTGGACAACACGGCTCTGGGCGGGTTTTCTTCGGGATCTCCGGTTTCCCGCGCCATCTCATACCACCGTTGCTCCATCTTCATCTCATGTATCAGTCTCGCCGCCTGAGGTGCCGTATGTATTAAAAGCGGGCGTTAAACACTGCGCATTTCATTTTTCACATTTTATCACCCTACCCGACATTAGAACTAGTACCACATGAAGACGACTCTACTACCACGCTAAAGAGCCGGGCTAATGTCCTCCAACGTTAAGTCATACCGGGCTATGAATGAAATGATGTTCAAATGAGTCCAGGGTACTTAGAGTTACCTGACAATCTTTCAGTATAAACGAAAACGTTACATTCCTGACGGAGATTTGAACTCGAGACCTCTTGAACATAAGGCAGACACGCTACCACAGAGACAGGCTATCATCTATTATCAACCTCAGGTCCCGCTTACATCATGACTATCTCCACCAACCTTTCTGCATTATGTTGTGACGTTTGCCTCTGAAGCACCACCGTTATTCTTACTTGTTGAATGCCAAGAATTGTTTTGTCTTTCTAATTTTCAGAAATTTCTCCATACATTTTCCTACATACAGATCTGACATTTGGTTGATTGAATTCACCCAATTTTTAATTACCTCAGCTACTCCAATAAGTCCTCATTTAGGCTCAACTCAGAACTTACTAATAACTTCAATTTTCTGACAAAAGTTTCATGTCTTCTTACATTGTACAGTTATTTTAACATGTTCAACAAATAAACAAGATATATTGAAGTCTGTAATAAGTATTTCAAAATGTAGAGATTTAATATACGTCATGCACATGTAGGCAGGTCCGTTAGGTTACCTGCACTGATTGAAGGAAATCAGCTGTGGATGACAGCATGTGGATCAAGATCAGTATCGTCGGGAAAAAAAAAAGGAATATTTAAAGCATGACATATGTTGCGGAAGTGTAGTCTATTGGGGACTTAAAACAGGAGTTCCATTTTCTAATCCAAGCGAGATGGCTCAGGCGGTTTCATCTGTGACCCGCATTCGGGAGGTCCGGTTTCGATTTCCGTGGCTGACCTACCTCACCCACGGGTATTTTCTTGGATTTCCTAGGTCGCCAGGTAAATGCTGGGCAGGTTGACGACCTCCCCGAATTTCCTATCCCTCCATTTCATCTCCATTATCATTTCACATCATCTCTCATCTGGTGGACTCTTTCAGGGTAGAAGTGTCGGCGAGTGTCTCGGCGTTGCATGGCAGGATGATATGCACTTGGTAAAACTTCTTCCCGGTCTCCTAACCCGGTCTAGTTGGGTCGTTTCAGGACCACAGTAGGGTTGGATGCCGGTTGTACTCGCCTGCCGGGGAGTTTACAACTGTAAGAAACCTGCCCTTAACACTATCGTGACTCCGTTGGAGGACCGCCCTCAGTCTCTTCTCCCAACCGCAGCGTAGGTAAAAGGACAGAATCATAAATTCACCATAAGCTGTATAGTGTAATACTTTTACTAATGAAAACATGGACTATGATATGAGGCTTTTGCAAATATTAACATAAACTTGCTTCGCCCCCCCCTTCCTTTGCATTTATTGTTTGGATTTTAGATGTACTTTCTCAATCACTTAATAGATACTGTAACTATATTTAACTTACTTCTCTACAAATATTCTATTTCACCGGAAATAGATGTTCCCGAGCTTAAAGGTGCATAGAAAAAGAGAAATAAAGGGAATGGATTGGACGTCTACGGAGGGGATTTGGTACAGAGGTCTAAACTAGGTCTGTCCTGCTTATCCCCCCCAAGTGGGGCACCCCCGAGAGGAAGGATGAAGAAAGGAGACAGTGGCTGGTCGTCTCAAGGAGCCATGACAGTGCAGAGGGCAGGGTCCCTACACTTTACCTGTTGGAAACTCTCTAGCATGGCACCCCATCCTACTGGTAGACCGGAAACGGCCCGACGAGACCGGGCTCGGAGACCGAAAACCGTTCAACCGGAGGAGGAAATGTTACCAAGAGCATATCCTGCCATACAGCGCCGAAACAACCGCTGACACTTCTACCCTGAAAGAGACTTTGCCACTTTGTCACGAGGTTTACTCGAAAGTCCGAAGACTCCGGCCTCTATCAGCCCGGGAGCGATGGAAAATATCGGGGTTCCTTCCTTGGGGCAAGACCTTCAGTCTAAAAATCCCCCCCCCCCCATCTCAAGCCGGGTGGAAGTGGATACGCCACTTAGGTGCGTCAACCCCGCAGGGAAGACTACCGAATGACCTCGGTAGGGCCGTCTTGTGATCTAGCACACCTACTAGCTCTGCAGACTAGTACCCGGGACTTCTTAGGCAACCCTCTGCCCCCTCCGAGCGGTCGAAGCCTGGCCGGAGGTAACCGATCTCCCGCGGGTATCGGGAACACACTGCTCCCTCGAGTCCAATCCAATCCGAACAACTGCCATTCTGGGAGAGGCTCGGCAGTTCGGCCCGAGGTTCCTCTGGTAAAGTCAGAGGTACCACGAGTGCTAAGGGTCCGCAGCGCTCGTACCACAGCAGCTGAAGGGGACGAATCCCCTCCCCTACCAAGACCGAGACTGACCACTAGATGAGAGATGATGTGAAATGATAATGAAGGGACAGGAAATTTGAGGGATATAACTAACCTATGCAGCATTCGCCTGGCTACCCGGAAAACCCCTGAAAAAGCCATGAATCAGGTACGTTGGCCACGGGAATCCAACCCGGGCTACAGGCCCTGTTCCATCCTGCTCGGTTGAAATAAAGGGCAGCCTGATATTTAAGAAAGCTCATGTGTTACATGATATTCGCTAGTCTCTAAAGTGTACAACATTCCCGGGTATCGAACTCGAGAATGCAAGTTACCACGGAGCATCTCCTTCGGTCTAATTACTAAGGAAGAAAAAGTAATCAAGGGTAGAGAAAATACGAGGGGTGTCAAAAATAACCGGAATTAGTTTTTTGCATTTTAAAGCGCCAGGGCATGAAATGGGTGTTGATAGAACTGAAGAGGCCTGACCCAGAGTGACGAAATGGCATACACGTCATTTGTCTGGAGGTGTTAAATTGGAGGGTAGCAGGAGAAGTGTGAGGCCATGCTTTCTATACCCAATATGGATCACATGCGACGAATCCTGGTTTCATCATTTTGATCCAGAGACAAAGCAGGGAAGTCCCAATGGAAACATTCTTCAAGTCCAAGATCCAAAAAGGCAAAAGTTCAATCAAGTGCATTAAAAGTGATGCATCTTGTCTTTTTCGATAAGCAAGGCAAGTATAAGTATATTACAATAATCAGTCGCCACAGACGGTGTATCTGGAATACGAGAGCCGCTAGTGGTTTACTTGGAAAAATATGAGTTAATTGGAGAACTTAATATCATGACGGCACGTTGGCCATGGAAGCCCAACGGCAAAGAGTGACTGGGCGGAAACCAGGAGATCCGTGGTTCAAATCCCGGCCATGACATTGAATTTTTCAGTTTGACTGTCCAAAACCTTGGCCAGTACACTTTTCACTTTTACATAAGTGAATTAACTTAAATAAAAGCAAGGTATTGTTTATGATCACGTGGTGGATAAGCAACGTGCGGTTACTGCGAATTACTATTGTGAGATACTGAAGGAGCCTTAAAGGAGGAAAAATACAACAAAACAACCAAATTTTGCTGAAATGGAGTGGATCCTTCACCAGGATAATGGCCCCGCTCGTCGCGCCATTGAGACTCAGGAAACAATCACTGAATTAGGCATTGAGGTGACGCCACATCCACCTTATTCACCGGAGCTAGCCCCGTATGACTTCCACCTATTTCCTGCAGTAAAGAAAAGAGCTTCAGGGTCATCATTTTCAGAGGATCGAGAGCTAAATAGTAAAATTTTGGGTGTACTAAACAGACTATCTAAAAGGGGCTTCAGTGAATGTTTTGAACATTGGACTGAACACTGGAATCGTTGCATTGTTTCCGAAGGGGAATACTTTGAAGGTGTGTAATGGAATTTGAGTAAAGGTGAGCAATATTTTCCAGTAAAAAAACAATTCCGGTTATTTTTTGACACCCCTCGTATTCTGATACTAACACATTGGATTTTTCTTCAGAGTAAGGTTGTGAATCTCAAACCAATTTCTGTCCATGATATTCAGGCAGAAATAAAGAAGTGCCTTGATCTCCCGCTTAAGCACGTGCCGCCAAACTGGCACGTGAGTATAAGAATTGTAGACTTTCTGCGAACTAGTTAAGACACCCACGTCGTCTTTACTAAGAAATGTCATGTGGCTACAAAAGGACACGAACAGCAAGAGGGCTCTTTTGATACATGTAAAAAACAAGCTACACTGATTGAAGCGACCCTCTAAAAAATTACGTAAACTGTGTTACCATATTCTTCAAGATTCGCAGTGACTTAGTTGTCAGCATATCAGTTACACACTGGAGAGAGGCTGTTGTCAAATTGCGAAAATACTTTTTTTTTAATTTTTTTTTGTTTCCCAGTTTTTTTTTTCTTTTGAGGAAGAACTCATTTGGCCATCTAAAGGATATGCTTTTCTCTAGTGGTACACATATACACAAGACACAGACACATTACACAGAACACCCATGCCCAAGAAGGGACTCGAACCCGCGACCCTCTAAGCGACGGAGCACTAGAGACCATGGTTACGAGGGCCGGCTGCGAAGATACTTGGAAAATAAAAATACACTTGCCTAAGATAGCTTAAGGATGTAACAATATTTCCAAATATTTTTTTTTTCTCTTTTAATTTACATCCTCGAACGTTAAGTCATATCTGACGATGAATGAAATGATGTTCAAATGAGTCCAGGATACATAGAGCTTAGTTAGCAAACATTCATCTTTCAGGATAAGGGAAAACCTTAACTAGATTAGAACTAGGGATCTCTTGAACGTGCCTCTACCACGAGGCTACAGAGAAAGGCCGAAGTCATTCAACGTTAACTCATATCGGACAATAAATGAAATAATGTTCAAATGAGTCCAGGATCCATAGAGCTTAATTAGCAAATATTCACATATCAGGATAAGGGAAAACCTTACCGAGATTAGAACTAGGAACCTCTTGAACGTGACACTACCACCACGCTACAGAGACGGGCCTAAGTCCAACGTTAAGTCATATCGGACGATGAATGAAATAATGTTCAAATGAGTTGAGGATACATGGAGCTTAGAGTTACCAGACATTCATCTTTCAGGATAAGGGAAAATCTTATCACCCTGACCGAGTTAGAACTAGGTACCTCTAGAACATGGCACTAGCACCACGCTACAGAGACGGGCGAATGTCCTCTATCGTTAAGTCATTTCGGACGATGAATGAAATGATGTTCAAATGAGTCCAAGGTCCATAGAGCTTAGTACCCAAACATTCATCATTCAGAATAAGGGAAAAACCCGTATGAAACCATATCACCCTGACCGAGATTCGAACACGAAACCTCTTGAACATGAAGCAGACACACGTCCCTCTACGCTACAGAGGCGGGCATAAATTTTAAGTGCTTTTATAGTTATTTCTTCTATTAGATAAACAAGAAGTGGTAACCACAAAATAAAATACTGTGTAAAATACTGTCCTTTAGCATTAGTGATGTTTTCCCGGAATAATTAACAGCAGGCTTTTTTTTTTTTTAATTTAATATTCCACTTGAGGTTTTAATTTAGCATATTTTGGTCGTTAGTCAGGAGTGACTCCTGAGACAGGAGCTATACTGTTGCAGGTGCTACCAGTCCGCATCTAATAGAAGATTTACTGCCCAAGATGTCTCCCGTGCTTATTTCTTTAATTTGTCATGCAAATTTTCCTTTCCTCATCTTCATGTATATTAACGACTGTAACTTGATACCAAGCGAAATTAATATATCCTGCAGAAACTCGAGGTCTTTGACAGATTATTTGATTTAGATTCTTGGTCAGTAACCTTTCGATTTTTAAATGCCAAAGATAGTCTCAGAGTTCAGTGAATAACTGAAATGTTTCACTTAACATTACATAAGACCAGTGAAAGTGTTGCCAACCAGAAAACTTCTAATCTCGCTAACTTCGATCAAAATTCCGCTAAAAATATAAACACAATGATTATAACAATTATAAGAAAATACATATTTTTATTATGTGCTAGAGTGACCAAGATGATAAATTAATTGTAGTGATGATGCTGTTGTACTGGAGTAAATTCTGTTAAAGAGATTTGATAGAAATATAATAGTAATAATTAATAATAAATCACTAGGGATATCTTACGTAGGATATTTCAGTAATTTAAGAGTCATTACTTTCGGATCTAGGGATTGAATATATAAAACTCTTTAAAAGAGAATTCTTAAAGGCAAAGGCCATGATGAATATGAATATCCATTCAGAAAGTAAATAATATGCCTCCTTCGAAGGGTTTCTCGTCTTCCCATAAAAATGTCAGCTTTAAAATAAATACTTGCGAAATAGAAGGGAAAGGGATTGAGTAAGAGAAATCTCACTGACCTATCCTAAAGTTGTTTACTTTTTCTGACCGTCATGCTATTGAAAAAGAAGCACATCTTTAAATACACTCCACTGGTATATTGTGTTGAGATTTGAAATTCAAATTTTAGAAACCCCAAGATATCCTCAATTGAAGAACCAATAACCGTTTATTGGTAGAGAAAACGTACTTTGAAGCTTTATTTAAATCTGACGTTACGTAATATTTTTCTTCTCTTTCAGTATTAATATTTTAATAACAAAAATGAATTTAATAGTTATTTATGACACAAGTGAATCGAGATGTATTTTATCGACGAGTGGAAGGTTTGTATAAATAAGTCTTGAGTGCCATACAATGTTTTATCCAACATTTGGCCTAATCATTAAAAATGCTTACTACTTTTTAAAACAATAATAAAATAGTACAGTTATTTGTAGTTGTATTTTCTGGAATATAGGGTTATTTAGACCAAGGAGGTGTGTCGTTGGCTAATACTTCATATGAGAGAATCCATGTTGGCTAGTCGTTTGTTTTAATTGTTGCTATAACAACTTATTACAATTGATTCATATTAATTGAGAAAAATAATGTTTAATACAACTGTATTGAAACAAGAGGAGGTATCTATACCAGACAAAGTTTTGGAGGAAGCCAAGAGTGTTTTATAATAAATATTATACTTTAAGTGTAGGCCTAGTGACTGTATTTTATTGATACAGTGGTTAAAGTGAAATTTTATCCATCTTTAATATTAAAGTGTTACTTCAGTAGGTTAATTTCCGTTAGTAAAGTACAATTTTACAAGTAAGTGTTGGATAAAACAATTAAAGTATTGAACATTACTTGAAACATTACAAGGTGAAGCAAAATATATTTGTTTTTTATTCGTAGTTAATTTCTCTCCATCTTTATCAGCCACACGTTCGGGCGCAATATGAAGCAAGATTTGTATGTTGGAAGCACAATTCTTTCTCTTCTCATGTGAGTTTTTGCGGCTATCAGTTTCTTCTGGTCACCAATTGTATCATCTTATTTTAAATAAGAGTCATGAGATCTCTCGTTTTAAGGTGTGGTTCAGAGTGAAGTAAATACAATTTTGGAGAAGTCCAATTTTGTAACAAATAATTTAATTGTATTATCAGGATTACATTTTACTTGAACTTTCTTTCCTAGTCAATCATTGAAGGTTACCTCCAGCATATCGATAAATCCTTACTTCTTTAATAAAAATATTCCATTAATTACATAAAAATTCCTTACTCCTGCACGTCTACTCATCACTAACAAGATTACAGAGCATATATCTCTGAAGATTATTGATTTTCCATTACTATGCAAAACTTTTCATCTTTTCACATCAAGCAAGATTATTGATTTTCTTTTCTCTAGCAACCGTTGATCATTTTTTATATTGTCCTTACATGGCCCCCTAATACTCAGATAAGAAAACAAAACTCATTTCAAACAAAAAACTCCCGTTACAAAGGGTGACAGACTTGCATGTTAACCTAAAATCCCATTCAACTTCTTCATACCAAAAGGATAGATATATTTCATGCATTCTGAATTTTATACATAGAAAACTTGTTGATGTACACAATCTAAGTGTGTTTTATTTCACGCCATGCAACGCCGACACATAAATCCAGGATGAAAGCTGAAGTGATAGGAAAAGTGAGAATAAATGGAGGGGTATGCAAATCGGGAAATATAATAACCCTTTCCAAGCACTGATCAAGTTTTCTTGGTAAAACTCGAAAAAAAAAAATAGTGTGTAGGAAAATCGGCCATAGGAATCGAAACTACGACTTCTCGAATTGCGGACCAGAGACGCTACCACCTGAGTCACCCTTCTCGGTATAGGAAGCGATCATATTGCTCTCATTTATTCTCAATCCGATATCTGTCATGCCATTCTCGAATTGCAAACTGCTCTGGATGGACTAGGTCACTGGTTCTCTAACTGGCGCATTTCCCTCAACACTAACTAGACAGAGGTTAAGATCTCATTACGTCCTTATAGGATCCTCCTTCACTACAATTGCTCGGAGAACAGCTCTCATGGTTACCTACCAGTGTGCCAGTGAAATATCTTGGGGTGCTACTGGATACTCGACTTACTTGGAACACCCCATCTGTCGGTCTGTTACACTTGCGTGTGCCCGGCTCTCTAAACTGTGCCCTTTACTCCACAGGCGCACCTCACTTGGTTATGAATCCTCCCTTCTTTACACATCTCTAGTCCGTTTCACTTTTACCTATGCAGCTCCAGTCTGGGGTGGCATGAGCAAGACCAATCTCCGCCGACTGCAGGTATTGCAAAACGGGGCGCTTCGAACAGCTACAAATGCTCCATGATTTGTCAGAAATCAACAACTTCATCACGAGTTTGGTCTTCTACCCTTCACCAATACATCCGACGGCTGGCACGACCTTTCTTTTACCATCTCTAGGAGGTCCCTGGGGCTGTTACCTACAATCTCGACGCTCGCACTCGCCAACCAACTCAGATCTCCTCCTGGGTGAGCTCTCCAGTACAGACGACCCAGACGAGTGACAACTGCCAGACTTTAAATTCTCAATTTGTGTTACAGTGATCCTGCCATACTTAGAGGAGTCGTTCACGACTACCTCAATTGTTATGTGTTCTGTTCCTATGTTTTTCTGTAACAAACATCTGTAAAGCATACTTGCTGATCGATGGGTAATAAATTTAAAAAATAAGTATATGAAGCAATTAGAAAAATAAACATTTCTAAGAAGATTTTGTATAAAATAGAGGGTATACAAAAAGTCACGCCACATTTTTAATCTAGATGACAAAACGGCGAAAAATTGGAAATCGTGATTTTAAGTAGAGGCAAGGGACAGTATTGTGAAGAAATCCTACTAGAAATAGGATGCAAAAGGTTCAGCAAAATACCCAAATAGTGAGGAGAATTTCCAGTTCATGTTTGTTCTTTGAACAAAAATTCTGCTTCCCATTCAACAAACCCCAGTTCCGTTCTGGTTGGTTTGTTATATGTGTCTGCTTTCTTTGGCAAGAGTTTTTCTCATCTCTTCAATGAATACCAGGTGAGCTAATGCACCATTCTCTTCCATGCTAAATAAAAACAATTGACACAGTATGTAAACCAGCGCAAGGAACATTGTCACAGATTGTAAACACAGGATCACCACGGGTTTCGAACACGCATAACTTAAATCAGAAACACAAACAGTAACAATGTAAACTTTTGTTAGTTATTTTACACAGGTTCCATATGAGCACATTTCAAGCTTATAGCGCAAGAACGCTCGAGCATTGTTGTGATGCATGCTTTTATATCAAAGGACAATCGAGAAAGGGAAGTGTGTACACCAGATCTTAAATACAATTCCACGCAAAATACAAGTCAAGGAAGTTCGTATCTCATCAGGGTGAGCTATCTGGATTGCGTTTTTTCCGGGGTTATCCCTTATTTTGAAAGACAAATGTCTGGAAATCTAAGCGTTATGTGCTCTAGACTCATTTGAACATCATTTCATTCATCTTCCGATATGACATAACGTTGGAGGACGTTGGCCATTGTATCGTGGTGGTAGTGTCACGTTCAAGAGGTCCCTAGTTCTAATCTCGGTGAGGGTGATAAGGTTTTACTCTATCCCAAAAGATGCATGTCTGGTAACTCTAAGCTATATGTGTTCTGAACTCATTTGAACATAATTTCATTCATCTTCCGACATGACAACGTTGGAGGACATTAGCTCATCTCTGTAGCATGGTGGTAGTGTCACTTTCAGGAGGTCCCTAGTTCTAATCTCGGTCAGGCTGATAAGGTTTTACTTTATCCCGAAAGATGAATGTCTGGTAACTCTAATCTGTGTGTGTTCTGGATTCATTTGAACATCATTTCATTCATCGTCCGATATGACTTAAAGTTGGAGGACATCGACCCGCCTCGGCACCGTGGTAGTAGTGTCACGTTTAAGAGGTCCCTAGTTCTAATCTCGGTCAGGGTAATACGGTTTTCTCTTATCCTGAAAGATGAGTGTTGGGTAACTCTGGGCTCTATGGACCCTCAACCCAATTTAACATTATTTCATTCAGCGTCTGATATGACTTAACGTTGGAGGACATTGGCCCGTCTTTGTAGCGTGGTGGTAGTGTCACGTTCCAGAGATACCTAGTTCTAATCTCGGTCAGGGTGATAAGGTTTTCCTTATCCTCAAGGATGAATGTTTGCCAACTATAAGCTCTATGTACCCTGTACTCATATGAACATTATTTCAATCATCTCCGATATCACTTAACGTTGGATGATATTGGCCCGTCTCTGTAGCGTGGTGATAGTGTCACGTTCAAGAGATACCTAGTTCTAATCTCGGTCAGGGTGATAAGGTTTTCTTTATCCTCAAGCATGAATGTTTGCCAACTCTAAGCTCTATGGACCCTGGAATCATTTGGACTTCGTTTCATTCATCGTTTGATATGACTTAACGCTGGAGGACGTTAATTGAAGCAAAAGGAATACTATCTTTAATTAAAGATTTACTATCGCCTTTACTGTATTTTGCATATATTTTAAAAGGGGGTTAAAACACTAGAAATAATCGTGAAGTGGTAATGACTCCCTGTGTGCCTGTTTAACGTGGTGTCAAGAAGACTGACTGGGGGCGGACCTCGGTAATCGATAAACGTTTTGCGCACAAACCTCTCTCTCTCTCTCTCTCTCTCTCTCTCTCTCTCTCTCTCTCTCTCTCTCTCTCTCTCTCTCTCTCATCACAATGCTGCCATTCTCGAAAAGACAACAACGCCATTCTTGTTCATGATGCACTTCCAGTCTCCAGACAATTTGGTCTCTTCAAACTAAGTTTCACTGCTCTTTTATCCAAAGAGGACGTAATATGCAAATATCGGATGTTTTGACTTTCTCTACTCTTCTAGAAAAGCTAATTCTTGTATTGATTTCTTGTTAGTGATGGGACGACAGCTGCATTGCTCGATACTACATATCGACTTAAGCGCCGATATTCGATACTGGATATAAAAGCTATAATGACGGATAGAGTTGACTGAATTATGGTTTTATTAGTAGCTTCCTGTGTTTAAACACATATGACCAATTTTGTTTTCTCAGCTTCATATTCGCATAGCGACAGAAGCTGCAGAGATTCTGTAACTTCTTCGATTTGTCGTGTAATGTCCCTCTTTAAATTTGTTGTATGACTTACCATCAATGGCGAAGCGTGCAGTAAAGCGCTGGAAGCGCTGCTTCCCTGAGAATTTCAGGAAAAAAAGGAAGTACAAGAAGAAAATTCATGCTAAACAATATTTTATTTGCTCTAGATACATTTTCAGTATTTATTCGCGAATATCTGCGGTGCTGCGGATGATTTGACAGCTGTTTAGAATCGAGTGATCAGTTCTGCGAGCTCATTCAAGACTGAATATTTCTATATTTACGCATTCGTAACCTTGAATACCATGCTTCGTAGGTTTCCGGAAGCAATCGCGACTCAACGATAGTTAGGAAGTCTTGAGAGATTTTGTCCCGTGAAGTCTCTGTAGTGTTGTGTGTGTGTGTGTGTGTGTGTGTGTGTGTGTGTGTGTGTGTGTGTGTGTGTGTGTGTGTGTGTGTGTGTGTGTGTGTGTGTGTGTGTGTGTGTGTGTTTATTTTTTTGCTTTATGTGGTGCTTTTAAACACAACTGTAAGAATATTTCAGTAGCGTTAGGAAAGGAAATTCTTGTGAATGTAAGACTTGAAGCTTTCACGGCGAGCTTTATTAATCAAGGCTTCGCGGGTGATCAGCCGTGTCAGGTTTATGAATGTCGAACTTTCGGCCATGGAGTCTACAGTGGCCGAAAGCTTGACATTCATAAATCGGACACGGCTGTTCACCCGCGAAGTCTTGATTAATTGTTGTGAAGTTTTAAGTTATTAGCAAAAATGTATGAATTGCGTACGTTCTCCATTTTAGGCTAACAGTTTACGCGGTGTGGGCCAGCTGTAGGAAAAATTGGAACGTCTGAGTGGAGAAGGGGAAGCAGGAATATGTCTGCTGGTAGTGTGATCAGTCTTGCAATATAAGAAGGCTCTGCGTGTGGCTGTACAATAGAAAGAGTACTGAAGAATAGCCTTAGTTGAGTCTGTATTCTCTCTTATTTTAATGAAAATTATTATTTGGAGCTTTCCTCGCTTTGAATGTCAGGCCTTACCGCTGCTTACTATGCTGCGAATTTTTTCCCCTTTATTTTTTAAAGAATCTATAGTTTTACACTTCACTCGTTTTATTTAGTACTATTGTTGTGCATTGGTAAAACAAAATATGTATGCAAATTACTCGTACGGTATGCACTTGTAAGGTACAGTTGCCCGCCTCGGTAGCGTAGATGGTAGCCTGTCTACCTCATGTTCAAGAGGTCCCGAGTTCGAATCTCGGTCAGGGTGAGTTACCTGGTTAAGGTTTTTATGGGATTTCCCCTTATCCTTCAAGACGAATGTCGGGTAACTCTAAGCTTCATGGACTCTGGACTCATTTGAGCATCATTTCAACCATTTCATTCACCGCCCGATATGACAACGTTGGAGGACGTAAATTGAAAAACAAAAAACAAACAAAAGAACAAGGTACAGTTGTGATCTGACTTGACTGAGTAAGCCTAAGCTAAAAATTGGAACGAGAGTATAAATACTTTCACTCACTCTTAAATTCTGTTTTGCTTTTTAACGACTCTATCAAGTGGTAGGAACATACAGAGGCCGACAGAAATATTCGAATAATATAACGTGTAACATTGCACGTACTATAAATACTGTAATATATATTTGGCAGCGTTGAATGGTTAAACATGTAAACATTAACCTTTCGTGTCTCGGAAACAATATTTGAAATATCACTTTGCATATATTTATTACACAATCTGTACTGTATTTATTCTATTGTCTCTCTTATTGGAGGACATAAGTATTCGAACGTACGCAATCGAACAGAGAGAAATGTGGTTGGATATACCCTACACGACCCTACCACATAGCAGTTGTGTTTTTGCTATGTCTCGAGACAGTGTGCTCAAAGTTATTCAGCCAATTGTGAACTCACAGGTAATATGGGACGTAAAGGTAAGGAATATGTGATAAATATGTACAAACAAAACAAATCTCTCTCTGAAATTGCCAAAACTATTAACAGAAGCTACGCTACTGTGTTCTGCATAACTCAACGCTTCAAACAGACAAATACTGTTGTAAATAAACGTAGAAATGGCGCTCCTTCTAAACTCACCACCAGAGACAGGAGGTAAATAATAAAAATGATGAAGCAGAATCCAAGAGTCACTGCATCTGAGATTAGAGGATGCCTTGAACAACATCTGGCACTGTGGTTCACATCAGAACAATTGAACGGGTTTTAAATAGTACTGGATACAATGCTCGCGTTCCTAGGAAGAAACCATATGTTAATAAGGTGAATAAGAAGAAACATGTAGAATTTGCTAAACAGTGTGTGGTGAAACCAACAGAATTGTGGGATAAGGTTCTCTGGTCGGACGAGAGCAAATTCTGCTTATACAAGAGTGATGTACGTCTTAAAGCGTGGAGACTGCCAAATACAGAATGAGAACCTAAGGACATGGTAGCTACATTGGACCCATGGCGGCAGTAGTGTGATGGTATGGGGCTGGATAGCTTCATCTGGCTTTGGGGAACTGGTGTTCATAGATGGGATCATGGACAACTTTGAATACAAAAGGATTCTTGAAAACAATCATCGGGAGTGCAGAGAACCTGGGATTAGGGCATGATTATTACTTCCAGCAGGACAATGATCCGAAGCATACTGCTGAAATTGTAAGGCTTTGGATTGTGTACAACACTCCCCACACTTTGAAAACACCACCCCAATCTCCAGATTTAAATCCTGTAGAGAACATCTGGAAGGAACTCGAGGAGCGTGTGAGGAAGCATCACATCAGAATCAAGGACCATCTGAAAGAACTTCTCCAAACAGATTGGATGGAATCTGCAGTCACTAAACAACACATACAGACAATGCCCAAACGATTATCAGCAGTAATTCAAAGAAAGGGGATGATAACTAAATACTAGCTGTTCTCTGTTCGAATACTTACGGTCAGATGTAAAGTAACCGTTTTATTTCTCCTTGTAGTGCAAATTAGTTTCAGTTGCTATTTATTAGTTTATATGTTTAATGGAAGACTCAAGTTTATTTTGTACCAGTTGTATTTACGTATGCTTACTCTGCGTAGCTTTAAAGTAATATAAGTAATAAATATGTTTACGTTCGAATACTTATGTCGGCCACTGTATTAGCGTCGCTGATCTGCCGGAATTTATTCCTGGAAGAGTTGTTATATATACCATAAGTCTAATGACATGGCTTTCGCTTTTAAACACGCTTGAAAAGCTTCGGCCTGTGCCGGATTAGAACTCGCGACATTTGGCAAGTACCTAAGCAACTGAGCCACCCAGCAAGCCAAGCTATTACAGAAACGTGATTTAAAAATACTGCTAAATCAAATGTATTCACAACTCAGTTACACTGCGTGTTAGAAGAGTACTTTACTACTTCCCCATTGTTTTGTATGTTTTCATTCAGCAAGGCTATTCAAGAACTATACTGCAGCTACTCTTTAGGGCCTTCTACGAAGCAACAACTTGAGATTTCGAAGTATCCAAAAAGTGTCGAATGTTTATATAAAGACATTAAAGTCAGTGTAGCAAAACACTATAACAGTAAAATTATATCTATGTGTTGTCATTTACTGTCTTTCACACTCCAATATTAAAATATCGAATGATAGCCGAAATTTGTACGGAAATAGAGGTACACGTTTTGACATGTGCAGTGGTGAAGTCTAGTTTGACTCTGCTATTATTTGGCCTACATTGTTATTTGACCTTCGTGGCACCAGTGCTGACAACGTGATCAGCGTGATGTTATTAGTTTCATCTGATAAATTGGTCATCCCTGCTTAGATTGTCTGTGACAAAATCTTATGCACACCTATTTCAGAATTTTACCAAAAGTGAACTGTAGTTTTTCCGGTGCCATTCAATTCTGGTAAACATATACCAAGTAAACAAAGGCACTACGTTTTCACTGAATGTCTTAACGCTTTTTTGTGCCTTTCGTGTTTTGATACGCCAGAAGTCAGAGTTTATTGTTCTGATAGAAGGGAGGTAACAGTTGCAAGCTCGTTTGATGAAGGAAAGGTTGAAAGGTCAAGTCTGTATGGGGTGCAAAAGAAGTTCGTTTATAACGTATCAAGGACGGCAGAGAAGGCAAAAACAAACAGAACTTTGGCAGGTGCACCAATTTTCCGCTTCGTGATCTTACTGGACTTGCTGGTGATATGAAAGTTACTTCCTAGGTTTCACCCAATCTGGTACTCTCAGAATGGACAGCTGTTATTATTTATAAAGAAAATAAAATTGACTTTATTTATTTCCTGTCCTCTAACAAGTAGTAAAATTTAGAGTACTCACAAAAGGTAATATGCAAGAAAGATCTTGCTTCCGCAAAATGAGATTATATCGTCAGTGTATCTAAATATCGACCATCCACGCCATCTGTTGGATCTCTAGAAAATTACTTCCAAAGTGTCCTCTGTTATCAATAACCGCGCGCTGTTTGAAAACTATATCACTAAATTTTGCACAAGGGTGGGTTTAGTGAAAATGTAGAAATTAACGGTTTACTAACAATTAAAACAGAAGCCATGCTACTTTGCTTTCATGGAATGCACGCCGCTGGTGAAATATATATCTGCTAGGATGTGTACAAATTGCAGTTGCTTATATGGGTAACGTGTATGTAGAATGAAACGTAGTTACTTAATTCACTATACTTATTTATTTAGGAACGCATTCCTCATAAAAATAATCCACTGCAATATTTACATTCTCGCTGTAGAATGTAAAAACCAGGGTAGCTTAGATGGTAGCATGTATGCCTCACGTTCAAGAGATCCAGAGTTCGGTTCTCGGTCAGGATGATTTACCTGGATAAGGGGTTTTCCGGGGTTTATCCTTATCCTGAAAGACGAATTCGGGTAACTCTAAGCTCCATGGGCTCCAGACTCATTTGAGCATCATTTCATCCATTTCATTCAACCTCCGATATGACTAAACGTTGGAGGATGTAAATAAAATAAAATAAACATTCTCGCTATTACATAAATCATCCCAATCACATTCCTTTAATAATTTATGGTTTACTTTTACTGTTGATTGATCTTATACGACTCAAATGTCAATGTTGATTGCAAAATTTTGTATTAGCTATTCACGTAGAGGGAATAACTCAAATGTTTCCTGAAGAGACCGGCGGGCAGACGGCTATTCTGTAACAGTTTCTTAATGCTTGCCTTCTTCTTCTTCTTCTTCTTCTTCTTCTTCTTCTTCTTCTTCTTCTTCTTCTTCTTCTTCTTCTTCTTCTTCTTCTTCTTCTTCTTCTTCTTCTTCTTCTTCTTCTTCTTCTTCTTCTTCTTCTTCTTCTTCTTCTTCTTCTTCTTCTTCTTCTTCTTCTTCTTCTTCTTCTTCTTCTTCTTCTTCTTCTTCTTCTTCTTCTTCTTCTTCTTCTTCTTCTTCTTCTTCTTCTTCTTCTTCTTCTTCTTCTTCTTCTTCTTCTTCTTCTTCTTCTTCTTTTTTAATTTACGCCTTTTAACTTTTTAAGTCATATCGGACGATGAATGAAATGGGTGAAGTGATGTTCAAATGGGCCCAGGGTCCATAGAGCTTAGAGTTACCCGACATTCGTCTTATAGGATAAGGGAAAACCCTGAAAAAACCTTATCCAGGTAATTCACCCTGGCCGAGATTCGAACTCGGGACCTGTTGAACGTGAGACAGACATGCTACCATCTACGCAACTGAGGCGGGAAGTTTCCAAATTGTTAAATGCGATAAGCAGTTATCAGGTGCGTGATGTACGGTGTTCTATAACTTCCTAAGAAAACACAAGATTTAGTTAATTTGTTTTAATCTTTTGGGTCTTATCGGATGATATCGAATGAGTGAAATAATGTTGAATAAATCCGGGTTCCATAGAGCTTAAAGATACCTAAAATCCAGTAGGAAGCTAATGGGAAACCCCAGGAAAACCTTATCCAAGTAACTCACCTTAACCGAGATTCGAATTCGGGAGCTTTTGGATATGGGCAGACATGCTATCTCCACACCATGGAGGTACTCCAGCTAATGTGCTACGCAGTGGATTCACATAGCATCTAAATTCTATTATAAGAGGAAGAGCATCATAGAAAGTTGGGCTGTTTAATTATTAAATGTTTATTTATTCGTTGTAATGTAAAATATAAAAGTTAGGGATTGTACCTGGGTGAAACCATTTCTAAATGACTATTTCAACATAAAGTTTAAACAGACCAATTTTAATAACAAAATTAATGTTGCGTAATCTGTATCATATATAAAAATAGGAACAGATGTTAGTTCAAGGACTTCAGTTTTTCAAGTGGCGATTAATGCCGTTTTGCCCGCCTAGGTAGCGTGGTGGTAGAGTGTCTGCCTCACGTTCAAAAGGTCCCGAGCGAATCTCGGTCAGGGTGAATTACCTGGATAGTTTTTTTCGGGGTTTTCCCTTATCCTGAAAGACGAATCTCGGGTAACTGTAAGCTCTATGGACCCTGGGCTCATTTGCGCATGATTTCGCCAATTCTATTCAGCGTCCGATATGACAACGTTGGAGGATGTAAAATTACAACAATTATAAAAAAAATGCCGTTTTCATTTGCTTGATTTACGAGCATATTAAGATTAGGAACTTAGCAACTCAGCAGTGCTATAGCTGTTAGGTGTTACGGAGTGGAAAAAAAATGTCTACACATATAGTGCGTCCTACACACGGCTAGTGTGAAAGAACAATTAATTTCCATTAATTGTACCTAATAGTGGTCCGAACTATAAAGCCCGGGTCTTAAAGTACTTACAGCATAGTAAGTCGCCATTAAGGTAGTTGTCTCATGTGTTTATGAGAACTCCTAGTGGTTCACCGGGAGAAACACGAGTCATTTGGAGAATTTAATGTCATGTCGGCACGTTGGCCATAGTAGCTCAATGGTTTAGAGCGGCTGGACGGAGACCAGATGATCCGTCTTTCAAATCCCAGCTATGGCATTGAATTTTTCAGTCTGACTCTACTCTTTCATAGTGCGTCCTACACACGGCTAGTGTGAAAGAACAATTAATTTCTATGTTTGATATTACTTCATATTGACATTTCAAAAAAATCTCAATGACAACGGTATCTTTAAAAGGCCTCAATATAAGAAAAAAAAAAAAAAACATAACGAAAATCAAGCAGTAAATGTGGGTTTGTGTAAATTAGTGTAACTTGTTTCGAAATAATATGAAACTCCAGTTTTGTTCTATTGTATGCCCTTTCTAACCTAAAGTTTTAAGTCATTTTATGGCCACTGCCATAACTGTTCAATAGGCAGGCGGGATTTTCCTATAAAAATAGATTTATTTGGTCACAAGAAGGTTAGATCTCCCTGCTGTAAGCAGTGGGTTCTAATTTAAAACATTCTCATGTGTTTTATATTTTTGGTGCGTCCATAGTATATGTGAAATGTGCAGACAGTGTATGTCTCAGCTTCACGATGTTAAAATTTCGCCAAAACTAGCTAAAAAAATATTAGACGGTGTGCAGTGAGGCTTCACAACTAAGACGGCTGGGTTGAGCCAACAAACTTCGTACCTCGCGATATAACCAAAAGGATAAACAACGATAAAATAAAATAAAAACTAGGATTGGGTCCTCGATAATTGTGATACTTGAATGGGATCGACATCGAACGATATTTCAGAAAATTCGCTCTTTTCGATACTTCGGTGGCGATTCTGAAATTTTTATTTTATTTTAAAATCACAAAATATTATTGCCGCAAGTAGAACACTGCAAAAACCGAGAAATTCCCAGGAATGTGGTACCTGTACAGTAACATTGTGCAAAAAAATAATCGTGTGTCAGATTCAGTGCAGTTAACAGTTCCCAAGAAGAAATCACTGCATATCCCAACGACGATTTGTCACCGCCTCTTTTCAATGTACTGGATTGCTGGAAAACAAATTCAAAAGTTCCGGAGCTATAAAAAACGCTAAATATTTCTGTATTCGACCTGCAACAGTTTTCTCTGAAAGACAAGTACAGCAGGACTCATGTGACAGAAAAAGAAGTAAACTTGACCCCGAAAGAGTGAAAATGCTAGTATTTTTGAACAAAAACTTATAAAAGTGGATTGTTTTGCTTTTTTAAATGTCTAATGTAGGGTCTAAAAATAAGGACACTGATGGACATGCTTCAGTAATACATGGCTTATTCTACCATGCTACACCTTCGTGTCAGAAAAGTGCGCGAGAATTATATTGTGGGGAAATTGTTTTCAAACTGTAGTTTAATGACGAATTTGTATCAATTCCTTCCTTAGCAAGAACGGCTTCATCTCTGCGGTATCAAGTCAGTTGAATTGGCTCTCCCAAATAGATCCGTTCTCATTAACGTAGCTAATTACATGGAAAATCCGAGTTAACGCTTAAGATGTGGCCAGGCGATAAGTGAGCATTTAATGGTCCTGAAGAAGCCCTGTAGGGAAGGATCAAACCGTTACACTCCATATAACTGTCGTACACTCGCAAGCATACTACAGATCTCTTTCCTTCTGCCTGTTTCACCTTACCTAACACGCGTGTGTGTATTTTTATTTTTAAAATTATAACATGTATCTTCTACCATTTCTCGGGTATACAAAATTCAGGACTTCAATAGCTAAATAAATACACCTATAAATGTATTAACCTTGTTATTTTATACATTACATTTTAAACAAAATGGACACCAAGAAGAGAATGTTTTGTCTTTCTGGCCAAAAATTGTGGCGGAATCGATTCATCAGCATCGCCTGGGATGGCTCCCAAACTTAAGAAAAGAAAAGAACTCAGACTGTCGTGATTTTCTTAACACAATAAAAAAATTATTATGGCCGCGCTATGGCTGAGTGGTTAGACCGCTTGGCCCTCACCTAGGCTGCCCAGGTTCGATCCCAGGCGACCTCAAAGTGGGATTTGTGGTGGACAACATGGCACTTGGGTGGGTTTCCTCCGGGTACTCCGGTTTCCCCCACCATCATTCCACCAATTGCTCCATCAATCATTCATCTCAGGCGTTGGGCCGACCCCTGAACCCTGATTTCAGATCAGATCAGATGCTTCTGCTCCCTCGCTCTGAGGGAACCCAAGCACCTCCTAACGTCAGCTGCAGAGTGTAAAACAGCTTTTTAATGGATGATAAAACATTGTGTAGAAACATTATGAAATGTATAGTCTAATAGGTTAATATGGAAAGCAAATACAAAAAAGACCTGTTCATATCTAATAGGCTGTAAGGCTATGCTACATAGTATGGTGCCCAACATGTAGCACTAATTTCAAATCAATAGGAGAATTTAGTGGAATGAAGAAGTGTATCTTGAAGTACGTTTTTGAGAACAGTGAAAATTAACCAGTTTTTCATTTAAGGCTTGTTCGACAAAAAATGTGGAATTTTATATTTATTTATTTGTACAAGTTAGTAAAACTGCATAGTTCGTTTTCGATGTAATAATTTCCGATGTTAATGTAAAACAGTTTAAGTAGCAATGAACGGGTAATATTAACTTAATATTTGTACTTGTAAAAGAGATAGTTTTTATAATTTGTGAACTTGCTGAATTCAGATCTGAAATCCAAATTCTGTGCGACATAAAACATTCTAATACTAATATAATGGTTACGAACACTTAGAAACTTTTTATTGTATGAAAACATGTTTAATTTTACATAATTAAAAAAGGATCCCAAAATACTTTTCGAAAATATCTCAACGCTATCTTTATACCTGTATCTAACAGAGGTCAGCTCCCCTTCCCCAATAAGGCACACAGGTTAACAGGAACATTTCCGGAAGTGTAGGTGATGTAGGAGAATCACTGTTTCGTCATTGCAACATACAGATAGTAAAACCAATGTGTTTTTAGTGTAGTGCAAGTTCTTGCCCAAGTGAAAAAGATGTACCACTTCCATTGCATTGGTTGACACGATTGCTCGCCGAGATCCAGGGAACCAACAATGAACCTAATTAATGCAGAGTCAGTATCACACGCTTCGCTTTCACCAGTTGCTTAACTCCAGCCGCCAGACGGCCAGCAGTAAACTTGACTTCGCGGCCGACAACGGAAATGCCACCAGGGTTGTCCGCTAGTTGCGAGCGTTGCATTGTATGTCGAGATTTCACGATTTTAGATTCTCTCAATTCAAAATAAAGCAAATATATCTCCTCTTAAAGCAATTCATCTCTTTGCATGACCTTGTGGTGACATTTATTTCAATTGGGAGATCAGAAGATAAAATAAACTCCTTTTTGGATTTAATATTATTAGTTTGATCTATAAGTCATTATCGAAAGATTAATTTATTTAAATAAAATTCTCTATAAACATTAACTTAATAATTTAACTAAAATAGGTATAATTTTTATAATAAATGACAAACTAATTAAATACCGATTAAAGGTCAAAGGTATAACAACTGATAAATTTCCCAAATATTGATTATCTACATTCCTTACATTATGAATTAACCATTACCTGCCTGCCTCTGTAGTGCAGGTGATAGCGTGTCTATCTTGCGTTCAAGAGGTCCCAAGTTCGAACGTCGGTCAGGGTGAGTTATCTAGATAAGTTTCTTTTTTCCCCGAGGCTTTCCCTTATCCCGAAAGATGGATATCTGGTAACTCTAAGCTCTATGTAACCTGGACTAATTTGAATATTGTTTCATTTATCGTCCGATATGATTTAATGTTGTAGGACATTATCCTGTCTCTGTAGCGTGGTAGTAGTGTCACGTTCAAGAAGTCCCTAGTTCTAATCTCGGTTAGGGTGGTAAGGTATTCCCTTATCGTGAAATATGAATGTCTGGCAACTCTAAGCTCTGTGGATCCTGTTCTCATTTGAACATCATTTCATTCATCGTCCGATATGATTTAAAGTTGGAGGACATTGGCCCGTATCTGTGGCGTGGTGATAGTGTCACGTTCAAGAGGTTCGTAGTTCTAATCACGGTCAGGGCGGTAAGGTTTTTCCTTATCCTGAAAAATGAATGTCTGGTAACTCCAAGCTCTATGGACCCTGGACTCATTTGAACATTTCATTTATCGTCCGAACTGACTTAACGTTGGAGGACGTAAATTAGGTTTTTACCGTATATTATGTAACATGAAAAAAACTATTTTGAATATGAGTTATTTTTAAAAGTGATTAATTAATGATTTTTATGCTATTACAGAACTGACAACGTATTAAAATAACTTACATTTAATGTAAAACTTAATAAAAATCGAAATACTTTTAATATGCATTATGGAGATATACAGTGTTACCAACTTGAATTATACACAATATTTAATTTTAAGTTAACTACATTGCAGAACGATTTCATATCCTTGTTATCTGAAGCTCTTTTAAAGATTAAAAAAAAAAAAAAGTTAAGTGCATAAATCATTTTAAATAATGAACAGAAGATATGGTAAAAGTGGACCTGCAATTAAACAATGTTATATACGTACAAGTTATCGGTGGATATAAATGCACATGTTCGACTTTAAAATAGTCATTTTAACAAAACACCAAGGTCGAATAAAAGTATATACCTATGTTATAAGCAAGTAGTTGCCTTCAGGTTATCAGCACTCCAACCTTTAAACTAGATAACAGAGAGGCCAAGGTTACTGATAGGTAAAACAACAAATTTTCCTTTATTGATTGGATGTTATTTAAAGTGTGTAATTTTCGAAAAGTTTTCTGTAAGCAATTAAAATGTGTTTATTTTTTATACTTTTTTCTACTAGTTTAATAGTAACTATTCTTTTCACTTGGTTTAGTGCTGTCTACAAACGCCAAAAGACTAGGTGGTTTATCCACAAATTCACTATAGTTTATATATACCTTACGCAGTGTAGCTGTTTTCGTACCAGTAACTGTTTCCTAAATGTTCTGAGTTGCATTCAAGATTCCAGATTGAAGAGTACATCTGGGACACCTGTAAATGATACCAGTTGGTAGTAAGCTGGTAGTTAAAAGTCGGCATCTAATATAAACAACTCATTGCTTGTTTCCGAATCTTGCATGATATCAAGTCTGGATTGGCTAGTTTGAGGCCGTTTCTAGACAAACATTTACCGCAGTTAACTTAAAAGTGGGTAGTAAATGATCATTAGTGTCACCGATGGCATTGTTGTGCTTGCCGCGACAAGCGGGAGCCCGGCGCGTGGGCAGGAGAGCCGAACGCTTGCCAAGAGTAAGAGACAGAGAGAGGCTCCGGAATTTTCTGTGTTTCTCTTGCCGCCGCGAATGTTCTCGGAAGGTCTACGGTATTCTAGAAACAAGGACTGGAGGTATAAATACCGGCAAGTGTTAGAAGCAGCAGTTGTGCGTTGTGCAGAGAAACAGTTGCTAGTTGTATAATGGTCAACATAGAGTTATGTGATGGTTATTGCGACAGTGGACGTTTGAAGTGTACCGCAGTGATTTCTTTCATTTGTTTACGTGCGGCGGAGCACTGAGTCGACCTTGAAGACAGCTGATTGTCAATTTCACGTCTTTTTACTGCAATAAAGTGTTTTCTAAATTTCTGAAAACCAGACTTTTGATTCTACTTAGCCCACGTAGTCACATTACTATTTAAATCAGCTACCGTTAAGAATGCAACTGAATATTCAAGTTAAATTGTCGCATCATCATCATCATCATCATCATCATCATCATCGCGAATGAGCCCATGTAAGACTACTCAAAGTACTTAGAGACGTTACTCAGCTCTTGTCTCTCATTCTTTGGCTGTGGGCTTTTTTTCTCTCGTCTCTCCACGTTGTTTGGTCTGTCTTCTTGGTCAACTTACCACTTATGCACTCTCATTCTAAAGACGTCCCTGTCTACGATATCGTCTTGAGTATTTCCTACCAATTTTAAATCATCTTTTACGTCACCAATCCATTTCATAGTGTCTGCTTGTGCTTTACTTCTATTTTCGTAAAATTCCATAATTTGTTTTGTAAGCCTATTTCAAGTTACTGGTTTAATATGTCCATAAAATTTTAACCTTCGTTTTCTAATACCACTGTGGATGTCTGTATATTTCATTTCCTTTTTACTCGTAAGTCTGTATTCTTCACTTAGGACTTGAGAACCTAAAGTATTTCTAATAATTTTACGTTCTTTTTCTGCCCAGTCGAGGCACTCTGGTTTAACTAGAGTGTTGTAGTGTCTTAATTTTGTATATTTAGACATGACTTTTTTATTATACCTTATATGTTTTGAGTAAGCCGGTATTTTGTTTCCATGTTTTTGATATCTACTTTAGTAGATTGAGTCAACAGGAAAAATTCAATGCCATGGCCGGGATTTGATTCGGTGTACCTCGAATGCGAGAGCCCCTAGTGGTTTACCGGGGAAATATACGAGTGAGATGGAGAGTTTAATGCCAGGACGGCACGTTGGCCATGGTAGCTCAATAGGTTGGAGCGACTGGACGGAAACCAGGAGATCCGTGGTTCAAATCCCGGCCATGGCATTGAGTTTTTCATGTTGACTCAATCTGTCAAAGACCTTTGCCTAAATACGGATAGTATGAGGAAATTATTAATTTCCATCAATTAAGTAAAATCTACTTTAGTGTTGATTCCATTTTCCTGAATAATAATATTATTATTATTATTATTATTATTATTATTATTATTATTATTAATCTGAGAGGTAACCCTTTATTTCCACAAAACCCTTGAGTCGGCTTGAAATCAGTGCCGCGCGCTGGGCGCTATTTCTCCAAAATGTACAGAAGTCTAATTTGCGTTACTCTTTAAAGTTACGATGTTTAATTTCATGTATTAACAGTTAAACTAATAACTTTAGTATTACCAAAAATGTGAAAATGCTATCCCTGATGGTAATACTGAATGCTCCTCTCTGGGTTTGAGAGTTATCCCAGGGGAAGGCCAGGAATAGATTTTGGTGCAATTTTCGCCCAGAGGATTGGGTAGATAATTATGCCCTTGCTAATGATTAACATCCCTCACAAAGCTTACTCTCGCAAACAAGTCACTCGGCCATTTTCTATAAAACAACGTTGACGCATACTTTTATGTTGTTCCACAGTGTGCACAAGTCTCTACATTAAATAATAAATATATGCATGCCTTATAATAAACAACTATTTGAATTTTGACCTTGTATGTTTGAAGAAATTGGGGTGCTTTTTGCCCCTCTGACGAAACGATGTAAAATCTGATTTGTTTATGTAGAATTTAAATGATCATATGTGTCTTTTATATGCGGCCGAAGTTGTTGCAAATATCAGAAGCATGGACGAAATTTGACGTATATTTCCTCTATCCTTTAAATAATATGGAATGCTATATTCTGTATTCGCTACTAAACCTTGTATTCGAAGGAACACCTGTCGGCATTTTCAATAAATGGAATTGCTGACTTAATTACATAAGCGTTATCTGGATAATTTGTCATTTAGATAATCTAAGAATAAAATGAGAAGAGGTACTCTCTAGCAGAAATTTTAAAAGCAATGAAGTTATTAGTTTTTCCTTTAAGATCATTGGGAAGAGCGTTAAATATTTCGTATAATACACACCTTTCTGGAAGCAACAAAGTTTGGCGCTGGAATGATGAATGTTACACTTTTGTCTAGTGTTTATTTCATTCTCTGTTATAAATAAGCCCCGATTGTATACAAATAACACTAGGGAACACGTTTTTTGTACCCGAAACAAAATAGGCTAATTTTTATGCAAAATGACTCGCTGATTTCAAAAATGCCTCTGAAAATGCTGTATCACGTAACGTTTTTGAGATATTCTTATTCTTTTATATAAAATTACAGAAATGAGGTATGATACCAACTCATATTGACTTAATTTAAAATAATAGCCATTGACTCTTCTAAATACAGCTTAAAGGCAGTGTTGCTTCATAATGGCAATTTACTACCTTCAATACCTTTATTTCATGCCATAGGAATGAAGGAGACATACGATTCCATGTTCATAATTTTAGATGGCATGGCTGGGAAATTTGTAGTAACCTCAAGGTAGTTGCATTGCTAAAGGGACTGCAGGGAGGTTTCACAAAATATTGCTGTTTTTTGTGCTTATGGGACAGTAGGGCAACTGACAAGCATTTTATAGTGAAAGAATGGGGGAAAAGAGAAGACTATACCCCTGGAGCAAGCAGTGTTAAGTGTGTGCATCTAGTAGACCCAAACAAAGTTCTTCTCCCCCCACTTCACATAAAGCTCGAATTAATGAAGAATTTTGTTAAAGTTTTGGACAAAAGTGGAAGTGCATTTGATTATTTAAGAAGTATCTTTCCCAAAATAAGTGAATCTAAATTGAAGGAAGGTATATTTGTCGGTCCTCAAATAAGACTACTTCTTAAAGACAGTGTTTTTGAATCAAAGCTTAAACGTGTTGAACTGGCAGCATGGAAATCATTTAAATCAGTGGTGGAAGGCTTCCTGGGCAATAACAAAGAAGAAAATTATGAAACTTTAGTCTCAGAACTATTAAGGAGCTACAAAGAAATGGGTTGCCGTATGTCACTTAAAATCCACTTTTTGCACTCTCACCTTGATAGTTCCCTACAAACCTAGGAGCTGTAGTAAGTGATGAGCAAGGTGATCGTTTTCACCAGGACATTTCTGAGATGGAAAGACGTTACCAGGGTATCGCTGGGATTCAGCCATGTTCGGAGACTATTGTTGGTTTCTCAAACGGGAGAGTCAATACAAAAAAGATCAACAGTGAAACACTTCTGAGATAATTCAGGTATTGGTTTTCATCATTATCTTGTGTTTATTTATTTCAATAATAATAATTAATAATTATTATTAGTTTTAATATTACTTGGCAATAAAATACCTATTATTTTCAATTAATCAAATATGACTTATCTCATCACATTTCTGTAAGTTTTCATAAAAAATTATGAATACCTAAAAAACGTTACGTGATAGAGCATTTTGAGGGGCATTTTTGGAATCAGCAGATCAGTTTACATAAGAATTTGCCTATTTTGTTTCGGGTATAAAAATATATATATTTTTTTTTTTTTTTGTTCCCCAGTGTAATTTCAGGATCGAGAATATATATATATATATATATATATATATATATATATATATATATATATATCTTCAATCTTCTAAAATGATATTTGCAAGAGCGTCTGCTGTAGGCGTTAGAAATGATTCTTATAACCTTCTTTTGTATAAGAAATATTCGTTTATCCTCTGCTGATTTGCTCCAAAATAATATTCCATGAAAAGTGTTAAAATATGCATAATACACTAATTTAAGTGTATCTATAAAACTTATATTAACCAGCGCTCGGCAGGGCTGAGTTTACGTTAAGGTTTACTTTATGTGAGCTTTCCAGTCTAAACATTCGTCTACTTGAAGGCCCAGAAGTTGGATGCTGTCAGTTTCTTCTAATAACATACCATAAATCCCAATTTGTATTCCAGTGTGTGACGTGCGATGAGTTATTAAATTAATAACCTAAGTTTTGTCTAGATTCACAGATAATTTGTTAGCTTTTAACCGAGTTAAAACACAGTTAAAAATGGTTCGATTTAATTATGCTCTTATTTATATTTTTATTAATCACAAGGACACTAGCGTATTAAGCGAATAGAACTGCACTATTTTCGAAAATGTCCGTGGCAGTTTGCTACGTTGTCAACTTTCGATGAACATTTTGCAAGCAGTAAGTAAGTAACTTACGTAAGCAAAGCGGAACAAGTGGTGGAGGACGACCGGTATGGAGCTGTGATATTTTGGTGTGTAATGCGATGTGAAGAACGGAGCACTGACCATTGGAAAACCGGTTTCTATACACTCGCTTCTGGTGACTTCTCTGCACTGCCATCAGAATTTCAGATCATTTCCTGACCATTGTCTACAGAGCTTCCTCAAACTACGGCGATTATTTCCCAAAATTGTGAGCCAGACTTTCTACGAAGGTTGTTCACCTCCTTGAATCTTTGAGCTTATTTGTAGCGAAACCTTGAAATATCTGTAACACTGCAAACTTCCGCGGTTCTTGAAATGTCAAGGAAGTTAAGCCAATAAAGAAGCTTAATGGAGGATAGACACACGTATGTTGCAATAATCCAGGCTGTGGTACGCCCTTTTTTGGTTTCTCTGCCGTATGTATAAGATATGTGTTGTCCCAAACAATAAAAGTGTCCCTTAGTTCGCGAATTGTTCTTGAAAACTGAAACATCTCAGTGAAAGCATGGATTAGGATTAGGATTTCATTACGGAGCGGATTCGGTACATAGGCTACCATGCTGGGCCCATTGTTCCTATGTCCCCAAGTGGGGAACCCCCGGGAGGAAGGATGAGGTGAAGGAGACAGAGGGTGGCTGGCCCAAGGAGTCACGACAATCCAGAGGGCAGGGTCCCTACTGTTTACTTGGATAGAGAGTTCCCCCGATAGGCCAGGACAAGGAACACGCTCCCCTACTGCGGGACGGCAACGAGCCCAGCAGCCGAGTCCTAATAGTCCCATGCAGGCGATCCCGAAATGGTTGCAGCAGAGGAGCGGAGACCGGTAACCGATCTACCGGAGGAGGAAGTCGTTTTACTCAGAGCATATCATCCTGCCATGCACCACCGACACTTCTACCCTGAAAGATACCACCAGATGAGAGATGATATGAAATGATAATGGAGATGAAATGGAGGGATGGGAAATTCGGGGGATGTAATTAACCTACCCAGCATTCGCCTAGCAACCGGGGAAAAAACCCGTGGGTGAAGTAGGTTGGCCACGGGAATCGAACCTGGGCTTCCCGAATGCGGACCACAGACGAAACCGCCGGAGCCATCCCGCTCGGTGAAAGCATGGATGCGAGGCATCTCAGGGAAAGTTGGCCGAACATTTTGATATTCTCAAAAACGGTTCTAACAATTTTGATTAAAATATTACATATTTAACATGTTTTCAAAAATAAAATATACAGCCTTAAGAAAAAATAGAGCAGCTACCTGAAACAGAGTTCTATTCGGCAAACATCGGGAGCATTCGATAACGCTGCGTTCACAATATACGCTTTATACCACTCTGGCTTCATTTCAAAGCTATGTCTTTGAGATGCTTGTGGCTTGGCCGTATATTTGGTAGCCGAGCGGTAAATCGCATGTGTCTCGTAAGTGGCCCAACCTGAGTTCGAATCCTCGATGTGCACGATTCTTATTATTACTGTTACTTTAATAGCAATGCCTTTATGTTTGTCTTGCAGAAGATAAATAGTAATAATAATATTTAAACCCTTTCATTTATAAAGACGCAAATAACATATTCATGCCGTTTTCAAAATAAAAGCAATTTTATTAGAAAGTTGCCTTAATATTGGTTGTGTAAACACTCGGGCTCATTTATCTGTTATGAATGATGCTGGCATAATATAATGTGAAGTATCCTCGTGAAAATTTCACTAGGCATTTGGTCTCATCCATGTCTCACAGAATCAGGGTAGTAATAGAAACAGAGGGTTTACACACCCGATACTAAGTTAATTACCATTTCTATTTGATTTTACATATATAAATAAAATATTTATTTATTTCATTTAGTTTAAATACAGAGTAGAGTGTTTCAGTTTTTATGTGTGAGCATAAATGCTATAAAATCAACTAAACCTTAATGATTAGAAGTTATATTACAATGTGCATATTACACATTTTGTATTTCTACATTAAAAAATTAAAATTGATGTTCGGAATTGGAACCTTTATAGGTTTAGCTCATACATACTTGTCTATAACCGTTCGGCTATCAGCGCATGTTTATTAAAAACACACAATTTACGGCAAATAATATTTGTGTGTGGAGTAAATCATTTCGAAGATATTCCTTGTTGTTTGTCTGAAATTTCTAGTAATTATAATTTCCTGAAATGCAATGCCATAGTTCGTTATTTTATCTCTTGGCAATGCAAAGTGACACAGCGACCCGCTTTGAAAGAGTTGACTGTCACTTAAAGTCTACTGTATTCAGTTACTCCTCTTGCACCTACAAGAAAATTGGCAATAAGATATTTATCTTGATTAACATGAAGTGTATAGAGAAATATCTAAGAATAGTTTGTACAAGGTCTGCGACGTGGCGTAGCGGGCTAAGGCAATATGCCGTGGTCTCTGGCCACGGAAAGCGGCCCGGGTTCGATTCCACCCATAGGGTGCGGATTTTAATTCCCGGTTATAGGACTCGGTGTCCACTCAGCATCGTGAGGAAAGTGAGGAGCTTACGATAGGTAAGTGGCCCTGGTCACGAAAACCAACATTCCGGCTGGGGGATGCCGAGATGCTGACCACATCTCCTCCCCGTATCGGTTGGATGATCGTCCACCTCTGCCGTGCGTACGTGGGCGTGAGGCCGACAGTCGGGTTGGTAGGCTCGGGCCCAGTTTGGGCTGTTACGCCATGAGTTACGATAGTTTGTACAAGAGTAAAGAAAGTCATGTGAGAATGAATGTGTAGTGTTTAACGCCCGCTTTTACTACATACGACACCGCAGGCGGTGACACTGATGATACATGAGATGAAGATGGAACACCGGTGGAATGAGATGGCGGGGGAAACCAGAGGTCCCGGAGAAAACACGCCCCAGCGCCGTGTTGTCCACCACAAATCTCACTTTGCGGTCGCCTGGGATCGAACCCGGGCCGCCTTGGTGAGAGCTAAGCGGTCTAACCACTGAGCCACGGCGCGGCCAAGTCATGTGAGAGCAGCACACCATTCTTTTATCTAAGAGTCTCTAAAACTGCTTTCTCTTCATGTTTATACTTTTCTTACAAAATTTTGCGAACTGAGACGCTAGAGCTCTTTCTGGTAGTTTTTAAATTACTTTGAACAGCCGGGGATAGTACAGATCCCTTTGCTCGACCTCTTGCTTCGTGTGAACACTGCTATCTCCTCCCGAGTTTGACTATGGAGTGGTTTACTTTTTAACTTTGAAATTAAACGAGGCATTGTCACCAAGTTAAATTAACACATGCATTTTAACGTCCGTGTGACAACACTTAACAGTCAACTGCACTCAGGGCCAGATATACACACTGCAATATTGAATCAAGTAGCACATGCCACAGGTTCGTTGAATACAGGAGAGAGGGAAGGGTTTGCAGATCCCGGTCGAAAACGAATGCACGAGCTTTGTGTATGTGTGTGTTCGTGAAGTCATAATTAAAACAAAAACTGGGTTACATATGAATTTTGATAGCACCCTAAACATAAAAACATGTTCTAAAATGTTGATTTTTCCCTCCCAAAAATTACTCCTAATGATTAAAATAGCACATGTTTTAAGGTATTTTCTGACAAATTAATGTAAAACTGGAATTTTCTGGGAATAGCGTTCTTGATTATAATTTTGTTTTTTGTTATACTTAATTTATAAGTTAATAATGGTTAACACATATTTGTGTGTAAGCTAATTTTACAATTCATTTGTCAGTTGTCATGACAACAAGGATGAAACAGGTCATTAATACTTACGTTACCAGTAGGAAGTGGCGTAACACCCAACAGCATAATACGGCATCAATAGGAAATGACGTATCTAATACCCAGTAGCATTTAGTCTATCGCAACTTAGAATAATTGCGCAATAGGCTTACTGGAGATGCACATGTTTTATTTTTCTGATGAAAATGGGCCAATAAAACTGTCTCACTGGTATAACTGTTAACGTTTTTATCAGAGCGCCACTTTCGGGAAAGTTTGTAAGCTTCAACATACCTTTCCTTCGACTTCGCATGCCCGCCTTGGTAGCGTGGTGGTAGCATGTCTGCCTCACGTTCAAGAGGTCCCGAGTTCAGGATCCTGAAGATCCTTCTTCAGTATCTGAAGGCCATGGACTTTACAATGTCCGAAAGCTCGACGTTTATTAATTTGACACGGCTGATCACCCGCGAAGAAATGAAATGTGTAGTGTTTAACGCCCGCTTTTACTACATACGGCACCGCAGGCGGTGACACTGATGATACATGAGATGAAGATGGAGCACCGGTGGAATGAGATGGCGGGGGAAAGCGGAGATCCCGAAGAAAACCCGCCCCAGCGCCGTGTTGTCCACTACAAATCTCACTTTGCGGTCACCTGGGATTGAACCCGGGCTGCCTTGGTGAGAGCCAAGCGGTCTAACCGCTGAGCCACGGCGCGGCCTCACCCGCGAAGCCTTGATTAGTAATGATCGCCGTGAAAGCTTCAAGTTTTACATGTCATTCATCTTTTCTCTCTTTCTCTCTCTCGTTCTCTCTCTCTCTCTCTCTCTCTCTCTCTCTCTCTCTCTCTCTCTCTCACACACACACACACACACACACACACACACACACACACACATTCAAAATCATCGAAGTTGTCATCAAAATATTCATCTATACTGTAATAGGCTCTGCTGAACAAGAATTTAGTCAGTTTAGATATAAACGTAGCAGCTGGCACAGTATTTTTTGAGCTTTCCGGAAGCTTATTAAGTAGCTTTGGACCAAAGTATTGAGGCTTATGTTCAAAAAGTTTTAGCCTGTGACCTTTAACTATATAGTTATTCTTTCCCCTTGTTTCATACTGTCGCGGTAACGGGCATTTAAGTTTCGGCGCAAATACATAATATATGGATAGGTTTCACGTAGATAACGAACTTGTGTAAACAGATAACGCCGGAAAGCAAGATAACTGAGGCAAAGGCCTCGCCGGCGTAGATTAAGTTGCGTTTCTCGAAGATGATAGGATGTTCGAATTATATAATTAGATGCCTTGTTTTCCAGAAACCTCTAGTGATTGACGGAACAGTCTGGTAATCATGAATGGAGATATAAAAAGGATTGTGACTCGCTAGCAGGGCAGTTGTAGTTGTGAAACAGTTGTAAACAAGAGTGAGTAAGCAGCAGTTGTGTAAAAAGAGTGTTGTAACGAGAGCTAATGTAATCAGCTGTCACGGTTTGTTATTGTGATCGACCTTGGTAGACTGATGGTGACGTAACGTAATGCTGCTGTAATCTATAAGAGTATTTCTACGAAAATAAAGGAGATTTTTAATTTCTGCAACTCGGCCTTTTAATTCTACGAACCCACAAAGTCACAATATGTGTGGACATCGGAATTTGTGGAGGTTATATTCCTGTTATGTACAAAAAGTATTGTTCGCAGAGTAAATATGCAGGGAAGAGTAAGTATGTTTAATTTTTGCCAGGTATCTGATAGTTCTTTTCCACAAAAGGGTGGATAAGAAGGTTTTGCCCATATCATTTAGATGTAGATTTTCATTCGTTTACATTTCATTCATTTTTTCTTAGTGTCCAATAAATTATGGAAAAGCAACTTTTATTTATTATTGCTTTTTGTGTAATTTTTTTTCAACTGTTGCAGAAAGTAAATAGGTAACCACGAACTGTAAGGTATGTACTTATCAGATCTTGGTCCTGTGGGCCTTGTATTACCAATATGCATTCTCGACCTCATAAGTATCACAGTTCTTAGTTCGCAATATACTATTGCCTAACTGGTAAATCCAAAGAAATGTGCAAAATCATATTACACAAAAATATAAACTGTTAAAATACACAATTTATGTCAAATTGTTTTTCTTTTGAGCAAACCATTTCTGAAACATTCGTTGTAATGGTCTGAATTTTCAAATACTTAATCTTTTCTTAAATAAGAAGTGGTTATTATTTTTGTATTTCTTGGCTGTTTAAAGAGGACGTAACTTCAAGAACATCACACAACAATCAGCTCGTAAAATGAATGACTATTGCTTTCTATTAGGAAATAACAAAGTTTATCTATTATCTAAAGAAGATTGAAGAATAAGTGTTTATAAGAATAATTTATACAAGAATGAGGTAGAGATTGTCATGTGAGTCCAACACTTTAGATTTTTTCTTTACTGTACTAAGCTTTTAGAGGTTGAACTTGTACTTGAAACAAATATTGTTCAGAAAACTGTATGTATTTATTTAACTGAAACTGAACTGCAATTTCTCTTTTGTTTCAGGTGAGTAAGGAGCAGTGATGAGACCCAGAAACAGGTATAATAAGAGAAGGGGAAATAATTGTACCATTTTGATTAGCTGTGGAATGAGAGAAACAAAAGGCAAGTTGTGAAGGCCACGTCTAAATGACAAACATCGGCCTGACAAGGACACGAATGGCTATAAAATGTGTGTACTTGCAGTGTTGCCAACTATAGTGTCACATAGTACTAGCTAAACATTCATTGTGTTGCAAAAACAGGATAATGTATTTATGTTGCGTCATTATAGACGTACAAACAGCCATTTCAACTGACGCTGTAAGTTAGAGCTGTTAAAGAACCGGCTGAGTGCCAACTTCCATCCCCGATACAGATTTTCCAGCCGCAAACCAAAGTAGCACGTGACCTATAGTATACCACAAGAAAGAAAGTCTCCGGGGGATGAGACGCAGAGGGGTTGGTAAAGGTTCCTATACCTTCCCTTGGTAGTTTATGACACCCCATGTCAGTTCAGTTACAGACCATTCAAAAACAGTCTGATGGCTTCTACTTTTGTGAATGAATCTTCTCTGTTTCAATGTACAGAGTGAATAGAGCGCATGTTTTTTAACGGTTCTGCTCCTTGTGTAGCATGCGTTCTGTGTCACACACATTCGTTGTCCTCCCACTGTGCAAGAGGGCGCATGCCTTTCAGGGACTTACTTTGCGTTGGTGGCAGTATCTATTGTGTTTTTCAAAGGGGAAGAGTTCTAGTTTACAGCGAATGAGCTGCGTTTCCGTGCTTACCATTGCCACCTCGTTTCCTTCATTCTTTTTGATAACGCAGTTGTTGAACACAACATTGGAATCCCATATTTGTGTATGTTTCAAATACTGTAATTATATAGTTTATGAATTACCTAACTTTTCTAATCCAGTGGAGCTGCCAGTGGCTCATCCGTATAGCTGTCAGTGTCACTTAAGTCAAGAGACAGTTTGTCATTTTCACTGTCTTCATCGTCTGAGTCTTGCAAGTGTATGACAATAGGCTCCAAAATCTCGTAACGTGCTATTTCTTTCCAAAAGTCTTGTAGTTTTTTTTCTGCAGATCTCACGCTGCTTTCTCAGGGCTGTTGTGTTACCTTGTCAATTTCTTTGTAAATAAGTTGTTCAATGTCAATAAGTTGTTGTTGTTCACCAATGGCACTGGAGATTAGTTGATGTGCATCATTTTCCCCCTGGCTTCCCAATATAAAGTCTTAGGTTCTCACTTTTGAGACTTTGCATTTGCCCAATTGATGTTTGTTCATGATGACATCCTCTTTGCAGATAGCACTTGGGTGCAGTATATTTTATAAAGGTGCTCTGCAAGACAGTCATGGCCAGTTTCCATTCTAAAAAGGACCACTGCAGTTTTCCTTGGCAGTTTTTGTATGTCAGCTTTGTCTCTAATGCTCTTATAGTCCTTGTATTTTAGTTTATCGTCTGCATCAGGTCTCTGCTGTCTTTTAAAATGTCGATTAATCTTGTTTAATTGTTTATTAATTTCAATTTGTCTTACAGGTTTTATTTTTTGAATTGCGCCTGTTTTTGCTATTTGATCTGCGTGTTCATTACCCAAAAGTCCAACATGGGGAGGGATCCATTGCAGGGTGAAATGATTTTTTGATTCAACAACTTCAATTAAACTTCTTATTTCTTTGATGTTTCTTGTTTTGTTTTTATAATTGAGTATCTCATCTTTGGCCGATAGTGTCAGTAACTTTAAAGCTCTGTTTCTGTTTACAATCCCCCGGTTTTATTTGTATTATAAAAACTACTTGAGCTAAAAATATGGAGTTTTTACCTTCATCGTGAATTACTTTTAGCAACATTTGAATTTTTGTCTCAGTGCAAATAGTATTTATTAGAGATGGATTCACTTGGCGCTCGTCACATCCCACTTAAAGGGAATGCAGTATGACAATACTGCAGGACTCCAATTGGTTGCTGGTCTGGACAAAAATTATCTCATTCAAAAGTCACAGTAATACTGTTTTCATGTGCAAATGTACATTCCTACTGTCACCTTTCTCCTCATTCCCCTTTGATCGCTAGCACTGATGACGTTACGCATTGTCAATAAAACAGTGGCACCCTCATCGTGACTGTTGATGCGCAGGGTGAGCTACCCTTGCTTCTTTTCCTTCAAAAGGTAAGCACACTAGCGTATGTGGTGTGTTATCTGTCTCACGTTCAAGAGGTCGTGAGTTCTAATCTCGGTCAGGATGATAAGGTTTTCTCTTATCCTGAAAGATGAATGTCAGGTAACTCTAAGCTCTATGTAATTCTGCACTCATTTGAGCATCATTTCGTTCCTCGTCAGATAACTTACGTTGGACAAGCTATTTTTTTTTTTTTTTTTAAATAACCCATGACCCTCCACAGATGTTACCGCTTAAGACATTCCGCTCGTTAATTTTCTTCAAAATGTTTTCTGTACAAAATACGTACGGGTACAGACGTAAGAAACAGCGAAGTTATCAAAAAGTAAACTTTCAGTAATGATATACGATAGGAAATCACTTGAAACATTTCTCTCTTGGACTTGGACTTGTTCAACTACTCCCAACTTGGAAGCAAGTTGGTGTTTGTTCTCTATCACAACTTTTAACAGCTGTTACAAAAGTTACAGACAGAACATCTTAAAGCCACAACATAAACAAACAAGACGTAACCTACTTCCTAAATACCTTTCACGTAAAGTTACGATCTCAGGCAGTTCAGTTGGTCTAATAATATTTAAAGCGATACATAAACATGCATTTTTCTACCCCTGTGTTTACTTCGTAAGAATGTTTTCACGAAGATTTGTTTCTATGCCCCCTAAATAAAAGAAGTTATATAAAGGCTAGAGATAAACTCTTAAAAGTTTTTAAGAATAATTTGTTGATGAAATGGTAAAGAAAGTTAGGTGAATATCCAGCGAGATGGCTCAGGTGGTTTCACATTCGGAAGATCTTTGTTAATTTCTTGTGACCGACCTACTTGACCCGTGGTTTTTTTCGGGGGTTTCCCCGGGTTACTGAGTAGGCTGATTACATCCTCGAATTTCCTGTCCCTCCATTTCATCTCCATTATCATTTCACATCATCTCTCATATGATGTTCTTTCAGGGTATAACTGTCGGCGGTAGTCTCGGCGCTGCATGGCAGGATGATATGCTCCTGGTAAACCCTTCCTCCGGTGGGCAGGTTTCGGTTCCTGGCCGACGTGGTGGGCCGTTTCCGGTCCACGGCGGTTTGTCCTCGGTTGTGCTGGTCTGCCAGGGAGTTTCCAATCGTAAATAGTACGGAACGTGCCATCTATACTGTCGTGACTCCTTAGGTCGGCCTCCCTTTGTCTACTCTCGCCCCATCCTGACTGCCGGAGATTCCCCACCTGCTGCATAGGTACAATAGTCCAAGACTGATCGCTGTGCCGAATCTCCTCCGTACCGTAATCCATTCCAAGTTATGCGAAGTAACAAAGGGTTTTAAAAATTTCAAAGGCATTTCACAGCGACTCGCTCTTAGAAGATTTGATTCGTTTAAAGCCTATTGCATTCCTGTAATCTTCTACAAGAAAATACCTGTAAAAGATGGAATAATGCCTTTCTCCAAATGTTTTGTCTAAATGAAATGTGTAGTGTTTAACGCCCGCTTTTACTACATACGGCACCGCAGGCGATGACACTGATGATACATGAGATGAAAATGGAGCACTGGTGGAATGAGATGGCGGGGGAAACCGGAGATCCCGGAGAAAACCCGCCCCAGCGCCGCGTTGTCCACGACAAATCTCATTTTGCGGTCGCCTGGGATCGAACCTGGGCCGTCTTGGTGAGAGCCAAGCGGTCTAACCACTGAGCCACGTCGCGGTTAACATAAATAAGTACTGCACTCCAGGTGGAGTGGTCTGGAGTATTGTGTTAGGGTTCCCTGTCACTTAAGGCGCTCGGGTTCGGTACCACCTATGAGGTCTGGATTTTAAGTCCCGGGTATAGGACCGTTGCCCACTCAGAATGGCGGGAAATTTGAGGAGCTGCAATAAGTAGCGAATTCCAGTCAAAGAATACCAACTTTTAAATTTGAATACCATTTCAAATTTTGTTTGTAAAGGGCAGTTAATAATAACAACATTAATAATAATAATAATAATAATAATAATAATAATAATAATAATAATAATAATAATAATAATAATAATAATAATAATAATAATAATAATAATAATAATAATAATAATAATAATAATAATAATAATAATAATAATAATAATAATAATAATAATAATAATAATAATAATAATAATAATAATAATAATAATAATAATAATAAAATAATAATAATATATTGTTCATTAACTATAAATAACAAGCAGAGAAACTTATATTTTTCAACAGTTCTAGACATTTGTTGAACTCACATTGGGTAATCTATTTTCTTTCACTTGCACGAGATATAATTTCGCGTTTTCTCCTTTCAGATCCGCTGCGAAAGTTCATATAAGAAAGTACGTTGAAATCTTGTTCTTTAAACGCAAAAAAGTTGTCGAAGATGTGACTGGCATTACTGAAATTGAAATCCTATTCTTGAAACCATTTATGAGAAAAAACTTGCCATTCGCTAATAGTTATCGTTACTCAAATTTGATTTCATAATGTACGTACAATTTCCAACAAATACATTTTTTGTTTGATGAACACTTTGAGAGTGTTGCGTAATTACTTTTGTTGGTGGATGACACGAAAGCAGCTTGCGGGCCGGGTTGGACTCTTGAGCCACAGTTTGCAAACCATGCCGTAGATGATAGACATCACTTGGGTATCTTTTACTTTGGAATGTGATCGATCATTTTTTGTACTGCAATGTTTGCTATCTGATAAGGGTGCAGTACTTCTCTTTGAAAGTGGGTTCCCAGTATCAATAAGCACTTCAAGGAAAGCATTTTGACGAATAGCTTTCAGGTGAAATGCAAACATAACATTATTTAGTTACGACACCTAAGTTCACTCATTGAGCAATACATAAAAGAAATGAATTTGGTTACTGATAGAACTGTTCTATTGCGCAGGCTTTGTGAATAGATAGTCATTAAAATAATTGATTTTTTTTTAGAAAATTGATATTAAAAATGGGTCTTTTATTAGTTTACGACTGTGTTGAAAGTAGAAAATTCTTCGGCCCGCCTCGGTAGCGTAAATGGTAGCGTGTCTGCCTCACGTTCAAGGTCCCGAATTCGAATCTAGGTTGGGGTGAGTTATCTGGATAAGGGTTTTTTCTGGGTTTTCTCTTGTCCTGAAAGACGGGTAGCTCCAAGCTTCATGAACCCCGGACTCATTTGAGCATCATTTCACCAATTTTATTCATCGTCCTTTCTGACTTAAGGTTAGAGGACGTAAATTACACACACACACACACACACACACACACACACACACACACACACACACACACACACACAAAATCTTTCGCTCAATGCTCAAAAGCTTTTAACACATCGGTAATGCCGACTTTGTTTTCTTGTGACAATCGCCTAGTCATTCAAGAAAGCCACGAATCTGAGTTAAATAAAAGTTGTATAAAATGTCACAATCAACAGAACATTAAGTTTGGAATAAGTTGTAATCTATTAATTAATTATTTTCTACGTTATTTTCGTTTTATCATTTCAACTGCCTCCCTTATGTAGAATGGTTTAGTTTTCTAAGTTGTGTTGCTACGTAGGACAAATGAACATCGCAACCCGATGAATAACATGACCACGAGAAAGATAAAACAATACCATATATTTATATATAATCTATAGTATATCTATAAATAATCATGACTGTTTAAAAATAGTGTATGATGTACACCTGCTCACAAAAATCTTGTTTTAATCCTTGTCTCATGAATAATTAATTATTTTCAACTAGTTTAAAAAAAATTAAATTTGTTGCGCTTCAAATAATAGCAATAAGAAAATAAACAACTGACAGCCATCTCGGTAGCGTAGATGGTCGCGTGTCTGTCTCACGTTCAAGAGGTCCCAAGTCCCCCTGGAAAAAGCCCTATCCAGGGAACTCACCCTAGCCGAGATTCGAACTCGGGACCTCTTGAACGTGAGGCAGACACGGTTACCATCTACGCTACCGAGGCGTGCATTTATCCGGGGTTTTCCCTTATGCTGACAGAGGAATGTCGGGTAACTCTAAGCTCTGTGTAACCTGGACTCATTTGAACATCATTTCATTTATCGTCCGATATGACTTAACGTTGGAGAACATACATTAAAGAAACAGCCATTGGTATACCTAAAATCTGTGATTGCCACATAGTTTTCATTAGAATTGTGTGAATGATTATTTCATGCAGCCGGAGTCTAAATTTGTAACCATGCCTTGTGGTAGTGCTAGCAATAAATGTGTGTAATTATTGTGATTTTTAAACCGGATATAGTTATTAAAATGCTGTAACAAAAACACAAAGCACGAAAGATCGCCTCAAAGTCCTTTATTTGGTATTGAAACCGTAAGCTTAATGCTAGCGTTCAGTCACCTTCTCTTTTACACAAATACTGCTTCACACGTCTCTAATGTTTGTCTCTTTAGTACGCACCAACTTGTACTGCTAGTAAATTCTCTGACTTACACAATTCATTGCTTACACGGAGTTGCAGGCCGATTCTTAACACAACTCCATATTCGCGCGTGAATTGCTTCGCTGCGCAGACTCCACACACACACACACACGCGCGCGCGCACTCCACAACAAACACTACTCTACACTGTCGGGTCTTGCATCGCTCTTATAATGTCTCTTGGGTGCCGAAGTTCGTTCCAGTAGTAGAATACCCTCGGATTACATTCTAGAACGGCCACACATAGTATCCACGCTGTAGTAATACGATTCGCTTCGTGACATCAGCTAATGGCTGTCTTTGAATGCGTGTTGATCTCTCACGGCAGATTTGCTTCCGATGGAATGACGTCAGCTAGTGGTATTGCTCCGGTGTTCCCTACTTATTCAGACACACGACTCGACTCCTCCCCTCCACGATAGCTTCGAATTCACTAATGTGACAATATGATTGTAATTTTAAAATCCATAATACCCTTTAAAATGTATCGTGACAGTTTAGCTTCTCTTTTACATATCTACAGCAAGTGCACGTTGCATGGGTATGATTTTGAACAGCGGAATTCAAAACGAAAGGTGCGTGTTAAATACTAGACGTGGTATTTAAGTTCTCCATTTGCAAAGATGCAAAAACGATCAAGAAACTCCCCACCATAAGCTACCTCCTATATTGAAAGTGTTTCAAACATTTTGATTTTCAAAATGCCTTTAATGGGATGGAACCTAGATACTTGTGATACCTCGATACTCATGATACTTGCAAGGTATCGTCGTCGAACGATACTTTAGAAAATTCGCTCTGTAGTTTTTTCGATATTCGTTGGTGATTCTGCAATTTTTATTTTATTTTAAAATCACAAAATATTATTGCCGCAAGTAGAACATTGCAAACCCCGAGAAATTGCCGGAAATGTGGTACTTGTACAGTAACATTATGCAAGAAAATAACCAGATTCACTGCCAGTTACTAATTCCCTAGAAGAAATCACTGCGTATCTCAAAAACGATTTTACACCTCCTCTTTCTAGTGCACTTGATTACTGGAAAACAGATTAAAAATTTCCAAACCTAAAAAAAAAAAAAAAAAAAAAAAAAAAAAAAAAAAAAAAAAAAAAAAAAAAAACCTGACTGCGAAAGAGTGAAAATGCTAGTATTTTTGTATAAAAACTGCTTTGCTTTTAAATGTGTAAAGTAGAGTTTAAAAATAGGAGCACCGATGATTTTAAGTTTCGTCTCATTAAATATGTACACCTATTTAATTTATTAGAATTACACAGTTCTCTCAACAGTTTATTTTGTAATGAAACTGGAAGTAGAAATTACGGTTTTGATTATCGAAGTATCGGGTATCGTGAAAATTACGACATCGGGCCCAAATGACCTTGTTGTCGACACCACACACCACACACTCACTCGAAGAAAACTGGCATCGAGTCTTTCCCAGTTTTAACTAAAATAACTTTGTTAGTTTTTAGCTACTTTTTATTCTCAGTGAGTTTTGCATAACTGATAAACCACCCACGAGAGAGAGATTGTTAAAGCACGCACTTTATGGGGACCATTTTTTTTTCTGGTGGATATAGTCGTTTCTGAGGTATTCCTTGTTAATGGTTTGAATTATCAAATATGTACTTTTTTTTAATCATTACATCACACACACATTCACACTCTCATTCATACTTGCAGACTCTGGGGAAGATGGGGAATTATCTTGGTTGGAGAAAAATCCCCATCCCCACCGCCGGGAATCGAACCCGGGACCCCTAACACGGCAGGCAGGTGCTCTACCGACTGAGCTACGGGGCCAGCCCAAATATGTACTTATACTTTTCTCAAAAGGGAAGGCGTTATTCTTTTGTTCTTCCTCTGCTGCACATGCGAAGAGAACGGAATTTCAAAGCCGTCAATTAGCGACCGGCTCTTAAAAGATTTGTCTATCGCTTGAAGTCCATTACAAGAAAATACATAATAAAACATTTCTTCAAATGTTTGCCTCGATTAATATGAAGAAGATTGAAGAACATTTCTAAAATTATGTTGTACAAGCTGGTTCAGTTAGTACGTCACAGTATTCTTGTTTTATTACTTTATTCATAATTTGATTGTTATAAATGGCTGAACAACCAAGCTCCACGCATAGTTTAAACAAAAATCATCAAATAGAAGTTTATATTTAAGTTATTATACATTAATCAGTACAAAACTTTCAGACTAACAAAACATCTCAAAGAATTGTCGTGGCTAGTAGATAATGTGAAGCAGTATTTTTTTCGCCGTATTGGTATGCAACACGCATAGATTCGTCAGTGCGTGCTCTGCGAATCTGACCTCGCCTTCTTTTATTGTATGTGAACTCGTTCAATTTCAAATACACAAACAGCTGTCATGGACATTGACAAACTTGGTTTGAGCTTCTGTATGTTATGTTTTTATTGTTGCATTTATAACCCGACTTTATGATCATATCGGTAAGTGTAACGTTGGATTTCGTAATTACCTCTCTCTTTAGGACCCTGAAAATAATGTTGGCTAGAGAAAAATATCCACCCTCACCCGAGAATCGAACCCAGGACCCTACGAGGCAAGCCCTGGTTTTAAAAAATTCTACTAGTGGAGTATAGTACAGGGTGCTCAAAAATAAGGACATTCTTCGAGAAACTATTTTACATAAAGTTTTGGATGTGGCCCTCTATTTGGCCTCATGTGTACTGTCTGACCTCCACAAGAAGGCAAGCGGGCCCTGAAGAGGGAGAGCGGCTTGAATTATCTGCTCAAGTAGTGGATCTGTTTACTACAAAATGAGTGTATGAGAGTGCATAAGTCACCCATGCTGCCAGATCTAATGCTCGTTTTAGTAACTGCAGTGATAGGTATTATGTACTGTCTAACAAGAAGACAAGCGGGGCCTGATGAAGTAGAGGGGCTTGAACTGTTTATCTGCTCTGGTAGTAGCTCTGTTAACTACAAAATGAGTGTATGAGAGTGCATGTGAGTCACCCATGCTGTCAAATCTAATGCTCGTTTTAGTAACTGCAGTGATAGGTATTATGTACTGTCTAACAAGAAGACAAGAGGGGCCTGATGAAGTAGAGGGGCTTGAACTGTTTATCTGCTCTGGTAGTGGCTCTGTTAACTACAAAATGAGTGTATGAGAGTGCATATGAGTCACCCATGCTGTCAGATCTAATGCTCGTTTTAGTAACTGCAGTGATAGGTATTATGAAATGTCTAACAAGAACACAAGCGGGGCCTGATGAAGTAGAGGGGCTTGAACGGTTTATCTGCTCTGGTAGTGGATCGGTTTACTATAAAATGAGTGTGTGAGAGTGCATATGAGTCACCCATGCTGTCAGATGTAATGCTCGTCTTAGTAACTGCAGTGATAGGTATCATGTAATGTCTAACCGCCACAAGAAGGCAAGCGGGGCCTGAAGAAGGAGAGGGCTTTGAACTGTTTATCTGCTCTGGTAGTGGATCGGTTTACTATAAAATGAGTGTATGAGAGTGCATATGAGTCACCCATGCTGTCAAATCTAATGCTCGTTTCAGTAACTGCAATGATAGGTAGTATGCATGGGTGAGTTATGTGACAACACTGTATTTTACATGAGGCTAGCATCGTTATCATATCCGGAAGGCGAGCTTAAACACAACAAAAGTGATTATGTTACACTTTCCTCTGCCTTGCCTGCTTGTGGTGGGCAGACAGTACAAATATCAACATTATGCCGAACTTTTAGAGCGAGTGAAACAGTGAAACGGCAGAGGACATAGTTGTTTACTACATTGCATATATTACCACATATTTGTTGCGTTCAAGTAATGAACGGGGTGAATAATTACCGTAATTCAACTTCTAAATCATTTACACATGAGCTTAAACATTATACTTCCATTATTGTCATGTAGTACTTGGGATTACCCGATTGCGTTGTTCACTGCAGTGAAGCGATGCTCTTCCACTCGGCTTATTAGTATTGCGTGCAGTCAGTGTGACGAGTTACTCAGTTCTTCTGAATAGTGTACGGAAACATAAGAGTGGAAAGCCTCTATTATATTAGGTTACTTAACTTTTTCTTTCAACGTTAAGACAGCCTGGCTATGAGCTGAACTAAACTGACGTCTGAAGCAACTGGTGTATCTGATATGACCGTTTCATATGTAAGAACCAAAGTTAAACAAACTGTGAAAATGTCTAATTAAATAAAATGGAAAGCAATAGAGATATTTTACTATCTCTGATATTATTTGGGTTGTGCATTCTAACAACGTGCAGGGCGATTGGGAACAAGTGTTTGTATATATTTTAGTGACGGAACGATATCAGTATTTCTTTATACCGATAGCCAATACTCGCTTTATAAAGAGCCGTAAAGACGAGGCTTGTTCATTTTATTATGTTCTGTGTATGAACATATGTTACCAACGTGTTTTTGCGTATCGTTTTCAGATGTCGCGGTATCGTGTTCTGACAGCCACGCTTTTTCAATAGAGGTTATGGAAATTTCTATCGGCGTGTACATGTAACATGTTTCTTTAAATTTGTTGTATTGTGTAACTTGCCACAGCTCAAAAATGTTTTTCTCTATATTTTACACAGTCCTCTGTTATTAAAGTACTGTCTCCTTCAAGATGATTTAACATTTTACTCGTGGCATATTCAGTATCATTGTTATAAATTGCCAAAACAAAATATTTATAGAAATTAGTTCTTAAGGTGTATATTTGTAACGTACAGTCATGACCTAAGTTTTATTTGCAAAAACTAGCAGATGGAAAAAAAAATATTTTCATTCGGTGTATTATCCTGCATCCTAAGTTCTGATTTATTCCTGTTGGCTTCACAGTTTTTCATAACTCGATGAGGCCGACAGTTTGTTTACGTCCGCCAACGTTAAGTCATATCGAACGATGAATAAAATAATGTTCAAATGAGTTCAGGGTACATAGAGCTTAGAGTTACTAGACATTCATATTTCAGGATAAGAAAAAACCTTATCACCCTAACCGAGATTAGAACTAGAGACCTGTTGAACGTGACACTACCACCACGCTACAGAGGCGGGCCAATTTCCTCTAACGTTAAGTCATACCGGACGATGAATGAAATGATATTCAAATGAGCCTAGGGTGCATAGAGCTTAGAGTTATCAGACTTTCATCTTTCAGGATAAGGGAAAACCTTATCATCCTGACCAAGATTAGAACTAGGGACCTCTTGAACGTGACACTACTACCACGATACAGAGACAGACCAATGTCCTCCAACGTTAAGTTATATCGGACGATGACAGAAATGATGTTCAAATGAGCCCAGAGTACATAGAGCTTAGAGCTACCGGACATTCAACTTTCAAGTAAGGGAAAACCATATCACCCTGACCGAGGTTAGAACTAGGGACATCTTCAACGTGACATTACCACCACGCTACAGAGACGGACCGATGTCCTTCAACGTTAAGTCATATCGGACGATAAAACAAATGATGTTCAAATGAGTACACGATACATAGAGCTGTGTTACCAGACATTCATCTTCAGGATAAGGGAAAACCTTATCACCCTGACAGAGATTAGAACTAGGGATCTCTTGACCGTTACACTACCACTACGCTAAAGAAACGGTCAATGTTCTCTAGCATTAAGTCATATTGGACGATGAATGAAATGATGTTCATATGAGTCCATGGTCCATGAGCTTACACTTACCATACATTCATCTTTCAGGATAACAGAATACCATATCACCCTGACTCAGATTAGAACTAGAGACCTGTTGAACGTGATGCTACAGAGACGGGCCAATGTCCTCCAACGTTAAGTCATATCGGATCATGAATGAAATGATGTTTAAATGAGCCCAGGGTCCATAGAAGGTAAGAGTTCCTCTTTCAATGTAAGAGAAAACCCAGAAACAGCCTTATCCAGATAACTCATCCTGATCGAAATTTGAATTAGGGACCTCTTGAACGTGAGGCGGACACGCTACCATTTACACTACGGAGGCGGGCACCGAGAAACGTAGTGTCGTATGTCAGGTAAATTCACAACTTGGTTAACGCTGCATGTTACATGAATTTCTGTACTAATTCTGTCGTTTCTTTGCATATTTTCATTCAGACACAAGTCTATGGAATGTTGCATTTATTCAGTCATTGAAAATATAGTCAAAATGTGTCGAGAAGTACAATCAACACAAGGCACCACGTGAAATCTCGATTCCTTATTTAGCATAAAGGTGAGTCCAGCAATATTGACAAACTTAAAAGTATCGAATTAGACTCGACACTACTAAGTATCGAGGTATCGGCAGTATCGATAATAGACCGTTCTACTGAAGTCCAAATATTTCGATAAAGTTTTTAATTCTACATGTGCTGATGGTTTTACCTCTCCGGGTGGAGACGTTCACCAAATTGTGATGACGACACGATGATGAGGTTGATCTCATTCAACAGTAGCGAGGTGAACGGGTGGACTACAAGGCGAGCCACTCACTCGCTCACGGTAGATACCGTTACTTCTCTCTACCTCCACTCAAGTCAAGAGAAACATAAATCATTGCCGTTTAAATTATTCACGCTTAACTACCCCCGCTAGTTAATAACCTCTGGGTAAACAATCGATTGTCCTCTCGCAGAACCTACTATCGATTTTGGCCAAAATGGCGTCGTGTTTTGTTTATCGTTATAGTTAAGTGTGCAATGTTTTGTTTACTTGTCAGCTGCCTCGCTAACTTTCGACATGTTTACAAAATCAAAATTAAAACTTGTTTTTCTATGTTGAGAATAAGTACGTATAAGGAAAATTAAAATCTCTTTCCCGCTATACTTAAAATATATTGAAAGCTATTTAAAATACCAGACTAAAAATTTTATAAATGTAAATGAATCTTTTCTAGCTTCATAGTGCCTATTTATTCAAAAAGTTTATAGAATTTAGTTCCAACAATACCACATTTCAAAAAAGTTAGGGGAGAGATACATATATGGAATACTATTTTGTTTTTGTTTAATAAATTTCTCAATTTTTCATATTAATCAAATAAAATACCTTTAGCACATAGCTTGGAATGTATTTTAATGGTTCCTAGGTTTTGGAATACATATTACTTTAGGAACACTTCTAAACTAGGGTAAGCACAAAATTTGACATTTCTCTTAAAATTTTGGGATACAAATATGGAATAGTCCATTTGTTGATATCTGTTTGGGTTAAATCAAGTAATGGAACATTAAGAATACAGTATCAAAGGAGACACTATAAGATATAAAAATCACTCTAGGAAAACACAAGAAAACCACAAAATATCCCGTTTTAGTTATTAAATTTCATACTCTATGTGATTTCACTAGCAAAAGACACACACACACGCACACGCACACGCACACACACACACACACACACACACACACACACACACACACACACACACACACACACACACACACACAAATTTGCTCTGAAACTTGTGATTGCTTGCTGCATAGCAAACTCGTCCCATTGCTTTCGGCCTCGAGGAGATCTGTTAATCTTCCTCTCTGAAGCAGTACCTTAAAATAAAACACATTGTTAAAGTAGAGTACAACTATGGTATACCAGTATTCCATATTCAGTGACACAACCATCTTGAAATTCAAAAATTCAAATAGAATCTTAAAATAATTTTACGGGGACGACAATCATGCCATTTTACAGGTGAATGTGTTAACTAAAGGTCAGCATAGAAAATATATTAACAATTTATGTACTATAACAATAATGAAACTGGAAATAACCAACCTGCATCAATTTTTCTTTCCACTAAATTCTTTCTAACAGCTTCATTCACTCGCAATGGCTGCCAACTGCAATATGAACGTTTTATAAAGCAGTCAGTTCCTTAACGTAGTTTACAAGAAGCTCACTATAGTTCAGCACTTACAAGACGTGAAATCATGGTATTCCATATTACTACCCCTACATGTTATAAACACCAAAATAACGCGTAAAATTTGTTATGTAGATATCATCAATAGTTTTTGAACAACTACTAGCAGAAACCATACACAGAAAAAGCTGTTCATACCAGAAATGAAGAAAACAAAATTAGAAATATTTTCAAATAAGAGCTGACAGAAACTGTCTAACTTAACATTAATACCAAATTGTAGATCAAAACTTCCCCTAAAGGATGCATTGCCTCTGTAAGTGTGTAGCGCTTACGTGAAGTGTTGCAGAATTTTCTGTACAAAATAGCAGCATTATTTCAAAAATGTATAGAATCTGCACTTTATTGCGGAAATTTTAGTTTCTTACACTACATAAAAGAATGAGATGTCTGTTAGCTTTTGGCAATTATTTCATTTATTATTGCCGTAAAACTATATACCTGAAAATCATGGCGCAGAAAAGTGAACAGTATAAAGGCAGTATCAAAATAAATGGCATTAAGTTTAAGATATTGATGTAACATCAAAATTAGCTTTAATTAATTCAAAATTATAAAAATAACTATATCAGAATTATTCAATCTTCTCACTGAATTATGTGCAATTTTGTACACGTGTTTTTGAGAAGTAAAATAATATCATAAACAAATGCTGCAAGGAAAATGTGGAGTTCATTTGTAGTACACAATATGGAAAGGTTGTCTCGATGGTGTCTGCCTAATTATTTAAGAGTTCTCGAGTTCGAATCCTGGTTAGGGTGAGCTACTCAGATGAACAGTTTTTCCGGAGCTTTGCTATGTTACATAAAGGCGAAGTTCTATGGACCCAGGGCTCATTTCAACATAATTTCACCCATTTCATTTGTTGTTCGATAGGACCTATCACACTTTTTCTTCTTTCTTTTTGTTTCTTAATATTGGCAATCTTTCTAATAATATCTGTATAATGCTTACATTTTCCAAAGCTGGTTACCACGAATAATGTATATAGAATAAAGAGATAAAAGAATCACATTTTATGTAAATTGCAATATAATAAATAACGGATGAATGTGAATTATTAATGGCCTAATTTACCTCCTCCGATGTTAAGTTATATAGGACGGTGAATGAAATGAGTGAAATAATGCTCAAATGAACCCATGGTACATAGAGCTTAGATTTATCCGACATTCATCTTTCAGGATAAGGGAAAACCTCGGAAAAAACTTATCAAGATAACACTGACCTAGGTTCGAACTCGGGGCCTCTTGAACGTGAGGCAGACACGCTACCATCTACCCTACAGAGGCGGGCTGAATGTGAATGGATCGTTTATAAGTTGCCATCTTTGCTTTTGTCACCTCAAAATAAATTTACCGCAAAAGATGTGAGTCAACTGTAAAATTTAATGTCATGCATGTCACGGTAGGTCAGTTGGGTAGAACAGCGGCACGGGAAGTTGAATATTGATGGTTCAAATACCGGCGAAGACAATACATTTTTCAGTCCAAGCTTTAGGTTCGATACCATATTTCACAAGAAGAAACAATATTTTACCGAGTCTTATAGCTAAACTAGGAATACAAACTTTAAATTTCGGTTAAACCTGAGCAAACAAGTGCCACAAAAATAAGCCGGAACGGTGATACAATCTCACGGGATCGATTCGTGTCGCGGTCTTAACTTGTTGGTGTCACGCGTGTGTTATTTCGTGCCAGTTACACGGTTTTACAGTGCTATTTATAAAATGCATACAGTAAAACATACCGTTTATATCAACCATTCTTAAAGAAACGGTTTCGTTACACACGCGCCATCCCCGTAAAGTTACACCATTACTTGCAAATCAATATACCGTTCCTTTGTACTGATTAAAAACAATGGTTCTTCTGTGAAAAGCAACGACGAGGAAAAAAACAGTTGAGTTGTGGGAGACCAGACAACAGACTGTTTAGCAAGTACTACTAGACGAGCTGAAAACATCAAACTCGAGTTGAGTTTACTCACAGTGTACAAGGGTCATGCTGAAATTAGTGAGTTGGTAATCCATTATGATAATATTGCCACCTTAATTTTTCTTCACTTTCTTTACATAATTCTTTCACTTCCTTCTTTTCACTCTGATCTGTAAAGCATTGTACTGCTGATCGATCAATAAAAAATTATAAAAAAATTCTTTCAATTGTTATGGATGGCAACATTTTTACGATCTCAAAAATGTGTGAAGAGCAATGGAGACTTAAGATACAAGAATCTCTAGATATTTACTTTGTTTAAAAAACAAAGATTAGGATTTTCAAAAATTATCGCTCAAGGCTTTCAAGGCCCTGATCTTGTACTTTTCATATTTTTAACTTCAATAACTACAGTAAGTGTTGAAAGTCTATATCTAGATTTTAAGAAACAAATGTCCTTTTAAGAAAGAATACGCGCGCGGGTATGCCTGAACACCAAATCTTATATTTTATGAAGAAAAAACGAAAAAAAAAAAAAAAACAAGTTTTAAATAGAACATCGTATATATAGAGCCGTGGCGTAGCGGGCTAAGGCAGTATGTCTTGGTCCCTGGCCACGGAAAGCGGCCCGGGTTCGATCCCACCCATGTGGTGGGGATTTTAGGTCCCGGGTATAGGACCGCTGCCCACTCAGCATCGTGAGGAAAGTGAGGAGCTTACGCTAGGTAAGCGGCCCTGGTCACGAAAACCAACACTCCGGCTGGGGGATGCCGAGATGCTGACCACATCTCCTCCCCGTATCGGTTGGACGATCGTCCACCTCTGCCGTGCGTAAGTGGCCGGGAGGCCGGCAGTCGGGTTGGTAGGCCTTGGCCCTCTAAGGGCTGTCGCGCCATGGATTATTATATTATGTATAAAGCAATACATCTATAAAAATTAAATGAATCTCTTTGTGTTAATATGAAAGCCAGGAGCGTCTATGAAGCATTTTCTCTGAGTTCCTCGGTTACCCCGTCATTCATACCACCAGCTGCTCTATTATCTTTCCTTAAACAGTTAGCCTTTATTTCATATCGTATGTTTCCTCACGTCGGTTTGATCACCTATTCTTTCTATTCTCTATAACCCAGAGATTGCACCTATACTGCATCCGTCTTAATATGCACACCTTTTTTATTACTCTGCGCCCACGCGCACAAGCGTGACAGACAGTGACACTTTCGCCCACAAGTTGTATGCACAAGAGTAGCTTACCAGTAGGTTTTGTTTTGTAGGTTTTGTTCGCGGAAATTACAGGAAAGTGTGCGTGCCTTCTTAGGACGGCAGGAGTATAGAAAGGCATTTGCCCGCCTTGGTAGAGTAGATGGTAGCGTGTCTGCCTCACGTTCAAGAGGTCCCGAGTTCGAATCTCGGTTAGGGTGAGTTACCTGGATAAGGTTCTTTCCGGGGGTTTCACTTACTCTGAAAGATGAATGTCGGGTAACTCTAAGCTCCATGGATCCCGGACTCATTTGAGCATCATTTCACCCATTTCATTCATCGTGCGATGTGACTTAACTTTGGAGGACATAAATTAAAAATAATAATAATAATAATAATAATAATAATAATAATAATAATAATAATAATAATAATAATAATAATAATAATGACAGGCATTTGACTCCAAGTGTGCAAATTCTTTGGAAGGGGGGGTTGTTAAGTGCTTCATAGAGCAGAGAAAGGAGAAAAAGAAACATGTGCAACCGTTTCTTAATTTTAATTGTTATAAGACAACGTTTTATTTACTGTGTATCGATATTTTGAATTTTTTAAATTCTAGTTACGAGGGGCACTAGTCTAACAGTTAAAACAAAGTAATTTGTAATTGAAAACTGCTTTATTTTATTTTTTTTTAAATATTCTTCTTTATGATCAATACACTTTTGCATCCGTTTGAACCATTTGTCAAAGCATTTATTCCAGTCTTCTTGAGACACCTCCAAAACATGGCTTTTGAAGGCATCAACGGCTTCTGCCGATGAAAATCGATGTTCATGCAATTTATTCTTGATGTTCGGGAACAAAAAGAAGTCATTGGGTGCCAAATCAGGACTGTATGGTAGATGATCTATCAATTCAATTTTTTGAGCCTTCAAATAGACGAGATGGGTGTGCTCGCATTGTCTTGATGAAGAATGATCCTAGGCTTCTTGTTGGTTTTCCTTACTTCCCCAAAGACTTCCGGCAGACAAATGGTTGTGTACCATTCGGCATTGACCGAATTGAACGTTTTACGTTCCTCTAACGTTGCCACATGGCCAATTTTGCTGACAAAGCAGGCGACCATTTGCTTCTAAGTGCTTTGAGTGCGAACAACTTTTGCTGGATTTGCTTTATCTTGAAACACCCATACAGTCGACTGTTTACATTCCGGCTCATACGCATAGATCGAAGATTCGTCATCTGTTACAAACTTATATACGTCTTTTGAGGCATCTCCATTGTGTTTCTTGAGCATTTTGTGCACCAGTCGACACGACATTTGACTGCGTCAAATCATGTGGGATCCAACGAGAGCAAACCTTTTTCACAGCTAAATAATCATGCAATATTTTATATATGCTGATGGAACTAATACTTAGGGTTGTCTCAATATCACAATTGTGGCATGACGATCTTGCATTATTAGTTTTTGCACAGTGTCAATGTTTTCTGGCACAACAACTGATTTTGGACGACCTTCACGAACTTCATCATTGAGCGAAATGCGACCACGATTAAATCCCTTATACCAGCGTTTTACAGTGACAAAGGATGGAGCTTCGTCGAAAAATGTGGAAGTTAGTTGATCGATGCTCTCTTGTCTTGATAATCCACGTCGAAAGTGAATAAATCATTGCACGAACATTTTCACGATTTAATTCCATGTTTTTGTTGAGACACAATTTTCAAATTAATGTAAACAAAACAAATGACGCTCTATTGACAAAATATCTGAAGTAGATTATTGTCAACAATGTCAAACTTTCCATTGAAAACGTCAGATGGCACCTACAACATTCAGGGTTGCCAAGACTCAAAATTGCCCCTCGTATTGTAAATAATTTCAAGTGAGCTAATTTACAATTTTTAACTAATGCTCAACAATTTTTAGTTGCATAATTTCTGAAGCTCTGCTGAATTTTTCGAACTAATTCAGTTAAAACCTTGATCCATGGAACATTTTGACAAGTGGGGAAAAGCGAGCTGAGAAAGTGTAGTGTAATGTTCAATATGTGTTTTACCTAGTTGTTAAAGGACTAATTTAAATAGTCATTTGTGTATTTAACTATTTTTTTATTTAAAAACTATTTGTTTAGCATAAAAGTGCAGGTTGTAGGTGCAATAAAAATGGAAGGCAAAAAAGGCGTTTTTACCACATTTCACTGACATTTTAAAAAATTAGTAAAATTAATACCTTTCATTTTGTGCAAATAACCTGCACAATTGTATAATATTGCGTATAAATGGTCAACCAGACGAGACATACGGAAACGTGTTGTACAAAAATGCATATAGATTGAAGTACGCAATTTACTTATATTCAGATAAAATTCTACTGTCCAGCAACGCAAAGAAGGTCCCTGAAAGGAATGTGCTCCCTTACACAGTGGGACAAGGACAGCAAATGTATGACAGACAACCCATGCTACACAAGGAGCAGAACCGTTAAAAAAACATGCAGCCTATTCACTCTGTACACTAAAACCGAGAAGATTCATTCACAAAATTAGACCCGTCAGAAAGTTTTTGAATGGACTGTAACTGTACTGACATGGGGTGTCATAAACCTGTCCAGGGAGGGTGTGGGAAACCTTCTGCAATCCCCCTGCGTCTCAGGCCCCGGAGGACAGTAGTAGCATTAAGCAATTCCTGAATTTTAAAATAACATATACTTTATTTGACCTACTAAGTCGTCATTCACTTTTTCTCCTGGTAATTCTCTGTATTCCCTTAGAAAGAATGGGAGATGTAACAATGTGGGCAAGCGTTATAATAATAATAATAATAATAATAATAATAATAATAATAATAATAATAATAATAATAATAATAATAATAATAATAATAATAATAATAATAATAATAATAATAATAATAATAATAATAATAATAATAATAATAATAATAATAATAATAATAATAATAATAATAATAATAATAATAATACCCGGAGTAACAGCCCTAATCGGCCCTGAGTCTACCAAACCAACTGCCGACCTCACGCCCACATACGCAAGGCAAAGTGGGTGATATCCAATTGATACAGGAAGGAAATGTCGTCAGGATCTCGGCATCCTCAAGTGGAAAGTTGGCCTTCTTTGGGCGGGATTCGCTACCTGTTGTAGATCCTGAAATTCCCCACGAAGCCGGGACTTAAAAAATGACAAATCTCAAGAGTGGGATCGAACCCGGGTGCTTTTCGTGGCAGCGAACCAGCGTAGAACGCTCCAGCCCACTGCGCCACGGCACAGGACTTACTGAAAACTGTTTGACGTCATAGGCATGTAAATTAACACGTTTCATTATTATTATTATTATTATTATTATTATTATTATTATTATTATTATTATTATTATTATTATTATTATTATTATTATTATTATTATTATTATTATTATTATTATTATTATTATTATTATTATTATTATTATTATTATTATTATTATTATTATTATTATTATTATTATTATTATTATTATTATTATTATTATTATTATTATTATTATTATTATTATTATTATTATTATTATTATTATTATTATTATTATTATTATTATTATTATTATTATTATTATTATTATTATTATTATTATTATTATTATTATTATTATTATTATTATTATTATTATTATTATTATTATTATTATTATTATTATTATTATTATTATTATTATTATTATTATTATTATTATCATTATCATCATTATTAAAGATAATAGCTATACTCTGGCTCTTTAAACATTCCAACGGAGACAAGTGAACAGCGACAGCAGTTTTAAAAAATTACAAACTATCGAGAAAGTCAAACCAGAAACAATGAATAGTTTTAAAGTGAAATATCATAAGGGACTTTCGTAATTAAGATATTAGGGACAGTAGTTAAATATCTAAAAACATTGAAGTTATGCATTTTTTGTGTGTTAAAATCTATGTTTTATGGCAAGTTTATCTAGCAGAAGTAGAACTCGAATAAACTTTTTAGTTGGGTGAATGAAAATGTCTTATAAATTGTCCATTACTCAAGGAGTTACTAAGAAGTCACTTCATTCTTTGTGTACTTGACATCCCCCATGGAGAAAATAATGCAGGCGTTCAAGAAAGGAAAAAGAAGATCGTCTTAAGCATCGGTGTTATTGTAAACCTATCATAAACAGCATTACTAGACTGCAGGTGTAAGCTACAAAGACAAACCACTCCGTATTCATATTTGGCGAAAATGGACGACCGGTATTGATGCCAAAGTAAGCGCAGCTGGGTGTAAATGTGCAAAATGGAACCCCCTCACCCCCCTGCCGCATTCCCAAACGTGGCAGGTGCGTGCGCAGACACGCGCCGGAGCAGTGCAACTTGTGTTGTGCCACGCGCACAAGAGGTGCCGCTAGTTGTGTCTGTCTGCGGGCGAGTGCAGCGATTCTGATGCACCGCAATAGTAATCGATTTAAGTGCACTATCGATTAATCATCCAAGCAATGTTTTCAACACCTTATCTAGACATCTGCTGTGTTTAACACAATCGTACTACAGGCAAACTTCTGAAAATGTCCAACCCTTCTTTTCCGTCATTGTGTATAACGGATTTTTAAAAACTGCTCCTATCTATTGCAACTTCTCGTAGATAAAACCTACTACTTTGCCAATCAGGGCACAGATGTGTGTACTTGAGATAGGGGACTTGGCGAACATCATGAAGTACCTTGTAATTTAAATATATTGAAAAAAACTACTTCTACTCATTCCAACGCTACAGTGCACATTGGACAAACTTTAGTAAACTTTGGACATTTACACTTTAAAAAATTGATACAAGGAAAGAAAAGGTATTTAATGACTTTCAAAAACTACCCTATCCTTGTTTTCATCCCCTTACAGAATACTTCCCAGTAATGCATGACAAAGCAGCTGATTATTTTATGTAGTGTGACCTGCAAATAAATAATTTATATAAAAACTACAATGGGATTAACTTCTGCTGTATGCCAAAAGCAGTATGTTGTCTCTTAGAATTTCTCAGAGCCAAGCGCGATGCTACGCGTTAACTGTTAGGCTCGTATGCTTTAAGTCCTGGAATCGATTAATCGGGCCGTCCACTGATCATGTTTTTTTTTTTTTTTTTTTTTTTTTTTTTTTCAGTTTCCTAGGTCGGTAGACGAATAGTGGTCCCCCATTCACCTGTTTTACTATTGTAGGGCTAGGCAATGGCGGTTTGTTTGTTGCGGCAGAACATTAGAATTTGCAATATGCAATGACTTGTTCATGAGTTTGGTGGGCCTCCTCCTTTTCTAGGAATATCTCACTTATTTCCAGAACCCCCAGGTTGCAGATGGCTAAGACAACACTAACGGGCGTCTGAGTTGGCGCAACTTTTGCATCTCGTTCCGGCTAGCGCACATCGTCGTCCGCATCTGATCAACCTTCGGATCTTCCCATCATCCCAAGGGTCATAAAGGGCCCACTATGGCCCAAGTGCGATACTGTGCATTCCTCAGTACATATATGAACTTACAGTAGTAATAGTTGATAGCTATGAGGCGTACATTACCTTATTTAAGGAAGCATAGGATTACAAAGAAAATAGTGCACCACTATCGAATAAAAAGATATGAGAGTATTTCGTAATATCAGTGTTTGCAGATGTTTTTGTTACCCACTGTTGTGGTGTTTCACGGTTGGTTTGATGTGCGGTTGTGAAGAGGAAATGAAAAACTCAATAAAATACATTTAATTATTGCTATTGCTGCTACAAATCACCTGGGCGGTGCGTGGCCAAGTGGTTAAACTGCTGGTCCCCTTCCAAGGTCAAGAGGCAGATTTGGGACTACGCTGTCCATCAGAGTATAGTTTATAACTGTTAATTCATAGCAGTTCATTCCCTCACAACCATATTTATTCAATCGAATTTTTAGTATTGTTTGTCGACTGGGAAATTGTTATGTTTACTTGGTCGTAATAAAGCATTATTTATGTATTTTAAGGAATTATAAATGTAATTGGTAAATTTTAACCTAGCGTGTTGGCTGAGGTGGCAAACGTCTAGGGTCCTTGCTTCATATCCCGAGGATCAACTGCGGGTCTTTTCTCGTTTTATGTTTTCTCACTCCCTAAAGTAAATACAGATTTGAAAATTTAATATGCCATGACCGAGTTTCCAGCTTACGTCTAAAGTTATAAATACATAATGAAAGTCGACAGCACTCGACAGCACCCTAATGCCACCTGTCTACCTCATGAAGAAGCAGAGGTTCAGTTGCCTAGCACTAAGGCCGCTGAACACGTGACGCAGCAACATGGTATATATGATACACGTATGAACGTATGAGGTCTAGAAGATAGATCACAACGCACCAAGCCCGCCTCGGTAGCGTGGTGGTAGCGTGTCTGCCTCACGTTCAAGAGGTTCCGAGTTCGAATCTCGGTCAGGGTGAGTTACCTAGATAAGGTTTTTCCCGGGGTTTCCCTTATCCTGAAAGACGAATGTTGGGTAACTAAGCTCTATGGACCCTCGGCTCATTTGTGCATCATTTCACCCATTCCATTCATCGTATGACTTAACGTTGGAGGACGTAAAAAAAACGCAGCAATTCATGAGGCATCTCCAAAGATGTTATGCAACATGACCCCGCAGTTAAAGTGACTAAAAATATCTAAATATTAGAATAAGATTCGCGACAGCTACTTGTAAATTCTTTGATGCACCTGATTCTGTGTATGTCGGATGTCCCTAGTTGCATAGTCGCCTTCCTGTAAGCTAATAACCTGTAATCTCAGTTGAATGGTGGTCTTCCTGTGCCAATAAAGAAGTCGTTGCAAAAGCTGTTATCGAAAGTTGAATTTTTGATAGTGTGGTTATGTTCACTAAATGAATATGATGTTAGAAAGACGGCCTTAGTTGCATAGTCGTGTCCCTGCATTATATTATGAATTCATTTTATTCTCTGGGTAGATCCCTCTCTTCTTTAAGGTAAATGCACGTTTTGAGGTGTCTTAAATAAACAGATGATTCAAAAAAGAAAGTCGGTTGCTATTTGTGTCCAGATCTACCATACAAAGACTCTCCAAGAGAATCCTCCGCATAAGTTAATCTTTACTTGGGAAATGTTTCGTTATTTTTCATTCACTAATAGTTTTTATTAAAATAACACACGGTTAAACGACAAATAAAATGCATTCCTTGAATTTTCTGCAAATTGTGAAGTCATCCTTACTTTGAAGGAATTGTGTATAGCAAACGTAGATAAAGCCTACAAAACAAAGGTTATAGAACACGTTGAAATATATGTCGAAGAACTATTTTGTATCATTAAGCATCTCAGGGTATTCGCTGTAATTGATTTGAATTTTCAAGTAGTTTATACCATTCTGCTTCAGACTGCTGCATGCCTCTTGTACCTGGAACAAAATGTTTATTGGAAGCCTTTGTAAGAATAGTGAATGTAACTTCAGACGTTTTCTTGAAGGATCGGATATCCTTTGATTATGCTAATCTGTTACCTGTTGGCAAGAAAATGAACCAACACGAGTAAGCAGGACAAGGTAATGTGGCATTATGAATTCTTTACTGATGCGACAGTATTTTTTTCAAGGAAGTGGTGCACAATTAAAATTACTTATTTAATTCAGCAGTCCCAACCCTCCAGAAGTCCAGCTATAACTAGTGCATGAAGAAGTGGACGATTTTGATCGCGTCTGTGCCGAAGTGGGACAAGCTGTCATCGAAAATGAAAGTTGAGCAACAAGAAAGGTTGCCACATGATCTGTCTAGCTATGGTTTGTCATTGCTGAAACATTTTATACCTGGGCAGAAAGACACTGCTGAACAGACATTGGCAAATTTAATTGTTTCCTGTTATTTAAATTAAGTTCGTAGAGAAATGTGTCTTAGTGTACATCAGTGCATTGGTATTCAGTTGAACAACCGAAGCTCATTTGATACTAGAAGATGATCCCAGATACAGGATTCAATACGTTTCCAAACGTTTCAATTCTTGGCCATTTTCAGAACTAAAACCTACTTCTCTAAAAAAACGGTACCAAATCTTGTTAGAGGCTCTCAGTTAAGAGTTTCAGGCCAGGAAATATCGCTATAAGGTAGTGGAATTCTCCAAAAGCGAACGTAACACATTTACCCCCATTACAGTGCTCTCTGGTTACATTTGGCGACATTCCGTCTGTTCAGGTAACATCAGTGCTAGCAACTGTTCCTTAAAGATACCCGATAAAGATATGACAGTAGTTAGTGTCAATTGTAGTTGTTAGGTTGACGATCCAGGCGGTATCTTACAGGTATATAAAATTTTGGTTTAATTGGTTGTGTACAGACCGTTATGTTCCAGTTTTTTTTTTAATTTGGTTCTTCGGGCGTTATGTCGTACGATGGATGAAATGATACTCAGACGAGCTCAGGGTCCATAGAGCTTGGAGTTATTCGACAGTAATATTTTAGGATAAGGGCAAACCCCTGAAAAGGCTTATACAGATAACTCACCCTGACGAGATTCGAACTCGGGACCTCTTGAGCGTGAGGCAGACACGCTACCATCTACGCTACAGAGGCGGGTAATGCATTTATACGCAAGTTCTGTCCTATGTGCTTCCATTTTATTCATTTTAGCGTTTTTATGGTTTTAAGTTTTTTATATATATTTTTTCATGATTGTACGTTTTATCTAGATTTTACTGAACATGTATGTCTTTTAGATCTTTTGTGTTATGATTTGAACACCAAAAGTTTTTTAAGGACGCTGATGACCACGCAGTTGAGAGTCCTTAAACAAATATCGTCATCATCATCATCATCAGCAGCAGCAGCAGCAGCTCATCATCATCATCATCATCATCATCATCATCATCATCATCATCATCATCATCATCATCATCATCATCATCATCTCCAGTGTGCGAGTCACTGGGGAAATAGTGCAGAGACACTCTGAAATCCACAGCGTATCTTTTATTCTTTCACACTGCACTCCAATTTTCACATCATAGAGTGAGGCGTTTGATGCCTGGGTAAATAGTTGATAATATTAAAACTATAATTAACAAAACCTACAGTTCAACGTGTAGGCAGTAATTTAATTGTATAAAAACACCTACAATATGAGCACTGGCGTTACCGCCCGCCTCTGTAGCGTGGTGGTAGCTTGGTTGCCTCACGTTCAAGAGCTCCTAAGTTCTAATCTCGCTCAGAGCTCTAAGCTCTCCATTTGAACATCATTTGATTCATCGTCCGATAAACTTAACGTTGGAGACACTGGCCCGTCTCTGTAGGTAGTGTCACGTTCAAGAGGTCCCTAGTTCTAATCTCGGTCAGTGTGATAAGGACTTCCCTTATCCTGAAAGATGAATGTCGAATAACTCTAAGCTCCAAAGACTTGTACCATTTGTACATCATACCATTCATGGTCCGATATGACGACGTTGGGGGACATTGGTCTGTCTCTGTATCGTGGTGGTATTGTCACGTTCAAGAGGTCCATAGTCCTAATGGCTGTCCGGGTGGTAAAATTGTCCCTTATCCGGAAAGATGAATGCCTGGTAACTCTAACTCTATGTACCCTGGACTCATTTGAACATTTCATTCATCGTCCGATACTACTTACGTTAGAGGAAGTTAAATTAAAAACAGACGCTACGGGAACTATACATACTGAACCATAAAAAAAAAAAAAAAAAAAAAAAAAAAAAAAAAAAAAAAAAAAAAAAAGGCTGAATGTTACTTAATCGAGACAAACATTTCTGGAAATTGTTATATTTCCTTTTAGCTACAATAGAATAAGGGAATAAAAACGTGTAAGCGATAGTTACATCTTTTAAGAACCAGTGGCATAAAAAGAGCTTCCATTGAGAGAAGTGCCAAGTACTTCAAACATTAGCAAGACTGGGAAAGAACTAAAATATTTGACATTTTACTGTAGTAAGATTTTGTCACCTCTTGCGATTTACTAAATATGAAAAAGTCATTCGGAATCAAGAGGCTATTCCTAGAAATATCAACATATGCATTTTAATTTTTAGGGAAATATCGTAATTTTATGGTGTACCAAGTATTTTATGTAACAGATTTTTCGGTTTCTTTTCTGATGTTTACGCACACATATACAAGATTTCTGATGAAATCTCGACATTAAATTTTTGAGCGGAATATGCTTCACCTGCTTTTTATATGTAGCAGAGATTCTGGAAACAAATTTATTGACATTTAGCTAGAATTAGTATGCAGTGCTTCACATCACCCAAAAATAATCGCTTTACCTTGGCAACACACTCCAAAAGGGGATCGAGGAGCGTTTCCCTATTCTGCGAAGATATGTTCCAGGAAATTGGTCTGGATAACTTTCAGAGAAGCATCTCTAGCAGATAAGCAAATCCAATTAGTGCAGGAAACAAATGGAAGTGTATAGGTTTTGGTGAAGCGCTCTTTGAGTGCCCTTCTCAGTATTGCAATAGGTAAATTACTGTTCCAGGAAAGGGGGATAACGTAGGGGCAAAATATATCAACCTGCCAACTCTGTCATAACTTTCAATTGATGCTTTGAATCTGTGGCTTCAGTCAGTGCAGCAACAAGTTCTTTCGTCGATGGGTATGGATTTAAGTAGCGTAATTGACGCATCTTTTGATGTACCAAGTTCTTTTGAAAGCCTACGGGTACCTTTTTGCGGATTTTCTCGCAAAACGTGGCGTGTATCCTCAATATTCCATACCTTAGGTCTTCCAGAACGTAGTAAATCTTTAGTGTTTTCGTCTCCATTGTTGAAACGTTAGAACCATTGTTGTGCTACATGCTCACTAACGACACCTTCTTCTTCCACTTCACAAATTCTTCAAGCTGCGGCAGCGGCTTTATAATCTTGTATCTAGTAGTGTTTTAGAAGGTCTCTAAGTTCAAACTTTGTTATCTCCATTTTGTGATTGTTTATTAACAACTGAAGATTGATACATGCTCGCAGTGTACTTAACACTAACCAATGTAAAATAACATTGCCAAACCAAAGAAACCCAATAAATTTCCCAAAACACCAAAATAAAAGAACCGACTGTACTTATTTCACCACCTAATATGTTGCATGGCATGAATTTTTGGCTCATAATTTTTGACATTTTATTTTCGGTATGAATTTTCCATAATTATTTTCCATATTTTATTTTACATCGCTTGAAGTACGATCTTATTCGCTGCACCGTACCTTCTTGCTTCGTCTCGTGTCCATGGTGGCATTTGCATAAAACCAATCTTTATTTCTACACGTGTCGAAGAAATGGAAAATAAAAAATGGTTTTGCATCCTGTACAAAATTCTGAGGACTGTGAAAGCTACCTCACAACCCTTATCCATTAGAAATTCCCATACCATCCTACAAACACCTCAATTAATCTCAACCTGCGGTAAAACTCAAAAACTGAGTGGGCACTCAGCAAAAACTTTCTGGCTGTGAACCGCCTATCAACGTCCGGCTGGACTAGAGTGGACATCTCTTCCATACGTAGAGGATGAAATTAGGCGTCGGGCAACAAAATTTTTCTCTACTTTACCTCCGCACAGAAGAGCCCTGGTTAGGTCTTCTGGTGATTGTGATCCAACTAGACGTCGATTTCGACATTTCTGCCCCCCTCCCTATGGTTTGCGGGCATCTGTGATAACCACGGAGCTAATCCACCAACTGCACAAAGCTGAGCCCCAACCGCTGATTGCCCTCAAGACTATCTTAATTAAGGAAATTTAAATCGACTACCCCACCAGGATGCAACAGGTATTGCATCCTGCCTTACTTTGGAGGAGTAATATAAGCTACCTCAGAAAATTCTTCCAACCTCATAAAAAACCTATCCTTAACCAACCTAAAAAAAAGGCCCTTTCTGCGGTAAAACCCAATCTTGGGTGGGAACGCAGCAAAAGTCTTAGGTTTGAGTACAGCCTGCCAGCACCACGGAGGACGAAAAACGTATACTAGAACTCCTTAAGGATATCCATCTGTGAAAAACCCTAAAATCTACACAATTATTGAAGTATTAGTAATAGTTCACACATCAATATTCAGACCTTTGTGCAAAATAGTTCTTGTGTTATAAACATAGTATTTTATCGTCATTTAATTAAGCTTTAGAGAAAAATCATACTTTGCAGTTTACTCATAAACACATTAGTAGTAAATTTATGAGGTGAAATTTTAATCTGACCCTTGGTTTGGGATAAAAAAATTATTCATTTCTCATTTCATTAATTTGCTTGTGAAATATGATCTTTGTTATTTAATTGCACAAACACTGGTGAGAATATAAAAAAATCATCTCATCAATTTCTTTTGGTACTATTTTTTCCAAGGACGAAAATTTTCAGGCTTCTAGTTTGAAAACTGCATCGTATGGAGTAATTTATATTTTGAAAAGCGCTGGAAATTAAAAACACGATAAAATCACCGAAAGCACTGTGCCCATTATAGTGAGTGACTTAAATAGTCACGTACCACAGTTTAAAGGGTTGCATGACATTAAAAATAATAGGAAATTGAAGTACAAGGATTATTCTATCCAATTAGGCAAAAGTTTTTGTACTTGCACATTTTAACCAGTTTTTACAGATGGGTATCCTTAAGGTGAAATAATTTATGTCCAACGTTGCTGTTCTTACATCTACAATAAAATGTGCAGCAACACAGTTTCCATTAACATGAGTTGGAAAAATAAGAAGGTTTGTGGAAAATAGTGCAGAGAAGCTTTGTGAATGTAGCACTCAGAATTTTTTTCTAAATACTTCTGTGACAAGTGACGTCCACTCGCCTGGTCCTTCGTCTCTGAAACATGATAAGGAAATAAAATAACAAGAAAATTCATCACATTGTGTAATCCACCTCAGTATTCACCAATCATAGCTGGGATAATAAATCGCTCGTGTTAATGTGTAAAGTGTTGAATATATGGCCCATGAAGAATGTGATGGATGCGTCACAGGAAGCATGAGTTAAGGACTATGGATTACTATCTTTATTGCTAAGCAATAGCCACCACGCGTTCATCGAGACGTGACAAGTAGATATTGAAAACGTGACAGTCATTTGTCGCTAATAGTTCTTCACTCTCTTACCTATACAAGGTAGGAAATCAAAAACCAAGTAATTGAACATACAGAGTTTATTGTACACGAGATTAATTTCACATCACTATTTGTAGTGTGTTTACCTCAGGTTGAATACCCTTTGCACGTAAAAATGTTGTTCAAAGTTTTATAAAAAAAATGGCTCTTATTAAGATACCATATGCTTTAGATATTTTAATGATAAATAAAATATTTATCTTGAAGTTTTAGGGAAATAATCTTTAATTTTGGATGAATGCGTAACCGATAAGCTCTGAGATAGACGAAATCTTACTGGACAAAAAATACAATCTCATTAAATCATTTTTTAGATAACTATTTCCGAAGTATTCCTTGCTTTGCATTTTCAAGTATTCTGTCTATAGCATGCACAAAAGCTGCGTTTTGTAGCCTTTACATAGCCATCGGTTCTTAAAAGATTTGACTGTCATTTAACTCTACTCCCTTTGTACCTACAAGGAAATAAGCAATACAAGGACTCCTAGGAAACTTTACTTTGGTTAACATGAAGTAGGTGAAAGAATCAACTTTTTATAAGAGTAGAGAAAATATATTAGTGCAAAATAGACTTTAAGTTACTGTCCACCAACACAAAGTAAGTCTCTGAAAGGAATGCGCTCCCTTACACAGTGGGACAAGGACAACCCATGCTACAGTTAAGTCCAGAGGTTCTACTCCCATTAGCCTTGAACCCGTAGGAACAAGAACCGGGCCTCTTTCTACCCGGGAGCGAACTCCGGGGCTCTTTCCATAGGGCAATATCTGGAGTCTAAAAAGCCCCCCCGCTTGAACACGTCAAGACGGGATGGAAGTGGATACGCCACTTATGCGCGTCTACACTCAATGTGCAAACTACCGTTAAACCACGGTGGGGCCGCCTGGTGATCTAGCACACCTTCTACTAGCTTTGCAGGCTAGTACCCGGGATACTTAATGGCTTCCCGCAACCCCGTCCTCAGACGTGCTCGATCTCCCACGGGTATCGGGAACACACTGCCACCTCGAGTCCAACCCAATCCGAACAACTCCCCTACGGGAGGGGCTCGGCATGTTCGGCCCGAGGTTCCTCTAGTAACGTCAGAGGTACCACGAGTGCTAAGGGTCCGCAGCGCCCGCACTTTGGCAGCTGAAGGGGACACAAGGAACAGAACCGTTAAAAAAACATACGCCCTATTCACTCTGTACACTAAAACCGAGAAGATTCGTTCCAAAAGCAGAAGCCGCCAGAATGTTTTGAATGTTTCTGTAACTGAATTGACATGGGGTGTCATAAACTACCGAGGGAGGGTGTAGGAACCGCTTTCAACCCCCCTCCCCCTGCGTCTCATGCCCCGCAGACTTTCTTTCCTGTGGTATACTGTACTTTGTGTTTGCTTACGCCATAGCATTTTCGATTAAGATATTGTGTAAGTTCATTTTCACTGCATTATCAATTAAATAAAAAGACGGTTTTCTGTTCTTGGTTGTTCTTTAGTAATCTAAAGATAAATGTGTTTCAAAGTGTTTGTTGTTTTTCTTTTTCGCTTTCTTTTACGATATTTTATTTTTGCATTGTTTTTTTTTTTTTTTCTAAAATGTTTAAACATTCTATAACCAAGCAATGAGTTGCTGTCACTTGGCTGTTTTGTGATTGGTCACGGTTTGAATCCCTTTAAAAGCACTGGCTGGTTTACCGAATTACCTTCTCAGCTTTAAAGGATTCGGCACTACGAACAAACTAGGTCTATTATGCCTATGACCTAAGTGGGGCATCCCCGGGAGGAAGGATGAGACGAGAAGAGACAGGGTGGACGATTCACGAAGTGCAAAGGGCAGGGTCCCTACAATTAGCGTGTTGGAAACTCCCCGGCAGACCAGTACAAACTATGTTCCATCCACCGTGGTCCGAAACAGCTCACCAGGTCGGCCCGGAGACCGGAGACTGTCCTACGGGAGGACGAAGTATTTACCAAAAGCATATCATCCTGCCATGCAGCGCCGAGACACCCGCCGACGCTTCTACCCTAAAAGAGAAGCAGTGAAATGATGGAGAGGAAATGTAGCGACAGGAAATTCGAGGAATATAATTAACTTACCCAGCATTCGCTTGGCGACCCGGGAAAACACCGGAAAAAAAACCTGGGTCAGGTAGGCCGCCATGGGAATCGAAACTGGACTCGCCGGATGCGGCTCACAGACAAAACCGCCTGAGCCTTTTAGCCCGTTTACTAATTTATCTCTCCATGTGAAACGTACAATGTCTAGAAGATTTTTATACCTTTAAATGATAATTCCTTAAACGTGTATAGAATTTGCGTCATAAACACTGTGTTTGTGTACGAGAGAAGGAGCTTGTTATGAAAGTCTGGTATGTAAGCAATAACGTTAATAAGAATAGACATGGCCAACGAACTAACTTGGCTCTATTTTTACAACCTGTAACACATGCTATGTCATAAATGACTTTCTTAAAATATCCAACTTTTTTCAATGATTTCTAACTTCTTTCACAGATAAATGAAGAGAATTTAGATTAAAATTTCATGCATAACACAGCACACTCTCCAATGTATTCATACTCTCGTCTAAGCAATTTTCATTTTTTATTTATAAATAAAACACAAATTGACTTTATTTTATTTGCTGCAACCATTAGTAATCTGGATTAGCTACAGGAAGTTAATAAGCAAGAAACATCTTGCCTCCATAAATGAATTTATATCGATAATGTATCGAAATATCGACCGTTAGCAAATACTTCATGGCTTCCTGAAAATTGTATCGCTGCATAAGTGTGAATATGGAAAATCATGCATTACTAACAATTCAAGGGGAATACACGCCCATTTATTCCAGCAATTTCTGAAGCCTGTGGCATGTGCCGACATATGTGCAGCAGAAATTTAATCGAAGCGATTGTCTTCTGTTGCTTTCACCTGTGGAGACAGATTGGTCAAGGCTTTCTGACTTGATGCCGTGTTCTAAAGTTTAAGGACATGTGCAAATAACTATCAGTTTTTAAATTGCAAGAACTGTATTCCCATTTTACGCATGACCAGCCCGAGTGTTATAGATACAAGGTCCTCCACCTATCTCCTTTGACATTTACGCAGTCTCTTGACCATTAAATTGTGACAGATGCTGTGATGAAATTTAAATTGAAGTTGTAATTTCACATATATTTTATCATAAAGATGTTAGATGTAACCACAAATGAAATTTGCCTCAAAAACTTAAAAAGTGGTATTATTGTCCTAAAAATGCTTTGAACCTTTAGCTTCAGTAACTTCAATATACTACAACTTTGATCAAGAATACACGTCCAAATAGTCATATTTAGTTTCAATACCTTTTACTCAATTTGCATTTTTTCCGACACTTTTCACAAATGTGTTTTTGGAAACATTTCTGACATTTTTTCTTGTATAGATATTGAATTGTTTTAAATTTAATTTACCTCAGTTATGACATGCGGAATATTTGTATGCTATGCCAAATGCCCCACAAATGCAGTTTTAATATCTTTTTAAAGCGTTATGTTATTACCTGATATTATGCAAAAACTGTTACGTAATTTTGTGTTACTAGCTTTGGCTCAATAGAAAATAGTTTTAAATTCTATATTTGACTTTCCTGGTTTTTCTAAAAAGTTTTATATAACTTTAAAAATTAACTAAAAAATTGTTGGAAAGCAAAGAAGTAGGATATTTAGTTCCTTGTGTCCTGTGAATCTACATCACATGTTTCATAGGAATTGAATGAAAACTGCATCGTATCATACTTTGAAAAGGTGAAAAAAATAATTTCCAAAATGCTCCAATTTTAGAATACATTTTAGCTAATTGATGGAAATTAATCATTTCTTCACACTAGCCGTATGTAGGCTAATGTTTTTTGATGGATAGAGTCAACATGAAAAATTCAATGCCATGGCCGGGATTTGAACCACGGATCTCCTAGTTTCCGTCCAGTCGCTCTAACCCACAGAGCTACCATGGCGAACGTGTCGTCCTGACATTAAATTCTCCATTTGACTCATAGTGTGGAGAAATGATTAATTTCCATCAATTAACTATAATATTAAGAGTTAAATGATGAAGCCTGGGACTCCAGTACTTACGATAGTAAGTCGCCACAAACGGTGTATCTCGAATACGAGAGCCCCTAGTGGTCTACCGGGGAAATATACGAGTCAAATGGAGAATTTAATGTCAGGACGGCACGTTGGCCATGGTAGCTCAGTGGATTAGAGTGACTGGACGAAAACCAGAATATCCGTGGTTCAAATCCCGGCCATGGCATTGAATTTTTCATGTTGACTCTATCCATAATTTAGAATACATTTTTGCTTTATATTCTAAAAGGTCAAATACATTTTGAATTTATAGCCTCATAAGGGTTTTTAAGTTCCTGATAAGCAAATGGCCGCATTTTGCAAGATTCATAATAAATGTCATTGTACAAATGTCATTGTCGAGCCACATAAGCACCACATAATTTGTAATTAGCCCCGCCCCCTTTTTTCAATTTACGTCCTGCAACGTTAAGTCATATCGGACGGTGATGAAATTGGTGAAATGATGCTCAAATGAGTCCGGGGTCCATGGAGCTTAGAGTTACCCGACATTCGTCTTTCATGATAAGGGAAAACCCCGAAAAAAACTTATCCAAGTAACTCACCCTGACCGAGATTCGAACTCGGGACCTCTTGAACGTGAGGCAGATACGCTATCATCTACGCTACCGAGGCGGGCGTAATTAGCCATGTTCAGATTTTCATCAGAAACAGAGAATATGTAAATAAATAGTTATATGGTTCTTGCTGCACTTTGATATTGCCAACATACGACATAATTATTTGAATAAATTCTCCTCAAGAGTTCACCTAATATATTCTCTCGAAAAGTAGTAGAAAGGTTAGTAGAATTTTGTATACTACATTTATATATGGCTATTGAAATAATGTGATGGATTTTGTTTCTTCAAAATTAGGACTTATGCTGAGTAAATACGTTTTCATGAAATTTAAAACGGGCTTTTGAAATTTTTTTTAAAGCATTTAGATAAAAGTTCAAAGATTGGCGAATTTTACCTATGTGAGTACCCTTAATCAAGATAAGCATTTGTGCAATTACATATTTCATTGCAGGGATAAGGGCAACATTGCGATCTCGGGTATGGTTAGTGCTATAGCAAATACTATTTAACATGAACACTGTGTTAACGAGATATATCTATGCTTCTAGCGAAGTAAGTTTTTCTCCTGTACAAGTATACAAAATTAATTTAGAATTGCTTGGAGTAAACCCATGATATACATTATATTTGTTAAGCAGATGTCTTAAACGGAAATTAATTGTTCTTTCACACTGGCCGTGTGTAGGCTAAATTGTGGAAACGTAGAGTCAGACTGAAAAAGTCAGTTGGAGAATTTAATGTCATATTGGCACGTTGGCCATAGTAGCTCAGTGGTAGAGCGGCTGGACGGAAACCAGAAGATCCGTGGTTCAAATCCCGGCTATGGCATTGAATTTTTCAATCTGACTCTACGTTTCCACAGATGTCTTAAACGTTAAGAGCTATTTTAAGGAAATCAAACATAACCAAAAATGTTACGTGTAGGGTTGAAGGATTTTCTTGAAAATTTTGATGTTGCATTCTGTGAAGTACTGAACTTATATACCAAGTTTTGGTCCGCCTCTGTAGCGTGGTGGTAGCGTTTTTTTTTTTTGTTTGTTTGTTTTTTTTTTTTTTTTTTAATTTACGTCCTCCAACGTTAAGTCATATCGGACGATGAATGGAATGATGAAATGATGCTCAAGTGAGCCGGGGTCCATGGAGCAGCTTAGAGTTACCCGACATTCGTCTTACAGGATAACGGAAAACCCCGGAAAAACCTTATCCAGGTAACTCACCCTGACCGAGATTCGAACTAGGGACCTCTTGAACATGAGGCAGACATTCTACCACCACGCTAGCAAGGCGGGCTGGTGGTAGCGTGTCTACCTCACGTTCAAGAGGTCCCTAGTTCTAATCTCGGTCAGTGTGATAAGGTTTTCCCTTATCATGAATGATGAATGTCTGCTAACTCTTAGCTCTATGTACCCTGGACTAATTTGAGTATCATTTCACTCATCGTCCGATATGACTTAATGTTGGAGGACATTGGCCCGTCTCTGCAGCGCAGCAGTAGTTCTTGTTCAAGAAGTTCCTAGTTCTAATCTCGGTGAGGGTGATAAGGTTTTCCCTTATCCTGAAAGATAACTGGTAACTCTAAGCTCTATGTACCCTGGACTAATTTGAGTATCATTTCATACATCATCCGATATGACGAAACGTTGGAGGACATTGACCCGTCTCTGTAGCGTGGTAGTAGTGTCACGTTCAAGATGTACCTAGGTGTAATCTCGGTCAGGTTAATAAGGTTTATCTATATCTGAAAGACTAATGTCTGGTAACTCTAAGGTCTATGTACCCCGGACTCATTTAGACATTTCATTCATTATCCGATATGACTTAATGTTGAAGGACGTAACTTAAAAAAGAATTACAAATTTGGGGTTTATCACACATTTCGTTTTTGAGTCACGCTATTATTATTATTATTATTATTATTATTATTATTATTATTATTATTATTATTATTATTATTATTATTATTATTATTATTATTATTATTATTATTATTATTATTATTATTATTATTATTATTATTATTATTATTATTATTATTATTATTATTATTATTATTATTATTATTATTATTATTATTATTATTATTATTATTATTATTAAAAGAACTAAAATCAGGCATTTCCAATGAATTCTGTATATTGAATTTTTGAACGAATTAAAATGCTTACTCTGGTTACATAATTAAAGGATAGAAAAGTACAAATAATAAATTCAAGTATTTCTACCAGCCACAAATATAGAGTGTGGTTCGAAAATAAGCCAAATATATAATACGTGTACACAAACATTTTTAGCTGGTTTTGTGCCCACCTAGGGGTTGGCCATGTGTTGCGTTACAGCCGTTAGACAAAGCCTGGGTAGTTGACTATATAATTATGATTAATACGATATTTTTATAATGTTATCATAAGGCCATCATGAGCCAGCAATGCTTTGTGGACGGTAATTCCAGATCATAAAAGAGCGTTTCCATTACCGTGTTTGGTGGGCGAATTCACACTATTTCACTGAGACATTTTACAGCTGTACCAACAATAGATTTGTTATAGGACATGCACTGGCTCAGGATAAATGAGATTTATGGCCTTTAGTGTGAACAAAGGGAAATCATCGACACACGCACACATACTTTACAGCTTTGTCGCGCTCTAACATAATGAACACTGAAAGTGTTACAACATGCAGCCATAGTCAGGTCGTTTATTACAGGATGCTATGCAAAACCAAAACACAAACGTTTGGCTTCTAATTTTCTACATCTGCATTGTAAATAGTACATTATACTGCGAGTAGGGCTGTTACAAAACGAACCGAAGGTATTAGAGATGGGCAGAAAATAATGTAGCGGTTACAAAGATAACGAAGGCTGAATCTGCATCTGTTAACGTTGGGGGACACCTCGCTGTACTGTGACCAAACGCGGATCTATTGCAGCCTACCATCCTCTAAGCAGAGAGAAATGAGGTGAAAGGAAACACAGGTCGGCAGAAGGCGGCACAAAGCAAGCCACAGATATATGCGGGGATTCCGGTACTGCAGCCGAGGGCAACATCAAGAGGAATGATGAGATGAAAGTATCCTACAGGCGACGCTACAGCTGCGGTGAGTCCCTATCAGATGTAGACAGTTGTTTTCAGCCCGACGAATTGCAGGTCACCATAGAGAACCCGCTCCTAGCCAGCCAGGTTCGGCTGATCAAAAAGCACCCTCTAGAAAAGCGACCGACCGACCACAGCACCTCCACTCATCCGACCACCGTATTTCTAGAGGGTTCTCAACCATTCCAGATATGATACGTAACTTACAGTACGTCATCAGGCAATTACGTTTTGCAATACTCAAAGAACTCCATAAAAAGCAATAATAAATCAAAATTGCTTTTCCATACTTTATTGGACATTAAGAAAAAATAAAGAATTATATCTAAATTATATGGGAAAAGGCTTCTTATCCACTCTTTTGTTAATGAAGTAATTGAAGTAACACATGCCCTGGCTGTTAGGCTATTTGTTTATTTAACAGAATTGAATCTTTCAATTTTGATGGTTCTCATAAAGCAGTAAAATTTTTAAAAGTGTAAGCCCGCCTCGGTAGCGCGGTGGTAGCATGTCTGCTTTACGTTCAAGAGGTCCCGAGTTCGAATCTCGGTCAGGGTAAGGTTTTTCCGGGATTTTCCCTTATCCTGAAAGACGAATGTGAGGTAACTCAAGCTCTATGGACCCCAGGCTCATTTGAGCATCATTTCAGCCATTCCATTCATCGTCCGATATGACTTAACTTTGGAGGACGTAAATTACAAAAACAAACAAGCATTTTTAAAAATGAGTGACATTTGTAACAGGAGTTTTGGTGGTGATGGGAAGGTGGTGTTCTCGAAGTCTACGGCGATCACATGGAACGGTATTATTCTCACCTGATGTCGTCCCGCGTTGTGTCTGGGGTTGTGATTCTGTTCAGCCCCCCCCGGGAAGACGATGAAGTCACGAAAACGCCGGCCCTCGTAGCCACAGTCGTTAGAGCGTATGTCTCTCTAGCTTTCCGCCGCGTAGAAGTTCGCGGGTTCGAGTCCCGCCTTGGGCATGGGTGTTTATGTGTATCGTGTATATGTGTGAAACTAAAGAAAACAGATAGCAAAATAAACGAAAACAAATGAAAAAAGGTTAAACAAGGAAAAGAAATATTAAAAAAAAAAATGCTAATTCTTCTTGGACCAATCTGGTACTCTGATGTATCGATGTATATAAAAAAAATCTTCGGATCTGCTTCAGGCTTAGCTATGGGAACTCTTAGTTTTCAGACGTGCTCGCGAATGAAAGGATACATTTTCTAAATAAACTTGGAAACCAATATGTTCTTTGAACTTTAAAAATATCAAGATGTTCAATTTAATTTGTATTGTTTATACAAATTTTCGTATAAAACTTGACAATAATATTGTATACCTTGATTTCAATTAACAGAAGACTAATATTAACTTTTTTACAAGGTTTCTGTCGCGGCACTGAATTTACCATAACGTTCTTTCTTTCCTAGCTGTTTTACCAAAATTATTGATTTATCATTCTCTCGTTGCCATCACTACCAATCAAACTTAATTTTTACTGGTCCACGTCACACATTACATAATCTCATTTTTAAAACTATCAATCATAAGACATTCACATCATATCACTTACATGTTGCGTCATCTCATGACCTACTAAATTTTAACAATTTCCTTTCTTATTTATTTTAACATGTCCATATCCTTTCTTAAACTACATATTTAAACATATTTAAATATTTTTCAAATGTCGGGGTCTAATCCAAAACATCCGTTACACTTTGTTATTCAAGAAGCTGCGGATCTAGCATGTGCAGCTAGACCAGCGAAGTCGAAGGAAAGGTATGTTGAAGCTAGCAAAGTTTTCCGAAAGTGCTGCTTTGATAAAAACCTTAAGTTGTACCAGTGAGACAGTTTTATTGGCATATTTTCACGAAGAAAGTAAAACATATGCATCTCCAGCTAGCAGTTGGTATTACGTCATTTCCTATTGTTACCTTAAATATGAGGGTCGGCTGGTAAGTCTCTAATACATTTGTCATATCGGTGTTCTAATTTAATTAAACCATCTGTCTAGTGCAATTTATCATTGTTTTTTAATTTACGTCCGCCCCAACGTTAAGTTATATCGGACGGTGAATGAATTGGGTGAAATGATGCTCAAATGAGTCCAGGGTCCATGGAGCTTAGAGTTACCCGACATTCGTCTTTCAGGATAAGGAAAAACCCCGGAAAAAACCTTATCTAGGTAACTCACTCTGACCGACATTTGAACTCCGGACGTCTTGATGCAATTTATCATGATCCTCAAAATAGCTGTTTACCGCATCAATGACCTCCTTGTTGCCGTGAAATCGTCGGCCTCCAAGAAATGTTTTGAGGTTCGGGAACAGGTGGTGGTAGTCACTGAGTGCTAGATCTGGCGAATAGGGTCGATGTTCAAGCAATTCGAACTTTAATTCGCACATTTTTTCCATTGTAATGACTGAAGGATGGGCCGGAGCATTATCGTGGAAAAACAAGATTTTTTCTTTTCTTTACCAAATGAGGTCTTTTTCTTTTCACCTCATCAATCAAACGTTGCAGTAAGCTTACGTAGTAGTCACTAGTGATAGTTTTGCCCTTTTCCAAGTAATCAATAAAAATAATATCCTGTGCATCCCAGCTGACAAAATTGACTTTGCCTTTTTTTAGAATTGGTTCACCTGGCGCAATCCACTGTTTTGAGTGGTTCTTTCTTTCTTTTTTGTTGTTGTTGTTATTTACGTCCTTTAACTTTTTATGGAATATCGGGCGATGACTGGAAGGGTGAAATGATGCTCAAATGGGCCCAGGGTCCGTGGAGCTTAGAGTTACCCGACATTCGTATTTTTAGGATAAGGGAAAACCCCAGAAAAGACCACCGAGATTCGAACTCGGGACCTCTTGAACGTGAGGCAGACATGCTACCATCTAAGCTACCGAGGCGGGGTTTTGACTGATTTACTTTCTGGAGTGTAATGATGTATCCAAGTTTCATCCTTGGTAATAGGCTGCCTCAAAAATTCACTGGGACTTTTGCGGTAGCTCCAAATTCTTAACAGAAACAGTTTTTCTTTGCAACTTTTGATCAGGTGTCTACAAACGCGGCACCCATCTTGCACAGACGTTGTGAAAGCCCGAAATATTACTTAAAATATTACCTGCATGTTCTTTTGATATATTTAGGGCCTGTGATATCTCCAAAAAAACTTCAATCTGCGGTCTTCCAGTACAAAACGATGCATTTTTTTTTTTTTCAATGATCTCTGGAGTTGTGACTTCCACAGGGCGTCCAGAGCGAAGCTCACCACTAGTGCTCGTACTTCCCATTTTAAACTCTCCAATCCACCTTTTAATCATTGTATATGAAGAAGCAGATTTTTTTTTTTTTTTTTTTTTTTTTTACGTCCAACATTTAGTCATGTCGGACGATGAATGGAATGGGTGAAATGATGCTCAATGCGTCCGGGGTCCATGGAGCTTAGAGTTACCGGAAATTCGTCTTTCAGCATAAGGGAAAACCCCGGAAAAACCCTATCCAGGTAACTCACCCTGACCGAGATTCGAACTCGGGACCTGTTGAACGTGAGGCAGACATGCTACCATCTACGTTACCGAGGCAATGTACTGTATTTGCTCCTTGATTCCTTTAAGTTCTTTAAGCGTTAAGCCTTTCAAACGGAAGTATTTAATCACTGCTCGTTTTTCCAAATTCTCTATTTTCGTGAAACCTCTACACTTGTCTTCTTTAAAAATGTTGTAATTCTAAAATTAACAAGTTTTTGACGTGTAACTATGGATACAAGCTAGTGTAGAGTTAAACTATATGATGATATCCGTCAAATTGACCCAGTGGTACTATCTCTATGTGAGGCCCGGAACTTATCAGCCGACCCTACTATTGAACACCAGAACCGTAAGTATGGATGTTTCATCCTTGTTGCCATGATAATTGACAAATGAATTGTAAATTTAGCTTATAAAACTAAATAGGTACGTGTGAACAGTGATTAATTTACAACTCAAGTTCTGCAAAAATATATTTGAAGTATAAATAATGCCCATAAAGCTATCTGTATATCAAATAGTATTCCCAATGCCATTTTTGGACAGTATTTCACGTTTATTCTCCCAATAAATGATGACAGCCAAGATAACTTTGGCAGGCCTGTATTCTGGAACTGCTGAAAAGCAGATTTATTCAATAGAGCAGCTTTATCGATAGCTGGTGAATTCCAGGAAACAATAATGTTCCAGGAATGGGGTGTTATACCGCGGACACATGTGAATGCCTGTGGGCGGGCTCCGAGCATCTGCGCAGTGGCATAACCGTCGAGCCCAGAGCGAGTTTACACAACATAATGTTGCTGTCGTGTTTAATACAGTCATTTCGTATCCAGTTTCCGAAATTCTAACGAGTTTGATTTTTAAAATACCATAAGTTTAACACACCTTCATGACAATTGAAAATGTCTATCTTTTAATTTTCAGGGAATGTTCTCTTTATTCTGGATAAACTTCCAATAACACTCCGAGATATTCCTTGTTATTGTTTAAATTTCCCAACTTTTCTAAAATGGGAAGCCGCTATTCGTTTTTTTTTTTTATGTTGCGGACATGCACATGAATGTAATGCCAAAACGAATACATAGCAACCGCCTTAAACATTTGACTATCACCGAAACTCTATTTCCATATTTCCCTTGCACCCACAAGAAAATTAGCAGTAAGATAAAATTTTATCTCTATTGACAAGGAGTAGGCAAAGGAATAAGTGTTTGTATGAATTATTCTTTTTTAAAAAAAAAAAAAAAAAAAAATAAAGGAACGGAAAAGTTCACTATTCATTTTTTTTTTTTTTTTTTTAAATTTGCATCCTGCAACTCTACCAAGCGGGGAGACTCGGACGGTTTGTCTGTGCCGGGCATTCGGAAGGTCCGTTTTCTATACATGTGACCCATGGATTTTTTCGGGGGTTTTCCCTGGTCGCCAGGTGAATGCTGGGCAGGTTAATTACATAACCCGAATTTCCGGTCCCTCCATTTCATCCCATCATGTCACCTCATCTGTCATCTGGCGGTTTCGTTCAGGGTAGAAGCGTCGACAGATGTCTCGGCGCTGCATGGCATGATGATATGCTCTTAGTGAACAATTTCTCCTCCGGTAGGACGGTCTCCGGTCTCCGAACCCGGTCTGGTGGGGCAATTTCAGGACCACAGGTGGGATGCCGGTTGTACATGCCTGCCGGGGAGTTTCCTACTGCTAAAGTGTAGGGACCCTGCTCTCTGCACTGTCTCTTCTCCTTGGGATAGCCTGTTGGCTCATCATTTCTTACGAGGTTGCTCCACTTGTGCTCCACCTCCGTGCCGAATCCCCTCTGTAGCTTAGTCCAGTGCACCCTGATTGAAATCCAAAATCAGGACCTCTTGAAGGTAAGACAGACAGCATGCAAATGAAAACGGTGGGTGAATATATGGTAACATTATAATAGTGGTAATAATTATATAAAGAAGTTTGCAAAAGTCATTATATTTTTTTTTAATTTTAGGTATAAAATAATTATTTATATTTTAAAGATTTATTTTTACAAGAATTAATTCTGTTGTTAAAAATTCCCTCGTAAAATAAAGTAGGCATGCTTAAAAAAAAAAAAAAAAAAAAAAAAATAATAATAATAATAATAATAATAATAATAATAATAATAATAATAATAATAATAATAATAATAATAATAATAATAATAATAATAATAAACACGTGAGTAATTTTCAAAATACTTACAAAGTTATTATAAAATATTTCCGGAATTATTGTGACCATAGAGTTGAAATTTGGAAATTTGGCTATTAATTTTTTTTAAATATTATGTCAGAATTTTAAAGGAAAAAGCGTGGATTTTTTTAAATTTTGCATATGGGTAATCTGAAATATTGGTAGGATAGGACTTGTTCGCCAATTTCATGACATTAGCAATTTGCTGAAGTTTTGAGAAAGACAGTTTGATACAACTGGAATTAAGAGGACGCTACCTACTTGTGGGGGTGGCTAACCTTTTCCCCTCGCGCCCAGGGGTTGCTTTGCACAAAGAGGAAACTGTGCTACCCACCTCTGCCCTTTCTGCCCGCGCACGAGATGAAACAGGCTGTCTATCGTGGGAGGCGGTAATCAAGCTATGGGTCTGGCGTAGGTGGTGGCAATCTTTCACTAGGCCTACCGCTCAACTGAAAACTGGAGCTATCAGATCCAGAGCTACAGTCATTATTGTATTTTTTACATTTTGGCTATACGGTGTACTGTGTTCCAGACAGATAGATGCTTCTGTAGAAATACTAGTCGCTATAGTAATTATTTACTGAAACATTATTAGTTTCTCGTCTATTTATCTATACTAGCATAAATGTAGCCTGTTCTCTAAATAATGCGTGTTTTGAACACCCTGTATAAGAAAAGCGTTTAGAAAAAGTTCTACATGTGCTTTTAAAATACTGCTTTAACGCGCACTCAAAATACAACACCACCGACGCTAATTTTGGTGTTAGATGAAATTTAATTATAAATTAGGAAAGGAAACGTTGACAGTGGTGAAGCGTACAGTGAAGCGCTATTTCCTCAAGAATTTCAGGGGGAAAAAAACAGTTCATGCCAAGCAATATTTTATTTGCTCCGGATACATTTTAAAAGTTGATTCGCGAACTTCCGAAGTGCTGCGGACAGTTTGACAGCTGCTTAAATTAGCGAGCTCATTCAATACTGTATTTACGCATTCGTAACCTTGAATACCATGCTTCGTGGGTCTCTGGAAGCAATCGTGACGCTTCGATAGTTAGGAAACACTGACGGATAAGGCAAAATCCCGGGAAAAATCTTATATAACTCGCCCTGACCGAGATTTGAACTAGGAACTAGCGCTACCACCCACTATACAGAGGCGGGACTTTGAATGGTTCTGACGGGATTTGAACAGCAAATCTCCCGCTCATGAGTCTGTGCCTTAACGATCTCGGCTACCGGTAATTTTTTTCTTTTACATTTCCACATTTAGATCTGCAAAGAAGTAGTACTCGCCCCTACCGGGTATCTCTGTTGAGAAGCCAGAAGGCCGAATTACTAAGACCTTTCCATTTTCCTCTTATATATTTTGAAACAATTTATACTTATACGTTGTGGATGATGAACATATATTAGCTTGTTGGTGCTTCCATCTAGAATTATAGTGAAACAAAACCTGATGTGAGCAAAACAGTTTGTGGGAATCTAGAAATTTACTCTAAAACGGACGTTTCTGGGAATATGGCGTGCTTGTTGGGCTTCATGTTCGGTTCATGTTTGGCCGAAGTTTGCTTCAGGCAGGCAGTTAGAATCAATAATGTTCATTCGAGCTTGCTGTATATTTGCCCGTTCTAGGATATACAGCGTGACTAGACAAGCTTGTATCGGCAGATGTAAGTACGAGCACTATTTTAACAAAATCGCTAGATAGAGGGGGGGGGGGATGAACTTTTCTTTTCACTTTACACTCTTCTATTTTTATTTTGCACAGCCTGGAAGCGACATTTAGCATAGTTTGAAAGTGTGATATAAATGCGAAATGTGTTGTGATTCATTATATATTTTTAAAATAAAAATATAAAAATCAGCATGAAAAACTTTATACAGCTAGTATTAAAAGAGGGCCTTTCAGTACTTCACGACTTTGTTAAAAGTAGAACATTCTTTCGCTAGTGCTCAAAAGCTTTCAACACGCCAGTAATGCCAACGTTGATTTCTTGCGGAATGTGACAATTACTTTATTCAAGAAGACTGTGAATCTGAGTTAGATAATACTTGTATAAAATGTACTTATATTAATTTATTAATTTTTTTACATTATTTTCATCGTTTTATTATTCCACTGCCTCCTGTATGTAGAATGTTGTGGTTTTCTTAAGGTCATGTTGGGATTGGGGTTGGGATTTCATTACGGAGAGGATTCGGTACGTAGGCCACCATGCTGGGCCCATTGTTCCTATGTCCCCAAGTGGGTCTCCCCCGAGAGGAAGGATGAGGCGAAGGAGACAGAGGGCGGCCGACCCAAGGAGCAACGACAGTACAGAGGGCAGGGTCCATACAGTTTACTTGGATAGATACTTCCCCCGACAGGCCAGGACAACGAACTCGCACGCCTACTGCGGGACGGCAACGAGCCCTGCAGCCGAGCCCCGAAGGTCCCATGTAGGCGATCTGAGCCCCAAAGGTCCCCGGTTGGTGGTCCCAAAATGGTCCCAGCAGATGAGCGGAGACCGGCAACTGACCTACTGGAGGAGGAAGTAGTTCTCAGAGCATATCATCCTGCCATGCACCGCCGAGACACCCGCCGACACTGGAGAGATGATGTGAAATGATAATGGAGATGAAATCGAGAGACAGGAAATTCGGAGGATATAATTAACCTACCCAGCATTCGCCTAGCGACCCGGGAAAACTACCGAAAAAGCCCATGGGTCAGGTAGGTCGGCCACGGGATCGAACCCGGACCTCCCGAATGCGGGCCACAGACGAAACTGCCTGAACCATTCCGCTCGGTAAAAGTCATGTTGCTACGGAAGACAAATGAACATCGCAACCCCATGAGACCCAAAGAAAGGTAAAACAATATTATATGTTTATATATAACTTTTATAGTAATCATCCAAAAAAAAAATTGTTTTTCCCTTGAGGGATTGAAACAAAACAGATATCTAAGGTATTAGCACGACAAATAATAAATCTGTATCTTAAAATTTCTACGAATTATCCGTTAAATCTGCACTAGCTTTCTGTAACTTGTAAACGTAAGAGATAGGCTAAAAGTTACTGTAAAAACAGCAGATGCCATTAAAATTTATGTCAAATATCATTTTCAACACATTCTTTATTATTACGTTGAACTGTGCGGAGCTTTAAACTGTTTCCGAACTTGCAAAAAGGACCGGTTATCCAAGACATCATCGAGCGGAATCACTCAGGCTGTTTCGTCTGTGGCCCGCATTCGGGAGATCCAGGTTCGATTCCCGTAGTCGATCCACCTGACCCATGGATTTTATCTGGGGTTTCCCCCAAGATAATAAAGGGTAGGTTATTACACCCCCTCAAAATTTCCTGTCCCTCCATTTCATCTCCATTATTATTTCACACTATCTCTCATCTGGTGGTCTCTTTCAGGGTAGAAGTGTCGGCGTGTGTCTCGACGCTATATGGTAGGTTGATATGCCTCTGGTAAACACTTCCTCCTTAGGACGGTTTCTGGTATCCGGGTCGGGCTAGTGGACCATTTCAGGCCCTCAGGGATTGGGGTGCGGTAGTACTGGCCTGCCGGGTTAGTTTCCAAATTCTAAACTGGTTAATAGTAGGTACCCTGCCCTCTGCTCTGTCGTGTCTCCTTGGGTCGGCCGCTCTGTATCCTCTCGCCTCATCCTTCCTCCCTGGGATGCCCCATTTGGGGCTTAGGTGGCTTTGCCTCAGTTTCGGTGGCAAATACCCTCTGTAGTAATCCTAATCCAAGACATCACATAACGAGTCGCTCTTAAAAGATTTGACTATCGCTAAGCGTACAGTGTTTTCGTTGTACCTAGTGAAACCGCTTCCGCAAGTGTTTTGTCTCGGTTAACATAATTAGGTAAAAGAAAGAATAGGTTTTTGTAGGAATAGTTGGTGAAAGTAACACTTCAATTATTTTACTTTTGTAAACGAAATTTATAAATTTATTTTGGATAGACTATAATAAGTATGTACAGTAAGTCACAAGGGAGTGAAACTGTTTGAATTCTATGAGCGAACTTAAAACCTGCGATTCCGCGCCAGTAATTTAAATAATTGAATACATAACATATTGTCAGCGCTCGTATTACGTAATCTGGTATATATACCTAACTAAAATCAATAATCTATGCTGTTCATGTTATATAAAATGCAGACATATTACGTAACAACAAATAAGAGACATATTGAGTGCACTCATATTCAGACGAAGTTGTTAAATGGTTGTCTTCCATCATTGTTTTTCTTTGCGGCCGTCGGAGATATCTCATAATTATTTTTTTCATTTTTTCTAAAGGGAGTTTACAAAGTTCAGTGCACATATGCTAATCAGTTTATAATTACGTATTTTTAGTAAAATTGTGCTAAAATAGCTAAGAAGGTTTCCAGGCAGTGAAACAGCAATTCTGCAGCTGGTTAAACTTTAACAACTTGTAGCTGCCAATCGGTTGCTACGCATTATTTCGTATACTTCTCGCTATATTTAGAAAAGGTACAAACGATGTGCTTTTTCTCTATAGGAGGCTCTGAACCGTAAACTTTTAACAATCAAACTTTGTCAGGAGTGAAGATATCATTGTTGCGTGGAATAAGATCTGCAGATGAAATAACCCTTAACAGTCTGTATTGTCAGGAAAGATTGACCATTTTTATCACTTCTTTAAAGCTGCGTATCGTTTGAATCTTTCCTAAGTTTTGCATCAGCTATATCCGGTAAGGTCATAATAATGACCCAGAAGAAGAATATTATAGTAAACGATACCTTGAGCCGATACCTTAGTGCAAGTAAGATTACTGCTTTAGGCTGAATTTTGTTTTTCTTCAATTTACGTCCTCTAACGTTGACTCATATCGGACAATGAATGAAATGAAGTTCAAATGAGTACAGGATCCATAAAGTTTAAAGTTATCAGAGACTCATCTTTCAGGATAATGGGAAACCTTATCGCCCTGACCGAAATTAGAACTAGGTACCTCTTGAACGTGATACTACCACCACGCCACAGATACGAGCCAATGTCCTCCAACGTTAAGTCATATCGGACGATGAATAAATGATGTTCAAATGTCTAATGGATCCATAAAGTTTAGAGTTAACAGAGATTCATCTTTCAGGATAAGGGGAAACCTTATCGCCCTGACCGAGATTAGAACTAGGTACCTCTTGAACGTGATACTACCACCACGCCACAGAGACGAGCCAATGTCCTCCAACGTTAAGTCATATCGGACGATGAATAAATGATGTTCAAATGTGTAATGGATCCATAAAGTTCAGAGTTAACAGAGATTCGTCTTTCAGGATAAAGGGAAACCTTATCGCCCTGACAGAGATTAGAACTAGGTACCTCTTGAACGTGATACTACCACCACGCCACAGAGACGAGCCAATGTCCTCCAACGTAGTCATATCAGACGATGAATGAAATGATGTTCAAATGAGTATAGAATCCATAAAGTGTAGGGTTACCAGACATTCAACTTTAGGATAAGGGGAAACCTTCTCGCCCCAATCGAGATTAGAACTAGGGGCCTCTGGGCCAGTGTCCTCCAACGTAGTCATATCAGACGATGAATGAAGCGATGTTCAAATGAGTATAGAATCCATAAAGTTTAGGGTTACCAGACATTCATCTTCAGGATAAGGGGAAACCTTCTCTCCCTGAACGAGATTAGAACTCGGGACCTCTGGGCCAGTGTCCAACGTTGTCATATCAGACGATGAATGAAGCGATGTTCAATTTAGTACAGAATCTATAGTGCTTATAGTTACCAGAGATTCATCTTTCAGAATAAAGGAAATCCCTGAAGAAACCTCATCCATATAACTCTCCCTGCATGAGATTCGAATTAGGGACCTATTGAACGTGAGGCAAACACGCTATCACCCACGCTATAAAGGCGTGGGATGTGTATGTTTTTATAAGTACTGTGGGTGGACTACGGTGCGAAGTAACAGCAATCGATAATTCCGAAATACCATATGTCACGCTTCTTTAAAAATCTGTCACAAAATCTGTTCCTAAGCAGTGAAATATCGCCCAGTGTGGCAACGCTGGACTTGCGCATGATCGCAATTTCTCATACTGTCGCCTTCCCTCATTGAGAGACGCTAGGCATTCTACGATTACACGCAGCAGTGTGAGGCGTTGCTGGTTGCATATGGAGGAAGGTTTTGCATGACTCCTGAATAAATTGTCAGTAGCAACCCAATGATTCAACAAGCACGTAACACGTCATCGGCGATCGATACTCGTTGACTCACACACTGCCAATATTTGTGCCCTTTGCTCTCTAATTACTAGAAACATCCACTTGTTGACACAGACTTCGCAGCTTTTATCAACGCTCTGGCTTCTCAGTACAAAGGTCTCCGTTCTATTCCTGACAGAGCGGGAAGTTTAGCTTCCTATAGGTAAGAGCATTCCTCATATTTTGGGGATATAGAAATTTCCTGAATAAAAAAGAATAGAAAAAGGTTCTCGTAGGCAGGAGTGCAAAATGTAGCTTCAAAACGAAATACACAAGCACCACATTTGGTGTTCTTAGGTTCAGAAAGCATCCAAAAATACGTCATGAAGAACATTAAGAAACAGTTTTAGAAATTTTGGATTTTCTCAAAAGTTACTCAAGAATTTTTAATTAAAGTTGTCTACTCTTGTATATTTATATCTTTAATATCTCACAGACATTTTCCACATATGAATTGCTTCTGTCTCACAGCGCCCACACATATTTCGTAAAACCATTCTCCATTTTTGTGGGTTTTATTTCAGCATCATTTCACCCATTTCATTCATCGTCCAAAAGGACTTAACGTCGGAGGACGTAAATATTAGGTTGTCTCATAAGTAATGTCGGCATAGTATAGCAACGCAAAGAAAATCCCTCTAAGGAATGTGCTGTGGGACAAGGACAGCTAATGTGTGTGGCAGAGAACGCTTGCTATACAAGGAGAAGACCGTTAAAAAAACATGCGCCCTATTCACTCTGTACATTAAAACCGAGAAGATTCATTCACAAAAGTAGAAGCTGTCAGAATGTTTTTGAGTGGTCTGTAACTGTACTGACATGGGGTGTCATAAACCTGTCCAGGGAGGATGTGGAGGCCTTTGGCCAACCCTCTGCGTCTTGCCCCTCGGAGACTTTCTCTCCTGTGGAGGAGTATATTTTATTTCGTTTTTTTTTTTTTTGGAATATTTATTGGGTTTCTTTGGTTTGACAATGCCATTTACAGGATGCTATGGCTAGTGTTACGTACATTGCGAACATGTATCAGTCTTCAATTTAATAATTAACAATCACAACATGGAGATAACAAAGTTTGAGCCTAGAGTACTACTAAAACAGTATTGGAAACAAGAATATAAACCCAGTGCCGCAGTTCGGAGAATATGTGAAGTGGAAAGAGAAGGCGTCGTTAGTGAGCATGTGGCACAGCGATAGTTCCAACGCTCCAACAATTGAAACAAAAGCACTAAAGATTTACCACATTCTGGAAGATCTAAGGTATAGAATATTGAGGATACACCCCAAGTTTTGCGAGAAAATCCGCAAAGAGGTACCCCAAGAATTTAGAAAAACTTGGAGCATCAAAAGATACTATACTCGTCACATAAGACGCTGTAGATCTGTACCTCATGAATTGACACCTCAACAGACTGAACGTAGGCTGAATATCTGTCGTCACCTTATCCGTAATTCCTGAGTGATAAGTTTGTCAGGAGAATTGTACGAGGGCTGTCCAATAAAGAATGATTATAATTTTTTATGGTCATAATGTTTTGCACTAAAATTCAAACTTATTATAATCTGTTAGCTTAATGTGAAACAATCATGTCGTAGTAGTTTCATTGGGAGTACTACTGGTTCCCGTCTGTGAGAACCAGGCAAGTTCAGACATTCTCAGTATCGCCTACCGCTGCAATGGAGGTAACATGCAGTTAAATTTGATGTTAGAGGAAGATCCGGAGTTTCTTCCAAACGTAATCACTGCTGATGAAACTTGGCTACATCATTTTGATCCTGAGAGCAAACAGCAAAGCTCAGTGTCAAAATCTCCTTCATCACCAACCCCCAAAATAAGCAAAAGTTGATGCTTTTGCTGGGAAAGTTATGGTCATCTCATTCTTTGATATTCATGGAATGGTTTATCAGCATGTTGTACCTGCACACACATCAGTAACGGGACAATACTACAGGGATGTCCTGAAAACATTGCAAGTCCATATCAGGCGCAAAAGACCGCATTTCCATGAAGTAGGCTGGTTGCTGCACCACGATAATGCGCGGCCGCATATTGTCAATGTTGTTGCTGAAGATCTTGCAAAAATCAACGCGAAGTGCATCCCTCACCCTCCCTATAGTCCGGATTTAGCCCCATGTGATTTTTTTCTATTCCCTAACTTGTAGAAACGCCTTCGTGGGAGGCATTATTCATCATCAAAAGCAGTGGTGAAGGCTGCGGAGGCGATTTTGAAGGATCTCTCAAAAAATGGTTTCCAGCATGTCTTTGAAGACTGGCAGAAACGCTTGGACAAGTGCATCGCATTCAGGGAAGACTATTTTGAGAAGAACCATCAAAATTATGAGGATGAGTAAAGGTACGTTGTCCAAAAAAAAAAGTGATCATTCTTTATTGAACAGCCCTTGTAACTTGTGATGAAAAATGGGTATATTACCGAACCTTGATGCCTCGAAACAGTGGCTTAATCCCCGCCAACCTGTCAACGTCATCGTTCAAAAATTCAGTTCGGTCCCAAAGTAATGTATGTCTGGTGGAATTTTGAAGGTTGACTCACAGGAGTTTGTTCCAAACGGGAGGGCGATTGATGCGGATCCTTATTCTCAACAACTGGAACGAGTTCATGGAATTTTGAGTTGGAGATACCCAACATTAGTTAACCGAATTGGAGTTCTATTGCAACAGCACAATGCAAAGCCCCATATTGCACGAATAACCATGGAAAAAATTCAGGAATTGGGCGGAATCAAACTGCTGTCACACCCAGCATACAGCCCTGATCTCGCACCATCAGATTATTATCTTTTTCTATCCATGGCCTATTTTCTACGCTGAAGAAATTTGGACAACATTGAAGCAGTACAAGTGGGTGTCACCGAATTCTTGGCATTAAAAACCAGTGACTGGAAACATCGTGGGATAACAAACCTCGCTGAACGATGGCAAAAGACCATAGAACTAATGGTCTATACTTTGAAAATTAGTTAATTGCTTATCAGAATACGTTTCAAATAATTGTTTTTCTTATTTGTGAGACAGTAACTATAAAAATTCCTCCGTCTTATCTTAATCCGCTTCGCCCGATGTTGTAGCGGTATTTGTTTTTGTCCGTTTGCAGCACTAAGTAACTATCACATACAGCTATCACAACAAGGAGGATTATGGATGTAAGAAAGTCTGTATTTTCTTATTTTACAAGTTTCTTGAGAAATTTCAGTGGACATTCGTTATAAATCTATCTTAAACGAACTTTAAAAAATAACAACTGCCAAAAATGGTGCAATTACGTACCTCCTTTCCGGAAAAGAAGCTCTATTTCTCACTTAGACTGAAGAAATACAGTGATATTACACACTTAACTGTCTCAGGTAATTACCTTCTTCGCCCGCAAAGGTCGTTCCAACACAACAATACACTACCGTATGAAGTACTAGTAGAATCCAAAATGTTGTATGTCGTGGAGATGTGGGGGGGGGGGCACAGAGGTAAACAAAACGGTGGACCAAAACTACAGAAGGTTTTGTAAAGAGCTACTACACTTACCAAGATCAGCACCTAGGGAAGTAGCTTTAGTAGAATTAAGAAAGACAAGAAGAAATGGAATAATAATGGAAAGAATAATAAAATTTTGGTATAGGTGTTTGACCAAAGAAGAGGGGAAATTATGAAATTATGCATGAGACAGCAAAAAAGATACAAGCGATGTGGGTAAATTGGTAAAATGCTGAATAGAAGATATAGAAAGGCAGGAAATATGGAGATGTCTAGAAATATGACATCATTACAATTTTACAAGCAAATAAAACGAAATTGGGGACGAGAAGCATATGTAGATTACTGCAATAGGCAAGAGAGAGAAGGGTTAGCTTGGATGAGAACAGGAACAATATTTCTAAGAGGGATAAGAGGTAGGGAAAAAGGAATCTGTGAATTGTGAGGGGGGAAAGAAAGCGTAGAACACAATGTAACAGAATGCGAGGCGGTTGCAATGTGGAGAAAAAAGGTTTGGGAGGGAAAATGGGAGAAAGTAGAGAAGAGGATAGCAGCTATAAAAATATTAACGGGATTTTTTTTTTTTTTTTTTTTTTTTTTTTTTTTTTGTAATTTACGTCCTCCAACGTTAAGTCATATCGGACGATGAATGGAATGGGTGAAGTGATGCTCAAATGAGCCCGGGGTTCATAGAGCTTTCAGGATAAGGGAAAACCCTGGAAAAAACCTTATCCAGGTAACTCACCCTGACCGAGATTCGAACTTGGGACCTCTTGAACGTGAGGCAGACATGCTACCACCACGCTACCGAGGCGGGCATTAACGGGAAAAGAAGGAAAGAATGTAAGAAGTATTGGTGAGTCCTTGCAAAAAGTGAAAGAAAAATGGGCAAGAAATGTAAAGAATATAAGAAAGGAAGATGAGGGGTAAGAATGGGGCTAATTAAGTAACAAGGATATGGAGGTTAAGAGCAACCTGGCAGAGCAGAAGAGCAGGGTGTCATGTAAGCCAATAGCAACAAGGTAAAGACAAATAAATGTAGCCTAAAGTTGTAAATTGCAGAATTTTGAAATATGCACAGTAAATAATTAATTCATTACGCTACCGATCCCCAGGGAGCAAATTTTGAAAAACTAATCCAAGTCGCCGGCCAGTCCAAATCACCCGACATTAACATAAGTATTAGGGTACGTAGAAAGGCAATTCATAGTTTATCATCTCTATCTCCAGGTATTTTTAAACAATTAAGTATGTCACTTGATGGCCTCAGTTATACTGAAAAAAGTATAACATGGTGTACTTGAAAGAAAGATAAATTAATATATAATTACATTATTTAATATTATATATTTCTAATCTTTGGGTGGAATGCAATAGCTTCCGTATCTAGGCAAAATAATAGACTAACGCCAGTGCTTTGCAATGGAATACACTCAAGGAGATTAGTAAGTACGGAGTTACTTCCCTGAAATATGACAAGATCTCTTCGATAAGGTGAGGTTCCCGTTTACAGTTTTGTGCAAATGCTGGTTCGTTCAGCAGGCTTCTGCCAACCGTCTCACCTCGTGAAACACAATCGCATGCAGTCAGCGGCCCTGGAACACTGAAGAGCTCTTACATAATGTGGCATTGAGACCACAGATCTGTGTCACGCGAGGAGTTACTAACACATTTTTTTTTCTTTTGGTATGAAAGAACAATCTGGATCACGGCGGTAACAGAATTTCTTGCAGAACTTAAAATGCCAGTTTTGGTTTCTTAAGGTGTGTCAGGGCACAGAATCGTGATCTACAGGTCTATAGGGCTTTACTCCCTCACTCTTATCCCTCCTCCAAAGTTCTCATAAATGTCAAATGGTGGTGATCTGCACTAAACATAAGCGAGCCAGAGCCGGCCTCACGCCCACACACGCAAGTCAGAGGAGGGCGATCATCCAACCGATACGGGGAGGAGATATCAGCATCTGAGAACCTCAGACGGAAAGTTGGCTTTCTTATACCCGGATTCGCAACCTATCGTAGCTCCTCAATTTCCTCACGATGCTGAGTGGGCACCAGTCCTATCCCCGGGACTTAAAATCCGTACCCCAAAGAGTGGAATCAAACCTTGGCACGAAACCAAAGCACGACTCCCTAGGTCACTACGCCACGGCGCAGCACGTAGTAAACTTAGGCCTGCCGAATTTCCTCTCCCACATATTGTCTCGTTTTTCATATGCCGTCAGTGGTGCCCTGCATAGTATAGGAATGGGTTAGACTACAAAACACTTAGAAAACGCTTTCTAAATTTACATTAAATTATATCGGACGATGAATGAAATGAAGTTCAAATGCGTCCAGGTCCATAGAGCTTAGAGTTATCCTGATATCTTTCAGGATAAAGGAAACCTTATCAAGTTATCACACTGATTGAGATTAGATCTAGAGACCTCTTGAACGTGACACTACCACCATGCTATAGAGACGGGCCAATGTCCTCCGACGTTCAGAAATATCGGATGATGAATGAAATGTTGCAGAAATGACTTACCAGACATCTTTAAGGATACAGGAAAACTCCGGATAAACCATATCCAGATAACTCACTTTAACGGAAATTTGAACTCTGGACCTCTTGAATGTGAGGCAGACACGCTAGCTACAGAGGTGTACTGTTTATCTACACAGATCTGTTGTGCCACACCTGAAAGATGACAAGAAAATGGTGAAAAGGAAGACGTGGCATGAAGATATATGTATATCCCAGTATTCCCATTCCGCGAATCGAACTCGGTTGCTATGTGTAAACGCTACTAAAAGTAACCTTTATCAAATCATTGTTTTAAACATGAGTAATAATAATAATAATAATAATAATAATAATAATAATAATAATAATAATAATAATAATAATAATAATAATAATAATAATAATAATAATAATAAATACGAAGATCAATCCCTGGAATTGGTGAAAAAGAGCTCACTCTATCCGGAAACGGGAAGATTTGTTATGGCTATCCAAGACAAAGTAATAAGGACTAGAAATTATGAAAAACATGCAATGAAAGTAAATACAATTGACAGATGTCGGAAATGCAATTTACAGGGAGACACCATAGAGCAAATAACATCTGCTTGTCAAGCTCTAGCAGATAACTCATATCTAGCTAGACATAACCAGGTAACGAAAATTCTCCACATACAAATATCTCTCCAATATAAACTCATTCAAAATCCATCACCGTATTACAAATATACTCCAGAACCAATTCTCGAATCTGAGGAATCCTTGTTATGTTGGGATAGAGTGATAACGATCAGACCTACTGCTGATTGATAAAAAGTGCTCTGAGGCAATTATAATTGATGTCAGCATCCCATCCTCTCATAACTTACGGAAAACAGAAATTCATAGTCCGTAAATAACAGAACCTGGCATTAGAGATCAAACATATCTGGAATTTTTTATTTATTTTGTTTATAGGTTTTCCACTTTACAGCAGTTCAGCCTTTGTTCTTCTTTCCAGAGATTCTTGTCGTTCCATTGTCCTTCCAGTCCTCTCTTCTTCATATGACCATATATTTCTTCGTGCCACGTTGTTTTGCCTCTTACCCGCTTTCTTCTTGCCTGGTACTTCCCACTTGGGCTACCGTTCTTCCGGCATCCGTCGTACATGTCCATACCACTGTAGAGCTCTACTGGACATTCTGTATACAACAGTTTCCAGTGCGTCCACTTCATGTCTAATGTAGGCGTTTCTGATATGTTGTAACCTCGATATCCTCATACTTTTTCGAAGTCCATCCATTTCTTTTCTGCATTCTTCCATTTATTGTCCAACTTTCGGAACCATATGTAAGTATACTTTCTATTATTGTTTTTAAAATTTGTTGTTTAGTCTTTCTAGTCAGATTCCTATTCCATAAAAGACTGTTCAAACTTCTAATCGCCTTCCTTGCACAGTTTACCCTATTGATAATATCTTTTTCAGAAGTGTCATTCTTATCTATTATAGATCCTAGGTATTTAACTTGTTCGACACATTTAATTATCACATCATTTACTTGCAGGTCTTCCGAATTTCCTACTATTACCATATATCCAGTTTTAATGGCATTTATTTTTAATCCGCCTACTTCAAATGCATTTATTAATTTTCTATATCATCTTTATCCTGTCTTATTTTAATCTGGTCATCTGGAAATAGTAAATTGTGCAATAAGCGGCCATTGATGTTTAGTCCTATTCCCCTACATGACTTATTCCACTTTCTCAACACGTCTTCTATAAATATTTTAAACAGTGTAGGTGACATGCCACAACCTTGTTTTAGTTCTTTTGTTGTAAGGAATGCTGCTGATATTCGGTTTCCCATCTTCACTTGCCTTACATTCATACATTCTTTTAAGAAAGTATATAAGGGACTTAGGTATTCCCATATGCACTTCTTTCCCTTTAACCAACACTTTTTCGGAAATTTGTCTTATCACAAACTGTAAAAATTATACCAATAGTTATATCGGTGAAAGGTGTGGTCTCAACATTCCTAGCAGAGAATTTTCAAAACTTCGGAATTCCAGTGAAGATAATCAGCCAATATACGAGGGCTGTTCAATAAAGAATGATCATCATTTTTACGGCCATAATTTTTCGCAATAAACTTCAATCTTATTATATTCTGTTAGCTTAATGTGAAACAAACACGCCGCAGTAGTTTCATTGTTGGTATTCCTGGTTACCGCCTGTGAGAACCAGGCAAGTTCAGACATGTTCAGTATCGCCTACCGCTGCAATGGAGGTAACATGCAGTTAAAGTTGATGTTAGAGGACGATCCGGAGTTTCTTTCAAACGTAATCACTGCTGATGAAACTTGACTACATCATTTTGATCCTGAGAGCAAACAGCAAAGCTCAGTGTGGAAATCTCCTTCATCACCAACCTGCAGAAAAGCAAAAGTGGTTGCTTCTTCTGGGAAAGTTATGGTCATCTCATTCTTTGATATTGATGGAATGGTTTATCAGCATGTTGTACCTGCACACACATCAGTAGCTGAACAATACTACAGGGATGTCCTGAATACCTTGCAAGTCCATATCAGGCGCAAAAGACCACATTTCCGTGAAGCAGGCTGGATGCTGCACCACGATAATGCGCGGCCGCATATTGCCAATGTTGTTGCTGAATATCTTGCAAAAATCAACGTGAAGTGCATCCCTTACCCTCTATATAGTACGAATTTAGCCCCATGTGAGTTTTTTCTATTCCCTAACTTGAAGAAACGTCTTAGTGGGAGACATTATCCATCATCAGAAGCAGTGGTGAAGGCTGCGGAGGTGATTTTGAAGGATATCTCAAAAATAGTTTCCAGCATGTCTTTGAAGACTGGCAGAAACGCTGGGACAAGTGCATCGTATTCAGGGGAGACTATTTTAAAAAGGACCATCAAAGTTATGAGGATGAGTAAAGGCACGTTGTCAAAAAAATCGTGATCATTCTTTATTGAACAGACCTCGTACAACTAGCAACACTACTCCAAATATGCCACATTTTGAGAAAGTTTTTGACCTGCTGAATAAGATGAAATTCTTCTCAGCAGCATCAATTCCAACAAAAGTTGTGAAATAATGATAACGAAATAATAATAATAATAATAATAATAATAATAATAATAATAATAATAATAATAATAATAATAATAATAATAATAATAATAATAATAATAATAATAATAATAATAATAATAATAATAATAATAACAATAATAATAACATACCTCCAAATGGGTAAAGAATGTACATTGAATCCTTGTTTCCCTTCTGTTGCCTATGGACGACAGTCATTTGTCGGGAGGACTGCACGGAGAAAAGCATCAGTCCAGGACGCATTTTACGTGGCAGTTCTCAACTCGTAAAAGTAACGTAAGTTGCGGTAAGAGTTGAGACAGTAAAACTTTGCCATTTCGGGTTCATTTGAAGCATCTGACTTTCATATTCTTCCAGAAAACACAGCTGTGGGTTATTATTCCACTTGTTGCTCTTTTTATTGATTCACCTAGCGTTTAAAAGCCCACATGAGAACATAGTTCTGCATTCAACAGTTTGCACTTCATAGTATCCAAGTAACTGCCTGCCAACTTCATTTGCTCGGCCTGACTGTGCAAGATAACTTGATTGAGATGTTCAGGTTGTAAGATCATTAACAGAGTTTCGAATCCTGTACTCTGAGGTTTTTATCGCAGGTGGTGATGAAGTTATTTGATGATAAATTGGTAGCTTATTAGAAAATAACAAAATCTTTCTTATACCAAAGAAGTTTATAAGTAAAACTTGGATTTATATGTACTACAGTATAAATATATGCATGCATCTATGCACTAAAAATTTGATAAATATGTTCCAAAGCCTTATAATATGCATTTAAAATAAAGTGCATTATTTCATAATCTTGAAGTAATCAAACAGTAAATTCTTAAACACAGGCACTAATTAATTATTATTTCTTATTTTCTCTTTCAGTGTATTTTACTATTAGACTTGTTTATTCTGATTTATATAGAACTGACACATTTCTTTGATTATTTCAAAACGAATTGTGCTAGTGACAACGTATACTTAAAATGTAGAGGAATTTTGGGAAATTATTTACCTCTATAGCAAATGTTGAAAATGACCTCCATTCTGCATGAGGCACAGCTCAACACTTCGTTCCATGTTACTGGCCACTCGTTGGAGAACTCTGTTGTCAATAGCTTGAATCTCCTGTGTGATGTACTTCAGATCGTCCAATGTCTGTGGACGTGTGGTGTAAACCCTGTCTTTTAAGTAACCCCATAGAAAGAAGTCCGGCGATGTCAAATCCGGAGATCTTGGAGGCCACAGGTTCCTGGAAAGTATCCGGCCGTCAAAGAAACTTGCAATTAGTTCCATGGATTCATATCATGTATGGCATGTAGCGCTATCTTGCTGAAAATATCCTTGACTCAGCACTACATCGTTCAGTTGCTCAGCAAACTCCATGAAAATCAGTCGTTACTCTGCAGAGTTCACAGTCTGGTTAAAAAAAATTGGCCCCTCTATTCTCTGTGCGGATATTGCGCACCAAACTCCTATGTTAACCGGGTGCATACGTGCTTCATGGATGGCATGTGGATTTTCGATGGCCCAATGGCGTGAGTTTTGTGAGTTCATATAACCGGATAAATGGAACCATGAATCATCTGTGAACCATGTGATGGGCAATATGGCAGCATTGTGCATAATGAATGTCTGAAACCGACAATAATTCAAACTGTTATCCTTATCTGGTCCCTGTAGCTGATGAGCAACAGTAACCCTATATGACTTTAGGGCTGCACTTTTCGCAGTTCTCTGACACATTGAGTAGGTGTATCCTATCTCCTGCGTCAAATGTCTTAATGATTTTTTAGGTGACTGCTCCAGTGGTTATCTTACGTCGACAACAACCGTGAGAAGCCTAGATGAACGATGCTTGCCTTTTTCACTCACCAAAGGTCCAGTTGTTTCCAATTTATTTACCAGTCCCAGTATTGTGTTACTTTTGGAAGGATTACGAACACCAAATTCTCTCTGGTATACCCTTTGAGTAGCTGTAATAGAATTTGTGATTCAGTATTGCTTCACAAGGAAGAGTCGCTGATTTAATGTGTACTGCATTTTCATGTTGACTAGAGTAAAATGTCGAAAACAGCTGCCAACAATAGCACTTAGGAATAAAACATAAACATCTGCACATCTAGTGACAAGAATCGAAACTCCAGAACATCCTGCTCAATTTGGTGCTAAAATTGAGTCACTGAATGAATTGCCAACGGAATAATTAAAGAAAGAAATGTGTCAGTTGTATATAAATCATTCTGTATTTTTTACAGTTTTCTGGAAGAAGTGATTTTCTTCTGTCCCTTAAAATGTTTTTATATTTTTGTGTGCAGCTGTTTGTGGACGTTGCGTAATCTATAATTTTTATTCCAAGCACCTGTAACAATGGCTTAAAAATAATATGGGATTATTTTAGTTAAATAAAACCAACAAACACTAACTCGAAAATCACGTTGATTTTTAAAGTATTCTGAGAATACAAAAATAAGACGTAGTTTTACCTAAAACCATCATTCACTTTCCATCAAACCAAATCAGCTTTACTGCTCTTCTGCTTTGGAATTCTAATATTGCCTTTCCTACTGCTCATACTTCAGAAATTACGATTAGCAGCGCATTGGTATTAGTACAAGTTTAAAAGTTAAGTGAAAATGATACTTTTGATATTTTGGGTATGTTGTCGTTGCGGCAGACGTCTTCGTTTGCAATATTAATACAAACCATATCAAGCTTAATGATGCAACGGCCGCACTGAACCTAAACATTTGCTGCCTGATTGTTGAACACTGTTTAGTTTAAGTTGTTGAGCGACATATTTTTATATCAGGAAGCGCTCGTTGTTGATAGCTATGTTCTCATTTTTCGGCGATATCTTATGGATTTAAAAGCATAATACCTAAGTCCTACATAAACAGAGCAGTAAAAGAGAAATTCTATTGTACTTTTCTTCTTAAAGTATCGGGGTGAAATATTCGAAAGAATCTTTGCTGAAAGTGTTAAGTATATGCATAAATATGCCCTAACCCCTTAAATATGCATTTATATGCATTATAAAACTTTCGTTATAAACTCATTACGTTGTGGAATACATTTATTACTTACTTGCATATATTTAACAATCAAGGAATAAAATATGCAAAAATACGAGCTCTAGTTATAAGAATCATTTCTTACACCCATAGCAGACGTTGTTGTAATGATCGTGTTAGAAGATTGAAGATATTGTGGCTTCGTAGGTTCGCAGAAATTTAAAACACTATTGCAGTAAATAGAAGCTTTGTACAACCCTTGCAGCAGCAAAATGACGTGAAATTGACAAATAAGTCTTCAAGGTCGTCTCGTTCGCCCGCCACACGTAAACAAATAAAAGAATCCACTGCAGTACATCACACAACTAAGTCCACTTCACAACTGCAACTATCTCTTCCTTGTCGTGCTGTTGGCAGGCTGAGGGACAGCCCGTGGTGTGTCATGCGTGTACCTGTCCTAGGAAGGATTAACCACGTATGACGGGACTGTGGGTTTTACAGGAAGGCGGTTTGAATTTAGGTTGATGTAAAGAAGGGAGGCAGCCTAAGCTACTCAACGGTTAAGAAAACAACTGCAACGGCCAGTTGTGCACCGCTGGATGTAAAATTTTGGAAGGAAAAGAAAATTGATTGAATTAGAATAATCCAGACAATTCTTGGGTGTGAATAATTTTGAGTTGGTAGTATAACCTAAGGGTTACGGGTTATACCCGCAAGCCATGCGGGGAAGCCGGTATCGCTGTAGACGGCGTTCACTAGGACGAAAGTCTCCAAGAAACCTAACCAGGGCGCTCTGGTGGTGAGGTAAACTCCTAGAATTCCTTGGCCCGGCGTCTAATCACATCCTCCACCTCACACTTTGCCGCTATTTATACCTCCCAGTCATTGTTCTAGAATGTAGCAGAGCGTTCAATAACAATCGTGACGGCATTACAAAATCCGTAAATTCCATACTTGTCTCTGTCTCTTTCTCTCTGTCTCGTTCTCTCTGTTTCTTTCTCTCTCGGGGCAAGCGTCCAGCTCCGCGCGCTACTCACTGTCTCTTTCTTTCCTGCCCACGCGCACAGCTCTGGCTCTGCGGCGGCTCCAACACAACAATGCGATCGGTGACAATATTCACCCTTCTTTGTATGTATATATTCTCGTCTCTAGAATTCTTTGTATGCATGGGGGCCTCATTTATTACAAACAAAACTATTAGAATAAACATTAGACGAAGGTGTAACATTCATCATCCCAGCGCTGAATCCGAAAAGGCGTGTATTATGAAACCATCAAAATATTTATGATCTTAAAGGAAATATTGATAATTTCAGAACTTTAAAAATTGCTCCTGTGCTCATTTTATTGGTACTAGATTATTTGAATGACAAATTATCCTGTGAGTAGAATCTAGGTGTTCTAATGACAAATCATTGCCAACTTACCTTTGATTCCTCTTGAAAAGCTGTTTTAAAATATATGTATTGAAGAACTGACTGTAAATGGTATCTATTGCAAACTCACTAACGTGCTGTCAAAATCCAAGTGAAAGTTAAAATAAATTAAACAACGAAACTGTATTTTTATATACACATTTACTGGTTTGCAGGGGAGTGTTTGATTTTGTATCATATATAACTGTCCCAGCCTTGTTCTCCATATTGCCTGAATATAATATGTATTTAATGTTCAAGTATATATATACATATATATTAAACTTTACACTTCTTTGGCACGTTCAAGATTCACAGGCTTTCGTGGCTACTAGTGAACGCAAATCAGTCTAATCTAATTTAACCTTGTATAGGATTTATTACAAACTGCTAAAATACCCGGCTTTTCCCGTGGTTTTAACGGTTTATCCCAAAAAATTTAGTTTGAAGTTACACTTGGAGACATTTAAAAATATTATACAAGACACTTAAAAAGTGATTTAAAATCTGAGGACACTATAAAGACAAAAATACCAAAAATACATTCCACCACTAAGTGAAATAACTTGTTTCACTGAAGTATTGCCAGCTTCAGTTCCTTTCACATTCTCTATAATTGAAAAAGCACTCCGCATATTAAATAAATTACTATAGTTCAAGGATTTTGTATGCACTCACAAGTTTTATTGAAAATCCGAAAGGAAAGATCCTCCACTTTGCCTGTAATGAACCTTGATTCTAATAACCAGGCCAATAGCAGGGTAAGTAAAGAAGCATAGTGAAGACACTGAATTCAGCATTACAATATAAAAATAAAAAAGGGGAGAAAGAAAATAAAAATAAAACCGTAATTGAGATGCCAGGCCAGAGAGATAGGATACCAAGAAAACGGTCCAATAAAAATATCTGCAAGAAAAATCTTCGTTCCAGACAGCACGATTTCAAAGAATAAAGTTACAGAAAATAGAAAAAACGGGCGTAATTTAATAAACGGGTATTTTTGAACCTCAGCAGGAAGATGAAGTGCATAAGAGCGTGATAAAATTAATATAGAGCACCAAATAGAAAAAGAAAAGGATTTAATATAATAGAGTACCAAACAATTTCTATGAGTGTATGTGACCTGGATGGAAGAGAGATGGATAATACGTATAACTGTCAACCTAAGATAGAGACATGTAGAAACCGAAGACAAACACGATAGGTTGGGGAGCGTTTGCGTAAACATTGCTTGCGTGAAAGAGAATTTGAAATGCCCGCCTGTTTTATTACATCCTCCAATGTTAGGTCATATCGGATGTTGTATGAAATTATGTTCAAATGAGTCCAGGGTACATAGATACATTTACAGTGGCGTGCCGTAGGTGATTCATAAGTGTTGCCAGTTGCTTCAGGCTTAAACTGACGACTGGCAGTCGCGATTTCCGAGGATTTTCTAGTTAATATTTCATGGGTCATTCAAAAGTTAGTGGCAGCACTGCCTGCGTTTGGCACTATCAGCGGTAAACCATGTGAGCTGATAACAATGAAAAATAAGAGCATCTAATGTTCTTTAGCTGTGAGTTTGAAGACAATAATTTTATTTAATAAGACATTTTTAACAAGTTTAAGCGTAGGCTGTTATCTTTAGTGCTCTAAATATGTTTAGTAAATGTGAACAAAGATGCTTTATTAAAATTTAGGTTGTAAGAGGTATCAATGCTCGACAGTGCCATACAGAATTATTGGAAGCTTGTGATAGACCTTACTATATCGTACCACGGCTAGGCGGGCGAGTGCATTTCGTAGAGGAAGAGAAGACGTTCATCAAAAACGCGGAGCTACCAGACCACAATCAGCAAGTGATGATGTACATGTAATAGCTTTTAGAGCACTTCTGGAAGAACATCGTTGTTGAATTTGCATTGAACTGGAAAGGAAAAATGAAATTACCACTTAGAAGAGTTCGCTTTAGAACCAGACAGGCAATTATAGCAGCAGAAGAGCAGTCTGTTCTAGAGCAAGACGCTGCGGATGGCATCCGTCGGCTCTCTGATGTGTGGAGGCGAGTTCTTCATGTTGGAGGAAATTACTTCTAAGCACTGCAACAGTGTGACTGCTCCAAAATTGTTTTATTTGTTGTTAATTCAAATGTTGCCACTAATTATTGAATGACCTAAGTATATAGGATGTATGCGATTGTATAACATACAACAAACACAAACAAATATATACATAACCTTACAGTGACATTCCTTATTTAAAGTGTATTTACAATCTCTCCAATTTACGGCGTCTATTTGTATTTCAGTTTAATGCGCCTATCCTTCTAAAAAAAAAAAAAAAAAAAAAAAAAAAAATCAGTGACAGAGCTTTTAAAGGTTGTTCACTGTTGCTTTTTAAGTTTATTAAGCAGCCTCTTTTCCACTGATAACACAGATAGAGATGAAGGTCTATTTTGAGTTTGAGTGTTTCTTAGACAAGTGTGTATTCCGCGGAGTGCTGAAAAATATCCTTCTGCTGATGCACTAGTGGCAGGAATAGTCAAAATTAATTTATGAAGTTTATATGCCTGTGGCAAAGCTTCTTAAACTCGCATGACGTGCAACTCTTGGTGAATTTTCGTAGACTGCTTTGTTTCGAAATTCAGGGGAAGAGTGCAAATAAGAGAATTCGTTTCTTAATCGCACCTTCATTATGCTTTTCAACTGAATTCTTAAAACGCGTCACTCAAAGAAGTGTTAATTCTTGTCTGTACACATTTTATTAACATTACGATGGAAGCAATATGAGCTTTGAATTTTCATGAGGAACTCTCAAGTTGCGAAAACTATCCTCGCGTGCTTTTTATTAGAAAAGAGCAGGCATGGCAAACAAAATAGTGTGACTTCGTGGGTTCGTATAATTAAAAGTCGAATTTGCAGAAATTCAAAATGTTCTTTACTTCCGTAGAAATACACTTTGGTCAAACCTTACAGTAGCAGAATTACGTTACATACACAATTACAATCTTCTAGTTCGTCTGCCACACCCACAAACAAAGAGTTCACTTTGAAAACAGTTGTACGCGGACGATTCTCAAGTTCCATTTCGACTCTGACTTACACTGGCAATCGGGGCTCCTTTTTATATACCTCTTCATGGTTCTAGAAGATAATCGAATGTTCTGTAAGACGGCACCAGACAAAACACGAACGTTCCAGACATCTAACTTTATCTGTTTCGGCATGCCTTATCTCCGCGCTATCTATATCTGTTTCAGCAAGCTCTTTATCTCCATACTACACTATTCGTCCCTTATCTCTCCGCGCCGAACCCTTTGTGCGCGTCGCCGCCAGTCGCGACAGTAATTTCAGTAATTTGTGACAACCACACAGACAAGAAAACTCCTTATACCAAGAGCTACTAAATGCCTTTCGAAACCCAGTGTGATTTACAGTTTTTAAAGGTTTAAGATCCGGAGTTGGCCTTCCTATTGAAATTATGTGCCTTTTTCACCAAAGGAACGATTTGAAAGGTTTTCGATCACGCAATCACAGTCACTTTTACCCGCAGATTCTCTTATTGTACTTTTAACATTCAACCATTCACCATATCACTGTTAAACACGAAGAATTAACACTAAAAATCAAGGTTTGCCTTTTCACAGGCAACAGTCGTGCTATAAATGTGCTTTGCTCTCCTCAGAAGGTCACAGACCTGCCACATGAATCTATAAGGATCAAGTTTACCGGTGAGCGCCACTGGCAAAATAACAAGCTATTTAGAACTGGAGGATGCTAGATGATGGGCCTCGGGGGATCTATCACCAAACGGTCCCGACGGAACGGTAACACATTAACGCAGTTGAAATCTGAAAAGTGAAATAGCTTGGCGGCAACAGAGACAATATTAACGCCACGCCATTGTACATTTATCTTATAGTATAAAGGAAAACCCTGGAAAAACCTAATCCAAATAACTCGTCCTGACCGAGATTAGAACTTGGGACCTTTTGATCGTGAGACAGACACACTACACCAAGAGACTTTGACGAAAATTTCGAAGTTGATTAAAATCGGTTCCAGATTAAGGGTAGTTTAGATATGGGATGTCCTAAAATTATTAATTGTTTTTGTATATAGGTACGCTAAAGTTATTTAGGTAGAGTTAGTTATGCGCAGAGGATCTACCCAAAAGTCCGAAGACCCTGGCCTGCTTCTACCCGGGAGTGATGGATACTCCGGGGGGCTCTTTCCATAGGGCAATACCTGGAGTCTAAAAAGCCTCCCCTCCCCATCGACAACAACGTCAAGACGGGTGGAAGTGGATACGCTTCTTACGCGCGTCAACCCCGTAGGGAAGACTACCGAAACCTTGGGGCCGCCTGGTGATCTAGCACACCTTCTACTAGCTCTGCAGGCTAGTACCCGGGAATTCTTAGGCAACCCTCTACCCCCTCCGGGCGGCAGAGTCCTGGCCGGAGGTACCCGATCTCCCGCGGGTGTCGGGAACACACTGCCCCCTCGAGTCAATCCAATTCGAACAACTCCAAATCGGGAGGGGCTCGGCAGTTCGGCCCGAGGTTACTCTAGTAACGTCAGAGGTACCACGAGTGCTAAGGGTCCGCAGCGCCCCACCACGGCAGCTGAAGGGGACGGATCCCCTCACAGAAAAATTCAATGCCAAAGCTAGGATCTAAAACACTAACCTAATTTGTTTAAGCTAGAGTTGTCATTGTAAATCGCCAATGATATGTGCTGTTTGAAAAACAAAATTTCAGAACTACTGAAGTTTACCGGAGAAAAACAAATCGAGAGTGCCGGGATGTTGTTGTAGTATTCAATTGTTTAGAGCTCTATGGACCCTGAACTCATTTGAGTATAATTTCGTTCATCGTAAATTAAAAAAAAAAATCCCTAGACGAATGTATATTTTAAGCAGTTGACGTATTATTCAGGAAACTTACAATAATGTACATGATTTCCACCATCACCGATTTTTCTTTCTCTAGAATAGACACTCATTGTCCGATGTGGACAAGCTTCAAATGTGAACTCCATGCATGCAGTGGTTGGCGAGGTATTTCATGCGGGCAAAGGAACAAAGCTAACAGGTGCTCCACAACAGCAAAAATGAAAGTCAGTGTTACTGACAGTTCACGTGCTATCATAGAGAATTATTTCAGGTTATCGTTTGGGGTGAACAGAAAGCATTTGACAGGGTTCGAGCACATAATCACCATTATTGACAAGTGTTCCCCGTCAGAATATCAGAGCAGGTAATTTTCGCGCAGGCAGCTCAGTAATAATTCAAGTGACCAATACGATATCTTGATGAGGAACAATGTTACTGCCCATTGCATCATGCAATATACAACATTTAACATGCAGCTGTAATGGATTGCATCGGACCGTTCTGCCAATTAAACAACTATGGTAATTGAGAAGACACTGTTAATGGGATATACTCATCTTATTTTGTTACATTCCTTTTCTGCTCTATTCTCTGTGTCACGGAAAAAGCGACCAAATTTCTAAATTAGGTACTCGATGACGGGTAGTTGAATATGTGAAGACTAGATACTGTAACTTCCGAATGGGATGCTATTTGTACTTGTACGCTACCAGACCAGCAACCAATCGGAGTCCTGCAGTGTTGTCATACCTACTGCATTCTCCTTAAGTGAGAATATCTTTCAAAAACTGATTCACTAGGCAGGTATGGGGTAATGTTTCTAAAACCAACTCAAATATTTTTCATAATACAAATTAAATCTAGCAAACAGATATACTTTTAACTTGGCTGACAGTGAACGACTTATTGATTGACAAGGTAGCACAACAAGACTGAGACATGCAGAAGATGTCCTTAGGAAAGAAATAGCACGTGACTAGACTTTGGGGCCTATCATCATAAATTTGTAAGACTGAGACGATGAAGATATTTACAATGATGAATTGTCTCTTTACGTATCATTCACAGCTATATGAATGAATCACTGGCAGTTCCAATGAATTAGAAAAATCGATAGTTCATGCGAATATGCTCTTTCCAATTTTGATTTCAAATGGATATCAGAAGGAAGAGCAGAAGCCACCGAAAGAAGGAGAATCCCAGGAGAACTAGAGGAGGGATATGGTGAGAATCAGAGCGGGCAGATACAAATGAGTATGTAGAAGAGGAAAGATGCCGGGATATCTGGAACTGACGAACCAGCTCCATCTACTGATGCCAGTCCCTTTAGGAGATGGATGCCAGTATGAGGGAGCTTTGGATACCAGTTGCAGAAGAGAAAATTTAAAATTATAGGAAACAGTCTTTCGTAGTTTTTTATAGTAATTAAAGCTATTGTAGAAACTTATATTTAAGTATATTGTTGGAGTAGAAGGAAAATAGAAGAAAGACTGTTTTTAGATAGATTAGGTGAGTAAATTTGTACTGGAATCCAGTAACCTGTAGGCTTTGTTAATTAGTTAGCAGGTATATAATATCTGCAAAATTTGTAAAAGATTATATGTAATTTGATTTAAAAACGAATAAGTATAAAAGTAAGCTTTGCATAAGGCCTGGTATAGATTCCAGAAACCGGGCTATTAGACAATCAGATTTCATTTTATTTTTTCAGCAACTGCATTATTATAAAAGTTTGGAAAATTTGGGTTACCTTACGTCTAACGCCAAAGAGACTTTCATGCTCTAGGATAGTATGCCAGAGAGAGAAAAAGAGAGAGAGGGAGAGAACGAAATATGAAAATAATGGGTTAACGAAGTGGCAACACTGAGCAAGCAAACGCATCTCATTCGCTGCAGATCTGAACTCTTCCCATTTTTAAGTCACAGTAGCTTCATTTACGTTAGGTTTACTACTGGTATATGTTGGTTATTTAATAAATACTGCAAAATGGGCTGGCCCCATAGCTCAGTCGGTAGAGCACCTGCCTGGTCCCGGGTTCGATTCCCGGCGGTGGAGGTGGGGATTTTTCTCCGTCCAAGATAATTCCTCATCTTTCTCAGAGTCTGGAAGTGCGAATGAGAGTGTGAATGTGTGCGTGATGTAATGATTAAACCCAACCGAACAAGAGTTAATCCCTTCGATATGTTCCAAAGGAGAACGGCTGCCGATATGACCATCGCAGTTAAAGGTTTAAACACTGTATTATCCACGAGAATTCTTCTCACAGAATGAAATATGTTTGCATTTTTCTACTTTTTGTTACGGAAGTACCACAATCGTCTCCCGAGTGACGGTTTTTCACGATCATCCTGTTATACGATAGTTTCCTTAGCGACCCCTTGTGCATCCCGTTTTGTTTTCTTATTTCCCAGTAAACAAAATGAAAATCATACAATCCCATTATATTGACGTTATTTATAACATCATTTTTAAAATATTTGTTTCAAGTTTAATTTTAAATTGTCTTGATTAAAAATACTATTCCCACACTTTAGACCGATAAAATTACGCATTACTAATCAGTTTGTAATGGTTTTAATATGATTTTATTACTTTTTAAGAATTATATTTAAGAATACTGCTCCCAAATTCTGTTGTTCACCTCATATATGAGTTTGCTCACTTCTAATTAAGAGCTTCATGGAATGATCCACTCAAAATAACATTGCCCTCACTTTCGCCTCGTTTCTTCAACCTTTCTTTCATCAGAACTATGTAATAAGACCATCTATGTGTAATTATACTTTTATATGTGTAACCATTGTGAATCGCACGTGGCTTCAGTTATAATAATTCAGTGAAACACAAGCAGACAGAACTAATAACGTCTAAGTGACATAGCTGATGGTGTTTTGTAATTTGAATGCACTTTCATTACACATTTTATGTAGCAATAGCATATTCTCCACAAAAACAATAAGTACACTTGATAATGCATCTATAATTGAAACTACCATTTAAATGGCACAGATATCAACAATTAATAGGTGGAGTTGAGGATGCCGTGCTTATTAGTTCTTCTGTCAGCCTAGGCGAGGTGCTGTAGTATTTTCACTACATAGCTTGCTATCATGACGTCACAATAGCAAGCTGTGAGGTAACGGAGCACATCATTCCAGTATATTCAAGCTGTTGGGCGTATTTTAGTGAACTTTGCCGCTGGATATCAAATCTCGGCTGATTCTTAAAGTGATATTCCATGAAGCGTATTTAATACGAGGTTGGTCTGACAAGTATCCGACCTAATAAAGATACAAGACAGTTTTTTTCAACATAGTCTCCCTGTAACTCTGTTCACTTCTCCAAGCGATGCTTCCATCTCTGTAACCCCTCCAAATAGTACTCGGCGTTTTTCTCTGCAAAATAATTGTTCAAGAAGGTCATTGCCTCTTCATTTGACGAAAATGTCTTTCCTCCGAGCGCAATTTTCAGATGAGGGAAAAAAAGAAATCCCTTGGGGCTAGATCTGGTGAGTAAACCGGATGGTCAAGCAGTTTAAACAGTAATTCGTGGATTTTGGCCATTGCAACGCTGAGGTATGACACGGTGCATGTCTTGGTGAAACAGGATTTTCTTTTTCTGCAAATGTGACCGTTTTCCCACAAGTTCTGCCTTCAACTTGTCAAATAATGATACGTAGTATTCCCCAGTAATGTTTTTTTTTTTCTTTTTAATAATCTATTAAAATAACTCCATGACTATCCCAAGAAACAATCGCCATGAGTTTCCCAGCCGAAGAAACAGTTTTTCCTTTTTATGGAGCCGGTTCCCCCTTTGTAGTCCACTGTTTGGACTATATTTTTGATTCGACCGCATAATGGTGTATCCAAGTTTCATCTACAGTAATTAATCGGCGTCAAAACTCAGATTTATTGAGCCTAAGCTGCGTCAACAGAGCGTTTGAAATGTTCATTCGAACACGTTTTGGTCTAACAATTTTCTCATGTCTAAACGTCGATTTAATATGTGACAAACACGTTCTTTTGACCTGTTCATAGCCTCTGCTATCTCTTACTTTAAGTCTGCGGTCGTCTAGCACCATTTGGTGAACTTTGGCGATGTTTTCATAGGTTGTTGCAGTTTGGACGTCCCGGACGTTCATCGTCTCCCAAGCTCTTACGGCCACGTTTAAATTCAGCTGCCCAAAATTTCACTATAGTAAATGATGGTGCACAGTCCCCATACACAGAATCCAACTCATCTTTGATTTGCGTGGGCGTATTGCCTTTCAAAAACAAATATTTAATGACAGCTCGATACTCGATTTTGTCCATTTTCATAAAAACACTCACATCAACTGACTCAAACGACTGTAACATAACAACTGAGCGTCCAAAATGGCTGAAACTTTGGTGAGTAAATGTCAACAGATGGACAGCAAAATTCACTAGCTTTTATTTAGAGTGCTGCCATCTTCATGTTGAGGTCGGAAACTTTTCGGACCACCCTCGTACTCCCGATTTTAAAATTTTAAAGACGGAAAATCTCTTAGGAACAGTAAAGATCCAGGATACAAGTCTCCTCTAAGCTGTAGTATTATTTGTAAAAAGTGGATCAAGGAACTTTCAATATATGTTCATGTTATTAAACTTGAACCAACTATGAAAAAACTGAGCATCTCTTTATACGTATACCAAGTTTGCTACTTAAATGAATACTTGTTTTTAATTGATACTTTTAATAGAGGGATAGAGAAGTTTAGTTTCCTTGAAATGCCAGAAGATTACTCTGCATAAGGTCTTTAAACGAAAATGAGCTTGTTAAATAATTAAACTGTAAAAGTTATTAAACTCAATACAGAAGTGAATTCCTTGGACAAACGTGGCCGAGGTCCCAGATTTGCAGATCCCTGGTCTGGGCTGTCCAATTGACGTCAAGTCGTGTTAATCTTCAACTCGTCTAAAATCGCATACGTTCTGTTGAAATATGTATATTATCTTTGAGTTTGGATCGCACCACATTTTTATTAGCCCAAAAGTATTTTTACGACACGATAAATTGCTGAGTTACATTTCTAAGATGAGGTGTGATGCTGAAGTGTTTTATCGCCACACTTAATGTCATGCCCAGTAAGAGTCTAAAAGCTCTAGATATATAACATTTGTTTTCTATTAGCGATAAAAAGGCGCCCGGTGACACGGCGACGACGTGAATATTTTTAACGCGCGCCTCCTCTCAAACAAGGTCGTGCACGATGACTCACAGACAAGTTCTGCAAAATCGAGACTCCTTTGATGGCTGGTAACAGCTCCTTGCAGCAGGTGCTGCTCGGTTCCCAAAACGGGACCTTCACACTGCATGCATGCATATGTGTACTCCTTTGTACAAACTACAGAGCCTTTAGACATGTTGACCTTCAGTGACGAACCCTGCATTCGCTTGTTTTCTTGTTTACTACAAGAGCGAAATACACGGCTTTTCATTTAAAACCTAATGGACGTATGGCATTTTGCCTGTGCGCGATTGGGTGTGCCATAGCCGGCTTTGTTGCTACATAAACTCCGCGCTTAAGGCATATATAACACTCTGCTCAACATAACGCAAGGAGAGGAGCGTGTAACGTATTCCGTATGATGTGTATGCTCGCTTTCCAGATATAAGGATGCTAGGTTATATTTTTATTTATTTAATGTGAACATTACAGGTTTCCCCAATTATAATGTTCACTATAAACCTACAATATGAACAAAATATATAAAAACAACACAAAATTAATTACAAAACAGGTGATAACAATACAAAAGGAAACACAAACAAGTTGGCACACTTAAGTCAGTCATTCTATTGGTAATAAATAATCACAGGATGAAGGAAAGTTTCTGATTTTTATACTAAATATATCAATGTTTAAGGGATGTATTTTATTGTATAATGACTGCATTCTATGCATAAGTGAATATTTATATGAATCATTATTAACCTTCTGAGGAAGAAAAATATTACGAAATCTGGTAGATGCAACATTTGGAACGCAAAAAGGTATTAATTGTCTTAGGTTAGGATCATCAATCATATTATGAAGTAATTTGTAAAGGAAAATCAATAACTGACAACTTCTCCTATGTGATAAGACTTCTAAAGTCGAATAAATGAAGCAGTGAATATGATATGAACTTGGGAAAATAATGAAAAGTTTTGAAAAATACATACCTTAGAACTTTATATTGAATAACTTTTATAAGTTTAATAATAGGTTCATCTAAATTACAATGTTGTCACCTAATTCACCTCTGCATAACACCTATCACTGCAGTTACTGAAACGGGCGTTAAATCTGGCAACATGGGTGACTCATATGCACTCTCATACTGTCTGTCCACCACAAGAAGCCAAGCGGAGCATGAAAAGGGAGAAGGATTTGAACTATTTGTCTGCTCTGTTAACGCGGATCTGTTTACCACGAAATGAGTGTACATATGAGTCATCCATGTTGCCAGATCTAATGCTCGTTTCTGCACCTGCAGTGATAGGTATTATGTATAGGGGAGTTTTGTGACAACACTGTGTATTTAACATAAACCTGGCAGCCTTATCGTACCCGAAAGGAGAGCATAAACACGGCAAAAGTGATTACGCTACGCATTCCTGTGCCTTGCCTTCTTGTGGTGGGCAGACAGGACACTCATTTCGTATTAAACAGATGTATTACCAGAGCAGATAAACGGTTCAAACACCTCTCCCTCTTCATGCCCCGCTTGTCTTCTTGTGATGGGCAGTCTGTACCCTAAGTACCATAAGAAGATGCTGGAAATGTCGTCCTACCTCTGCTAAACAAGCATTATATCGGAAAAACACATTCTGATTCACACGATTAAGTTGGGCCAGTGTAATGTTTTCTATTTCATTTCTAATATTTCGTTTTAGTTCTTCCAATGTGTAAGGATTTGTCTCGCAAACTAGTAAAAATCACACCTGTTAGATCGGGGGAGTGATAGGGCCTTACACCAGCACTAATCATTCTAATTAAAATTCAAACACTTCCCTAATTTTATTCATGGACTCCTCTGCTGTATGGGCAGTAGCAGAATCTTGTTGAAATTACCCATATGATTCTTCTGTCAGTTCATGACAAAATGGGTCAAAATGGCATTTCAGCGCTAACAGCAAACTCTAACTTTCTGATCATAATGAGGGATTTCTTGAGCGCGATAAGCATTTTCAAAGACCCAGTAGCACTGTAATGAGTGTTGAAACGACCACTGAGGTGAAACCACGCCTCATCGGAAAAGCATGGACACTTGAACACTTACAGGGTTTTAGTTGTAATAATTTAGTTGCTCTATGTACAGAAGACAGTGGAATTCTTACCTGTTGTGCAAATTTTGGGATGGATTTTGTTGGTGAACGTTCAAAACATGCACCAATGCCGTCTAACTTTTCCTCTGTCGTTTTTGGTTTGCCACGGAACCAGTGATTTCGAATTCTTCACGATCTTCTGAATTGTTAATGTGGAAGGAGGCACTTCACCAGGGTTGAAATACTCATTGCGAACATGGCTTTGTGATTCTCATTTATAAGTTAGTTAGTTACTAACACTCCCCACATGGCAACCTTGGCCTTCGGGGTAACCTCACCCCACCAAGTGATGACCGGACCCATTTCTCAGGTGGAGGCACCCAGAGGGCGGTGTCCATTACCTCCGATGATAGGGTGATAGTGAAGATGGCGGTGAGGTGAGAGGACCTACAGTTTTTACCGTGGACTCCGAACCACGTTGGGCATAGGGGATACTTCACGTGTGCTAGACAGAGGTGAAGGCGTGGATAGGGCCGACTTAAAATCGCCAACCCCAGAGCCGGGAATCGAACTCGGGACCCTTAGAACGGGAGCCGCGAACGAAACCACTGCGCTACCCCGGCGCCCTTCTCATTTATAATAACTTTTATAATTGGCAATGCGTTGCTCTAGAGTCAAACACCTGTTCATTGTAGTGGCCGGTACAATACTGCTGAGTGGAGTACACACCGCTAGCCCTCGCGCACAACGGCAGCCAGTAGTGAATGAATACAGCAAGGTTGCTGAGTGCTCCGTTAAGTTTTAAATGAAGAACTCTGTATATAGCCTGGAAAGTTATTTTCGTTCTGAATGTCTCATTAGGATTAGGATTTCTTTACGGAGGGGTTTCGGTACGTAGGCCACCATGCTGGGCCCATTGAGTGGCGACACACCCGGGAGGAAGGATGAGGCGAAGGAGTCAGAGGGCGGCCAACCCATGCAGCCACGACAGTACAGAGGGCAGGGTCCCTACAGTTTACTTGGATAGAGACTTCCCTCGACAGGCCAGGACAACGGACACGTTCCACTACAGCGGGAAGGCAACGAACCCAGCAGCCGAGCCCCAGAGGTTTCTGGTTGGCGGTCCCGAAATGGTCCCAGCAGAGGAGCGGAGACCAGCAACCAACCTGCCGGAGGAGGAACTAGTTTTCCTCAGAGCATATCATCCTGCCATGCACCGCCGAGACACTTCTACCCTGTAAGAAGATAATGGAGATGAAATGGAGGGACAGGAAATTCGGGGGATGTAATTAAACTACGCAGCATCCGCCTAGCGACCCGGGAAGCACCCCGAAAAAACCCATGGGTCAGGTAGGTCGGCCACGGGAATTGAACCCGTGCCTCCCGGGACCACAGACAAAACCACCTGAGACATCCCGCTCGGTTCTGAATGTCTCATATAATTGCTAAATTTACTACACAAAACATGTATATCGCGCAAAAACGCACAATTTATGACAAATATTTTTGTTGCATAAATCATTAGAATCAATTTAAATTTTGAAATATACTGTATTTTATCGCATTAGCCCCCCCGCTCTCCTTCGCATATTTCCCTCCCCTATGATTTTTCATCATTAAATATTATTTACCTATTAAATAAACATCGTATAATTCTCACTCCTGGTTCGTTCCTAATCGAGCGGCCTTCAAATGACTTGATAATGGACAACAATCGACGTAGCGGTGTTTGTCACGGGCAACAATGACGCAGTGCTAATGTTATAAATTAACTAATTCCTTGTCATCAGAAGTAAGTGCTATATTACTATAGTTGGTTTAAGAGACAGTTACTTACATTTCAGTCATCTGATGGTTCGGATATATTTGAAATTCATTTTAAGAAATCGCTATTGGAAGTTCTTTCAATTACAGTTGGTATACATCTGTGATTTGCCATTGTAACAACGTATCGTGAAATTGAAATGTGAAGTTGCAGACGTGTTTCTAAATCAGTTTGTTACAAGTCTTCATCGAAATATTCAAACTACACGGCAAAATTTAAATTAAATGTATTATCTTACGCCGATGCAAACAGGGTGAAAGCTGCAGTAAGACATTTCTCCGTTGATCCTAATTCCATACGGTATTGGCGTAGACAAAAGGATAAACTCAGGGCTGCAAAGACAAGCTCCAAATCTTTCCGTGAGCCTAAAACAGAAAAAATATCCTGAAACTGATAATTGTGTAATTGGTTATGTCAATGAACTGTGGAATGATTGTTGTGCTGTCTTACGAAGTGATGTTTATTCCTCTATTTTTGTTGTACCTCAAAGGATATATGTAACAATATCATTTCTTCAAACGCTACCCTTCCTTTCTGAATTCCTAGAAGCACCACTCGCATAATTCCCTCCCCAGTGTTTTCAAGCAAATTTTTACAGAAAGAAACGGCGGGAGGGGGTGATTACGCGATAAAATACGGTACTTTTTTTTTCAAGTCGTAAGTCGCTATTCGTGGTGATGCGAAGATCAAGCTATCACATTATGATCCGTTTTTTCAACATATACCGCGTAATGAATCACGTGTCATGTTGACTTAACAGTGCACAAGGTTTCTGTAACAAATGACAGCTGGCATTCGACACATTCCTAATGTTATGGATTGGATTGCTTATTCTGGAATGCAGGAAGTACTTGTATGTATGAAGTACGATAGAAGAAAATGAATGGTTGAAGGCCATGCTCAGCCAGATTGCTTTAAGTCACTCAACATACAAAAAATCTTATGTCAATACACAAATTTCTCTACACATACTAAATTTTATACAGGGTGCTTCAAAACGACACCGAACGAACATATAGAAGTAGCTGCTTCATTGTTGGTACTCCTGGTTCCCGCCTGTGAGAACCAGGCAAGTTCAGACATGTTCAGTATCGACTACCGCTGCAATGGAGGTAACACGCGAGGAATAATATGCGGCTTTGAAATTCTGCTTTCGTCTCAACAAATCTTCAGTTGAACCCTATACAATGTTACAGGAGGCCCATGGAGAGTCTGTTCTTCCCTACCGCACAACTCGAAGGTGGTTTAAAATGTTTAAAGAGGGGAGACAATCAATTTCAAAGGAAGGTGGACCCGGTGCTCTAGTTACTGCTCTTACCGAAGAAAACATCAACACTCCTGCTACCATTGTGAGAGAGGATCGACGAATTACCTTAAGATCACCCTGTGAAATACTGAACATTTCATTGGGTGCCACCCACACTTTGGTGACAGAAACATTACACATGAGACGTGTTTGTGCGCGATGGGTTCCAAGACTGTTGATTCCCGAACCAAAGGACATTAGCATGCAAGTCTGCATGCAATTAAAGTTGATGTTAGAGGAAGATTCGGAGTTTCTTTCAAATGTAATCACTGCTGAGGAAACTTGGCTACATTATTTTGATCCTGAGAGCAAATAGCAAAGCTCAGTGTGGAAATCTCCTTCATCACCAACCTCCCCCCCACCCAAAAAAAAAGTGGTTGCGTCTGCTGGGAAAGTTATGGTCATCTCATTTGATATTCATGGAAAGGTTTATCAGTATGTTGTACCATCACACACATCAGTAACTGGACAATACTATAGGGATGTTCTGAAAACTTTGCAAGTCCATATCAGGCGCAAAAGACCACATTTCCGTGAAGCAGGCTAGATGCTGCACCACGATAATGCGCGGCCGCATATTGCCAATGTTGTTGCTGAATATCTTGCAAAAAATAAACGTGAAGTGCATTCCTCACCCTCCCTATAGTCCGGATTAGCCCCATGTGACTTTTTTCTATACCCTAACTTGAGGAAACGCCTTCGTGAGAGGCATTATCCATCATCAGAAGCAGTGGTGAAGGCTGCGGAGGCGATTTTGAAGGATCTCTCAAAATTGTTTCCAGCATGTCTTTGAAGACTGGCAGAAACGCTGGGACAAGTGCATCGCATTCAGGGGAGACTATTTTGAGAAGGGCCATCAAAATTATAAGGATGAGGAAGGTGCGTTGTCAAAAAAAAAAAAAAAAAAAATGTTGTGATCATTCTTTATTGTACAGCCCTCGTATGTGACACATAGAGATAGGTTTTACCTTCAATAGAGCCGCATAAAGAAAATGCTGCAGAAGGAGTGTGGATTAGGCAGTAACAGAAACAAGGACGCGTGCCTCATGCCGTCGGAGTTCGAAGGTATTGGTTACACGCCGTGTCGAATGCTGTAATTGTTTTTAAACATACCGGCATACTCTGCAGTAGCTTGCTTGCTACTATTAAGAATGTTTTTGGCTTAGGAAATCGCAATAAAGAAGCTAATGCTTAATTATTGCTTATGAGTGTTCAACGTGTTCCAAAATTCCGTTATAGCAGTCCTTAATGGCAAATAAGCCGGTGGACGTCTGCATCTTTTACCTTTTAGAGCGAAGTTAATGTTAGTGAGGTTGAGGATGGAAGCATTAAATGATAAACGAACAGAAAACATCAAAGAATTGTAGATAAATTAACCAAAATTAAATTTCTTAGTCAATGAGACTAGCGCTTTATTTCACGTGTTTGATAATACCTACTAAATAAAGCATTTGTAACTGATAAGGAAGCTATTGATATTTACAGTAAGTTGTTGAAAGTATGAAAACTGGCTTTAGAACCTCCAGATACCTATATGCATATTGACTTGTCTAGTAAATAGCCACTTTGCCTAACATCCGAACTGCTGTAATGACGTTCGTGAGCGGAAATATCTCGCTTCCATATCCGTCCCACATTTACGAGAAAAATACATTTCGCATTGCAGATGCTTGACCGTGATTCTTGAAGGTATTTCCAGGGCGGCGCCGTGACCGAGTGGTGAGGCTGTTCCCATTCCACCACGGCAACCGTGGTTCGATTCCGACAGTCTGACGTGGAATTAGCAGCGAGACATGGCTCTACTAGCCACCTCTAAGCTGAGACGCGAATGTATGTATACAGGGCGCTTCATTGAAGGCAGGTTTTTGAACTTGCGTAAAATATTTGAAATTAATATGCCAAGTTACGCAACACAGAAAAACATCTAATTTCTTAACATTGATGTTCTTAAAACGGCATTCATATGATAAACTGCCAATCTGAGATGTACAATATCAAGCAGCCTTACACCTACGTGTAGAATATTCCAATAAGCCTTCAGATACCCCAGGAAGTTCATCACTTACACAGAGAAGCCTAGGAATGTTTGAGAACTTACAAATATCAATTTTTGGAACCCCAAAGAGCCGAAGGACAGCTGATATAGAGATTCTAGCAAAGTGTACTGCGACACCTTCATGCTGGAACTACTTTGGCTGTTCCCTTATAGATATTCACGGCAATTTCAGTTGAAATATTACCTCCGTTCATGAAGCATAAATGCCCGCCTCGGTAGGGTATATAGTAGCGCGTCTGCCTCACACTCAAGAGGTCATAAGTTCGAATCTCGAGCAGGATGAGTTACCTAATAAGGTTTTTTTTCAGGATTTTCTTTATCCTGAAAGATAAATGTCAGGTAGATTTAAGCTCTGTGGACTCTGCGCTCATTTGAGAATCATTTCACCCATTTCATTCATTATCCGGCATGACAACGTTGTAGGACGCAAGTAATAATAATAATAATAATAATAATAATAATAATAATAATAATAATAATAATAATAATAATAATAATAATAATAATAATAATAATAATAATAATAATAATAATAATAATAATAATAATAATAATAATAATCATAATAATCATAATAATCATAATAATCATAATAATCATAATAATAATAATAATCATAATAATAATAATAATAATAATAATAATAATAATAATAATAATAATAATAATAATAATAATAATAATAATAATAATAATAATAATAATAATAATAATAATAATAATAATAATAATAATAATAATAATAATAATAATAATAATAATAATAATAATAATAATAATAATAATAATAATAATAATAATAATAATAATAATAATAATAATAATAATAATAATAATAATAATAATAATAATAATAATAATAATAATAATAATAATAATAATAATAATAATAAATGATGAAGCACAGAGGGCTTAAAACACGATAATTCATTTTTTATTTAAAATCTAAATTCAGTCTTACTATCGTAATACAGAATGATACTTTCTGCAGTTAAAGTCCGGCCGGGACCGCCTTCCTTTATTTGTGTGTGTGCGCGCGCGTGTGTGTGTGTGTGTGTGTGTGTGTGTGTGTGTGTGTGTGTGATTATCTGTGGTTTTCCCAGTCTTTATATCTTTATAACTAGTAAATACCGGACAGCGCCCTAAGTTAGAGCTGTTATGTTTCTTTTCCAAATATTTTATTTCCTCTACCAGTCTCTTCGCCTGTGGGGCCATGGAAGGTTTGAGTGACTCATTTGGTTAGGTCCTGGCCTGCTGAATTCCAAGAACGTGGGTTAACCGGTCCACACTGATAGGATTGAGATAGTATTGAGATATATTGACCTTTACTGATGGGCGCTGCATTCGCTTTTTATCTTGTTCACTTGGAGAGCCAAATATTAATAACTTGACGTACAGTAAGTGACAAAACACATTAGAGTTGTGTGTCTGATGTGAAAGGTTTGTCAATTAATTATTATACACAAATGTGAATTACCCGTTTTGTCGCATGGCACAAAAGGATTTTGATTCCTTCTTGTTTCTCCTTGTTATAATATTCAATCACGTTACATATGATTTCTCACCCATGTCGATGAATGCCACGTTGCTGTGATTGCAGCTAAACAGAGTGTACATACACTGGCTCGCTACGTTTATGCGATAGGCTTACGCAAGCAGCTCAGCTATTCGCATATTTTCCGATACGCTTCCACGCTTTGCCCTGTAGTAAGTGCATTTGGTGACAGCCAGATGCCAGTATATTTCCTATCACGTAAAATAACTCTTGCGGGATGAAATTCCGGCACAAAGGCAGTGCTCAAGTTATCCTGGCAGTTGACAACGTCCAAAGTGCATATTTATTCACGAGGTAATGTCCTATTAGGTAAACGTGCGCATGCTTAAAAAATAATTATGCAAGAAATGCTAGTTAGATTGTTACGAATAATATTTGAACTTTAATTTCTTCTGAATGAGAACTTCACACTTCACTTTTTGGGCTGAAGTGATACACTTCAAAATGTTGAGTGGAATGTATTTCTCGTAAGCGAACGTAGGCTTCCGGCTAGCTTGTTTGAAACAGTTGACTGACAAGGCGCTTCATTGCTGCATGAGCATCAAGCAAGCGCTGGAAAATGAAGTAAGAAACGATATTAACCCGAAATCCAGCGGTGCCGTTGTGCAAGTTTTTATCAGGAGAAACAAATGGCGTGTCGTGGAGAAGATCCCCGTCATCATGCAAGTGAGAGTTAGGGAGAGAGAGAGAGAGGGGAATGGGTTGCCCGCCGCCGCCGTCGGGGTCGGCTGGAGCAGCGGGCCCTCTCTCTGCTGGATCAATGATCCGACCGATAAACCAAGCAAGCAGGCAGGCAGGAAGCAAGCAAGCCAGCCAGTCAGAGTTGGCCTCTACAGTTTAGTGGAGGGGAGGGCACTGCACTTCTTGCTAAACCAAATATTAACTTCTACACCAAAATACAACTTTATCACAGCATTGTTGGCGAATTCAAAGTGTTACAGCACACGACAGAGCATTTACACTGTAGGTAGCACCGTGGTAGAATGTTTAGACCGCTCGCGTCTCACCAAGGCGGTTTGTATTCGATCCCAGGGACCCTGGTAGGTTTTGCTCCAGTTTCCACCGCCATTCATCATTAAACTTTCCTTACATCCATTTTGCCATCGTTTCACATCAACTCCTTCCTCACTTCGGATTGATCTCTCATCTGATGCAGAGTTTGTTCGTCTCTATTATGTTTTTCAAATGGAAAGAGTTGTGGGCTGCAGCGAATGAGATGCGTTTGCGCGCTCAGCGTTGCCACTTCGTTATTCTAATTTTTTTGTATTCTCTTCTCTCTCGCACACTATCCTAGAGCATGCAAGTCTCTTGGCGCCAGTCGTAAGGGAACCCAAACTGAATTTTCTAAACTTTTGTAATAATGCAGTTTTTAAAATCAAAATTGCATATTATGTGTATGTCCTAAATATAACTATAGTTAAAAAAAAAAAAAACGTTTTTATAATCCAATGAAACTCCCAGTGGCTGATCCGTATAGCTGTCAATGTTACTTATGTCATTGCCACTGTCTTTATCGTCTGAGTCTTACAAGTTTATTATGATAGGCTCCAAAATCGCGTCATGTGCGATTTCTTTTCAAAAGTTTTCTTCTTGTAGTTTACCTGCAAGTCTCGCGCGGTTTTCCCAGTCTTGTGTCACCATGTCAATTTCTTAGTGAATAACTCGTTCAACGTCAATTAGTTTAAAAGTATTATTTCTATTTGCAACTCCCCGGTTTATTTGAGACCACACTAACTGAATTAGATTGTACTGGCAGTGGTAAGGGGACGGGCAGATTTCTTCGTGTCTCATTTCAATTGCAGATTGATCTAGCTGATACACTCTTTTAGTTTTTAAACGGAAGAACAACTGAGTAAATCTGATTTGAACACTCTAGAGTAAATAAACATGTCCTCAGTCATAAACAGCAGTCATCATAAACGAAGCAGTCATAAACATTATGTGACGGCTCACGTTCTGCAGATGCAGTATTCTACAGGCTAACAAGGATTAAATTGTTTGCTCTCTCTCTCTCTCTCTCTCTCTCTCTCTCTCTCTCTCTCTCTCTCTCTCTCTCTCAGTTAAACATCTTGGCTTGTTCAAAGTAGTTCTTTTAGCACATCATGTCAATGGCTTACATTGCAGTTCTGAGTAATTACAAATATATGTATACACAATACCAATAGTGACAGTCATTTCACTACAGTGCATACGACGCGATGCATCGCTATAATATATTAATATTATATTTATTTATATTGTGAAAACTATGAGCTAAAAATGCGGAGATTTTGCGGTCATGTTGGAAAGATGACTCCCTCACCTTCGTCATGTATAACTTTTTGAAAATTTTGAATTTTTGTCTTAGCGCAAATAGTATTTATTAGAGATGGATTCCCTTGGCGCTGTCACACCCCACTTACGTTAAGTGCAACATCACAATCCCGCAAGCCTCCAATTGGTTGCTGGTCTGGCAGCGTTCAAGGGACGTAAACAGAAAATAAACATTTTTTTTTTCTAAGATTGCAGACTGAATATGGTATACCGTGCTGTGATAGGCCATGGGCCTATCTGTCTACTGTTCTTCATCAAGATTATCGCGTCTTTCACATTGCTGAAACTGTCTGCATAGGGTGCGGATTTAAAATGACCTGCATAAGTGGGCGCCAACATTCAGTAATAGACGACCTGAATTGTAATGTTAACTTCATCAGAAAATTTGTTTATATTGTGACTTTGTGGGTTCGTGAAATGAAAAGTCCAATTGCACCACTCAAAAATGTTCTTTATTTCCACCGACTTTCAGTTAAACTCTTACCAATTACACAGAATTACGTAATGCACACAATTACGACTCACCAGTTCGTCCGTTACAATTTCACTTGCACTCGTAATTACGTACAATCCTCCGATGCACTCACACAGTCTTCTCGTCGTACACTAGCACGTCAAGCACTGACTGACTGACTCACCTCCAGCCCGGCGTGTTGCTTATATAGGGTCAGCTGGCCGATCGAGAATGTTCTGGATTAGATGAAATATCCCGTAAGTTCGAGAAATCAAGGGCAGCGGAAAGAGACGGCACGGTAATGTTTTTTTTCCCAGCCACCCCACGTTACCGCCACAAGACAAACGAGGGGGCGTGGCGAACGCCGACCGTCCCCTGCTTGCCCGCTCTATAGGGTGTTCCGACGTTCGGGTGACAATATTTTTCGTGTTTTGTAGCACATGTTGCTCTTCTGTTTTGTGACAGTTTTTGTTTATTATATTAATGTTCTGAAGTTGAAAATATAGACTAGAAATCTGCATATAGTCAAGAAAGTGGTGTTCTAATGTGTGTTTATTATGCTACCAGAAAGAATTACACCAAGTGTGACTTGAAGAAGCAGTACTAACAGGTCTTCAAAAATACTTATACATTGGAATTCCGCAATGTTTGTTCATTTATTAAACTGAAGATTATTAGCGTTTTAAATTTTTTATAGTCGCTTTGCTGGACGAGGAAAGGTTTTGCAGGTTTCAATTTCAGCAAGGTGACAAGAATAAGTAGATCGCATTCTTCTGACCTGTCCTGACGATTATTTTTTCTCAAATTCAATTTCACACTAATAATATACAATTAGAACTTTTAATACTAGTGCTTATGCGAGATCCATACTGGAACTCCTGAACAACTTGTTATTAAAATGCAAATTCCAGCTATGTAACAAAAATGACAACACGATCTACTTATTTTACTCCACACGTTCTGCAGGGATCATGCCCTCTGCACTGTCGTGGCTTCTTGTGACGGCCGCCCTCTGTCTCCTCTCGCCTCATTCTTCCTCCCGGGAATGCCCCACTTGTGGGCATAGGTACAATAGACCAAGTTTGAACCTCCGTGCCGAATCCTCTCCTAACACGCGACTTCTCGAAATGTCAGTGTGCTGTCATTGAATGTCTTGTTGTAGGGGGAAGGTCACCATAAACTTCGACATGCCTATAAAATAATGCGAACCCGAATATCCAAGGTGGGCTGCCCTCGAACTGACTCCGTGGAACGCCACATGAAAGACAGACAAAACTTGCTGTAGGGCATAGTGCAGTGAAAAAAGTGACTGAAAGCTTTGGTTATCGAAAAGTATGTGCCATTGGTCTTATGCTTATTGATTGAAGATAACTTAGGAAGAAGTATTATTCACTTATATTAAAAAATAAAGGCTAACTGTTTTTTAAAAAGATTTCGCTCACGAATATCATATCACCCTCCTATTTTGAGTACAACATTAGATGACTATGTCAGAATAGATATTAGCTTTTTGGAATGTGTTATCTAATAGAAATACAATACCTTAGCAAGATATACACTTTTGAACTGTTAACAGGATGGAGCTCCACCCTCTGTTTCGACTTAGGTGGATGGGTAAAGGATCGCAACGCATTTGGGCTCCACATTCTCACATCGTTTATCCAGTATTGTCTATAGAGAAGCTGCATGGAAGGCGTGTCTGTAAACACCACAGTTCAAACACGAGAGCACAGTTCTATTTAAGTTCATCTGTTAATAATGCAGAATAAAGATTTTTAAGAAAATCCGACATCTCAAGATTTAAATGAAAGAAAAACTGCCGTTTTTTCTACTTTTTTTTTTCCACAAAAATTATGTTTTGACATCAGACATATCTAGTGACAGTAACCAATACTGTACAACAGTACAACTTTTTGCAGATTCTTTTTTCCAATTAATGTTTTCATAAGGAAAACGAAAAGGACTTAAAAAATTTATTCAAGACATGTACTGTAGAAGGTGTTTCCTATAACTTGCTCTGGAGCACAGTTATAGAGCAGAAATGGTGCTGAAATGGCGTGACAGATTGCATTATGGCAAAACGCTTTTAGATATTAGCTATTTGAATGTATGGAAGGGTAAATTGGAAGAGAATGGTGAGCAAATAGGATTGCATGCTATCTATACGGTGATTTACACTTCAATTTTTTATAAAAGGCTTAAGCAATACATTATAGTGTGGATGTAATCAGCCAGTAAACGCGAGGCTGTGGAAATGCAGTTAACAAACTAAGCGACAGGCAAATACCAGAAAAGGGGAGTGAACGTCATTGCCATTGAGAATTGTTCCAAACCTAACAAACAGCCGATATGCCCTTAGATGTTTAAGGTGGGTATAAAAAAATCAGGCAAAGAGATTTGAATTAGGTGATTATGCTTTTTACAGTGACTTAGACCTCCAGCAATGAAATCTTGTCTGCCCGTGCCCCAGATAGACATCTCTCGGAAGGGACCTACCAAGGGTGGGCGGAATAGGGAGAGACGGCAGCAGAGAGCTGGGTCCCTAATATCCACATATTTAAACTTCATGGTAGTAGCTCCCCATCCCCTGATGTTCGGAAGCTGCAGAGCTCCTTCGTTCCGAAAAACTGGTATTTACAGGCAGCAAATTCCAGTCATGCAGCGCCGTCACTTAAAATCTTGAAAACCACGATGAAATGTGATATGGAAGGATATATAAGCTCGAGGGTATCTACCGGGGTAATCCACAGAAAATGAAGGCTGACCCCCCCTCTAATGACCAGGGAGTTACTGAGCTGTCCCAAAAGGGCGCCCAGCGCCTCCTTGGGGCTTCCCATAAGGCAAGACCTAGAGACTAACAAGGGCCCCCCCATGTGGTCCTATGGACTCAAGACGGGATGGAAGTGGATACACCACTTACGCGCGCCAACCCCAAAGGGGAAGGCTACCGATTAGACCTCGGTAGGGCCGCCTGGTGATGTAGCACAACTTCTACTAGCTATGCTGGCTAGTACGCGGGAATATATGGCTTCCCTCAACCCGGTCCGGAGACGTACCCGATCTCCCACGGGTATCGGGAACCACTGCCCCCTCGAGTCCAACCCAATCTGAACAACTCCCAGTCAGAGAGGGGCTCGGCAGTTCGGCCCGAGGTTCCTCTAGTAACGTCAGAGGTACCACGAGTGCTAGGGGTCTGCAGCGCCCGCACCACGGCAGCTGATGGGGACGGATCCTCTCCCCTACGGGAATACGGAAGGATAGGAAATTCTGGGTAAATCCTCCCAGCATCTGCCTAGTGACGTGGGAAATCCCCGAAAAAACCCATTCCTCAGAATATGAATCGAACCTACACAGTGGTCCAATGAATGCGGGCCACATACGCTACCCCCTGAATCACCTCGCTCGGTTTGTTGGAGAAAATAATAAATAACCTGCCTTGTTTTAAGTTGTATGTAATTCCGTGCCGTTCTGCCTTTCAGAAATGGGTTCTTAGTTTGGATGTCCAGAGATGAGAGTCCCTGTACAAAATCAGCTGGTAGAAATCTGTAAGGTTTCGTCCATTCCATTATATATTAGTTCCTACAGTTTCGCATGTTAGTGAAGCAATTAGTTACAAATTGTTTGTTTAACATTGTCAAATAGCTAGGTTTAGAATGCCAGTTACAGTTTTCAATCTCAACTACTGCATATTGTTCACCAGGTCTTGGTTTTAGAGCATGGAGGCAGCAGACTGAAGTTGGAAATGCACGGAGTTGAGGTGATGGCTCGGCTCGTGGGTAGGTTGGCACCCTGTTTATACACAAAGGTCTTTTGCCATCTTGCTGCTCTATAAGTCATAAGGTTAATAAATACATTTTATTCAGAGAAATGTAGTGCAAGAGCTGTTGTAAACTCTCAAATTTTAGGGTGTTTCCTATTCGTAAAATAGGGTTTGAAGATTTCTCTAAAGCCGTACAGCTTCTGCAGAAACTCAGAACTTATTGTTTGGGTGAAAACCTAATTTCTTGGATAAAATTTCTGACCTTGCAGATAAGTGTGCCGTAAGTTATCTTTTGTTAGTTTCCAACCATTAGTGCGAATTTATGAAAGTTGATTTGTCCGATATCCCATTCCTCCGTTATGCAACCGTTCCGTAATGTGACGTAGAACAGACTTTTTCGAAATTCAGACTTTTTGTTTGTTTGTATTTTACGTCCTTTAACGTTGTCATATCGGACGATGAATGAAATGGGTGAAATGATGCTCAAATGGGCCCGGGGTCCATGGAGCTTAGAGTTACCCGACATTCGTCATTTAGGATAAGGGAAAACCCCGGAAGAAACCTTATCCAGGTAACTCACCCTGACCGAGATTCGAACTCGGGACCTCTTGAACGTGAGGCAGACATGCTACCATCTGCGCTACCGAAGTGGGGAAAATTCAGACTTATTTGAAGGAAAATAGAACTTGTTTTTCTTTCGATACTTGCAAATAGACCTTGTAATTCACTATAGCGATTTGAAAATAAATGCATTCTATTCTTTTAAATTATTTTGGTTAGTAATTATTGTGACCTTATTTATTTTCAGTATCTACGTAAAAGTTGTGTTGGGCAATAATTTTGCGATTAGGTATCCACTGGACAGTGGGAATACCTACTTATTTTTTGTCCTATTGTAACTGGTTGTTCAGCTATGGCCTGTAGAGTGAGTCCTGTTACATTCCGCCTACAACTACAGAGCACGGTCTTTCGTGTGCTCTTAACTTCAAGCATTTCGGAACCCGAGCACTGCTCAACATAATTAGTATTCAGCCATCTTCATTATTAGAACTCTGCATCAGCCTATTTGCTATATTACTAATCTCATAGCATGGCGTAAGGGTCATTATTGCATATTTTTACTGATAATTTTACCACGTATTTTGTTATCTTTGTTCTTGACGATTATTTATAAACATTATACCCCCGAATCAATGAGAATGCTTTAATACTCACGTTCCTTTCCTAACGCCAGTTGCACTTTAAAGTGTATGGTAAATGTCAATTACATAAAGCTGTTAGTATAGTTTGGAAAATTTATCGTTTTATATTATTATTCAATGTAGTGTTCACTAATAATATGCTTTATGGTTTCGTGCTCCCTACGTAGGCGAAAACACTGCACTAATTTAAAAATATTGGACAGGTATTTCATTTCAAATACAATTGTAGCTCAAGTAATTTATAACATAAATCAGCAATACCTAATTAAAAACCAGATGGGAGTATAAAAATACTTAAAGTTATGTATTATTGAAACTTCATGAACATTTAAAAAAAATCACCTTTTCCCCTTTTTAGTCTATAAAATAGTGTAAGCCTTCCTGAATACAAAGAATGGTTAGATAGCATCCGCAGGCCATTTTTAAATGCTCTAATCTAGTTTGAAAGTTACGTGAATGCTAGTGTTACATATGTATTGTAATTCTTTATCCTTGTTTCCTCGCTATTGAGAGTTTCAGCATTTTTCATCATTTAAAATGCTCCTTGCGTTGCAGTTTTGGTGTTAGACAATTGGAACTTGCTACACACATTCATAGAGACCAAGTAAATAGAAATAGACCTGGGTTTTATTGTGAGATGCATTTAAATACACTTTCTTTACTTCAAAACACAAACATTTCAAAATTTGGGCAAAAAAGCCATATTCATAGATTTAAAAATTTTTGGAGCCTAAAGTTATTGAGACACCGAGAAACATAGGGAAAATTCAAAAAATGGATGTATTGGGAACCCGTTGTTAAAATATTAGACCAAAATTTTGTCCCAAGAGATTTTTCAGGTGACGTAACTAAAACTAAATAAATTTGACCACATTTTCCAAACTATCAAAGTGAAATTGACAAAATTAGGACTGTATCATATTTGCACTAAGTTACATATGTGATATAAATCTTAAAAAGCTAGAGTTATTAGTTCAGGATTTCAAATTTTCAGTCATGGGTATCCTTAAGACAGCAATGCCTTAAAAACTAAAAAGCTGAAAATTTTAAAGAAATGGTTCTAATTTGAAGAGAGCATTGAACATTTTAGAATGTGTTATGGTAATGCGTATTTTGAAGTACCAACATATTTTTTGGAGAATTTGTGGAAAATATAAACAAACACGCAGTGCAACAATTGACTGTCTCATTTTTAGAAAGGAACAGGCACAATAAGCTAATAAACATTTCTACAAGAGGCGATGAATAGATGCGTAAGTTAATTCGTTAAGGAAGTGGGTATAGTATTTTGATAGGACGTAACTGTTTGTCAGTGTTATAATTTTATACAATGAACAAAGATAGAAATACTATATCGAAATTCTACTGTATTGGAACACCACAGTGAAGCGAAACATGTATTAAATTAGGTCATATTTTTTACACATCAGCTTCAGTTACCAATATTGAGGACATGTTTGGCGAACTATTGCTCGCATCATCAGCTCTATTGCGACAATACAGTGCGATTCATATAAGCCTGAACCATTTCAATAGGCCATAACTTTTGAACAAATAATAGGATACACGTGCAACTTTGGGAGAATATAATACACAATTGGGAAATTACATTACACTATTTACATCTCACAGGACCAGATGGGGGAGCTTGTTAGTCTCTAGGTCTTGCCCTATGGAAAGCCCCACGGAAATGCCGGGCTCCTTTTTGGGATAGCTTGGTAACTCCCTGGGCGTCAGACGGGGGGGGGGGGTCAGTCTTCACTCTGTGAGGATCTGCCCTGATAGATACACTCGAGTTATTATTATTATTATTATTATTATTATTATTATTATTATTATTATTATTATTATTATTATTATTATCATCATCATCATCATCATCATCATCATCATCATCTCAGAGAAAATGTTGGAAGTGTCCTCCACCAGCATCTATACTTAAATGTTTGCACTCGTCTCACCATATTCTCCGAAGTTTTACGGAGAGTATCCTCGTCGATGTTACTTATTTCGGTTCGAATGGATTCCTTGAAAACATCAATTGTCCGTGGCCTATTCTTGTGCACTCTATTTTTAGATACCCCCATAAGAAAAATTCCGGTGAGGTTAGGTCAGGGGATCTGGAGGGCCACAGATCTTCTGAGATTATTCGATTATCAGAGAGACTGGTTCCAAGTTCCAAGGTGTCATTAGATGTATGCTACGTTTCTCCATCTTCTCCTTCTCTCAATTCGATATCATCTCCGCATTTAAATGGTTCAGGTTTATATGGATTGCACTTTAGTCTGTGAAATATGTGCTCAATATAGGTACGTAAGTGAAGCTGATGTGTAAAAAGTACGACTCATCTATAATTTAATATAGAAATACTAACTACATAAGTTTGTGTTGAGGTTGCTCAGTCCTACGTAGGAGGGAAGTTTCTAGGAATTCACAGAAACAAGATAATATGTGGCTATTTTGCTGGGAAAATTGCGGGGTTTTCAAGATCACATAGCGGGATTTTAATTGCCCGTGTTGGCAACCTTGAGTTAAGAATCGGCCCGAAAGTGACATACTGATTTCTTCGTAATTGCCGATCAAATGCTTAAAACACAAAAAGCAAAGAATGCAATAAACTTGAAAATGTCAGAAATTTAAGGGATAATGTGAATGCAATGTGTAGTGTTTAACGCCCGCTTTTACTTCATACGGCACCGCAGGCGGTGACACTGATGATGCATGAGATGGAGATGGAGCACCGGTGGAATGAGATGGCGGGGGAAACCGGAGGTCCCGGAGAAAACCCGCCCCAACGCCGTGTTGTCCACCACAAATCTCACTTTGCGGTCGCCTGGGATTGAACCCGGGCCGCCTTGGTGAGAGCCAAGCGGTCTAACCACTGAGCCACGGCGTGGCCACAATTTAAGGGAGTGAAGTAAAAATTTGACCGTAAAAATAAAGCGAAGCAAATATGCATTCTCCTTTGAATTTTAAAGTTCATGTTTCGGAATTTATAAATTAAACTAGCGGACCCGGCGAACTTCGTACCGCCAGTAAAAAAAAATGTTTGTACTAATCTGTATAAATAAAACAAATTCAGTGTAGTTAGTAAGTTAATTAATTTAAAGCTTTCTGATAAACAAATTTTTTTGTCTTTTTGTGATGCGTAAAGATTATATATATATATATATATATATATATATATATATATATATATATATAAGACGTATAATTATCCATGAGAGAAACGGGAAACTCCAAGTTGATTCCGCAACCTTCCAACGACTGCCCTTGCGATTTATTTATGACCATCGCAAAGTACAGACGCAGGGGAAATTGTAGACGCTTAAAACCAAAATATAAATCTTTTGGAATCATCGGAGTACGCGGGATCAAGATATCTTCTCCTTTGTACTTTCCCTTGATTTTTGCCTTGATGAGGTTATTCATTAGCACAGTCGTGGTTGGTTAATGTTACGCAGCATGATCACAACTGATCCTACTTTTAATTTTAAATTGTGAGGTGGGAGTCCATGCAATTCTAATGAATTTAGAAATCCTGTGGGATAGTTGACTACGTCGTCCTGTTTTATAACTGTCAACTGATTTAAACGAAAACAACTCCCCGGAAGAAACAGACACTGAACGCAATTATGACATACCAATACGACCATAGCGTTAACTGCGTCTCGTTCCTCATCAGTGCGATCAGCACGTGACGTAGCTCGTAGCACATTTGACTGACTTCTACGTCTTCTCTTTGGCTAGTAAACAAGTTCCCGCGAACTTCACAAAGTCACAAGGGAGTTCAATTAATTTTGTGTCAATTCAATTTACATTCACGAATTCACAAACATAAATTATTAAAAAGGTATTCAGGGACTCACCAATATTTGGCAACAGTTGTCTGTAGTGGTATGTAGTGTTATAGAACGTTCAGAAATTAATTTTGTGTCTAATCTTCGAAAGGTATATCATCATTCTACATAAAAGAAATTCAGTCCCGATAACAAACGATAAACGTTATTTAATAAAATGTGGTAAGTGAAATAGCTTTGCAAGTTTGGCAAGGAGTGGAAAATCTTTCTACTTTGTAATGCGTTTTTGTTTGTCGGAAATAAAAGGTGTATGCGTTTCGCAAGAGTTTGCATGTGTACTTTTATATTTAGTCAATAACCCGGTCCATTAATCATTTCAGGTTTTTTTCCCCTCACAAAACCTTCCTTGGACTTATAAAAATATTTCAAAACCAAATTAGGAAAATCGGTTCAGCTGTCCTCGAGTATATAATTTTATAAATAAAAGCGAAGCTTTGGCTTCATTCCGGAAGCATTATTTCTTAAACGTGAAATTGGTCAGTTGTAAACTGCAGATGTGGCTAAATTAGCAGCATGTTAAAGGGACATCTGAAAAGCACCATAAAGTATGCAGGTATGTAAAACCTGTCTGAAGAATGAATGCACATGGCTAACAGTGAAAGCTTGCATAAACACAAAATGTAAGTAGCGTTACGTCACCAATCCCTATACCGTTCGAGAATGCAGCAGTTGAGTCTCTTACGATGGACGGGCTCGAATCAATTTGAAATATAAACTTCGCCTGCGGAGTTATACGCTATAAAACAAAGTAGAGAATTAACATTCAATGTGTTACAGTTTTGTAAAGAAGAGAAACGTAGCTAAATATCGATTACTGAAATAATGCTACAACAGCAGTGTACGAACTGTACATAATATAGTAAAAGAGGTTAAAAATTCAAAGTGTGTGAGAGAAGAACTTTCAACACCTGGGACATATTGCCCACATCCAAAAATATGTAAATGTGAAATGTGTAGTGTTTATCGCCCGCTTTTACTACATACTGCACCGCAGGCGGTGACACTGGTGGTACATGAGATGAAGATGGAGCACCGGTGGAATGAGATGGCGGGGGAAACCGGAGGTCCCGGAGAGAACCCGCCCCCACATCCAAAAAGGTTTGAACTCGACGAGTTTGGAAAATGTGTTGTGTACAGAACTTTTCTCGAGTTTTACGAACAGAAGAGAAACTCTTACATTACGTAAACTCATCAATGATGTTAAAGGAAATATATCTTTTGGAGGTAGAAGGGCACATTCTTGAGAATACTGAAAATCATGGGATATCGATTTCGCAAGTGCAAAAATATGCGCCACGTTACTTTGGTCAGACTGTACTATATTCCCGCCTTCTCTGTCCTCTCTAAACCGAGCCACGTTACACCAGTGACCTGCCCAAACAACTGCATTCATTCGTTACACTACTGCACATTAAGTAAACATTATTTTGCAGGCATTAAATTTATCACCTTAGTCCTATGGTAGCTGGAGAACCGGCATCGAGTACCGATACCCAGTTGGGCTTTTCTTTGTGCTGGGAGACAGTCTAGTGTACACTCTGCCTTCGTTAGGTACGTGAAGGGCCAATTGAAGAGCTTTTGATTGAGAAGTGGGTGCCGTAACTGCGAAGATCGCATATACCGGTAAGGACGAACCGAAGTGGAGGACGCAGCGGGTGTTAGGCTTTGGCCCATGAAAGAGTTGTTGCGCCCAGGGGTTGGTCATTAACTCATAGACAAATTTAGTGTTTCATTAAAGCAGTGACAATTATAATGATTTACCCAATTATTAGGATGGAGGGCCTAGTAACTGGACCTCAGTGGGTCCTAAAGGATGAAGGGGAACTCCGAAGTCCGACCGACGATGTACTCTAGCAAGGACGAGATCTCTGATGGTGCGTGCCTCACGTTCAAGAGGTCTCCAGTTCGAATCTCGGTCAGGGTGATAACTTTTTTCCAGGGGTTTACTTTATCCTATAAGATGAATGCCTGGTAACTCTTAAGCTCTATGGACCCTGGGCTCATTTGGGCATCAATTCATTTATCGTCCGATGACTTAACGTTGGAGGATATTGGCCCGTCTCTGTAGCGTGATGGTAGCATCACGTTCAAGAGGTCTCCAGTTCGAATCTCGGTCAGGGTGATTTTTTGTCAGGGGTTTAATTTATCCTATAAGATGAATGCCTGGTAACTCTTAAGCTCTATGGACCCTGGGCTCATTTGGGCATCAATTCATTTATCGTCCGATGACTTAACGTTGGAGGATATTGGCCCGTCTCTGTAGCATGATGGTAGCATCACGTTCAAGACGTCCCTAGTTCTAATCTCAGTCAGGGTGATAAGGTTTTCCCTTTTCCTGAAGGATGAATGTTTGGTAGCTCTAAGCTCTATGTACCGTGGGCTCATTTGAGCATAATTTTCATTTATCGTCCAGTATGACTTAAAATTTGGATGACGTAAATTAAAAAAAGGGGGTGGAATCCTGACACGGGGGTATCAAGGAAATTGAGACATATCCCAGGGAGAAACTTTTTCAAAGTGCAAAATCTACCGCCCTGCTTGAGCACACCAACCACCGTCGTCCTGAAACAATGTAAAAGAGGTGAAAGGAATAATGCAGACAAGAAATTCACAGAAGGAGAACCGCCATAGTATATGCCAACCGATCCACGAAAAGATGATGGTTTGACGGAGCCTCACAATTTACTACGAAGCCATTTCGTTCTATTGACATAGGTTCATGTCCAACACATGATGTGACCATGGTAAACTGAGTAAACTATGTATGGTATATTAATGAACTTGATATTACGGAAGAGTGGATACATGTGGCGACATGTGGCGACGAATGCATTAGTAGGAAGGGTTACTTAAGTACCAAAGTGCAGTAGTGTTTGAGGGTCAGTGCATGGCGATCGAATATGGAGAAATTCAAGTGCCAGGGATGTGCTCTGTTCAACAGGTTGTGAGTTTACCCAACTCTGGTGTGAAGGACACGAGACCTGATAAAGAATCAGTTGTCGAGTTAGAGCAAACTCAGGAAGCAGCGTATCTGTACGACACACTGGCTGTTGCTGCGGCAGTGCGACAGAGAAGGGAGGGCAGCAGAGGAGGGGCAAGAGCAGATAACGGACAAACGTTTCCCAGTGGCGGATCACCTGTTGTTCATGATTGATAGCTAGTAGTTATTTACTTTACAGCTGGGAGTTTAGTAATTTACTTGAATTTTCGTCTTGAGTCTCTCTTTCTCGCTTCTGCCTTAATAAAAGCAATGAAAATAAATTAAAAGTTGCACGAACGCGACTACGCAACTAATACTCAAATAAAATATACAATATTTGTTATAAGAGAAGTATTTTCAATTTCAACTACAGTTTATGTTAAAACAATAAAAGTATATTGTAATTGTTTTAGACTAAATATAATTTCATTATTTTATTATGTTTAAGGAAGTTCCGATATATTATTGACTAAACTTAAATAAAACATCAGCCAGGAGTTTCATTATCCCAACTCCCATTCTCGATTTACTCAGTGCCAACAAAATAGATGCCGCAGGATGGCGACTACACAAGTAAGGTGAGTTTCTGAAGTAGATGAAACAGAACAGTAATCACACAACTAAGGCCATCTTTCTGGCATTCATTATAGACGAACATACATAAAACAATGTGACATAACCACTAAGTTAAAGTAATTTTTTTAAAAAAAACTGATTTATTATCTACAAGCCCAGAAATTAAGAAATATTTAATGCAGTGCAGACACCTTAATTGGATCAATCTGTGAAAATTGCAGAAAATTGGTCCCCCCCCCCAAAAAAATAATAGAACATTATTCAGATTTTTTAGCTCGTTAGATGAATTAGTACAAAGACTGAAATAATACAGGTGCCAGCATAAGAAATGTGCCTGCTTCTGCAGCGTAGCATGTCTTACATTCAAGAGGTCCCAAGTTATCAGGGCGAGTTATCTAGATAAGGTTTTTTCCGGGGTTTCTCTTGTACTTGAAGATGAATGTCTAGTAATTCTAAGCTCTATGTACCCTAGACTCATTTGAACATCATTTCATTCACCGTCCGATATGACTTAACGTGGGGAGACATGGCCCGTCTCAATCGTGGTGGTAGTGTCACGCACAAGAGGTCCCTAGTTCAAATCTCGGTCAGGGTCATAAGGTTTTCCCATATCCTGAAAGATGAATGCTAACTCCAAGCTCTATGTATCCTGTACTCATTTGAACATCATGTCATTCATGGTCCGATATGACTTAACGTTGGAGGACATTAGCCCGTCTCTGTAACGTGGTTGTAGTGTCATGTTCAAGAGGTCCTTAATTCTAGTCTCGGTCAGAGTGATAAGGTTTTACCTTAAACTGAAAGATGAATGTCTGATAACTCCAAGCTCTATGTACCCTGTAGTCATTTGAACATCATTTCATTCATCGTCTGATATAGAAGGCGTTAAAAGACATAAATTTAAAAAAAGAATTGAAAAGTGCGGCTCTTTTCTACCCCTGCAAATATTGCAAATGTTTACCACTTACTTTGAAATTGTCACAGACTTTTTATGAAAGCAAAAAATAACTTTTCACTGAAATATTTCAGAAGAATAAAACTAAAACTATGGATTCCACGAAGAATTTTTTTTTTTTAGATTAAAAGTACAAGTATTTTCCGATTTTAATTTTTTCATCAGCATTTTTTTTTTTCAAATCATATGAATATCTTTGGGATTCAAATTGACATTTTATTACAAAAATATGAAAACTGCAGCGTTTAGTGAATTTATATTAAAATTTAAACGTTTGTTATGAAAAATAATGCACATAAAACTAATGAACAGGCATGAAACTTCCACGCATTAAAGCCAGCCCGAGAAGAAATTAGGTTGAAGTAACACTGGACTTAACTGGGACGTTGCAGATAACAAAAATTTCAAATCTCGTACAGTGTGTTAACATTCGCGCACAGTACTCACTGGATGTTTTTGTTGCTGCATAAGAATTGCTGTATCTGCTAACGAAATTTCAGAATAAGTTAGATTGCCATGTAGGTACGTAAGTCGGGATATGACGTGGACAAGAAAATTTGTTTGTCATAGGTCAAGACAGCTGAGTAGTACAGCGTGGTCACGGTAAGCCGAAGATCCATGGCGTGAATCCCGTCCTTGGCATGGAATTTTTGAAATCGGTTCAACCTTCCAACAGCTTGACTTGGGCTGTGTTGACAAACTCAGTTATCATTTATTAGATAATACTTAGGCTGGTTTGCAGTTTTCTAAAATACAGAAATACCGATTTTCTCTCCAGCCTACCAATTCTTTTCTTCCATGTTTTTGAAATTTGTTCTTTACAGATTGACTGCACTGTTTTCAGCCATTCTACGTCGTGTTTCAAAAGCATAACAGTGTAAAACTCGTTGTGCTATTCTATATGTTTAAGGTTTGTTTATTGTTTAGACATACTTTGGTTTACCTGTATCTTAAAAACAATGGTTTGTGTGTCATTTCCTCATCAGTGTGGATATTAATAGAATGCCCACATGGAAAAGTGAAATCTACATCTAGTTATCCTCTGAGCCAAGACGATAGACTTGGCACATGCGCAGTGTGAAATAATTTAACTAAACCACTCACTTTTCTGTACTGCTGTATTCCTGCTAAACTCTTTTGATTTAAGTGCCTTAACAGTCTCATATCTACTTTGTTTCTATCAAAGGTTCTTCTTAAATAAATTTGGTACTAATGAATCCTTTCGCCCAGGCTTTTTATCATAGACGAGTTCTAAGAGAAATGAATTCGATTCCCGTGGCCAGGCGAATCCTTGTTAGGCTAATTACATCCCCCAAACTTCCTGTCTCTCCATTTCATCTCCATTATCATTTAACATCATCTCTCAACTCATAACACTGGGCAACAAAAAAACTATTTTTTGAATGTTTCGAGCACTTCATGAGGCATTCCTACTAATTTTGGGTTGAGAAAAACTAATATGACAATGAAAAAAATTATTAGCTCTAGTTTCTATGATATACACAAGGTGGAAGTATTACATATTAACGGATGGAGAGAAAAGGATACATTTTAATTACATACATGCTAACAACAATGAAAGTGCATTTGATTTTTTAACTGGTTATTACATGCCAAGAGTTCTAAATTGCTGGAAAAATACTTCGCAGATAACCGTGTCTGAAGAGAATCATGTGGTGGCCTATTGACTTCATCGTCTTTTATCTTGCCTCTTGTGATGGAGTTCTGCAGAATCCCTATACATAGACTAACAGTAATCCGCAAGCATTACTTCATTCCAACGGCCCTGATATCTTTGTTCCATAACAGAAATGTCCTGATGGAATCTCTCCCCATGTTCATCACTAACACCTCCACAACTAGGAGGGAAAAAGTTAGGTGGGAGTGGAGCAAAATGGATCTTAAGGGACATGTTGCATCCAAGATCACGGTATTTTCGCAGGAGCAGTCACCAAATGCTTGTAGCTGTCATTTATTTTGCTGCCTAAAACTCCATGAAGGCTTCCTTGAAGGCTTCCCAAGCTTCATTTTCTTTCCCCTCCAAAAGTTGGTCAAATGCAGGCTCCTTTACAAGTTCTTCTATTTGTGGCCGACAAAAATCCCTTCCTTAACTTTTGCATCACTTAATTTCCAAAATTTCTCTCTGATTGTGTTTTGTTATTTGACAGGTGTGCCAGCTCCCAAAAAAAATCCACCAAATTTAAAATCTTCACTCTAAAAAATAAATGTCACTTTATCTTCAAAACAAGAGCTAATCTATCATGTTTATGGTGATTTTTGAATTCACTAGATGGAAATACATGTAAATTCACTATTCTTAAGCCCGAAACATTTTTGTTGTTGCCCAGTGTAATCTATTTCAAGGTAGTAGAGTCGGCGGGTGTCTCGGCGTTGTCTTGACTCCTTGGGTCCACCGCCCTGTCTCCTTTCACCTCATCCTTCCTCTCGGGGATGCCCCACTTGGGAATTTGGTACAGTAAACCACAGGTTTCAGTGCCGAATCCCCTCCGTAGTAATCCCAATCCCAAGAGAATGGAAATTCAAAATTAAAAGCGTTTTAATAAATTATTTACAACGCTATCGCAGTCGATAAGGTTTAATTCCTAAAAACGAAATGACATTATACAGAGCAATATTTGAATTGGATAATATTATTAAATCCTATACTTTACAAACAAAAATAAGAATTATGGTATTTTGGGGACTTACATAAAAGTAATCAAAATTGTTATCAACACAATACAATTGCGTACTGTTACATATATTTCAATTCCCTTGGTTGTGGTTCATCATATAGCATTGATGATGTTGACTACAAAAAATTAATAGGATAAATCATGTTATTGGAACAATTAATACAAGTTAAAAACCGAAATACAACTATTCAAAGCTCTTTAGCGTCCTATGTAATGGAAATAAAGAGCAAGTGTGATTTAAATAATCCTTCAACATCAAACATTATTGTATTTTACGTGTGCGGTAAGCATGTTTACAAATTTGGAGGATTAGTGTAGATTATGCTTATTAGTACAATAAAATGGGAAGAACACACTGGCAGCTTAGGTTATTAGCACTGAATGCAGGGATTTTCATAGGATCGTGAACGAGAAGTGGGGGAAGAAACTGTGTTCCAAAAGAATTAAATACATTAGAGATTTGGATAAATTTAAAACAGTTTCTTGGGGGAGCCAGGGGCAAAAAGAAAAGAAAGCACGAATCATGAATAATCTCTGCAAAGAGTTGAATTATCTCTACCAGAGTCAATATAGGAGGTCAAGCACAAGAATAAAGTTAAAATTTACGAGACAAAAACACACTATTCTTCAGGAACGCCTACTCTAATATAGTGTCAGACATACTATAATCTCTTTGACTATCGATTACCTCGTGGGTGGCCCAGTGCGATGTTCAATTTTTGTTTAGTTATCTCAAAAACAAAAAACTAACATACGATATCTACAATGTACAGAAATATATTTTATTAATCTAGTTCATTGCATAATTAATATTGTGACCTTGTAGGTTCGTAGAATTAAAAGGCCGAGTTGCAGAAATTAAAAATCTCCTTCATTTTCGTAGAGATATACTGTTCAATTCTCACGTAACAACATTACATCACATAATAACACAATCTTCCAAAGTCTATGACAATAACAAACCGTGACAGCTGATTACATTAGCTCTCGTTACAACAACACTCTTGTTACACAACTGGCTCACTTTGCGAGCCGTCACTTGCTTAAATACCTAATTCTAGATTCCAGATATTTCCGGAAGAATAAAGAAACCAAATAATCAAGATATTACCAGAAATTTCCATTTATCTCAGTTTGTTTCGGTAAGTCTTTTATCTCAAGCGCTATGTTTATCTGCTTATGCAAGCTCGTTAATTGAAACTTTATCCTTCGACTGTTTTCTTATTTGTGCCGAAACTTTTATGCCTGTTGCCGTGACAATATTAACGGTACAAGTCGATTTTTTCGTAGGTGACGAACATAATTATGTATGGGACTAGCGAGGTTTGATGTTTATCAAGCTCAGTGCTAACGTCTCGGGCATTAAATTTTTTCTTTCGCCAATAAATATCATCTTACCTCGACAGTCCTATAAATAACTATTGTTTTCATATCTTTTAAGTGTAGCTTAACTCTACGAAATTAAGGCAAATCTTTTAAAAGACGCTTCAGGTACGAGGGTGGTCGTTTCTGTGGTGGGAGTTTCCGACCTCAACATGAAGATGGCACCACTCGTAAATAAAAGCTAGTGAATTTCGTCGTTCTCTGTTGACAGTTACCAAAGTTTCATCCATTTTCGACGCTCAGTTGTTATGTAACAGTCGTTTTAGTCAGTTGATGTGAGTTTTTTCATGAAAATGGACAAAATTGAGTATCGAGCTATCATTAAATATTTGTTTTTGAACAACAATACACCTACGCAAATCAAAGATGGGTTGGATTCTGTGTTTGAAGACTCTGCACCATCATTTAACACAGCGAAATTTTGGGCAGCTGAATTTAAACATGGCCGTAAGAGCTTGGGAGACGATGAACGTTCGGGACGTCCAAAAACTGCAACTGCCGATGAAAACATCGCCGAAGTTCACCAAATGGTGCTATACAACCGCCGAATTAAAGTGAGAGAGATAGCAGAGGCTATGAACATGTCAGAAGAACGTGTTTGTCGCATATTAAATCAACATTTAGACATGAGAAAACTGTCCGCGCGTTGGGTGCCGCGGTTGCTCACGTTAGACCAAAAACGTGTTCGAATGAATATTTCCAACGCTTTGTTGGCGCAGTTTAGGCGCAATAAATCCGAGTTTTGGTGCCGATTAATTACTGTAGATGAACTTGGATACGCCCGAAACAAAAATACAGTCCAAACAGTGGACTTCAAAGGGGGAACCGGCTCCAAAAGAAGAAAAACTTTTTTTTCGACTGGGAAAGTGATGGCGACTGTTTTTTGGGATACCCATGGAGTTATTTTAATCGATTATCTTCAAAAAGGAAAAACCATTACAGGAGTATACTACGCATCATTACTTGACAAGCTGAAGGCAGAACTTGCCGATAATCGACCACATTTGCAGAAAAAGAAAATACTGTTTCACCAAGACAACGCAACCGTCTCACACCCCAGCGGTTGCAATGGCGAAAATCCAACAATTACGGTTTGAACTGCTTGACCATGCGCTTTACTCACCAGATCTAGCCCCAATCGACTTCTTTTTGTTCCCTCATCTGAAAATTGCGCTCGGAGGACAGAGATTTTCGTCAAATGAAGAGGCAATAACCTTCGTGAACTATTATTTTGCAGAGAAAAACGCCGAGTACTATTTGGACGAGTTACAGAGATAGGGGCATCGCTGGGAGAAGTTGTAGAGTGACAAAGAGACTATGGTGAAAGAAATACATTTCTGAAAAAATATCTTGTATCTTTATTAGGTCGGAAACTTTTCAGACACCCTCGTAATTTACGATTTTTTAGACACGCTGGCTCATATCAAATGGTAGTTACACAAGAATCTATGCAACGTTTATAAATAGGTATATTTAAATTTTTAAAAAGCAGGAAAACATTGAATAGAATTGGCCATTTGAAAAAGTTCATTTTTTTTTTTTTTCGCTTCTGTATACTTGAAGTACTGCATTGCACACAAAAGTTCCTTAAAGGGATTTTATTGGAAATACGGAGTTTGAGGTCCAGCGAATTAAAAAAGAAGCATTAAAAAGTTCGTAGATCTGTAAATAGCATAGGTAAAACAAAAAGTCCGTTAAATAGCCTAAGTTCAGCCGTTCATCCGTTTTGTACCCTAAAATTTTTCAAAAGTTGCTGTAATGATTTTTTGCTAAATGCCATATATTTCAAATATTTTTAAGATAAAATGTATGTCTTGAATTTTCTGCGACCGTTCATCCTGAATGACTTGTGTGAGAGATACACAGAAGTTAACTGCACAAAAAAAAAAGGGTTGATCAGTTTAAAATACAATTTATTTTCTGTGCCACAAGCTTTCCGAGATGTTCGATGGCCTTGGTTTGAATTTTATAGTACATTTTGTATGTTTAAAAATGCTGTAGCTATTCAGTGGTTTCTCGCAGTGTCATTGTAGGGTACGCATTTTCAAGGCTCGGTTTCTTTTATTCCTCTTGTACCTACAACGAAAAGTGTAATTATTACTGCAAATGTTTAAGAGAAAGTGCTTAAGGAATAAGCCTTCGTAAAAGTGATGTGTAAAAGGTAAAGGGGCTTTTGGTAAGTCATGTGAATGTTAGTATTTCCCGGGATATGCTACGTAATGTTTAACGGTACGATCTGCTTCCGCTGCTGGAACATATCGATTGCTGCGTAGTCGACCAAATTGAAGTGATGCAGTGTTTAGGCCATTTGTGTGTTTGTGCTACCGAGCAATTAGCAGAATAAATATGTTCGCGTCACATTTACAGGCCTGTGCTCCTGTAAAACCTGCCTGCCAAACTAGATTAGAATCGATCAATCAATTTTTTTGTTTCCTAGGCAGTATCCACCATCGCATTTCACTGTTCTGCAGCTCCGCTATCACTAGGCTATACTGCACTGACAGTTGAATTATGCCACTTATCTCTCTATTAATGCTTAAGGTACGTACTCATAATGTACGTTGTGAAGTTTTAAGGTATTCTATAACTTTTACCAAGCTATATAACTCAAGTGTACAAATTTGGGCCTAATTTACCAACCAGTATGATTTTAGGAGTTGAAAATAGTTGGGTGTTATTTTTAATTTCTTTACTACGTGCTTACAGTATTCCAGATTTCACCGAGGGGGTTTGGCTCACGCGGTTTTATATGTGGCTCGCATTCTGGAGGTCCGGGTTCGATTCCCGTGGCTGAACTACCTGACCTATGGAGCTTTTCGCCGGTTTTCCTGGATCACCAGGCGAATGCTGGGTAGTTTAATTACATCCCCGGAATTTCCTGTCCCTCTATTTCATTTCCATTATCTATTCACATCATCTCTCATCTGGTGGTCTTTTTCAGGGTAGAAGTGTCGGCGGGTGTCTCGGCGCAGCATGGCAAGATGATATGCTATTAGTAAACACCTTCTCCTCTTCCACTAGGACGGTCTCCGGTCTTCGGGCCGGCCTATTGGGTCGTTTCAGGACCATGGTGGGTGGGATGCCGGTTGCTCTGGCCTGCCGAGGAGTTTCCAACTGGTCAGTTGTAGGGACCCTGCCCTCTGCACTGCCGTGGCTTCTTAGTCAGCCAACCTCTGTCTCTTTTCGCCTTATCCTTCTTGTTCCAGATTTAACGCGAAATTGAGAATTAAGGTCCGTATTCATAGACTTGGTCCGGACCAACTGGCTGCTTCCGGTGGGCTAACGGCGGACCATCGATGTATTTTTATTCATTAACCGGAATTAGCGATAGTCCGGGGATCAATCACGTTGGTCCGGCTAAAATTTTGGTCCGCCTCCGAGGGGTAGATTAAAGGCGGACTATCTTTGCAACATGGACGTCAATGAAGTGATGAATGTAGCTGTGGTGCGTAGAATTCGTGAAATAAGACGACGGAGGAAACCTTATCTACCAAAAATATAAATTATTGCGAAGTACGATGACCTAAACTTCAAAAGCAGTTGCAGGTTTAGTAAAGCGAACGCCAGAAAGCTGATAAAAATGATTCGTCCTAACCTGTACGTCAGTGACGATAACCAAGGCCTGAGTATCTCAATTGACACTCATTTCCTAACAGCATTTCGGTATTATGCAAGAGGAGGATGTCAAGACAACATCCTGACGGGTATGAATTTCCCTCCATGCCTCCTTTCCATTATTTGTATTCGTTGACACGGATTTATTTTCTGAGCGGGCTATGGTTTTGCACTCTATGGGACTCGCACATGCGCAGAAGAACCTTTCTACGTCGTGTAACATTTGCACCGTGCTGGTCCACGGCTTTACTTGGTCCGAGGCTTTTTATCCTCTATGAATACCAAAAACTTAGACCGCCTTTGGTCCGGACTAAGTTAGTCGGAGGATAGTCTAGACCAAAGTGATAACTATGAAAAAAAAAAGTTGAACTTTTCCCAATTTTTGTTCTTTTCTCTAAAAATTTAAATCGCTTTCGATTATACTCGGATATGTTTTAGATATTTTCATGGCAAATTAAATGAACGCACATCTTCAATTTTCTTGTTATGGCCCATGATTTTTGCGTCCCTTTCTTTATTCTGGATGCCTTTTGCATAACTTGTAAACCGAGACAAAATTTTACTGTAAAAAGAATTTAGTTATTGATTGGACATTTTTAATACATTTCGGTTATTATTCTGGCGTGCAAAGAAAGTGAAATTTCACAACCTTCACGTAAGATAATGAAAAATGTCCCCTTGTATGATGATTTTTAATACAAAGTTTAGTAAGTTCGCTATTTATTCAAGATTTTGCTTTTGAAAAAAGTTTTGATAATGGAACAGAATACTGGCGTCATCCTCTGTGGCGCAGGGATAACATATTAGCCCCTGGCTCTCTAAGTCGCCGGTTCGAAACATATACGGTGCATAAAAGAACTTCTGGCCTAATTAAGCATACTTCCACACTAATATACTCGTAGAGTAGGACGCTGTAGTTAAAGAACCCAAAAATAAGACAAAATGTCATTTGGCACACGGGAGAGCTGTATAGGTATTTTTTTATTTACGTTCTCCAACGTTAAATCGTATGTGACGGTGGGTAAAATGATGTTCAAATGAGCTCAGGGTACATACAGCTTAAGAGTACCACACATCCCTCTTTCAGGATAAGGAAAACTCCAAGAAAACCTTCATCCTGACCGATATTCGAACTCGGGACCCTTTGAATGTGATGTAAACATGCTACAGAGTAGGACGCATGCGCAGAATTTCGGATTCACTCCGGTTCACTATTGGAGCTGCCCAAAGAAGCGATGGACGGTCTTTAGAATCTAGACAGCCTCTCTATTGTTGAGGCTTCCGCGACATCTCTGCGGTATTGCCGTAGATTCAAAACCTGGAAGCATATTCGAAGCACAAGAATGACACGGAAGGTGAGGTAATTAAGGGAGGGGTAGTCACAATAGAAGAGAAATCATCCTAGCATTCGCCTATCGATATCAGGGACAACCACGAAAAAATGCAAGATCGGGATGGACGGGAGTTGAACCCAACTGTTAACCTCGGGTATTGACAGCGATCCAACTCGATACTAACAATTGTTTGTCGTAAATACCTTGTAATTTTGTTTAAAGAGAAGGGAGGTCAAATGAGAAAGGCAGAAGTTACGGTCAACCGCCAGAGCTTCATCCTGCGTGATGGACACACAAGGAACTGGGATGACCTACTTTTGAAAGGCATTCCCACCTCAACACCAACATAAAAATTCATGTAAAATCAATCTGAAAGGTCACGAAGTGGCACTTTTGCTTGATTGATTCCTCCAAATTTGTGTATACCTCTCCAACTTTCACGACAATGTAATGACGTCATAGCTAGTTGACGATCATCGCCAATCTCTTTTCTTCTGAGTTCCCTTCTGTTTAAATCACAGAATACAGAGAATAGTTGAACGTTTGAAAGGCGGGTCCTTACAAACTGTTACACGTAAAACATGAGGAAAGTATTGGAAAACTCAAACTAATTACAAGTAAATGCCTAACACTTCAAGAAATATTTTAAATAAATCATGCATCTTTGAGATCTATAATTTTTTTTTAAATAAGTTGTACTTCCTATAAGCTTTACAGTTATATAAAATTAATTTCGAAAGAAGATGCTATTTACAGAAAATTCGAGAAGTACATTTTATTTATAGTGTAAACATATTTAATATGCACATGTAACATCAAAAGCGTTATACAAATATCAAACATGGCAGGAAACAAAATCATTCAGAGGGTAGTTTGGGGTTGTCGCATCTTTCACAAACACTGCACTGAAATATCAATTTCAGCATTTATACGACATTTCGTTGCTATGCCTAAAATTTTATTCATAAAAGTAACATCCCAAACATTAACGATTGTTATCGAAACTGCTGTTTGTATAGACTTGAAATTTTATACACAGTGGATATTCTGTCCTTGTTAATTAGAAAAAGTACAAGTATATTTAATGACAGCAAAAATGTTTATTTACTGAATCTCCATACACACGACTAGTGTGGGAGAACAATTAATTCCCATCAGTTAACCTAATAGCGTCTAAAGTAGGCAGCCTGAGACTTAAATGGGTACTTACAGCACAGTAAGTCGCCTAAAAGATGTGTATCTCATTATACCTATACGAGATCGTATAGTGGTTTACCGGGAAACATACGAGTCAGTTGCAGAATTTGTCATGCTGGCATGTTGGCCATGGTAACACAGTCGTTAGAACAACCGGACAGAGATCGGGAGATCCGTGGTTCAAATAGCCCGCCTCGGTAGCGTGGTGGTAGCATGTCTGCCTCACGTTCAAGAGGTCCCGAGTTCGAATCTCGGTCAGGATGAGTTACTTGGATGAGGTTTTTCCAGGGTTTTCCCTTATCTTGAAAGATGAATGTCGGATAACTTTAAGCTCTATGGACCCTGGGCTCATTTGAGCATCATTTCACCCATTCCATTCATCGTCCGATGTGACTTAAAGTTGGAGGACGTAAATTACAAAAAAAAAAAAAAAAGTGGTTCAAATCCCGGCTATGGCATTGAATTTTTCAGTCTGACTCTATCCATTGGCTCGTTTCTATAGCGTGGTGGTAGTGTCACGTTCAAGAGGTACCTAGTTCTATTCTCGGTCAGGGTGATAAGGTTTTTTCCTTGTTCTGAAAGATGAATATATTGTGTCTCTAAGCTCTATGTAACCTGTACTTATTTGAACATCATTTCATACATCGTCCGATATGACTTAACGTCGGAGGACATTGGTCCGGCTGTGTAAGGTGGTGGTAGCGTCCGTCACCTTTAAGTGGTCCCTAGTTCTAATCTCGATCAGGATGATAAGATTTTCCGTTATCCTGAAAGACGAATTTCTGGCAACTCTAATCTCTATGTAACCTACACTCTTTTTAACATCATTTCATTAATCGTCCAGTATAACTTAACGTTGGCGGACCTTAAACAGACACACAAAAATCAAACTGCTTTTCCAGAAGGGTAACCTTTTACCAGGGTGATCGGGTTTCGATTCCAGAGGACCGTATGTGGGACTGATGGATAAAGCGGTATCTGGGTGGCTCTTCTCCGATTTCCCCCGCCATTCATCCAACGCACAGGTTCATTATCACATTTCCCTTCATCCATTTCGCTCTTATTTCGTATCACCTCCGTCCTCACTTGGGGCTGATCAACCATTCTGAGTATTCTCTTATTCTCTCTGCCAGAGTTCCTGTGCATCTACACGGGCACCTGACCGCTGGGCCCACATTCTAGAGGCCTGGGGTTGATTCCCGTGGCTGAACTACCTGACCCATGGGTTTTTTGGGGGTTTTCCCGGGTCGCCAGGTGAATGCTGGTTAAGTTACTTACATCTCCCGAATTTCCTGTCCCTACACTTCAGCTCATCATCTCTCATCTAGTCTCTTTCAGGGTAAGAAGTGTCGATGGTTGTTTCGGCGGTGCATGGGTAAAACTTCCTCCGAAAGGACGGTCTCCTGTTTCCGAACCCGGTCTGGTGGAGCCGTTTCTGGACCACAGTAGGGTGGGATGCCGGTTTTGACCTTCCGGGAGGTTCCATTGGTAGAGATTAAGGATGCTGCCTTCTCCACTATCGTGGCTCCGTGGCACGGCCGCCCTCTCCCTCCTCTCTCCTCATTCTTCCTCCCGGGGATGCTCCATTTGGGGGCATAGGCACAATAGACCAAGTTTGGGACTCCGTGTCGAATCCCCTCCGTAAAGTAGTCCAGTCAAGTCCAGTCCTGGGAGAGGGGCTATGAAATGATGGCTAGATGAGCCCAGGTTCCATAGAGGTTCAAGTTACCCCACATTCATCTTTCAGGATAATAAAGACCTTATCAAGATAACTCACCCTTACTGAGATGCGAACTCGGTACCTCTTAAGCTTGAGACAGACACGCTGCCACCTACTCTACCATCCTCTACACACGGAGAGGATAAATAAGAAAAGCAGAATCATATCGGTAAGATTGGTAATCTTCCCTGCCTAGCTAAGCAAGCAGGAGAGAGCATAGGTTCAATGCCTCTCCGCGACTGAGCTTCTTCGTATTATGATGTTCTGCTTGTGTGATATTTGGTGGAAATGTGTGCCAAAAGGATTTTGTTAGCAGTGCGCAGGTAGCGTTGCCAAGTAGTACCAGCATCTCGTGTGTGACCGACAGAGTCACGCTCCAACGAATCGACCCATTTCCAAGGCTGTGTTACAGGCGTTGAACCCACGATGTCACACTATCATAGTTCTGCTGTAACAGCATAACACAGGGACGTCTAGTTCTGTTCTAACTATTGTACGCAATACGCGATTTAGATGCCTTCGATATTTGCATTATTTCTCTTCGTACTGCACGTTAGAGTGTTAGGTTATGTATGTTTTTCTTGACACTCTCAGTCCCACCTTTCAATTCTACACAAATGCAGTGCAATCCTTCTCGTATTTTGAGGATCTCATAAACTTTTTTGACTTCCCATTTTTCTGATTAAAAATTGTTTATATTCTTCTATTTACAGCATTTTTATCTCTTGAATTTAAGTACTTATTTTTAGAAAAAACAACCACGCGTATGAGAATATGATTACTCAAAAAAATGAGTACCAAACTTCCAAAGATATCACATGATTTCCCACAATTTCCTTCACTCCAAATGACCCTTAGGTACAAAATGTTTCTTGTCTTTAACCTGGATAAGGTTTTTCGGGGGGTTTCCCTTATCCTGAAGGATGAATGTCGGTTAACTCTAAGTTCTATGTACTCTGGACTCACTTGCGTATCATTTTATTCATCGTCCATTACGACTTAACGTTGAAGATTTTTTCTTATCCTGAAAGATGAATGTCTGGTAGCTCTATGCTCTGTGTACCCTGGACTCATTTGAACGTAATTTCATTTATGCTTCGATATGAGTTAACGTTGGCTGTTTTCCTTTATCCTGAAAAATGATTGTCTGGTAGCTCTAAGCTCTATAGACCCTGGACTCATTTGAACATCATTTCACTCATCGTCCAGTTTGACAACGTTGAAGGTTTTCGTTTGTCCCGAAAGATGAATGTGTGGTAGCTCTAAGCTCTATAGACACTGGGCTCACTTGAACATCATTTCATTCATCGTCCAATAAGACAACGTTGGAGGTTTTCCTTTATCCTGAAAGATGATTGTCTGGTAGCTCTAAGCTGTATAGACACTGGGCTCATTTGAACATAATTTCACTCATCGTCCAGTTTGACAACGTTGAAGGTTTTCGTTTGTCCCGAAAGATGAATGTGTGGTAGCTCTAAGCTGTATAGACACTGGGCTCACTTGAACATCATTTCATTCATCGTCCAATATGACAACGTTGGAGGTTTTCCTTTATCCTGAAAGATGATTGTCTGGTAGCTCTAAGCTGTATAGACACTGGGCTCATTTGAACATAATTTCACTCATCGTCCAGTTTGACAACGTTGAAGGTTTTCGTTTGTCCCGAAAGATGAATGTGTGGTAGCTCTAAGCTGTATAGACACTGGGCTCACTTGAACATCATTTCATTCATCGTCCAATATGACAACGTTGGAGGTTTTCCTTTATCCTGAAAGATGATTGTCTGGTAGCTCTAAGCTGTATAGACCCTGGGCTCATTTGAACATAATTTCATTCAACGCCGGAGGTTCATACAACGTTGGAGGTTTTCCCATATCCTCTATTGACCCTGGGCTCATTTGGGTATCATTTCATTCATCGTCCAATATGACATAACATTGGAGGTTTTCCCTTACTGAAAGGTGAGTGTCTGGTAAACCTAAGCTCTATAGACGTTGGGCTCATATGAGCATCATTTCATTCAAAATCCGACATGACTTAACGTTGGAGGTTTTCTCTTATCTTGAAAGATGAATGTTGGTAGCTCTAATCTCTATTGACCCTGGGCTCATTTCGGCATCATTTCATTCATCGTCCGATATGAAAGTTCGAGGACCTAAATTAAAAAAAAGTTACAATGCCAGAGATTTAAGATATTTGCATGATAAATAAAATGTACATCTTGATTTTTTTTTGACAATAGTCTGTTAAGTCTTCATTCATAATGCATTTTGTATAAATGGTAAACTGTAAGAGATTTAAAAAATACCAACTTAGGTCACTGAAATGTTCGTATCATTAAATCATCCTATAATTTGTATTCAAACCTGTTTGGGCATTAAAAAATCCAAGTTATTCTGTGTTATTAGCATAAATTTAGTTTATAATCTTAAGTCACTATTCCTTTTATTTTGTTCGCGATGTCGTGCAAAGAGTGGAGTTTCTATACCATAACATAAAGATCCCTTTTAAGAATTTAACTATCGCTTCAGCTTCCTATATGCTGCAAACGTGTAAAACACTTCTCTCGATTGGCAAGAGGTTGCTGATAATAATGATTTAATAAGACCTAACAATACTAATAGTAACAATAGCAATAACAGAACAGTTTCTGTAAGGATGAATAAAGGAATTCGTATAAATAACAGACTCTTTTAATGCTTTATTGTAAGTCCCTTGACTACAGAGATCTTTTTGCGATCAACACAGATTTTCTTTTGCTGTTCACTGCCTGTTTGATTGTAAAACAAATGAATGGCGTCAGTGTTCGAGAAGGTGTGCGCATGATCAAGTTGTCTGGAGATACACAGATGTTGTCTTCATTCACTTGTATGAACCAGGCATGGATTCACGATGGATTAGTATGTTCTGGTCATTGTGCTTTCTGCGATAATCTGCTTACCAGTTTCAGAGAAAGAACCGATTAGCATTCGAAATTACATAAAGATGCAAAACTGTATGTTGCTGGAAGCAACAAATGATAAAATTGAATTTTAGAAGTAGGCAACGAGTGTCATCTTAAGAAACACTTGTGGTCTAATGTTAGTACATCTTGAAGACGTTAACCCAAGTGACAACAGTTGGTTCGTCACTGCATTTGTGTCACATATCGACCAGATCTTGCTCATAGGACTAATGTCTACGCCAATATCTTGATTATAACATGCAGCTGCATCTAGGCCCAGGTAGCCCAGCCAGCGTGCTCTAACACTCCGCAGGTAGCCTCGTGCCGCGTTGACGTGTGAGGTGCTCTTCCGTGGATCCCGGAGTCGAGTCCTTACCACTGCGTTGCGGTAAGATGGCAAGTTGGTCTGCTGGACGCCCTTTCTGGGTATGTCTCCGGCCAACGGGGCTAAAGTTGTTCTTCATCTGCAGTCATTAGGGGCCCCTCTTTATAGAAGTTCACATATTTATATACCTACAAACCAGAACGTTGCTCACAGAACACAAAATAAACACAAAAGTGTTCGAATTTATGTATATAGGCCCTCCTGCCTATCTACATAACTATGTGTATTTACGAATCATGGGCTATGTTAAATAAGGTAACTATATTCTAATAACTTTTTAACCGGACAGCTATCCCTCCACTACCGTCCACAATCTCTGATAAATGTACTGTAAAGAAGATTGACCTACTATTGCCTTTGATCTCAGTGTTAATAAGGTCCACGGATAGTCCCGGCCCTCAGAATAAAAGCCACTTTTAATTTTTTTTCTTTATTTCTCAGCATCATCTCCAGAAAGACTAATACATTTGTCATATTTGTGTTCTAATTTAATTAAACCAACTCTGTAGTGTGATTTATCATGGTCCTCAAAATAGCTGTTTATCGCAACAATGACCTCGTTGCTATGAAATCTTCGTCCTCCAATAAAGTTTTTGAGGTTCGGGAACAGGTGGTAGCCATTGAGTGCTAGATCTGGCGAATAGGGTGGCCGTTCAAGCAATTCGAACTTCAATTCACACATTTTTCCCATTACTATGACTGAACGATGGGCCGGAGCGTTGTCGTGATGAAACAAAATTTTATTCTTTTTCACTTCATCTCTCAAACGTTACAGTAAGCTTGCGTAGTAGTCACAGTGATACTTTTACCGTTTTCCAAGTAATCGATAAAAATAATTCCCTCTGCATCCCAGAAAAACTTGCCATAACTTTGTTAGCTGACAAAATTGACTTTGGCTTTTTTTTGGAGTTGATTCACCTGGCGCAATCCACTGTTTCCAAGTTTCATCCAAGGTAATAAGCCGATTCAAACATTCACTGGGATTTTTACGGTAGAGCTCCAAATTCTTAACAGAAACAGTTTTTTCTTTGCAACTTTTGATCAGGTGTCAACAAACGCGGCAGCCATCCTGCACAACCTTGTGAAAGCCCAAAACATTACTTAAAATATTACTTGACAACTTTAATCTGTGGTCTTCCAGGACTAAACGATGAAGTTTTCCAATGATCTCTGGAGATGTCACTTGCACAGGGCGTCCAGAGTGGATCTCCTCACTAGTAATCGTACGTCCCATTTTAAATTCTGCAGCCCACCTTTTAGTCATTGTATATGAAGGGGCAGAGTCTTTCAAAGTACTGTTAATTTCCTCCTTGATATTTTTAGGCGTTAAGCTTTTCAAATGGAAGTATTAAATCACTGCTCTTTTTCCAAATCTTCCATTTTCGTGAAAGGTTTACACTTGTCTTGTTTAAAATGCTGTCATTTCATAACTAAACAAGCTATTGACCACAAGCTAATCTAGAGCTAAACTATATACCAAGCTGGCCTATTGGTTCCATCTCTATGTGAGGCCCAGAACTTAACAGCCGACCCTCTCAGCACCATAATTCATATGTAACATGAGTAAGCTTACTACTGAATTGAACTGCAGTATTGTTAAAATCATTCAACTTTATTATCAATCTCTCACAATTCACATTATATCCGTCATTGTAAACCCCCGGATAAAACTTATCTTGATCAGGATACCGGAAATGCCCCGGATAAACCTTATGGTCGCCTTATCTACGGACGTGTAAGCATTACGTCAGAATAGAAAGAAGTGCACACCTTCAAACTAAAGTACTTCAATATAAGAAGTATGTAGAGCAACATTAGGTAGCCGAGGTGGTTAAGGTGCAGTTTAGTGAATGGCGCTAGGTTAGTTGTTCCTTCAGGTTTTGCGACAAAATTTCAGATGGGATGGTGCAGTTCTTCATCACGTTGAGGCGACCTTTGCGATAGGATCTCAGGGTTGGCATGATGCAATTCTGCCCCAAAAGATATTATTGCTGCATCCTGTCCTTGAAGATGGTGCCGATGTTCCCGGTCTTGCAGTCGTTTAAATCTGAGCTTTTGCTCAGATTCGGCGTGTTAAGATGAACAGTTCCTTCAGACGTTGTCCACGGCTGCTGCAGCCGAATCATGAGTACCCCTTATCTCGTGTTTGGTCTCGGAAGGGAATACTAAACTAAACGGAGTAATCGTTCAACTTCTTCTTGAATATTCCGATAATTAATTCAATATGAAATTAACAAAACGCGTCGAAACAAAAATTAATACGCAACTTTAGAAGCGTCGGTTTCCTTTACAAGGTGAAATCAAACATTTTTATAACTGTACACAATGTAACATGAAATCGAGTTCCCTCACTCTGAGAATGCTCTCTCTCTCTCTCTCTCTCTCTCTCTCTCTCTCTCTCTCTCTCTCTCTCTCTCTCTCTCTCTCTCTCTCTCTCTCTCTCTCTCTCTCTCTCTCTCTCTCTCTTCTCTCTCTCTCTCTCTCTCTCTCTCTCTCTCTCTCTCTCTCTCTCTCTCTCTCTCTCTCTCTCTCTCTCTCTCTCTCTCTCTCTCCCTTCCTTTACTCGACTACGTCCATACGCATAATGACTCTAACTCTGGTTAATCTGAAATTATTGAATTGGCAGTTGCTATGACAATTCAATAATTTCTCATTGGTTCACGTCATCTTCAGTGACCCACTTTTCATGACCATATCAGGTAATGTATATAATTTTTGTTTAAATCATATTTAAACAATTTAAATTTCAAATAACCTTTTCTATAGTTTTAGACTGCTATTATCGTTGTCAAAAACATTAATATTATTCTTTTTGCTTCTTTTCGACCTATTAAATCACAAGTTTACATTCAATTGTACCTTATTCTCGTTCACTTTCCACTAAAGCTTTTTTTTAAAAATAATTTCTAATGAATACGTAAAATATGAAGCTATTAACAGTGAAGCAAACAAATATATACAAATATAATAATGTGTAACTTAAAACTTTACTTATCATCATTTCTTATAAGATAAGTGAAGTTTTAAGTTACAAATTATATTTGTATAAATTTCTAATGAATTGTTTTCCTAATAAATTAAACATAAAATTGAACTATAAATAGTGTTTATGTGTTTAGAATTTAAAATAACGGTCATAAAAGTTTTCATCAGTTCTCATAACTGGCAAATGCTTGCGAGGTACAGCAAATTTAGACCTGGCACGTTTACTTTCTAAATGTTCTTTTTCAATTATAGTTTTATCTCATATAATGCTAGTTCCATTAACCAATCTTTTCCTATTTCCTTTTTATCCTCCTTGTATGGAGGACTTACATCCCCGCCAGGATAAGTGAGTGTCTTGGGCCTGTGGTGGAACCCAAAACGCCGGTTCGTCCACCAAATATCCCATATGCGGCCATATACCTAGGCGAGCGGTCAAGCCACTCGGTGTTAAAAATAATTACAAAATCAATGTAAAGGATGATTACCTTGCCTTTCGACATAACTGTGTAGTTATTACTGTTCTCGTTTGGAACAGAGGTTTAACAATTTTTTCGTTAGCTCAGTTGCATACTAGTAAGAAAACCTATTAAAAACGAAAAAAAAAAAAAAAAAAAAAAAAAATCATTCGTTAGCTCAGTTGCATACTAGTAAGAAAACCTATTAAAAACGAAAAAAAAAAAAAAAAAATCATCAAGCAAAGGAATTCGTCGTAGCAAGCTTCAAACTTGTAGTTGTGCGTTTCGCCAAAACCACGACGTGCAGAGAGGCCCTAGGAAATTATGGACTGGACGTGTCAAAGGACCAAATTATATGTAGTAACGAGAGTGAAAAATACAAAATTGCCCTCCTTTGTAGCGTGGTAGGTGGCAGCGTGTGTGCTTCACGTTCAAGAGGTCCCGAGTTCGAATCAGATCAATCTGAATAAGATTTTTCTGTGATTTTCCCAAAATGTTACCGATATATTGCATCACAAGTTAAATGTTAACGTATGTATACGTGTAAATATAAGTATACTTAAGTAATTTTCCACCTCTCCTCGTGTCCAGGCTTAGCAATGTCTAAGCTGTAAAACAAGGACGAAATGAAATAAGGCCGGACGACCGACTGAGGTTGTTGGCAGACTTTGTACAGCCTGAGTGCTGCGTGCCCTACCTCAGTAGGGTTTTACAGGTGGGAAGAGGTTTATAAGGTAGCATTATACTCCTCTGGTTGTATGACAAAATCCAAAGCCTTTGCACCCCGGTGGATGCGGTTATATCAGTTAGGAATTTCGTTGTTTAATAGAATTGGGGATAGAATTTTGAAGCCAATCAGTACTTGGCTGGATTAATTGCGGAGCTGAGCTTTTGCTGCTGTAGGAGTAGCTACAGGGCTCTAAAGCAATGCCTGAATCGGAGTCTTGTGGGTTCGTAATCTGCAAGAGACCTAACCAGGACGCTTCGATGTTGTGGTAAATTCGCTTTGAATTTTGCAGCCCGGCGCCTAATTTCATCCTCCACGTATGGAAGAGATCAGACTTCGTGAAGGAGTCTCACGGGGTATATGCGGCCAACAGAATAGATATACCGAAGTCCTCTATTCTGCGAACATTGTAGCCATAGTAGCCTGTTGTCTGCGGCCAGGTCCCAGAACTCACAGGTAGGGTCTACGAGCGTTCGTAAGAGTTGTACGTTTAATCGAATGGGCATCAAACCAGAATCCAGCATAAGATACTGCGAGGCAATTGTCCCCTCCACCCGCTGAGAGATTCCATGAGAACTTTCAACCGACTATATAGGAAAGGACGTCATAGGTAACAAACCAAACCCACCTCTCGCACATAATTTAGGCCTTTCTAGACCGGTGATTATCTTTTGTCATTCACCTTGGTCTCTCTTGTTTTGCATACGTTGTAGTGTGAGGTTTGAATGTATATAACTTGAAAGCTAACTGCTTAAGAATTCTTATACCTATGTATGTTACGCTGTAAATTCCCCGCTTATCCGTTTCTACTCGTCCTCTCACGCTTATGAAGTTCCTGGTATTGAGTATTTATATGTAATATTAATTTTTGATTACATATTTATTGTTTAGTAACATTTTAACGTTTATAAAAATGTAACCTAGCAGTTTATACAGAGAAAAGTGCTTCAAAATATTCAACGGTTAATAGTTTCACTTCCCAAAATATTTCTGTACATTCACAATACTTCTTCTCTAGTTGGAACTTGAGGTCGTTCACTTTAATATCACACTTACGTAAATGTTGATGAATTATTTCATATGGTTTCCCCAATAATTTTACTCACGGAATAATTATACAACATTTCCTTAAATGTTTATTTTATGTCGGTATGAAGTATTAGTATTTTTCTATGAGCATATTTATATTTATGGAAGTTTTCAGGGCATCAATGCATACGTATTAAAGGAGTTATTAGAGCAAAACATTTAAATAAATGTACGAGACACTGTGGAAGAGCACGAGTTTTTCTGAAGCATTTGCATTTATTTTTTAGACTTTCTGCTGTTTATTTAGATCCCGTACGGTATTACAGTACTTACGTAATCACGCAGGCAGGTGCAGTCTACGTATCTATCATTCGGCAGATGTAAGTGCTGTATAATTTAACGTTCCAGCTTTTGTTCACAAGTCTGCGTAACCTAACTCCTATCTCTGACCTTGAGAAGGAAGCTTCTAAAGAATAATTACGATAAGAAGAGCAAATACCATTCAGAAATAATTAAAGGTGCAGAAAATATATTTTATTTCTCGTGCAAATGTTATTAAATATACCTACTGGTTCTGACATCTATCGGGGGCTTTGCCTTTGGAAAAGTTCTCTCATTCCCTGGTTTTGGGCTTTCTTTCTCTCGTCTGTCCACTTTGTTTCTTCGGTTTGTCCTCTTGTTCAACTTGCCACTTATGTGTCTTCATTCTAAAGACGTTCCTGTCTAGGATATCGTCTTGAGTGATTCCTGCCAATTTTAAATCATTCTTTACTTCACCAGTCCATTTCATGGTGACTACTTGTGATTTATTTCTAATTTTCTTAAAATTCCATAATTTGTTTTCTGAGCCTATTTGAGTTAATCGTTTAATATGTTTATAAAATTTTAAAATTCGTTTCCTATCACCATGGGTGTATGCATATTTTTTTTTATTTCCATTTTACTTGTGAGTATGCATTCTTCACTTACGACTTGTGGACCTAAAGTTATTAGAATAATTTTACGTGCCTCTTTTTCTGTATTTTCGATAGCTGCTTTTCTGTTCAAAATTAATGTTCCTGCTCCATAGAGCCACTTTTGTTTAATTACAGTGTTATAGTGTCTTAATTTTATATATTTGGACAAGCATTTTTATTATATATGTTTTGAGTAACGTGCTATACTGTTTCCATTTTTGGCATCTGCTTTTGTTTGCTTTAGTTTCGATTCCATTTTCCTGAATTATTTCCCCGAAATATTTAAATTGTGAAACTTGTTTAATTTTTCCATATTTGGTTTCCATGTATTTGAGTGTTTGTTTATTGCGCGAAATGTATTTACTTTTTTCGAAGGATAACCGAAGACCAACTTTCTTTTGATAATTCAATGTGTTTGAGCTGTTTTGATGTCACGGATTAAGATTGCTAGATCATCTGTGTACGCTAGGCAGTCTATGTTTAATTTTTCTCTCCCTAATATGGTTGGTTGATCAATTTTGAGGATTATTTTCTGTTTACACCATTCTTATATTACTTTTTCAAGAATTCAGTTAAAGAATAGTGGAGGAAGACCATCTCCCAATTTTACTCCTATTTTAAAAGTCCACAAATGTACACACTAGTTTGATGCTACAGATTCTTTGGTGTTTTAAGGATTAGCTTAAGTTTCAGGATTTGTTCTGGACACGATCTGCCTGGCCTAAGTCCTGCCTGATATTCTCCAATACTTGTGTCTAATTATTGTTGTGCTCTGTTGAACAGACATCGAGATAAAATTTTGAAAGGGACTGATAGTAATGAAATTCCGCTATAATTGTTTACATCTGCTCGATCCCCTTTTTATGTAACGAGTTGATTAATGCAATGTTCTACTTTATTATTATTATTATTATTATTATTATTATTATTATTATTATTATTATTATTATTATTATTATTATTATTATTATTATTATTATTATTATTATTATTATTATTATTATTATTATTATTATTATTATTATTATTATTATTATTATTATTATTATTATTATTTATTTATTTATTTATTTATTTATTTATTTATTTATTTATTTGTTAAATTCACACAGATGCACGCGCTTACTTTTATTTGAGAAGACTAGTTAATACGGAGAATAATTCTGCCTAAAGAAAGCTTTCCATGCATCAGCTGGGAATAGAACCTGGTACGGGTGGTTTTGAAAGTTGGCAAGTTAAGCAGACCCTAGATTCATCTTGTAATCAAATTTGTTAAGAGGAATTTGTTAAAAGAAATGTAAGATAACGAAGAGGTGGCGGATTTTCTTGAAAAGGTATTTAACCGACAAGGTTTTGTATAAATTTATTTTGGACCGCGAGAGCGTATCCGCCACTGTGCTTCTCCCTTCTCCCTCCCTCTCTTCCCCTCGATATGGCTCCACCCTCGCGTGTCGCGTCGCGTCGCGTCGCGTCGGGACGCTGCTGTCAGTGCTAGCTGGCTGGTCGTCCTGTAACGTAGCATGGGCTAGTGGCTTGCCGGCGGGCGGGTGGCGGGCGGGGCGAGGGCAAGGCAACAACGGTGGCGCACGCCCGATCCTCCTCCAGTAAGTCAGTCACTACCGTGTAGTGACACGGGTAGCCAGCAAAGTGCGAGTGTACTGTCGAGCTATGTGATCCTTAGGTGTGGCGGCGTTCATCTCCCAGTCCACGTCCTTCTTCAGGGTCCCTGTGATGATGGTAAGCGTGCAACAAGTGGTTACAACAGCCTCATTTGTCACGAAATGACAATTCCGATTGTCACTTTTTTTTCAGAACCGGTTGACAGCTGAAAGTGCAAGTTTGTGTGTGTGTTTTTCTCCCAAGTTGAAACGTCTTGAATAACGTGTGCTTAGGCAAAAAGAAAAGTTATTTTAAGGTGCTAGTATACAGTTACGTCGTAATTTAGTAAAAAGTATTTTTAAAAGAGTGTTGTCTTTACTGAAAACCTCAGACTAACTTTTGTCAACTTATTTTATGTAGTTATTTAGTTACGCCCCCTCATGCGTGTAATTCTCAAGCAAAGCAATTTCAAATTGCTCTTTTTCTTTTATGGCTTTCTCGTCTTTAAAAAGTAATAACAGCTAAGGCAGTTGTTGTAATCAATTGTTTTTGGAATGAAAAATGTCAAAACGTTGCAACATTTATATTATTATCAGATTTCTAGATTTTAACATTCATTTCTAAACAGTAACTAAAGTTTTACCATCGTGAGCTATTCATTTATGTAGAAAAAAAAGAAGATTAACCATGCTCTCCAAATTAAACAAATTATCTAACAACTAAAGCTAAATAGCTTATGAGTTGTGGTGTTAATAAACATTAACTTTATAATACAGTGTCTGACAAAAAACTGTAAGTTATATTAGTACCTTAACCTCTAAAATCCAGAGTATTGTGTTTCTACTTAAATACAAAAGATTTATTTACTCAAGGAAAGGCGAAATAAAAGGCGAAAATATAGCAACGAAATTGTATAGAAATATAATCGTTGGAGCTTTACTGAAATCACATGGCCTGTTAAAGGGCAGAATAGTGCTGCTACAAAGATAGCATATTTGGTGTTTAAAGTGGTGAGAAATTTCGAGATAAATAACAAGTACAGATCATTTTAACCAACTACTGAAGTGTAGTGTTATTCTTAACTTCGAAATAAAGCTCTATATTAGTATTTTTGAGGCTTTTGTAACCACTGCGATTTATGTTAGAGGTTAGAATTAAGTGGACATTGCATAAAACGTAAAAGGTTTTAACTCTTACTTTTGGGTAAGAGTTTTGGTTTATTAATTCGTCAATGTAGTGATGTTAAAAGTGCTGGTTATTGAGATTTTATATCTAAGTGTTGGTGTTATCGCATGAGAATATATTGTTGCATCCTGTCTTTGAACAGAACTTTATGAGATAGGGTTCCTTCAAGTCGTTAAAGCTTTATATCCAACCATGTGATGTTATTTACATTTTTGCTGGATGGATTTAAAAGTTTGTGCTCTACAGCAACAGAAATCATTAACGTTTTACTATGTCGTGTTTGACATTTTCAAAGATTTGTGTCTAAGATTTGTGAATATTGCTCAAAGAATTACTGTTCTGAAAGACATTATTACAAATAGTAAAGTTCTTTAAAATAACGCATGTTTTATGGATAGTTTTCGTTCTTTATTGCATATTTTGAAAAAATTTACATGTATATCTCATTACGTCTTCAGATGTCAAGTTTAAGATGCATCGATAATCTTTATTCTCACGCTTTCATATAAAATGTTTACTCCATTCGTGCATCTTTTGGATACACTCTTAATATAAACTGAATAAATTTTTGTCACTTTTTATCAAATTTGAAGCATTTTGACAGTTTTTTTTTTTTTCGAAATATTTTATTTTCATGGTGCAGAAACTTTTTTGATTATTTCAAGCTTTCATAGTGAAAATAAGTCCTTCAAAACAGCAATTAAGCTGAAAAAAATTAACAGTAATGCTTATAAAGAAATTTTTATCACAGCAGGATTTCGTTATCCTGTTAAAAAGATAAAACTTCCGTTACAGGACTTGCGAAATATCTGTTTTGTTAACGTCTTAAGCAGGTCTTCTAGCCAACAAATTATTGGCAAATTCGCATGTCACGAAGTGAGAAACTTTATTTGCGAATCAAGAGTATTTATCAATCTATTTCATGAAGTGATTGACCAGAAATCTTTATTAAAATACGGTGATAAAACATTTACACATCTGCAAAGCAAACGGCGCTGTTTGAAAATAAAGCAGCAATGCACTTCAGTTGTTTTATCAGTGCAACTTGATCATTTGATACGATTTACTGCCACCTGGCGTGGAATTCTAGAAGTAGACATGTTTCTTAATTCTCTGTATTGTTGGAATCATGTTCATTTAACTGCAGTGCTAACGATGCCCTGGCATGTCCAGAAGAATGAAAATCTGATGTTATATTTTTCTACACATTTTTTAACAAACTATTCATACAATGGCTAATTCTACTATTTACTCCAGGCTAATCACTATGTGGTAAATTTGAAATTCCAGCTCTTTGCATGACTACGGAAGGGGGGGGGGGAACTATTTTACATTTGAAAAAGGTTAATAAAAATATTTGAAAATTGAAACGAAAACGGGGCACTTCTAGAAATTCGTCAATTCCAAATGTCATTTTTCAAGTTTTCTGAAGCAGACCATCGCGAAATAAATAGTCCTATGTTAATGTGATTTAACTTAGCAGTACAGAATGTAAATTTTTTGAACGAGAACTACAAGCTTAAAATAAGTTTTTAAAAAGTAAAAAAGTAGTTTTGTGTTTAAAAATCATCAAATTACAGGTTACCCTATTATTAGTGTTTTGTAACTTTTCATGTACCTTCTCTCCCTATTATCTCGAATAATCCAGAGATTACTGTATAAGACATTGTAAATGAGGCGAATGCATATGAGAAATAAGCTAACAACTTGTCTTCCTAGCGGATTTTGCTGTATTAGGTTGGCATTCGCCTCCGCTTATGCTCAGAGCGGCAACATGGTGTCGTTTGTTGACATCTCTGTGACGGCAGTATTTTCTACTAAGAGGAAACAGGATGGGTGGTCGAATTGCAGGCTCTACAGATGATGACATATATATCCTATGGTATTCCCTTTCTTTTCTAAATATGTCGTAATCATTGTTATCTTCTAAGTTTGTGGTAATGACTTCTTTCTGGTGGATAACATCTGGTGACAAGGTTACCAACGCTGTAAATTACATAAATAAACATTTTCTCCATGACTATGTGCTTAAAATAACCTATTGTCGTGAAATCAACGCACATTTTGCGAACATTTGGTAAATGTGAGCATTTGTGACATTTTAGAGGCTTAGCAGTTTCGATTAGTATATTATTTTTTAGTCAGGACTTTAAATATTAATTTGTAAATAAATTTGCAACTTTAAATTCTTGTTACAACGCTTAAACACGCTACTTTGCTGGAAGATAAGCTGTTTTACAAGGATGTGCGTTTTCCATGCTTTGGTAAAGGCATTACGTGAATAAGATGCACTGTTGTAGGTCTGATCAAAGCATCTGACAACTTCTATGGAGACATGTTTCTCAGCTAGAAATTGTCAGTTGGTTGAGGGTCAATTTTCACTCAAAGGGGAAGGGGAACCATCAGGAACAAAAGTCCTGAAATTAAGAAAAAAGGGTCCTCCAGCGTTGTCATATCAGACGATGAATGAAGTGATGTCAGTTGAGCCCAGGGTACATAGAGCTTAGAGTTACCATTCATCTTTCAGGATAAGGAAAAAAACTCTCACCCTGGCCGAGATTAGAGCTAGGGACCCCTTGAACTTGAGGCAGACGCGCTACGAACTACTTCTCGTACTCTATGTAATCACTCAAAGCAATGCCAGAATTGAAATTTGCTGATAAAGTAAAATATTTACTCCATAAGTGAATAAAAAAAATCCTGTACACAAAACTCACACTTTGAAAAGAGGGCATTTTCGAGGATGGGGCAGTAATAAACCGAAGTATGATAGCCCTAAGAAATTCTGCAATATTTGGGCCAACATTAAAATACTGAGATTTCTGTTAAAATTACCTTTTGAGTCACAATCAACCCAAGGAAAAAAAAAAAAAAAAAAACGTATTTTTTGCATATAAGAAAATCCCCTATTTGGAGAATTGTAGATGGAAAGCATTCTTTTGTTTTCGATATTATAAAATGTTTAAGTGATTTCGATTGAAATACCGTGTGTTTAAGACATTAACATGACAAATAAAATATATATCTTCAACTTTCTAGAATTGCTCTTCTTTCTGGTTATTTCACTACGTAAAAAAATTAATATCTCATAAAATACGTTTAGCCATGCCGTGGCCGAGCTGTTAGACCGCTTGACTTTCAACAAGACGGCACCGGTTAGATCCCAGGCGACCGCAAAGCGAGATTTGTGGTAGATAACACGGCGCTGAAGTGGATTTTCTCCGGGATCTCCGGATCTTCATCATCATCTTTCCTTTCATTCACGTCGCCCTGACTCCGTTCATCTACTTCGCTCACTCTTTCAGGGGACTGGACTAATCACCTATCTTGGATTTTTCTCTCTTATCCAGATTTGCGGTCCCTGAACCCGGCGCCTAATGGCATACGGGGTAGAAGAACAAGAATCCCCTAACAGCTAGTGGTATAATAACTAGGCAAGTTAAAGAAGAAGTAAAATACATTTTTGGCACCACTAAGCATTTTCCGAGCTATTGGTTTGAACTGTCCAATACTTACGGCTTGTCAGAAATCGGCTTTTTAAAAATCTGACAGTCGCAGATTAACAAGTAAATAGTAGACTTTTATAGGAATGCTCTGTAGAAGCCAGTAGAAATGTATGTACCAGTGCAGCGATTAGGATTTATTTTACCTGTCCCTAATATTGCAGTAGTTATTTTGCTTAAATAGTTTGAATATGTGGGGTATGAATTCCTTGAGCTAAATTCTTTATTTCAAGGTGAGCAGACAGTCAGTCCACTTTTGACGTGAAAGGGAAGATAACACAGATGTACACTGCAGATAATAACGTGATACGTGCTTTTCTCAGTCTCTGTGTAAACATTGCACTTCTTGCGACACAGCAGTTTGGTGTCAGCACTTCCCAGATCACACAAGGCAGCAACTTCTGATTCTTTTTTGTCTGACCATGTGTTAAAATGCAATCCGTTCGTGGCGAGTAGCCTGCCGTTTATGACGTAAGAGGGAGCGTTCTGTATTAGTTCTTAAAGGAATCGCCATGGTTTTCCAGAATTGTATTTTGAAACTTGAAGAACACAAAGAAATAGATAAGATTAGCCACCTCCGGATAAGTTACACTGTTCTATTCGGCTGTGCAGTTGAAAATTAGAAAGTTGTGTATTATGAAACCATCAAAATATTCACGGATTTCTCTAATGATCTTAGCAGAAAAAATTGTAATCTAAGTACTTTTTTGCTACTAGAATGCACCTATGCTTGTGATACAAGAATTAAAAGTAAGAATTCACAAAATAAGTGAGCAGGTGTGATTCATACGCCATGTTTTACAAGTCCGGAATATTTATAAAGATATAGATTATTTATAAATATATGGCATTGTATTACCTTTCTCATGGCCATGATATTAAAAAGGTTGCGATGTTCATTTGAGTTGCGTAGAACTTGACTTTTAGAAGACCACAACATTCTACATGGCTGGCCCCACAGCTCAGTCGGTAGAACACCTGCCTGCCGTACTAGGGGTCTCGGGTTCGATTCCCGGCTATAGTGATGGGGATTTTTCTCCGACCTAGACAATTCCTCATCTTCCACAGAGCCTGGAAGTATAAATGAGAGTGCGAATGTGTGCGTGATCTAATGATTAAAACCTAACGAATACGAGTTAACACCTTCGATATGTTCCAAAGGAACCAGATAGGCAATTATAGCAGCAGTAGAGCAGTCTGTTCGAAAATTAAAACAGGACGCTGTGAATAGCATCCGTCGGCTTCCTGATGGGTGGAGGCGAATTCATGTAGATCACTTCTAAGCACTGCAATAATGTGACTTCTCCAAAAAAGTTTTATTTGTTGTTAATTCAGATGTTTCTACTAATTGTTGAATGACTTAAGTATATGTATACACACTTATTATTTTAGTTAATTGATGGAAATTAATCATTTCTCCACACTAGCCGTATATAGGCTAAGATATTTGATGGATAGAGTCAACATGAAAAATTCAATGCCATGGCCGGGATTTGAACCACGGATCTACTGGTTTCCGTCCAGTCGCTCTTAACCTTTGAGCTACCATGGTCAACGTGCCTTCCTGACATTAAATTCTCCAGTTGACTCGTATTTCCCCGGTAGACCACTAGGGCCATGGCATTGAATTTTTCATGTTGACTCTATCCATCAAATATCTTAGCCTATATACGGCTAGTGTGGAGAAATGATTAATTTCCATCAATTAACTAAAATAATAAGAGTTAAAATGATGAAGCCTGGGACTTAAGTACTTACAATAGTAAGTCGCCACGAACGGTGTATCTCGGATGCGAGAGCCCCTAGTGGTCTACCGGGGAAATACGAGTCAACTGGAGAATTTAATGTCAGGAAGGCACGTTGACCATGGTAGCTCAAAGGTTAAGAGCGACTGGACGGAAACCAGTAGATCCGTGGTTCAAATCCCGGCCATGGCATTGAATTTTTCATGTTGACTCTATCCATCAAATATGTATACACACATTTGCCAGAGAGAATTTGATTTTATATTATATATAATTTTTCCTGCCCTGTTTTTCATATTACCTTTATATGTTCAGTATTCAAGTATATATGCTATTAAACTATTGTCGCCGATCGCATTGTTGGTTGAAGGCGCCGCAAAGTCAGAGCTGTACGCGTGAGCAGGAAAGAAAGAGACAGAGAGTGGCGCGTAGAGCTGGACGCTTGCCGAGAGAGACAGAGTTTTCTGGAGTTTTCGGCTTTTCTGATTCCGTCGTGATTGTTATCGAGAGGTCTACCGCATTGTAGAACAATGACTGAGAGATATAAATAGTGGGCAAAGTGTGTGAAGCAGTGGAGTTGATCTGTGCGGACATTTGAGTTGTACCGCAGTATTCTTTTGTTTGTTTACGTGACACGCGGAACGAGGTGACTTTGAAGATGCTGTTTGTGTATATCACGGATTGTACAAAGTTACTGTTTACTGCAATAGAGTATTTTAAATTTCTGCAAACAAGACTTTTGATTTCACACAACCCACGAAGTCACACTATATACTTCTTTGTCATGTTCAATGTTCACTATCCTTTGTGGCTCTATGTGAACTCAATCTAATCTAACAGTGAACTCCCAATATTTCTGTGCGGGTTTTTCGGCCATCTTTGTGCACGCCAAAAGTAATTTTTTTTCGTTCCTTTAGAGCTATTTTTCCCCCCTAAAGGACTCGTTGCAAAGTCAATAATGGCGAACCCAGTTATACGCGATGGTGAATGTTCCATTACTCAGATGGAAGGCAGGCTTTACTTCAGGAATATTGACTTAGTGGTCTTAATTTGATATAAAGAAAGGTTTATGGTCAAACGTATCTCTTCCATATTTATACCTCTGGTAATAGCCATGGTGCAAAATTATTTTCTGATGAATTGAGCCCACTTTATCTCCTGTACACAAATTGTACTACACACTTATTGAATTTGGTTTACTAAATATTAGAGTATCTCTGTATATTCGTGGACGTCATTTTGGTGTTTCCACTGCCATTAAATAAGAAAGTTTTGCACTATTTTATTAGGTTTTGCAAAAACACTTCGTTTTGGTCTTCAGAGGACATTAATTTCCATTGACTATAAGGATTCAAACTATATTAAATGCTTATCTTAATTTCTGTATCTCTCCCACTTTCATTTGGATATATTTCTGCATGTAAAAGTTCGCTGAACTGTTATGATAAATCATACAATAATGAACTCTAATACAGTTTCAGCAACGAAATAAAATCAACAGTGTTGCCAAACCGATAGGTTTAAGCGAAGGAATATTGACGTCTAATACGACAGTCGGCTGGTAAGTCCCCGGCCTCACAAAAACAAAAAATTCTTTATTTCTCAACATAATCTCCAGAAAGGCTAATGAATTTGTAATATTGGTGTTATAATTTAATTAAACCATCTCTGTCGTGCGATTTATCATTGTCCTCAAAATAGCTGTTTACCGCAACAATAACCTCGTTGTTGAAAAAATCTTCGCCCTCCAAGAAATTTTTTGAGGTTCGGGGGACAGGTGACGTTACTGGGTGCTCCATCTGGCGAATAGAGTGGATGCTCAAACAATTCGATCTTTAGTTCGCACATTTTTCCCATGGTCGGAGCATTGTGAAGAAACAAAATGTTTTTCTTTGCCAAATGAGTCTTTTTCTTTTCACCTCATCACTCAAACGTTGCAGTAAGTTTTCGTAGTAGTCGTCAGTGATGCTTTTACCATCTTCTAAGCAACCAATAAAAATAATTCCCTGTACATCCCAGAAAACACTTGCCATAACCTTGTTAGCTGACAAAATTGTCTTTGCCTTTTTTGGAGTTGGCGCACCTGGTATAATCCACTGTTTTGTCTGTGATTTACTTTCTGGAGTGTGGTGATGTATATAAGGTTTATCGATTGTAATAAGCCATCTCAAAAATTCACTGAGATTTTTACAGTAGAGCTCAAATTCTTAACAGAAATAGGTTTTCTTTGCAACTTTTGATCAGGTGTCAACAAACCAGTACCCATCTTGCACAGACCTTATGATAGCCCAAAACATTACTTAAAATATTGCCTGTACGTTCTTTTGATATGTTTACAGCCTCTGCTATCTCAAACAACGTTAATCTGTAGTCTTCCAGTACTAAACGAATTTTTTCAATGATCACTGGAGTTGTGACTTCCGCAGGGCGTCCAGAGCCAGGCTCATCACTAGTGCTTGTACGTCCCATTTTAAACTCTGCAACCCACCTTTTAACCATTGTACTTATATGAAGGGGCAGAGTCTTTCAGTCCATTTCCTCCTTGATTTCTTTAGGTGTTAAGCCTTTCAAATGGAAGTATTTAATCACTGCTCGTTTTTCCACATCTTCCATTTTTGTGAAAGCTCTACACTAGTCTGGCTAAAATGCTGTCATTCCATAAGTAAACAAGCTATTGACCTGTAACTATGGATACAAGCTAGTCCAGAGTTAAACTATATGATGCCATCCGTCAAACTGGCCCAGTGACGCCATCCCTGTGAGACCCGGGACTTAACAGTCGACCGTCGTAATGCACCTTTTGGGTTTTATTTCATTTTGAACGCTGGAGAGTTTACATTTTGATGAAGTCACTCGTATGCAAGTCTTATTTTTAAGAGGAATTTTCATCAGTTGAACGATTTAAATTGCCAGACCTCGTGCTGACATCTATCGGATTTGACATCAAACGTTTTTGAAGATCCTCATGTTTTTATCATGCCACTTTGAGTAGATTAAAAGCAACGAAAATGTTTCCATATAAAAAGATAGTTTTGCGTGGGAAAATGTAAAGTGTAAAATATTGAATTTAGGTCAATGTTGTGTATTTCCGTGAAATTTCAGTATCATATTTTTTAATAGAATGCAATACTCTCTTACGCAATAGGTCTCGAAAATAAACAGTAAAGAAAATAAATTAAAGTTTTGTTGCATCGAAGATTATTCCGTTAACACGTAGCCGTTCTGCTAACAAATGCATATCGAGGCTAAAAAGAAAACAGCTGAAGTCGCTTCTGTTTGGAAGCAAGTACTTGGTTTATGAAGTATAGCATTCAAGATGAACCACCAAACACAGGCGTGGCATTTGATGTTATGTTTTGAGCTGTAGAAAGTGTTGCAGCATCACTGTTCTGTCTCCCTCTCTCCCTTCATTGCTGTCAAGTGCTCCAGCGCATTCCAGCCTCTAATCGTTGTATAGAGTAACGAACGTTTCTTCGCTACGGTTGCTTTTGGAAAAACAACTTGTTGTGCCAGCTCTTAGCAAGAAGGTACATCATAAATTTACATTTTACATTGTCAAATAGCGGAAAAAGTTCGACGCTTACATAAAATTCGTGTTTTCGGTATCGACCTTTTTTTTTTTTCGAATTTTCTGGGAATAGCCTGTGAAGTTACCCTAAATGACTGGCAAATCCTAAGAGATGGGCTATACAAATGCAGATCACTTAAAGAATTCAGTCCATATCAAATATATTTTTATACAGTTAACCATTTCCGAGATATTCCTTGTTGGTTTGAATTTTTCAATGCTTATATTTTTCTCAAAACCATCACATAGCGACCAGCCCTTAAAAGATTTTACTATCGCTTAAGCCTTTTTGTATTCCCTTATAATAATTATAAATATTTATTGGAATCGTTTATTTAAACCTAACATCCTTCAAAGTTATAAACATTTGTTTAAGTCGAAATATTTATTTGCATCGCTAGAATCGCATCTAGTGTCGTATATGAATAGAAGAAGTCCGCGTCGATGGTAGATGGTAGTGCGTCTGCCTCACGCTCAAGAAGTCCCGAGTTCGAATCCCAGTCAGGGCGTTAACTGGATAAGGTTTTTACCCGGGTTGTACCTTATTCTGAAAGACGAATGTCGGGTAACTCTAAGCTCTGTGTACCTTGTGGTCATTTGTTCATTTCATTCATCGTCTGATATGCCGTAACGTTGGAGGACGTAAAATTAAAAACAAATGAATAGAAGACTATTTTGGTAAAAGAATAAAAAAGAAATCTCATTGATGGAGGAAGTTATATACATTTTAATCAACTCCCTGTTAGCAAAGCTTTTGCCGAATATTCTTTACTGCTTTTGATTGATATTTGTATTGCAGTTGTCTCTTACCTATAGTAGATTTAAAAAGTATCACATTCCTCTTAAAAGAGATTTAAAAAAAATGCATCCGTATTTCAGGGTCCCTTGAACCTATTTTTGACTTAACTGTCTACGTCGCAAAGTATCCTATATATGCAAACCATAACATAAAGTCCATTAAAATATACCAGTTGTATCTAAGTTTTTCGTACCGTTAGCCGTTTTCAATATGTTTATGTTTTATGGTTGAAAGTTGACATTTCTTCTCGGCTCTTCAATATTTGTCGCGCTAACGTAACATCGATAATTGGATCACTTTCTATATTGAGATAATGTGTATTTTTATTTGGTAGCTGTTTGTTGCATTCTTTATTCATTTCATGAAGTATAGATTAGTGTGCAACCAACCACTGGACATTTTTTTTTGTCTTCACAACTATTTTAATGGCCTGTATCAGGTTTTATCTTAGGTACAGGTTTCCAGAATATTGTGACTTTGTGGGTTCGTAGAATTAAAAGTCTTGTTTGCAGAAATTTAAAATTCTCTGTGTTGCAGTAAATAGTAACTTTGTACAACCCTTGCAGTAGTAAAATGACGTGACATACAAACAGCAGTCTTCAAGGTCATCTCATTCTCAGCTGCACTTAATCAAACCAAAGAATTCACTGCGGCACTCACACCACTGCACAACTGCAACTGACTCAACTCAACTAGCAATTGACTCCACTGTAACACTTTGCGGGGTTTTTATACCTCCAGTCATTGTTCTAGAATGCAGTGGATCGTCCGATAACAATCGCGACGCAGCGAGAGAAAGATGGAACTATCCAGACATCACTGTCTCTTTCTCTCTCGGCAAGCGTCCAATTCTGCGCGCCACTATCTGTCTTTTTCTTTCCTGCCCTCGCGTAGCTCTGGCTTTGCGGCGGTTCCAAGGAAACCATGAGATCGGTGAAAATATGAATAAAAATAGCTGGCAATTTAGGGGGCAGGGAACTGTGGGATCCTTAAAAGAGGGGTACAAAAACAGGATAAATACAAAGTTCCGTATGTTAAATGTAGCGCCTTTAAGGAATACAATGCAAAGGGATCAGAAATTTCTTCCCACACAAAGCAATCTTTTATATAGACAGTTTTTCAATATATTTTTATGTTTCGAAAATATTCTCTATGATCATCTATTTCTGTAATTATCTGCTATCCGCATCTGCAAAGTTTTATACTGTGGAAAAATTTACTCCAGTAAAACAGATTAGCAGTTTGCAAAATGTGTTTATTTTCGAAACCTATCGATGCAATCTTAAGAACTTTTTTGTGTAATTTACGTCCTCCAACGTTAAGTCATATCGGACGGTGAATGAATTGGGTGAAATGATGCTCAAATGAGTCCAGGGTCTATGGAGCTTAGGGTTACCCAACATTCGTACTGTTGACAGTATAGGCATACAGAAAAATGCGAATTACTGTTGCAACCTTTAGTATCTTAGAGCTATGATTGTAGAATTCTTAAATAATGATTAACTGGAGAAACTCAGTTGCACAATAATTGCTTACGATTCAAGGGTTAAAATGAAGATTTTATTTTGTGAGTAGGTGTTGATTCCGAAACGAGGCCGCAGGCCGAGAGCTTCGAACAAAATAAAATCCTTTAACCCGTGCATCATACAGTATTTTAGACAGTCCTGGATATTTACACATATAGATTATATACAAATATATGATGTTGTCTTACTTTTCTCATGTCCATAATATTCATCGGGTTGCGATGTTTATTTGTTTTGCGTAGCAGCGTGACGTTTAGAAAACAACATTCTATATAAGGGAGGCAGTGGGAATATTAAAACGAGAAAAAATGTAACAAGCATTTGATTAATTAATAAATTGCAACTTTTTCCAAATCTACTCATGAACTGTCATTTTATATAAATATTAACTCAGATTCAGGCCTTTTTGAATGAAGCGATTCTGACATTCCGCAAGAAACCAAACTTGGCGATAAGAACTTTTGAGCACTGAGTGAAAATTGTTTCTACTTTTAACACAATTATAAACCACTAAAAGGCCCATTTTTACTATCAACTGTCTAAAAATATTTTTAAATCTGCGTTTTAACAGTTCCTGTTCCTACGTCACTCGGAAGATAATATGAACACATCAAATGTTGAAAACTAACATTAACGATGTTGGCTAGGACAGAAGGTTTAAAGTCCAGTGTGGAAGGGAGAAAGAAAAGGTCAGTGTGCCGACGGACGAAAATTTGATACGGACAGCAAGCTGACTACATCGCACCGCCTGTTGACTTGAATTTGGGTGTAATGATGTGATTTTAAAATATCTATATTATTTCCGCTTTTAGAGTATTGAAACGTTGCATATTTAAACATTTAGTAACAATAATCTCAGACAACACTGATAGCATTGTCATTTTGATATTGTTACTGTTTTTTCTCATTCGGTCCTCGAAATAATGGGCTTCGTAATACGACACGCCTCCATTGTTGAACCGCCCAAACTCGAAGAAAATTCAAGCAGCCAATCTCTCTTTTGACGGTTTTGACCGGCAGAGCAACGGAATTCCTCACTCTCTTGCAGTAGTGCATAGCGACAACAATACTGTGTTCATAAGGAGAAACAATAGGAATGTCTTCCGATACGAAGGTAATAATTTACTTATATTGCCGTAATGAATTATATTTAACTATTTACGTATCTATTTTCAAGTAACTATGCAATTAGGGTTAGCATATATTATGTTAAATAACTAGCTATAAAGGAGCAAGAAATGTGCAACATTGTTTTGTATTTTGTATATTATGGTTACGAAACCGTCATATAAAGTCACTAATTGTCTTTCAGAATACACAATTGTGTTACATCAAACAATAACAGCATCGTTACAGAATATTAGGTTCAATATCGTGCATATTATGTTAATTAGACAGTTTAAAAGACGTATAAAATAGTTATTTATGGGACTTGTGAGGTAAGTTGATGTTTATTAGCGACTGAACCCGGGGCGTTAGCGTCGAGAGCATAATAAACATCAAACCTCGCTAGTCCCATACGTAATTTTATCCCTTACCTAAGAAAAAATCGACTTCAATTATGAATTATAAAAATATTAAAAATCGTTTTACAAAAGATTTAGAATCGATGTTATTTCTAGATGTAAGACAATGTTGGAGGCTTTGAATAGCGAAGAATCGTAACTATGGTGATGCAAAAATAACAAATGGTATAACTGTGTGTCATAATGAGTGATTCAGGTGACGAAAGTTCTGTACCTGAAGAAATTCGTGAAGAAGCTCGAATTGCTTATCTCAGTTCGCTACCACGAAAGTCTTGTGTTTCAGGTAACTAAAGAAAAATTGAACATCGGACCAAGCCATCTACGTGGTAATCGATAGTCAAAGAGATTATAATATAACATCTTTGACACTATATTAGAATAGACGTTCCTGAAGAACAATGTGTTTTTGTCTCGCAAATTTTAACTTTATTCTTCTGCTTGACCTGTTATATTGACTCTGGTAGAGATAATTCGACTCTTTGCAGAGTTATTCATGTCTAACAGTAAAAGGCCTACTTTTCAGTAACAAAAGTGCCGCGTAATGATGTTTTTTTTTTTAATGGTGGCGGGTAAACAGAATTTATTACATCGCCGACTTCCCTGAAAACAACATTGCAATTTGAAAGCTTTCTAGGTTCTCGAACTAGTACTCTTTTATATACTCTTGTACAAATTATTTTAAAATTTACTTAGTGTTAATCGAGAAGGAATGTTTAACCATTTTGTTTTAAACACAAGGAGAATATAGAAGTTCGAAGCCACTTGTTTAAAAGCACGTCGTATAAGTGACGCTTTGAAATTTTATACTCTGTGTCATTGCAAGAAACTACTGGTCATGTTAGTGTTAAGAAAAAGATAAAAATGGAAACGTCATCTGTGTTCAATTGTGTGTTAATGAACTAAGTTCTTGTTTGTTAATTAATGGTTTTAAAGTTATACTAAATTATGCAACATTCTTTGAGAATGAACACTATTACAGTCTATCTTCGGAAAATTCAAGTTATACGTATATAATTTGTCATGCAGAATATCTTAAGGGTATACTATTTTACTCAAAATTTATAACCCATTTATTAGAACATCAGATATGTGTAACGTTTGTCATATAAAGGATAATTTGGCGTGGGAAGATTTTCTTGAAAATCTACAATGCGTGTTCCTGGAAGGTTAGGTACAAAATGTATGACGCTTTTTATTTCCCAGTGAACGCGCGCCTTTTTCATTCTTTTTTGTTTTTGTTGTTTCAAAAGAGACAAAACAATTTTGTCTTGGTTATACTTTGTGCAATAATTGCATATAAGAGTTAATGCTAGCTTAAAATTGTGCAAAAGTGATGCACTGCTTCTTAGCTCAAAATATTGCAACAGGTGCACTTTCCTGTTGTGATTTTGTTTCTGTGATACCTATTTGTTTTGCTCTAAATAACACAAAAGATAATTTTATACAATGAACTAGATGGTTTTCCAATATATTAATTCTCTTGAGGGAAAAAACTATATGTAATGTAACAAGGTAATATTTTTTCGTAAATAGTAATTCTTATTTTCACGTTTATGTAAACATCTGGGCAAAATGTAATGAAGCATGAAGAAAGCTTTCATATTTTAATGTATTTTGATAAAAGGTGTTGAAGACTTAAATTTTTGAGCATATAAATGATGAAAAATGAATTTTTAAAAGGATCTTGGCTTTCCATTGGTAGAGTTTCGAATTTTTATTCAAGGTCGCTTTTTAACCGTTTGTTTCCCAGCATCTCATTCTAATTCGGTGTTAAAGACGTTTCTATTACTCATATAAAGGTAAAAATGGTTCAAATTCCCCATCATCGTTGTCAAATAGTAATTTTGCTCAAAGGCCTCTTTATCAGCATGGAGGTTCTTTTTGGTGCGGTAAATCTATGACACAGTACCACCGGCTTTACCTCCCTTCCGAAGGAAGTTGCGCTAAGGATTTTTACGTCTGAAAAAGTCCATCGTCCTCTATCGGGTTTGAACCCACAACCTGGGGAATCAGATACTAGTACTGTCTGCTCACCACCAGAGGGCAAGGCAGAGGAGTGTATAACGTAATCACTTTTGCTGTGTTATCTCGCCTTCCGGATATGCTAAGGATGCTTGCTAGGTTCATGTAAAATACACAGAGTTGTCACATAACTCACCCATGCATAACTATCACTGCAATTATTGAAACGAGCATTCCATCTGGCAGCATGGGTGATTCTTATGCACTCTCATACACTTTTCATAGTAAACAGATCCACGACCAAAATTGATAAACCGTTCAAATCCCTCTCCCTCTTCAAGAACTGTTTGCCTTCTTGTAGTGGGCAGACAGTTACCCCTAGACTAGGGAGCACTGCGCTAGAGGTACAAAAACTAATATTAAACGTTTTAATATGGCCATAAACTTGGTGGAGTAGACACAAACTCGAGCAAACAGAATAAAGGAACTAAAATTATTAAAAGCTACACTTAAAGAAGTTCTAAAGGGGGACAAAATGCACATACCAAAGATCACTGCTAACGAAATTGCTAGAAACAATAAGAAGAGCGGCTTGAGATTCTGTCCTTTACGGAAACACTCGGTGCGTGATAGAGACGCAGCGCTGCCATTGTAACTTGAGGCGCAAATTCGTCTACCAGTTGGTCCACGACGTGCAGCGCGGGACGTGCCATTTGAAGCAAGACCGATGTCAGCCGCACAGGTCAGCTGTGAGCCTGCAGGTATGCAGCAGTCTTGCAAATCCTTCATTCAGGTGCTCTGAGCTATAGATGTCCTTCGTTTTACACGAGAAGTCAGTCACTTATATTCAACAAAACACTGGCGACCAGTGATCGCAATGAAAGTCATTTGTATGGAGAATTTTCTCAAAGGTTGCCAATCGCTGACTAAGCTTTGCTTACAGTGTAAATAGGACGAAAAGAAGAAACAGAAGGGTGAAAAGGGGTTATTTATGATACAAAGGTTAAAAGAAAGATTGTGTTTAGTGAGTAGGTGTGAAAACTATGAAAAAAGCCGTTTTAACCCATACTGGTATTGTTCTATATTTCTCATGATATTGATATTCATCGCGTGCGATGTTCATTTGACCTGCGTAGCAACACGACTTCTAGAAAACGACAACACTCTACATAAGAGAGGCAGTGGAAATAAAACGATGGAAATAACGTAACAAAACTTTAATTTATTAATAGATACAACTTTTTCCAAACTTACTCGTCTTTTCAGATAACTGAAGGTTATTTGTGGCATTTTACTCAGATTCATGATCTTGAATGAGCTGATTGTCACATTCCTCAAGAAACAAAAGTTGGCATCACCGGCGTGTTAAAAGTTTTTGAGCGCGGAGCGAAAGAATTTTCTACTTTTAAGATAGTAGTAGATTGTTAAAAGGCTCACTTTTACTCATATAAAGATAAAAATTGTTTCAAATGCCCATCATGATCGTCATCAAAGAATTACAAATGTCTACCAAGATACTGTAACCCTATGTGGAAAACGTTAGCGAATATAAATACATTTCTGGAAAACAGAAGTTTGCGCCTGTTATCCTGTTACACATTATGCAAGATAACTCACAGAAAAAGTCCTGTGTTGATATTCCACTTGTAGGTTAATTAACTGCTAAGGTGTAATATTTTTTTTTTCGCTTTTTGACACACCTAAGTCAGATTCTGTAGATTTTGCTAGAAGTAGTCGGCCCTAGTTGCCTCCCTGTACAGTTGTTTTTTGTAATTTACGTCCTCCAATTTAAGTCATATTGGACGTTGAGTGGAATGGATAAAATGATGCTCAAATGAGCCTAGGGTCCATAGAGCTTACAGTTACCAGTTACCCGACATTCGTCTTTCAGGATAAGGGAAAACCCCAGAAAAACCTTATCCAGGTAACTGGCCCTGACCGAGATTCGAATTCGGGACCTCTTGAACGTGAGGCAGACACGTCCCTGTACAGTTGATTAGTTTGTTCACACTCTTTGTAAAGGAATCGCTCTTCTGTAGCATAACCAATTAGAGTTCTAGTGAAGAAAAGACAATCTCAAGGTGTTCCTGGAATTAAGAAACTTTAGAAATACACAGATAACGTTCACAAAATTAGAGACAGTATAGAATTCTTAGAATTCGCTAAGTCACAGAGTGAAAAACTATATTACATAGAGAAATTGCAAATTTGGCAACGCAATGAACGAACTTTTGTGGGGAGTCGTGATGTAACGGGAGAAATTGATTAAAAGGGCGCGTATTTGTAATATCTGCGTATATTCATTCATGTTTTATAAACCTACAAAGCGTTTACTGTGATTATCACATAGTGCTTAAAACCGCGCTCCGGTTATACCGTACCTGGCAAAGTGTCGGAAAGAACGTGTAACAATGAAGTTGTTTACGCAAGCCTATGGCACATATACGGCGAGTCAGTGTATGTGCACTCTGTTGAGATGCAATCGTGTCATACATTGGCAGGTGCGAGAAATCATAACATAAAGTGATTGAATATTGTAACAAGAACAAAGAAGAGGGAATCAAAATCGCTTTATGTCAAGCAGTTGTATAATAATTAACTAACAAAGTGGTCTATTTGCGTTTCGTATGCCGGTTACTAATATTTCGATCTTCTGGTAAACAAGATAACAACCGAATGCAGCACCTGTCAGTGAACGTCAATACGCTTCAGCGCTCTGCCATGTAGGTCGGACGAGAGCTACATCTAGTGGCGCCTCACGTATGCTCATTATTGAAGTGCGAATTGCGAACTAAAATGGCATGATCTGCCATTACTGTTTGAGAATGACGTCATAGCGTAGTACGTAAGATTTAAACAAGGGAGTTCCCAACTACGTGCCTCATACTGTTATTCCGTCCTATTTATTATTCCCAGAAATGATCCACCAAACTTGCCCCAGAGCGTATTCCCTAGCATTATGGCCTACTTACTGAGGTGGAATACGGATGGTTTGGGCGTGGCTGTTATTTAAACAGGACCATTACACTGCATACGCACATCGATTGGAGGGGAATTCTCCCCCGCTAACGTTTTTCAGCGAATGTTTATAAATATTTGATCGTGTTAGTTCTACATCCCTGATTTGCAACAGCGGCGTCATTATACCATCATTATGATGGATCGGCAGCGCTTGCAGATGGGAGGTGCACGAATATTTCATGACATTCCCAAACAACCTCCGCTCTCCTAGGAGTCGAAGTCGGTTTCGTCTCTCCAGAGGATTTCACTTTGACTCTAATTGCGGGCTCCTATTGCTTCCTCGGTCTTGTGGCAGAATCGACCAAGGTTGGCTCACAGAAACCGGGAACGGGATTGCCTGTGGCCTTTCGCCTGTCATTTGATAATATATTAGGATGAATCCTCGATATTTAATGAGCCGTTTCGTCTGTTGCCCGCATTCGGGAGGCACAGGTTGGATTCCCGTGGCCGACCTACCTGACCCATGGTTTTTTCAGGGGTTTTCCCGGGTCGCTAGGCGAATGTTGGATAGGTTAATTACATCCCCGAATTTCCTGTCCCTCCATTTCATCTCCATTAACATTTCATATCATCTCTCATCTGGTGGTCTCTTTCAGGGTTGAAGTGTCTCGGTGGTGCATGGCAGGATGATATGCTCTGAGGAAAACTACTTCCTCCTCCGGTAGGTCGGTTGCCGTCCTCAGCTCCAATGCTGGGACCATTTCGGGACCCCCAGCCAGGGTCCTTTGGGGCTCGGATCGCCTGCCTTGGTACCATTAGGGATCGGCTGCTGGGCTTGTTGCCGTCCCGATGCAGGGAAGCGGGTTCGTTGTCCTGGCCTGTCGGGGGAAGTATCTATCCAAATAAACTGTAGGGACCCTGCCCTCTGTATTGTCGTGGCTCCTTGGGTCGGCCGTCCTCTGTCTCCTTCGCCTCATCCTTCCTCCCGGGGGTGTCCCCACATGGGCCCAGCATGGTGGCCTACGTACCGAATCCCCTCCGTAATGAGATCCGAATCCCTCGGTACTTACGATACCTCGGTACTCACGATATCGACAAGGAACGAAACTTCAGAAATCTTGCTGGACACATTTTCGATACTTCACTGGTGATTCTGCAGTTTTTATTTTATTTTCAAATCATAGAATATTATTGCAGCAAGTAGAACACTGCAACGCCCGAGAAATTACTGCAAATGTGGTATCGCAACATTATGCAAGAAAATAATCGTGTGTCAGATTCAGTGCCAGTTAACAGTTCCCAAGAAGATATCACTGCATAGCTCAACGACGGTTTGTCAGCTCCTCTTTCTAGTACACTGGATTACTGGAAAACAAATTCAAAATTTCCAGAACTATTTGCCACTAAATATTTATTTATTCCACCTGCAACAGCTTTCTTTGAAAGGCTATTTAGCACAGCTGCACTCATGTGACAGAAAAAGAAGTAGACTTGACCAGGAAGGAATGGAAATGCTAGTACGAGGGCTGTTCAATAAAGAATTCGTCACATTTTTTTACAACATACCTTTACTCATCCTCATAATTTTGATGGTCCTTCTCAAAATAGTCTCCCCTGAATGTGATGCACTTGTCCCAGTCTTTCTGCCAGTCTTCAACGACATGCTGGAAACCATTTTTGAGAGATCCTTCAAAATCGCCTCCTTAGCCTTCACCACTGCTTCTGATGATGGATAATGCCTCCCACGAAGGCGTTTCTTGAAGTTAGGGAATAGAAAATTCACATGGGGACTATAGGAAGGGTGAGGGTGCACTTCACGTTGGTTTTTGAAATATATTCAGCAACAACATTGTCAATATGCGGCCGCGCATTATCGTGGTGCAGCATCTAGCCAGCTTCACGGAAGTGTGGTCTTTTGCGCCTGATATGGACTTGCAATGTTTTCGGGACATCCCAGTAGTATTGTCCACCTACTGATGTGTGTGCAGGTACAACATGCTGATAAACCATTCCATGAATATCAAAGAATGAGATGGCCATAAGTTTCCCTGCAGAAGCAACCACTTTTGCTTTTCTGGGAGTTGGTGATGAAGGAGATTTCCACATTGAGCTTTGCTGTTTGCTCTCAGGATCAAAATGATGCAGCCAAGTTTCACCAGCAGTGATTACGTTTGAAAGAAACTCCGGATCTTCCTCTAACATCAACTTTAACTGCATGTTACCTCCATTGCAGCGGTAGGCGATACTCAACATGGTTGAACTTGCCTGGTTCTCACAGGCGGGAACCAGGAGTACCAACAATGAAACTACTACGGCGTGTTTGTTTTACATTAAGCTAACAGAATATAATAAGATTGAATTTTAGTGCAAAAAATTATGACCGTAAAAAAATTATGATCGTTATTTATTGAACAGCCCTCGTATTTTGGAGCAAAAACTTATAAAATTGAACTATTTTGGTTTTAAATGTCTAATTCAGAGTTTAGAAATAAGAACCCGATGGTTTTAAGTTCAGTCTCATTAAACATATGCAGCCCGCCTCGGTAGCGTGGTGGTAGCGTGTCTGCCTCACGTTCAAGCGGTCCCGAGTTCAAATCTCGGTCAGGGTGAGTTACCTGGATAAGGTTTTTCCGGGGTTTTCCCTTATCCTGAAAGACGAATGTCGGATAACTCTAAGCTCTATGGACCCCGGGCTCATTTGAGCATCATCTCACCCATTCCATTCATCGTCCGATATGACTTAACGTTGGAGGACGTAAATTAAATATATATATATATATATATGCACCTAATTCATTTTATTGGTAATACACAATTCTCCTAACATTCTATTTTGTATTGGAACTAGAAGTAGAAATAACGGTATCGTTAAATGAAGTATCGGTATCGTGGAAAATATCGTGTATCGATATGGAGAATCGAGCATTGAGAAAAGGTGGTATCGATCCATTCCTATAAAACCACTTGGGGAAAGCGTAGGATGTCTAATAAATGATAACAGTTTAAGTGGGGAAGTTTGCAAAGAAAGTTCTAAAGTTTTGCCCGCCAGGATTTTCCAAACATAAAATGTTTTTTGCAAATTATACAAATTGTCGCGACAGTGTGATGACTTGATAGCTACACTGAATTAGTTGACAATTGAAGTGCGGTTTGAGCCACGTGTAAGATGATTCATTTTCATGATTTGATGTCAATAAGTTTGTAGGAATTACCGAGAAAAAAGTTCAGTAGCAGAGAAGAGTGCAAGAAGTGTAATAATAACGGTGTCCGTTGTTCGCGCTTTCCCTCGGCCAATGAGCGCGTTTTACCTTGCTCTATTTCCTTTGACACTTCGGAATATGCATTCATCGAAATTAGTTCCAATTTTCCTTGCTTAGGTAAGTACCACCAACTGGTTGGAATAGCTTGCGTTAGCTATTTGTGGCATTATACCAGATAAGATAAAAGTTTTCGTCACGTGACTCAACTCTCCGCATTCCTACGTAGCAGATACTCTCGTCAGTGTTGCCAACACTAGCGACAAGCCGCTAGATCTGAAGTCTTTTAGCGACAGAAGGATAAGGTCTAACTTCCTCGACCTATTCCATAATTGAACTTTGCTAATAAAACCTTATAACCTTACTACGTCTGGTAACACAAAAATTTATCGAACCTGGGCTCATTTGAACATCATTTCATTCATCGTCAGATATGACTTAACATTGGATGTCTGTAGTGTGGTGATGGTGTCACGTTCAAGAGGTCTCTAGTTCTAATCTCGGCCAGGGTGACAAGATTTTCCCTTATCCTGAAAGTTGAACGTCTGGTAACTGAAAGCTCTGTGTACCCTGGACTCATTTGAGCAAGGTTTCATTCATCGTCCGATGTGACTTAACGTTGGAGGACATTGGCCCGTCGCTGTATCGTGGTAGTAGTGTCAGGTTCAAGAGGTCTCTAGTTCCAATCTTGGTCAGGGTAATAAAGTTTCCCCTTATCCTAAAAGATGAATGTGTGGTAACTGAAAGCTCTATGTACCCTGGACTCATTTGAGCATGATTTCATTCATCGTCCGATATGACTTAACGTTGGAGGGCATTGACCCGTCTCTGTAGCGTGGTGGTGGTGTCACGTTCCAGAAGTCACTAGTTCTAATCTCCTGAAAGATGAATGGCTGATTCATCGTCCGATATGACTTAATGTCATTCAGAATGAAGGAGAACTTCTGAGGACGTTCCCAGGCTGCACATTTCATTTGTCATGAAAATACATTGAACATTCATTTTTGGGAGGGAAAAAAAATTAAAAATCCAAAAAAGTTGAATGTAAGGGGTATTCTGGTGCGAGGGAAAGTTTTTTTTTTTTAAAATATTCGTGTGCCATCAACCGATTTTTTTTATCGGTTCATACACGTGGACTCATAATAAAAATGCATTTTTTCAGAAGGCCTCAAAAATATTTTATTGTAAAATAGCGTTATTTTGTTATAGTTACTAAAGAAAGTAAAAAACGCTGGTATATCAAATTGATAATAGTAAAGACGACTTGTTGTGGCATGTCACAGGATCGAAAATTGAAAGTAGAGTAAACAAAAGATGGATTTACAATGTGAGGTCTGATGCGAGAGGACAGGGTACCGTTTTAAAATGCAAATTGCTGATACGCTGTTGCTGTTTTCAAAGGCGTGGACGCAGCGACCGACCGGCTTCTGGTTCCGCCGTTTTGATCTCCGTAATTGCGATGTGCCGTTAAAGGTCGTATGGTATGCTTGCGCTTTGGAATCATCTGCGGGGAACTGTTGCTCTGATATCCCTTGTCAAAGAAAACACCTTCACCGGGTTGAGTCAAGACGGCCATCTATCTAAATGGCACATTTAGCACTTAACATTGGTGTAACTTTACTTCGGCTAAACCTTATTTAAATTAAATGTGCTTGTATTCGTTGAGAGCCAGTGAGTGAATTTATATTAGCGAGGATTCATTCAAAAGTCAAAGGATGAAATTTTCTTAACTGCTGTTATGTTCGGTGTCAGTGGATGAATTTGTTTCAACAATGGATTGATTTTGGGGTGAATGAATGAATTTATTTTAACGGGGAATTCATTTAGAGTAATGTGAGTAAATTTATCTTACTGGATTCTGTCAGTGAGTGAATTTATCTCAGCGATGAAATCATTTATCCAAATAATTACTTTATTTTAACTGTGGATTCATTCAGAATGAGTGAATGCATTTATCTTAACAGTGAATCCTTTTGGAGTGAGTGATGACTTTATTATAGCGATGGATTCATTCAGTCGGGAATGAATTTATTTTATCGGAGATTTATCAGTCAGTAATTTATCTTAGCGGTGGATTCATCTGGAGTCAGTGAATGAATTTATGTTAGCGGTGGATTCTGTGCATTCATTCAGAGTCAGTGAGAGTTATCTCAGCTGTGGAAACATTCAGCCAGTTCATTCTGTGTCAGTGAATGAATTTATCACAACCAAATGGTAACAGAAATTAAAACAAAACTGGCAAAAAAAGCGAAATTCAAGTCAATAACTTCATGTTGCCTAGGTATTATTTAAACGATGTGGTAGATTCATCAATCTCTTACGCTCACAAGTAGATGTACAAAATCATTACAGCTTTGATTCACAATGAAGAGCACTTCACAGGTTATTCGTAGACAACTCAAGATTTACCTGTATTTCATTTGTCGTGTAAATACCGTAACATAAGTTATGGATTGGAAAAAGAAAAAAAAATGTAGTCCAGGATGAAGCGATTCTCTTAAAAATGTGCAAGTCGCATTATTTAAGTACTGCCTTACGTTTATGTTAATTTAAGGGATGGGCCGATATCAGTTTTCCTCGATATTCGATTCTCGAAACACAAGATATTTTCCACGATACTCGATGCCGTCATTTCTACTTCCAGTTTCAGTATAAAATAGAATTTTGGGAGAACTGTGTAATGTCAATAAAATTAAATAAGTGAATATATTTAATGTAACAAAACTTAAAACTATCATTGTTCTTATTTTGAAACTCTGCATTAGACGTTTAAAGGCAAAGCAGTCCACTTTATGTGTTTTTGTTCAAAAGTATTAGCATTTTCACTCTTTCGGGGTCAAGTCTACTTCTTTTTCTGTCACATATGAGTCCTGCTGTGCTAAATAGTTTTTCAGAGAAAACTGGTGCAGGTGGAATACAAAAATATTTAGCGGGTAATTTTTTGTTTAGTTCTAGAAATTTTGAACTAGAAAGAGGATTGGCTGGTCCCGTAGCGCAGTCGGTAGAGCACCTGCCTGCTTGCAAGGGATGCCGTGTTCGGTTCCCGGCTGGGGGTGATGATTCTTCAACCAAGATGATTACCCATCTCCCCCAGAGTCTGTAAGTATGAATGGGAGTGTGAATTTGTGCGTGATCTAATGATTTAAACACAACGAATGCTAGTTAACACCTTCGATATGTTCCAAAGGAGAACGGCCGCCGATATGACCACTGCAGTTATAGGCGGGGTATAAATGGAACAAAAATAAATACATAGAAATATGAGGTGACAAATCGTCGTTGAGATATGCAGCGATTTCTTCTTGAGAGCTGTTAAGTGGCAGTGAATTTGACACACGATTATTTTCTTGCATAATGTTGCTCTACAGGTACCACATTCCTGTCAATTTCTCGGACTTTGCCATGTTTTACCTGCGGCAGTAACATTTTGTGATTTTAAAATAAAATAAAAATTGCAGAAACACCATCGACGTATCGAAAAAGTATCGAGCTAATTTTCTGAAGTATCGTTCGATGTCAATACCATGCAAGTGTCGTGAATATCGAGGTATCAGGTATCGAGGACCCATCTCTAGTTAATTTGAAATGCAGCACTACAAAATATTAATATAAGTGTCAAAATAGGTACGTACAGCCAACTTTATCACTAAGGTCTCTACAGTAACGTAGATGCAAAACAGTAAATAGATGTTATCCATGCGTACACGTTCTTCATTTTCGCTCTCTTCAACTCGGAAGATCCAACAAGTTATAAAGAAAAGTGACACTCCATTAGTCAATGTCGCTGTAGACGGCTGTCGCACAATGTAATACAATGTGTTCTCGGCTATCGCTTCTGATGCTATCAAAACACACTTCGGCGCAGATTTACTGACACCTGCGGAATAAAACTTGAAGCAGACTAGAACAAAAGTGTCGCACGGTTCCAGGTTTCCTGCCGCAAGTTGGAGGTGGTGTACTGGACGCAAACATTTCACTGGCAATATTGACTTAGCTACATATAGTATCTCTTGCTAAATTTTTGAATAAAATAGCTGTGTTGCATTTATTTAAAATGTAAAACTACTTATTTTAACTGAGTATAGCACTTCAAATATTTTTACTTTTCTACCCCATGTATAGTAGGTGAAGTATTGCATTTCACCCAAAAATTCGAAATGCAGATATTATTGCAAGTGTATTTTAAGGTTACCTGAATTAAAAGAGGATTTGTTTTTGCAAATGGATCGTTTGTGCCCATAACAGCGTAAGTAAAAATGAAAAAAAAAATCGTTTAAATACCAAATTTGATATTTAAATTCAGCATCTTTCAAGAGTATGACACGGTGGTTTTCAAGAAACTTGTCCTACCCCAAGCTACTTTTTACGCGGAACATTTTTCGAAAATGTTTATTTTATGAAAAATGGTGCCAGCAATTTTGATTACTGTATAACATTTTTGTGATAAATGAAATGTGTAGCTCGAATTTCTCCAATTTGTCCTATCGGACGACGAATGAAATGGGTGACACAATGTTCAAGGTCCATTAGGTGTATAATAATCAAAGGTTTCAATTAAAACAATTATTTGAAAGAGCTAATGTTGAAGTTAATACAGCAGCAAAATGAGATAATATCGTTTCCATAATGCAGCAACGATTTCGCAGGGATTTCGATGAAAGAGCAGGCATTTTGCTCTTTATTCGTCAAATGTGACTTTTCCCACCAATTTGCGAACGAAATCGTGCTGTTATAAAGGTCTGAGCATTCGCAGCGTTTTTGTGAAATGTATTAAACCTAAAAAATGATTCATAAGCTCTTCAATATACGTATTCATTGAGATTTATATCTGATTAAACGATTACAAAATTACTCCGAAACGTTATTCAGTAAAACCTGACAGTATAACAACCCTTGCAAAAGTCAGTTATATACTGGCGTTAAAATTATATTCCCTTTTATAAATGATCCCTTTTATCTCATCCAGATAAATGATGAGTATTTCATGAAGTAACAAAAATATTTTTTAAAAAATTAACCAACCACGAATGCGTCAAATTGCTTATTCATAAAAATTATTTGAAAGAGTTGTGTGCTTTATATTTTTGTTAGGTAGGTAAACTTCTACAATGCTGTTCAAACTGTACGAAATTAACAGAGTGAATAGGGCTTCGCAGTATATTCCCAGAAAGTTTACGATTTACTTTTCTTATTGTGATAGTTTTAAATAAATCGTATGGAACATAAAATATTAAGAGAATTTAGAGCTAGCATAGGGGTAGACCTGGAACAGAGTAAACAGTAAGATGTAAACAGGTTGCGGATATAACTTAACTTCTCAAACCTATGTACACACGTTCACGTGCACAAATCTGAAGTGCCCTAGGATCGAACTGTGTCGCTTTGGTGGGAGAGGAGCGCAGTCGCTCCTCCAGAATGTAAGTCAAGGTGAGATTGATTGATTCACTAATGAAAGTTGCAGGCGCGATCGGTTGATTAAATCACTTTATCTCAACGTGCTGTCCCTTTTGCCAAATATCCAAATCCGCGGCATGCAACCTCCTGTACTTCATCCCTTCTTATTTAGGGGTGATGACCGTAATAGATGTAAGCAAGCCAGAGTGTGCAAGACGTGCTGCCTAAATTACATTTCCTATATTCATTAAATGCGGGAGGGGATAATCTATTTGAATGTAAATGCGGATCCCATACACATGGCTGAGACAGGAATAACTGAATCACTCAAAAGATGGTCATATATCTTCATTCACTTGATACTTTTAGATATACATCCATGTTGGATCACTGAACAGGTTATGTTGACTACATTGACCAGCAAACAAACGTTTATTCAAGCATTTATAGGACCAACAACGTAATAGAAGTGTAAAAAGACCAAACTTAAGCCAGTCAACTTTTTAAACCGCAAATGTTTTGCCTTAAAGGTGAAATGAGCTGATTATCCAGTGTGTCCAACCTTCCAAAAGAATGGATTATGCTACGCCATCCCACAATATTTAGCACTCATATTTATCTATGTTGAGGTTTACTAATTCCCTTAGTTTAAAAGAGTTACAGCAAATAAAAATGAAACTGCAGTTCTTAGGTTTTAAGCCATCATATATTTATGATAGACACAGCAGTATCTGAATTTGACAAAACAGTAGAAGCTTGACGAAGAAATTGTGTTATCTATCGATTGTTAGTAGAAAGGAATCGATTATTTTATTTGTGTGCCTTGAATCGAGCATAGTATTCATCTTACTAAAACCTCGCACGCTACAAATAAGTAAAAAGCGCCTTTTCCATCCTGTAGCGGGTTTTATTGCGTATAGCCGGTTACGAGAATTAGCAACAGGCATAATAAAGGGTTCATTTGCTGTGTGGTTAACACCGTGTTCCCGAAATAAGCTGTTGTGCTGGAAGAAGTGCAAGGTTGCCGAGAACTGATACACAGATTTCCTCGTTATTTCTGACGAGCTTTTGTTTTGTCCTTGCTGTGCGCACGCGCCTGTTCACGCTATTAATGGGAATAGCAAGGCCACTGCCGACAGAGTGCGCGCACATGGACCCATGTCATGAGAATCTCATGTTTTCGTTGCATTTCCTCAGGTCCACAGTTGCTAGAATTAGATCACGCGGTTAATGTTCTTTCAACACGTATGTGTAATTTTGCTTCTGCTTCTCATTGACACAAATGCGGCCCGCTGCGTTCTATTTGTTATCACGCGTGGACGAAAATGGAACCGGTTCCGAAAACCGTTTAATAGCAATACAAGTTACTCAGGTTAAAGGTTATTTTATTGTCCACTAAGGACTCGAGTTTTGACAGTCCAATTTTCACCTAAAAATAGTCAACAATATAATAAGCTTGCTCGTTTTGAATCTTTACATAAATTGATGGCAGGCCAACTTTTATATACTTTAGTGGAATAAAGGCACAGCTGTTCTAACAGTTATTTATAACCCTGTGGCAGTTATTTCTGCGTTCGCAGTTACATTATCGATCATAAATAGGGTTATGACTTTTATAACCTAAAAATTAGCATATACGAAATAAAATGTACTGCTAATATCTAAAATTTATAAACATACAGAATAGCAAAATAAGAGGTAGTATTTCACCTATAAAATGCATTACTTTGTTTATGAGAGTGAACTATTTAAGAATAAAACACGTATGAGAAGCAAGATGAACTAGAAACTTTCTACTTCAGCTGAACAAAAGGAGAAAATTTAAAATGATTAGCATCGTAATTTAAATTTCATAGAATGTCAGGGATTGTCAAAAGACAATCCTTTACATTAATTGTGAAATCAACATCAGTTTACAGTTCATCAATTTTATACAAACATTTAGGCAAACTTCTCTTGAAACAACTATTTATTCAAGACTTAATTTCAACATGGAGGTTTTTATATAATATATAAAGATCGCGATTGAATGCCTTTCTGTTCACTAATGTTCTACAATAATGGAGTATTTACAATCTAATTATATTTAGAGCAAATTTTACAGACGACAAAATAATTAAAATGGAACATAATATATGGTATAGTTCGTATTTTTTGTGTGTATATATACATATACAAAAAATATGTATATATCTTAAACCTTAGTCTCACAGATTATAGTACAGAATTTTACCTATAGTCGAAAACACTTTTTCATGATGTTGACATTTCACAATTTGTGATTTTGTAAAAATGGTTGGAGTTATTTTGTTAAAAATGGCATATATTTAAGCTATTAACAAATAAAACTTTTGTGTTGAATTTTTTACTGTTTATGATTTATTAATTTTCTATAATTGATAAATTGTAAGACAGAAACAAAGCTTACTGGACGCCTCTGTAACGTAGGTGGTAGCGTGTCCCCCTCACTTTCAAAATGTCGCAAGTTCGAATCTCGGTCAGGGTGAGTTATCTGGCTAAGGTTTTTCCGTTTTTTTTCCCTTATCCTAAAAGATGAATGTCTGGTAACTCTAAGCTCTATGTACCATGAACTCATTTGAAATGTGTAGTGTTTAACGCCCGCTTTTACTACATACTACATACGGCAGGCTATGACACTGATGATAAATGAGATGAAGATGGAGCAACGGTGGAATGAGATGGCGTGGGAAACCGCAGATCCCGGAGAAAACCCGCCTCAGCGCCGTGTTGTCCACCACAAATCTCACTTTGTGGTCGCCTGGGATCGAACCCGGGCCGCCTTGGTGAGAGCCAAGCGGTCTAACCACTGAGCCACGGCGTGGCCTAACTCATTTGAACATTAACTCATTTGAACATTATTTCAATCATCGTTCGATATGACTTAACGTTGGAGGATATTAGCCCGTCTTTGTAGCGTGGTGGTAGTGTCAGGTTCAAGAGGTTCTTAGTTCCAATCTCGGTCAGGGTGACAAAGTTTTCCCTTATCCTAAAAGATTAATGTCTGGTAACTCTAAGCTCTATGGACCCTGGACTCTTTTCAGAATAATTTCATTCATCGACCGATATGACTTAAAGTTGGAGGACATTGGCCCGTCTCTGTAGCGTGCTGGTAGCCTTACGTTCAAGAGGTCCCTAGTTCTAATCTCGGTCAGGGTGATAAGGTTATCCCTTATGCTGAAAGATGAATGGTAACTTTAAGCTCTATGTACCGTGGACTCATTTGAGCATCATTTCATTCATCGTCCAATATGACTTTAAGTTGGAGGACATTGGCCCGTCTCTGTAGCGTGCTGATAGCGTCACGTTCATGAGGTCCCTAGTTCTAATCTCGGTCAGGGTGATAAGATTATCCCTTATGCTGAAAGATGAGTGGTAACTTAAAGCTCTATGTACCCTGGAGTCATTTGAGCATCATTTCATTCATCGTTCTATATGACTTGAAGCTGGAGGACATTGGGTAGTGTGACGTTCAAGAGATCCGTAGTTCTAATCTCGGTCAGGGTGATAAGGTTTTCCCTTATCTTGAATGATGAATGTCTGGTAGCTCTAAGCTCTATGCACCTTGGATTCATTTGAGCATCATTTCATTCATCGTCCGATATGACTTAGGTTGGAGAATGTTTACAAATGCTATACGAAAAAATGTAAATATCGTTAAAGCTCCAATTTGGTGAATTCGGAGGTCTTTTTTTTCTTCTTCTTCTCATAGTTATGCAAAGAGTGAAATTTGAAAGTTATGCATTCCCTTTTTTCTAATTGGACCATCGTATCGCTTACCGTCTTCCTCGTACGAGAGTTTATTAAAAAAATAGATTTTGTAAGAATAGTTTAGAGAGTGTAACTGCAGTTATTGCAAGTAACGGCAGCACATATCAACCAACAGCTGTTCTTTGCAATCTTAGTGAACCGGAACAGTTCCACAAAAGAAGGACGGGGCGGCGTTGTCAAAGCTATGCAACCTCAGCGGTAAGAAGAAGGCTTGTTTTCGTGTGCAACGGGATGATGTTGATTCGTTATCAGCAGAGAGAGCTAATAAAGCAACATAGAGCGTGCGATGGAGTGTGGGCAGCCTGCCAGTCTGTTCGCAGTGTTGCCAACTCTACTTAACTTCCAGTAGACCATAAATGCATACATTGCACCTTGACCTTAATGACGCGTGCACCTAAGTTTGACAAATATGAGATATTTTTGGCTGCATGTTTCATGCGACTTAGATTCATTTAGTTGAGTGGACACCGTAATCATGCATTGTAACAATCACACAACCCCTTTGGAGCCATTGCGGTGCAGTCACGAAATATCGAAAAAGACAAAAGCACTTCAGGGACTTCCTTAATTGAGCGGTTGGAGCCGGCCCCTAGAGAGATTATTTGGCAACCACATTCCATGTAATACGTAAATGATAATATGACTTTAATACTTCAGTAGAATAACTATTGATCCTTATAATGAAGGAGTGGGATTGGCCATCGAGAATCAGGTATAGTCTTATTTAATAGAAACATGGCAGCGGCGTGTTCAGACGATTGGACGGCTCGCCTCTCACCAAGGCGGTCCGTGCTCAATGTCTGAGGACTGTTAGTACGATTTGTGGTTCACAAAGTGCCTTCTGGATGGATTTTCTCCGGTTTCCCCCGCCGTTAAATCCACCAAACGCTCCAGTCATTCTTCCTTTTGTCCATTTCACCATAATCTCACATTACCTGCCTCCTCACTTTCATAAAAGCTTCGGGTTGAGCTCCAGTCCTGAATATTCACTCCATCCGATGAGGGTAAATAGTATAAGAACGTTTAACAGAATCGCCTCTGTAGCGTAGATGGCAGCGTGTCTGCCTCAGTTTTAACAGATCCCTAGTTCTAATCTCGGTCAGAGTGATAAGGTTTTTCCTTATCCTGAAAGATGAGTATCTGGTAACTCTAAGCTCTATGTGCTCGTAGGCCGCGCCGTGGCTCAGTGGTTAGACCACTTGGCTCTCACCAAGGCGGCCCGCGTTCGATCCCAGGCGACCGCAAAGTGAGATTTATGCTGGACAACACGGTGCTGGGGCGGGTTTTCTCCGGGATATCCGGTTTCCCCCGCCATCTCATTCCACCGGTGCTCCATCTTCATTTCATGTATCATCAGTGTCATCGCCTGCGGTGCCGTATGTAGTAAAAGCGGGCGTTAAACACTACACATTTCATTTCTATGTGCCCGTACTCATTTGAACATAAATTCATTCATCGTCTGATATGACTTAACGTCGAAGGGCATTGGCCCGTCTCTGTAGCGTGGTGGTAGTGTCAAGTTCAAGAGGTTCCTAGTTCTAATCTCGGTCAGGGTGATAAGGTTTTCCCATGCCCTGAAAGATGAATGTCTGGTAGCTCCAAGCTTTATGGACCCTGTACTCATTTGAACATAATTTCATTCATCGTCCGATATGACGTAACGTTGGAGGACATTGGCCCGTCTCTGTAGCGTGGTGGTAGTGTCACGTTCAATAGATCCCTAGTTCTAATCTCGGTCAGGGTGATAAGGTTTTCCCATGCCCTGAGAGATGAATGTCTGGTAACTCTAAGCTCTATGGACCCTGTACTCAATTGAACATAATTTCATTCATCGTTCGATATGACTTAAAATTAGAGGATATTGGCCCGTCTCTATAACATGGTGGTAGTGTCACGTTGAAGAGGTCCCTAAATTTAATTTTGGTACGATTGATACTGTTTTTCCAAATTCTGAAAGAGGAATTTCTGGTAACCCTAAGCTCTATGTACCGGAACTCATTTGCCCGGGGTGGTAGTGTCACTTTCAAGAGGTCCTTAGTTCTAATCCCGGGAAGGGTAATAAGGTTTTCCCTTATCCTGAAATATGAATGTTGGTAGCTCTAAGCTCTATGGACCCTGGACTCGTTTGAGCATCATTTTATCCATCGTTCAATATGGCTTGACGTTGTAGGACGCAACTTCAAAACCACTCGTGACATTACCTATGACAAAGTTTTGGAGTAAGCCAAGAGTATTTTATAACAAACATACTTGAAATGTAGACCTAGTGATTGTAATTTATGCATACAGTGTTTAAAGTGATATTTTATTCATCCTTAATATTGAAGTGCTACTTTAGTGGGTTAATTTATATTTTCAAGTATTACATAAATTGTACTTAAATCTTTCTAGTAATTGCCCGCGAAACTCTCCACTCTGAATGACATTTGTATAAGTGATAAACCGAAAGAAATGGATAAAATCTTACTCTACAGCAAATATAGTTAAACACAGCATCCGTATTTGATTTTTTATATGCGCGACGAAATGTGCAATGAAAATTTAATTTTATTAATAAAATAATTTGATGAAACGTGAATAGAGAAAAAAATGCGAATTTAAAATGCCCTAAATTTCTTTTGCCTGCAGAAAGAATAAACAACTTTGCTGATTTGTGTTCTTGAATTTTGAAATGTTGATAATATTGAATTTTATTTTATTTTTTAATTTGTGTATATTATTTCTCCTTTTAGAGTGTGCTACATTTGTAGGTACGGATTGTGTTTAAAATTAATTTTTGAATGTATTAAGGTTTGTCAATTGTACCTGAAAATGGGAGTATTTATAAAGATTCTGAACCATTTGCTATTACAACAAACGAATTGTTACGAAATCTCCCACATAATTTCTCAGTTATATAGGAAGGTAAGTGCTGTCGCTGTTTAATTGTTTCTCCCAATGTCAGGGAAAGCGAATAGAATTTCAGGGCCAGCATATCGGACTCCTAAGAATAGTTTGTAGAATCTGTATAAAAATAAATTATAGTATGCAGGGAAATTCATGGGATGCAGCACTTTTTAAAGGAAAAATTGTTTAAAGTTTTGAAGAAGAAATTTTAAAAGTCAGATAGAAGTGCTTCTCATAATACGGGATGTCATTATATGCATAGTGCCCAAATACTGTCATCTCGACTTGGTATCGAACTTTGCAGCAAACAGATCTGATATATCATACAAACATTTATGCGTTTAGACGTATATAAATGGTTGCTGCACATCAAGCCAGAAAATGGGACTTGTGTTGTGAAAACACTGCTGTGGACTTTCGCAATCCAGTGACCTTGGGACATGTTCCGTTTGCACTGAGAGCACGTAGTTATAGCTCCTCTCCTGACAGCTGACGGTCGAGAAACATTGGCACATCGCTACTACTGCAGCGATCTTTTGGATTTCTAGCGTGCAACAAATTGACTTGACATTTGCTTCATGTATTTTTGTATTCAAGCGATTTCTCTTGCTAGACCTTCAATCTAAAGACAAATGAAATAACCTCTAAACCATTGCAGTACATAATATATCGATTTGCTGTGAAGGAAACAAATGTTCAGAACGACATTGCGTGCTTATAATGGATGTCAACAGTAATCACACAGTTTTGGAAACACTATACTATCAACCCCTAGTTTAGGATTGAAGAAACATGGCATTCCAAAACTGATACCTTGCATTCACACGACCTTTCGTTGCCCATTATCGTTTATTTGTATCTCAGTTTTGCAAAACTATTCTTACATAATATTACGATTGAAGGATTAAAAGGAAGATTTTGTTTTGTGAGCAGACGTGATTCCGAAAGGAGTTCATAGGCGAGACCTACGAACAGAATAAAATCATTTTAATCTGTGCGACATAAACTATTTGTAGACACTCCTGAATATTTATAAATATATTATAGATCATATATATAAATCCATTGTATTGTTTTATCTTTCTCTTGGTCATGATACTCATCGAATTGCGATGTTCATTTGTCTTGTGTAGCAACATGACTTTTCTAAAACCACAACATTCTACATAAGGCAGGCAGTGGAAATAATAAAACGATGAAAATAACGTAGCAAATATTTAACTAACAAATTGATTACAGCTTTTCCCAAGTTACTCGTTTTTGAGAATGTATTATTTAATTCAGCTTCACGGCCTTCTTGATTGTCAGCATTCCGCAAGAAACCAAAGTTGGCATTACCGGCGGTCAAAAGCTTTTGAGCACTGTACGAAAGAATTTTCTACTTCTAACGCAGTCGTAAACTACTAAAAGGCCCACTTTTACTAAAAACTGTTTAAAAACTTATTTTCGTGTTAATTGAACTATCTTCAGGTATAGTTGAATCACATTTTTTGTTGAAATAAAGGAGCTGGCTTTATAATTCCTACTCTTTGCATGACATCGTTAAAAACAAAAGAGTGGTGTTTTAGCACTGCAGAAAGTTGAAGCTCATAAATCCAAACAAATAGCGAGAATAGCTCGGAAATGGTTGTTACGACACAAAATATGTTTTAACGAAATATTTTTGTACGCAAAACTAATTCAGAATTTGCATAATGTTTAAGATATTGGTTTATTACTTTGCAGATATCTTAACTTGACTTTCTATACTCATGTACAAAATATTCTTATAAATCTGTGTTCCTCTAAGTACTTCACGTTAATTAAAAAAACTTTGCTGAAATTATTTTATTTTCTATTCCGTTGTAAATATATAGGAAATAGGAATACAGTAAGCGATAGTCAATTTATTTTAGCATTGTGGTCGCCTCGCGCACTACGATCTCCACACGGATTTGTTGCGGTAACACCATCCAGGAGGGAGGGATGAAGTGAAGGAACTGAGGAGCCCACAGAGTGGTGCGGGATTCCTTAACATAAGCAACGAAAGCATTTTTCCTTTTTTTGGGACCCAGGGGACCTCAAAACGTGCATTTAGTGAAATATCGGTATCGTGGAATGCAGTACATGATGGAGAAAGTAAAAATAATGTAAGCTGGTGTATAGAAAGTCTCGTGATTTTCCCGGAGTGCAAGGATGGTTGGGTCGGCCATGATGGCTGCTCCGTTTTGTGCTGCATCTCTTTTTATCGCATCGCTAAACCAACACGCCACGCGACAGAGGTCATTGTCCAAGCAGCTGATAATATACTGCTTTCCTGGCAAATCTTCTCTCTCGTCATCAGCTTTCCTCAATGTCGATCCTTCTTCAAGTAATTATCTACTGGTTTTCCGCCTCTTTGATACAGAGCAGTGTGAGCACATTTTGTTCCTCTTAGGTTTTCTTGTAAAAACTAGCTTTGCTCGACTTATTTCTTAAATGCGCAGATTCTAGTCTCTCTCTCCCCCCTCTCTGCCTCTTTCTCCAGTATGCTACTTATGAGTCAAGTGATGTGAAAAACTGCTTGTTCCTTATTTTTGTAATGCATGCTATCCGAATCCTAAACAACTTTTGAAAACTCGCAAGATCTATAGAGAAATGTGTTTAAACGTTTAGCCCAAGTCAGTTTACCTGGTGTATAAAATAACTCCTGCTGAACAAAATTTTAACACACCGACAGCGCTGATATTATTCTCATAACTTTTTATTCAATTCACCTACATGATCTGCTCGTCTCTGTTGGGTAGGTGGTAGCGCATCCAAGCGGTCCAGAGTTCGAATTCGGGTCACGGTTTTTTCTGGGGTTATCTTCAAAGATTAATGTCTGGTAACTCTAAGCCTTATGCACCCTGGGCTCATTTGAACATCGTTTCATTCATCGTCCGATATGAATTAACGTTGGAGGACATTGGCCCGTCTCTGTATCGTTCAAGAGGTCTCTTGTTCTAATCTCGCTCATTTGATAAGATTTTCCCTTATTCTGAAAGATGAAAGTCTGATAACTCTAAGCTCTATGAAACCTGGGCTCATTTGAGCATCATTTCACTCATTTCATTCATCTTCCTATATGACTTACGGGATTTGTAGTGGACGAAGAGGTGTCTGGAGAGGCTTTCTCCGGGTCCTCCAGTTTCCCACTTCATTCATTCCACCTTTTCACAGTCATTTCATATCAACAACTTCTTCACCGTCATTCGAGGTATTAGGTGGCCTCCCGTTCAAGTCCTCCATACAGGAGGGTAATAAATCCTATATTACATTACTGTTTTGAAATAAATATTCGACTTTTGCACTAGTTATTAGTTTAAATCCAGCTAAAATTCTTGTTGGGTAAAGTAATATTTTTACTGCAAGTTCGATAGCTAAAACCTCTTAAATTATGGTAAGAAAGCTGCTAAACCTGTAACCTAAGTTAAAATTACTGTATTAAGAGAAGCCTGAGGTAGTTCATCCAAACTCTACTATTTTGACGTACAAAAATAAACTTAATTTAAAGCATCGTTAGCAACCAACATGATGGCCCAGTTTTTACCCCACACGTGCCAACCAAATTTCTACGTCACAGACATTAAAGACGAGGTGTTACATACCTCATTACAGACAAAGATGCACATGGTCTTCGAGTGCGGACTGGCGGCAGTCCAAGGGTGTGCAACAAGTGGCACCTGGACGACCAGCCGTTTGGAGCCAATCATACTTAACCACCAGCAAGATTGAGGTGGGACGGAAAAAAAAAAAAAAGCATTTTCCACGGAAGTAAATTTAGAGACTTGTTTGGAACGTCAAAAGATGCCCCCAGTTGCTCAGTTTTATCTGTTTAGGAAACTTACATGTACCGTGGCTGTAAAAAATTTGACATCAACAACAGCGTTTTCTGAGAAAGATTACGGTTAGAATTTTATCATAACAAGGCTTAGACATCTTAGAAAACATAGGCTCTTTTGCTAGCTCCTGGGATAATTAACATTGTTAAAAGCTTCAGAGGACTACCGAGCCAAAAAATTCAAGATAATACTTTAAAGATAATTGTTTGTAATAAAAATAAACACGTATTTTAATAAAATTGCTGTCATTTTTGTGAAAATCAAAATTTAAGAAAATTTTCCATGAATAGGGAGTCAGAAGTGGAAGGATTTCTTTGAAAGGGAGTTAATACTGCATTATCCAGTGCTAATTATTATTATTATTATTATTATTATTATTATTATTATTATTATTATTATTATTATTATTATTATTATTATTATTATTATTATTATTATTATTATTATTATTATTATTATTATTATTATTATTATTATTATTATTATTATTTTTGCATATAAAAGTTGGTTTGGGGTGTAGGATTTTCTTGAAAGCGAATTTATATTGCATTGTTATCCATTTCTGAGCTGTGTTTAACGATTATTATTATTATTATTATTATTATTATTATTATTATTATTATTATTATTATTATTATTATTATTATTATTATTATTATTATTATTATTATTATTATTATTATTATTATTATTATTATTATTAATGATATTACGATATTATAATAATAACAACAACAACAATAACAATAATAATAATAAATGCAATTTGTGGTTGGAGATTTTCCTGAAAGCGAGTTGATATTGCATTGCCATTCCAGTTCTGAGCGGTATTTAAAGTTCTAGGTCCCTAGTTAAACTGGGATGAAATTTTAAACTCAATAAAAATCTTTTAAATTCAATAAAAGTGTTTTTTGGGCAGTCGATAGTAAAAGTGGGTCTTTTAGAAGTTCACGATTGTGTTAAAAGTAAAAAATTCTTTTCGTGCAGTGCTCAAAAGCTGGTAACACGCCGGTAATGCCAACGTTGGTTTCTTCCGGAATGTGACGATCGTCTCATTCAAGAAGGCCGTAAATCAGAGTTAAATAACATTTGTGTAAAATGTACAAACCTCATTTTAGTATCCTGAATGGATGTATAATCTGTTAATTAAACATTTGTTAAGTTATTTTCATCGTTTTATTATTTCCACTGCCTCCCTTATGTAGAATGTTGTACTTTTCTAAGTTATGTTGCTACGTAAGACAAATGAACATCGCAACCGGTGAATATCATTACCATAAGAAAGGTAAAACAATACGATGTATTTATATATAATCTATATCTATAAATATTCAGGACTGTCCAACAATAGTGTATGAAACACGGGTTAAAAGTATTTTGTTTTGTTCGTCGGTCTCGGCTTGTTAATAAAAAGGAATTCCGTTTTGTAAGAATTCTGAAAGAAGAAGTGGTTGTAGTGATGCTTCTTTGCTACACATCCTGCATTGATTATAATTTGTTTATTACTTATTTCAATTAAGGAAGATTGATAATTCAAGACTTCTCTAGTACCATAATATACCTTTACTAAAACAAAGAACGCCAATATCCTAGTACTGTCTTTGTAGTTTCTCGATCCAAAGATCCCTAGTTCGGTGTTCTACGCTCCGCAGTATTAAAGTATAAATGTTGGAGTTTTTTTGTCCATTTATACCCCTTCTACAACTGCAGTGGTCATAACGGCGGCCGTTATCTTTTGGAACATATCGATGATATGAACATATCGTATTCGTTGGGTTTCTAATCATTAGATCACGCATTCTCACTCTCATTCATGCTTCCAGACTCTTAGGAAGATGAGGAATTATCTTGATCGGAGAAAACTCCCCACTCCCACCGTCGGTAATCGAACCCGTGACCCCTAGCACGGCAGGCAGGTGCTCTACCGATTGAGCTACTTGGCCAGCCGTTGGAGGGTTTGTGTGTTGGTAAATCAGGAAAAACCAACCGATAAAATGCCTGTAGTCAGTTCAAAATATAACCACAAAGTGTAGTACGTAATACAAATTAAACAGTTGTCACTCGCCAGACTATACACAGGTTTCTAGTCCCTGTTTCACAGAAAGTGGCAAATTTATCCCGCAGGGAGTTGACTTAAACCTCACATCGTCCATCACTGCTGTCATTAGTGCTATATCTCCAAAATTACGTCCTCAGATTCCAAGTCTATGTAAACGCAGGTTATCCATAGTGACATCCAATACTTGGTACGAAGTTTAGAATTTATATCTATAATTACACACGTAACGAACCAAAATGCTTCAAATTATGCCCCAGTCCTCGCCCTTCTATAGGGCTGGATAGTTAACGTGTAACTTAGCACCAAAATGTAGTATAACTAGTGAAATTGAAGGACAAATCAACTTTAAGTCGTTTAATTAGAAGTTTTTCACAGTTAAACAACGAGATATTTCCACTTGATGAAATATAGAAGTACAAAGTTAGATATAAAAGTAACACTGTAAAATATGTTGCCTTTATAGAAACCATTATGTAAACGTCATATGTAACAAAGACGTAAACCTAACTTTTCTAGCATGTTTTGTTATTAAAAAAATTTCAAGAGAATGAAGATATAGGAAATTGTTACAGTTCTCATCATTAGTGGGTTCGTAAGATTAAAAGTCCAATCTGCAGAAATTCAAAATGTTCTTTATTTCCGTAGAAATACACTTACAGTAGCAGCAGAATTACGTAATACACAAATGCAATCTTCCAAGGTCGTTCACCACAACAAAGAGTTCACGTCCAAAACACCAGTTTCAATTACAACTCTCGTCACGACTCTGTTTACAACTCTTTATGACTCTTTACAACCGCTTGGCGTGTCGACTCTTATACATACCACTACTCATATCACTAAACATTTCTGGAACATTCTGTATCAAACAAGAAATTGACTGTTCTCTATCTATCAAGATGTCACTAGAATGTTCTATTTACCTCACTTTATCTGTTTTGGCATGCGTTTTATCTCCGCGCTATGTTTATCTGCTTAGACAAGCTCTTTATCTCCATCCGGCACTATCTGTCTCTTATCGCTCTTCGCCGCGCTATCGTAAATAATGGATTCGCGACATTATCATCATATACCTAGCGGGATGGCTCAACTGCTTTCGTCTGTGGCCCATGTTCGGGAGGTCCGGGTTCGATTCCCGTGGCCGACCCATGGGTTTATTCCCGGATCGCCAGGCGAATGCTGGATAAGTTAATTTACATCTCCCGAATTTCCTGTCCCTCCGTTTCATCTCCATTATCATATTATCTCTCATCTGGTGCTCTCTTTCGGGTTAGAAGTGTCGGCGGGTGTCTTGGCGTTGCATGGTAGGATGATATGCTCTCGCTAAAACTTCTTCCTCCCGTAGGACGGTCTCCGGCCTCCGAACTGAGTGGGGTGGGGCTCTTTCCGGACCGCAGTAAGGTGTCCTGCCGAGGAGTGTCCAACTGGTAAATAATATGGATTCTGCCCTCTGCACTGTCGTGACTCCTCTGTCTCCTCTTGTTCCTCCCGGGTATGCCCCACTTGGAACATAGGTACAATAGACTACGTTTGGACTTCCTTGTCGAATCTCCTCCATAAAGTAATCCAGTCCAGTCCCTCTAGCTGTGAACGGATCCCGGGAATAGGCAGGTGCGCTATGAACTGAGCTACCGCACCAACTGTGAGATAGTTTATTTAATTCCTTATAAATCATACCTGAGATACAACTTTGCCCTGTATCTCAACGTAAGGTGACTGGAACATGTTCCTCGATGTACTTACTTATTTAACATGATCATTTATTTAATACATTCGTAGAACATTTTGAGATAAAATATAATGACCGCATTAATTAAATATATTATGTAATTACTGAGTACGGTTATTATCAACAATAGATGGGAGGATACTAAGGTTTAAACCTGCCTTTCAGGCTGACAAAGTACTTGCATTTATCATGATAGTATTTATCTCGCCTTTTATTACCTACCCTTGCATTGCAGACGACTTGTTTGACATAATTTAAAGATGTACACTAGCCAAGCATGGGGACGAAGAAACAAACACAACGTAGAAACGGGGCAAGATTTTAAGAATCATCTGTTCAGGCCAATAACCACCTTTCTGAACACCCAAGAATTTCCTTCCACGAGTAAGAAACCTAAGTAATTCTGTCCCTCTTTCTCCCCTTCTATATGTTAACAACAGACAGTTTATAGTACACTTGAAACTTGTCCACGAATCTAGATGCTGAATCAGATGGTTTGTTTAATGTAAATAGCGTATCTTGCTCCTTGAAAGCAGATCGCCATAAAAGCAGCAAAGGAATGCCGTTCTTCATGGATGGCACTGTGTGTGGCATATGCAACTGAAGAACCAGTGTTTGTTGTCTGTCAGTTAGGCAACAGCCTGTGTAGTTGCGGACGGCTGACAGTTTCGAAACAATTTTAATAGATCATTTTATGTATGTAGTAACATGTCCTTCAGAGGACACTGGTTTTATGAAGATCTTTGAAACATGAAATATGCCTAATAGAATGAGAGAAATGGAACAGAGTTCGTTTCCCAGCTGGAGTGGTATAAACTTCCGAACTGGTTTGTGATGTCACTTCAAAGTATCACCTAGCCTAGTATACCTTGGGCAAGTCATGGTTACCACCCACGGCCAAGCCTAAATGTGGTTCGACCTGACTTCATCATTTTATAAACTGTAATGAGTAGTTTATTAGAGCGCATAATCCATATACAGGGCGTCCTAAATTTTGGATCGAATTACAACGGCCATAACATGCCGAAACTTCGTTCGTCCACCAAAGTTAAGTAGCCAACACTATATACCTTGGCATCAGCTTCTATTTTACGCTGGGGCGTGCACTTCTGGTTACCGGCCTATAAGTATCGATCATTGGAGTTCGGATTTATAGGACTATGCTACGGAGGGGATTTGGCATGGAGATCCAAACTTGGTTTATTGTACCTATGCCGCAAATGGAGCACACCTGGGAAGAAGGCTGGGGCCAGAGGAGACAGAGGGCATCCGACCAGGAGGATATCACCCTGCCAAGCATTGCCGACACACACACATACACACACACACACACACACACACACACACACACACACACCAACACTTCTACCCAGACAAAGACTCCTACCCAGAAAGGTGGCCACTCAGTATTGTGAGGTTTTTTTTTTTTTTTTTTTTTTTTTTTTTAATTTACGTCCTCCAACGTTAAGTCATATCGGACGATGGGTGAATGAAATGAGCGAGTCCGGGGTCCATGGAGCTTATAATTACCTGACATTCGTCTACCAGGATAAGGGAAACCCCGGAAAAACTTTATCCAGGTAACTCAACCTAACCGAGATTCAAATTCGGGACCTCTTGAACGTGAGGCAGAAATGCTACCATCTACGCTACCAAGGCGAGCTATCATGAGGAAGATAAGGAGCCGCGATAGATAGTGATCCTTCCCAAGAAGGCTAACATTACTGGCTGGGGGATTCATGATGCTGGCCCCGTATCTGGGGATGATCGCTTACCTCTATCGTGGTACTTGGGCGTGAGGCTAACAACTCTAGGCTCCGTAACGGCTTTAACGACACGTGCTTAATTTGTAGAAGAGTTTAAGGAAGTTTGAAGGGATACCATTGGCTGAAATCCACGTTCAGGGTCTACGAAAACCTAATTAATAACTGTACCATAATCTCACTTATAAGTTTTTAAAGGAATGTCTGCTAAAATAATGTATAGATCGGAATTTTCTTATGGAACTGAAACTTTTTTTAGATGCAGTATTTAATACAAGAAAATAATTCATGGAGTACACTTGCAAATGGTAAAAAATTCTCTGTTTAGAGAATTAAAGAAATATCTGTGCAATCAATTGTATTTAAATATCCTAGTATGCATGCTTCACATTGGTTTAAAAAATCGTCGAAGTTTTCTTTGCTTCTTTGATTTTTCGACACATCAGTCGATTATAAACATAAGATCAACAATAAGTCTTATTAATAATAGAAATCATATAATTTTTAGAGCTTGACTTGCCTCTTCTATGCTGGCAACACTTTCATTATTTAGATTTAATTCTTTAATGATATCGCTTAGAATTTGGGATACAATTGACCACTTTGTTAATACTTGCATCGCAAAACATTGATGTCTCATCCAAGTTTAGCGTGTGTACGCAGATACCATAACATAATTAAACTCCACACGAGTAAGTAAATGGCTATATTTTCTACCCGGAATTAATTTATAGTATATCTGCAAAAAACGTAGAAGTGATATTCAACTGCAGTTGAAGAACTGCATTAATTGTTGCTACATGGGGGGTTTTAATGGACCACGAGATGATACTAGAGTTGATGGAACACATTGGGGAGGAGATTGTCCGGTTCGATGTTCACGTCCACCCACAACAAGGTCTCATAACAGGTGCTTTAATAGCGGAATGGGAATGGAACGTTCGATAGCTTCTGTGCATCTTTTTCCCGTGGATGTACATCAGGTCAATCTACAGCATGCACTAGTCGCTAGCAAGGATATTTGAGACGTTTCTTTATCCGCGTTTCTCTTCTAAAGGATATTCTGTAGGATTTTTTATTTCACGGAATGTGACTTCATTTGCTCCCCCACTTTCGTTAAAGAGGACGATTTGCTAACCTTTTGATGATACCTAGTAGGTACCTAAACCAGGTATGATGAAGAAGAATACTTCTTGGAATATCTTTTCAAGACAAATCTGTGGGTAAAAGTGTGTATATTTATATTATCTTTATTCCACATGTACTTACAGTAAATGCCAGAAATATTGTATTCCATCCAAAAAGTCGAAACCAACTAAAGTGAACACGCCTCGGTAGCATAGATGGTAGCGTGTCTGCCTCACGTTCAAGAGGTCCCGAGTTCGAATCTGGTTTAGGGTGACTTATCTGGATAAGGTTTCTTCCCAAGTGTTTAGCTTATCATGAAAGATGAATGTCGGGTAATTCTAAGTTCTGTTACCATGGACTAAAAAAAAAAAAAATGAAGGAAATGAGGCAAAGATGTTTTCCAGACGACGTCCCATTTTATCTTTTACGTGTAAAATTTTTCGAAAATGTTAATTTTATCAAACATTATTATAACAATTTTATGTAAATTATCATATTTACGATACCTCCATGACAAATAAAATGCATCTATAACTTGAATTCTCTGGGAGTAGTCTTAGAAGTCCCTTTCATTCTTAATGGTTTTTGCATAACTGATAAAACGTAAGAGATGTTGCCATACAAAAAATGTAGATTTCGTTAAAACATGTAATTTAAGTCCTCTCTTTTATTTATTTATTTTTAAGCTGACTATTTGTGTGGTATTCCAGGTTATTGGTTTGAATTTTTGTATTCTTCCCATGATGAAGTATTCTTCTTGATGAAGTTTTTCTTTATTTTGGTACAAAGAAAACTAATTTCAAAGCTATTGCATAGTAACGTGTGGGGGGAATAGTGATTCATAATGTAAAGAAACTTCAAGATACTCGTTTAACAGCAAATTTGTCAGTCTTTGTACCTTTAACTTCTTCTGCAAACATTTTGTAGGTTAGATTAGCATTAATTTGGTCTTTTATTTATTTTTAATTAAAAATTATTGCTTGGGGCGCTTAACAGATTTGATATCACTTAAGTGTAAGGTCGACGACGTATACATTGACTAAAAAAGTATAGACATATCTAAAAATAAAAGTATATACAACACAACATAGTAATAATAATAAATAATTAATAATAATATTAATGCTTGCGTGAGGTCTTAAGAATCAAACGACAGCAGAACTGGTACAGGTAGTAAGGATACAGCTGCGTAAGTGTCGGGGCAATAGAGAGGATATTGAAGTACAGGTGTGAGTGTCTGCTAGTGCAGGTGCAACCATAATTCTAGATGGCTGTCTTTGTATTAACCAAATATACAGAAGCTCGTTCTGCCCTGATATCCACAATCTTCGCTCTGAAGAAGCAATATTCATAGTGAACCGTTCAGTGCTATGAACCACTGGTATACGGCTTACCGTGCTGATGCTCATACCAGCTGAGCTACCACAGGTATTGTTTATTTCCAACTGACTCACGATTTTCCCCAAGAGATTATCGTGATCTCGGTTTGGTATGCTAAGATAAATTGTTTAAAATGCTCGAAAACTGAACACTGATTTCTAGTTATACTTTTTGCATACAATCGCGAGAAACATAAATAAAATTTGAGTATGAAGTAATGGCAGCTAAGCTGCAATACCCGGACATACACATGCCTGCCTCTGTAGCTTTGCTGGTAGCGTGTCTGCCTCACCTTCAAGAGATCCCGAGTTCGAATATCGATCAGGTTAAGTTATCTGGATAAGGTTTTCTTCTGGGTTTTCCTTTATCCTGAAATATGAATACCTGGTAACTCTAGGCTCTATGAACTCTAGATTCATTTAAGCATCATTTCATTCATCGTCTGATATGAGTTAATGTTGGAGGATGTAAATCAAAAGGAGGGGGGAGGGGAACATATCCAAACTTTCTATTTTTAGTTACATAAAATAACATATTTCTAACATACTTCACTACAGTTGAGTCCAGAGGTTCTACTCCCAATAGCCTTGAACCCGTAGGAACAAGACCCGGGCCTCTTTCAACCAGGGAGTATCCGAGCTGTCCCAGAGGGCGGTCGGCATCCTCCGTGGGGCTTTCCGTAGGGCAAGACCTAGTTACCTAACAAGGGCCCCCCCCCCCATCTGGTCCTATGGGCACAAGACGGGATGGAAGTGGATACGCCACTTACGCGCGCCAACACCAAAGGTGAAGACTACCGATATGACCTCGGTGGGGCCGCCTGGTGATCTAGCACACCTACTAGCTAAGCAGGCTAGTACCCGGAAACTTAATGGCTTCCCTCAACCCCGTCCGAAGACGTACCCGATTCCCACGGGTATCGGGAACACACTGCCCCCTCGAAGCCATCCCAATCCGAACAACTCCCGAAGGAGGGGCTCAGATGTTCGGCCCGAGCTTCCTCTAGTAACGTCAGAGGTACTACGAGTGCTAAGGGTCCGCAGCGCCCGCACTTTGGCAGCTGAAGGGTACGGATCCCCTCCCCTACGGATACTTCTTCACTACACCTATAAAACCATGTATAGGTATACAATACCTTATTTTTCACTGGTGGCCAGTCGGCGGGCGGTTAGGGTTACAGCAGAGGGCACGCTGCCGCCACAGAAGGCCGGCCGACTGGCCACCAGTGAAAAATAAGGTACTGTATATAATTCCATTTAAATAGAATAAAAATATAAAGAGAGAATAAAATAAATAAAAAAGCCTACAGTTTTACGGAAATTTTAGGCATTGCGGCGACTACTTTTGAAAAATTCGAGCAGAAAAATTAACCTTCAGTGGAAACCAACAAAAATGTCCTGATGACCAGCACAAAAATCTACTGCAATTCATTGTTAGTTTTTTTAATTAGTCCTCCAACGTTAAGTCATATAGGACGATGAATAAAATAGATGAAATGATACTCAGGTGAGCCCAGAGCCCACAGAGCCTAAAATACTCGACATTCATATTTCAGCATAAGGGAAAATCCCGGGAAAAGCCTTATCCAGGTAACACACCCTGATCGAGATTCGAACTTGGGACTTGAGGCAGTCAGGCTACCACTTATACAATGTTAGACAAAATGCTCTTTGAATGAAAGGGTCCTAACAAGCCACTTACAAAAAAAAAAATGTGAAGTATTTACGTATTTCTCGTTTACTTATAATGGTATCAACATATTCATTAGAAATTTTTTGAGAAAATAACACATTTTGGAAAATGTTTCCTATAAAGGGTAGTTTGGGGTTTGAATCTTTTTTAAGAATTTTGTGCCACATTCTTGGAAGATACTGTACTTGCGGTCGGTGCTTACCTTATAGTTTTAATTGACATTTAAGGAGCTTGTTATCAGCTGAATGTAGCTCATCATGACAGATAGGAATGCGTTACCGTAATAGGCATGACGTCATCAATGTTGCAATAGCTACGGGTTCAGTGGAAATTTACCCACATTTTCATATGCACGTACTAAACTGATTCCATGTTTGCATGTGTAGTACGTAAGCATTTTATCATTTTAAATACTATATTTAAGACCTTATTGTCGTTTATAGCTCGCAGATATTGCCCCCCCCCCCCCCATTGTTTACGACGAGTAAATATGACAACAGCGTGGTGAGACGGCCGCGCGGCAGCAATACGTCAGTCACAATTCAGTTTCTTATCAATTGTACTACTACGTACGTAACGAAGAAAGTAAAGATAAATGTAACATATTTTTGTTTACAGAACCTAAAAATTGTAAAAAGATAAAGGTACGGACAAACAGAGCGCTACACTCTTTGTATTTCTAACGGAGGGACGGATGAAGGGAAGATGCGAATGACAACGTGCGTAAGTTCAAAAACATCCGAAGTCCCCAACTCCTTAAGCTTTTACTATTTCGGTTTTGTACAGAATATTTACAGAAGTCGAGACAGTTGTTTAATTTCACACCCCAAAACATTGCCATTAGTTTTAAATGTATTTTAAATTTATTTTAAAAGTCTGTTGAACAAATAAATTATTATAAATAGTTGGAAGTGTTCGTGAAAGTGAAAGAAATGTGAAAAAGTAACACGTGTGGTATAGTGATTCATAAGGAGAAAATCAATAATTTTAATTCGTTTTAACGAAGTTATTAGAAGTTTAAAATTATATAAGGTTAAAATTGAGCATTGGAATATGTTTAAGTTTTAAAAAGAAAGATTATAAAAGTAACCAAATATGGTATGATTGTATTAGTCGTTAAGAATGACGTGGCCAATAAGAAAATGTTAAATTGTCATAGCGACAGTGAAAACCAATAAACTTCGTCTAGGAAAAGTATAACTGCATTAAGAGCCCAAACTAATTCCCATTACTCTCGGGAACCTCAAACCCAATAAAGGATTATTCGACAAAATCAACGTTTAATACTTTTCGCTCCAAAATGAAACAGTTGTCTGTCGGCTAAAGAAGCAGCACTGCCCGACAAGAACACACTTGACTGCTGTGTTAGTCAGAGCTGTGGCATGCTGTTGTTGGTCACATCGAGGAGGCCGCCGCAGGCAGGAAACCTCCTCGGTCGGATCTGCCCTCACGTTGACAGTTTTGGGTTCCTTACTCCTCATCACAGATCACCAAGTCAATTGAACATTAAACTTTGGACATTCGGTTTGGCAGAAACGTGGCTTTCTCCTGAAATCAGCTTTGAGGCTCTAATCAAAACATACAAACGTTCCGCCGTGCGCATGTGAACACCATAATTCAAAAATATGTTAATATATACGTTCGTTATCATCTAACGATGTGACACCAAGATTTTAAAGAACATTTCCCTACGCCAGACTACCCATACGATGGAAAATTATTGACTTTTATTTTCTAAAAATACATTCCGCTTTTGATTACATTGCCATATATTTAAGATGTTTACTAAAAAATAATATATATTTTTCTATAAAGGGAGTGTGTGTGTGTGTGTGTGAGAGAGAGAGAGAGAGAGAGAGAGAGAGAGAGAGAGAGAGAGAGAGAGAGAGAGAGAGAGAAAGAGAGAGAGAAGCAAAATCATTCTACGCGAAAACTGCAAATCTCTTTAAAGAATACAAAGTCCACTTCGCTAACATAGACGGTAGAGTGCCTGCCTCATGTTCAAGAAGTCCCGAGTTCGAATCGGTTAGTAATTTCGATAAGGTTTTACCCGGGGTTTTCCCTTATCCTGAAAGATTAATGTCTAGTAACTCTAAGCTCTATGTACCCTGTACTCATTTGAACATCATTTCATTCATCGTCTGATATGACGTAACCTAGGAGGACATTGGCCCGTCTCTGTATCGTAATGGTAGTGTCACGTTCAAGAGGTCCCTAGTTCTAATCTCGGTCAGGGTGATAAGGTTTTCCCTTATCCTGAAAGATGAATGTCTGGTAGCTCTAAGCTCTAAGTACCCTGGACTCATTTCAACATCATTTCATTCATCATCCGATATGACTTAACGTTGGAGGACATTGGCCCGTCTCTGCAGCGTGGTGGTAGCGTCACACTCAAGATGTCCCTAGTTCTAGCCTGGGTCAGGGTGATAACGTTTTCCCCTATCCTGAAAGGCAAATGTGTGGTAGCTCTAAGCTCTATGTACCCTGGACTCATTTGAACATAGTTTCATTCATCACCTGATATGACTTAGCATTGGAGGACGTAAATTAAATTTTAAAAAAAAAGACATACAAATTATTTCAATGTTTCTTTTTTGTGTCATTAGCCATTTCCGTTATAACTGTTTTTTTTTTTTTCATTTGAATGTTTCAGAAATTTTGTAATTTTTAGCTATTCAGTTTTTACTCGTAATGTCATGGAAAGGATATTATACAATTTCAAGGCCAGCATATTATATCGACCCGCTTTTAAGCACTATTATCGACTCAGTTTTCCCTTATTCCCCTTTCACGCTACAATAAAGTCTGTAGTATAACTATTTGTGCAAACAAAGTAAATAGAAACATAATATTTCATAAGAATGGGGCGTGGAAGTTATATAAAAATCAAGTATATTGGTAAGAGCAAAGAGAAAACCTTTTTAAAGATGCTTTCAGTGTTTTTTTTTTTTTTTTTTTTTTTTTTTTTCAGTAGTTGTATGTGTAGGAAAGATTTGTGAAATAGTCTGTGTACTTCTTGTGTGTATTTCTGCAGAAAGTTGAATATTATTTTATAATGTGAGCGTGTTAAGTTTTCTTGTTTACATACTGTCTAGTTAATTACTTTGGCCTTTTACCTTGATATCGAAAGTAGAAACATGGAGGGCATGTGATATTAAAAATAAAAACAAAGCAGGGAGAAGGACACACAATGGTAAGATAATTTCCGGCTCGGACTTGCGGAAATTTGTTTTCTAAACAGCGCCAATGTTTACGAGTGTAAGTTCTGGGTCGGTGAGGCAATCCTTCCAGGTGGTATATCGACGAAAACGTGACCAAACACTCACTTTCACTCGTCTTCCTCTCTCCGTGGCTTTTTGGGAATCCGAGCACCTTCTAGAAAGTAATCTGGTCCTTCTGATCGTATGAGATTCACAAATCGGAACAGTTCGTGTTTCTTGATCAGCTTTTCGTCCTCTCCTGTAGTGCTGGTAACATAACCTACCTACTTAGCACGTATGTGAATGAACTATATTAAATCTTCCATTTGTTTACCTACGGTGACGGTTTAGTAAGTACCCTTCTCTGAAAATATATGGTATTGCTAAGGGAAGTGTGTGTTATCATGTACTGTCATTTGTTACACGTTATCAGAATAAATTTGCTGCCAGTTCATACAGACCTTTCAATAACTTGTTCAACATGTGTTTGCTAAAATGGAAAACGTGCAGTATTGTTTAGTGATTCGCTTTTAACTTTTAGATGGGAGAACTTCCGGGGGTATAAAAACAAATTACATGCTGATTATGAACAGCTTTCGTCTTCTATAAGAACAATTAAATATTGGAATAACGAATTTAAATGGCTGAACATCCATTTTTGACGAGGAGCGTCCAGGACGCACTGCACATGTGGTTACCGAGGAAGTCATTTAAAAATGCCATGATATGATTCTCGCTAATCGTCGAACGAAAGTTCGCGAAGAGGCCATAGGTGTATCTACGGGAACGCCTATTTATATTCTGCACGATAAACGAGATGAGAAAGATGTCGCTCCGATGGGTGTCCCGTTTGCTCACAGTGGACAACAAGCGCGCGCGGCTTTCAACTTAAAAGATGTTTATTTAAAAAAAAAAAAAAAAAACATCAATTGAAACAAAAGTGTATAGTATATACTTTTGAATAAATCATCGTCATCTTCCTTTATGCTTTAGGCAATACTGCCTGTTGCAGTTTACATAATTCATTTTATTGGTTCCACCGTTTTCTTGGTCTTCCAATGCTCCTCTTTCCTACTGGTCTATAGTTCATAAAATAGAGAGGTAATCTTTCTTTCTGCATGTTTTGTACATAGGTTACCCTTTTACTTTTGTATTGTGACTTTGTGGATTCGTAGAGTCCAATTATTCCCGTAGAAATGCACTGTTCAATTCTCACGTAACAACATTACGTCACATACACACAGTCTACCAAGATCGATGAAGCGTTCTGATTACATCAGCTCTCGTTACAACACTACAGCTGTTTACTGCTTACGACTGACTCTTGGCGAGTCTTCGCCTTCTTAAATACCTCATTGATAAATTCGAGACTGTTCCAGAACAATAAAGAAACCGAATATTCTATCACCTTCCAGAAGCGTAACTTAATCTATGCCGGCAAGTCCTTTATTTCAGCTATCTTTATTTTCCGGCTCTTTGTGTACACTAGCCGCGCTATCGTAGATAACGGCTTCGCGACAGTATTCTTGTACTCTGTCATTCAGGTCGAATATCTCTAGCTCTTCACGTTTATCTTCATTTCGCTTGCAGTCGATTTTTCTATATCCCGCAATGCTTCTTAGAAATTTCATTTCATTTGCCTGACGTTTTCTTTTATCTTTTTCAGTTATGACCCATACTTCGCTGCCATATAGTATTTTAGGTACTGACATTACTTTGTAAAATTTTAGAATGCTATCTTTACTTGCTTTATTTTTTAGACTTCTCTTTATTGTTCCATTTATACAGAATGTTACAAAAAGGTACGGCCAAACTTTCAGGAAACATTCCTCACACACAAAGAAAGAAAATATGTTATGCGGACATGTGTCCGGAAACGCTTAATTTCCATGTTAAAGCTCATTTTATTACTTCTCTTCAAATCACATTAATCATGGAATGGAAACACACGACAACGGAACGTACCAGCGTGACTTCAAGCACTTTATTACAGGAAATGTTCAAAATGTCCTCCGTTAGCGAGGTTACATGCATCCATCCTCCCTCGCATGGAATCCCTGATGCGCTGATGCAGCCCTGGAGAATGGCGTATTGTATCTCAGCCGTCCACAATACGAGCACGAAGAGTCTCTACATTTGGTACCTGGGTTGTGTAGACAAGAACTTTCAAATGCCCCCATAAATGAAAGTCAAGAGGGTTGAGGTCAGGAGAGCGTGGAGGCCATGGAATTGGTCCGCCTCTACCAATCTATTGGTCACCGAATCTGTTGTTGAGAAGCGTACGAACACTTCGACTGAAATGTGCAGGAGTTCCATCGTGCATGAACCACAATGGGGTATTTTGACAATTGTCTGCACGAATGATTTCAATTTACATTTTAAGAGAAATACTAAAATGAGCTCTAACATGGAAATTTAGCGTTTCCGGTCACATGTCCACATAACATATTTTCTTTTTTTGTGTGTGAGGAATGTTTCCTGAAAGTTTGGCCGTACCTTTTTCTAACACCCTGTATAGTTGAATGTTTCTGACTTTTTAATTATGTCTGCTTCTTTTTTATATGACATGTAATAACCCAAGTATTTGAACTCGTCTACCTGTTCTATATTATTATTTTCTATTACAATTTTGGATCCAATACTCTATTTACCTTTAAAAGCCATCGCTTTACTTTTATTTGGAGATACAGTCATATTAAACTGCTTTAAAATTTTGTTTAGCTCATGTATTGCCTTCTGAAAATGGTTTTCTGAGTTAGAGATAATAACCTGGTCATCTGCGAATGTAAGGAATATTACAACGTTCTTTACGTTAAGATTTGTGGTATATAATCCTACCCTACTAATCCATTGTCTCATAATTTCGTCCATATAAATGTTATAAAGTAGCGGGGACATACTGCATCCTTGTCTTAAGCCTAGATTTATTTTCTCTATGTAAAAAACTGAAGCTGCTGACAGTGAAGTAAACTAGGTTATTAATAATAACTAAACACTAGTAACACAACTTCACTTATCTTATTTAAATCCTGGGACCGGTTTCAAAGCAAACATCTGCTTTATCCTCAGCCACTCAGCTTGACACTCACCCACTAACTGACTGACTGACCTGACCACTACCGGAGTTTGAAGGATAGCTCCTTATCTAACTGCCATTTACCGGGGACAACACAAACTTATTGATGATGTCTATAGGAGGGATATCAAAATTCATTACGCGATCCTTATTTTTTTAAATAAATATCTTCTCCCAAACCATTAAATCTATCGGTTCCTTCAATTGTTTCAATTTTCTCTATTTTGTGGTGTTGTGCTCCACGTATTTGTATCTTTGCGTTCTTATAGATATTTTTAATAGTTTCTATTTGGTGGAGTGGAGTACCTCTTTTTTTTTTTCATAATTTTCCATAGTATTAGTCTCTTTTAATCTTATCAGAAGTCTTAATATAGTCTATAAATAAAACATACGTTTCTCTGTTGAGTTCTCTATGTTTCTCTATCACTTGCTGTAGTATAAATATATATTCTATGCAAGACCTTCCTACTCTGAAGCCACTTTGTTCTAATATTACTTCTGATACTGACTTTAGTCATTCCGTTATTATTTTTCAATAAATAAAAGTTTACTTTCACTTTTGTTTTTAAATAATTAAAAGTGGGAAGGAAATGTTAAAAAAAGTCCGGGAATCAACATCTTCCAAAAATACTGCGAGATAACTTTCTTTATGAAACCCTGTCCCTGCAGAAGCTACTTTTTTATTTTTTCAAAAGATAACTGACAATTTTGCTTGAAATACCCGTGATTTTTAACAGATTTACCCGTGAAACAAAAATATAATACCTTAAATTTTCCTTAAATATTCTGTTCAGTTTGCTTTCGGGAGGAATTTTGTATAACTAATAAGGTAAGTCACCTCATGTACGAAAGCTTATTATACCAAAAATGTAGATACCTTAAAGGCAAATAATTAATCTAAGTTCATTTGTTATGTAATTGGCGCTCTCTGGGATATCCATGGTTAATTATTTGAATTTTTCAGTTCTTTCCAAATTTGAAATGCTGCCGACATTCAATTGTTTCACGCTGTTAGGGCAAGAGTATAACATTTCAATATAGCGGCGTACTTTTAAATATTTAATCACTTCAGTTGTCTTGGGTTACGAAATGAATAATGAAACTCTTTTTCTTTTGTAAACCCATTACTCAATTAACGTGATATAAATTTTAAAATGTTTAAATAGTATAGTTCGTTTTAAGCTGTATAAAAATGAAGTGAATGTAGCCCAAAGATTAGTGAAGGAAGCATGCATTTGTGCCAGCGAGACGGGAACAAACGAACATCGCAGTAACCATCTGTAACATATTGAGGCCGATATACAAACAGTAAGTGGAATTTTTAAAGCCTAAATGGTTCCAGGTTTACGCCGCGAGGCGCCGTCTGAAACATAATAATAATCTCAACTCAACATGCTGTCTGGTGGTGTTAATGACTGTGGATTCCACACAAAGAGTAACAAAATTAGCTTCCTTCAGTATTGTCCACGAGTAGTGACAGGCAACGAGAAAAGTGTGTTGTGAAGCAAGACTTAGGGACCAGGATTCGATGTCCATGGAACCACTTTAGAGGTTTGACAACACAATGCTGCCCGTGGTAACCATACTGTGTGGACGGAGGCTGAAAATGCAGCGTTCTGCCAAGGTCCGTATGTCGTTGCACTAGATCTTACATAGTGTAACCATCATCCACCATCACCACTAGTTATCACCATCAACATCATTACACAAAATATATCACCGCAATATCTGCTCGCCACTGTGTCCTGGTGGTAGCGTGTCTGCCTCTCGTTCAAGAGGTCTCGAGTTCGAATCTTGGTCAGGATAAGTTATATTTATAAGGTTTTTGACTGGGGCTTTCCTTTATCCTGAACCTGAACTCATTTGAACATCATTTCCTTCATCGTCCGATATGACTTAACGTGGGAGGACATTGGCCCGTCTCTGTAGCGAGGTGGTGGCGTCACGTTGGAGAGGTCCCTAGTTCTAATCTCGATCAGGGTGATGAGGTTTTCCCTTATTCTGAAATATGAATGTCTGGTACTGTTAAGCTCTGTGTACCCTGTACTCATTTGAACTTCATCGTCCAATATGACTTAACCTTGGAGGACGTTGGCCCGTCTCTGTGGTGGTAGTGTTATGTTCAAGAAGTCCCTAGTTCTGATCTCGGTCAGGGTTATAAGGTTTTCCCTTATCCTGAAAGAGAATGTCTGGTAACTCTAAGCTTCATGGACCCTGGGCTCGTTTGAACATCATTTCGTTCATCGTCCGATATGACAACGTTGGAGGACATTGGCCCGTCTCTGCAGCATGATGATAATGTCACGTTCAAGAGGTCCCTGGTTCTAATCTCGGTCAGGGTGTTAAGGTTTTGCCTTATCCTGAAAGATAAATGACAACTTAAATCTCAGTGGACCCTGGGCTTATTTGAACATCATTTTTTCATCGTCCGATATGACTTAACGTTGGAGTACGTTAATTAAAAATATAGTGACATCACATCACAATTGACTCCAAGTTATCACTCAGTTCTGTTCAAGCGTTGAGTGCATATTTAGTTATCTTTCCTCTGGTCTATGCGTAATTTTCAGAATTATTGCAGCGTTTCACATATCTTCAAGTTATTTCTATGGTTCTCTTTTATGTCACTGGAGTAAAATCCAAATCGGGCAAAACAGCGTTGTTAGAAGTGCGAAATGGTATGCTACATTCGCATGAATTTACTTAACCACAATCGTTTATTTTTATATAACTTCGCACTAATTTTGTTTTAATTCTAGATAAATCGTTGTAGAAATGGTTACATAGCTCACTGCAGATAAAAGAAATATACAGAAAACCGACTAATACTTAGATGTTTAAAGCCAGGTCGTTTTGTTCTGACCTTGAAACTCGATATTCTTTCAATGATATCGCGCGGGAAAAATGGAGATAGCACATATGAAAATGTAAAATATTGAAAAATGAAAATCTATAATAACTTATATTCGAAAAATGGCTAATATCACAAAAATTGTTTGAAATTAATTGTGGATTTAAAGAGGTTTACAGTTTTTGTGTTGTACATTCTTTTTTACTTTTTAACTTTACCAGTTAAACAAAACTTTGCAGAATTCCTTTCGAATAAAGAAAGAATCATATAAATGATTTAAGTATCTGGAGTTTAATTAAGTTCTTAGAGCCATTATAAAAATGTCGAAAATATTCCATGTAGGAATATTTTACTGGCTGTTAAATGTCTATTCCTCCCCCCCCCCTTTAGTAATATTTGGCTAATAGAAGAATACTATGTAGTTAACGAGCTGTTAGAAACACAACCGATTTTTACCATAATTATCTCATTAAATAGATGTAACAAACAATAGGTAACAAAACAATTGCGTCAGGTTATGAAATTTGGTGCTAAAATCAAGACCACCTTAGTTCATAACGTATTCAGTGTTCTGTAGTGAATTTAAACTTTGGCTTCCTGCTTTGCCACTTTGTTGCCTTTTAATACCTACAGGAAAGTACTGTCATTTGTTTCGCTTTGTTCTTAATACGGTGGGGATCTTGGGTTTCAGTGTTGCATGAATACCTTCATTAGGGTTCTGCCTGAAATTAACACCAAAATTGTATTCAAATATAGCATTCTTGTAATTGAAATGTGCTCCAGCATTCCATATATTGAAGTGTAGAAATTTCATATGAGCCCAAGTATTCTGTACTGACACAATTGAAACAACTTACAATAGTAAACTTTTCCTCTGTTGTTTATTTTACGTAGTGTTTACTGCATCCAATTCGCAGTAGGGGAGAATATCGATGTGTGTGTTTTCGAAATTTTTCTTAACGATATTGTCGATTGCCAAGATCGCATCAGCATGGTCGGTGTGACGGAATTTTGTCCCGCAGGAACATGGGACTGTCACTTTTAAGGTGCTGTGTGTGATGGACCTTCGAGGCCTCTAGGTTTAATCCCTATCCATCGCTCTTATTTCGAATCAGTGCTAGTGCCTTTGTGACAGGGATGTCGGCTAGGCCAAATGTTCATAGAATGTAGGAAACTGTACTTCTGTGACTTTCGTGACATTCCCATTCGTACTGGCAAAGTTATTTTCATTACTAACGATATTTGTAGTTCAGCAATAAATCACATTTTCTTTCATTCTAATTGAAAGGAATTCTGTCCGGTTTTTACAACAGTAAAATACTATAGGTTTGTGAAATACTGATGGTTAATTTGAAATGGAATGCAAAAATGAATCCAAGCATGAATTGACAATTTGGTTCAGATATAAGTTCGTTTTCAATTTCCACAAATCTCTCCCAAGAGATAAAATGATAATAAATAATCCCTAGCTAACATTAAAAAAGACTTTAATAACACGAATGTGAAATTGATCCCTGCAAATACCTGGCCCTGCAATTAAATTTTAATAGAGGTGTTCCCGGAACAGAATTCATACCTGAAGCCTTTGTCCACGGAAGCGCCACCAAGTAATAACAATGGCATTTCTTCAGAAAGAGCTCCAGGTTCATTACAATGTGGTACTAACACCAACATTGCCCTCTAGTAACTGTTACAGGCGATATCGCTTTGAACGAAACAGATTTTATAATTGGATTTTCATCAAACGCAGGATGGAAGCGCGAGCCGGGTAATTGGCTCTTTGTGGCCCTTGTCATATGCACTCACCCATCCGTTCACTTTTCAAAAACAGGCTATCACGGTTCTTTTAATTTTATTGAATGCTTCTGGATGCCAAGAAGCGTCCGTTGTTGGTAAACTGAAATTAATTTCTTTTTTGTGTACAATCAAAGCCAGTTCATACCCCAGGGAAGTTTTCATCATTTTTCAGTTCCGTTTTGTTTATTACGAAGGCTACATTCCACAGCCTTTCGAAGCAGGGTTCATTAGTGCCTTCTAAATATGTCGCATAGACTAGAGAAAACTGCTAATACAGTAAAAACCGTAAAAGATGAACTGAAACAATTCTGTATGAATAACAATGTACAGGTTAACAACACCAAACATTCACAGTCGATATTTTGTCTTCTATCCACTTTTCCACGTTTATGTTTCCCCAGTTCGTGATACAAGGGTTACAAGGAATATTTTGAGTATTTTTTGAATAGGTGTGATTCCGAAATGAGGCCGCAGGCCGAGACCTACAAACAAAAATAAATTCCCTTTAACCTGTGCATCATACACTATATTTAAACAGTCCTGAATATTAATTTCTGATATTCATCGGGTTGCGATGTTCATTTGTCTTGCGTAGCAACATGACATTTAGGAAACCACAACTTTCTACGTAAGGGAGGCAGTGGAGATAGTAAAAAGATGAAAATATCGGAACAGAAGGTAATAATAGATTACAATATGGTAAGCATTTGTGATTGTTTTATTTAATGAATAAACGTTGATGTTGGGTGTTTGCTGGTCGCAGCACTAGATACTTATGGTAAAAATCCACGTATTTACAAATAACAGTGAACGGGCGCTGGACATTGGTCCTTGTGTTCAGAATAGTTACTGTTAATGAAGTTCCCAAGTGTCTTCTGGCCTCTCTGCGGCATACCCCAGTATACCCATAATTACAGTAACCTTTATCATTAAGTAGTTTTCTCTGGTGCTGCACTGATGAGGGTGTCGATTTGTACTTTGATTAGAATTTTGGATGTTTTTCCCTGTCTTCAGACATAGGTTACAAAAATTATATAAGTTTGGAGTATTTACTAATTTCGTGGTTTTTGTTTTCTTAAAGACACAGCTTTATTATTGAGTACTTTGACCATATTTTAGTTTTTTCTTCAAAGAACGCTAACAATACTTCTTCAGTATAATTTTGTATGTTCTTTACCAGTCCAGGAACCTGTTGTATGCAATGTCGTATTGGTTTCTTGATTTTATGGGCAACAATTCTAATTTCACTGTCTCCTCTGCTTCTAAAATTCAACAGGTTCAGTATAGTCCATATTCACTTTTAAATGACCCGCCATTTTTATACAAGTATTATTTAACTCAGATTCGCGAGTTTCTTGAATGAGACGATTGTAACATTCCACCAGAAAGAAAAGTTTGTATTATCGTCGCGTTAAAAATTTTTGAGCATTGAGCGAAAGAATGTTCTACTTTTGTCATTTTAATATATTTATTAGATCAGTAAGCAATAATACATGCTTTGCAGATCTTAGAGAACAGATACAAAATAATCACAGAGTAATAACATTGTACAGGTAGGACATTGTGCCTCCTCTGAACTAATACAAATGTGTTACTCCACTAATACAATGTGGTACTGAACTAATAAAATGGTATACGTACTTCAGTAGTGAGAATTTACACAGTAGAACAGAAGAATAGAAAAGCAAACTGGAACAGCAGATCATTCAGAAGTGTAAGTGTCATCACTGTAAAGCAGGTCCTGTGGTAGTCGTCGCTTCAGTCGCGTTGGCTGGCGACTTCGGACGACGATGTTATACGTCACAGCTCCTGGAACGTGGCGTAGATTGTAGAAGCGTCGAGCACTCTGTCGGATGAAATGGTGGAGAGGAAGAAGTCCCAGCTCGTGATGCAGCTACTGGTTGCGGACAAACCAAGGAGCATTGGTGGCGATTCGCAGGGATCTACTCTGGATGACCTGTAGACGCCTCAGGTGACAAGTACTGGCTGCTCCCCAGACCTGGCAGGCATAAGTAATAAGAGGCCGAACCAGAGATTTGTATAGATGCAGTGAATATTCTAAACCAAGTAAAGTGTGTTTGTGAAATAATGGAGATAGTTGTGAAAGACGAGCGGATGCCAGGGTAATGGTGCGGTCAATATGAGGCTTCCACGTAAGCCGAATGTCCAGTAGCACTCCAAGGTACTTGACTGGTGTAGGTGAAGGGAGCCACGGCACATGATCTGTCAGAATGCGTGTAGGCGGAGGTGGATTATAGTGGCGTAAAGTAAAAATCTTGGCTTCATTCTTTCGGGTATTGAGGGAGATGCACCAAGTTCGACACCATTGAGTGAGGCGATCAAGAATGTTCTACTTTTAAATGCTAAAACGTCCACTTTTACTATCGACTGTCTAAAAAAAAAAAATCTTAGAGATAAGTTTTCGAAATTAATATTCTCGCAACACATAGTAAGGAATAAACTTTTAACCGCAGGCAAATAAGCATTCATAGCCCATAAAATCACTTCCTTAATCTGAACGAGCAATTACGATTATAGATTTTCTAAATTTCTATGCACAAGTATAATCACAAAATGTTAAGTTCCGAACCGACCTTGTTTTATGTTGAGCCAAACAAATGCTAAGCGGGAAAAGTTGTAGTTCGTCCAGTAGCCGATAAGGTGCTGTGGTTTTGTCTGCGACCCCTTTCAGACGTATTTTATAAATTTTCGCAGACTTTAGGAGAGTGTGTGTCTATGTTTTGCATTTCTCTATAATTAAACTACAAAACAGACCTTCAAAATCGCTATATAGAGTGTCTCAGTGGCAAGTGGTTTGTATTCTGGCTTCTGATGCTAGAAGTCCGATGTTCTATTTACTGTTGGGACAGTTAATGTTTGCTTTTACTATAATCATTCTGTACCCTGGGCAGTATTGGAAAGTTTGGATGTTTTTATAGTAAATCTAAATAAAACCATCTTTAAAGAAGCTATAGTTTTGATAAATACTATCAGAAGAGGAATGTAGACATTTTGTATCGTCTTCAGCATCCATAGTAATATATACAATACACATTATTGCCAGAATAATAGGTATCCAGATCTGGAAGCATGGTTGAATCACATGCACAAATTTGGTAGTGATGGTTAGACTCTAGACATATAAAAGTTTAATTTATGTTTATAAATGAGAATCTTGACAACGAATTAGAAATCTGTTTTGCTGTATCTTTTATAATTTTGGAGGGAAACATTGTTGACAACTGTCTGCCTACCACAAGAATGCAAACGGGGAATGAAGAGTAGAGGAGCTTGATGTGACTGCTCTGTTAGTGGATTTGTTTACTACGAAATTAGTATGTAAGAGTGCATATGAGTCAACTCACCAACATTGTGCATGTATCATTGTATAGCATTAAGGTTATAGCGTGTTTTAAATTGAAATAATGAGATTATATGTTTAAAATGATTTCTGGTATCCCCTTTTCTATTTCTTTGTTTTTTCTTATTTTCTCAGCAGCAAAAATTTCTGAAGCGGACAGCAGAAGAACTGGACCCTCCCGGAGGTTCGGCAGACGCCTTCGAGCCACCCGCGAAGATCCAGTGCACGGCTCAGCCGCAAGGTCAGCAGCGTCCAACAGGTGGCTCTCAGCAGCAACAGCAGCAGCAACAGCAGCAGCAGTCACAGCAGCAGTCTACAGAGAATCTTACCAAATTCTCGGTGGAGATCGTTCAGCAGTTGGAGTTCACCACTTCGGCTGCCAACTCCCAACCCCAGCAGATTTCTACCAATGTCACCGTCAAGGCACTCACGAATGCCTCAGTCAAGAGCGATATCGCGTCTCCCAAGTCGGGGCCGGGCACCCCGGCGTCGGGGGGCGCTCGTGGGGGTAATGGTGCTGGGACGCCAGGTAGTGGGGCGTGTGTGGACATCGGAAACTTGGTGGAGTGCAAACAAGAACCTGACAGTGAGTTTGTGGACTTGGAACAGTGCGCCGCGGCTCTCGAGAAGGACGCGGCTGCAAACGGAGGAACGAGTTTCCCCGGCTTCTCGGACCTCATCGGCGACGATACGAGCGACGAGATCATAACCTCCGACGCGTTCAAAGATCTCATATCGGAAATCTCGGACTTTCATCCGGAATTTATGAAAGATTTCGATTTCGAGGACAGGAGTGTAGATGGGTTGACGAACAGTGGTGGCGGGAGCGGTCCCGGCGGAGGACCACCCCCACAGCAGCAGGTGGCGGTCGGGGGCGGCGCGGTCCAAATGAAGACCGAGGACGATAGCAAGGACCTGCAGGCGCATCACGTTGCGGCGGCAGCTGCGGCGCATCTCATGGACGTTGTGGGCAAGCCGGGAGGCGGCAATAATAGTCCCGGTCCACTGGTGAACCCTCAGTATTCACCGCAGTACGATGCCGCAGCCTCCGCCGCCATGGCCTCCAAGTCCCGTGGCGGTCCCTATCCTCCCCCGGGTCTCGCCGAACTCAGTCCCGCCGCCCAGACGCTCAAGCAGATGGCCGAGCAGCATCAGCACAAGACGCAACTTGGCATAACGTTCAATCCCGTAGCCGCGCGTGGAGGCGGCAGCGTTCGCTCCCCTTACGGTGAATTCCAGTTTCCGGCGACGGGTGCCGGAGGAGGCAGCGATTATCTGGGTAGTCCAGGAAGTGCTGGTGGGGGAGGTGCAGTTCCAACGCAGGCGGCAGCAGTGAACAGTGCAGGGGCTCCGCCGCAGTCCTATCTGAACAAGCAAGCGTTGGGTGGTGCGAGTGGGAACAGTTTCGTGAACAGTGGCACGCAAGCCGAACTGATCAAGCAGGAGGTGATGTTTTCCGCCACACAGACTGCATTCGCTAACACGGGGTTGCAAGAGTTGCAGAAGCGACAGCAACAGCAGCAGCCGCCGCCAACAGCGACGGCGAACCCGTCACCGCAGCAACAGCAGCAGCAAGCAGCGGGACCAGGGAAGCCGCAGGCGGGGGGCATGCCGGGATACGCCAAGCAGCAACAGCAGCAGTACTCGCCATATGGTTCCCCTGGAGGTCCTCACGGGAGCCCGCAGTACCTGCCTCGTGGTCAGGGTCCTGGTCCGGGTGCCGCACAGTTCAGCAGCTCTACCCCACCGAGACCTCCCTCCACTGGGCTGCAGATAAACCAGGCCCAACAGATGCAGATCAATCAGCAGGGCCAGCAAATACAGGTAAGTGTTGCCATAGTAAACTACTTTACCAACTTCTTAAAATGGTCATAGGTTCTGCTTTCACAGCCATTTACACCACGAGGGTCATACTGAGAGTCGCGAGCAAGAGTTTTAAAATATCCTAATCTTTATTCTGTCAGTTTTCATCACAGGTTCTCTTTCTCTGCACACGTTTTTATCATCCTTTCGCAAATTTCAAAATAGCTATATAATGGAACTGTGTTCCAAGAGATACAATTCTATTTTGGCATTTTGTTTCGATAATTTTTATAATGTTTTAATAAATTTACGTCTTCCAACGTGAAGTCATATCGGCCGATGAATGAAATGATGCTCAAATGAGTCCAGGGTACACAGAGCTTAGAGTTACCAGCCATTCATTTTTCAGGATCAGGGAAAATCTTCCTGAACTAAGGATCTCTTGAACGTGACTACCACCATGCTACATAGATGGGCTCTTGTCCTCCATCGGCAAGTTATATCGGACGATGAATGAAATATGTTTAAATGAGTCCAGGGTACCTAGAGCTTAGAGTTACCAGAGACTCATCTTTCAGGATAAGGGAAAACCTTGCCACCCTGACTGAGATTAGAACACGGGACTTCTTGAAGTGAGGCAGACAGGCTCTCCCTACTGAGGCGGGTTCTCGAAAATGATAGAACCAGCTTTCATTGGTTGTCAGAGAATCACCACCGTCAGTTTAGAATTTATGAGGAAGGTTTTAGGTGGTGGTTTATCTGCGGTCAGAAACATAGGACTCACAAAGTTTTCGATAACGTAAGCTATCATCCTTTGTACTGCTCTGTGTCCTACTGGAAGTTTTCATCTGCAATGTCGTGATTGCCTCCTCCAAGCTCATAAACCCTCATTGCTTTGCGTGGAGACAGTTCGATGGCCACCGCTGCGAGGCTCGTGCTACCATCTTTGAAATGTTTCACCCATCTATTAGCACGGCAGAAGACTTCTCTAAAGGCACGTTAAAGTCTGAAGTGAACTTCATCAACAACATTGATGTCCACCAGTTTGGAAATACTGCCTGTAGCCATGTGGTGGAAATTAATGAGATCATAATGTGGCAGTAAGTAAAGTTCTGCAGTCGGTTTTGTTACATTATTTGAATAATAGCTTGCTCACGACTTTTAGTATAATATAATACTGTCGTACAGGTATGAACTTCTCTTGTTTTCTATTCTAGCATTTTAGCACAAACGTTATGGAAGAAGTGATTGTTTTTGGGTGTAATATTTCAATTCGAAACTATTAATATAAAAAAAGCACGTCACAAACGTACGATCTACTTTTTAAAACATACAGAGTAAACATATTTTGCAATATAATAGGAAATGTGTAGGAATAACTGTACCATTATATCTAATGATTACAGATCACTGCTTTCAAATACTGCACTTCTTTAAGCCCCCCCCCCCCAAAGTGCATTATTATTCTTTTATTAGCATTATTTTTGCAAGAAATATATACCTTTAAAATATGTAATATACCAAGTTTCATCAGTAATCCAAATATTTTGATGCAAAGGTGCTCTGAAATCTTAAAACTGCTACTTTTAGAAAGAAAGGAAGTAAGCATTAAAAATACTTAGTATGATTTTTGGATCTGTTCCGTAAATAATTGATTCTGTACAGACAAATTGGGTTCGGTCCCAATTAATCCGCATAGTTACAGTCTTATTGTAGTTTAATTACGTAGTTTTGCTGGAAATTGTTACTCCTGTTTATATTTTAAACTCCATGATTGCTGTCAGTATAGGAACACGATTTTTACACTTTGCAGTGTGTGAAATTCAATGCAACTAAAAAAAAAAAGTGAAATTTCGCGATATTTTCGTAAAATCTTAATGTTTCTTCAGTTTTTGTAGGATGTATGTATGATATTTCACTTTGAAAGTAATTTCCGTTAGAAATGAACCGGGGTTTCCAGGTATTCGATTTTGGTATTTTGTTTTAAAACACATTTAGAAAACCAGTTTTCTCAGGAAACGAGTCTGGAAAAACCTGGATCTCCCCTACGTTCAAGTCAATTAAGAGTTAAGAGATGTCACGTGAAAAATGTGTTACTTTTGCATGTTGTAAGTAGTATTTATATATTTTCTAAGTTTAAGGGTTTCACAGTGTTTCATATCTATCAACCCCATTGTAATTTGTTGTGTGTCATTTGGTATATTATTATATATCTAGAGATAATTATGTTCAAGGTCTATTTTTAAAAAGCACTCCCTGAAGTTATAAACTGCTTCGGCTTGTATTTTAACCTTCTTACTTTCATGTTTTGACAACTATTTTTACTCTCCGTTATATTCAACATGTCTCTAGTCACCGGTAATGTTACTTCAGTTTGACATTTGGGTATACCTGTGGTGTGGATCACGAGATTCAACTTGTTCTGCACGATGGCTAGAGGTCTAAAAGCACATGTTGCTGTATCAGAGATAAAGAAAGGTACAAAGTCAAGCTCTTGAGCGTGAAAAGATAAGCATGGAGTTGAAGGTCTTCTGACTTTCGTCCATAAAATTGTTTCATTGATCGGATTGGTTAAGCTTCGCTAAAATACCGTAGTGCTTGGGACCCTAGGAGCAAGAACTTAGTGTATATTAAATAATTACGTAATACGTGCGTTGAGTAAACAGAACAAATGAGTCACCTACGTAACACCGCTCAACTTCAAATAAACAAAATAGTAACGAAATTCATATACGGTACCTATTTATAAACATCTGAATTCAGTGATCGTCGCTTGTTTATATACAGAACTCCGCAGCAGACGATGACGCTTTAGTAGGTATTATATACAAAGGTGACTGAACTATTGCAACTGTGATAGGATCCCCAAAATCATGATGTTAAATGAATTGAGGAACAATTGCAGTATATTACATGCAGAAATCACACTCGTCTTTCTTTCAAGTGAAATAAATAACTTAAATATTTTGTACTTTAACGATGCTTAGGGATGGGTCGATACCAGTGTTTCTGGAAATTCGATTCTCGATACCGATACACAGTATTTCCCATGATAACTGATACTTCGATAATCGATACCGTCTTTTCTACTTATATTTTCAATACAAAATAGAATGTTGGGAGAACTAATTAATTAGGTGCACATATTTAATGAGACAAAATTTAAAACCATCGGTGATCTTATTTTTAAACTCTACGTTAGACATTTAAAAGCAAAACAGTGCACTTTTATAAGTTTTGTTCAAATATACTAGCATGTTCACTCTTTCGGAGTCAAGTCTATTTCTTTTTCTGTCACATATGAGTCCCGCTGTGCTAAATAATCTTTCAGAGAAAACTGTCGGAAGTGGAATACAGAATTATTTAGTTGATTTTTTTAATAATTCTGGAAATTTTGAATTTGTTTTCCAGTAATCCAGTGCATAGAAAAAGGTGACAAATCTACGTTGAGATATGCAGTTCTTGGGAACTGTAAACTGGTACTGAATCTGACACACGATAATTTTCTTGCATAATGTTTACTGTGCAGGTACTACATTCCTAGCAGTTTCTCAGGTTTTGCAATGTTCTACTTGCGGCAATAATATTTTGTGATTAAAATAAAATAAAAATTGCAGAATCACGTAGTATCGAAAGTACCCAGCGAATTTTTTGAAGTATCTTTCGTTGTCCATACCATGCAATTATCGAGGACCCATCCCTAGTATAAAATAAACACCTGAAACTTTTCAGCTTGCCTAGGCTAGTGTGCTTACGCCATGGAATTAAAGGTCGTTAAGGAAGTGAAATGGTACCATTCACTTATGTTATCATTGATAACTGGAGTAGATAATGTCTACTTCGAAAGCCTGTAACTCATCCTTTTTGGCTAGTTTTTATTTTATTTTTTATTTTATAGGTAAATTATCGCGTAATACAAGAAATGTGTCTATTTTAAGGCAAATGACAAGTTGGGAGTGGATGTTGCCAATTTGTGGCTCAGATGTTAAAATATTAATGATTTACGTTGGCAGCTATGAGTAGTACATAAAGGAGACGTAGAATGCTATCTTCAGTGATAATTGGGAATTAATGTGGTAGAGATCGGAAGGCAGATGACACAAGTTTAATAGATTTCCTCGAGTTTTAGTGATAAATGAGGATAACTGGCTTAATTTAATGTAAAATTGATGGCATTTAAAATGTAAAGTATCATGCAAATACTGAATATATATCTATGACATATGTATCTCTTAATGCCGTGAAAGTTTGTGCGAAAGGTGAGAGACGCAATTATATGTAAAGCTTAAACTTTTGTAGCTAATGATGAAAATAGAAATTATTATATATACACCATTTTAAACGTTAAGAGAGCCATGCATTTTGTAACTTTTTGCACTAGCATTTGGCATTTTCGTCCTCCAACGGTAAGTCATATCGGACGATCTACGAAATGAGCTTAGAGTTAGCAGACATTCATCTTTCAGAATAATGTAAAATCTCGGACAAAAAAAAAAGTATCCAGATAACTCACCCTCACCGAGATTCAAACTCGGGACCTCTTGATAGTAAGAGGCGAGCATAGGAAACGCCTTAATTGCTGCTACATAATGCTCTAAAGCATTCTAGTAATTTAATAAACTTTTTTTAAAAATCCTGTTCGGTATTCAGTAGTTTCTCGTAATTGTATGGAATTTCAGGCCTGTTTATTATTGGTTCTCTTCCCTTTGTATCTAAATAAAATATGTAATGTAACTATTTCAACAAAGGTTGACCTGGATTAAAATGAGGTAGATAAAAGAATAGTGTCATAAAATATTTGTAGTTTACTAATAAACCAGGCAGTGTAGGGAAAGTCATCGTGTTTATTTAATCAATTACCACTGTTGTTTTGGAACCACGGATGTTAAGCCATCACAGCAATATATGAGAGAAATGCGAACATGGCAATGAAGGGATCACAAAGAAGTTGCGTAAAGCGCCAGAAACAAAGTAACGCTGACAGAAGGACGTGAGGTAACTAACTGAAAGTGGCACAAAAACGCTGCGAGGAGTGGCGCTGATGTTCAAGAACAGTGGAAGAACGAATTGTTTTCTCTCAGGCTGAATCCCAGGAAACAAAATACTCGCGCTGCAAACCAGTAGCCTCCATCCATAGCCGTCCATAGCTATGGAATTATGAGTGTATGTGAATAATAATAATAATAATAATAATAATAATAATAATAATAATAATAATAATAATAATAATAATAATAATAATAATAATAATAATAATAATAATAATAATAATAATAATAATAATAATAATAATAATAATAATAATAATAATAATAATAATAATAATAATAATAATAATAATAATAATAATAATAATAATAATAATAAATAGCTATATGCTTCCCATAAAATTTTATTTGCAACGTATCGATCTATTTTATTTTAAATTGAGTATAAGCAAAAATAATAAAGAATCAGTAAGATCAAAGATTCTCATATGTGTAAGCAAGTATGTCTTGGAGAACCATCTGCACAGATGCAGAAACCAAATATGATCGATGACGCGCTGCGCCGCATTTCCATGCAGCCCGCAATGGTTTCGTGCGTGATGAGTTTTTAACCTTTGGACTCAAGCTCGACTGCTGTAGAACAGTAGTGGTGCCCAACCTTATGCGAAAAATGTGTCATAGATTCATCGGGCTCAAAAACAAACCTTGAGTGAGCGAACAGGAAGTGAGTACCAGCGACAATTAGCCACTATCCGTCCCGGCGATCATACCTTATGGAACATCACTAAACGGATTCTCCGAGAGCCGACAGTGATTCCCTCTCTTCAGGTTGATGGGGCACTTTTGAGTGACTCTGCTGCCAAGTGTGACGCTCTAGCCACTCACTACGAGCGTACATTTACGCCTAACACCTGCCTTGATTCTAATATCCCCTCTTCCGTGGACAGGGAACTGCTTGAGTACCAACTTCGTCCTACAGCGCACAACAGAATTTCGTTCACTACTCCACGTGAATTGTCCCGCTTTATCTATCGTCTTCCCGTTAAAAAGTCTCCCGGTCATGACCTTATCCCTAACGTTGTGCTGAAGAATTTGACAAACAAAGCCCTAGCTTATTTATCATCCATCATCAATGCTGCACTGCGCATTGGTCATTTTCCATCTACATGGAAACATGCAGAAATTATAGTCTTCCATAAGCCCAACAAGCCTAAAAATCTTCCCTCAAGTTACAGACCAATCAGCTTATTACCTACACTTTCTAAGCTTTTTGAAAAGATTATTCATCAACGTATTTCTCATTTTTTGACCCAAAATCAGATAATTCCGTCTTTTCAGTTTGGCTTTCGCCCGAAGCATGCTACCACTCACCAATTGCTCAGAATCACACAGTCTATTATTCAAGGTTTCGAAAACCGGCAATACACCGTGGCAGCATTCCTAGATATCGCCCAGGCATTCGACAAGGTGTGGCACACTGGACTACTCCTTAAAGCATATCGCATTGGTCTCCCTTCTTATTTGATACAAATCATAGCAAGTTTTCTCACTAACAGAACTTTTGTGGTGCGCATTGCTGGTTTCACATCCACCCGACGGCCTATTTTAGCAGGTGTACCTCAAGGTTCAGTACTCGTACCGCTCCTCTTTAATATATTCACTCATGATCTTCCTGATATAACTCCAGTTTGTACGGCTTTATATGCAGATGACACTGCTCTCTTTTATTCTCACACCACTATCCTTCATGCCATTCAGGAACTGCAAATTGCCCTAGATCAATTAGCTCATTGGTTCTCTCACTGGCGCATTTCCCTCAATACTAACAAGACAGAGGTTAAGATCTTCTCTTTACGACCTTATAGGGATCCTCCTTCACTACAGCTGCTGGGGGAACCGCTCTCCTGGTTACCAACCAATGTGCCCGTGAAATATCTTGGGGTGTTATTGGACACTCGACTCACTTGGAACGCCCACATCTGTCGGTCTGTCACGCTTGCGTTTGCCCGGCTATCAAAACTGTACCCTTTACTCAATAGGCGCACTTCACTTGGTTATGAATCCTCCCTGCTTCTTTACACATCTCTAGTCCGTCCCATTTTTACCTATGCAGCTCCAGTCTGGGGTGGCACCAGTAAGACTAATCTCCGCCGACTGCAGGTACTACAAAACAGGGTGCTTCGTACAGTTACAAACGCGCCATGGTTCATCCGAAACCAATAACTACATCATGAGTTTGGTCTTCTACCCGTTCACCAATACATCCGACGCCTGGCACGTCCATTCTTTTACCATCTTCAGGAGGTCCCTGGAGCTGTTACCTACAATCTCGGTGCTCGCACTCGCCAACCAGCTCGCCTGAAGCGCAGACTGCCCCAAGATCATCTCCTGAGTGACGTCTCCAGCACAGATGCCTCAGACACGTGATTACTACTATCAGATTTTAAGTTCTCAATTTGTGTTACAGTTATCCTTCATATTTAGTTAGAGGAGTCGTTCACGGCTACCTCCATTGTTCTGTGTCCTGCTCCTATGTATCTTATAACAAACATCTGTAAAGCATAATTGCTGATCGATGGATAATAAATTAAAAAAAAAAAAACAGGAAGTGTTTCATGTGCAAAACGAAGGAGGTGGGGTAGAGCGACAAAATGTCGTCCTTTGCAAAGAGCGTCGCCGCATTAGAGTCCGTCTTAATAACTCATGTCAGAAAATCAGTGGTAACAATATTAAGTAGCAAATGTAATATTTCCTTGAACTACTTGGTAGATATTTGTATTCTTTTATTTATTTTACATCACCTTTAACTACGTGACCATTGCCATATATCACCAGCTTATTCCCCTTAACTGACTTCCCCGCATCCCGCAAACACACAGAGCTTGGTCCCGCACAGTACTTGACTCGTCTATAACAAACACAGTAACTTTCGCACATACAGTTTTGCACATATGACGACTGTCATTGCCAGGGACTTTATGGAAGCACGGCTACCCTAGATCTTATCCCTGTACCTCCAGTTTTATAGTGGTGGGTAGTTTCGATACCTGCCGGCAGATGCGTTCATTATCTGTCACTAGATGACAGATCATTCGCTATTACCACCTAATACCATTTTTACTTTTCTTTTAGACTAAAAGTGCAACTTTGGTTTCTAGTGTTGAATATTCTGTCCGGCATTTACTTTAGCGACTGAGAGAAATCATGAAAAAAAAAAAATTGATTAACTTATGGGATTTCGGAAATCATCACATTAGAAAAGTTAATTAAACCAACGTACAACTATATAACCCTTGAATCCTGCAGTGACCTTGCACGCTGTATCCTTCTTTTGTTATTGGTTTTATCAACAGAATTATAGTCTGCAGGCGTTTGTACCAATGAAATGTGTGTAAAACATCCGCGTTATGTTTACCTCGTTTTCTAGTCGTTATCATTTTATGGCGGCATTTCACATTAAACTTTGGAATGTTCAACAGCAAACCACGCGACACTAGTGTGTTTATGCTTTCACTGGTGTATAACTAGTCCGCTTGCATTTATTCCTCTGTCCTTCGTTTATTTTGCATTTCCCATGACCAGCTAATGATGTCAAACAAGCCCTGTGCAATACAATGACGATAAAGTCTATATAAACATCCATCATGATAGAGCTTTCGTCAACGTGAGAAGCAAGCTCAAACAGAAGTATCATTCCATCTATTTGTTGATAAGCATTTACATATATTACATATGTATTAACTCTCTTATGTTATATATTTATTATGGTTATTGTAATTATATCTCACATTTATCTTCGAATAAATTATTTTAAATGATGTCAAATAAAGGTACTATTTTATATAGTGGTACAATCTGTTCCAGAGGTTACTAATCACGTGACGTTAAAGATACGAGGGAAAGTAATAAAACATACCTTAGATATGTTTTGTGAGGAACAGAATAAACAAAACTTAATCAAGTTAGCCTGGTAGCTCAGTTGGTAGAGCATCTTTCTGCTTTCGTTTCGATTCCAGGTTGGGGTGGACTCTTTTGTCCAGTAGAGATTATTCCCTACCTCGCGGATTTGCCTCCACCTATTACTCGCCGAGCTATGACACGTTCATGGGACTCAGAAACAAACTTTTTAAATGTTTGATTACTTGGATGAGTGTTTTGTGCACAACACGAAGGAGATGGTGTACAGTGGCAAGATGTCATTAGCTTATAAGAGGCAATATTTTTCTGCTAAAGAGGTGTGTTTGTATAAAAAAATTATCTGATACTTCAGTTTTGTAATCAAATACCGATTTTCATTAAAGGTAACATATGTAGGACAGAAGTTAGTCAATCGTGTTTAATTTTGTTTATCGCCTTCCTGTAGTAGGTAAGGGGAAATATTGTATTTTGTGCAAAAGTTGATATAAGATTTCACTAGAAATACATTATTATTATTATTATTATTATTATTATTATTATTATTATTATTATTATTATTATTATTATTATTATTATTATTATTATTATTATTATTATTATTTTCATAACATTTATTAACAGTTAACAATATAAGTACACTTACTGTCTGATTTAAGTGAATTTTTGTACGTGTACACCAAAAATGAAAAATACTTTTCCTGTGATATAAGTTCAAGGGAAAATACATAGTTCATTTTTTGCGACTTTTCTCGTTGTTCTTTATTAGTTGTAATTTTCAGTACAGTAAAACCTCGTTAATCCGGATGAATTTGGGCTTAATGTTTTACGGATTCATTAAAATGAACAGCACAGAGAAAAATTGTGAATGAAATTGGAGTGTGTACTGCATAATTTTATTAGAGAATAAGATATAATGGGCCCACCTCATTTTATTTACACAATCTTTATATGTTTGGTTAGAAGAAACTATTAATTTTCTGTTGTGATTTATCGCACATTTCTTTCACAATGAGATCACGAAGACTCATATGATGGTATATATACTATGCAGAAATCTGATTATCGTCCGTTTTCTCGACAAAGTCTATTACACATTTCAGATGCTCTTTTCGACTTTCCGAAATCCACATCCTCAGCCTCATATTTGCTACTAGTGTCCCTTGCATTGTTTACACTTTCCACAATTTCTTCGTCAGTCATGATATAATAGCCTGGATCATCTTCATCTCCGTCGAGCCATTCTTCGATCTCGTCTAATGTGAAAGCTTTCTCGCCACCCGCAACCAGTGTTTGGTGAAAGTAATTGAATTGCATTTGTATCTAATTTAACAGTGTCAGCATACAAACGTTTCTTCCACATATTAGTCAATGTGGAATTCGAAATGCTGCTTACTTCGTGTGCAAAATTGAAAATCATGGATCTGAAATCAGACACACACACACATACTTGTTTCACATACACACACGAGGGTGGCACCATTTTCAAGCCTTTCGTTAATTTTCAGTTTCTCGTGCATTGTAAGCAATTTATGCTTGCGTTCCTCCGATGACATTGTAGGTTTACTAAATGACATTGTGCACTCGATTTGTTTCTTTAGCTTAATGGTTGAGAAAGGCAAATGTTAAACTAACCCTTCTGACAAGAGTTGCAAGCTTCGTCACAGGTACAGCAACAAGAGTGTGGGAAGGACAAAAGTAGCAAGTCCCCTCGCAGGTACAGCAAGGGTGTGGGAAGGAGGACATCTAATGCACCATTGTTTCCTGGTATTCCTAAGAAATTCCTATTTTACAGTCTGTGCAAAAATAAAGTGGGCAGTTTCCTTAAGTTTGTCTCAGTGCAGTATAATTTATTTCTGCAACGGTTCGGGTGGCTGGTGATATGATTTGATGCTCACCTCTCTGATGATCTTGAAGCTGGGTTCTACTGAATGCCAACGACAAGAAGGCTAGAGGGGTATGAAGGACAGAGGAGCTTGAACTGTTTATCTGCTCCTATAACGAATCTGTTTACTAGGAAATGAGTGTACTTAAGAGTGCATATGAGTCACCCATGTTGCCAGATCTAATGTTTGTTGCACTAAATGCAGCGATAGGTATTACGTATGGGTGAGCTATGTGACAACACTTGTGTATTTTAATCGAAATTGCATAAGATCTTACCTCCGGGCCTGGCGACCGCAAAGTGAGATTTGTGGTGGACAACACGGCGTTGGGGTGGGTTTTCTCCGGGACCTCCGGTTTCCCCCGCCATCTCATTCCACCGGTGCTCCATCTTCATCTCATTCATCATCAGTGTCACCGCCTGCGGTGCCGTATGTAGTAAAAGCGGGCGTTAAACACTACACATTCATTACATTCCGGGCGTGGTCTCGGTGGACAAGAAGAAATTATATGATTATTTTAGGATAAAATACTTATTTCACATTCTATTCCTGGGCAAACTGAAGTTTTAATTACAACAAAACATTCTGAAATTATCATGAACACTTTATAAAATAATATGTTCTGTTCGTCGATACAAATAAGCCTTAAATTAATATTATTGAAGTGATTTTCTCAATACTTTATCAATATTAGTAGAGTTGTCCATTTTACAAAGAATTTTTGAAGCATTAGTTATTTAATTTTCACTTACGCACACACCAAACCATACGTGCTATATGCGTAATAAAAATAATTTCTGCAAGTTTCAGGATAGACACAGCATAACTCTGTACTCGTCGATGGTCACATGCAAGGAAGCTTCGTTAGCTAGTTGCCTTCGTACTCGTTTATGTTGCTATGGTGATTTACAATTTGTTGAATTACTATATCTTTATTTCTTTTACAATATATTATTTTAAACAAAATTATTTGATTTTAAATAATTTTTCATTAGTATTAACATTGGTTTTGTAGATGTTTCAATAATTACTACGATTTACCGTTCTTTTCTACTATTATTACGTCACATCCATTTTTCAATTGCCACTTTTAATCTCTTATCTTTTCTATGGCAATTTTAAATTAATTTTTGAAATTTAAACATAAAATAACCGTTTAAATTCGCAGATTTTCTTAATGATGTTTGTCAAGATTAACCAAAATCCCGTTTAAAGGGTTCCGGATTAACGCGATTTTGCTTTTTTTTTTTTTTTTTTTTTTTTTTTTAATTTACATCCTCTAACATTAAGTCAACCGACGATAAATGAAATGTGTAAAATTATGCTCAAATGAGTCCCGGTTACATAGACCGAGATTCATCTTTAGGAGAAGGTAAAAGCCCGGCAAAGACCTTATCTAGATAACTCGCTCTCACCCAGATTCGAACCCGGGACCTCTTGAACGTGAGGCTACCATCTGAGTACGGAGGCGGTCATTTGGGACTTAGAGTTGTGCCGTTTGCACACATACACGCACACACATACTCTCTCTCTCTCTCTCTCTCTCTCTCTCTCTCTCTCTCTCTCTCTCTCTCTCTCCCGAAAGATGTTTTTTCAGGACTCCTGGATTCTTTAAACGGGTGGAATCTCATATGAATGTTTGGGTAGAATACTTCTACTTAACGTTATTTGCCTTTGTTAATTTAGTGTAAGAAGCCAGTGTTTAAGTTGCAGTGGAGGCCGAGTCGCTCAAGGTCATCAGATAATGTTATCTTTGTGCATACCTTGGACAGGAATCGGTGCGACACACATCGGCCACGCTATTAAATAGGAGAGCAACAATTTGCGGGCGTCACGACGAGCAGGGCAGTGACCGACCGGTTTGAGATTCCGCCCCCTCTGCCTCCCGGGGGCAACGTCCATTCCAGCTTGCAGCAGTTCATGAGAAACCGCTGCCTTCCTGGTGCAAGACGTGCACGATCTGGCGGCCTTCGGTAAACACCGTTCCAGCCGGCATTCTCCTCTCTAGTTCCGAAACTTGATGTTTAAAACCTGGTCGCTTCATGACATCGCGCATTAAAATTCAAACCATAACAGCGAATTTCTCGGGAATGGCTGATGCTACGAAAAAGTCGTTTGTGTATTTTAAAGGTCTAAATTTTTCTATCTCTTAGGATTTATCAGCTATGTAAAGTGAAATAAAAGAATATGTTATTTTCAGGAAATGCTTCATATACATTTTGTTTGTATTGTAAATATATTAAATTTTAATCAAAATCGTTTGAGCTAGTTTTAAAAAATTACGAAAAAGATGTTCGTGGAAAGATCATTTTTAGATAGATATTTAAAAAAATATGTTCAGGTATCCTTCATCTTATATGTCGTGCTGATATTTGGTCAAGTTTCATTTTTAGGTATAAACACACATAGACACAAATGTACGTATGCGTACTTCCGAAAATTGACTTAATTTTACATATTAAGAGTATGAAAACCTTTATTTCGTGGAATACATTACTCGCCCTGTTTACTATAGCTAAGTAGCACTCAAAGTAAAAGAGCTCGTCAGAAATGAGACAGCAACTTCAACATTACAGGCAGATTCTTGTAAAACCATTAACTGTTCACTGGAGGCGCTCTAAACGTAACTTGAGCAATTGTCAGGGCAGAAGAACCGTTTTCCTTGCCTTGACCGCCTGAGTAAATTGCTTGATGTAGTCAGGTATTTTGTTTCTACAGCGAAAACATGTTTAATCAGGCCACAGTATTGTTAAGGGCACATGCTTTCACTGAACGGTGTGATGAACTTTGAAACAATGTGAACAACAATCTCAGAACTAATACGCTTCTCCAAAACAATTTTGTCTCGGTAGCGTTCAAAAGGTCCCTAGTTCTAATCTTGGTCAGAGTGATGGGGTTTTCCATTATCCTGAAAGATGAATGTCTGGTAACTCCAAACTCTATGTACCCTGGATTCACTTGAACTCGTTTCATGCATTGTCCAATATGTTAGCGTTGGAGGACATTAGTCCTCTGTAGCGTGGCGGTAGTGTCACGTTCAAGAGATCCCTAGTTCTAATCTCGGTCAGGGTGATAACGTTTTCCCTTATCCTGAAAGTTGAATGTCTGGTAACTCTAAGCTCTAAGTATCCTCGACTCATTTGAACATCATTTTATTCATCGTCCGATATGACCTAACGTTGGAGGACATTTCCCCGTCTCTGTAGCGTGGTAGTGTCACGTTCAAGAGATCCCTAGTTCTAATCTCGGTCAGGGTGATAAGGTTCTCCCTTATCCTGAAAGATGAATGTCTGGTAACTCTAAGCTCCGAGTACCCTGGACTCATTTGAGCAATTCACCGTCCGTTATGACTTGACGTTGGAGGACGTAAATTAATAAAAATAGTTAAAATGTATCAACATTCACTGTCTAACAAAAATGTAAATAAAATACACTGAAGTTTTTACAAAATGGCAAAACATTTCCAATTTATATTTTGTATACACTGTAGAAAAAATGTTGTTTGCTAAAATATTAAAATCTGCTTAGGAACCACAGTTGTAGTTGTATATTAGATTTGTCTTACTAATTTTATGAGTTCCCTTGGCGGAACAACTGGTGATTAGGTAAGTAATCAGTTTTAGAATTATTATTTCTTGGTTTGTACTCTTTAGTCTGCATTTTGACTTGTTTAGACATCTTAAGGCATGGGACAGTTTCCAGTAGGTTCTATAATACGAGGGCTATCCAGAAAGTAGATTACGTTTTCGTCTGTTTCCGCTAGGGGCGGGGCTAGCGCGGCCATCTTGGGGTCAGAGCGTTGCGCAGCTCAGTCGGCATCTAGCCGTGCTAGTAAGAGGTTCGTGCTGTGCTCCGTTCAGATACTGTGACGGTTTGAAATGTCTGCGTTAATTGAAAATCCCGCGAGCTCCGAGGTGCGTGCAGTAATAAGGTTTCTGACTGCAAAAAACTGTAAACCGATAGAAATCTATCGGCAGCTTTGTGAAGTGTATGGGGACAACATTATCACTGAAGGTGGAGTGCGTCAGTGGGTCATCAGATTTAAAAATGGCCGAACCAATGTTCACGACGAAGATCGAAGTGGGAGACCCAGCATAGTGACTGCCGAACTTGTCGAAAAAGTCGATGCTAAAGTCTGTGAAAATCGAAGGTTCACAATAACGGAACTTTCTTTGAGTTTTCCACAAATTTCGCGAAGTTTGTTGCAGGAAATCATCAGCGAAAAGCTTGGTTACCACAAGTTTTGGGCAAGATGGATTCCAAAAATCTTGACAGAGGACCACAAAAATCAGCGAATGGCTGCAGCGTTGAACTTTTTGAACGTTTACCATAAGGATGGTGACTCTTTACTCGATCGCATCGTTACTGGTGACGAAACATGGGTGAAACACGTGAACTGTGAAACGAAATTGCAATCAATGCAGTGGGGGCACACAAGTTCGGCCCCACACGGCAAATGTCACTCGTGAAGTTCTTCAATCTTTTAAGTGGGAGTTGTTTCCTCATCCGCCGTACAGTCCCGACCTGGCACCGAGCGACTTCCACCTATTCCCAGCAATGAAGAAGTGGCTGGCTATGCAGCGTTTTGATGACGACGCACAGCTGCAAGAAGAGGTAACGAAGTGGTTGAAGGCGCAGGCGGCCGAATTTTTCGACGAAGGAATTTCCAAGCTCGTACATCGCTACGATAAATGCCTTAATTTGAATGGTGACTATGTCGAAAAGTAGTATTTGAGTGTGGCTTTCATCTGTATATAATAAAATTTGTTTCCTATACTTTGTTTACCTTTTATTCCAAAACGTAATCTACTTTCTGGATAGCCCTCGTATATGTGATTGTGTTTAGGTCTAAAGATATTTGGTAATTATCTGTTTCGTTTTATTTCATTTTTTTTGAGACAGAAACTATGGATCGTGATATTGGATATCAAATAAATCCAGTGTTTTATCTGAAGGCTGAAACAATAATGTTTGCTTCCTGATGCTGCTTGAAGCTGTAATGTCTCTTCACGATACCTTGACGATCTCTTGCTTGATATAATTCCGCCTATCTGTTCAATAATGAGAAACCTATCTCAGGGTTTGTGTGGGTGTATACGAGGGTCTTCTGGTAAATTTCCATGAAGGGATAGAAATTTTTTGTTGCAACTTTGTGAGTGGTAAGCTTGATTATTTAAAAGATTGTACATAAATTTTGAATGTGCTACATATAGTGTACAGTTCACTGTTGACAGCCATCTGAACTGTCAGTGAGCTGCGATTGAGAAGGGGGAAAAAAAACAGTTTCGTGCTGTTATTAAAGAATTTTATTTGAAGGGCTGGGCTGCCGCACAAGTCAAAACTGATATGAAGTTCACGCATACTCTGCACCAACATTGAAGACCATTTACTTTTGGATCAATGAATTTAAACATGGTCGTAGAAGCACCGAAGATGAATGGTGCTCTGGTCTCTTAATTCAGGTCACCACACAGGATACTATTGAAAAAATCCACGATTTGGCTATGCAAGACCACCGAATCAGAATTCATGAGACTGCTGAGGCTGTAAGCATCTCAAGTCAGCGACTGCGCAATATCCTGCATGAAAAATTGACAATGAAAAAGTTGTGTGCAAGATGGGTGCCGCGATTGCTCAGTTGACCAAAAGCTCATCCAGAAGAACACTTCTATCCAGTGTCTGGCGATATTTAATCGAAATCCGCAAGAATATCTGCGCCGTGGGTGAAACTTGAGTCCATCATTACACACCAGACTCAAAACAGCAGTCAAAGCAAGGGACAGAGGCTGGTGAAAATGCACCAAAGAAGGCAAGGACAATTTTGTCAACTGGTAAGGTGATGGCCAAGGTTTTTTTTTTGGGGGGGGGATTCTCAAGGAATAATACTCAGACTACTTGGATAAGAAAGAACCATAAGTGGAGTCTGTTATGCTTCATTGTTGGATCGTTTGCAACACGAGTTTCTGAAAAGAGACCGAGATTGAAAGCTGTAACATCGCTGGACCAAGTGTATAGCCATCATTGGAGACTCGAGAAATAAGGGAGATGTTCTCGAATATACATATTCTTGGTTTTTTACCATATTTATCAAACGACCCTCGTATTTAATGAAAGAACGACACTGATTCTTACTTCGAATCTGTTAATGAACGGTGTACACTTTAGCGTGGAAGTCGACGTGTGTTGATTTCACGCAGCAAGCTAACCACAGGGGTCAATTTTATGTTCTGTTGCTCAATTCCAATTGTATCTTCTTCATTGCTGCTTTCCTAACCGCACTCTTACTTTCTAGCCGCAAATTGCATTCCCCTCTGATTGACAAATAGTTATCTACCCAAGTGCAATTAAATAGTGTTCTTGTCATTGTTTACGGAGCCGTATCTATATACCGGCACTTTTTTGGGGGGGGGGGGGAAAGATCATAACTACAATCGATGCAGCTTGAGTACCAGACTTGATGTGAAGTAAACATTTTCTGTCCTTCCGCTTTACCCTAATGTTCGTATCAACTGTGAGAAAGAAACATAAACAAATCCACGTGTTCACAATCCAATAGAATGGTTTATTACTCAGGACAGATAGCATTGCTTTTATTAGCGGCCAATAGACGAACTACGCGAGCTCTGCCTAACCGATATACAAGATACGTAAGAAAACAGCACCATCTCTCCATTGTCCTGAGTAAAATTCACGGCCGCGCCGTGGGCTGGTGAATAGATCTCGCGACTCTCACCAAAGCGGGCCGTGTTCGATCCCAGGCGACCGCTGTAAACGGCGAAGGGCGGGTGCTCCTGTTTCCCCCGCCATTTCACTCCACCAGTGCTCCATCTTTATTTCATATATCATCAGTGTTACCGCCTGCAGTGCCGCATGTAGTAAAAGCCGACGTCAAACACTACAAAAAAGAGTAATAATTCCAAATAATAATATAATTAAAACACTTTAGTTGTAATTAAAGACACCATAATGGTATCATCTGCTTTAGTTTAACGATGTTTTCCCTTACATTAATGCTTTAAAAGCAGGTTTCTTGTCTCTTTTAACGACGTTTCTATACTGTACTTAACTATTTCAGCTTTATTGTCTCTACTTATTACATCAGGCATCACCTTAGAGTGAACGACACCACACAGAATTAAACTGAAGTTACAACCTCTTTCAATGTTACTATTTTTATTATTCACTGTGGTATAGAATATCGAAATATTTAGAAAGCTTACGGAGACACCTGTCAACCAATTCTGAAGGACCAAATGGATGAAGGGCGAATGAAATGAGAGTGGCGGTGAAATCGCGGGAGAGGAGAGTCGGGGATGTAATACACTTTCCCAGGATTCGCTAACGAACCGGGGAAGCATAGGCCAGGAAGGATGGCCCCTGGAATTGAACCCATGAGCTTCGAATACGGACCGTATATGTTAAGATCTGCTTTGATTCACCGCGTATCGCGGTATCTACATTAAATTCAGTTCTAAGCCTTTCTAGTCCAATTAGAGTGCGATGTCTACAGTCGTTTATAAATATTCTAGTAGTCTCTGAACATTTATTGAAATTTACTACCTATAACATCCAGCGACCTCTACTCTCGTCAGCCAAAAGAATCACCTAACAATGACGTTTAAATAACACTGTGTTAAAAATCAGAGAAAAACAAATCACAGTCTTCCGCTTTAACTTTGGGTAGTTCTACATTTTACAGCTTTATATTTCGGTGATTTCGATGTGCTTATGGTGGTTGACAAATGCACAGCTCATTCAAAACCAGTGTTTCGTTAAGAGTTACATTGTTAGATATGGTATGATATACTCAGAAATTCAAATCATTTCACTCTGGACCGGATTTCCACACGCGACCATGGAATCAGTTGGCCAGAGCCTAACTAATTGAGCCACCCAGACTGAAATGAAGTAACATTACTCCCGAATCCACTCTAACGCACGCCGGTCACCATTTGTTTTAAGTGGGAACCGCCGTCCTCTACCACTTAGCGAGAATTGAAACCTGCGATATTCAAATTCAAATATTAACGATCTGTAAAATCCGAAACGTAGTAAAAGGACAGAAATAAGTAACGAAATGCCGTCAGGTTTGATGGTATTATTATTATTATTATTATTATTATTATTATTATTATTATTATTATTATTATTATTATTATTATTATTATTATTATTATTATTATTATTATTATTATTATTATTATTATTATTATTATTATTATTATTATTATTATTATTATTATTATTATTATTATTATTATTATTATTATTATTATTATTATTATTATTATTATTATTATTATTATTATTATTATTATTATTATTATTATTATTATTATTATTATTATTATTATTATTATTATTATTATTATTATTATTATTATTATTATTATTATTATTATTATTATTACATCGTCTGACTGACAAATATCAATTCAGTCATTTATGGATTTCTTTCATTGCACAAAATTATTGTCTTTTGTCCAATAGTTGCTTTCTTATATTGTGTGTGTGTTTTTTTTTTTAATTTGTTCCTTTTATACCTCGCCTTTAACTCCAATGGTGATATCGGCGGCCGTTCTCCTTTGGAACATATCGAAGCTGTGTTAAATCGTATTCGTTGGGTTTTAATCATTAGATCACGCACACATTCTCACTCTGATACATACTTCCTGGGGAAGATGAGGAATTGTCTTGGCCGGAGAAAAATCTCGACCCCCACCGCCGGGAATCTACCCGGGATTCCTACCACGGCAGGCAGGTGCTCTACCGTCTGAGCTATGGGGCCAGCCTTTCTTATACTGTAATCTCCAGTTCTGCGTTAGTAATCTATATTCACTCATCACATATCTAGATCATGTTTTGTAGACATATCTTGTACAGATTCCTTACATTCATTCTCTAATCCTGAAGTCCTTGCCATCCTTCTCAAATAATCAATTTGCAATATATTTTATTCAGTGTAGACATTATAAATTTATTTATTGCGCCTTTATTTAATTTTTATATAAGCTCTTCCATTATCAATACTTAGTGTACGTAAGTATTTACAATTGTATATTTCATAATTCCTTATTTTTCTTCTCATGCATGCATAAAATTCTACTGTTCAAGATTAAACTTGAGCCCATTCTTGATAGTTTTCAACGAGTTTCTTGCCAGTATATTCTTAATCATCATATTATTCAGCTAATTCATTTTGTTCATCAGAATTATTAAATATGCGTAAATAAAGGTCACCTAGTGCTCTATATTTCGTTTCCTGAGCTTTAATGCCTTTTCTAAATCGATTTTGTATAGATACTATTTAAAATAAACAACATCCTTGACGTGTTACAAAACGTAATTATTTTTTATCTTCTCAATTACTTTTGTATCTATCTGTCGATGATCTGTTTTATACATAATTTGATTGCAGTATTACGTTTTGTAGAAATCATTATTTACGTGTATTATTTTTCAGATTAGTTTTGGAATAATTATAATAAAAAACTTGCACCGCGTTGAACACTTTACTTTCATTATTCAGGGCGAAGACTGCAGCAGAGAAAACATAATAGAGCAGAAACTGTATGGGACATTTTATATCTAGGAAGAGAAAGCTAGTTAAAAGTGAAACTCGCTCTCAATTTGGATGCTTGTATTTTAACCTCTGTTATTATTTTAGTGAAATACGGTGATAAATCTGACGAAAAGGAAATATATTTGCACTAAGTCAAGAAACAAGTCTTGATTTGATCATTGATTTGAATTCAGGCTTCAAACAAATTGCAAGTCGTCAGTTCATGGAACTACAGTTAAGATTTTGAATTTCTACATCTTACATTTCTCTCATACGTACGTTTTCTGTCCTATGCTTACTAGACTTTGGATGCATGGACGAGCGTGTCAGTGTCTAGGAGAACTCATGTGCAAAACCTAAATAAAAATTGTGCATAAGTTATCGCTGCTGATAAGTTATATGTTCCGAAGTTCAGATTTAAGCATTGGTAAAGGTGAGATACACAAGGAACAAAATTTACTTTTCGCATTATAAACATTTATATTAGCCATCTCCTTATGCAAACGTACAGCAGATGATGCTTTCCTCGTATCTTACAACACTATCGCCTTCATGATGTATGTTTTTTTGAAGAGCATAGCCGAATATAAAACCTACGTAAGTACTGACGCATACCTGCAGACAGATCAAGGGACGCGCTTTCATCTGACGTCAGCTACTGAATCCAATTATGTAAATGGGAAGGATAAGGTGTGAAGTCTTTCAACTTAAATTCACTCATTGATATAACAGCTGGAAACAGGTTCCACAAACTAAATAGATCAGGAAGACGCACTACTACAACAACTTTTTTACTCGTAGTCATTCAGAACAACGCTACTTCCATGCCAGATAAACATCGAGCTATGCTATAACTTCAGAATTACAATTAGTAGCTGTAACCATTTGTTCCGATATGTCGCGTGCCTTGTGACGTCAACCCTTCTTTCCCAGAAAAACATCTGAACGCAGTGAGTCCATTTGCTTAATACCGTAATCTGGCTGCCCGCCTCGGTAGCGTAGATGGTAGTATACGTTCAAGAGGTCCCTAGTTCGAATCTCGGTCAGGGTGAGTTACCTGGATAAGGTTTTTTCGGGTTTTCCCTTATCCTAAAAAACGAATGTCGGGTAACTCTAAGCTCCATGGACCCTGGGCCCATTTGAGCATCATTTCACCCATTACATTCATCGTCCGATATGACTTGAAAAGTTAAAGTTAAAAAGGTTTTTTACTATTACAATAATAATAATAATAATAATAATAATAATAATAATAATAATAATAATAATAATAATAATAATAATAATAATAATAATAATAATAATAATAATAATAATAATAATAATAATAATAATAATAATAATAATAATAATAATAATAATAATAATAATAATAATAATAATAATAATAATAATAATAATAATAATAATAATAATAATAATAATAATAATAATAATAATAATAATAATAATAATAATAATAATAATAATAATAATAATAATAATAATAATAATAATAATAATCTGGCTGACACCGTAGTTCAGTCGATAGAGTACCTCCCTGCTATGTCAGGGGTCCTTGGTTTGATTCCCGGCTGGGAGTGGGAATTTTTCTCCACCCAAGATGATTCCTCGTGAATGAGAGTGCAGATGTCTGCGTGATCTAATGATTAAACCCCAACTAATATGAGTTAATATCTTTGATATGTTCCAAAGGAGAACGCCACCGATATGACCATTGCTGTTAAAGGTGGTGTATAAATGGAATAAATAAAGTAATAATTGAATTTATCCTCCAATGACGAGGGAAGCTCCAAGTAATAACTTTCATTAAAGTAAGAGATAATAGTCAATTTTACATATGTGCAGCCATCCAACAAGCATGGCCAACAAAAGTGCCCGCCTCGGTAACGTAGATGGCAGCATGTCTGCCTCACGTTCAAGAGGTCCCGAGTTCGAATCTCGGTCAGGGTGAGTTATCTGTATAAGGTTTTTTCCGGGGTTTTCCCTTATCCTTCAAGACGAATGTCGGGTAAGTCTAAGCTCCATGGACCCTGGAATCATTTGAGCATCATTTTATCCAATTGAGTTCACCGTCCGATATTACTTAACGTTGAGGACGTAAATTAAAAAAAAAAGGCCAACAAAACAATTTTCGCAATCTATGACACCATGTGGAGCTGTATATTAAAGTGGTGCATAAACGTTTTAACACCTTTGCTTTGCATTGTGATATTATTAAGGAGATCGTCTTGTCACTTTTAATTATATTCAGTTCTTCCTCAAAACTCAAAGAAGTAAGGCTACTCTTCAGTACTCTTTCTATTGTGCAATCACACGTAGGCCCTTCTTGCATTGCAAGACTCTCACACTACAAGAGAGCATATTCCTGCTTCCCCTCTCCACTCAGACGTTCCAATTTCCTACAGTTCGCCCACGTGAACTGTTTGTCCAGTTCTAGTTAGAACTGTTAGTTCACTACGCGTGAACTGCTAGTCTAAAATGGAGAACATATGCAGTTCACACATTTTTGCTAATATCTTAAAAATTATAAGAATTTCCTGTTTGTCACCACTAAATATCAATCTACGTAAAATATTGTCAATGCTCTTGAATTATATTTACAGTGTATTTAAAAATGCTGCATAAAAATAATAATAAACTTTTCTTCACACGCTACAGAGACTTCACGTGACAAAATCTGTCAGTGTTTCCTAATTATCGAAGAGTTGCTATTCCTTTCTGGAAACTACGAAACATGGTATTCAAGGCTAGGAATGCCAGAATACAGAAATATTCAGTATTGAATGAACTCGTGGAACTGGTCACTCGAGCTTAAGCAGCTGTCAAATTGTCCGCAGCACCGCGGATGTTCGCGAATAAATTTTGAAAATGTATTCAGAACAAATAAAATATTTGAATGAGTAGAGTCACCATGAAAAATTCAATGCCATAGCCGGGATTTGAACCATGGATCTCCATCTGAGTTACCATGACCAACATTGCCAACATGACATAATGTCGGCCATAGTAACTCAGATGGAGATCCGTGGTTCAAATCCCGGCTATGGCATTGAATTTTTCAGTCTGGCTCTACTCATTCAAACCTTAGCCTACACACGGCTCAAAGAAAGAAATGATTATTTCCAAATAAAATATTGTTTGGCATAAATTTTCTTGTTTTTCTTCTGAAATTCTTGGGGGAGCGGCTCTTCCAGTTTCGCCACTGCCCTCCCCCATCTACTCTTTACATGGGACATTTTAATTTTTTCAAAGCTGGATCTGTTTTTAATAAATGACCATATGTTTAAGATATTTTCATGCCAAATCAATGTCTTCGGCAGTCTTCTTCATTTTAACGCTTTTGTATTACTGATAAACCGTAAGAGATAGACAAAACTTATTACAGAAAAATGCAGAGCTCGTTGAAACATCCAATTTGTAGGGTGAGCCATTCCTTCTTATTTGTTAGAAATTGTTAGTACTTTTGTCTAAAATAGGAATACGTTATTCGTTTATGTTCATGCTAAGAGAACACAATTTCAATGCCTTAACAAAGAGACTGTCTTCAAACATTTGACTATCACTGAATATTACTGTACTCCCTTTCTGCCCCTACAAGGAAATATTTATAAAACCATTTATATAAATCTTTTCTAAATTAAAATGAAATACAAGAATAATGATATCTGCAGGAATGTGTAGAAAAATCATGTGAGTTCAACACGAACTCCCAGTTTAGGGTTAGAGTTTCGCTTGTCATAAAGGTGCTTTCGAGCCTTCAACTGTTCAAATAAATGCGTGATCCTGACTCAACCTGGAATGACGTGGCAGTTCATGGAGAAGTGAGATTAAAATAAAACTATGCCTATTAATAAGCAGGAACACAGAAACCTGGCAAAATTCCAGACGCGCAATGTCTCACGCGTGTTCTCTCAGATTAGCGTAAACGCATTTCCATCCATCTACCGTGCGAAATATAATGGACAACTAGTTCCCTACACAGATAAAGTCGCCTCAGGCCCATGAGATTACATCGTAACACTAATACTCATGACTAGACAAGCAACATATTAAACAACGATTTTGCCAAAATATCAAGACAGATTACAAAAATATTATATTAAACCAAAATAATTTATAAATTAAGAATTTCAAGCTTAGGCTGTATTCGTGCAGATTTTGTGTAATAAATGTCAAATTAATTATAACAAAAGATTGTTTACATGTTTAATCATTGTGTAAACCGTAATCAGACAATAAAAATATAGAAAAAGAACCCAAAAAATACAGGACTAGATAAGGTAATAGGCAAAAGGGCTCAATCTATTGTCAAATTTATTTATTTCCTCTTGGTCAACTTGCCACTTATGCATCTTCATTCTATAGACGTCCCTGTCTTGCATATCTTCTTGAATGACTCCTGCCAACTTTAAATCTTATTTTACTTCACCAGTCCATTTCATACTGTCTACTTGTGCTATGCACAATTTTACAATTTTACTTGTCGTAAAATTCCATAATTTGTTTTGTGAGCCTGTTTGAAGATAATTGTGTAATATGTCCATAAAATTTCAACCTTCGTTCCTCATTTTTTACGTGTTCCAATGTTGTCATATCGGACGATGAATGAAATGAGTGAAATGCTGCTCAAATGATTCCGGAGTCCATGGAGCTTAGAGTTAACCGACATTCGTCTGTCAGGATAAGGGAAAACCCCGGAAAAACCTTATCCAAGTAACTCACCCTAACCGAGATTCGAACTTGGGAGATTTTACACGCTTCGTTTCCTGATATCACTCTGGATGTCTATATTTTTCTATTTCCTTTTTACTTGTAAGTCTATTCTTCACCTACGACTTGCAGACCTAAACTTTTTCTAATAATTGTACGTTCTTGTTCTGCTATATTTTATATCTGCTTTTCTAAAATTAAGTTTCTGCTTCATAGAGGCACTTTGGTTTAATTACAGTGTTATAATGTCTTAATTTTGTTTATTTAGACATGCAGTTATTATTATTAATTATTATTGTTGTTGAATGCTTAATTTAGCAAAGCCCTTTTCTATAACTAACACTTTATCCTAGATGTATTTGGCTGAAGAAAAATGTGCTAAACAAACACACCGAGAAACCCTGCAATATTCGTGAAAAGTTGTCGCCTTAGATTTTTTGTCAACCCAAAACAGTGATCTCGGGATCAGTTCAAATGCTTCCTCTACCTTAAGAACCGTAGAATTAAGGCAATATCAGTTAATGAAAATATGATAAAATCCTGAGACATCTATAAGATATTCACAGAGATAAACAGTTCTATTTGGAATGCTGTAGTCCTCGTAGTGAATGAATTTTGTATAACTATTTAAGCCGAAGAACTAAACAACTTATTACATAAACCTTTAGGTCTCTTAAAAACGCACAATTTATATTAATTTTTTCGTATCATCAGCCATTGCTAAATTATTCTCGTTATCTGTTTGAATTTTTCAGTACTTCTGTCATTTTTAAGTACTGTGACATTCAGTTTTTCTCATAGAAGCAGTTTATCAGATAGTTAAATAAACTTGTAAGAATAGTTTGAAATAAACTTTTCTTTTTCGCCTTCATTATAAGCCCGTAACTGATGCAAACACATTTACACTTCCAGAGAGATCTTTAGAAACACGGAAATACAGAGGAAACAAATGTCAGATGTGGCGTTTGCTTGCGTATTAGAATGTCGAACTGTTATTTTTCCTCCCCTGGTTATTAGACAACTGGAAGTGGCTGGCGCAGATAGAAATACATACACTCTCGGCAGATTTCTATTGGCTTTCTTTTCGGGCAGCGCTCACTTGTTTTCTCTCTTCCAGCTGATCGAAAGCTGCATTCCACTTTCAGCGTGATGAAAGTTCTTTCCCCATTCCATTCCATTGCCATTGATTGCATCGTACTGTAGAGGTGTTATACACAAAAATCACTTCACAACTAAGATGTGATGTGTTACCTACATTTTATAAGCTACTCTTAGGGGAAATGGGGGAAGGCAATTCCCAAAGGTAATATGATCCATTTAAGTCTAAAGCTATCGTATTCCTGTTTGTAGCGTATTGTACCACGGTTGGCACTACTGGCTGGTTTTCAATTGACGGTGTGCGATAGCACATTGTGAGTTTTGCAAATCTGATTGTTAGATATTTTGTTGTTTCTTTACTGTATAAGTGTTATTCCCCATTAACATAGAAAAGCTATCGCAAACGCAACTCAAACACCAAAGTTTATCGCCAGCCGCTAACGACAAACCTTGCAAACTCCAAGCTTTCATGTATACGTTTGGCAATTAAACAAAAGAGAGAGAGAGAGAAAAAAAAACACTATCGCACTGCACGGGAACAAAAAATAAGAAACATGGAGTCATTTGACGAGAAATTGATCATATTATTCAAAATCATCGTTGCCTTTATGACAAGAAGTATAAATCGTACAAAGTTAATTTTTGAAGGAAAATATTTGTACGCAAATTGCGAATGAACTGAAATATGAAACCAGGTATGAGTTGTTTATATTATTTACTATGGTATCTGTCAACTTCGTGAGTAACTTTTAGGTTAGATAGGTTATGAAATATTTTTCTTCCTTTATATGAAAAAAACCATAATGTCATTGTTACTACCTATTTATTATTATTATTATTATTATTATTATTATTATTATTATTATTATTATTATTATTATTATTATTATTATTATTATTATTATTATTATTATTATTATTATTATTATTATTATTATTATTATTATTATTATTATTATTATTATTTGCATCATTGTTGTTAGGAAGGTACTGCTCTATAGGAATATTTTAAGTGCTTAATTATTCTGAAGGTTTCGAAAAAAAATTGTTTTGTGAAAGGTTAATAGAATAATACAAATTTGTTTTGGTGACAGCACTTCAAACTGTAACTAGGTATCGCAAAATTGCAACTAATAATGGGCATTTCGGAGAGATCTGCGTGTTTGTTTAGCAGTTGTCTTGTATAGTTTAACAGTTATGCAAAATTACACATAAATTACCTCCGAACGAAAAGAATTGACAACTACTCCCAGAAAATTTAAGATATACATTTTTTTTTGTAAATATCTTAATAATGTATTATTTTTATCGAAGATGTTGGGCCCTTTGTTGGAAAAGAAAACATTACGATGCATTTTCTATGCACAGAGTAGTTTGTTGTGGAACGATTTTTTTTTTTTAAATAGGGATGAATCGATACCAGTTTTTCTCGATACTGAATTCTCGATACCGATATGATATTTTCTGCGATACCCGATACTTCGATACTCGATATCGTCATTTCTATTTCTAGTTTAATTGCAAAATAGAAAGTTGGGAAAACTGTGGAATGCCAATAAAATTAAACGGCTGCTCATATTTAATGAAACAAAGCTTAAAACCGCCAGTATTCTTATTTTTAAACTCTACATTAGACATTTAAAAGCAAAACGTTCTACTTTTTAAGTTCTTGTTCAAAAATACTAGCATTTTTATTCTAGTCTACTCCTTTTTCTGTCACATATGATTCCTGCGATGCTAAATATTCTTTCAGAGAAAGCTGTTTTAGGTAGAATGCACAAATATTTCCTGGATAATTTTTTAGTTATGGAAATTAAGGCTTTGTTTTCCAGTAATCCAGTATACTAGAAAGAGTAGGTGACAAATCGGCTTTGAGATATGCAGTGATATCTTCTTGGAAACTTAACTGACACTGAATTTGACACATAATAATTTTCTTGCATAATATTACTGCACAGGTATCACATTCCTGACAATTTCTCGGGTTTTGCAATGTTCTACTTGCAGCAATACCATTTTATGATTTTAAAATTTAAAAAAAAAATTGCAGAATCACCACCGAAGTGTCGAAAAAGATTCTAGCGAATTTCTGAAGTATCGGTTAACAACGATACCATTCAAGTATCGCGAGTATCGAGGACCCATCCCTAAAAGAACTCAGTATTGTGTCTCTAGAAGGTCCTGAATCTGAATACAAAGTTTATTCGACACGCTCGAGCGCTAATGAAATTTTTTCTCTCTGTCTCTAATTTTTTAACTCGGGCTCAGTGCTTGTTTTTCCGGAGAGATTTCGATATTGAAACGAATATTTCAACTACCCACAATAAGTAGGTGATAGCAAAAAGAAAAGTTCTTTAAAATTATATGATATAGAATTTTCTTTTAAAAGAAATATAGGAAACGTTTCAAAAACTGCAGTTGAATATAATTGCTAACTCCAGAGTTGAAACTTACGAGTAAACTTTGATCATTTTGACGTGAACCCTAAGAATTCGTATATCACTGCTGAAAGCGTTGTTAAATCCTTGGGTATAATCCGCGCTGTTAACGTTTCAAACTTAGATATCGAACCGAGCTGTTACAGGAAGACACGCTGTATCTTGTATTTAAATGGTCCGCCAGCACACCATTCGGTTTGTGTGTCGTCTGGTGAATGGGATGAAGATGAACTGGTTTGTGTTGCATTGGCGGAAGTGATGCTTTAATGTGCCACACTCGAGTTCCTCCACTTTCCAGCGATATCGGCTTTCTTTGGGTTCCTGCCGATTGTTCTGCATAGCTGGCCACTCGTTAGCCTGCTTTCGGGAAGTAGGCGTTTCTAGTTGCTCACGTCAAGCGCATTTACAGACGAAATAACATTCTTGTACAGCACACACTTTCAAGAAAGAGCGTCAAGTTTATATGATCTTAAAATGGTAAAGGTGTGCCACCGAAGGGACGTCTCTAATACCCTCCAGAAGGAACGGATGAAGCGAGGGTGCAGAACTTACGAACATTTCAAAGTATGACTCGACGACCTGTCTGCCCTCTACTGTCCACGGCAAGTATTCTTTACATTGTGCATGCATCCACGCCATATAGCCGGCAAAGCCATACAGTATGAACCAAGGAACACTCCTGAAAGTGAGAAAGAAATGGAAGAATGAGGAAATAATGTTAGGAAAATCGTGATATCAGAGTACTCACCCTAAATAACAAGGGGTAACCACAAATACAGAGAGCGCGGATGACGGTAATTGAACTTCCTACTCGTGACACATGTCGCGGTTCTCTTTAGCGAATCCACAAGTGAAATGTGTGCACGCTAGCTCAAAATATCTCGGGTACAAGAACGGCAATGTATACTGATTATTGTTACAGTTCTTTTTAATTTAATTCCTCCAACGTTAACTCATATTGGACGATGAATGAAACGTTCAAATTAGTTCAGGGTCCATAGAATTTAGAGCTTCAAGATATTTATCTTTTAAGATAAGGAAAAACCTTATCACCCTGACGGAGATTAGAACTAGGGACCTCTTGAACATGACACTACCACCACGCTACAGAGACCGGCCAATGTCCTCCAACATTGTCACATCCGACGATGAATGAAATGATGTTCAAATGAGCCCAGGGTCCATAGAGCATAGTGCTACCACACATTCATATTTCAGGACAAGGGAAAACCTTATCACCGTGACCGTGATTAGAACTAGGGACCTCTTGAGCCTGTCACTACCTCCACGCTGCAGAGATGGGCCAATGTTCTCCAAAGTTAGGTCATATCGGATGATATATGAAATGATGTTCAAATGCGTCCAGTGTAAATAGGGCTTAGAATTACTGGACATTCATTTTTCAGGATAAAGGAAAACCCCGGAAAAACCTTGTACGTGTCACTCACCCTGATTCGAACTCCAGACCTCTTGAATGTGAGGCAGACACGTTACCAATACGCTGCTGTGATTGTGGTCCAGATTTTAAATTATCATTTAATGATCCACTCCAACTGTCCTTGTGACTTCGCCTAAATCACTCTCTTACTTCATTTCTTTTGAACTAGTTCAGTTTCCTCTATCACTTCCCGCCGTAACATAATATGTACTACATAGCTTTTTCTTCCGGAACGTTCAATAGTTGGAGAGTTGAACAAAGACTTCTGGAATTACTGACAGTAGTGAATGAATGATACATTATTATTATTAATTTTTTTTTGCTGTAGGTTAAATTCGCATTGCAAAACACACACACACACACACACACACACACACACACACACACACACACACACACACACACACACACACACACACACACACACACACACACAGCGCACCACCACCTCAACCACATTTTCCAAACATTGTTTTATTCAATAAACCTCAAAATACGTAATTTTGTGCATATTGAATTTTGAATTGAAATACGATACTAGCGGTCAAAGGGTGGAGGGAGCGCGGACCGTGTTCCCAACTTTTAAAAAACCAAGTTACATCACACTCCGGAAAACTCTAAACTTAATACATTTCGAAAACAGCTAAAACATTCTGTTTTATGCCATTTCATATTTTAGTTCAATTCTAAGCTCTGTGGACTCTGGGCTCATTTCAACATAATTTCATTTATCTTCCGATATCACTTAATGTTGTAAGACATTAGTCCGTCTCTGTATCGTGATGGTAGTGTCAAGTTCAAGAGGTCCCTAGTGCTAATCTCGGTCAGGGTGATGAGGTGTTCCCTTGTCCTGAAATATGAATGTATGGTAACATTAACTTCTATGTACCCTGGACTCATTTGAACGTCACTTCATTCATCGTCCGACATGACAATGTTGGAGGACATTGGTCCGTCTAATAACGGGATGGTAGTGTCACGTTCAAGAGGTCTAATCTCGGTCTGGGTGATAAAGGTGTCCCCTTGTCCTGAAATATGAATGTCTGGTAACATAACTTCTATGTACCCTGGACTCATTTGAACGTCACTTCATTCATCGTCCGACATGACAATGTTGGAGGACATTGGTCCGTCTTATAACGGTGTGGTAGTGTCAAGTTCAAGAGGCTCCCTAGGTTTTCCCTTGTCCTGAAATATGAATGTCTGGTAAAATTAACTTCTATGTACCTTGGACTCATTTGAACATTTTTTTTGTGTGTAATTTACGTCCTCCAACATTAAGTCATATCTGAGGATGAATGGAATGGGGGAAATGATGCTCAAATGAGCCCGGGGTCCATAGAGCTTAGACTAAGAGAATAAGAGAAAACCCCGGAAAAAACCTTATCCAGGTAATTCACCCTGACCTAGATTCGAACTCGGGACCTCTTGAACGTGAGGCAGACATGCTACCACCACGCTACCGAGGCGGGCACATTTGAACATCATTACATTCATTGTCCCACATGACTTAACGTTGGAGGACATTGGTCCGTCTTATAAAGGGAAAGGGGTGGTAGTGTCACGTCCAAGAGGCCCCAAGTTCTAATCTCGGTTAGGGTGATAAGGTTTTCCCTTATCCTCAAATATGAATGTCTGGTAACTGTAAGCACTATGCACGCTGGACTCATTTCAACATAATTTCATTAATTGTCTGATATGGCTTGGAACGTTGGAGGACATTGGTCCGTTTGTGTACCGTGGTGGTAGCGTCACGTTCAAGAGGTCCCTAGTTCTAATCTTGGTCAGGGTGATAAGGTTTTCCCTTATCCTGAATGATGAATGTCTGGTAACTCTAAGCTCTATGGGCCCTGACTCATTTGAACATCATTTCATTCATCGTCCACAAATTGTGCCCTGCACCGCTAGGAAACCTCGAATCCTACACGAAAGAAGTCTTCCTCAAGGAATTAGTGGTAAAATGCTAGCCTCTATCAAGGTCAGTTTTATATCCGTCAGAGGGCGATGAATTTCTTGGGGCTTAAAAATCCTTACCATGGCTTCCTTGGTAAGGGATGTGAAGCCGCTAGTCCCGTACTGTAGATCTACGTCACGCAAAATAATCTCAAAACCAAACCAAATACTCCAAAGCTAGAGCCTACGGGTACTGAAGCCGCGGCTTCTCTAGACGTTACTGCTCTCGGTAAATATGCAACACAGCAGCGAGAATACGAAAGGTAGAGGATTTTTAAGGCAGAGAACACAATAGGTTTGAACAGTGCTCTGTAATCAGAAAGGCATCCACGCTGAAGTAGCTACCTTGCCGCTTCCCCACCCGCAGCACAAAAAATAAAAAGAAAAAAATGCTGCCGATGTAAACAACACTTGGCAGAGTTTCAACAGAGCTTATAATTCTGCGCAGCAACTCTGTCTGTCTGGATACGTTCAGCAAGAGTTTGCAGTCAATCAATGCACAAATAACCACGGTAATATATACGTATAGTGGCCATGAACTCGTATATGTTTTTTATGAATGTGATTGAAAGGTAGATCCAATGGGCAGAAAAGTACTCCATTCAACCTTAAAATTTGATATCCAGATAAGAGATAAGCATAAATGCTGCTAATTAAAAAGATGTAGATCCGGAAAAAAGCTAATTTATATTTTCTGTGGAGTAAACATTGTTAGAGATACACCATGTTTTTATTTTTAAATTTACGTTCTACAACGTTATCATATCAACGATGAATGAAATGCTGTTCAAATGAGCCCAGAGTCCATAGAGCTTAGGGTTACCAAACATTCGTCTTTCAGTATAAGGGAAAACCTTATTACCCTGACCGAGATTAGAACTAGGGACCTCTTGAACGTAACATTACCACCACGATACAGAGACGGGCTTATGTTCTCCAGGGTACGTAGAGCTTAAACTTACCAAAAATTCAGCTTTGAGGTTAAGTGAAGGCCTTATCACGCTGACCGAGATTAGAACTAGGGACCTCTTTTTTTTGTTAATTTATTATCCATCGATCAGCAGTTATGTTTTACAGATGTTTGTTATAAGATACATAGGTAGGGACATCTTGAACGTCACACTACCACCACGATACAGAGACGGGTCGATGTCCTCCAACGTTGTCATATCGTACGATGAATGACATGTTGAAATGAGCGCAGGGTACATTGAGTTCATAGTTTAAGGCATTCGTCTTTCAGGATAAGGGAGAAGCTTACCACCCTGACCGAGATTAGAAGTAGGGTTCTCTTGAACGTGAGGCAGAATCGCTATCACGTTATAGAGCATTATCGAGGAATTGCCAATGAAGAGGGAGGACAAAAAGTTATGCAAAAAGATGTAGATTCCTTTAAAACTCATTATTATTATTATTATTATTATTATTATTATTATTATTATTATTATTATTATTATTATTATTATTATTATTATTATTATTATTATTATTATTATTATTATTATTATTATTATTATTATTATTATTATTATTATTATTATTATTATTATTATTGTTGTTGTTGTTATTATTATTATTGTCGTTATTATTATTGTTATTATTATTATTATTATTATTATTATTATTATTATTATTATTATTATTATTATTATTATTATTAATCCTATTCCATTTATACCCCGCCTCTAACTGCAGTGGTTATATCGGCGGCCGTTGTCTTTTGGAACATATCGATGGTATTATGTTGGGTTGTTGGTATAGTTGCGCTGTTCGAACGGGTACCGTGGATTTATCTTTGGTAATAGAAACCTCTCGGATAAAGCACTGATTACTCCACGTGGAGTGAACATCTGTCTGTCATTTGTGATTCCTGAGAATTCCATCGCCTGAAGTGAAGTGTTCATTGGTGCTTAGCATAGATCCGGGAAGCGCGGCACCTCTCACTCTTACAAGAATAAGCATTGCGTTATCTGAGAGCTTTCTATTACCAAAGATAAAGCCATGGTAACCGTTCGAGCATCGCGACAATACTTCGGATTTTCTTTCTTTCTTTCTTTCTTTCTTTCTTTCTTTCTTTCTTTCTTTCTTTCTTTCTTTCTTTCTTTCTTTCTTTCTTTCTTTCTCTCTCTCTCTCGCTCTTTAAATAATTAGATCACGCACACTTTCATACTCCCATTCATACTTCCAGACTCTGGGTAACAGGGAATCAGTTTGGTTGGAGTAAAGTGCCCACCCCCAGCCGGGAGTCGTACCCGGGACTCCTTGCACAGTAGTCAAGTGTTCTACCGACTGAGCTACGGGGCGGTCCTTTATTATTATTATTATTATTATTATTATTATTATTATTATTATTATTATTATTATTATTATTATTATTATTATTATTATTATTATTATTTAGATAGTTGATAGTAAAAGTGGACTTTCAGTACTTCAGGACTGTGTTAAAAGTTGAAAAATCTTTCGTTCTATGCTCTAAAACTTTTAACACGCGGGTAATGCCAACTCTGCTTTCTTGCGGAATGTGACAATCGCCTTATTCAAGATGGCCGTGAATGTGAGTTAAATAATTATTGTATAAAACGATGGGTCATTTGAATAAAGCTGAGTAAATTTTTAAAAAGTTGTAGCCTATTAATTAATTAATTAAATGTTTGTTTCGTTATTTTCATTGTTTTATTATTTCCACTGGCTCCCTTATGTAGGGTTTTCTGAAAGTCGTGTAGTTACGCAAGACAAATTAACATCGCAACCCGATGAATATCATGACCACGAGAAAGGTAAAACAATGCCATATATTAATATCATCATCATTTCTAGCAGTACAGCCCAGAGTGGGCCTCGGCTTCCCTCAGGATCCTCCTCCAGACATCCCTTCTTCTGGCTACCATCCACCAATTTTTTATTTCCAGCCCTTTCACATCCTCCAATACTCCATCCATCCATCCATCCATCTCAAGTTTGGTCTCCCCACTCTCCTTGCACCATACAGTTTACACTCCAATGCTCTCCTAATTATGTCCTCTCCATCCAGTCTTTGGACATGCCCTGCCCATATTAACCTTGCTATTTTAATTGATTTTACAATATTGGGGTCTTTATATATTTTATATAATTCATCGTTATATCTGATTCGCCATTCCCCTTTCTCCTTAATTGGGTCATAAATTCTTCTCAGTATCTTCCTTTCAAAAATGTTCAGTCTTTCTATATCCTCTTTTGTAGTGACCCATGTTTCACACCCATACATCGGCACCGGTTTTATTAATGTTTTATAAATTCTAATTTTTGTTTTATATGTTAAGAGTTTTGATTTAAAGTGTTTTATTAGATTAAAATATGCCCCATTGGCATTTCGTATTCTTTGGTTAATTTCCTCTTTCATGTCATTACTTTCATTCACAAGAAGCTCTAGGTATGTGAATCTATTCACTCTTTGAAATTTATAGTTACGAATATGGATATATTTTTCTGGCTCTTTAATTTTCTTCTTGACATTAGTCACCATATACTTTGTTTTCCCTTCATTTATTTTTAGACCCATCTTAGTTGCTGCCTGTTCTAAGTTTATAAATGTCCTTACCATGTCCTTTTCTGTTCTGCTGATTATATCTATATCATATATTAATATATATATATAATGTATAATATATCTATATTCAGGACTGTCTACAAATAGTGTATGATGCTCGAGTTAAAATATTTTATTTTCTTTGTATTTCTGGGCCTGCGGCCTCGTTTGAACTAGTATTATACGAAACTATTAACTTCCTCTTGTCTTCATTCATTTTCAGATATCCGTTATCATTTGCTTGGATTTTTGAATACGTTCGTCATTTTAAAGTGGTGTCTCTACCTAATTATTTTTCGCGATGTCAGGTCAACAGTGTGGAATTTTAAGATCGTGAAGCAGCTCGCAACTAAGTCCCTTCCATCCGTTGCCTTGTTTATTCTCTTTAGACCACGATGCCTGAAGTTAAATGCTTTCTCATCCCCTAGCAAATACCGCGAGCAGCTTATTTTCTGGAGATACTTGTTGATTTTGAATGAATATGCATGATATTCGCGATTCCGAAGAGGAGGAGGAAGTTTAACAGGTAAGCTAATGCAAACAATTCATCATATTTGGTTTGCAAAGAAAGGGAATCTAAACGATAAAATGCTAGGAAAAGAAATAGCGTGACTTGTGTCATCTTGTTTTTCTGTGCGTGTGTGTAAGCATTGGAATTCCGGAGACGACCGTTGAAGGACATATTTTAACGCATAAATTCAACAAGTGATGTGGATATTTGTAAGCAACGAAAAGCGATGTTTGAGTTAGCTGTGGAATTTTTGCTTTGTAGGTAAATAGTTTGAGGTGTCCATGAGCATTTTTTCCCCCATAGGCCATGGGTCTACAGGTCCTAGAATATATTATAAACCGAACGGAATGGCAGGCGGTTTTGTCTGTGGCTGGCATTCGGGAGGTGCGGGTTCGATTCCCATGGCCGGCTTGCATGACCCTGGTTCTTTTGGGGAGTTTTCGCGGATCGTCAGATAAATGCTGGATAGATTAATTACATCCCCCGAATTTCACATCTCTTATTTGGTGGTCTCTTTCAAGGTAGGAAGTGTCGATGGGAGTCTCGGCGTTGCATGGCAGGATGATATTTTCTTGGTAAAACTTCCTCCTTGTGTAGGCGGTCTCTGGACCGGCCTGTTAGGCCATTTTAGGACCACGGTGTGAGGATGCCGGCAATATTGGCCTGCTGGGGAGTTTTCAACTAGTAAAGAGTGTGGACCCTGCCCGTCGTTACTCCTTGGTGTCGGTCCTGTGTCTTCTCACGCCTCAACCTTCCTCCCGGGGAAGCCGCACCTGTGAGTTAGGTAGAGTAGATCAAGACTGGGTCTCCGAGGGGAGGAGATCTGTCCCCTTCAGCTGTTTTAGTGCGAGCGCTGCGGTACCTCTGACGTTACGAGAGGAACCTCGGACCCCTCTTTGAATGGGAGTTGTTCGGATTGGTTTGGACTCGAGGGGACAGTGTGTTCCCGACACCCACGGGAGATCGGTTACCTCCGGCCAGGCCTCGGCCGCCCGGAGGGGGTAGAGGGTTGCCTAAGAAGTCTCGGGTACTAGCCTGTAGAGCTAGTAGGTGTGCTAGATCACCAGGCGGCCCAACCGAGGTTTTTCGGCAGTCTTCCCTGCGGGGTTGACGCGGCGTAAGTGGCGTATCAACTTCCATCCGTCTTGATGTTGTCGATGGGGGGGGGGGGGGCTTTTTAGATTCCAGGTAATGCCTTACTGATGGTGCTGCTGTAATAATTCTAATCTCAACCTAACCTCTGCAGTTAGCGGTGGGTCGAGTTTCTAACACCCTGGAGACTGTCATTGTTGCAATTGCTATTCTCAATCCGCCGCACAGATCTGTTAGGACTGCGCGTAATCCCTTCACATTCAGTCGTGGTAACATGTGATTCTAGCAATATGTCTCGCTTCGGCCACACTCTGTTTTTTTTTCCCCCTGTTTGGTAGGTTTGTACATGCTCTCGGGTTAACCTGTGTAGCGTGGTAGTGTATCTGTTTCACCTTCAAGAGGTCCGGAGTTCGAATCTCGGTCAGCGTGAGTTGTCTGGATATTTTCCCTTATCTTAAAAATGAATGACTAATGCTTAAGTTTAAAAATAAAAGTAACGAAATTGAATGTATTTAAAACTAGTATATTAGTAAAAATCTTGATTCCAACAAAGCAAGGTGTCGCAATTTGAATAAATAAAATAAGCACGTAAAGTAATTTCGTGAAGTTGAAATTAAGTTCAGCTTGCATGGGAAGAGTGCTATGTTACAAAATTCAATGGCAGTTTTGTATGATTTACTTATATAGAGTAGTTATTATTATACAATATCACTAATTTTCTGTAAACAGTACACAGTTGAAGTGGGGATTAAAATATTATTTTCTTTGATAGTGGTTATTTTTTTATTATTATAATTTTTGTTGAAATTTACGTCCTCCAACGTTAAGTCATATCGGATGATGAATGAAATGGGTGAAATGATGCTCGAATGTGTGCGGGGTCCATGGAACTTAGAGTTACCCAACATTCGTCTTTTAGGATAAGGGAAAACCCCGGAAAAATCTTTATCCAGATAACTCACCCTGACCGACATTCGAACTCGGGATCTCTTGAACGTGAGGCAGACACGCTACCATTACGCTACCGAGGCGGGCGTGATAGTGGTTAGATGTAGTAGGAACCCCCCTCTGTAGAGTAGATGTGACGTTCTGCCTTACGTTCAAGAGGTGCAGAGCTTGAATTCCGGTCAGGAAGAGTTATCTGGTTAAGGCTTTCTCCGGGGTTTTCCCTTATACCAAAAAACGAGTGTTAGGCTATTCTAAGCTCTATGGTTCGTGGTCTCATTTGAGTATCATTTCATTCACCGTCTGATTTACCTAACTGATTAAAAGGACGTTAATTCCTGTTTCTTGTTTAAAAAATGTTTAATGGCAGTCACAGTACTGTATGACTTAGAAAATACTAGATTTTACCCTCCGATTGTTGTAGGTAGTAATCTTGCTTATTAAATAAGAGATTTCCCACTCCTTTCAACTGTACTTTGAGTTTCGCGACATTACTTTAATAAACAACATAACATTAAAAGGGCAATAACGTAGTTATTTTTTCCACCGTAAAATAGATGCACGTAATTAAATGTTCTAGCAGTTTTAACTGCATGGCTAACAGCAGGTAGCGCTTCCCTGCAACGACCGTGTCCGTGTTAATGGTAGTGATTACTTAGGTCATGTCACTTCAAATTGAAACGTAATTGGTTAAAACTACGTAGTGTTTACGGTAAACTGCGAGGAAAAACATTACCTCCCACTTAGACCAGTAATGGAGGAGGTACCGCTGGAATTTTACATCCTATTAGCTTTTAGAAAATAATTTTAGAATTGCTCCGAAATAAAGGGCCAGTCCTTTTTCTCTGTATGCAATATTTCTTGTTAGATTAAGTTTTTTGCCATTTTTAACCCTTTACTACATAATTTGCTGCTTATTCCTTAATGATTTTATATCACTCTCGCAGGCACTTTGCGAAGCAATTCGAATCATTAAGATTAGAAAAAAATGCCCTGGGTATCCAATCCTGTGATTAAGGATGGGTAGGGCCAATGTAAACTAAACGGTGTGTTGCAGTACGCAGATAATGAGTGCTGTTCATGGATTTTATGTGTTATTCCACAATAGGATTTTTATTCTTAAAGGTTAAGTTATATAAAAGTAGCTATTCATCTATTTATTATTATTTTATTATTATTTTATTGTTTATTACACCAATGCCATTTGAATCCTATTGGATCAGATGCTGTTTTAGGGTCATAAATAATCAAATAAATTAAACTACTAAAAATAGTTGATTAATAAATGCGAGAAATGAAGGATATAAAAGCCGAAGTGCAGCAAAGTTTTGCTTATAATTTTTTTTATAACTCGTTTTATAATAAATGTCAGAATTAAATTTTCTTTTTATCTGTTAAAACTGTCTAAAACCTTGGCTCAATGATTTTGGTATAAAAGTTCTTGCTTTATTCACGTATTACATGGATTCGTAGATTAATAAGTATTTCTCGTTGGAGTAACACCTATAAGAAGTTCAATACAGCCTTTTAGTTTCTTTGGAAACAATTTTATGTGTTTCAGCTAATTTGGTGGGACTAAATAATACGGATTATTGGAAATTAATTGTTCTTTCACATTAGCCGTGTGAAAAATTCAATGCCATAGCCGGTTTTTGAACCACGGATCTTCTGGTCTCCGTCCATGACATTGAATTTTTCAGTCTGCTCTACCCTTTCATAGTGCGTCCTACACTGGGCTAGTGTGAAAGAACAAATTAATTTCCAATAATTGTTCCTAATAGAGGTCCGAACTATAAAGCCGGGGCCTTAAAGTACTTACAGCATAGTAAGTCGCCATTAAGGTAGTTGTCTCATGTGTTTATGAGAATTCCTAGTGGTTTACCGGGAAAAACACGAATTAGTTGGAGAATTTAATGTCATGTTGGCACGTTGGCCATAGTAGCTCGATTGTTTGGAGCGGGTGGACGGAGACCAGAACAACCGTGGTTCAAATCCCGGCTATGGCATAGAATTTTTCAGTCTCGCTCTACTCTTTCACAATATGGATTACTACACGAGAAAGATTGGCGAGCTGCCTGTTAGAAAAATAAAAATAAATAAATAAAAAAATTTAAAAAATATCCTAACAGTTCCAGATTTTCTGTGCTCGTTCATTTATAATAGGTTTATAAAGGATGTATATAATTAACACATTTGGTGGCGCAAAAATCATTATTGAATTATTGCTTAAATAGGGGTATATTACAGAAAACCGTCCTCCCTCCGCTTAAATCTATTAAGCTTCCACGATCATAAAAGGTTCACCATGGTAACACGACAAACTTTTTAATGAGTTCAATTTATGCAGTTTATAAAAACATTGTGAAACAATCTTAATGAGTCCAGGCCCCATGGAGCTTAGACCTACTAGGCATTCATCTCTCAGGATAAGGGAAAATTACGTAAATAACCTTATCGAGTTAACTCGCCTTGACCAAGATTAGAGTTCAGGACCTCTTGAACGTGAGGCAGACACGCCACCACCTACGCTACAGAGGCGGGCATTTAAAGTAATTTGCAGAAGTTACATAAAAATACTGTGCAACACTTCGGATTTTGTAATGAATGTCTACAGGGTGCATTTCTAAATTCGTATTTTTAAGAGATGAGGGGATCAAAGCGTGTCGAGTTCAAATGCTATAGTTTTTTCTACCTTAGGTAAGCGGTAGATGCAAGTAATGGTTTCAAAGCACTTGTATAATTTGTCTGAGGGAGATAAAAGCTTTTGGAAGTGTGCATGTTGAGATGGCGGAAGAAATTGTTTTCTTACGTTCCATTTGGTAAAGGCGCAGTGCATGGTATTTCTTTGGAGCCTTGCCACACACCTACATCTTCTCGACTGGCGTTTAAATGATACAGAAAATTGAGACTAGGGAAGGAAGCGTGTTGACAAACATTGCCCACGTGCCCTGACAGGTACTACTGCATGGCAAAGCGTATTAACTACGGAGTTGTTTACGCGAGCTTATCACACATACTCGGCCGGTCAAAGTATGTACACTATATTTAGCAAACTGTCATACATCGGCAGGTGCGAAAAATCCTATTTAACACGATTGTATATTTTGACAAGGGGAAAGAAGAGGGAATTAAATATTTCGCTCTTCTAGTAAACAAGCTAACTAGCGAATGCAGCGCTGTCACTGAAGGTCAATACGCCTTAACGCTGTGCCACATCATAAACAGTGACATAATAAACATTGACGTGAAAGCCTTGTATTCGAAGGTTCTAGGTTCGCTTCCAGAGGCAATCACTCAGCATAGGTTCCTGGTTGGGAAAGCACAATACTGTGGCGGTTTCTTTTCTTTCATAAATCCCCTTTCCTTGGGTCCCGTACTCTTTGCTTATCAGGTCTGGGTGGTGTGGGACAGATGGTGCAGATTCTACTGCAATGGCAGCCTTCTCTGAGCCGCATGAGGTGTTGACTTCTCCGTCGTTCTACCGCAGGGAAGCCATATTAGCAGTCTACTGGTGTAAATGAATTATCAAGCTTGGAATCGCTAGTAATTTCCTCGAATCTGGTTCCTGCACCTCATCCGTTCCTCCTTGAGATTTGCAAGCAGGAAGGAATCGCTTTGGATCGAGGTGTGAGGTGTTTTCTGATCATTCATTCATCCATTCATCCAGTATCTGTTTAAATGTAAGGGAAGTAAAAAGTGGCGAGAGCTATTAACCACAAGTGGTTTTAAAAATGTAGATCAGCTGTAAATACAATATTCAGAGAAGAAAGCAGCTGTATATAAATAAGATGTGAAAATAAATACAATTTAACTGTACGCTATAATACTTAGTTATTGAAATTATTTTAAAATTTTCTTCGCCCGCCTCTGTAGCTTGGTGGTAGTGTTACGTACAAGAGATTGCGAGTTCACATCTAGGTCAGGGTGATAAGCTTTTTCCTTATCCTGAAATATTTATGTCTACTAACTCTAAGCTCTATGTAACCTGGGCTCAATTGAGCATCATTTCATTCATTGTCCCATATGACTTAACGTTGGAGGACATTAGCGTGGTGGTAGCATCACGTTCAAGAGATCCCTAGTTCTAATCTCTATCAGGGTTATAAGGTTTTCCCTTATCCTGAAAGATTAAGCTCTATGTAACCTTGGTTCATTTGAACATCATTTCATTCGTGTCCGATATGATTAACATTGGAGGACATTGGCCCGTCTCTGCAACGTGGTGGTAGCGTCACGTTCAGGTGGTCCCTAGTTCTAATCTCGGTCAGGGTGATAAGGTTTTTTCCTTATCCTGAAAGATTAAGCTCTATGTACCCTAGACTCATTTGAATTCATTTTATTCGTCTGATATAACAACGTTGGAGGACGTAAATTTAAATTTGTAATCTTTTATATTTAATGCATCGATATCGTTCAACTTTTTCTCTCAATTGTTTTTTCTGTGAATAACAATGCATCCAAAATGTAAAAAGTCGTGATAAGACCTAAATAATTCTTATTAAAAGCAATGCAGGAAAAGATCTAATAAAGGAGAATCCGAGCCAAACTTTGCAATCTATAAGTCTTGAGTGGAGAGCATGATTGAAGAGCCTGGTGTATGTTTGTCGATATTGATGCAGATGCCGAAGGACCAGGTGTAGGTTATTACCGGGGGTCAAAACAAAGCGATCCAAGCTCGCCTTGTATTCACAAATATCCCAGGAAGTGTATGATAATTGCTGCCTGGTGATGGAGCGAGCATTCATTCGCTCGTCAGTTAATTGGTCAATGCTCATGTAGCTACAAATTGCTGCAGCAAGTATTGACTGTGTTTAAATATAGCTCGTGGAGTAGTCCCTGGACCCTTCTTTCACATGAATAATAACACACGGCCCCAACAGACATCTTTTAATCATGCGTGTACACTGAGTACAATCCGAATAAAGGGGTTATCTGTTTTGTTAAAATTATCCGTGGAAACCCTGAGCAAAATTACAGTCCAGAAGTAGGATATCAGTAACTGACCTTTTGAGTTTGACACTTTTTTTTTTTTTTTTTTTTTTTTTTTTTTTTTTTTTTTTGTTCCAGTATGACTACTGCAGTAGTCATATCGACGGCTGTTCTCCCTTGGAACATATCGATGGTGTTAACTCATATACGCTGGGTGGCTCGTACTCATTAGCTCACGCACATATACACGCTCTCATTCATACTTCAGACTCTGGGAAAGATGGGGGAATAATCTTGGCTGGAGAAAAATTCCCACCCCATCCGGGAATCGAACCCAGGAGCCCTTGCACAGCAGGCAGGTGCACTACCGACTGAGCTGCGGGGCCAGCCCAATTTTACACTTGTCTAGAACCAGAGTGGCCCAAATGTTGTTCAAACTTACTTTCGAATATGTATGAGTTAAGGTTTAGAGTGTAATCTTTTCGAAATTACAAAATGGTATAACAAAAAATATTTATTTAATTATTGCTATTTTTAGGTACACTTAATGACAATGTAATTTTCAGTTTAGGTAAGCGCGGGTGATTTGGATTGGCAGGCGACTGAGATTTTTTGTTGTTGTTGTAATTTACGTCCTCCAATGTTAAGTCATATCGGACGATGAATGGAGTGGGTGAAATGATGCTCAAATGAGCCCAGAGTCCGTAGAGCTTAGAGTTACCTGACATTCGTCTTTCAGGATAAGGGAAAACTCCGGAGAAAACCTTATCCAGGTAACTCACCCTGACCGAGATTCAAACTCGGGACCTGCAGGCGACTGAGATTAGCAAAATCGGCTCCCGAGGAGAGACTAGTGTATTGTTGTGCTGGAGCTACTTTTGTGGACGAAAAAGTTAACTGTCTGAGACAGTTAAGTGTATAATACGAATATGTTTGCTCAGTCCAAGTGAGAAATCGTAATTCCCTCCTTCTGGCATTTTGTAATATTTTTAAGATAAATTTATAGCGAATGTGCATTGAAATTGTTCCAGAAATTTTCACAGTAAGAAAATATAGACCTTCTTACATTCATAATCCTCTTTGTTGGTATGATAGTGAATCAGTGCTGCAAACGGGCAAAAATAAAAATACAACTACAACAGCGAACGATGCGGATTAAGGTAAAATAGGAGATTCAGATTTTTCTCTTTCTAGGTCACATCGGGGGCGAAATGATTCTCCAATGAGCCCAGAAAAATGGAGAATGGTACCACGAAATCTGTGTGGTTGCTGCGGGAAAGAAGCAATTCATATGTGGAAAATGCGTGTGAGATACATAAAGATATGAATATACAAGTGTAGAAATATGTTATTTTGTTCTCATGATTACAAGTATCTACTGAAATTGAAAGTTTCAGCGTTTTGCTTTCCATTCCGATACGTCAGCTATACCAATCCTATTCATCTTCCAATTGCGGGCGATTAGGATTAGTTTCTGCTTGGTATAAAAATGAAAAAACGGAATTATACAGAAAATTTTCCATAGAAAAACTTAACATTTAACGTAATCTAGAATGTGCAGGCTTTGATATCAGCTAAAACTTTTCATATTTACGTGACAAATAGAGCTTTTGTGGAAGATTTTCAAAATATTGATCCGATGCACCCGGACTTATCTTACATATAGGGCATAAACAAGGCTCAACCACATAATAGCTCGTGTTACGTCCCTTGGGTTATGTGATTAAACATAACACCATAGAAAATAATTCTACGGCATTAAATCATCTGATCTTGGAGGCCAGTCAACATAACCATTATGAAGCCTCTGAATTGTCACTCAATGATAAGCGGCACAATCTTGCTGAACCATTTGAGGGATCTATACCTTCTAATTGAGGCCATAAGTAACCGTGGTGTCTTTCAGCATTGGGGTCAAACGCTTTCCGTGTTCACAGAAAAATAAATAATAATGATAGTGCTATAGCAGAAGTGCGCATCGGACTGCCGTCTTTTGGTAATGAAGTGCTAGTTCTTGAATCCTCATTTGATTGCTTTTGTTTCAGTTGTGGTAGTTTTGTTTCTTGATGAAATCATTCATCCAGAAATGGGCCTCGACGTTATAGTTTATTTTTCTGTTGAAAGGAAGGCCCACTTTCAAGTGCTCTATGACCTATTCAGAGAATACGCGTCGAATTATATTCAAGGCACCAGTTCCCACATCTTTCATTGGCTAGAATGTCTTGCAGAATGTTTTCCCACGTGGAGTAAATCACACAATAGGACCTAGCTTCGCTTCATCGCTGTAAACACCTTAATTGCGATGACAATGTAATTATAAAATGGACTGTACTTCCCCCTCACGATCAGTAAGTATTTAAAAATTAGCGTAAACCTTGGCTCTATTGTTCATATTCCGGCCCTTCTCTTAATTCAGCGAACATAACTTTTTCTTATCCTGTCAGGTATGCGATATTCTTTGGATACTGTCAAATTCTGGCACGTGTTCACAAGATGTTTTAAGATTAGCTAGAGAGACACACAAAGGTCCTTAGCGCTGCCAGAAATACGGTTTCGCAAATGTGCCAAAATAACGAAAGCGCGCTAAAAATTACGTTGGATATTTATTTAGAACAATTAGGTTTAGAATTACCGTGTTCCTCTCTCGAGAATGACGATGTAAGGAATGTGACATCGACTATCTAGCAGTTGCAGAGCAAGATTACGGCTAGAGTTTCAACCCAACAACGCTTAGGCTTCTTAGAAAACTACTTTTTCGCGATTCTCAAATGCAGCGACATGGACATGGCTCCTTCTATTCCCGAGGCTGGAATGAACCATGAAAGGACGTCGTTTTGATGAGATAAAACAGAATCGCTGCAAACCATAAGGAAGTGTTTCTAATAGGGATAGATCGATACCAGATTTTCTCGATGCTCGAGTCTCGATACCGGTACACGATATTTTCTACAATGCCCGATACTTCGATACTCGATACCGTCATTTCTGCTTCTAGTTTGCCCGCCTTGGTAACGTAGTGGAAGCATGTCTGCCTCACGTTCAAGAGGTCCCGAGTTCGAATCTCGGCCAGGGTGGGTAACCTGCATAAGGTTTTTTCCGGGGTTTCCCCTTATCCTGAAAGACGAATGTCGGGTAATTCTAAGCTCTATGGACCCTGGGCTCATTTGAACATCATTTCACCCATTCCATCCATCGTCCGATATGACTTAACGTTGGAGGACGGAAATAACAAAAACAAACAAAACAATACTTCTGGTGTCAATACAAAACAGAATATTTGGAGAACTATGTAATGCCAATAAAATTAAATAAGTGTATATATTTAATGAGACAAAATTTAAAACCAGCAGTTATTTTTAAACTCTTCATTAGACATTTAAATGCAAAACAGTCCATTTTAAAACGGTTTTGCTAAAAAAATACTAGCATTTTCATTCTTTCACTGTCAAGTCTATTTCTTTTTCTGTCACATATGAGTCCTGCTGTGCTAAATAGTCTTTCAGAGAAAACTGTTGCAGGTGGAATACACAAATATTTGTTTTTTAATTCTGGATATTTTGAATTTGTTTTCCAGTAATCCAGTGTACTAGAAAGAAGAGGTGACAAATAGTATTTGAGATATACAGTGATTTCTTCTTGGGAACTAGTGAATGGCAGTGAATCTGACACATGATTATTTTCTTGCATAATGTTGCTGTGGGGGTACCACATTCCTGGCAGTTTCTCGGGCTTTGCAATGTTCTACTTGCGTCAATATTTTGTGATTATGAAATAAAAATAAACATTGCAGAGCATTTTTGGGGCTGGGCGCACAAAGGGTGCGGCGCGGAGAGATAAGGGACAGGTAGTGCAACGCGGTGATAAACAGCTTGCCGAAACAGATAAAGATACCGCGGAGATAAAAGGCTTGCCGAAACAAAGTTAGATACTAGAAGGATCTAGTGCAGTCTTGTTCATTCTAGAAATATGAGTAAAGGATATAAAAGAAATTGCGACACGCCAGGAGATGCAGTCGTAAGGAGAAAGTGTAATCGGAACTGAATCGTGTGGCTGCAGCTGTATTTTGAAAGTGAACGTTGTTCGTGGACGGCGACCTTGGAAGATTGTAATTGTGTATGTGACGTATTTCTGCTACTGTAAGGGTTTACCAAAGTGTATTTCTACGGAAATAAAGAACATTTTGAATTTCCTTATAATTCTACGAACCCACAAAGTCACAGTATTGAAAATTAACGAGTGAAGTTTCTGAAATATCGTTCGATGTCCTTACCTGCAAGTGTCGAAGACCCATTTCTAGTCTACAAAATTGGAAAAAAAAAAAAAAAAAAAAAAAAAGCGCTGACAGAAGTGTATTATATCTGAGGGATATTACTTTGAAGGGGGCCAAGCTGGTGTTGATGAATAAATAAAGATTGTTTAACAAAATTGAAAATTCCTGTTATTTTTTATCACATCTCGTAGGTGTGATGTGTATAGGAAATCCCCCCTCCCAAATACTGCTGTATAGGAGTTAACTCTAGCTGGTACTTTCCAATTTCAAAATAAAAGAAAAAAAATATCGATATAACCATTCTATGTAGTTGAAAGCGATGTATAGATGTAGTTATGGATTTATAAGTGACGACAATCGTAGTTGCAAATTTAAATCATAAGCTGATTCTTCAAGTTAACACGGCTTCCTTGTAGATAGAACTTTCTAGTTTGTATTATCTGTTGCAGTAATGCAGAGACATTAATATAGTCAAGGACATGTCAGTAATAAAAACTAATAAATGTACAGCTTTTATGATCTTGGTGCCTGGTAGAATTATAATGCGAGGTCACCTTCGATAAACGGCTGATATTAAAAAGGAATAAAAAATGTCGATATTAGAAAAGAATTATCCCCATTGCGTTTCACGGCAGGCTTCATGTTTGGTTTTAAAATGGAATGAAAAGAAAATCATGCATTATCTCTGCTGGAGAAGGCTACTTCATGTTTATACTCGTATTAATGAACAGTATTGCAGGCGTAGTCAACTTGTTTTAGGAAAGCATGTTGTTTACGTAAGCCTATCGCACACATTGCCCAGGACAAATAGTTTTAGCTTTGTTTATGTGTGGCGGGTGAAGGAACTAACGTGTTGTGATGGCTGACTATAACCTGCATATTAATATGATAACGAGTAACGTTCGTAGAAAAATTTTAGAGTATTGTGAAGTGCGTACTCAGGACTGGGACCAGATAGGAACTTCTGTTCTCCCCCCTTAAACACACGTGAACTCTTTGTAAATGGGTGACAGAGATGGCTGCACTATACAGTGCAGCGACGAAAGTTAGGAAGGTTTTTGATACTTAAAATAGTGACATTTTCATTACAAGAATAGGACACTTCGCATTTTCAGATCTTCATGCAGGATTGTGTGCACAGATCACACGGAAATGCCAAATTTGGAGGTCATGTCTGCAATGCTCAATCGGCGATCCTCCAAAACAGCGTTCTCCACTCGCTGGATCATCTCGTCAGATCGGCTGGTGCGAGGCCGTGACTGTCTTGGTTTGTTGTCACACGATGTTCTTCCTTCATTGAACTGTCGCATCCAGGAACGTACATTAGACACATCCATGGTACCATCAACACTTGCCTCACTCAACTGGCGATGAATTTCAATAGGTGTCACACCACGAACATGAATGATTACACGCTATTCTCGCCATTTTAAGTATCAAAAGCAGTCATAACTCTCGCTGCCACTAGAGTTCTATGCAATGTACAGTGTTGCCATCTCTGCCACTCATTCACAAAGAGTCCACGTGTATCTAAAAAATACCAGAAGTTCCTATCTGATCCCAGTCCTCAGAAAAAAATAGGTGTTTTAAGTTGAACGCACCTCGTAAATGAGAAAATTAATTTCTGTGGCGGACAGAAAATGTTCTGGCGAATATTCAACGGAAATGGGATTAAATTAAAAAAATGTAATAGTATGCGACACATTTTAGTGGAACGCCAGGACTTAGATAACCGGCTTATCACTGCGATTAAAACCCTATTAAACTGACATGGAATATCATGAAACAAAAAATAGCAGAAAATGTGTGTTCTGTGACTTAAAATGCATTTAAAGCACTAGCCAGTGTTCAAACGACAGCACAAAGAATGATTGGAGAAATGCTTGCATCAAAATTAACTCATAGAATAAGAATACTGGTATCTAAGTGCCCGGATAAGAGAAGAAATAGAGAGAATAGTAAGTAATCACTGTGGATTTGGAAAGCAGTGTTAAAGAGAAAATAAATATCTTAGTCCGTTTTATGGATTCTGGAGATAATATCGGCAGTTATTATCGTAACAGACGATATCCAACATCTCCTCGTCAGATACAGCAAGTGAAAAATGGGTGTGCAAGAATCAGAATACTCACATCAGAATTAAATAAGTCAACTTTGTTCTGCTCCTCGGCGTAGCATATTTTCTGTCTTCAATAATATACATATTTTTGTGACGTGCTGTATAGTTCTCCCCTCTGATAACTAGCTGTGCGGTGTAAACAGATAAGTGCGCCTCCACTGCTAAATATCTTCCTCGTGCTGCGCAAAAGGCTACCCTGGCTTTATTTTGTTAATAGAAATCTCTCAGACAACGCACTGATTATTCTACGTGGACATAACATGTCAGTTGTGATTTTTCTGCGCATTCCATTGGCTGAAATGATGCGTTCATTGGTGCTTAGCCACATCCGAGAAGCGCGCCAGTACCCCTCTCACTTTTGCGTTTACATATGCGAATAATTAATTGGCTAACATTTCACATCAGACACACAACTCCCAAGTGCTCTATTTGTTTCGTCACTTACAGTACATTAGGTTACTAATATTTCGATCCTCCAATAAACAAGATAACAAGCGAATGGAGCGCTCGTCAATGGTCAACACGTCTCAATGCTGTCTGTATATTATAAAATGAAATATAGCTACTCATTGTTGCCACATTTTGGTGTTTAAACGTTTAAATTTGACACCTATGCCTAACTTCAGGAACCGAAAAGTAGCTTTGTATTATGACGTAGTGGCTGTGGTGTAGTTATTAGAGGTCGTCGCCGGGCAGTCGGAACGTTGAACGGATAAGCCGCACGTTCGTTTAGCTTAAAGGACATGCGTTTTGGTGTGTGTGAATCGAACGTAAAGAAAAACCTATCCTAAAACCTACACATCGTACAACAATCGAGTGAGTCATTGCCGATAAGGAATATGCGTTCCTAAGGATGTCCGCCCATATGACCTTAGATGTATGTAAATGGAACGCGAGGGGAATCCCCAAAAGAAACTGTGACGTAAATGTGAAAAGCAATTTATCAATCTGAAAGGGTTTAATACTTCAGAAGTCGGAGGTAAGCCCGCCTCTGTAGCAGGACTCTACGGTGTCCGCCTTGCGTTCAGGGGGTCCGAGTTTGAATTTGGTCAGGTTTAGTTATCTGGATAATTTTTTCGGAGATTTTCCCTTATTGCAAGATGAATGCTAACTCTAAGATCTATATACCCTTTACTCATTTGAACATAATTTCATTCATCGTCCGATATGACTTAACGTTGGATGACATTGACCAGTCTCTGTAGCGTGGTGGTAGTGTGACGTCCAAGAGGTATCTAATTCTAATCTCGGTCAGGGTGATAAGGTTTTCCCTTATCCTGAAAGATGAATGTCTGATAACTCTAAGCTCTATGCACCCTGGACTCATTTGAACATCATTTCATTCATCATCCATATGTTGGGAGACATTAGTTAAAATAAAAAAAGAAGAATATATCGTTTATTGCAAAAGCAGTACTCCAAACAAACTTTCAGACAATTACAAATTTAAACAGCCTGAATAAAGGTAGGCATTTGGATGATAACGATTCGATGGCAGTGAGATTTACGCCAACAATTAATTCAAACGAGTATTGACGAGCAGGAACAAAGCATATCTTAATTATTCAAGTGACAAGGATTATGTGTACAATGTAAAATTAGTCTCCATGTCTCTGGAATATTGACGTGGTAGGGTGGCGCTGGCATAGATAGGTAAGTATTCCAAGAAATATGTGTGGCCGTTTGAAAGGATACGCGTCATCTCCGAAAACCGTAATAGACTTGAAGGAAAGCAAGTGTCAAGAGTTCTTCACAGGAAGTAGTAGTGTTTATTTAGAGCAGTGTGATTCACCCGTGGTAAGTGTACGGCAGGGTATGCCAAAACGTTTTCATAGTTGGGCTGTAAGTGTAGTTGGTGCAGCATGCCACGTGCACATGGTTCCGAAGGCTACACCGTTTGAGAAAGAAACATAACGCAACTTTTGTTACTGGTCGTATGCACTTGGTTCAAGAGGTTACGGTAGATATCGAAAATTGAAACGATATTGGCTAATTTTGAATGGCGATCATAGTGGTTTCCCTTTCGCTCTTTCTCATGCAGCCATTTATTACTGTCTTTCCTGTGCCAAGCTCTAAGGAGCTTACCGCTCAAAAGCGACCCTAAATACATCTTTGAGCTAATGTCCTTTAATTTCTGAACTCCAGATTAGCAACTGATTTACCTCCAAATTTTTAATAAGTGTAATGTGTTTATAAGTCATTTAAAGAAATTGCTTTATTGCTTATATCGATGTAGGGGAATATAAAACGCTGTAACCGATTGACGGATATTTTTAGAGGGAATTTATAGGTAATGGATTTGACAATTATGTAAAGGTAATTGAGAAATCTCAATGTTTTAATCTTAGTGTGGCATCCCTAGACAACTTTGGTATTCAAACGACTGCTTGTTTTTATACTCTTTGCAGACTATAAACTTTCTTCTATGAGTGATTCTTTAAAAAATTGTGACTAAACGGTCATTTCTCGCATTCAAGAATCATTTGTACAACGTTTTTAAGAAGGAATTACAGTTAAAGTGCCCGCCTCGGTAGCATGCCTGCCTCATGTTCTAGAAGTCTCTAGTTCTAATATCGGTCAGGGTGATAATGTTTTCCCTTATCCTGAAAGATAAATTTCTGGTAAGTGTAACCTTTATGTACTCTGGATTCATTTGAACATCATTTCATTCACGTCCGATATGACTCAACGTTGGAGGACATTAGCCCGTCTCTCTATCGTGGTGGTAGTATCACGTTCAAGGGGTCTCTAGTTCTAATATCGGTCAGGGTGATAATGTTTTCCCTTATCCTGAAAGATAAATTTCTGGTAAGTGTAACCTTTATGTACTCTGGATTCATTTGAACATCATTTCATTCACGTCCGATATGACTCAACGTTGGAGGACATTAGCCCGTCTCTCTATCGTGGTGGTAGTATCACGTTCAAGGGGTCTCTAGTTCTAATATCGGTCAGGGTGATAATGTTTTCCCTTATCCTGAAAGATGAATGTCTGGTAAGTGTAACCTTTATGTAATCTGGACTCATTTGAACATCATTTCATTTATCGTCCGATATCACTTTAACGTTGGGGAACATTGGCCCGTCTCTGTACCGCGGTGGTAGTGTCACGTTCAAGAGGTACCTAGTTCTAATCTTGGTCAGGGTGATAACATTTTCCCATATTCTGAAAGATGAATGTTGGCTCTAATTTCTATGCACCCTAGAATTATTTGAGCATAATTTCACCCGTTTTATTCATCATCCGATGACAACTTTGGAGGACGTAAATTAAAAAAAAAAGAATAAGTTAAAATTTTATATATTTTATTAATCATGAATTCATTTGTATCAAAAGTTATTCAGTTTTTTTATATTACGTATATACCTACTCTTTGTGCGTGCTTGTATCTGTTTCTGTGGAAATTATAGTGTGTATTTTGATACTTTATATTGTGTTATTGTATAGTTACTGTGACCTTTAGTTGAAAGAGGCATAAGTGAATTTCTTCTCTATTTGAAGTGTCTGAACGGAAGAATTTATTCCGTATGGTGTAGGTTAAGACATTGTGGTGGTTTAGTTCCCATCACTAGGTTGGATACACAATTTTAGAGGTCGCCTACAACCCGAGGGGACGACTGTTTAGACTATAGTTCCCTTGAAATAAACTTGAAAGGTCTGGGGTGGAAACATAAACGAAATAACTCCAGGAATACTTGAGCGAAAAGAATGAAATACTTAAAGCGGTTAAAACGTCGAGCACATATGTGGTAGTGGAGTCTTCTTAATTTGGAGTTTTGGCTTACATAGTTCCTGAATGTAATGTGTACATTTAATAGATCCGTAACCGGTTATTCGATACGGATTTCGCGGCAAATGCATATTTTTCAGAACCCTGAATAAATATGAGATTATTAGGTAAAAAATGGTTTATGTGTGTGGGGAGTACAACTCAGAAATGAAAGGCCGCGCTGTGGCGGAGTGGTTAGACGCTGGACTCTCACCAAGGCCCGGGTTCGATATCAGGCGACCGCAAAGTGGGATTTGTGTACAGCACGGTGCGAAGGCTGGTTTTCTACGGGATCTTCGGTTTCCCCAGCCATCTCATTCCACAGTGCTCCATCTTCATCTCATGTATCATCAGTGTCACCACCTCCGGTGTCGCATATAGTAAAATCGGGATATAAATACTACACATTTCATTTTTTCAAAAATGAAACGTTGGGTTAATGCCAAATTTGATATTGAAGTACGGAGGTAGATTTTCGAAAACATCCTCCCATCCCAAACAATACTCGTAAAAAGCTACGATATCATTTTTGTTTATGTTTTTTTCTCAAAAATGCCTGTATGGATTTTTAGTAAAATATATGAATTTAAGATGGTTACATGACAAATAAATTATGGAAATGGCCCATGAAGTAGACTTCCTTCCAAAGGAATTTAATATAAGGCTAAACCGGAAGAATTAGACAAAATGAGGTACATGAAAAATGTAAAAAAAAAAAAAAAAAAAAAAAAAAAAAAAAAAAAAAAAAAAAAAAAAAAAAAACTGAGCGGGATGGCCAAGGCGATTTTGTCTGTGGTCTGCATTCTGGAGGTCCGGGTTCGATCGATTCCCGTGACTAGTCTATGGACCCGGGGTTTTCCGGGTCGCCAGACCAAAAGCTGGATAGGTTATTTGCATCCCCGAATTTCCTATCCTTTCATTTCATCTGCATTATTATTTCACTTCATCTCTCATCTGGTGGTTTCTTTCAGGGTAGAAGTGTCGGAGGGTGTCTGGGTGCTGCATGGCAGGATGATATGCTTTGAGTGAAGCGCTTCCTCCAATAGGACGGTCTCCGGTCTCCGAACCGTTCTTATGTGTCAGTTTCCGGACCATAGTAGTGTAGGATGTCGGTTGTACTGTTCTGCTGGGGAGTTTTCAACTGGTAAAGCGTAGCAATCCTGCCCTCTGCACCGTCTTGACTCCTTGGGACTTCCGACCTGTGTCTCCTCTCGCCTCATTCGTCCTCCCGGGGATGCCCCACTTGAGGCATAGTGTCGAATTCCATCCGTGTGATTGTATCCTCTCGTACTGGTTTAACTTGTTCAATACTTTTTCCAATACTAAAGTGCTGTCTCTATTTGGTTGTTTCTCGTGATGCCATGCCAGAGTGTGGAGGTCCAAGGCTAAAAATACAGCCTTCCGTTTTTAAACAGCTATCAATTCAATTTCCTCTATGCCCCTAATATATCTAATTCTACTGCTTGTGTTTAACGTGAAGTAGGCAGAAAACATGTTTATAGGAATGCTGTGAGAAAGTTAAATAAAAATTAACAAGTGTGTAATGCATATGAACATTTTTTCTTCCTTAGCATTAGCCGTTTTCTAAGTATTCTCTGTTGCAAGGTTAGACCTTTCCCCAGCGTGTCTTTGATGGACATGCTTGAACGTTCGCGATTGTTTTGTGTCGTAAGAGGTTGTTACCGCAAATAAACATTTGAATCTTATTTCCGCATGCTTTAAAGTGCTTAGTTTGAAATAATTGCTAGGTAAAACTGTAACATAACATGAATATAAGAATTACTTTGAATACTCTGAATAGAGATATATCTGTGGATGTATGGCATCAAATGCATGGAAATGGTGCATGTTTAAACGGCAGGGCTTCTTAGGGGGACCATTGGCCAAAAAAGGGCTGCATCATAAGGATATTGTGGGGAGCAAGACCGCGGGCGGGCGCAGGGGTGGGTAGTGTGTTGTGCGCACCATAACACGACCGCAAATCGATTTCCTTTGGAAAGGGCGCTCTATGTCTGTCTCACTCGTAGCTAGGCGCCGTGCCGCTTGTTCCGGATTCCTTCCGACCATCCTTGGAGGACTAGCGAATTATATCTGTAGGTCACTCAGCATCAAACAGTAATTAAAAAAAAAAAAAAAAAAATTAAACCATTTGTGTTGTTCGAAATATTTCCATTTTAAATTTGAAGTACCGCATCGGGATATTTCAGAATTTTTCTGCACCAATCAAACCATGTTGTTTTTGATCTGAGTTACTGGAATCCATCACCAAAATTTTCTTACGTATAACTGTTTGGGTAAAATGTTTTGAATTTGCCTCATAATAATGCACATTGTTGACCAAATAAATTCATAATATTTCTATAATGAAATTAATCACTAAGTATGCCCGCCTCTGTAGCGTAGGTGGTAGCGTGTCTGCCTCAAGTTCAAGAGGTCCCGAGTTCTAATCTCGGTCAGGGTGAGTTACCTGGATAAGGGTTTTTCCGGGATTTTCCCTTATCCTGAAAGACGAATGTCGGGTAACTCTAAGCTCTATGGACCCTGTATTCATTTGAGCATCATTTCACACATTTCATTCACCGTCCGATATGACTTGACGTTGGAGGACGCAAATTAACAAAAAAGAAGGTATGTTTGGGGGTTTTCCCGTATACTGAAAGATGAATGTATGGTAACTAAGTTCCATGGACCTTGGACTCATTTGAACACCATTTCTTTCATCGTCCTATATATGACTTAACTTTGGATAACATTGGCCCGTTTCTGTAGCGTGGTGGTAGTGTCACGTTGAAGTGGTCCCGATTTCTAATCTTGGTCAGGGTAATAAGGTATTTCCCGGGGGTTTCCTTTATCCTGAAAGATGAATGTCTAGTAAATCTTAAGCTCTATGACCTCGGACTCATTTGAATATCATTTTATTCATCATCCGATATGACTTTAAATAGAAGGGCATTGGCCCATCTGTGTAGCGTGGTGGTAGTGTCACGTTCAAGAGGTCCCTAGTTCTAATCTCGGTCAGGGTGATAAGGTTTTCTCCTGGATTTTCCCTTATCCTGAAAAATTTCCAGGTTTAATAACAAGTCAAAACGTTTAATTTTTAATTTTTCGCCATTTTTGTTGTATAGTCTGTGTTGTTTTCCCCTTTTTTGGAGCTTGTAATGTGAAGATATTCAGTGTGAACAAACTTACGAACTTACAGACAATTATACAGATTTGGTTAGATTTTAAACGTGTTGGCACTCTTGCCATTTTCTTTATATTTCTTTTAATTTTGAGTGAAAGTTTTGCTGGTGTACAGCAGATAAATTCAAGCAGCCAGTAACATTGGAATAGGTAGTGTATATAGTCTTGACTTTTGATGTCTCTAACTTTCTTAAAATATGTCAGTGTAACAGTTTTGCATCAATGAAACTGGTAGAAATAGTTTTCTTACGTAAATAGCTTTTGTTTCTCGGAAGGCCAAATAAGAGTTGAAGTTTTCAAAATGCGTGAAGTAGAGCACACCAGCAGTGCCCCTGAGTGGTACGGGACCCGTGTAACGGTCATGTCGCCCGATATGTCACTACGGCTAGCCGTGGCATACCGGCAGTGGAATGGAGGGGAGAGTGCGGCGTTGTCAGCTCTGCTGCCCGCACCTGCAACACGTGCAGCGCCACGCGCGCATCATTCCTGTTGCAGCGGCAGCATAATGTAAATACCAACCGTACAGCAACAAAATATTAGAAGTGCCACGACTATTCTCACAAAAGAATGTTCATCTTTCTACGAGATAAGCGTTTACAGAAATGGTTTATCACGGCACCAGAGAAATGTGGAAGGCTATATGCGGGCTTTGAAATCTCGTACTCTCTACATGGCTTAGCGAGAAACAAAAGAACGATGACCACGTACATAAGCATTGCCAAGTATTGGAAACGTCAGATCAGTACCAAGGAACATTTCAGGAATACCTTACTTAATAAACTGTGTGTTTTAATAAGATCGACATTGCATTTAAGTACAGTATCTATCAAAAATATGACACGAAGATTTTGAAGCAAATATCCACGTCTCAAACTATTCTTTACATTAAGAAGTTGTGGTTATGTTTTTTGTAGAGATTGGTCTTCGATACTCACGATACTTACATGGTATCGACATCGAACGATTTGCCCGCCTTGGTAGTGTGGTGGTAGCGTGTCTGCCTCACGTTCAAGAGGTTCGGAGTTCGAATCTCTGAGATACCTGGATAAGGTTTTTTCCCTGGGTTTTCACTTATCGGGCAACTCTAAGCTCAATGGACCCTGGGCTCATTTGAGTATCATTTCACCCATTCCATTCACCGTCCGATATGACTTAACGTTGGAGGACGGGATGTAAATTAAAAAAACAACGATATTTCAGAAAATTCGCTAGATACTTTTTCATATGTTTAATTAAATGTATTATGACCTTTATAAATATAAAACAATTTTATTAATTTCAGATTAAATCGAATCGCACGATAATAAATTTCAGTGTAAATGAAAACCTTAACTTTAAGTTTAACCTGATAATATCTTTCATATATTTCACAAACTTTTAATTCCATAAACAACAAAATTATTAAATTTACACTTTTCATTTCCTTCTGTGGGAATTCTGCTATTTTTATTTTATTTTAAAATCACAAAATATTGTTGCAAATAGAAAATTGCAAAGCCCGAGAAATTACCAGTAATGTGGTACTTGCACAGTAACATTCTGTGAAAAATTCACTGACAGTTAACTGTTCCCAAGAAGTCAGTGCATATCTCAACGACTATTTGTCACCCCCTCTTTCTATTACATTAAATTACTGGAAATCTAATTCAAAGGTTTCAGAACTAAACTGTAACTTTTTCTCTGAAAGACTATTTAACATAGCAGAACTCATATGACAAAAAAACAAATAGACCTGACCACGAAGGAGTGAAAATGCTAGTATTTTTAAACAAAAACTTATAAAAGCTGCCTGTGTTGCTTTTAAATGTCTAATGTAGAGTTTAAAAATAAGAACAGTGATGGTTTTAAATTTTGTCTCATTAAATATGTGCACCTATTTAACTTAATTCGCATTATGCAGTTCTACCAACATTCTATTTTGTATTGAAACTGGAAGTAGAATTGATGGTATCGAGTATCGAAGTCTCATGGAAAACATCGTGTATCAGTATCGAGAACCGAGAAAAACTGGTATCGACCCATCTCTAAAACTAGCATTTTTAAATTTTCAGGGAATAGCCTGTAGGGTCCTACTTAGATTGGAGGAATTTTGTATAAATTTGAATGGCTATTAAGAGATGGATGACATTTACAGCACAAAAATTTAGTTATTTTTAAAACAAGTTTATTTTAAGCATATTTTTGTTGAATTAGTTATTTTCAACATTTTTTGTTCCATTTATACCCCGCCTTTAACTGCGATGGTCATATCGGCGGCCATTATCCTTTGGTACATATCGAAGTTGTTAACTCGGGTTTTAATCATGAGATCACCCATACATTCGCACTCTCATTCATACTTCCAGACCCTGGGGAAGATAAGGAATTATCTTGGTGAAAAATCCTCACCCCCACCGCCGGGAATCGAACCCGGGACTCCCCAGCACGGCAGGTAGATGCTCTACCGACCAAGCTACGCGGCCAGCCAATATATTTATTGTCGTTCTTTTGAATTGTCAAACGTTCTATAAGTGTTCAGTCTTGATTCACTTATTTCTTATCATACTAAGAGTAGAGTTTCAAAATTACCATCTACAGCAAATACTTGGTCATGACCCCAATCTCTATCTTGTATCTGCTACAAAACTTTAATTATATCAACATGAAGTATGTTACTTTTTTGCGGGTAAATTATTATAGCCAGAGAAAGTAAACACGTGGTCATTTTCTCTAAACAACAATTCTTTTGATATCAGTTCCTACTACTCACATGGCTTCCTGTAATCTTTCTGAAAAGTTTTCTAAAAGTCTTAGAATGGCAAGTTGACACTCGAGTTATAATCGATTTCTAATGGCACCTATAACCGACGTCCACAAACTTTCCGCGCTCGCGGCTCAGAAGTAATTAGTTTTAAAAGTTATTGGCTTTTTGTTATATAAGCTGTAATAGCGCGTAACTCGTCTAACAATTTTTAAGAATTTGTCTAAACGACGTTCAACTTTTACTTTGAAAGTATTTTAATGGCGCGTTGTGTGAGAAACGCTGGCCTGCTTACTTAACATAACCTCACTTCCGTTACCTCTCAGCCTCCGTAAATGTACATGCACGTAAGGGAGCTTAACAGGAGGTTAAAATTTACATTTGTAGTGCAAATATCTGTTATCTTAGACACATTAGAGAAACTTTGAACATAAAAATTACAAATATCGGGACATTTCGTGGTTGTTCATGCTTTCCATCCCCAGAATATAGCCACCTAAACTTAAATTTGGAATATGCAAGTCACAGTGAAGCTCTGAGTGATTGTATGGGCGCAGGAACTGTCAGAAATGTACAACTAGACTGTAACCAATCGAAAATTTATTCATAGTATTAAATTTCTCATACTTACAGGGGAAGTTATCGTATTCATTCCAAAGTTCCAAAGTTGGTATTCAAGTTCAGCTGCTTTCTGGGATGTGACAGGAAGATTTTTGTGAAAATTCCCCCACTCCTGACTACCCTTTACAAGAAATATTTTTCAGAAAAATTTACCTTTTTTTTCTCTTCAAAAATGGCACAAATATGTTTAAGACACCACATATTTAAGATATTTCCATGTCAGATGAAATGTATCATCTTTAATAGCTTATAAAACTTAAATAGACAAACTCTTACTTCACAATGTAGATTTTGCTACAATAATTTATATATAATTTTTTGTAGCATAAACTATCTCAGAGGTATTCCTGTTATTTATGTGCATTTTCTAAATATTTTCTTTCCTTAAATAGGCATGCGCAACTTTTTAAAATATATCTCAAAGAATTGCATTTCGAAGTCATCACATAGCAGCCATCTCCACTTAGAACATTCAAGCATGCAGAGAAATTTCTTAACTTTTAATACACAGAAAGAATAAATGAGAGATTTTTTTCAATTTTTTGTACAGGATTATGTTAATGCATTAGTAGAACAAAAGTTTTGATAATTCACTGTGACAATGGATTTTTATACATCGACAGGTGAAGGGAAGTCCGTCAGGAGTTAATGTTTTTGTGAACTTCACCACTAACGCCTCAGTTTTTACATATTTTTTTCTTTTCATCTGTATAAATCATATTTAGACTCTACTGCACTAAATGCATGTAAGGTAAATTTGTAAATACACACAAGAAAAAGTTGAAAAACGGTGAGTAACTAATAAAATCTGCAAAACACCTAACACGTAAATCAATGTTTTTCCTCTTCTTTTCCTGTTTCGTTTAAAAGGAAAGTAGAATACGCTTTTTAGTTTGTGTTGTCCAGGAAACCATATGAATGTAACACATATTTTTTGCATTTCACTTAAAAATTCCAACTAGAGGCTTCATTGGAAATTTATCTTAGGAGGCGCTCTAAAAACAAAAGCATGTTTAGATATAGGTGCGTGTGTTCAGTATTTTCGAAACATGCGTCACGAAGATTTTGAAGAAATCCCAACATCCCCAGATACCTTTTAGACGAAACAATGTAAAAAGCCTGAGATTTCTATAAATGCCCTGTGAGGTCCTTTTAATTAAAAAGGTATTTTGAATCAGTGGTAGTCATTAAGCGATAGACGACTGCTCCGAAAATGTAGATCTGTTTAAAACACAATATATTCCACGGGTGTTTTTGTGTGGCATAAGCCATTTTCGAATACTTTTGTCATTATTTTAAATAACTTTTGCTATTCAGTTGTTTCTCGCCATTGCATGAAAGGCGTATGGACTTTTTTTTTAATGTAGCTATTTCTACATTTGTTTATCTCGAGTAAAATCAGTTAAACGGAAAAATAAACGTAATGATTAGTATATCCATAAAAAAACGATAGAGAGTAAAAAAAATGAATGTAACTCATTGGCGAGGCGTGTGTTTCAAAGCGAGGGAAGCTCGAAATAATAATTTACATTAAAATAAGAGAGACTAATGAATCAGAGAACTGAGACTACTCTTCAGTACTCTTTCTATTGTATAGTCTCACGTAGGCCCTTCTTGCATTGCAAGATGGTCACACTACAAGCTTCCCCTCTCCACTCAGACGTTCCAAGTTTTTATACAGCTGGCCCACACCGCATGAACTGGTAGCCTAAAATGGACAGAGAATGCAGTTTAACACACTTTTGCTAATAACTTAAAACTTCACATGAATTTTCTATTTGTCACCACTGAATACCAATCCACGTAAAATACTATTATTACTAATGCTATTGAAATATGTTTACAGTTGTATGCAAAGCGCCACATAAAACACAAATTACAGATATTCACGTGACAAAATCTTTAGTGCTTCGTACCTACCGAAGAGCCACGATTGCTTCCGGAAACCTACGAAGCATGGTATTCAAGGTTATGAGTGCGTAAATACAGTAAGTATTGAATGAGCTCGCGGAACTGCTCACTCGAATCTAAGCAGCTGTCAAATTGTCTGCAGCACCGCGGATGTTCGGGAATAAATTTTGAAAATGTATCCAGAGGAAATAAAATATAGTTTGGCATGAATTTTCTTGTTTTTCTTCTTTTGCTCTTGCGCTTCATTGCACGCTTAGCCACTGATGTAAGTTAAAATTGAATATTAAACGTGCTGAAGTCCTCGTAATTTATATCAGTTTTGTTCCAGTATAGAACAAAGTTGTTTAAACTCTTAACATTTCAAGTACACACTCACACAGCCCGTCTGAAAATAGTAATCATTTGTACCAATTTCAGCCAAATTTAAAATGTATGGACACGTTTTGTTCAAACTTTTGCGTTAGTATTTTGATTAGTAGAAGTTTCCAAATAGTTAATGTGACGTGGAGTAGCGAACAAGTCACACGTTTGTTTTACTTTGTGCTACACGCACAAGGGATCAAGGTTACTTAGAAACACTACAGCATTCCTTTTTAGTGTAGACACGAAGAGAAATAGCCTTCTTGACTCATAGACTTGGCTCTAAACTCTCGCGATATGTCCCGAAATAAACCGGAAGAGCGCGACCTTACTGCACTTGATTAGATCCCATTATTGGCGTAAGGTACACGCACCAGGTCGTGCAGATCACCGCCTGCTGGATACTTGGGCGGGCGGAAGAGGTTAAGGACCTTGTTCACTTCCTTCTGCGTAAACCGTGTACGCAATACTATAAACCACTTACCACTGCTAGGGCAGTGAAAGTGCCGAAATACTCAGTACAACATAACACTATAAATACACGTTTTAAAGTTCTCTTAACAGGCAAAATCTCGAACGTTCTAAGGATAACACATTTACCTCCACGGTTTTTCATAAAAACGACGCTAAATTATGTTTTATTTTCGAATATTATATCGACAGTTCGCCAGTAATATGTTTTGAGGTTTGCTGATCCAAAACAAACATGAAAAAATGTGATGTGTTGAATTCACAGGAGTTTGTTTCGTCACTCTTTTACAAGCCATTCTATTTTGTGGTAATCTAGATAAAGTTTCAAGTCAAATTTACAAGTTTCGATGTAGGATGCAGCACTTAAAGTGCAAAAGGGGTATCGAAAAAATAAGAAGAGATGGGGGGGGGGGGGGGAGTCGAGTTTTCAAGCGAGAAAATTGCTAGTATTTAAAAATTCGAAACTATTAGACTCCAAAACTAATTTTGGTCTAAATTGTGTGCTTTTACAAGATTTATATCAGTTTTTGTCTTTGTTACTGTTCACCAATTAAAAAAGTCATTCAGAATGAAAAGGAAATACTGTTCTCAGAAAATAAGATACGCATTTCATTTTTGGCAGTAATATCAAATATATGGTATGTTAATCAGTCATTTTTGAGAAAATAAAGAAGAAACATTTTCCATCCAAAAGGTAGTTCGGGGTGAGGGAAGTTCTTGAAAATCTCTTTGTCGCATCGTTTTTGTCCAATGACGTACCGGCGCGTTCGCGTGGAAATTTCTCTGTATGTTATTTAATTCAGGCAGATTAGATTATTTTAGATGAAAAACTGATATCAAATTTCTTTTATGGTATGCAGTATTTCCATAAAAAATAAAAATGTGTATATGTGTGTGTCAGTGGAGAGAATCGTTGAAAAGCTAAAAGTAAGATAAATACCTTAATACCAAATTTCAAGGGTGCAACGCAAATATTTTTAATATAATCTCGTCCAACACTTACTAGTCTGAACGGTTCCAATTAATATTACATATGTTTTAAGATATTTACACGATTAATTAAATTTATAGCTTAACTTTTCTGTGAAATCTTTTCTGTCCAGAATAAATTTTTAGTGTAACCACAAACAGTACGATTTACACAAACGTTTACCTCGACCCCAAATGGATCTCTTGAAAATAAAAAAATTTATTCATTCATTTGTTTTATTTTGTCATTTCAATTTTACAACTTAGCTAAGTCATCGTTCCTTTGTTTCTCGCGTACGTAATTTAAAGCAGCACACAGAGACGGGTTTTTAAACATTCGAGTATCGCATACCCGTCGTTTAGCAATTTCTTTGTAAACCTACACGTCTATAATTATTTTAAAGTTATGTATCTGTTTTTCAGGAACTACAGATTGATTTAGCTACATTGTTCAAGCACTCCGCTTTTAAAATGGCAGGTTAAACTTCTAATAATGTTCAAAGTTATGGCGTTTTACCCCAAGGCCGTTTAACTAGCGTACGCCTGTAAATGTATGCAACTTGCAATACTCGACAGTCGTGCACGTAGTATCAGTTGCAGTGCTGGCGTAGTCTAAATCAACTTAAACTGCCCAGTGTCTGAAAAGATTTTTTGTTCAAAGAATGAGTTTATGAGCTGGAGATTGGAAGTTTTGGTCTCAGTTTTTTTTTTAAATAAATCCTAATAGTCAATCAACATTTAGTATTTTGTGACATTTGCCTGACCTAGTCATATTGAGATGTTCGCGTAGGTCGATTCTTGCAGGCCTAGAAGTGGTTTCGAGTCACAGAGTATCGACTTGCTTACGATGCACTTTTATTTCATCAGTCAGATGTTGAGCTCAAGCAGAGTAAAATAAAAACAGTTTCTAAAATTTCACCGTCTTGAAATGAGGAAACTATAAATAATATTAGGTACACAATATGTGTTTTAAGGAGCTCTAGAATTTTCTATTGGTTATGTTTTCCCAAATATACAAATGTCATTAAGAATAAAGACGACTTCACAGCATTTTTTTTTTTTTTCAGAATTTTTAAAGCTATCAATCAAAATTGTTTCGAGGGAATAAAACTTACCGAAACTAAAGTATAAATTTTAAAAATATTAATTTAAAAAACAAACTAATTTAAGAAAATGAGTGAAAGATGTTGGAATAATTGTGTTACAAGGTTTATCTTTCTTTTAGTTCTATACTTCGGGACTTACGCTTCTAAATGTTTCCAAAGCTGGAAGTTAAGCCTTTTTATTTGCATAAAGGAATACTTATGTACCCTTAAATAACGCTCCTTTACTTAAATCTGCCATTTTTATTTTCTGTAACACTAAATAAAAACTATATATTGAATTTTCACTGGAAAAATGTTTAGAGATTTTTAATTGCCCCCAAAATAAAAAGCAAATTACGAAATGCTCCTTTATAGGGGCGGGTGGTGGGCATAGCTTGAATACGAAACGGAAAAATATTAAATTTGGAAAAAGTTCAGTATCTTGCAAGGATTACATACGAATATTGTCAAAATTCGCCCACATGAGATACCCTTTAAGCGAAAGAATGTTTCGCTCCCGCCCGCCCCCATCAAAATATTTAAAATATTTTCTGCGAATGTCCAGAAAAATATCCATTCTTTTTAAAGAGATGTTATATAATGTTTTATAATTGATAAATATTAAGGGATAAATATATATTATACAAAAATGTAGATGTCTTTAAAATACACACGATATTTCAAATACTTTTTATTTTGTCCTCGCACTCATTTTTAAAAGTGCTGTCAGCATCCAGATATTTTTTATGATGTCCTGGGAAGGGGATAGAATTTCAGTGGCAGCTTGTAATCATCCGACTGCCGCTTCAGATTCCTACAAGAAAATGTTTAATGAAGGTAATTTTTCCCCCAGGTTGGAGTTAAATGTCGCTTCTAGGTTAACAAAAGCGCGAGAGAAATGTTAACAGACCAATGCAGCCTACAAAAGCATTTAATCATTATTATCAAAACACTAACAAGTCTATTTCTACAAATTTCACATTGACCTATTATTAATTATTATTTTAATTTTTAACACGAAGTTTCCGAATACATTTGCAAATTTCTTTAACGTAAATATAACTAGGATTATTTTGGGGAGCAAAACACGGGATATACACGTTATTCGTTTGCTTCAAAATTATCCATTTTAAATTCAAATTAACGATGTAAACAATGCAGTCAATTCGAGAATATTGCTAGCATACTCTTTTCAGTTATTCTAAAGCCCCCTTGTCAATACTTCCAAAGAACCTCAATGAGATAGTTCCAGCAAAATTACAAAATTTAATGAAATGCAACAATTTTGCTCCCGTGATGGAAAGATTTTTCCCCTCAGCAATTTTTGTAGCCCTCAGGATAAAGGCCAGGAGTTCTGTTGTATTCATGGTGGAATATCAGGTACTTCTCTCACATAATGTACAATTTATTATTATTTATATGATATTTATATGTGTAGTATACATTTTACAGTCGTTCCCCGTTCTTTTCTGTTGGTCATTTTTATCCATTCCAATACATACTTTAAATTAGTATGCTTGTCCTCAGACATCTTTCTTACACGACGATACTGGTGTAATTGTTTCAATGTAATTTCATGCAAAATCGTTCATTTTACTCCTTTAATATTTCTGATTGTATTATTTCTTTCTTCCTTTTTTTCATAGAAATACCCACTGTTCTCAGCCGAAAGTCAATTTCTGTTGTACGTTCTGTTCATTTAAGTCATATGTGTGTGTATTTTATATTTTTTATTTACGTCCTCCAGTGTTGTATCATATCATATCTATGAAGGTAACTGTGATTAAATGAGCCCAGTTTCAATAGAGCTTAAGTTACCATTCATCTTCTAGAAGAAGGGAAAACGACGCAAAAACCCTTATCCATTTAACTCACCCTGACCGAGATTCGAACTCGGGATTTCTTGAATGTGAGGCCTATACCCTTCTACCTACGCTCCAGAGGCGGGCGTATGTCTACACCATAAGTTGCGTATTACACTGTTGATAATACTAGTACAAACCTGTCTTTTGGTTTATCCTACAGTATACCATTTAGTGTTTGCATTTTGTATCTTCTTTTATTACTTCTGTGTATTTTGTCTTCATCGTACTTTCCGTTGTTATACTTATTCCTACCCATTGTGTTCTAAAAATTTAATAATGCATTCCACATCCTTTTAATCTATGACAGCAACAATTTGCTCATCAGCAAACTGAAGTATTTGAACCGTATTATTGTAACCACTTCTTTCTCCGAATCTTTAATTCAGATGTGTGATTCTTGCCTCAATGAATGGCATCTGTTCCTGTAAACATCAACAACTTATTTTTTTGATAAGCTGATAACGTTTTCGTTTCAAGGATTCCATGCTGAGTTCTTTTGTCCGGTCTGAACTCTGTTACTGCATATCTTTTGTTTTCAACAGATAGCGCGCTGGTTTACATAACTTTGTTTTGCTAGCGTTTGAAAGTTGAACATCGGTTTGCATTAACCCCAGCTACGCGACTCGGCCAACTTAGTGACTTGGCGGCAGGGGAAGGGCTGTTTCAGGAGTATTGATTGAATTTGGCGCATCAGCAGCACGGTATGGTGTTAATACCATGGAAGAGCCATTCTCGGGGGCGAAACACAAAGCGCTTGGCATAAGCGACCGACGACGACTTGCAGTATGAAAAGAATTGACACTTGTTGCTTTCCTTACTGCATACAACAATACACATACGGCTTTATACGTACTTGCCTTCTGAAGAAAGGTGAAAGAGACCATTCATTCACCAGTAGCATTCAACATGTACAAAAGCTGGTGTACAGTTGCATTATAACTCAATCTCTTATTCTGTATTTTATTAGTATATCTCTCTTGCTACGTCATACTACTTCGGGGCAATAAAACAGTACGGAATTACGTGTCGCAGCGAATCATCTATGTAAAGTAGAGCAAGAGTTGTATTCAAACCGAAAAATTCGATAAACGTGTTTTGGGGCCCCCGAAACTAAAAGAGTGTTTTTAGAAAATGTCACACAGAGAGAGGGGGGGGGGGAGGAGGAGGATAGAACTAGTTTCAGTATGTTTTAAGCCCGTCTCTGTAGCGTAATAGTAGCGTGTCTGCCTCACGTTCGAGATCCCGAGTTCGAATCTAGGTCAGGGTGAGTTATCTGGATAAGATTTTCCCGGGGTTTTCCCGTATCCTGAAAGATGAATGTCTGGTAACTCTAAGCTCTATGGACCATGTACTCATTCGAAAATAATTTCATTCATCGTCCGATATGACTTAAAGTTGGGCGTAGTGTGGTGGTAGTGTCACGTTCAAGAGGTCCCTAGTTCTAATCTCGGTCAGGGTGATAAGGTTTTCCCTTATCCTGAAAGACGAATGTCTGGTAACTCTAAACTCTATGTTCCCTGGACTCATTTGAACATCATATCACTCTTCTTACGATATGAGATATGAACTAACGTTGGAGGATGTAAAGTTTGAAAGAAAAAATAAAGTATCTTTCAAAGATTTGACCACGAAGGTACATAGTAGAGAAAAATATATTTAATGTATAACTGGTGTACTTATAATGATAAAATATATTCCAAATTAGATAGATAATTCAAAGTAATAGAAACTAATGTCATTTATTTTTGGAGGGGCACAATTTCCTCCGTTTTAGCTCCCCCTAATGACGTTTCTATGATGTCTATGCGTGGCAAAGCAAGTCGATGTTATTGCAAAGAAGCTTTGCACCTTTAGAGCTGTAGTTACCACATGCCTTTGTTAATTTCGCTCCTCGGAGCTTTCCTGCTCATTCTGAGCGCCTCACTATCCGTGGGTAAATTAACCTCAAGTGAGTGGCCGCCCCACTTGTTGCGCTGTACGCTCCACATACCCTCGGCCTCCTGAAGCATGCAAGAAAAGCTGATCGGAAGAATCTTTCTGGGTTTGTGTCACCATTTCAAGAAGGAAAATAAATTACAGGTTCTTATTGCCCAGTCTACGTTCATTTTAAATCTGCTATTTGTTCATCCTGTTAGAATCCACTCTATTAGTTGAAGAACAGTGGTGCGCACGGGGAGCGGAATCATCGGGAGACATTTTCGGAGGGAATTTCAAATTATATTGCAGTATATTAACCTAATATAAATGTATTAATTACATTTTTAATTAAGTACTCTAATTGTTAAGTTAATTTGCATCTTCAAGTTTGTTAATCTGTGCTTTGTTATAAAAGAAAAGCAAAATAGGGTTTTTTTTTTACGATACAAGGTTTAAAATTAAGATTTTGGTTTCTGGGTAAATGTGATTCCGAAACGAGGCCGTGGGCCGAGACTACGAACAAAATAAAATCCTTTTAACCCGTACATTAGTTACAGATATATTATAGATTATATATTGTTTTACCTTTCTCGTGGTTATGATATTTATCGGGTTGCGATGGTCATTTGTCTTGCGTAGCATCAATGTTGACAACATGACTTTTAGGAAACCACAATTTTCTACATAAGGGAGAGAGTGGAAATAATAAAACAATGAAAAAACGTAACTAAAATTAAATTAATAGAATACAACTTTTTCCAAACTTACCTCATCGTTTGAGAAATGACTCGCATTATTTAACTCAGATTCACGGCCATCTTCAACGAGACGATTGTCACATTTCGCAAGAAACCAAAGTTGGCATTACCGGCGTGTTAAAAGTTTTTGAGCACTGATCGAAAAAATTTCTACTTTTAACACAGTCGTGGCGTACTGAAAGTCCCAATTTTAATATCAGCTGTCTAAAAAACTAAGCCACAACCCAAATTTTATTATATAATGTGGCGTAACAGTTGTAGATGAATAAAAGCAACAATAATATTATTAGCAGATCTGATGTTCAAAATGAATGTATTTTTTACTTACCTATAGGTACCAATAGTATGGAAAAACAAAGTAATAAAACTCATCACCTCGAAATATTTTTACTTGTAATGATTTGCCGTAAATATAACGAGATTTTATTCATTGTAACTTTTCAGTTGTTTTTATTGACCACCGGAATCACAACCCCTTTGTGTAATTTTCTAGCGACCTGAAAAAAAACAACTAAATATTTATTATAAAAATATTTCGGAACTGACTAATGCTAAAAAGGTGTTTTTTATATATTGTTTAGATACATTCACATTGTGTTATAAGCTTGCTGTCTATCTCTTATGGTTTACCAGTTTCGGAAAAATATACATACATCCTTACGTATGAAAAGGATTTCAAAGCCTAATTAAAACAAATCCTCATCACAAACTAAGCTGTCAATTTTTTATTGTCTTAAATCGATGTTTAGTAAAATACCATATAGTTAATATGTTTACGTACACGACAAATAAAATGTATATCTTAAGAAAAAGAAAAATCTACCAAAAGCATACAAACAGAAAATGTAAACATCTTTAAAGCGAGTTTCTTTCAAAAATGTTCTTCTCTCAGTCATTTCTAGGTTATTATTGGTTTGAACTTTTAATACCTTGTCATCTCTGAAAAGTGCTGTCTGGGCCTGCATATAGCGACCCAAGCGACACATCCGACTGCCGATGCAATTATCATGTCCTTCAGTCACTTTGAACGAAATTTTTAGCATAATTATTTCTGTGAAGGTTTATATTGATTAACGAGAATTAGATAGAAATATAACCTTTCATGAGAATGATGTGTAGAAGACAATAATGGGTAGGGAAGCTCATGTCAGAAGTGGTTTTGGAAGCGTAGACATTTCTGCTGAAGCTTAGGGAATCGGTAATATTTTGACGAAGTGGAGACAAGCATGTCGAAACTACTAGGTGGAGCAAGCGCCCTTGAACCAAATCACAGGCAAGCCAGCAGAAGACGCAAGCCGATGGTGGGGGAAGAAGAGTGCAAGCTTTGGCAACAGTGCGACACTCACGATTCATTTTTATGTAGCGGCGAGCTAACAAACGAACGTCATGACCTAGGCTTATAACATTCTAACCTATTTTAGCTAATTTGTGGAAGATAAGACGCGCTTGTCTTGATAAGTGCTTGCCGATTTAAACGCTATTTCATGCGAAATGTTTGCTTGCACCTGATAGAAGCAAAGGTACCATGATCTAATACGGTCTAATCCACATTCAAATGGAAAACTTTATCGATCTACAATATTTGTTGATAATAAATTACTTATAACAATTGCAATTAAAGAAACAGAGTAATTATAGATATTACGTGTTGAATTTAAATTATTTGTTCTAAAACATTCGTTTACCTCACCAATAAATACAAAAAAAAAAAAAGATCATATTATTTATTCATATACCTAACACCCATGGCAACGAAGTTATTGAGATGATTTTTCTTTGCACAGAGGAAATGTATTTGCTATTTGATACTACATAAATTGGGAACTCGATAATGCTATCGTTCCTTTGTTATTGTTTTTAAATATATAAAGCAAGTTTCTGTGTAAAGTAATTATTTAACAAATATTGTTTTAATTGCACTATGCCACACATATTTATAATACGTCTTATTGCTAGATTTCTTATAGATACAAAGAAATATGGAAATAGAGTAGGCTGTTAAGCGATAATCAAATGTTTTAAAACTGGTTGTCCAGTCATGTCTTTGAAATTCCCTCCTTCTCTTTGCATGGCCAAGAAATAAAAAAGTGAATGACGACTTTTCATTTTAGAGAAATGTAAGTATTGAAAAATCCAAATAACAAGTAATATCTCCGAAGTGGCACAATCTCAGAAAAGTATTTTCACATACGTCTCTTATAGCTTACCAGTTACGCAGAATAATGGGGACTTCTGAGGACATACAACAGAAAATTCATTATAGGTTATGAAAATAACTTAAACATGTGCTATTTTATTAAAAATCTGTAGACAATTTAAAAAAAAGGTCATAATTTGTAGTTTACGAATTCATACTGTGCGAAAAATGGAAAACCACGAACCTTCAAACATTTTCCAACAGATGACGTATTTCACTTGAGAAAATATAAAATAAGAGCGTGTTATGTTTCAAAAGCAGCTAACATTTTAGCAAAAAGGAATGAAATTGAAACAGATTTGAGAATTAGGAGTTCACTATTTTTCTTGTGAAACTTTTGCCCTGTAACAGTTTCCAGTTTTATCAAATTGGGTAAGGTTCTGCCATAAGTATTGACAATAGCTCAAATATATGATATTTTATTAAAACTCGTTCTAAAAACTCGTGTAACATTCACATTACTTATGTACCCACTCCTCTACAAATTCTTTAAAACGCATATTATAGTAATTGTTTTTAATTGAGATAATCGTGTTTGGAAACACTTCGCATAACCACGAGGCAGAACCAAAGTCGACTTAGTACTTGAAAAAAAAAATCAAAACGTTGGATAATAGGAAGTGCCACAAAAGTTATTTGATGTATTGTGGGTTATAAATAGATCTACATTTGTTACGCAGTAATGTTTTGTGTAAGGGTTTGCCAGTTTGTTGCAATATTGTGGAAAGATTATAGAATTTTAAGACCAAAACAGTTATTTGTGGGATTAGCAAGGTAAGTTGATATTTATTTAGAAAAAAAAATTAAGCGCCGAGGGCTTAGAAATCAAGAGCATGATGAACATCAAACCTAGTAGGTCCATACGTAATTTTATCCGTTACGTAAGAAAAAATCGAATTGCACCGTTAATATTAATTATGCAATGAAAACAGAGTAATAATATATTTCTGTACAATGTAGGTGTATGTTGGTTTCATGTCTTTCACATAACTAAAGAACAATTGAACATCGGACTAAGCCATATACGAGGTAATCGATAGTCAAAGATTATAATATAATGTCTTTGACACTATATTAGAATAGCCGTCCCTGAAGAGTAATGTGATTTTGTCTCGCAAATCCTGTCTTTCATCCTACAATTTATGACATTTGATTTAAAAAAAAGCACCATCTAGCCACCGTCTATTGTTATAAGTCCATCATAACCCCAATAAGGGATGGAGTCCCGGAATGGCAAAAGGTCAAAGGCTCCATGTCCTCGGAGAAGGATGACTCTTCAGCGAAACCTCTGTGGGGCTGTCTAGCAAATTTTAACTTTTTTCCTCTGCTTGAGCTGTTATATTGACTCTGGTAAGGATAATTCGATTCTTTGCAGAGATTATACATGTCAGATTATTTGCGGAAGATTTATAAAAATAAAATTAATATTACGTTATTTTCCAGAACCATAAATGTGTGCTAGAGTTGATGGGCATTCCTCGAGATGTCTGATGTGAGTATGCCTTTATTTGAGCACGTCATCCTAATGCCACATTTTGAAAAAACGTCACCACGCCCTCTTCACGTAATACCAGAAGAGAGAGTGGCATGTCTTCCGCTTCTTGCCTTGAAATACTTACTCGAACAATAAGATTTAGTTGAATAGATGTGCGCTGTATGCTATTTGTCACTGCGCGTGCCGTGCCTGAAAAGAAATCTTCACCATTCATAGCCGCTTACGTTTGTCCGCTTTCTACTTACTATCTCTGATCCTTGGAGTAGATGCATGGATAGCTCGACGCAGTGATGCCTTTTATGTGCATCAGGTTGGTATCGCGTAGTTTAGTAATCACTGACTCAACAAAACGTGTCTCAGATTGTATACATTTCTGGCTGTATTGCATTACATGCATGCAGCAGATTTCTGGTGTACCCACCTCGTGCTGTGCGGGTCAGTGTAATACTTTCATAACGTTTTCTACACATTCTTCAAAATAATTCTTACAAAAGCTCATTATGTACTTCATGTTAGTCAAAAGAAATTATTGCAGAAATGTGGTTATTGAACGTTTCCTAATAAGTGCTATGTAAATAGAAGAATATAATAGGCTTTTAAGAGCTGATCGCTCTATGATATATAAAAGAAAATTATTTAAAAATTAAAACCAAATTTGGCATAAAGAATGTGTTACATTGTGTAAGAAAGCTGGTCTATTTCTTACGTTTTACCGGTAATGCAAAAGTCAGAGTGGATTTCAGAGGGAATGCCCAGTAAGTTCAAGATGATATAGTACTGTGCTGCTGGAACGGTTAACATGGATTTATCTTTAGTAATAGAAACCTCTCAGATAACGCACTGATTACTCCACGTGACTGAATATCTGTCATTTGTGATACCTACTAATTCCGTTGATGCTTAGCATAGGTCCGGGAATCGCTTCAGTTCCCTTTCACTCTTACAAGAATAATCAGTGCGTTATCTGAGAGGTTTCTATTAACACAGATAACGCCAGGATAACCATTCGAGCAGCGCAATTATACATTTTCTTTGATCTTAAGGTACGTTAATCAAAATTGTTAGTGAATTTTGAGAAAATCAAACCTTTTGAAAAAAAAATCCATACGAAGGTAGTTTTGGATGGAGGGTTTTCTTAGAAATATTTATTTAGCATCCTTTACTGATATAAGTTTATACCAAGCTTAAACACAGTGGCGAGGCGTGACTTTCAAAGTGACGGAAGCTCCAAGTAATAATTTTCATTAAAATAAGAGAGAATAATGACTCAAAGAACTAAAGCTAATCTTTAATACTCTTTCTATTGTACAGTCACACGTAGGCCCTTCTTGCATGACAAGACTGGTCACACTATATACAAGCAGACATATTCCTGCTTCCCCTCTCCACTCACACGTTCCAATTTTTCCTAGAGCTGGCCCACGCTGCGTGAATGTGTTAGTCTTAAATGGAGAAAGTATGCAATTCACAAACTTATGCTAATAACTTAAACTTCACAAGAATTTCCTATTTTCACCACTAATTACCAATCTCGTAAAATACTATTGATAATGTTTTTGAAATATATTTAGTTTTATTTAAAAGCGCCACATAAAACAAAAACATAAACTTTTCTTCACACGCAACAGAGACAAAATCTGTTGGTGTTCCTAACTATCGAAGAGTCGGATTGCTTCCGGAAACCTACGAAGCATGGTATTCCAGGATACAAATGCGTAAATACAAAAATATTCAGCTTTGATTGAGCTCGCGGAACTGGTCACTCGAGCTTAAGGAGCAGTCAAATTTTCCGCAGCGCCGCGGATGTTCCCGAATAAATTTTGAAAATTTATCGAGAGCAAATAGAATATTGTTTGGCATGAACTTTTTTTTATCCCTTTTTCCTGAAATTCTTGGGGAAGTAGCGCTTCCAGAGCTTCATTTCAGGCTTCGCCACTGGTCCTAAAGCATATTGTCGCGAGCCATTATCTACGATCTCGCGGCTTGTTTACACAAAGGAACTGATAGGCAGACAGTGTGGAAATAAAGAGCTTGCATAAGCAGATAAACATAGCGCTTGAGATAAAGGACTTGCCGGCACCGTTGAAGTTACGTTTCTGGAAGGTGATAGAACGTTCAATGTCTTGTTTATTCCAGAAATATCTCGTGATTGTTACAGAACAGTGTCGAACTCATCAATGAGGTATTTAAGTATTTAAGGGGGCGACGACTCGCCAAGAGTCAGTTGTGAACAGATGTTACAACAAGAACAGATGTAATCAGAACGCTGTTTGTTATTGTCATCGACCTTGGTGTTGTAGATTGTGATGTGATGTAATTCTGCTGTTACGAAGTGTGTTTCGACGCAAATAAAGAACATTTCGAATTTCGGCAAATTGGACTTTTAATTCTACGAATCCATAAAAGTCACAATATGTTTCTGATGAAATCTCGACTCCTATTTTTTGGTGGAATGCAATACTATACGTAGTTGTGAAATTACAAAATATTATTAGCTGTCGAGAACTATTATTTCACAATAAACCAAAAATGAATGACTCAGAATAAGTTAATGTCACTTAAGATTTTATTTGACATGCTGTTTATTTTCAAACTAAATTTATATAGTTCTAACAAAAATAAAACCTACACACACAAACAACCTAAAAGGTGGTATGATTGTATACTTTTACTGCCTGGTGAAATTCAGTTTTGGATACCGTTAGGCAACTTTGAAGTACAATATACTCTAACTCAAAATAGAACGAGCCTCGTGTAAACTTATGGGAGGAGACAAGAGGACAGAAGTACACTGTATAATTCTTACGCGGAGTCCTTTAGGCCTTACTGAGGAGGAGGAAGAGTTAACGTCTAAAGTAAGGCGATATGTAAATATTTGAACTCTGTGGAATATAATGATGAAGTGATGAGTTTCATTTTCAGCAAGATGTAGCTCTAGCTCATACGGAAAATAAAGCGTGATGTTTTAGCTGAAGAATGTCCAAATAAGTGAATAGTACGAAGGAAATCAACTGAATATCCACTTGATGGACATTTAATCACTCATTTTGCTCTTGTATAGTTGTATTTTTAAGTACTAACATTGAATTATGTAAGTATTTATGTGTTGAAAGTAGGATTAATTTGTAAAACGAGGCCAACGCAAAATAAAGTAACTTTTAATATATGTGGCATTCGCTATTTCTTTGACAGCTCTAAAATTTGTAGAATGACAATAAAACAGTACATATTTTATCGATACCAGAGAAATACCGAGACCAACAGACGTGTGCATCGAGAATACAGGAGGTTTCGGAAGCTTCTAGAATTTCATACAGCTCTTGCAATTGTTTCCTCAGTCTTCTTAACGCCGCCATTTTATCGGGTATTCAAATCACAGATAAAAGAACAACGATTGAGACTGAAGGAGGTACAAGGCTGCCAACACAAAGAACAGACTAACTGGATAACGTCTGATGATCTCAATTATTATGAAACCACTATGAGAAATTACTAATGTAAAGAGACAATGAAATGTAAAAGCTAATCAAACCAAGTGATTTATTAAACATGTGGAAATACAAAGGGTAATTGGGATGTAATTGGACTTGAATCCAAGGTTGGTAAGAGTGGAGTGGTGTTAAGTTTTCTGCTCATTTGACACCCATCCATGCGCACATCCTGAATGTACTACGGTAATTTCAGACCGAGCATCAGAAACAGAGATAACTCTATTTATACTCTGTCGAGAGATAAGGCGCATAATAGATAAGAAACCGAACGTTTGCATGGCTGTCGTAAATAAAGAGTAAAGCTGACTTTCTCTGCTGCTTATTAATGCAAGAAAAGAAAACATTGCATTCCACCCATTCATACCGATATTTCAAATGAATGCAGTAAAAGCACTTTTGCCCGCCTTGGTAGCGTGGTGGTAGCGTGTCTGCCTCACGTTTAAGAGGTCCCGAGTTCGAATCTCTGTGTTACCTGGATAAGGTTTTTCCGGGGTTTTCCCTTATCTTGAAAGACGAATGTCGGGTAACTCTAAGCTCTTTGCACCCTGACCTTATTTGAGCATCATTTCACCCATTTCATTCATTGTCCGATATGGCTTAACGTTGGAGAACGTAAACTAAAAGAAAAAAACACTTTTGAAAATGATCCGTGTGCGTAATCTATTTGAATAGAAAATGTTTATTCAATTTCATCATCTTCAAAGGATGCAACACGAAGATTTTAAATAAAATCCTCCCGTCTCCAAACTACCCTTTATATAAATGATTTTATTTTTTATTTTGTGAGTAAAAAGACTCTAATGATTACGTATTTGCATAACAAATAAATTGCATCTCTTTAATTTTCTGAGAATGACCTCTAAAATACTATTCAAAGCCTTTTGAATAATTGATGTCCTTCGTGAGATCTACACTTCCTTGTGCAATAAGATTTCGTTCATATCTTACGTAAAGTTATTATTGTTTTATTTTGGCATTAACTGTTTCCGAGAAGTTTTTTGTTACTGGTTTGAAATTTCAAATAATACCTTTTCCAAATGTTGCTTTTTTCCCCTTGCAGTCATGTAAGCGACTCGCTTTTGAAGATGTGACAATCGCTTTAACAAATTGTATAATTTTCTTTACCAACAATGAAATATATAAATATATGAATCTGTCATTAACAAGAATAAGATTTTGTAAGATTATTTCGTATAAGAATGAGTAGAGAAAACATGTGAATGCAAGACATGTAAATTTTCGTTTTGTTATTGGTGCTCTAGAGAGAGCTTATATGTAAACGGGAGATTAGATGAAGGAACGAAATAAAGGAAGGATAGTAAATGTTAGGCAGATGATATTAGAAGCAACTGAATCAGAAGGAAAAGAATTATGGGGTTTTTAATTAAGTCTAACGGATATCCAATTCACTGTCCCCTAATAGGCGTCAGTACCATCTGGATAATTTGGTGATAAAAGTCATTAGTGTAGCACATTATTGAATACGAATCCCATATAATTTGATTATTCTTTTTGTGTTTATTTCTTTTTCTGTTAATTTCTATTTTATTCTGTTTCTTCGCTTTGTTTTCCTTTTATCTTTGTTATTTTATTTCATATTTGTTTCTATCATTGTTCTTTCTTTGCCCTTATCCAATTTCTACTTCCTTATTCGTTTTTTTCTTCCTTAATTTCTGTCTGAATCTTTCTCTATTTCCTTTACTTTTTTGATATTCTTTACTTCAGGGACTTTGATTCTTCTTCTCTTCTACTGCCCATCTCCTCTTCTTGGATTCATTTCTTATTCTTGTTATGATAAGGAACACTTCACTGGTTCAAAACCAATTTTCCTCGTGATTGATGAAACAAATGTAAATTTATCGCCCTCTATGGGTGATAAAGTTTGAGTGATTCAGGTTATGTTTGCCGCATGGAAGGAATACAAGATTAAGGCCCGATTTCACCAACAGATGTTAAAATCGACGTTAACAAATGTAACGTAACAATTGTCACAGCACTAACAAAGCTGTTAAATTTCTTGCACTTCACCAGCCTGTTTTCTGTAAATGTTAACAAGCACGTGTTAACGCCAAGAGACTTATAAATATTACAGCTATAGAAGGCTATGGATGAGCTGTATTATTTTCGGAACGCACTGCGATGCGCTTTTGTTTTCATTTTCGTCTGCTCACAGCTGAAAGAATGGCGGCTGAACAAAATCGTAAACAAAGGCCGTGGGACAAATTTCTCATCGATGGAGAAAGAATTATTAATTGAATTGGTGACCAAGTATAAGGACATCGTGGAAAATAAGAGGACGGATGCGGTGAATGTAAAAGAGAAAGATGTCACGTGGGAAAAGATTGGAAACGAATTTAATTCAAATGCATGTGTTACTACTATGAAGAAACAACTTCGTCAGTATAATGTAAATTTAAAATCAGGTGCGAAGAAGGACAGAAGTTACGAGTGACTTGAACGTTTCAAGATGGGAGGTATTATCCACATAATTCAGTGAATTATGCAAAGTTATTAATACTTGAAGCAAAGGCGAGATCGCCATATTCCTTTCGATGCATATTCTAACCTCTCTTGTACCTCCGCAGTAACCTTCATAGCAACTCATTTCGACAGTCTACAGCTCTGTAGAAAATTTTCGTTTGATAGCTCCTCAAAATCATTTCAACCTCATAGGCCGTACTCTATTGCGAATGCCATTTACACGGTCTTAAATATAGTAAATTGACATAAAATGCTGCTTTCACGCCCGCCACCTTGTTTATTTACAATTGTTTGGACTTAGCAACATAAATATGACTTCTTAGTTTAACGAGAGACTTAATACGAGTGTTAAGCTAACACTTGTGAAATGCAATTTTTGTTATAACTATTGCTAAACTCGTGTCAAGTCTTAACATCTGTTGGTGAAATCGGACATAAGAGAGGTTGGCAACTGTAAAGAAACCTTAAGGTCATCCCACCTTACACTGCTGACAACTTTAGCACCCAAAAGGTCTCTAAATATCACTTTGGGTCAACATTGTTTCAAACTGAGAGCACAAGCAACTTTGAAATAGAAACCACCTGGTAGTTTCATTACGTCTTTTTAGGTCTGATATTTTCCGCTCATTCCCTTTCAGCTCCTCTCTTTTTACATGTCTTTCTTATTCTTCACTTCTTAATTTGTTTAGTAATTTCTTTCTCCCATCCTTTCTATTTTCTCCTGTTTTTTATGTTGTTTTTTTGTTGTTGTTTTTGCACCTTTTGTCTGCATTCATATTTCACTTATATTATTTCTCTCTGTATTTTTATAACGTACCTCTTTTCTGCTGATTTTATATTTCCTTTTCTTCTGTAAGTTTAAATATGATCCTTAATACTTTGGCTACAGCAGTAGTTGCAACTTTGAGAGCGCTATTAAATCAACACTGCCTAAAGCTATTTATGTGATACTGGTAAAACCATGTTAATTTATTCAACGCAGATTTGTGCCATAGTCTCACGTGGCTCTGATATATATTTCAACTGCTGCGATCTGTTTACACAACGGATTCTCCTGCGAATTGAAGATATGAATGGGCAGGTCATTAACCGATTCATTAAAATTTCAACGTAATCTCTCTAAAGCGTGTTTAGAGTTCCATATTATGGCGCAGTCGATACTTAAGTAATATATAAACGCTAGAGGCAGAAATCCACGGCCTTCATCATTTATTTTATTTCAACTACTGTTGGTACGTGATGTTTACATTGCATAGTATGATCATATGCATTATGTGCAAAATAATGAAAATAGAATGTTCTGGAAATGTTTTCTGCATTTAAAGTTATTGTGCCTATTTTAAAAATAAAAGAAGGGATTCACTTTTAATTACATAAGCTTGAAAAGTTATTGTTTATATGGTATGTGTTCCATCTTATACATTTTTTAAAAATATGCATATAATTTCTAGAATATGCTGGATCCGAGCAGAGCAAATGAACACGTGGGTAGAGGATTTGACATGACAATGTTCGTCCAGGGTACATAGAGCTTAGAGCTGCCAGACATTCATCTAGGATAAGGGAAATCCTTATCCCCCTTGCCGAGATTTAGAACTAGAGACCTCTTGAACGTGACACTACCAGCACGCTACAGAAACGGGCCAGTGTCCTCCAAAGTTAAGTCATATCGGACAAAGAATGAAATTGTTTATCTTTCCTTTTTTACCACTAGTTTATTCGTTTACTTATGATTTGAGCCCTTAAATTTGACAGATACGTTTAGATTTATTACATTGTCTACCACTTGTAGAAAATAAAACAATTTGATTCTATATAATTATCGTTCATTGGAAAATACTAAAACGTATCCCATTCCATATGCCTGAGTGAGCTTTTTTTAACCAATTCTGTAGAGACAGCAAATTCCAGTATTTTGAACCCTGATAATCTAAATCATATCTTTATTTGTTGCAATATGTTTAGAAGGCGATTTTCTTTAAACGTCTTTGCGTCATATTGGTTCGTCAATTCGATGAAGATGTGTTTGTATTTTGTGGCTTTTTATTCCCTTTTCTCGGCCTAGCATTGAGATTACTACTCAAATTGTGGTTTCGGGTTGATTATATTACCCTTACCTGTGAAATAACACTTCTTATATTTGTAAAGATCATTTTTATTTTAAAAACACAATAAACTTGCTAAGGTACAATTATAGGTATATACATTATTCCCTGGAATTCTTTCTCCTTCCATGAACATTTTCGTCATTTTCACTGCGGAAGTTGTTTCTCAACTTTTTACGATCATTTACCCTATCATTTGTATTCCACTTCCTTGACTGCATATCTCTTTTGTTTCATCACTTATATTTTATTAAATAACTGTTTTAACATTCCTGAAATTTAACTAATACTTAAAATTGACAAATAACTCTCTAGAGGCTGCATTTAAATAACTTCCAAATAGAACCATACATTTTTAGTTATAATCGTGATAATTTCACTTATATGTTACATTATACATAGTTCCATGCTGGCTTCCGATAATCTTTATAATTTCTTGGATAATTCTGGTACCCTGTACCTGTCTTCGTATCGATAATATTGATAATTTCACTGATATGTTGCATTATACTGGTAAGTATGTCTTCCAGAGGAAGTTGCTGCATTGCCACTGGCAGTAGGTGACGCGGATTCTAGCCTCTGGCAAGATGCAGCAGATGTTAGAGCGCATGCTCCAACCAATACCTCCCCTTCTTCTAGCACCCCTACTGGTGGTGCAATATACATCTTGATTGGTTATCGCATGTACGTGTGACTTCTCCAGGAACATTATATTATGGCTGGTTTCCTTATCGAACTAGGCGACAGAATTTCATCGAAGGAATTCCTTGCCACACTCCACGACCAATTTATTCAAAAAGTATCAGCTAAAATCTAGCAAATGGACACAAAAATGACTTGAAATGAGATTTATCTTTCAATAAGATTTTCTTTTTTTTTAAGTTTGCTAAAATTAAATACAATATTTGATGTATTACGACTTTTTTTCTCCCTTATTATTCTGTATATAAACAGTGTAAAACATCTGAGAGTGATATTTGCATTCATTTTTTATGCGCCACAGTAAGAAAAAAATACTTCTTAACGCTGAAACGTAGATCTTTTACTGTTGGACATTAATAATCTCTGCGAAAAAGTCAAATTATCTCTACCAGAGTCAATATAGCAGGTCAAGCAGAAGAAATAAGTTAAATTTCGCGAAACAAAAACACATGATTCTAATATAGTGTCACAGACACTCTCTGACTATCGATTACCTCACAGATGGCTTAGTCGATGTTCAATTTTTCTTTAGTTATCTGAAAATAAGAAACATACGGCATCGACTTCTTTTTTTAAAGACTTATATTTACTAATATCCACTCCGTCTTTAATCGACAATGTACATCTCAACATCGAATACTTCGACCATAGAGTAAATGATTTTTGTACCTGTGATTTCTATGGGGGGAAAAATTGCTAAAATTACTTCTTGGCAACTATGCGTAATACTTTTTGAACTGCAACATTTATTAAAACATGAATAGTATGTCATAAATTGCAGATGACTTTTGTACAATTCGAGTTTTCTTCTCGAATTTCTTCACATATAAACCTTTCGTCACCTGAATCACTCATTTTGACATACAACATACCATTTGTTATTTTTGCATCACCATAGTTACTATTCTTCGCTATTCGAAGTCTCCAATATCATCTTACGAGGGTTGTTTGATGTCTAGTAAATTTCCATGAAGGGATCCAAATTTTTTTTATGGAACTTTGTGGGTGGTAAGCTTGTTAATTCAAAAGATTGTACAGAAAATCTGAATGTACTACAATATGTGGTTCATTGTTGACAGCCATCTAAACGGTGTTGTTAAACATTTTCGTTTGAAGGGTTGGACTGTCGCACAAGTCAAAACTGAATTGGATAAAGTTGACGCGGACTCTGCTGAAGCACCGAAGAGGGGTCGCGCTAGAGTCGCCCAATTGAGGTCACCACACAGGACATCATTGAAAAAATCCACAATGTGGTTATGCAAGACCGCCGAATCAAAATTCGTGAGATTGCTGAGGCTGTAAGAATTTCAAGTGAGCAAGTACACAATATATTGCATGAAAAATGGGTAATGAGTAAGCTGTGTGCAAGATGGGTGCCGCGATTGCTCACAGTCGGCCAAAAGCGCATCAGGAAGAACACTTCTACCAAGTGTCTTGAAATGTTTAATCGCAATCTGCAAGACCTTTTGCGCCGATTTGTGACCGTGGATAAAACTTGGATCCATCATTACACACCAGAGTCAAGACAGCAGTCAAAACAATGGACAAAGGCTGGTGAAGGTGCACCAAAGAAAATGAAGGACCATTTTGTCAGCTGGTAAGGTGGTGGTCATTGTTTTGGGGGATTCTCAAATAATAATCCTCATAGGCTACTTGGGAAACGGCAGTGCCAAAACTGGAGCCTATTATGCTTCATTGTTGGGTCGTTTGCAACATTACTGAAAATCTTTCACCACGATAATGCACCATCGCACACACATCAGCAATCCCAATGGCGAAAGTGCATGAGGTGGGCTTTGAATTGGTTCCTCATCCACCTTATTCACCAGACTTAGCCCCAAGTGACTTCTTCTTGTTCCCAAACTTGAAAATTTAGCTTGGTGGTAAGACATTTTCATCAAATGAAGAAGTGATAAGTCACCGTCAACGAGTATTTTGAGACCTTGACGGAACGAAATTCCGGGAACATCGTTGGATCAAGTGTATAGCCCAATAGAGACTATGTCGAGGAATAAGTGAAATATTCACGAATATATATTCTTGGTTTTTTACCAGACTTTTCAAACGACCTCGCACACCTAGTAAAATCATTGATATGTCTTTTGTAAAACAATTTTTAATATTTTATAACTCATTATTGAGTCGATTTTTTCTTTTTCTTAGGTAACGAATAAAATTACATAATTACTATAGCGAGGTTTGATGTGTATCATGCTCGGCGCTAACGCTTCCGGCGTTAAATGTTTTCACTCGCTAATGTGTGTAGTAGTGTTTAACGCCCGCTTTTACTACATACTACCGCAGGCGGTAACACTGATACATGAGATGAAGGTGGAGCACTTGTGGAATGAGATGGCGGGGGAAACCGGAGATCCAGGAGAAAACCCGCCTTAACGCCGTGATGTCCATCACAAATCTAACTTTGCCTTGGTGAGAGCCAAGCGATCTAACCACTCAGCCACGGCGCGGCCTAATTCACTCGCTAATAAACATCAATTTATCTCGCAAGTCCCATAAATATCGCACGAGTCTGTCGTTTATGTCTAGGAATATATAAGTTAAGGTATATTTAAGTAAATTATACCAATACTTCCAGTTGTCTAATATTTAAGGAAGTTTGTTTATTTGTGTTTTGTTTTTCTTTTAATAAATTGGTTTGTTTCTTCTTTTGCAGGTAAGTTGCAGATTCGTAAAATATCCAGTAAAAGGTAAACTAATCAGTCAAGAACTTTTTAATAATAACTTTTGCATTGAGTTTTTTTTTTTTTCACTTATTATACTGGAAAAAGCACAAAATTTACAAAACTGATTTAAAACCAGAATACGAGATAGCTCGATAAAATAAGAATAACTACAGTTATTCTGCAGTTAACATTCCATCCTATACAACTTGCCTACGACATTTCAAAGGGAAATAGAAACAGGGTATCTACTTTTCCGGCCCGAAATCACATGGCATATTGTGGTGGGCTTACATTGCCCTGGGCGAAATCTGTGTTGCATATTTAGGCTCCAGTTCATTGTAATGCCACCTATCGATTTGGTTTTGCTTAGAATGAATGCATAATTAATAGCAAGTGGCTGACCTATTACACGAGAGTAACATGTGATTTTCGGAGCAGCGGTCACATTCTGTTTATACAGTTGAGTAGCAACGCACAAGAAATAAGGTAATAACACGTTATCGAAGATAAACTTGTGATTGAAAGAAAAAATGAACTGTTGCTCATACAGGAGACCGTGTATTTCCACAACAATAGTAGTATTGGGAAACTGTGATAATAGTGTTTAAGTAGGGATAGATGTTAATGCAAATGCATATTACTTCTTTTCTGCTTTCAGAAACTATGCGAGTACATACCAATTTCCATTACAGATACGAAATATGTATATCATTTTTTTTTTTTTTTTTTTTTTTTTTTTTACTTTTGAATAACTTCTTACTTTTGGATAATTGGTATAGGTACCGTAAGAGATTTTTTGTTGTAATGTACGTCCTCCAACGTTAAGTCATATCGGACGATGAATGGTATGGGTGAAATGATGCTCAAATGAGCCCAGGATCCATAGAGCTTAGAGTCACCCGACATTCGTCTTTCAGGATAAGGGAAAACCCCGGAAAAAGCTTATCCAGGTAACTTACCCTGACCGAGATTCGAACTCGGGACCTCTTGAACGTGAGGCAGACATGCTACCACCGCGCTACCGAGACGGGCAGGTACCGTAAGAGATTGATAAAATTCTACTTCTAAAAATCACAATCTCGTTAAAGTACACTTATATATGTCATTCACTTTTTTCATCCTGTTAATTTCCGCGCTATTCTTTGTCATATGAATTTTCAAAACTTGATACTTCTCTTAACGTACATCATTCTTTTCCTATCTTTTTTCTTTTTTTCTATGTTCATACAAAGAGAAGAGAATTTCAAGGACATCACATAACGACTTCACTACTGCGTTCTATAACGAAATGTGTGAATGTATTTACGCGAATTAGATAGAAAAGTAAGTTTTATTGACAATATTTTTCAGAAATCATTAAATGCAGCACCTATTTTCTTAAGTTTATATTTAATAAATATTGCGAGGTGTGACTTTCAAAGCGAGGGAAGCTTCAAAAATAATTTTCATTAAAATAAGTGAGAATAATTATTCAGAGATCTAAGGCTACTCTTTACTACTCTTTGCTACTCTTTATATTGTAGTCCCAAGTAGGCCCTTGTCTTGCAAGACTGCCCGCACTACAAGCTTCCCCTCTCCACTCAGACGCTCCAATTTTTCCTAGAGCTGGCCGACGCCGCGTGAACTGTTAGCCTAAAATGGAGAACGTTTGCAATTTACACACTTTTGCTAATAACTTAAAAACTTCACAAGAATTTCGTATTTGTCACTACTAAATAACAATCTAAGTAAAATACTAATGCTATTGAAATATTTTTACAGCTGTATTTAAAACACGCTACACAGACTTAACGTAACAAAATCTGTCAGTGTTTTTAACTAGCGAGGAGTCGCGATTGCTTCCGGAAATCTACGAAACATGGTTTTCAGGGTTACGAATGCGTAAATACAGTATTGAATGAGGTGGCAGAACTAGTCCTCAAATCTAAGCAGCTTTCAAATTGTAGGGCCCAAATGACCTTGTTGTCGACGGGCCCTTAAACAGCACACACTCACTCACTCACTTCAAATTGTACGCAGCAGCGCGGATCTTTGCGAATACATTTTGAAAATGTATCCAGAGGAAATAAAATATAGTTTGGCATGAATTTTTTTATTTGCTTCTTTCTCTTCTGAAATGTTTGTGGAAGCGACGCTTCCAGCGCTTAATTGCACGCTTCCCACTGAAATATAGGTTAGTTTTACTCATGTTGTTTCTATATTTGATTTACAAACACGATATTTCCGAATGATATGGCCACGATTTACTCTTGGAACTTGGGTCACGTCTCATTGGAGAATCCTTATACTCCTCCACAGGAGAGTAAGTCTCCGAGGGGTGAAGGTTCCCACACCCTCCCTGGACAGGTTTATGACACCCCATGTCAGTACAGTTATAGACCATTCAAAAACTTTCTGGCTTCTGCTTTTGTGAATGAATCTTCTCGGTTTTAATGTACAGAGTGATTAGGGCGCATGTTTTTTTAACGGTCTGCTCCTTGTATAGCAAGCGTTCTCTGCCACACACATTAGCTGTCCTTGTCCCACAGCACATTCCTTACAGGGATTTTCTTTGCGTTGCTATACTATACCTTATCTGGTCGTAGCCGTTCCGTAACGGTGAAGTTATCTGTTAGAGTTATCGCAGTTTAGTTGTCTGGTGGCTACGTATTAGTAATTTAGTTTAAATGTTATTGTTGGGAGTAGCTAGAACTTTTAGAAATATAATTTAATAAATTGCTCGATTGTTCATTGGTTTAAAACAACCTACGTTAACAGTTTTATAAATTGAATTCCGAAATTATTCCTGTAGGCTCAGAATTGTTTTCCAGTGCACATTTTCAGGTAATCCAATTCAATGACGTGCATGTGTATGGTGAATCTTTGTTTTTGTGTAATTATATCAAAAGTAAACGTGAGCAACAAACTAGGTGACAGGGGCATATGCCGTCTACAATATTATCTCTATACGAGGTATACAATTTTATTTACGGAAAGATAAAAGTGCCATAACCCTTTAATATATGAAATGTTAGTGTTTTAGATGCTCGTTAATGCACGTTTTGTGGAAATTTTAATGTATAAATGTATACATGTTCAAGGGATAAGTTTAGAATAAAATTCCTGTCCTTAAAGAATTGGTTTTAGGCTTAAACTACTATGAAATATATTTTAGAAGTAATTTAATAAACATACATTAAATTATAGAAAATTAAATATATTGAATGCAATTTCTATTTCTAACCTAACCGTTTTAGCGCTGTGTCAAAGGTTATCTTTGCCAGCTACAGTTTTAACATAATGTTCAACGAAAATCATTACCAGAGGATTGTGGAATATGTTAAAATGTGCCACTTTGAAAAGCATCCAGTAGACGTGCCCTGTAAGGCCTCCTTTGTCTAATTTCTGTATTTTGGTGTTGCATGGTATTTTAATGAACGAAGCAGACAACAATGAGGTCAGTGCAAGGTCCCGTGCAGTCGTCAGGCTGCAATTTGGACGACAATCAAGAGGTGCCCACCGGAAATTAGCGGTGAGGTAACCAGAACTGTACAACTGGCTCGAGGTCATCTTCTTGCTCAAGTGCCTCTTCCGGTGCTAGTCTAGCATCATTCCCTTTTCTATTGCGAAACCTAACATCCCAGTCCTTCACACAAAACTGTCAAAAGTGGTGGGGCATGAACACTAGGTGAATCAACATGGTCGATGCCCGCCTCTGTAGCTTGTCTGCTTCACGTTCAAGAGGTCCAGACTTCTAATTTCAGTCAGGGTGATAAGGTTTTCCATTATCCTGAAAGATGAATATCGGGTAACTCGAAGCTTTATGTAACCTGGACTCATTTGAACATCATTTCATTCATCGTGCGATATGACTTAACGTTGGAGTATTGGCTCGTCTCTGTAGCGTGGTGGTAGCGTCACGTTCAAGAGATCTCTAGTTCTAATCTCGGTCAGGACGTTAAGGTTTTTCCTTATCCTGAAAGATGAATGTCTGGTAATTGAATTCTATGGATCCTGGACTCATTTGAACATCATTTCATTCATCGTTGGATATGACTTAACGTTGGAGACATTAGCCCGTCGCTATAGCGTAGTGGTAGCGCGTCACGTTCAAGTGGTCCCTAGTTCTAATCTCGGTCAGGACGTTAAGGTTTTCCCTTATCCTGAAAGATGAATGTCTGGTAATTGAATTCTATGGATCCTGGACTCATTTGAACATCATTTCATTCATCGTTGGATATGACTTAACGTTGGAGACATTAGCCCGTCGCTATTGCGTAGTGGTAGCGCGTCACGTTCAAGTGGTCCCTAGTTCTAATCTCGGTCAGGGTAATAAGGTATCCCATATCCTGAAGATGATTGGTAACTCTAAGCTCTGTGTATCCTGGACAAGAAAGTTTTGACAAGTTTCAGTTTCAGGAAGTTGGCATGTATGATTATGTCTTCATTGGAAATCAGCAAAAGGAACCTTAGTGTCTTTAATAATCAAGAACTACTGTTCCCGTGGTCTGTGGGTCGCGAGTTCAAACCCGATGGAGGGTAGTGAATTTTTTTAGGGGATAAAAATATTTAGCATGACTTATTTTGGGAGGAAAGTAAAGTCGGCGGTGTGTGTGGTAGATTTGCGATGTCAACGGACTTTAAGTCTGATAAAGAGGCCTCTGAGCAAAATTAAACGATCTTTCACGCTGAGAAGCACAGTAAGGAGCATCATTAAAAAATACTCAGTCAAACTGTACCTAGATACGTGTTACACGTTTTGAAGACTATCAGTATAGCACCAGGGCGCTGTTGGGTATGGATATCCTAAAGCTTACCCTTCTTAATTGCTCGCGCTGTTTCGTAAAGGTGTTTCCTTCTCTTTGGCAATCTTCTTGTTAGCGCAACAGAACTTTCTTCTCGACCTACTTCGCAGCACACCGAGGAGGAATCGATTCCCTTAGAAGTGATGATAACCTGTGTCAGATCACACATACACACAACCGCTAAGGTCATTCCTCGCGAAGTTTTCAGTGTGTCACGTCCGCCGCATGCAGCTGAGATGGGCGTGACAGCTTGTGCTCTCCAAGTGGAATGACCTGTTCTCCATGCCGCACCAAAACCATTCAGGATGCACAAATCTCAAGCTTTTAGCGCTGGCTTCGTTATAATTACCAGTATTTTGTCTCCCAAGAGCACTTTTTCACAGCCCAAAACCAGCTTCTTTTCTTGTTCCCTCTTTTTGTCTCTGCGTAAAATCCATGCCAACTTTTACGAATTGTACGTAAAATGTACGGTTACGATATCCATTTTTTACCACTTCACAACAAATGAGACGTTCTTATCGCTTGGTGGGCAGATTCAAAAGTTGCTGATTTTCACCTCTAATATGACAAAGGATTGCTGTGTATACAACGAAGAGGCACCTCTACGGGAGATATACAGGTTTCTTAATTTAAAACCTAACAGCACATGGCGTTTCGCCTCTCTCCCACTGCCGGCTGCCGTTGTGCACCTGGGCTAGGTGTCTGCACTCCACTTGTCAGTTTTGTACTGGCCACTAACATGAACAGGCGCTTGACTCTCGAGCAATGCATTGTCGTGTGTAAAAGTTCGCCTTCTTCCAGATATACAATTCACGAGATTGTGAAGAAGCCACTATTCAAAGGCGTAAACGTACAGTGTTAAGAGAGGAAAAGTTATACGACATAGGCGCATGCTTTGAACGTTTACCAGTCACATTCAACCCAAAATTAGCATAACAGGTGGGAATTTCAGAGTTTTCTGGACATAGAACAACTAAATTATTAAAAGTTAAACTATATAAGTGTACTAGTGTCCATGTTTTAAAACGAGGCGACCCAATATCACGAATGCATTATTTTGAATTGATTCTTTCATTAGGGAATGCCGGTTTAAGTGATCCAGAGCTTCTGGTCTGTAGTTCCACCTCAGTTGTGTCATAATAGTCAGTTAGTGGGCCTCTGAAAATCCATATCGTGTTCAAGAAATCCCTCATTATGATCAGAAAATTGGAGTTTGGTGTGAGGTTAGCGCTAGAAGCATAATCGGTCCAGTATTCTACAAGCAGACTGTAAATGTACAGAGGTACGGAAATGTCATTCTGACCCATTTGATCATGAACTGACGAAGAAGAGAAATCATATAGGTGGTTTCAACAAAATTATGCTGCTGCCCATACAGCAGAAGAGTCCATGAATAAAATTAAGCAAGTGTTTGAGAAGAGTGATTAGCAGACATCGGATCCCGTACACCTTAGCAATGTACGCGCACAGGTACTGTACAAGGTCAAGCGCGACATTAACAAACGTCTATGCCAACAAGTATATCGATGCGCTGTGTGTGTACACTCCGGTACGGATACAAAATGTAACTTACGTTACATTATGCCATCCTCATTGCTTTCGATGCGGGAATTACAGTGAACAACCATGTTCATTCATAAATTGTCGAATGGGAATTTTCTGCGCCTCTCGCTGAAACATGAAAATATTGGGAGAAAGTTAGTTTAATGCCACATGGCGTTAATGTTGCATATGAGTTGTACGAATCATTTTCATGTGTTTGTCCGAGACTTAGTTTATTTCTTATATTACGCAGCATTGAAAACTCGGTAATTTTTGTGTAGAAAATCTACTGGGCAATTCATTTTTTGTTCGTTTGATAGGCGGTGTATTCTGTATATTGTTAATTTTTGCAGACAACTCCTCGGCTGCTTTTAGACAGCTCGAAAGCACATTCTTCAAGCTGTTTAATGGTTGTTGATAACACCCAAAACTTTTGATTTATAAAATGGAGATTGTCCAATAATTGTTGTGAGAGTAATGCTATTAATACAATAAGTCAAAAATCTTGCACTCCCTGGAAGACAGATCTACCTGCATGGCGAGCAGTAGGGGTAATGAAACTAAAGCTACGCGTTGCGAACCGGACTATCCCTGCGTGTAGAGGCCACGCCGTAGCTCAGTGGTTAGACACCGCTTGGCTCTCACCAAGGCGACCAGGGTTCGATCCCAGGCAACCGCAGAGTGAGATTTGTGGTGGACAACACGGCGTTGGGGCGGGTTTTCTCCGGGACCTCCGGTTTCCCCCGCCATCTCATTCCATCGGTACTCCATCTTCATCTCATGCATCATCAGTGGTGCGGTGCCGTATGTAGTAAAAGCGGGCGTTAAACACTACACATTTAATTTCCTGCGTGTTGTCCCCGGGACTGACGTCAGCAGTTATATACTGCGAGACTCGTAAACTTCATGTCTCTTTAAAGGTGTACGGGCTCCGATGTCTGTTGATTACTGTTGGTGTATGGCCCTCTCACTCTCCCGATTTAACAGTGTGTGAAGTAACCTGAAAGACAAGGTTTACGAGACAAACCCTCATACATTAGAAGAACTAAAACAAAATATTAGAAAAGGAATCGGAAACATTAAAGTGGCCCAACTTAATCGTGTGTATCAGAATGTGTTCTCCAGATATAATGCTTGTTTAGCCGAGGCTGGACAACATTTCTAGCATTTTCTAAAGAGTGATATGCTCTATGAGCGGAGTTTATGTGGAGCAAAGCCGGCTGTGGCACACCCAATCACGCACAGGTATGCGCCCGTTAGGTTTTAAATGAAGAACTCTGTACCAACTCCCCAGGGGGAAATGTATACTGTCCATGGGGAATGCTTTCTTTTAGGAGCACGCGTCACCGCCTCACGCCATGGAACCTGGAAATTCACCTGAAATAGAAAAGTGAAACGAAAATGAGGGAAAATAAATCGTGTCCACTCATAATGACCTTGGAAAACCTACGAAAAACACAAGGTCATTATGAGTGGTCACTAGAAAGTACCTAATTGCTGTGATAGGCCAGAACTTCTGTTTCTACCCTTATTCCTGATCACAGTCCCGCTTCACTCGGCTGTAACAATGCATAGCACGCGTTTTAAAAATTTGACTGCATCTCTAGAGTACGAATAACCTCCCATGTTTGGCATAAGGTGCCAAAAATATAATCTGGTAATTATCTTCAACGTAATGGGAAGTTAGTGATATGAATGTAGAATCTCTTAAGAGTCCCAGTTTTAAAACATTTGAAAGTAATACTGTGTAGATTGTCTGTTGTTTTACACCGCAGACCTTTTTCCCATTCACTGTATCGTAGCAAGAAGTTTTGTGTAATGATACAGTTTGCCAATCGTGATCAGTTTCAGCACTGTTCTTTCTTCGCCCGCCCTTTAACTGAAAAACAGGTTCCTTGGGTGTTTTGTCTGTGCGTTTCTTCCTCTCTGTTCTTGCTTATATCCACAAGTCGAAGGTTTCCAATCGTCTTTCACTGTTCTTCCCTCTCGCACCGCCGGGCCACGAGAGAGGAGAGACGGGGGAAGAGGAGGGGGAAGTGCATCACTTTCTTCAGTAGTTGCGTAAATAATTTATTACCAAACATACATATGCAGCAAGTCCCCAGTGCTTTACGACTGCATACTAACACTCCAGCGTGTAACCAGTGACCAACCGGTATAGGAATTCCCATCGTTACAGTTTTATTGACTTACCTACGTGTTCTTGTTTATATATATACATATAAATTTATCAGAACATATTTGTACGTTATATATCATCAGTTTTCTTTAATAATGTTGATAATTACATAAATAGGCCGCCTTTATAGCGTATGAGGTAGCGTGTCTGGCACATCTTCATGAAGTTCCGAGTTCGAATCTTGGTCAGGGTGAGTTATCTGGATAAGGGTTTTTTCTTTTCACCAGGGATTTCCCTTGTCCTAAAAGAATGAACATTTGAGCATCAATTCACTTATTTCATCCATCGTCTCTTATGAATTAACTGAATAAATCACAATGATTTTAAAAATTCTCTAAATATTCAAAATATAATTTGAGTGTCAGTTCTTGACCTTTGTAAAATATATATTTTGCGCAGTGGTGAGGTGTGACTTTCAAAGCGAGGGAAGCTCCAAGTAATCAATTTCATTGAAATAAGAGAGAATAATGATTCAAAGAACTAAAGCTGCTCTTCAATACTCTTTCTGTTATACAGTCACGCGTAAGCCCTTCTTGATTGCAAGACTGTTCATACTACAAGCAGACATATTCCTGCTTCCCCTCTCCACTCAGACGTTCCAATGTTTCCTGTACAGTTCGGCCGTTCTATCTCCGGCTCTGACATTTCTCGAGAGGGGCTGTTGCCAGTTCTTTAGCGGGAATTTCAAGCAGAGGAACAATGCGTATTTTAAATATTTCATGTATTTGCATATTTTACGAACCAGTAGCCATATTATTATAATAGCGATAATAATAGGACTTACGAACACTAAAGATCGGAATTCACGCACGAAAAATATACCAAAGAAAGTTCACCCGCGCAAACCGCTATAAGACCACGTGGCTCAAACAAATTTAACCTGGCAACACAGTGTTGGGTTCGGGAGCCACGTCTACCAGCGACAATGCTGATTGGCGCTAGCAGACAGTTTTAACTTCCTGACCACGACACCGGATGTAGAGACTTCCAGTACTACCAACAGATGCAGTTAGTGTGTGTGTGTGAAAGATGTGAACGAAATATTCGAATAGAGTGATGTTGTAATAAATATCTTGCATTATGATGAAATTGTGAATTGTATTTCAGTGTTTTAAAGCTAATATAGTCGTATATTTTCATTCTAAAGATAATTTTGAGGATATGTTTTCAATTGCTCATTACTGTATGTTGGTACTATTAACCTTCCCCCTCCACCTCTAGCAGTCGCAAAACGTCAGAGCCGGAGATACAACGGCCGGACTGTAGTTGGCCAACACAGCGAGAACTAAATGGAAAAAATGTGCAATTCACACACTTTTACTAATAACTTAAAACTTTACAAGCATTTCCTATTTGTCGCCACTAAACACCAATCTCCATACAATACTATTATTAATGCTTTTGAAATATACTTACAGTTGTATTTAAAAATGCCGCATAAAGCAAAAATTAAAGCCTTTTCTTCAGACGCTACACAGACTAAGAAGCTGGTGGAAGCTGGTTCAGGTCTGGTAGAAGCTGGTGGAGGACACTTCCAACATTTTCTCTGAGATGTAAATAGTGTAATGTAATCTCCCAATTGTGTATTATATTCTCCCAAAGTTGTACTTGTGTCCTATTATTGGTTCAAGAGTTATGGCCTATTGAAATGGTTCAGGTGTATATGGATCGCACTATATATCTGTATCTAAATATTCAGGACCGCCTACAAATAGTGTATGATGTAGGGGTTGGAAGAGTTGTATTTTGTTCGTAGGCCTTGGCCTGCGGTCTTCATTCGGAATCTCATAAGATCTTATTTTTAATAACTATTTTTGGACTAAAGCAATTAAAACAAAATTTATGTCAGTTAAATTCAGGTTTAGAATTTAATAACTAAGATATGACAGTGAAGTTTAAAACAGTTTGTTTATATAACATACAGTGAAGCTAAAAATGTTGAGTTAAATTGACTGAGTGTGGGAGAGAACTGGGACCAGAAAGTGACACTACAGCCACCTGTACAACTGTGGGAATGGCCCTTGTGTGTTCAGTGAACGCCACATCCTTTCTTCCTAGCTAAGTAAACCTGATTATCAGATTATCGTGTCATTTCACCCTGGTGTGCTGTCTAACGTGTAGCCATAACATCGTTGTTACTTTCTACAGGAAGTAAAACAAATTTGATATCGGCATTTCCGGACCTTTTAGGACCCCTGAATAAAAAACTTCGTTCAAATGTCTTTCTCTACTCATTGCCGTAGAAAATATTCCTATCTACTTCAAGTGTAATCGAAATACGCGTTTGTTAGAGTCTTATCTTTCAGGATCCGGTTGCTTTGTGATGACTTTGAAATTCCGTTCTCTTTGTATGTCTAGGGCATTAAAAATGACTTCCTATTTGTGAAAAGTATAACTATTATAAAATTCAAACAAATAATAGGAATATCGTGGAAGTGGTTGAAATGTAAAAAGATGCGACAGGAGCAGTTTGAAGAGATTTCCCTCCCTATGCATAACTACTTTCACATACGAATAGATTTTTTTTTTTGTTTACTTAATTTTTCGTTTTTAAAAACTATAACTTTTTAATTAAAAAAGAGTTTAGTATATTTATATATCATAATACTAATTGGTTGCCCGCCTCAGTAGCGTAGATGGTAGCATGTCTGCCTCACGTTCAAGAGGTCCCGAGTTCGAATCTCGGTCAGGGTGTTACCTAGGTAAGGTTTTTCCGGGGTTTTCCCTTATCCTTCAAGACGAATGTCAGGTAACTCTAAGCTCCATGGACCCTGGACTCATTTGAGCATCATTTCACCCAATTCATTCACCGTCCGATAGAACTTAACGTTGGGGCGGACGTAAATTAAAAAAAAGTACTAATGGGTCCACATGTGTAGCGTAGATGTTAGCGTGTCTGCCTCTCGTTCAAGAGGATCCAAGTTCGAAGCTCGATCAGGGTGACTTATAAGGCATTTTACAAGGATTTCGTTTATCCTGAAAGATGTATTAAGTTCACCAATTTCATTCATCGTCCGATAGGACCTACTGGCCTGGACTACTCTACGGAGCGGATTCGGCACTCGGGTCCAAACTTGGTCTACTGTCCACCAACGCAAAGTAAGTCCCTGAAAGGAATGTGCCTTCCAGTGCCACCCTTACATAGTTGGATAAGGACAGTGAATGTGTGTGACAGAACGCATGCTACACAAGGAGTAGAACCGTTAAAAAGACATGCGCCCTATTCACTCTGTACATTAAAACCGAGAAGATTCATTCGCAAAAGTAGAAGTCGTCAGAATGTTTTTGAATGGTCTGTAACTGAACTGATATGGGGTATCATTTGCCTATCCAGAGAGGGTGTGGGAAACTTCTCCAACCCCCCTGCGTCACAGGCCTCGGAGACTTTCTTTGCTGTGGTAAACTGTACTGGACCTATGCCCCCAAGTGGGACATCCACGGGTGGTAGGATATGGCGAGAGGAGACAGAAGGAGTCACGACAGTATAGACGGCGGGGTCTCTATACTTACCAGTTGGAAACTCCCCGGCAGGCTAGAACCGGCATTCCACCTTACTGTGTTCCGGCAACGGCCCCACCAGACAGGATTCGGAGATAGGAGACCGTCCTATCGGAGGAATAAGTTTTACCAAGAGCATACCATCCTGCCATGCAGCGCCGAGACTCCCACCAACACTTCTACCCTTAAAGAGACCACCAGATGAGAGATGATGTGAAATGATAATGGAGATGAAATGTTTTATTTTAATGTTTAAAAAAGAGAAGTTTTTCAAAAATAAAAGTGACAAAAGATTACTCTTTTTTAAATTTATTTCCTCCAACATAGGTCATACCACCGAGCAGGATGACTCAGGCGGTTTCGTCTGTGGCCAACATTCGAGCCGTCCGGGTTCGATTCCCGTGGCCGGCCTGCTGACCCATGGTTTTTTAGGAGTTTACCCGGGTTACCAGGCGAATGCTGGATAGGTTAATTACATCCCCCGAATTTCTTGTTCCTGTCCCTGTACCTCAATTTATAGCGTTTTAGTCTAAGCTACACCGATAGAGGTGGTTCTATGTGGGGTTAGAATAGTGTGTAGAAGAACATGCAGAGAAAGTCATATGGTTTTCTTCGCCGTGTTGCGGGGGGGGGGGGACAAAGATTGGAGAATTAGTGGGATTTAACGCTAAAAGTGACGCTGAAGGAAGACCACGGTTGTATAGAGCAATGACAAGCCACGTGTGACAAAACAATGGACAGTTTAACACAGGAAGCAGGGAGGGCGGGCGGAGGATGCCACATTTACAATTCATGAAGGAAAGCAAATCCACCACATCATATGGCTGGCGTTGTTGTTACACAAGTTCGATAGGTTACCACCTTACATGCTTCTTTATTTTCCCTTTCCACTCAGGCAATACATAGCTCAAATTTGATAAAACAAAATTAAGTTTCTGTTTCTATTGAAGTTTAAATTTTCATGTTAACCTCCTCTCCCGCCGATTCCTAAACGAGCCTTTACATGAAACATTTTTCGAACATTTTGATTTTGTCAAAAAATGTCGAAGGATTTCGATTAAAGTGTCACACGCTTAAAATGTTTTCATGGTAAATTAAGCGTACAAGGACCGAGGAGGGTGGCTCAGTAGTTTCGTCTGCAGCCCTCATTCGAGAGATTCAGGTTCGATTCCCGTGGCCGACCTACATGATCCATGGGTTTTTTCGGGGTTTTCAAGGGTCGCCAGGCGCATGCTGGGTAGGTTAATTGCATACTCCGAATTCCACATTATCTCTTATATGGTGGTCTCTTTCAGGGTAGAAGTGTCTCGGTGCTGCATGGCAGGATATGCTCTGAATAAACCAATTCCTCCGGTAGGACTGTTGCCGGTCTCCGAACCCAGGTCTCATGGTGGCACTGTTTTCAAACCACAGTAGGGTGGGATGTCCGTTTTCCACGCCTGCCGGGGGAAGTTTCCAAGTCAAAATATAGGGACCCTGCCCTCTGAACTGTCGTGACTCCTTGGATCGCCCTCCCTCCCTCTGTCGCCTCTCGCCTCATCCTTCTTCCCCGAGGATGCTTCACTTGGAAACATAGGTACAGTAGACCATTTTTGGACCTGTGTGCCGAGTCCCCTAGGAAATAATCCAGTTCCAGTTCTTGTATTCAGAAGTTGTTTGGAATCCGTGAATGGATCAGTCGAAATCTTCAACGTCCTCCGTCAGATACAGTTGGCAGCATCACATACGATCAGTTTTCAATTGTATGTGTCCGCAAATTTAACTTAGTCGCAATAGTCGAAATAGTTTTATTTTTATCTTCCATTTTCCTCTGTAGTCACTTCAATCTACGAAAATATAGTAAATGTTTACCAACCTAGGTACCCATTCCTCATCTGCGAATAAATCCGCACACTCATGCTCCTAAATAGTCAAAAAGACAAGTACCTTCTCTTTAAGTTCAAACCTTCGTGTTAACACTTTAACCTTGAGATAACCACCTACGTCTGTATGTATAATCTGTTTAATGTAAGAATAAAGTAAATGTCAAAGCAGCAATTAGTGAAAATTAACAGCATTGGCTACGATGGTACGAAACTGTTGAACAGAGTTTAGAGCAAGCATGCACGAGTTGAAACAAGGGTCACCCAAGCAATGAGGTCTAAATGGTCTCGCGGCCACACCAACAATCTATAATCATTTTTATAAGAGCTGTAGATTCAGTGTATATGTCCACTGTAAGAATAAAGTAAATGTCAAAGAAGCACGCGGCTGAAATGAACCCATTGGCTGATGGGTTTTAACACTCCCATGTTGTTCCACAATATATGTAGTTCCGCAGTTTATTACGGTTTTTTTTTTCCTTTCTTTTCTTTACGTCCCGTTGATGCTTTATGCTTGCGAGGTCTGGGGCATGGCCGCAGATAGCTGGCTGGCATATCTTCAACGCGCTCAGAATAGATGAATTAGGTTCATCTATTCAGTAAGCCGACTTTTTCCGGTAAGGTTGCTTCATGAAGCCTCATCACTTCCATACGTGGAGGATGAAATAGGGCGCCGGGCTACAAAATTATACGCCAATTTACCATCACATAGAAGCGCCCTGGTTAGTTCTCTTGGTGTTTATGATCCAACTAGACGTCGGCTTTGACTTTTCCGGGTCTCCCGCATGGCTTGCGGGCGACCGAGGTGACAACGGAGCAAATCCACCAGCAGCAAAAGCTGAGCTCCTACATAATCCAACCAAGAGTTATTTGACCTCAAAATTATTCTAACTAAATCTAAATTTCATCTACCCCATCGCCAGGATGCATTAGGCATAGCATCCTCTCTTCCTTCAGAGGAGTAAGCTTAGTCTTTCTTTCATCCTAATAAATGGAAATACTTCCTGTGGTGAAACCCAAATTCCTGGGTGGGCACGCAGCAAAAATCTTCGGGCTAAACACAGCCTGTCAGTACCTTGAGTGTGTGTGTGTGTGTGTGTGTGTGTGTGTGTGTGTGTGTGTGTGTGTGTGTGTGTGTGTGTGTGTGTGCGCGCGCGTGTGTGTGTGTTTCCTGCTTTACTTCCTCTCAATAAACTATTCTAGTTGTTATAAGAATTAACATTGTATAGTAATTACAGTAAGAACAATGACTCAAAAGTTAAAAAATGCACTGGTTGAGTAACAACAAAGATGGCAGTTGAATTCCGGTGACGGCATTGTTGTTTAGGTGCGCATGCGCAGATGTGACGTATAACCAATGACGTACTAAGAGGCGAGGCTTATTGCGGAATGCGGAGTACTAACTTAATTCTAAAAGCGAACAGATTATAGACCCTTCTTCATTCCTTTTAAACGTCATTTATTTAGATATTGTTGTGAATATAAAAATTATTGAGTAATATATTTCCATAAAACAAATATTGTAATAACCTGGGTAATGGTATCAGAAATACGAAAGGTTTGTGTAAAAACTGCAACAGCAAAATTGCAAAATGTGATGATTGTAGATGACGTTCTAGAAGCCCCGCATTGTGGCTATAATTTTGCAACGGGAAATTGCAAAAGGCGTGATAATGGATGAATAATTACTCTCACCTTTGGCGACGATCTGGTAGTATTCTTGTAAATGCTGCAGTTATTGGGAAATAACAATTCTTCTACTTTAAATATTGTGGAATTTATTCCGCAAAACCATTAATAAATTCTGTTACAATTTTAAATGCTGTAGATTCTGTCCTTTCACACATTATTGTTACATCGATGAGCTTTAAGTTTCTGGCACACGCCACTAAGGCAACACAAATGCATTCACAACTAAAACAAACTTGCAGAGCGACACTAAAAACACGTCTTAACCTCAGGACCGTGATTTGCAAAGTGACGCTAAGCTATCTCATTATTCTGGGTTCTCTGCACACGATGTTTCTAGAACAGCCAAATTACTTTTCTTTTATTGGTCCGCGTCACCACACTATGTAATTGCATTATTGTAATTACAAATAGCAACACTATTATGTAATATTTAACTTGCGTTGTATCGTTCCGTGGCCTGCCCAGTTTCACATTTGCTATTTTGTGAAAGTTACAGAACAGAAAAATTCAGAACAAATTCTTAAATATTTGAAAAATATAGAACGCAATTTTGAGTAGTATTGTTTTGCAATAAATACTCAAGAATATATTTTAATGCTGTTTTCCTGGAGTATAACGTTTAGTGATTTGAATTGACAGCTGCGAGCTCCTAAAATCTTACCTAAGTATTTTTCTGAACACAAAGCTTTCCCTTAACCTCAAATCGGCCAATTATTATAGACAAAATACAAATAGACAAGCAAATTATAACAAGTGTTGAGTAAACAAACTACACTTAATTTTGATAAAATATAAGAGTTATTAGATGTAATTATAGTGACTTTATGGGTTTGTAGAATTAAGTCGTTGCAGAAATTTAAAATGCTCTTTATTGCAGTAAACAATAACTTTGGACACCCCTACAGCAGCAGAATGACGTAACATATACAAACGCAGTCTTTAAGGTCGTCTCGTTCCACTGCCACGCGTAAACAAACAAAAGAATTCACTGCGCTATACTTGAAATGTCCACAAACTCACAATTACAGCTGCACGCTCAGTTAACAACTCACTGCGCTTTAACACTTGCGGGCATTTATACCTCCAATCATTGTTCTAGAAAGCCGCTGGTGTTTCAAGGCCTTTCGCGGCGGCAAGAGAAAGAAAGAGCTATCCAGACATTTCTCTGTTTCTTTCTCTCTTTGTTTCTGTCTCTCTCGGCAATCGTTCAGCGCTCACCCACGCTCCAGCTTCGGATTGCGGCAGCAACGAAACAATGCGATTGGTGACAGTATTAATAAACCTTCCCAATACGACTAGGGAAAATCTATTAAAAAAACAAGAGTCTGGAAAGTTGGGCACGGAAATAGAACTCAAGATCTTCCGAATGCAGATTACTGACGCTACCGCCAGCAGTGGTAGATAGATTGATAATTTTAAGATAGAAATTGCAGGTAGCTTACTGACTTTTATATTACCTTGAATTTCGTATAGGTACATCGCCTGGAAGTTGATACATAGTAATGGCTTGGTGCTGTCAATAATCATAAAATGAAACAGCATATCAAAGTAAACCACTTACAAAACAGAGATGTGATTTGTCACCATCATTCGTCTAGAACCTGACCAGTAGCACATGCTCCTGCTTACAAATTCAAATGAATGTAGACGACTGATTTACATGCTTGTCTTGAACTGTTAGTAAATTCACCTCATTTCAAAGGGTAGTTACAAAGATTTGAGTACAGCCATTTCACAGAAAAAAAATGTTTCTGTTGGCTTAGGCAGTGAAGTCTGAAGCTCCTATTACAGATATCCGACAAACACTTCCAAGAATGCGACGCGAAGATTTATAAAAAAAAAAAAAAAAAAAAAAAAAAAAAAAAAAAATTCTTACCCCAAACAATCTTTTATGTGGAAAATTATTCGAACTTCTTGATTTTTCAAAATAAGCTTAAATTTTTATAATTTAACTACCATATGTTTAAGTTACTTGTGTGACAAATGAAATGCCCGCCTCTGTTGCGAATGTGGTACCGTGTCTATTTTACGTTCAAGGGGTCGCGAGTTCGAATCTTACGGTGACTTATCTGGATAAAATTGTTTTTCGGGATTTTCCCTTATCCTTAAAGATGAATGTTTAGTAATTCTAAATTCTATGGACCCTGTACTCATTTGAACATAATTTCGTCAACGTCCGGTATGACTTAACGTTGGACGACATTGGCCCGTCTCTGTATACTGGTGGTAGCGTCACGTTCAAGAAGTCCGTAGTTCAAATCTCGGTCAGGGTGTTAGTTATCCTGAAAGATTAATGAATTTCTTGCAACTCTAAACTCTGTGTACCCTGGACTCATCTGAACGTCATTTAATTCATCGTCCGATATGACTTAACGTTGGAGGACATTAGTCTGTCTCTGTAATGGTAGTGTCACGTTCAAGAAGTCACTAGTTCTAATCTCGGTCAGGGTGATAAGGTTTTCTCTTATTTTGAAAGATGAATGTCTGGTAACTGTAAGCTCTATGTACCCTAGACTCTTTTGAACATCATTTCATTCATTGTCCTATATGACTTAACGTTGGAGGACATTGGTCCATCTCTGTGATGTGGTGGTAGTGTGACGTTCAAGAGATCTCTAGTTCTAATCTTGTTCAGGGTGATAAGATTCTCCGTTATCGTGAAAGATGAATGTCTGGTTAACTCTAACCTCCATTGACCCTGGGCTCATTTGAACATCATTTCATTCACTGTCCGATATGACTTAACGTTGTAATACATTGGCCCGCCTCTGTATCGTGGTGGTAGTGTCACGTTCATAGGGTCCCCAGTTCTAATCTCGGCCAGGGTAATAAAGTTTTCCCTGGTCCTCAAAGATGAATGTCTGGCAACTCTAAGGTCTAAAGACCCTGCACTCATTTGAGCATCATTTCACTCATCATTTGATATGACTTGAAGTTGGAGTACGTACATTAGAATAAAGACAAATGCAATGAATATACGTGGAACTTTCTGGGAAAAACTCTTTATTCTGGATGATTTCGGCATAACTGGTAAAAGGACAGTGTCTTACTTTAGAGAAAATGTATATCTCGTCAAACCATACACTTTACATCAAATGCATTTTTTGCAGAGTCTGCGATATATTCATTATCATTTTGAATTTTCCAATAGACGTTTCTCAAACGCGAGGTGTTATTCATTTTCCCCTTTAAAAATTTGACTAACATTAAGCAAGTCTACTGTATTCTGTACCTAGAAGGAAATACGTAATCAAACCATTTTACAACTTTCGATACCCGTTCGCATGGCCTGCCGAGAGATTACATCGCCATTGCCTCTGTTATGGAGGGAGAGTCGATTCGGCTAACTAAACTGCCAGGGCAAAGAAGGAAATTGCCTCGTTGTTTATCCGTTGGCATGCCTTCAAGGCCAGTCATCGGCTGACGTCATGAGGCCGAGGCGGGAACTATGTTGGTACTATGCAAAATACCTTCCTAGACTGTGTTTCAAGAAGGATCCCTTTCCAGAAAGATCTACCGTGCCCGGCAGAGTAGTTTGGTGCTTGGAGCTAAGTGTACGTTTCAAGATCCGCAGTATGAAGTCGGCAGACCTTGCAACCGACAGTGAAATTGTTTACGTGTGGATATTGGAGTTGTGTTCAGAATTGGTGTGTTAGAGATGGACCTGTGTGTAGATCAGGAAGGTTGTGGTAGTAGAAAGATTGCGTGCTGCACAGACTTAAAGGAATATTTTAGAGACGTATCGAAGTGTTGTATTTGTTGTACGTTAGCACTAATTAACGGCTTTGCTGAAAATAAAGAAGTTTAAGCTGAACTTCTGTCTTTTATCACTAAATATAAGATACAAATTTAACACCGAAACATAGGCAGTCCAATTTTTACAGTTTTGCTGTATAGGCTTCCTGTTGTGTTTTTTGCTGCATGGCTAGTCGCTTGTCTTGGAGTCGTAATCCCACATAAAATCCTCGTTTTGAGTGGAGGAGGATTGGTATCTGTTAAATGATACATAAAGACGATGCAGATCTTGATGATGTCTGGACTGCTACATATTGAGATATGATAATATGGTCACCTCTAAGCCGGGTCGTCGGGACGGAAGCTAGAGGTCGCGATGTCCTTCCTTCCACCCACCTGCCTGCATATTCAACAAGGTGACAATAGCAGCGTCCATATCCTGCATACATTTGAAGTTGGACAGGATTTTCCTGTAAAATACTTACCGCAAGATCTGAAGTGTCACCGTGTACAGATAACAAATGTAATGGCTCTGAAGGATTAATGTTGACATGCAATGTAGATCTGTTTGGATGCCACTTAATGTAATACAACACCAAAAATACACGTATCTGAGATCTGTTATTTACAAGTCACAATTTTCTGTGTTTATGCCCACTCACGTTATTCATGGTTTTATTTTAGCTGTTTTTATTTGAGGTTTAACATAAAGACTGATGTTCCTTGCATTAGTATTTTTCTGGCCCTGAAGTCTTTTCAGTGCTGCAACATACACATCTTACATTTACGGAAGACAACGCAAGTTCGCGTTGATGAACTGAGCCTAGTTTTGGCCTCCCTATTCGCTAACTTTTATATAACAGCTTTTCCGTAAAGTGTACGGGAGGGAAGCTTTGATACCAGATATTTACAAAGTGCTTCAGATTTCCACAGACATAACAGAGCATTTAATTGTATTGCATTATATTACGAAGGTCGGCCGATAAGTCTCGGGCCTCACAATTAAAAAATATATATATATTTGTTTTCTTTATTTCTCAACATACTCTCCAGAAAGGCTGATACATTCGTCATATTACTATTATAATTTAATCAAAGCATCTCTGTAGTGCTATTTATCAATTTCCTCAAAACAGCTGTTTATGCATCAATAACCTCTTTGCTGCGATCCAAGAAATTTTCTGAGATTTGGGAACAGGTGGTAGTCACTGGTTACTAGATCTGACGAATAGGATGGATGTTCAAGCAATTCTAACTTCAATTCCCACCTTTATCCCATTGCAATGACTGAAACATGGGCCGGAGCATTGTCTTGAAGAAACAAAACTTTTTTCTTTACCAAATGAGGTCTTTTTCTTTTTACCTCATCAATCAAACGTTGCAGTAAGCTTGCTTAGTAATCACCAGTGATACTTTCACCCTTTTCCAATAATCAATAAAAATAATTCCCCGTGCATTCCAGAAAACACTCGCCATAACCTTGTTAGATGACAAAATTGACTTTGTCTCTTTTGGAGTTGGTTCACATGGCGCAATCCATTGTTTTGACTGTGATTTACTTTTCAGAGTGCAGTGATGTATCCAAGTTTCATCCATGGTAATAATCCGTCTCATAAATTAACTGGAAATTTTGTGTTAGAGCTCCAAATTGTTAACAGAAACCGTTTTTTTTTTTTTTTTTTTTTTTTTTTTTTTTTGCAACTTTTGATCAGGTGTCAACAAATGCGCCACCCATCTTGCACAGACCCTGTGAAAGCCCAAAACATTACTTAAGATATTACCTGCACGTTCTTTTGATATGTATCATTGCTCGTTTTTCCAAATCCTGCAGTTTCGTGAAACCTTTACACTTGTGTTTAAAATGCTTTCATCCAAAAACCAAACAAGCTATTGACGTGTAGCTATGAGTAGAAGCTAGTCTAGAGTTAAACTATATGATGCTATCCGTCAAACTGACCCAGTGAGTCTATCTCTATGTGAGGCCCAGGGCTTAACAGCCGACCCTTGGTCTACACATGACTAACATGAAAGAACAATTAATTTCCAGTATAATAAATGTATAGTGCCGTGATTAATGTTCTGTTGAAAGAATAGACTGAGCAAAATAATGTACGTGCTAAAGTGAATCTTTGTAATAAAATGCATGAGATTGGAGCCACTAATGTTATGTTTGATATTAATATTAAAGCTCTTCAAATATTCGAAATATCACCAAAACTGGAAAATAAAAAACACTTCTGTCTTGAACAGTTTTCGTGCATTAATAATTCTACTATTGTTTCGTCGCCCGAAATTACGCACAGCTAAAATATGTGCGTGCTTGTTGGGATTTGGCATCTGCCCACTTTGTTGTGAGATGTCGTGACTGCATTGTTGCTCGTACCCTGGTGACGTGTCGGGTCGTTGGTAGTTTCAGAAATACCGTTATTCATTTGTCTCCGAATCTGCGGCAGCTGTTTGTCGTGGAACAGGCCTTTACCAGATAAATATTTCATGTTCTCCCTCTGAATTTTCACATACTTGTATTTATTTATACTTTTGTGAAATAGGAAGTCGTTATTCTTTTCTTTTAAATGTCTTCTCCGTGCAAAAAGAATGGAATGTGAAAGATATCCGTTTAAGCATGCCGTGTAATAGGAAATACCATTTCTACAAAGTGTGTGCTGGATTTATAACATGAAGTAAGTAGAAGGAATAGGTTCCTTAAGATTGTGTGCTATGAGTGCAGTTCCCCCTCTTTCAGCCGCCGAGTCAATTCACTAGTGCAAATGTGGTAGTGATTTGATGCGAAATTTACAAAACGTTTTAGATAACTTATCGCTGGCCATAATTCACGTGCAATGAGGACCGGATACAGCGTTTTCTCGCTTGGGAGAATTGGGCAGGTGGAACTACCGAGCGGGAACGCTCAGGCGGTTTCGTATGTGACCCGCATTCGGGAGGCCCGGATTCGATTCCCGTGTGCTGACCTACCTGACCTATTGATTTTTTCGGGGGTTTGCCCGGTCACTAGGTGAATTAATTACATCCCCCGAATTTCCTGTCTCTCCATTTCATCTCCGTTATCATTTCACAGCATCTTATCTGGTGGTCTCTTTCAGGGAAGAAGTTTCGACGGGTCTCGGCGTTGCATGGCAGGATGATACGCTCCTGGTAAACACTTCCTCCTCCGGTAGGACAGTCTCCGGTCGTTGGACCAGCCTGATGGGCCGTTTCAGGGTCACTTTGGGTGGGATGCAGGTTGTACCGACCTGCCGGGGAGTTTCCAACTTGTCAAGTATAGACCAGTAGTCCCTGCCACCGCCTTCTTCTCCTCTCGCCTCATCCTTCCTCCCGGGGATGCCGCACTTGGGGACATAGGTACAATAGACCAAGTTTGGACCTCCGTGCCGAATCCCCTCTGTAAGGGATCCCCTCCAGTCCATTTTCAATGCATTTACTTCACATTGGACTCATGTCATTCACTGCCCCAAGAAGCTACTTGAAAACAGATAAAGTGTCAATCTTTTACTACATCTCAAATTAGAACAATGCTGTTGTAAACATATGAGGGACGAGAAAGAGAGAGACCGAGATTAGCGCGCGTATCTGCCTCACGTTCAAGAGATCCCGAGTTTGAATCTCGGTGAGTTACCTGGTTAAGGTATTTTTCAGTCCTGAAAGACGAATGTCGGGTAACTAAGCTCTATGGACCCTGGGCTCATTTGAGCATCATTTTACCCATTCCATTCATCGCCCTCTGTGACTTAACGTTAGAGGACATAAATTACAAAATAATAACCGAAATTAGCTGCTGATTAGTGGAGAAAAATTCTGTCGCCGAAAAGTGCCTGTATAAATACCCACGAATTTTTCAAAAATATCTGGACGCGTGTGTACACGCAGTCAAATACTAAACGTGCTGAGCATCTTCCAGGAACTCAACACAGAGTCTTTCAAGAAAATTGCAACACCAAAATGCTGTTTACATGGAATACTTTTCGAAATCTTGATTTTCTCAAAAATGACTCTAATGATGTGAAGAATGAGGTTCTCTTTTGTGAATGTAGTTTGTGTAATGAGAAAACCTTAAGAGACAAATAAAAGATTACTGCATACACACGTATGTTTAAAACACGATGTATTTGAAGTAATGTTTTGTGCTAGCCATTTCCGAGAGATCCCTTTTTAACCAATTGACTATCGTTGGCAAATTGCACCCAAATGGAAATGTGATTTGAAACTAATTCTATATTGATATGAAGTTCATGGACAAATATAATGGTCTACTCTAATCACACTTATAAGGTATTCCAGATAAACTTCCAATTATCATTTTACATACTTCGTTATTAAGAAAATGGTAGGCAAAGCTCTAGTCTAACCTTTTAAGAACCAGTCGGTCTGTAATGGCTTTGAAATTCCGTTCACATAATTAGAAGAAATTGTTTTTTGTGTTCACATTGCTTTGTATACCCCTGTCGTTTATTAATGGGTTTACAAAGTGTTAGTACGAAAGGTTATTTTGATATGTACTCATACTTCATCCGAATCGAGATATAACTTTGCGGAAAAGTTCTGCTTTGCCAATTCTTTAGGATACCAAAGTGGTATAAATATATTTAATATATTTTATTTTAAACCAAGTACTTAAAGCATTTTGTTTAGAAAATAAAGCGTTTCGAATAGTTTTCCATGTAAAGGGTAGTTTATAATGGAAGAATTGTTTTGAAAATTTTCGTTTGGTATCTTTAAAGCGTATTGAGTATTTATTCAAGGGGCTCAGCACGTATTTCTTGAGAAGTACATACTCGGGAGAGAAAATGAAGGTTTGTAAGAGTGGACAGTAAAAGCTGTATAGAAAATGGGTAGAGACGGCATGTGAAGGTAGCGTATAATTTAGTTTTCAATGTAAACGTACTAAACTCCTTACCCTTAAAGTCTGACAGTGTTTCGGTATGTGCACAGAAGATTAAACAAATGAATGAGGAAAAGTTGACGGTCGGCAATATGGATTCAGCTGTTTAATTATGTTTAGTTTTAATCTAGTAATGGCTTGTGGAGGCGAACACAGACAGCAGCGTGGGAGTCGATCGACTTTGTCCCATCATTGTTCGCAAGGTTCATGGAAGGACATCCATCTAATACAGGGCTAGACGAAATCTGGACTGTAATATAAAACCTTAGATCTGTATATCTTACCTCTCATTACCTGCTCTTGTGGAATACGTTATTTAACCATTATTTATCTTAGTATATTCGAATAGAATTGTAATATTTATATTTTTTAACCATATTTAGAAAATGTTCTTGAATCTGGAAAGGGTGTAAATTTGTATAAACAATTTCGGTTTAAACTTGCCTGTCAAATGATGTCACTTGCATCAATGCCCGTCTCTGTAGCGTGGTGGTAGTGTCATGTTCAAGAGATCCCTAGTTCTAATCTCGATCAGAGCCTCTGTGAATCCTGAACTCATTTGAGTATCATTCATTCATCGTCCGATATGACTTAGCTTTGGAGGACATTGGCCCGTCTCTGTAGCGTGGTGGTAGTGTCACGTTCAAGAGATTCCTAGTTCTAATCTCGGCCAGGGTTATAACGTTTCCCTTATCCTGAAGTATGGATGTCTGGTAGCTGTACCCTCTGTGGACGCTGGACTCATTTAAGCATCATTTCATTCATCGTCCAATATGACTTAACGTTGAAGATTTTTCCTTATCGTGAAAGATGAATGTGAGGTAACTTTAAGCTCTATCTACCCTGGACTCATTTGAATATAATTTCATTCATCTTCCGATAGGATTTATCGTTGGAGGATGTAAAAAAGATGCCTTTGCATCTATCACAGTAGTGAGCCTACATCCCCCTTATCTGCTAACTTTGAATTGCACAGGACCTTTTTCCATCATCGCCGTTCAAAGATACACATCGTGTCGCATCCTTGAAGTTGCTGAACTTAAATTCCAAGTTCGGTATTTAACCGGCTTTTCATTTTTTTACTTTTTTTCTGGATTCAGTAAGTACGCATTTGCTGTGATCACGTGCAGCAACCTGAATACTATTGCAAGTCCTTGAAAAAAGATATTGGAGAAAAACAGATTTGATGAGTACATTTTCAAGCGAAATCCTTACGCAACACTTTTAAATGTGGCAATTCTTTCATAAATATTGTAATGTTGAAACTACAGTAGGAAATAATAAAGCACAAATAATATAACACTAAAAATCTGAAAAACAAAATTTTGAGCATATATTGTCGAAATTTCTGGGATAAATTACCTTTATTCAACACTTGCTTGTAAAACTGGCTTAAATAATATAAATTAACCTACTAAGTAACCCTTTAATATTAAGAAGGAATAAAATTTCACTTTAACCATTGTATAAATAAAAGACAATAATTAGGTCTACATTTCGAATGTAATATTTATTATAAAACACTCTTGGCCTCCTCCAAAACTTTGTCTGGTATAGATAACTTCTCTTGTTTCAATAAAGTTGTATTAAACATTATTTTTCTTAATTAGTATGAATCAATTGCCGTAAGATGTTAGATCAACAATTAAAACAAATGACTAGCCAACATCGATTCTCCCGTATTAGATATTAGCCAACGATACACATCCTTGGTGTAAATAGCCCTATATTCCAGAAAATAAAATTACAAATAATTTTACTATTTTAATATTGTTCATTTAAAATGTAGTTAGCCATTCTAATAATAGGGTAAGTGTTGGATAAAACATTGTATGGCACAAGATTTATTTAAACACTCGCGGAAATTAACAAACCTTCCACTCGTGGACAAAACAGGTCTTGATTTATTACCATAAATAACTATACTGTGCCTAAAGTCCGTAATTTTTGATGTGGTTTTCATTTGCACAGTCGTTACGGTTATTGGAAACAGCATTTGCGAGACTGTAAAATGATAATTTTTCAAGAGGGCACTCATGTCCCGGAAGTACACAGTTTGGTTGTAATGAGGTGTCAAAACTTTGTACAGATTATATTGACAATACCAGCAGCGCAAAGGGATGGACTAATTGTGCGTGATAGCTTCTCTGCGCATGAGCGGCATCACTCCACAGGTGGGACAAATCGTTATTTTTAAATAGCAGTTCCATAAGGTACTAGGTTCCAAATAACCGTTCCAAAATAACTGCCAAGTAGAGCCACGAGCGTTTATCCATAATCCCTGACATGTAGGTACTCCTCCGCTTTGTCTTTACAAGTATAGACGATAACATCAGTGTAAACACTGTATAATGTTAAATGCACGTAATTTCATCCTCCTCTGAGGCAAGTTTAAGTGGAGGTGTCCTCCCATCTATTTGTTCATAAGACTTTATAGACATTTCAGATGTATAAGTTCCATTATTTAATATTTAATTAATACGGCTATTATAATTAAATATGTAAGTTATCTTCTAATATATTAAGGTAAATTATCATGCCAATTAAGGAACTTTTCTGCCTCGCAGAACAACCTGTTGTACGACAGCAGATTGGTCATCTGACAATTAAGAGATATGGGAAGAAATATGCAATGGACCTCGTGGTCCACTGTTTCTTTGACTCCGGTTCTCTTACATCAAGGCTCACTATGACATCTGGAGGGCTCTATTAGTTTGTTCTATGATATATATAGTAGCGGGATTTTGTAAGACCTATAGCGAGATTGTTTTTTAATTATCAACATTGCTTAGCTATTATGTTTTTCAAATGGGAAGAGTTCTGGTATGCAGCGAATGAGATGCGCTTGCGTGCTCAGCGTTGCCACCACGTTACCCTCATTCTTTTCATGTTTCTCTCTCTCTCTCTCTCTCTCTCTCTCTCTCTCTCTCTCTCTCTCTCTCTCTCTCTCTCTCTCTCAACTATCCTAGAGCAATCAAGTCGCCTTGGCGCTAGTCGTAAGCGACTGAATTTTCCAAACTTTTATAGCAGTGCAGTTGTTGCTTTAACAAGCAACAATTAGTCATTGTCACTGCCTTCGTTGTCTGAGTCTGATAGGCTCTCAAGTCTCATCACGTGCTATTTCTTTCCAAAAGTCGTCTTGCATTTTTTTTCCTGCATGTCTCACGCAGTTTTCCCAGTCTTGTTGTTGCCTGGACAATTTTTCGTGAATAAATCGTTCAGCGTTAGTTTAGAAGTATTATTTTTGTTTGCAACTCCCCGTTTTATTTGAGCCCACAGTAACTCAGTTGGATTGCATTGGCAGTGGTAAGGGCGCAGGCGGATTACCTCGTGTCTCATTTTATTTATAAGCTGATCCAGCCGATACACTTTTTTCATGGATTTTAAACGAAAGAACAACTGAATTATACTTATTTGAACTGTGTAGGGTAAACACCGTCCCCGATTACGAAGTAATCATAAATATATCCTGTGACGACTCCCGTTCTGCTGATAGAGCATTCTACAGGCTAGCAGGAAGTGATTTTTTGTTCTCTCTCGAATTTAATAAACATTTTGGCTTGTTCAAAGTAATTATTTTAATGCATCATGTCAATTGTTTACGTTTCAGTCCTGAGTAAGTTGTGCACATATACATACCAACCAATAATAAAGGTTAGTACAGTGTTTATGTCGCGATATGTCGTTATAATATGTAGATATTTTATTTGTTTGTATTTGAAGAACTATTTGAGCTAAAATTATAGGGGTTTTAGGGTTATGTTAGACAGATTACTCTCTACCTTTCTCAAGGATCACTTTTTGCAAAATCTGAATTTTTGTCTTAGCGCAAATAGTATTTATAAGATATGGTTCACTTGGCGCTCGTCGCTACCCTCTTAAGGGGAATGCAATGTGGCAAACAATTCTTATAATGATTAATAGTATTAATAATATTGGGTATATAATCTACACCTTGAGTTAAACCTTGCCGAAGTTTGTCGAGAATCACTCAGTAACTAGCAACCTTGTTTCATTTAGGAATATTTAGTTAGGGGATTGACCTCGGGACTCCAAATGATGCGCAGACACGCTGCTACTCGTGCTACAGGTGGACATTTACGGTTGAAAGGAAAATCAATATTCAGCGGAGATCTTTGACCCGAAAGTGTTGTTATTTCACAAGCAGCGTATGCCACTTTCAGTTCAGTTTGTTCTAAATTGGAAGCGGGTTGAGAGTTCGGACCTACACGGTCTTCCGGAAAAGGCCACTGCATTTCCAGTTTTATCGCTAGACGAGAGCTTATCAGAGCGTAACCTGAAAGATGTTTGGGTACAAAATGCTTAGAAAATGTTGTTTTAGAGAATTTTTAGGTACGCCTTTACCAAGTAAGAGCAAAGTTGTATATAAAAAAATCGATGTATACAGAAATACATTTTTTGGACTACCCCTGAATAAATAAATAATTAAGCAAGCTTTGTTTATATGTTTGGGGAGAGCATAAGTAACAAACAAAAAGTCTGATAAATCCCAAATTTTGTATTGAATTCATATCTTCCAAAGAGCCAGCCCTTGTAGCCGTGGTCGCAGTGTACATTTCTAGCGTTCCGCCGCGTAGAGCATTGCGGGTTCGAGTCCCGCCTTGGGCATGGTTGTTTATGTGTACATATGTAAAACCGCGGAAAACAAAACAGCAAAGACACAGAAGAAATAACGAAGAAACAAAGAAGGGACGTAATGTGAGATGTATAATGCATAGCCCGCAAGTGAGTCAGAGCTGACCAACCCGATTGCCGGCCTCACACCCATATACGCAAGGTAGAGGTGGGCGATCATCCAACCGATACGGGTATGAGATGTGGTCAGCATCACGTCACTCCCAGCCGGAAAGTTGGCTTTCTAGACCAGAGTTCGCTACCTATCGTAGATTTTCAATTTCCGCACAATGCTGAGTGGTCATCAGTCCTATACCTGGGACTTAAAGTCCGTATCCCCCAGGGGTGGGATAGATCCCTGGGTGCATTCCGTGGCAGGAAACTAAAGCACAATGTCCTAACCCACTACCCCTATTCCCATCCCAAAACTTATAGGAAAAGCATTTTTATTAATTTTTTTAAATGCCAAACAGAATGTGCAGACTGAATTTTCTGGGAATAGTCCTTTAAATTCTCTTCATTCGAATGCATTCGTTATAATTAACGAAGGCTTGAGATGAAACGAAAATCTACAGAACCTATGCTGTATTGTGGACCATGGCATTACTATTTTCGAGATATTCTTGTTATTGGATTGAATTTTCAAATGCTTTATTATTATTATTATTATTATTATTATTATTATTATTATTATTATTATTATTATTATTATTATTATTATTATTATTATTATTATTATTATTATTATTATTATTATTATTATTATTATTATTGTAATGCGGTGCTTAGTCGTCACTCAATTTTTCTCGTGGAGCCGCAGGAAACTTTCAAAACCTCTAATTACGTGGTGGCCAATTATAAACATTTGACAATCACATGAACCTACTGTAGGTATCCCTTTGGAAATGTTCATTTCTGCAATTGTTCAACCTGAAGTAGATAGTACATTAAGAAAATATTTTAAGAGATTGTATAGAGAAAGCTTTGCGAAATACCTATCACATCAAACTTTTATTCAGTGCCTAATCGGTTCTCTCTTTTCCCGGTCCTTATCCGGTTTCTTCTTATCGTATCGTTAGTCTTGTGCTGTCCCGCTTCTGCTGTCTGTCTTATTTGCGCATGCCCAACAACGATTTTCTGCCTTGGATGTGAAATATTTTGTGTAGCTATGCGGTCTCTTGCTACAGTCGCGTATTATTTGCACGGCTGGGCACGTGACCGTCCCGGTAGAGGGGACAATACTTCGTCAGTTGCACTGTGCATATCAGCTTCTGCACAGAAAACCAGATTAGATAAAATGTTAAAAATAAAAACGCTGTCGATAGCAGAGAACAAGTGAAGCGAAAGGCCTTCTTCCTATTCAACTCGGGGCTCAATTTTCTTTACTACATCAAAATCTTTCAGTTCACGTTCTGTGTTTTAATAGATGCTTGTCAGACTGGTTATCACGTCGAAAACTGAAATCGTCATGGAAACCTTTAGCAGCGTAATAAACAAATGCCAGATGATACAGTGACCAGTCCCTCACTGAATTGAGGTTAAATTGGATTTCAGACGAGTAGAAAATAACCAACATCCAAGCATTTAACTTACTGATTCGGTGTTTTGAGGTTAACTCTAAGATTGTCTTCATTTTTATTTCGTAATCTGCGTGTTAGATTGATAACACCGTTCTTCATGGTTTTTTTTAATGACTAAGCGTTTCTGAAACACAGTTTAACACTGATAGCAAAATTGAAATCCGTTTTCGCGCACCACGACGGAATTTTTTTTCAATTCCAAATTTTATGTTTTGAATATATGTCGTAATGTATGTACTGTAGTGGTAGTAGTACAGTGTGCTTATCGTTTGCTAGGCTCAACGCCTTATAATTTCACCTTTATTATTAATATGTGAAATAATATAACTATTATTATGTCTATATTTTATATTTATATTTACATATGTTTTAAAATGATTAATATCTGCTAACTTTATCCGCCCTAGGAGATGCACAAAAGTTTGTCTTAAAATTAATAATTCCAAAGAATGGAGGTTCTTCATAGATACTTCTCAAAAAGTCTTAAAGGTGTTTTGGTTCATAATGGAAACGTTGAACCTTCCATTCCTACGGCCCAATATTTTGTTTTAAATGGGACATATGAAAATGTTAAGTTTTTGTTACATAAGCTACAGCACGAAAACTATCTATCACTAGTGTGTGAAGATTTCAAGATTACTAGGCTATTACTTGGTCAATAGGCTCGTTTCATAAAATTTCCTTGTTCCTTGTGTAAATGGGATAGCAGAGTCAGGTCAGAACACTGGGAAAGGGAATAGTGGCCACGTAGGACTAATTTAATATAAAAGGTGAACTTCTTATTGATCCCTCAGAAGTAGTGCTGCCACCTTTCCATGTAAAATTAGATTTAATGAAACAATTTGTGAAAACTCTAGATAAAGACATTGAGTGCATTAAATATCTTTGTGTTATATTTCCTTCATTATCCTATGAAAAAATTAAAGCTAGGGTATTCGTTGGCCCACAAATTTGAAAACTGATGATGGACAATCAGTTAGAATGCCTGGAATACTTTCAGAAATGTTCTCTTTAATTTTCTTGTAAATAAAAAAGGACCCAAAATTATGTTAACACAGTAAAAGTGATGCTGCAAAGTTTCAAACAGCTTGGTTGCTACATGAGCGTCGAAGTAAATTTTCTTCATTCCCATCAAAATTATTTTACAGGTAATTTAGGAGAATTTAGTGAGGAATAGGGTGAAATATTTCACCGGGATATAAAAATTATGGCGATCTTTTGGATATCAAAACGACTGCTCTGAACAACTTAAAGTGCGATATTGAGGTTTGGTTACGAATGTGCTTATAATAATTATTATTAATCATAGATTTATTAGTGGCAAATAACAAGGCCTAGTGTTTCATACAAAACTCTTGTTCAAAGTAATTTTTATTGTTTCACAAAGCTTTAACTTCATTTCTGTTATTTATGAATAGTTTAAAAATCCGACTTGATGGGAGACGAGAGATTATTTTCGAATTCAGCGGAAAAGAATTCCGTTTAGGATCACCTTTGAGATTAGAAATAAAAAAAGTTTTGAAATGAAGTTATAATTGTCAGTGCTAGAGAATACATGTTACCAGTTTCACCTCGTACTGGTTATGAAACAGGTTGTTGTAATAAAAGGTTAAGCAACCGCATTACGCAGAGGAAGTTGTCTGCCCACGCGTGCCTTTTATCCGTCACAAATCGGACTTCCGGCCGTCTGGATACCCGACGTAGACCTCTTACTTGAGAATCAATACTTTTAAGATGAAAACCACATTGTGAATTAAGGATTAATACTTTTACTGTAGGCGCTCTCTACTCACTTTCCTACAAGTAAGAATACTCTTACAGACATTTATTTTACTCTCTACTTTATGTTAATTTGTTTGCATGGCCAGGAGGGGGAAAAAACGAAGAACGAATAAGCATTTCAAGATATCAATAACTGCACAGGTATAATCAAAATAGAGCCATTTTTGAGAAAGCCACAATTTTTTTATAAAAACATTTCCATGTGTAGTGTAGTTTAGGATGTGGTTTACCGCCTCCAACATTTAATCATATTGGACGATGAATGAAATGGGTGAAATGACGCTCAAATGAATCCGGGGTCCGTGGAGCTTAGAATTACCCGACATTCGTCTATCAAGATAAGGGAAAATCTCGTAAAACCCTTATCCAGGTAACTCACCCTAACCGAGATTCGAACTCGGGACCTCTTGAACGTGAGGCAGGCACGCTACCATCTACGTTACCGAGGTGGGCTTTTTTTATCTTGTGGAGATAAGATTTGTTATTCAATGGCTTTTCGTTTTTAGAGTTATGCTGCTGCCAAAATACCACCAGTCTGTCATTGCATTAATGAATGCAGCCAGGCGTCGATAGAACTTCCAAGGAACGGCCCACTAGCTCCGATTCGGATTTTGTTGAAGTTCCAAGATAGGTATACCTATCAAAAATTAAATTACTTTGCCCAAAAGTGGTATTTGGAATAGATTTTAAGCAACCGGACCGAAAGTCTAGCGCTTTTGTATGAGAATAATGCGCCGAGCACAACGCCGACTGCTCAAAACTTGTGTTTGAAAATGGCTATAACGTTAGAATTTCTGAGCAGCATGACACGTCCTAATCACGCCCTATCCCATCTCCCACAGCTTAGAGATGGGCCACCACTCCCCCCAAAAATGCGCATGTATTGTTCAAAATTGGTACACGGGGTTTTAATTGTTTCTAATTAAAGTGTTGAATACAATAAAAATTGGATATCCTGAAGAATTCATTTCGTGAGGCTTTCCTAATATACTGTACCACGTAAACTTATACAATATAGTGAAGAAAGAGGAACAAACAGCACTGAAGTAAAGTGACAGTTTACAAATTGTTTTCGTTTATACAAGTTACTTAGATACTCAATTACATGGAGGTGTCATCCAATTTCTCTAAAGATTTTCATGTATACTTCGTAAAGTCTAGTAATAAAAAATGTCTAAGTTTTCTCTGTAGTGAAGGAACTTTTTGTGATTGGCCACAGTGTAATAAAGAAGTTTATTGATGTTTCTACTTACCATTCTGTTTCAAAGCTTCAGTAATTATCCTCAAATGTCAAACATAATATTGAAATTTACTTATTTTTCTTCATTCTGAGAAGTATAAAGTTCAAAGTTTAAAAGAATTACTGGGAATTTATGCTAAAACTAAAATATAAGCTTGCAAGTTTACTGTAGGATTATTTTTATTATTTCCTTTTAAATCAGTCGTAGCTATATTGTTTTTTAGAAATGAGATCCTAACACTTCTAATGTCACATCCGCTACAACACCGTTTTCTGGAGTGTTTTCTAGTCTCATAGAGGACGCGTATAGGCTGAGTGGAGTCAAAGGTTGGTTACCTGAAGTTAGAAACCTCACATGAAAACCCTGGGGGAATGTGCCAGTGTACACGTTCACGTAAAACATTTCTAGAAATTTACTTTTAAGAACAACGAGAATTGCGTGTTTGGACAAACAATGCACTACACAGCGTTTTCTCTACCGCCTATCTCAGATGAGAAATTGCTATATTCAATCAAAAATTAATATTTATTTATTTTTAATAAACTGCTTAAGCTAAATATCTCGACAAAAACAGTATTTAAGTTGAGAGGACAACTTTTTATAGTAAATTAACCTTTATTTAAGTATAATATTGTGACGCAGCTGCTATGACCAAGGTTATTTGAATAATGGTGCTGGGCAGTCGGAACTGTAAAGGGATAAGCAGCACGCTCATCGTTTTTCTTCTTCTTAGGTGTAGTCAGTCGAGAAAGTTTTGTATTCAACCCAAAAATTCATTATTTTACCATAAATAGATATTTTGAGACTCTCTGCATATAGAAAAAAAATTGAGGGAAATTACTTTAAGTACCAGGTGTATAAACTAATTTAGAGGCTTTCAAGGATGCAAATATTTTCGAGAAATACGCACTCCCCAAAATTCATTTACATGTAAAGTCTTTCGAATATTATTTTCTTAAAGTAAAATACTTTTAACGATTTGAAAAGAAATTCACAAAAATGCACTATAAAAAAACCGTGTTAGTTAAAACAAACCACTTAAGTAAGTATTATGGCTCGTAGAGCCAACATTTTTTTGATATTTTTTCCCCTCTCTTCGTGATACAAAGAGATTGACATCATACAGCAGTCGGTTGTTAAAATATTTAACTGTCGTTTAAACGTAGCGTTTTGTCGAAGTACGAGCAGATGATAAGACACGTCCACAAAATGTTGAAAATTGCAGAGCCTGTCTTGGCTCTAGTGAAGTGACGCCAGGCGACCACCAGAGCGCAACAGAAGAACAGCAGCGGAATTCATAAAAATTAAAGCAGCTGGAACAACGGTGTCTGCACTCGATCAATATGGAAATCTGTTGCACATATCAGCCATCTTGCCTCTGCAGGCAGCGACATTTCTTGGCACAAAACTCTGGGTTTGAACACGTGTTCAAATTGATAGTGAAATGTCTGCTACAGCGAACCTTTGAAATGCTAATTTCCCCTTCAAGTGTACCTGTTCTGATTATAGTTTATTTTGGGAATGATACCCGATATACAGGGTGTTGCTTTTATCTCTAACAGTCGCAACGATACTTCAGAACGTATCCGCGGGTTTTTTCTTTATTTCTGATCACCATGATCACTAGGCTGAATAGGTTATTTCTGTGCCACTCCCAAGTTCCATCCTTAAGAGGTAGAAATAAATTAGACTACATAACAGGATCACTACACAACTAAGGCCATCTATCCTTCAACACACGGAACCATAATTTCACGATCACGAAGTCCACTTCCCTGTTAAATAGAGTAGATGTTCGGCTCGGTAGCGTAGATAACGTAAATGACTCATTTTCAAGAAGTCCTGAGTTCGAATCACGGGTGAGTTAGGTTATAAAGTTATTTCCGGGACTTTCCCTTATCTAGAAAGATGAATATCTGACAACTCTAAGCTCTATTTACCCCGGACTCATTTGAACATCATTTCATTCATTGTCCGGTATGACTTAAAGTTGGAAGACGTAAATTAAAAACAAGAATAGACGGTGCAGCAATGACTACGCAACTTAGATCATCTGACTGGACAGAGATTTAAATTAATAATTTCTTTCAAAAACCTTGCCTTGAAGTTAGGTAAGTTCGAGGGCTCTTCAATAAAGAATGATCATTTTTTACGGACATGATTTTGCACAATAGTATTCAATCTTATTATACTCTGTTAGCTTAATGTAAAACAAACATGCCGTAGGGGTTTCATTGTTGGTACACCTGGTTCCCACCTGTGAGAACCAGGCAAGTTCAGACATGTTCAGTATCGCCTACCGCAGTAATGGGGGTAACACGCAGTTAAATTGATGTTAGAGGAAGATCCGGAGTTTCTATCAAACGTAATCACTGCTGATGAAACTTCGCTACATCATTTTGATCCTGAGAGCAAACAGCAAAACTCAGTATGGAAATCTCCTTCATCACCAACCACCAAAAAAGCAAAAGTGGTTGCTTCTGCTGGGAAAGTTATGGCCATCTCATTCTTCGATATTCATGGAATGGTTTATCAGTATTTTGTACCTGCACACACATCAGTAACTGGACAATACTACAGGGATGTCCTGAAAACATTGCAAGTCCATATCAGGCGTAGAAGACCACATTTCCGTGAAGCAGGCTGGATGCTGCACCACGATAAAGCTCGGCTGCATATTGCCAATGTTGTTGCTGAATATCTTGCAAAAGTCAACGTGAAGTGCATCCCTCACCCTCCCTATAGTCCGGATTTAGCACCATGTGACTGTTTTCTACTCCTTAACTTGAAGAAACACCTTTGTGGGAGGCATTATCCATCATCAGAAGCAGTGGTGAAGGCTGGGGAGGGCGATTTTGAAGGATCTCTCAAAAATGGTTTCCAGCATGTATTTGAAGACTGGCAAAAACGCTGGGACAAGTGCATCGCATTCGGGGGAGACTATTTTGAGAAGGGCCATCAAGATCATGAGGATAGTAAAGGTACGTTGTCAAAAAAATTGTGATCATTCTTAATTGAACAGCTCTCGTAATAAGGCAGCCCTATTTTTTCTTCTTATGAAAAGTTTTGACACAGTAGTGATCATTTTAATATTTAATTACAAAATTATAAAGTTTTATTGCAAATAATTCCAAATTAATATGAATACATTTCAAGTATGGAATGAAAACAAACACAAATTTTTGTATATAGTAAGCTAGATTTTCTTGTTAACGAATCCATACAGAAAATATACATATATTGTAATATATATTATAGACACCTTATATTACTTTAGCTTGAAAAATCTGAGGTATTTATAACAAATATAGAGATATTAAAATATATGGTAGCGCCACCAGTGCACTGTGCGGCAGAACCAATTACTAGCCGGGGAAATAGCGCCGGCAGATGTGAAATGGACTATCCTTTGGCATTGAAATAGTCGTTCGTATTGTTTTTAGATGTTATTTTATTACTTAAGTACTTCATATTCAACTACAAGGAGGTTTTAAATCCTCTTTCACTATTCATAATTTATGAAAATAAGTTGGCTGACATAATTGGGCTTTTAAATGGTAAAATGTGTTCTTGATCTGCACATATCCCGTCAGCTTGCTGCGTAGGGAAGTACCTTGGCTGCAATGCGGTTTACCATTTTTAAAATGAAGGGCGTCGGCCGTGGGAGATAATCTGCGTGATCTATGGATTCCATGATAGGCCTTATGAACAAGCAGAAATGTAATTACTCTAGAAAGAAAATTAGAGCATTGCCAAACAATGCGGAAAACATACAGAACGTAATTAAAATGAAAGTACTCTGGGAGACGATGAATCAAATATCTTCATTTGGTTGTTCCTGCAAATAATATGGCAAACTTAAGACACCCAGTAGGAAAATGTAACAATAAAGCATTTCACCTCTCAACAATGACAAAAAAAAAAAAATACAATATGATCTGGTACATCTTTCTCGTTTATTTTATGTAGCTTCTACAAATCGTTCTGAGGAAAGCTTTTCTTTTCTTTCTTCATTAGTTATTTTCTTCAGGTTTATTGAGGCAAACATTTGGGCATATAATTTGAAGCATATTTCGTCATAAGCTTGAGATAGGAGACGTGGTGGTAAAATATTTAAGGGTTGCTACATGTTTTACAAAATTACACAAAAAATTCGAGCGGGATGGTAACTCGGTTGCGTCTGTGACCCGCAATCGGAGGTCCAGGTTCGATCACCGTGACCGGTCTACCTGGCCTATGGGCTTTTTCGGGTATTTCCGGGTAGGTTAATTACATCCCCCGAATTTCCTTCTCTCCATTTCATCTTCATTATCAGTTCACATCTCTCATCTGGTTGTCTCTTTCAGGGTAAAAGTGTCAGTGGGTGTCTCGGCGTTGCATGGCAGGACGATATGCTCCTGATAAATACTTTCTCCTCCTCCTCCTCATGGTCTCTGGATCAACCTGGTGGGCCATTTGAGGACCACAGTAAGGTGGGATACCATTTGTATGGCCTGCTGGGGAGTTTCCAACTGGTCAGTTTTAGGAGCCATGCCTTCTGCACTATCGTGGGATCTTATTTCGGCCGCCCTCTGTCTCCTTCCGTTTCATCCTTCCTCCCGAGGTTGCCCCACTTGGGGGCGCAGGTACAATAGACCAAGTCTGGACCTCCGTACGTAGCAGTCCAGTCAAACGAACTGGACTTTACAGTCTATAAATATGTTAAATGTTGGCTGGGGGATATTCTTGAATATGTTTGTAACTTATTATTTAAGCAAGTTGACTTTAGAAGATTAGGGAATAATCGTGGCTAAACAAAATTCGCGGGATTTCTGAATTAGAGAGAAAGCACCCTAACCAATAGACCTCAGAGATGATTGCCGTGAAATATAATTTTGCAGCTAAAAAGCTATAAAGTGAGCATTCCACAATTTAAGCCAATAAATAAATAAAACCTCACGTTAATCATATTTTGTTGATTGGCGCTAACATTTTTTTTTCACAATTAACAAGAATCTACACACTATAAAAATAAACTCATGACGTAACAGCCCAGCTGGGCCAAAGCCTGCCACCCCGACTGCCGACCTCATGCCCACATACGCAAGGTAGAGGTGGGCGATCATCCAACGGATACGGGGAGAGATGGTAAGCATTCCGGTACTGCCAGCCAGAAAGTTGGCTACCTAGCGTAGGGCCGCCACCTAGCGTAGCTCCTCAATTTCCTCACGGTGCTGAGTGGGCACCGGTCCTCTATCTGGGACTTTACACAATTGTCGTGAGGATTTTTTTTTTGGGGGGGGGGCTATTCGTGTTTTAGTTTAGAAAGGTAAACAACCAACATACCAAATTTGTATTTATAGAATATTTGTTTGCTGGACACTTTTTTCTAGATTTTTTTTTTTTTTTATTCAGGGTGGCAACCTTCTCGCACTCTCACCTACTTATTACGAAGTAAGGGACATATTGTCCTGCCACGTGACTTAGTGGGCAAGGGCGTTGTGCTATTGTTCCCTGCCACGGAAAGCGCCCTGGTTCGATCCCACCTTTAGGGGTTCTGCATTTTAAGTCCCGCGCACAGGACCGGTGTTCACTCAATCGTGACGAAATTGAGGATCTACGCTCGGTCTCTGGTCTAGAAAGCCAACTTGTCGGCTGGGGATGTTGTGATGCTGACCACATCTCTCCGTATCTGCTGGAGATCACCCAGCTGATCTTGTGTATGTGGGTTGGCAGGCCCAGGTTCGCTTTCAAAACGTGCCTCTCCAAACTACCACTTATATAGAGCCTTTTTGTAACGTTTTTATTTCCTAAAAATAGTTCCGAGGACGATTTTATAAAAAATAAAATGAATATCTCAAATTTTCTGAGGTTATGAATCACTTAAACCTAAACCAGGTTAAAGGATATAACTAAATTCTTTGTGAAGTGAGGTATTTCCGAGATTTGCTTGTTGTAGTGTAGTTTGGTCAAACATGAATACGTAATTTGTTCTTGTGTGTTCTGATAATTCAAAGAGAACCGCATCATGTAGCGATCAGCTGGTAAAACAAGTGCTTAAGTTTGTGTATTAACAAGAAGTGGACAGACCAAAACAATTGGTAGCTGAGGATGCAGTCAGTGTGTTGTGTAGGAACGCCGCTGCTGTGCTGTTGGGTATTGATTGTCAGGTCAGCGCATGGTTCCACTTCCCTCTCTCTCTCCCAGTGTGTATCCCTTACACTGAAGGACGTCCTTTCGCGGAAACTCTTCCTGCCCAAACTCTACACAGCTATTATCCGGGCCTTTTCCTTTCTTCTACGGACCTCGGTCTGATTTCGGCCACTTCATCGTCACATGTTTCAAAATTCTACTTGAACGATTACTTAAATATTAATATTTATTGTAAAAGTTCACTTTTGTAATAATTAAAGGCCGGAGGAATGTGCGCTCGCATGCGATACAAGTTAGCTGGACGCATGGCGTCGGATGTACAGCACGGACATCAAATGTGTAAACAACGTCGAAAACAACGTAACGTAGTACTGTGCAGAGTAGGAAAACATTGTCTTGAAAGTGTACGCAGAAGCAAGGTCAAGGTGTAGCATAACATGACTTTTGTTTCTTCTCGCTGTACCTGTCATGGTTAGGTTGCACCTACCTGCAGTTGTTAACATGCGCGAGCGTTAACATTACAGTCCATGTGCAGTATACCAATGGAAAACGCGCAGGCCTCCGGCTTTTAGTAATAATATTGCATTTCTATGCATTTCTTAAAATTATTTATAAAACTGTTTTACAGCAGAATCTATCATTACAGAATTTTATATTGATAAACTATGTATTTTTCAAAATTCTTGGCTTTTGAAAAGTTAAATTATTTCTCAAAATTGGGGCACTTAAAAATAAATGGAAATGTTCTTTAATTTACTTAAGACAGCCTGAACTTCTTTTTTAATCAAATTGGTAAAATTGGTGACTTATTGTGTTGAAAAAATATTTGTAGATACATAATACGTAACTGAGTTGTGAAAAATCATCTAACTCTAAGAAATAGGCCTGAAATTGTGTAAACTGTTGAGAGATTAAATTCTGTCAAGTGTAAGTTTCTTTTTAACACAAGAAATGATCCTTTAATCATTCTGACAGTAACTTTTTTCATTAAATACACTTTTAAGTTAAACTTTCTGCAGAAATAAAGAAATAAACGGGAAATAGTCCCCGAAACTCCTATGACGAGTACTATTATAATTGATTAGGTTAACCTTTTTTTCTAGTATTATTGTTCCTTTAAACAGTTTAAAGAACAAAATAAATCATAATTGTGTTATAGAGTTTTCGGGCTACCGCCCGGGTGCTGCGTCCTCCACCTCTGTCCAGTACGGGAGTCATGAGAAGGATGCAGTATCGGAAGGTGGGCTGTGGTATGCAGCAATCAAATAGCTCCTTAGGGACCTAACACCGCGGTTCAGGTTTGTTAGGGGAAGGGAGAGAGAGGGGAGAGGCAGTTCCAGCGTCGGTAGCGGAAATCGAAGCCCGGTCTTCCACTGGCAAACAGCAGCGATACCATGGTAATCTAAGGTGACGACCTATTTTAGTATGGATATCTATATAGGTCAAACTGTTATGTGATTGCTGTGCACCTATCGAGTGGAATAACTGACCTACTTCAGTTCCAAAGGTCAACAGAAAGATAAAAGTTTGAAAGCTGCACAATTCCAAAGAATATGGCGTTGATGGAAGTGATTACTATCGAACTTCAAACGAAGTTGATTTCCATAGTGAATGTTAGAGCAACCTGTTGTATGTTCATCTGTTTGCGAGTGGGCATCAAGAAGTTCCGACTTCTACGTGTAGATGGAGACGTGCTCACATTGAAACAAGAGAAACACGCATCATAAACCAATGTTCGACTTGGTTTTGGAGCGACAGCTTTGTATAGCTAGGATATGCTCATTCGAACAAGACATAAGTTGTAGTCCAGTGTTGGCAACCCTAGAGACAAGTCACTTGGGGAGCTTAAATGTTAGAAAATAACGTTTTTTTCTATGATGTTTGGATAATTATTATCTATCATTGTTACAAGAGTATACGTAGACCATGCTGTCCTTTAAATTCAGATATGCCATGTGTCTGCAGAATGCACTAAATGGTTTCTTGCATATGTACATTGTTACGTACAAAGGCATTTTTCTCTGTTCATCATGAAGCGTTACATTTTGCACTTTTTCACATATAAATGCACCATGTGACTTTCAGTCTATATTAAACATTTTCGAAGTTAAAAACCAGTTTTGAAATGTGTTAAAAATGGCATATGTATATAATTTCAAGTGAGAATATTTTTCACCTAAAGCGTTTGATATTTTTGATGACCCTGCTTTTCAGACCAATTAAGCATACACTTTAGAAGTTTTCTATTGCAAATACCAAAAAAAAAAAAAAAAAAAAAAAAAAAAAAAAAAAACAGGTTTGGTTGTGTAGTTTTCTTAGTAAATTTTATATTATTTTTAAAATTAAAATTTGATAGAGCTATGAAACGCACACCTAAATAACTCTCACTGCCATCTTTTTGCCGCCAAACTGTTCATTGTAAGTTTTGTTTACTAATGTAAATTGATATATACTCAAAAACCGTTCCCAATCATCTGTGTGTAAAAGCTTACGGTGAATTTGTTTATTGTTTACTGTCAATTTACTTTTTCTGGCGCTGGTTTTGAATCCAGCCCTTTCTTCCGCTTTACTCACCGGAGCGTCGAACACAGCACCTCTCTAATCACAGTAGCAGCACTCACCATCATTGCATCCAGCACTTTGTCGATAAGTGCGGAAATTTCTTGACTGTTCGCCGGAGGCAAAGTGGACAAGCTTCCAGAAGAAGCTGCTTATCCCTAGATAGCCATTTTGGTACTTAAGCAGTGTGAGCGCGCTCTTCCGTATACTTATCTCTTCAACTGGTCAGTCGGTCGGCCACCCTCCAAAGATTTTTGTAGCATTCATAAAGCCGAATAAACAAAACATGAATTTTTTCTGCATAATAAATTATAAACATGAATAGTAAAATTAGTATGGTTGAAGGCCGTTTCTCAGCAGTTTCTCGGTATATTTATGCTTTTGTTTCTAAACTTGGAAATACGTCAATTTATTATACAGATTAGCTCAACAATCTGAAAAAATGTTTTCTAATATGATCATTTTATTGATAAATATTTTCGCAGTGTAAGTTTGATATTCTAGAATCTAGTATTTTTAAATCAAAACTGTTTCACATCATGCATTAAGTGCATCAATCTCTCACTGTAATATGTATACGTATTAATGTAAATTAAGGGTCTATAAATAACATAATTTAGGGGGAAATGTATGTTTCCTTTTGACAGTACCTCATTTCTTTTTTTAAATTAGTGTCCTCCAGTGTAAGTCATATCGGACAATGGGCCTTTAAGGTCCAGGGATCCCCCAAAATGGGGCCCTTCAGCTGTCGAACCAGCGACATTGAGAAATTTTACAAAGTGGATATCCACGCCTAGCCATATCATACCGAACGCCATCATTCAGTCATACAAACGTGCCAAAGATGATAGGAAATGAAGGACAGAAACTGCGTGAATCCATCAGAATATTCACCCCGATCCGATGTAACTGTAAATAAAAAATAAAAAAAAACTTGTAGTCAGAGTGGCTGCTACGACAGCAATGGAGCTGAGATCTCGCGAGTTAACAGCGAACCATCTCTGGGTAGAATTGCACGTGTAACTGTTTTAATCTGTTTAAAAAATGCTCAATGGTGAAAAGGTTTAAACATTGAGATCTGTTTTTAAAGATGTGAATGGATAGCAGAGAAAAAACAACTGAATGCAACTGAAAGTATTTGCCTCTTTATCGAGGAAGTGCCAACGTTTCATTCACTAGAGCTTGGCAGAGGAATTCTGACTCGTCGGCTATGTTAAATCTTCGGATTCTCAGGAAAATATCTGGAAGACCTGAGAGGGTGAGAGAAAGCATTTCGATGATGCAGAGTTCCTGCAGTTAAATCTGTAGTCTATTGAGCGCACTTCTCTTGTATCTCTGTTGATTCAAAGTGATGCTGTGGCTTTTGCAAGTTCTGGCAATGTACTCCAGTTCACACCTAGTTTTGAATGTATTTATATTATCTCTTCAGTGGCGAAGCGTGCAATGAAGCGTGCGGCTCTCCCAAGAATTTCAGAAGAGAAAGAGGAAAACTAGAAAATTCATGTCAAATAATATTGTATTTGCTCTGTATTGTATTTCGCAAACATCCGCGGTGCTGCGGACAATTTGACAGCTGCTTAAGCCTGAGTGACCGGGTCTGCGGGCTCATTCAATACTGAATATTTCCGTATTTACACATTCGTAACCTTGAATATCATGCTTCGTAGGTTTCCGAAAGCAATTGCGACTCTTCGATAGTTAGGAAGCGCTGATAGATTTTGCTATGCGAAGTTTCTGTAGCGTGTGAAGAAAAGTCTATAATTTGTTGTTTGTTTATTATTTTATGTGGCGCTTTTAAATACAAGTATATTTCAATAGCATTGCCTATAGCAATTTGCGTAGATTGGTATTTAGTGGTGACAAATAGAAAATTCTTTGTGAAGTTCTAACTTATTAGCAAAAGTGTGTGAATTGCATACTTTCTACATTTAGTTCACACGGTGTGGGCCACCGGTAGAAAAATTGGAACAGGTGAGTGGAGAGGGGAAGCAGGAATACGTCGCTTGTAGTGCGAGCAGTGTTCAATGCAAGAAGGGCCTACGTGTAACTGTACCATAGAAACAGTACTGAAGAATAGCCTTAGTTCTTTGAGTCATTATTCTCTCTTTTTTTAATTTAAATTATTATTTAGAGCTTCCCTCGCTTTGAAAGTCACGCCTCGCCACTGATCCACTTTAGATTAAGTTAAAATACACATTTGAATTACATTAGGCTAGTTTCTATCTCATTCGTACTATCAAACTACTTTGGTCTAATAAGGCTTGTTTCAACCAATCGTGATTGCTTGCTCCACATTTTTATCATCTCCCTGACATTTGTCTGTATCACTTCCTTGCGTTTCTTTTTTATCACTTCCATAGCGTGTGTTCCTTTGTTTACAATCGTCATTTGTTTTTCCCACAGACACTAAATAGCACAAAGCGAAATATAAACACTACATGGAAACTATTCGATCGCTTAGTGTAGTAAGTTAATATTTTGTTGCATTCATTTCTTGTATATACTTTCTTTTAGTTGTGAGATTTAATTAAATTCACCTCGAGTAGTTATTTTACTAGATAAAAAAACTTCAGTGAATTACTGTCGATAGATCATCTGAATGAGTTATATTGACTATCGTTTGTTTTCTCCACTATCTATAGTACGTAGAGAAAGTATGGAACACCATAACCTCAAAACAGCATAACTTCAAAATTAATTTCTAGAAATAGTCTGTGAGGTCCTCTTCATTCTGAGATTTTCTATGGCGTTAATAAACTCCGAAGTATTTTTGTTATAGTTTTTAATTTTCAAATAAACAGAACGCTTTTTGGTGTAGGAAGTCCTGATTTCTTTTTTCATGGTGAAGCAAAGAGCTTGTAATTTCAAAACTACCACATAGCAACTTACTTTTTTTAAATTTGACTATCCTTTGGATCATTTAGTTGTATATCAATAGCGAAATGTGTGTAATGAAAATTTATCTCAAAAAGTAGATAGTGCACTAAGTTTTGTAAGTATAGTTTGTTGAATTGAGTAAGGAATGGAACAAATATTTAATACATATTCTGAAACATTTTCTGTAATTTTCATTTGACTTTACTTTGTCAAAAATAGTAGAAGCTATATTAAAATAATGGTACCTAGTGGCTGGTGAGGCTTTTTGCAAGCGTTTTCTTGGTTTTGAACCGTGACAGTTTATGGAGCGAATACGATCCTATACAGTTTTATTAGCATTTCATAAAATGTTAATTCGCTAGAATAGCACTTGCCTTAGAATACACTTTGCTTGCGATTTCCGTATATCAGCACTTGAGATCAAAAAGAGCATTGCATAATGAAACCTGAACTGTAGGCGCTGAAACGAGGTTAACTCACACCAAATTGGGTAGCCAGGAATATGCTTATATATAATTATGCATCCAACACTGCGCGTGCGCGCTTCTGTTGATGTCCATTGACGTCATTTTTCGTGTTTCCGTCGAACTCTCACTTTTAATTATTACCCCTGCATGGGTGTCCACCAGATCTTGCTTCTTATGGTTAATATACTGTTTTGCCGCAGGAACTATCAATCACCGTTGATTTTACAGAGGCCCTCCCCGCTGTAAAATAGCAGCGGGCATTCGAACATTGAAACCCTCATAATCAAGTGAGCTGCAGGTCCAAAAGTAATTATAGTCCTCCGGATTTAAAGTGGGGACATACATAAACATTTTATCATTCCGCCAGCAAACACTTGTTGACGTTCTTGCTCTCAGCTGTTTACGTCTGACTTACCGCAACCGTCATATCTGTCACTACAACAATGTAAGGTTAGAAACGCTCTCGGCTCATATTTACTAAATATACTAATTAAAGAAACTGCTAAAGGAAAGTTGTGAAATATGAGCAAAGGCTTACTAAAGCAAGTACCTTCTATAGTAGGAGGCTCATTGTTTAAAAAGAAGCTTTGCAGTTAAAAGCGAATAGTTCTAAAACACTAAATGGCATTTCCCTTTTCTTTTTAGGGATTGTTACAATTCCTATTTGATTAATTTCGGTTGTCACATGAAACGGTGTTCAGAGATGCACAGTTGCATCAGACATCAGTTCAGTTAATTATTTCACAGCGAGGGTGTCATAACAATGAAATGGTCGTTACACCACTTTTTAGAGGGTTTCTACCATTATGTGTAACTGAGAAGCTCGCCATACTAGCTTAACGCAATACTAATAAGACGAGTGTAAGAGCATCGCTTCGCTGCAGTAAACAACCAATCGGGGAATACCAAGTACCACGTGACAATAAATGGAAGTAAATTGTTTAAACTCGTGTGTAATGTTCTGGAATGTTGAATTATGTATATATTTACCCCGTTTATTACTTGGATGTGTTAAATAAGTGATAATTAGAGCCCGGATTTGTAAGCACAATCAAATGGTGAAATAGGCAAGCATATAGGAACGAAAACTAAAAGAAATGCTGGTTGGCTCCGTAGCTCAGTCGGTAGAGCACCTGTCTGCCGTGCTAGGGGTCCCGGGTTCGATTCCCGGCTGGGGGTGGGGGATTTTTCTCCGACCAAGATGATTTCCCATCTTCTCCACAGTCTGGAAGTATGATCTAATGATTAAAACCCAACGAATACGAGTTAACACCTTCGGTATGTTCCAAAGGAGAACGCCGCCTATATGACCATTACAGTCAAAGGCGGGATATAAATGGAACAAATAAAAACAAACAAATACTAAAAGTAAGTAAATAAGAACTGAAAATTTAATCATGAACATTGTTTCGTGGACTTCTTACTTTACGTAAGCTTGCTACAGTACAGGAGAGAATTTATCTTGAGATTTTCTTGCGTGAAATTCCTGCGTTTGTCAGGGAAGAATTTGTATACAGTGAAAAGGATCTCAGCGTCGTATGACATTACCGGAACATATGAAAAGCACCACAATTCTTCTTGAGTGAATAAAATTCCTTTTCTATATACGTTTCTCTACCAGAAAGAATTTGAGAAATTTTACACAGTGTTTCGTAACCAGGGCTTTTCGTTAATATCTTACTGAGTTTCTAACTTACTGTGAGTCTCTGAAGACAAGCTTACTTAAATTTTCATCTATCAAAGAAAGTGGATGTTCCAAGGAATTATTTCGAGCTTCCAATTGTGTTGTAATAGGAGATATTTTGGGGAAACGGTTATGGATGCACTGTAGCTTGTCTTGGATGCCAATATTAGCAAAACATTTCTGTGCAGTGACAATGCTGCTTGCATCTTCTGCATCTAAGGAGTACAGCACTATTTTTACTTCATTGAAATGTTCTGCCTAGTGTGACACAGCCCTTAACTAAGAACCTGATCGAGTTAAAACTGGCTGAGAAGGTAAATACAAATTTGGAAGGACTTCATGACATTTTTGAACTCTTATCGGCGACAGTACAAACACTTCCTTTACGCTACAGACATGAAGATCGACGTCTTTATATCAGCTCCTAACTGTTTTAGCGAGGCGATATAAACGGTCTGAATGATGAAATGATGACTTAGGCGTGAAAATTTACTTTTATATTTACGTGATTTGGATACAATAAGCTATTTTAATTAAAAAGCATAAAATAAGTGAGCAAACTGCGTATTTCAGGGGGGGGGGGGCATTTATAAGCATTTCGCTGAGAAATCCGGGCTCTAGTGATAATATATGCAATGTAGTAACGAACTATTTCCATTCGTGTTTCACTATCTCTCTCGTTCTAAAAGTTGGGCGTAATGTTATCGTGCACACTTTGAACCCGAATAGAGTATAGCAACAATTTTTAAAGGCACAAGTAGACAAGATTCAGAAATCGATCTTAACTCCGCAATAAACCAAGTGCACACAGTGTTTAGTTTGTATCTCGCTCATGTTTCAGTGCTGAGAATTTTCATGGGTGCAGCTTACATGAAACTGAAGTTGTCACTATCAAAATAACCGTACTTTTTTACATATAAATTTGCTGTTAGAGTGTCACGTAATGGAGTACCCCTATTGCAGCTGATGAGAAGGCAGAAATACTTGTTACACAACATAACGCAAGGGACTTCCCGGCTACATGCATATGTCGATCTGCACACATGACGCAATTTATTGATGAGGCAGCTGTTGCATACAAGCACCAAGTGCATCGAATAAGACAGACTTAGGTTTCACTTTGTAAAAGTGTTTGCGATCGGCAAACGAACAGTTACGTAGATTTGGGCTAATGTTACTACAAGCAGTAAATAATAATAATAATAATAATAATAATAATAATAATAATAATAATAATAATAATAATAATAATAATAATAATAATAATAATAATAATAATAATAATAATAAAAGTACTTAGAGACGTTCCTTAGCTGTTCTATAAATCCAAAGTTCTGTCCTTCTTTGGCTGTAGGCTTTCTTTCGCTCGTCTTTCCACGTTGTTCCACTCTTTTTCTTCGGTTTGCCCTCTTGGTCAACTTGCCATTTGTGCACCTTCATTCTAAAGACGTCTCTGTCTAATATATCGTCTTGAGTGATTCCTGCCAATTTTCATTCATTTTTTTCATTACCAATCCATTTCATAGTGTCTACTTGTGGGTTACTTCTATTTTCGTAAAATTTCCTTATTTATTTTGTGAGTGTTTGATGTTAATTGTTTAATATGTCCATATAATTTTAACCTTCGTTTCCTAATACCACTGTGAATGTCTGTATAATTTTTTATTTCTTTTTTAAGTCTGTATTCTTCACTATGACTTGTAGACTTAAATTTTTCTAATAATTTTACGTTCCTTTTTTTTCTTTCTATATTTTCCATATCTACTTTTCTGATCAAAGTTAATGATTCTGCTCCAGTGATGCACTCTGGTTTAATTACAGTGTTATAGTGTCTTAATTTTGTATATTTAGATATGCAGTTTTTATTATATGTTTTGAATAAGCCGATATGCTGTTTCCATTTTTTGGCACCTGCTTTTGTTTGCTTTAGTTTCGAATCCATTTTCCTGAATTATTTCCCAATGTATTTAAATTGTGAAACTTGTTTAATTTCTTAATATTTGGTTTCCATGTATTATGGTGCTTGTTTGTTGCAAGAAGTATGTTCAGATTTTTTGAAAGATTCTGAAAACCACCTTTCTCTGCAGTTTATTTATTTATTATTATTAGTTATTGTTTTCAAGTTACTAAAAACGAGTTTATCACAGGCAAAACACTCATAAAAATAGTAAATTATTTTTAAATATGTGACAATTCAGAGGATTTGTACTGTGCTTACATTCTAGATTTATTTCTATGTACGATTTTGAAACCTGACGACATATTATCTACTTGGCCATCTAAAAGCGTTTGCTATTTATTCTCGGATTTATAGTTCAGTTACTTGCGGTGTTGCTTGACGGGGAGGGCCCACGTAAAATCAGCGGTGATTGTTGACACACCTCGATAATACTGCGGCGAGACACTCATTTTTGTATTAATGATGCCAAAGTATAAAAGAAAGTGTTTCAGTTTTCAATATATTTTATCCATAAGAGGGTTATATCAAATGCACAGTCTGTATTAGATAAATGAAAGAAAAATGTATAAAATCAGAAGGAAGACAATTGGAAAGAACTTGTAAATTTGTGGATAATGTGAAATGATATCCGTGATTTAATTGCAGTGCAAGATTCTCTGACTTCTCCAGAATATTAAAAAATAAGCAGCTACGATTATGTTTGCAGAATGAAATGGAAAAGACATTTCGATAAAGTTTTAATTGGGACAGTAATTAATTAAAAATCTACATTCTTTCGAATATGGTTGGCCATATTGGCCACTATCCTATTTGAAACCATGCGGAAAGACGTTCTGGTTTTTATCGTGATGAAATTACCCTTAAGTTTAGTTAAAAAAAATTAAAGTAATGACAAGCTTCTTGCAAACAGCAATTCTACTTTACAAAAACAAGACGCAATCGCTGCATGGAGTCAGTACAATATGCAGAATTTGAGTTAAGCTGTTCAAATGTCGTTTTTTAAAAGGATATCATATTTTTTTCCACTGAAATCCAAGGCCTCCGCTACTTAAATCAGTAGAAAAATAAATGAATATGCAACTGAAGCGTTGGAGAAATGAGCATATTTTTGTATCATTAAACGAATTGGTCAAGATTTTGTATTGACAGACGATTAGGAAGAGCTGACTGGAAAATTAATCGCTTGCAACATCATAGAGTCATAAATCATATTTCCACGTGTGAACTCGAATATGTCATTAATGCAGATAAGAGGAAGCGATATGTGACAGCGGAATACATTCATTTCATGTTTACTCTGTGCAGTTTGATTGCCACGAAAAATAGTGTAGTGGCTTTACACTTTCCTTGACTTCACTAAGGTAGAACATCACAGTAAACAATTTGTTATTATATTTCGGGACCTCTTGCATCAAAATTTGATATTAGGTTTCTCTATCCCTCATGGCCACCTCCTCCAGACTTAACCTGCATTTATATGTGCATATTTCATTGTTAGAAACGAAGATTTTTAGTAAAAATTTTATTTTATTAATTCCAGTCGGTTTTAATACTCTTTTTTATGCATCGAGTTATACCCCATCACTTGCCCTGTATTTAAAATTCACGTGTATGTATCTCCAACGTACCTATGCAATAATGCCATTCTCAAATCTTTGTTAACCTTATGTAGGATGTATTTTGATATAAGAATGTTTTCAAATTAAGCTTAAGTATCTGCATGACAGATTTGCATCTCTATGGCTTTCATTTGTTTAAAATATGTAACTGATAATTTGCAATTTATTGTGTTCCAAAATATTTGCTCTATTATGGTTGAAATTGCGTACTTTTTAAGATTCCAAATGCACCTAATTTTGTTTCTCGTTGTCAATCTAAAAATGTGCACAAATATTTGAAACTCTGAGCATTGCATAGAATATTTATGAAATAATGGTAGAGAAACATCGTGAGTATTACGCATGGTGTGTTTAAATGTGTCAGTAGATTGTCTCTGTTGTTTGGTTGGCATTTCTTCATTGTTTATGCACCAAATATCCAGTTGTTTATTTTACAATAGTGGTAAATCTTAATTTAAATCTCTAGGAGAGATTCAAAATTACGTTTTCGTGTTGCTTTTGTTGATTTATTTGAGATGTCTATACTTCTTGTTTTAAAAAAAAAAAAAAAAATTGTAACAGTAAACTGAACGTTGGATGAAAACGGAAGTAACATTTTTGACTAAGGTAGTAGTCACAGGTTCAGACAGTGATCTCAGGATGTGGCAGCAGTCACATTTAGAGGTTATGTTGGTAATGAGTTGAGGCAGCGATCACAGGGCATACGTTTATGCGAGTTTTCTTGCGCGAGTATGAAATACAGTAATTCGGAAAGGATCACATTCCTCTGTCTTCGTGCTGGCGGGTGAAATGCTCTAGGGCTTCTTTGATTGGCATGTAACGAAGGAAACCCTTTCTCCGACAGGAGGCCAGACACGATTATCGCTTGCACATCACAATGTTGTATTGGCACACCACCTCCACCTTCACAGTCTTAACAAATATATCACAATAGTCTCCGGACTGTCGTTTACCAGTGCCAATCTTGAAAGAAGCAACATAGTTATAAATTGACAATGTTGGTTGCCTCAGCATGGTCGACTTTGTTCTGTCAAATAGATTGCCAATTGGTAACTCTCTCATATGCTTAGTGAACATTCCGTAAGTACTATGTCCAAAGAGAGAATGAAGTACCGTAAACAAAACACTGGTTGTATCACTCCCGTCCACGTGCGTTCGGAATGACAGTACTGTCAACGCTTCGTTAAGTATAATATTAATATCTATTAATAACATGAATATGCATTTTCAACACAAAAAGCACGTATTTACTCAAGCCAACCGCTTAATAGTTCCGTTAAGTATAATATTAATAGGTCATTAATAATATAAATATGAATTTTCAGCACAAAAAGCACGTATTTATTCAAGCCAACCACTTAATCACTTCGTTAAGTATAATTTTAATATGTATTAATAATATGAATATGCATTTTCAACATAAAGAACACGTATTTATTCAAGCTCACCGCTTAATCGCTTCGTTAAGTATAATTTTAATGTGTATTAATAATATGAATATGCATTTTCAACATAAAGAACACGTATTTATTCAAGCTCACCGCATAATCGCTTCGTTAAGTATAATTTTAATATGTATTAATAATATGAATATGCATTTTCAACACAAAAGACGTATTTATTCAAGCCAACCACTTAATCACTTCGTTAAGTATAATAATATGTATTAATAATATGAATATGCATTTTCAGCACAAAAAGCACGTATTTATTCAAGCCAACCGCTTAATCGCTTCGTTAAGTATAATTTTAATATGTATTAATAATATGAATATGCATTTTCGGCACAAAAAGCACGTATTTATTCAAGCCAACCGCTTAATCGCTTCGTTAAGTATAATATTAATATGTATTAATAATATGAATATGCATTTTCAACGCAAAGAACACGTATTTATTCAAGCCAACCGCTTAATCTCTTCGTTAAGTATAGCATTAATATAAATTTTCGATACTAAAGGCACATTTGTACACAAATGTCACCAGCTCCACTTGAGAATGGTGCAGTTAAATAACCTACAAATTACAGATTGCATACTGAGACTTCAAACAGCTGCTAGAAAGTGATTCAATATCAGTTGGTGCCTCTATGTGCTTATATGTATGTTTTAAAAACTCACTGGATCCTTAGAAATGATGTGTCTGTTAATATAACTCAAAAAATAAAATGTTGGTTAGATAACAAACTCTGGTATTTAATTTCTCTAACTTTTAACGATGCAACACGATTTTCAGGAAATTCCAGCCCAAACTATCTTTTTAACATGAAAAGTTTTCGAAACTTTTTATTTTCTCAGAATTGGTACTACTGATTTTGATTAAAACACCATTAGGATATTTCCATTAAAAATGAACTTCACGAGTGTACCTTGAGTTTCGTGAGAATTTCCTCTGTAGTCCTCTTCATTTTGAATGACTTTCCCATAAACCTTAAGTAATAAACTTTTATTACACAAAAATGTAATCCATACAATTCACATTCAAACCGTAACAGGGAATATCTCAAAAATGCAAGACGTTTAAGTAACAATAAATTCATTGCTGGATTGTTTTTCTGTCAGGGCACAAGAGGATATTGTAATATATTGGCAGAACACCAGCGCTCTAATGCGACGTTCCGAGATGTAATTTACAGAAGTTCTCTGCACAGAGCAAATGGCACATGTGTGTACTCGAAATAGTTAAAACATTCCGACGAAGGATTACGTTGCAGTTTAAATCACAGTCGATACATCTGCTGCAGTATATTAATGGCTGTAGACCATGTGAACCATTTCAGAAAATCTGGTCATTATCAGTTATACGCTGTATAAAATTGACGTTGAATCTAGCTAAAGGCCATAAGTACAGCAGGTACGGAACTCAAGTATGTCTTAAGGGATGCTTTATATAAGTAAAGCGTTGGAAATAAGTATTTTATGTGAGCAGGCCACAATTTTCACTTCTTCGTAAAACTTAAGAGTTTAGTATTTGGTTGAGCTTGGTAAAACTTTGCAATTATTATCAGCAAAAACTAGGGGTAGATTTTTAAAGTATAATTTTGTCTGTAAGGGCTTCAAAATAAAGAGGTTTTTACATAATTATAATTAAGCATCGAATGGTAGGGTAACAGTCGTACGTTCGTCCATTGCTGCTGGCAGGCTTTAGTAAGCCTGAATGATTTTGCTGCGTGCCCACCCTTAATAGGGTTTTACCGCAGATAGGAAATTTAGGATGGGCTTTTGTAGGGTGCCTCTGAGAATTTAGGTTTGTAGTGAAAAGCAGGGGCTAGCTGCCCCTCTAAGCTATTGTTGTAGAACACCGGGGAATGTGAATTCCTACAAAGTAGAAGTTCACTGAATTCCTACAAAGTCGCGGTTGGTCCATCGTCAAAATAATAAAAGTAAAAAAAAATTACTATAAACTTCCATGGTGATGTTGCCGTATATGCCCCGGTAGAATGTTGACAATGACTGTGAGTCGGGGCGAGTAACTGGCCGCCTGTAACCTACTAAATAAACAGGTTTGCCAATCAACAAATTTGTAGCAGTTAACATATCTCTATTTCTTAAAGATTTTTACCTGCTACAAATTTGTAGAAATTCAAGCGGTACCCCTTATACCTTGATGTTCATGTACGAGGGCTGTTCAATAAAGAATGATTACATTTTTTTTGACAGCGTGCCTTTACTCATCCTCATAATTTTGATGGTCCTCAAAATGGTCTCCCCTGAATGCGATGCACTTGTTCCAGCGCTTCTGCCAGTCTTCAAAGACCTGCTGAAAACAATTTTTTGAGATATCTTTCAAAATTGCCTCCTCAGCCTTCATCACTGCTTCTGATTATGGATAATGCCTCCCACGAAGGCGTTTCTTTAAGCTAGGGAATAGAAAATAGTCACATGGTGCTAAATCCGGACTACCGGGAGGGTGAGAGATGCACTTCACATTGATTTTTGCAAGATATTCAGCAACAACATTGGCAATATGCGGCCGCGCATTATCGTGGTGCAGCATCCAGCCTGCTTCACGGAAATGTGGTCTTTTGCGCCTGGTATGCACCTGCAATGTTTTCAGGACATCCCTGTAGTTTTGTCCAGCTACTGATGTGTGTGCAGGTACCACATGCTGATAAACCATTCCATGAATATCAAAGAATGAGATGACCATAACTTTCCCAGCAGAAGCAACCACTTTTGCTTTTTTGGGTTGTTGGTGATGAAGGAGATTTCCACACTGAGCTATGCTGTTTGTTCTCGGGATCAAAATGATATGGCCCAGTTTCATCAGCACTGATTACGTTTGAAAGAAACTCCGGATCTTCCTCTAACATCAACTTTAACTGCATGCAGACCTGCATGCGAATGTCATTTTGTTCGGGAATCAGTTGTCTTGGAACCCATCGCGCACAAACACATCTCATGTGTAATGTTTCTGTCACCAACGTGTGGGTGGCACACAATGCAATGTTCAGTATTTCAGAAAGTGATCTTAAGGTAATTCGTCGATCCTCTCTCACAATGGCAGCATCAGAGTTGATGTTTTCTTCCGTAAGAGCAGTAACTGGAGCACCGGGTCCACCTTCCTTTGAAATTGATTGTCTTTCCGCTTTAAACATTTTAAACCACCTTGAAGCTGTGCTGTAGGGAAGAACAGACTCTCCATACGCCTCCTGTAACATTGTATAGGCCTCAACTGAAGATTTGTTGAGACGAAAGCAGAATTTCAAAGCCGCATATTGTTCTTCGCGTGTTACCTCCATTGCAGCGGTAGGCGATAGTTAACATGTCTGAACTTGCCTGGTTCTCAGAGGCGGCAACTAGGAGTACCAACAATAAAACTGCTACGGTGTGTTTGTTTCACATTAAGGTAACAGAATATATAATATGATTGAATTTTATTGTGAAAAATTATGACCGTAAAACATTATGATCATTCTTTATTGAACAGCCCTCGTAATATTGCATTCTCATTGGTTAATTTAGATGCCAATACTCTCTGAATAGGAACATGTAGAGCTCAGCTTTTGCTGCTGATAGGTATTGTTCCGGTGTTATCTCGGCTGCCCGCATATAGGGTAACAATATTTTGACCAAATTATAGTTACACTTTACAGCAACCTTTTCGTCATTAAAAAAAGTTTGCCTACTTAACTTTTGCAGTTGTAAGATTTCATTTAGTTCCTGTACTATAAGTGTAAGTTTTCTATAATTAGATTAAGCCAGTTGATGGTGAGAGCTTGAAAATAAAGTGTGGTGCACATGTTTTGAAAGCTGCAGGCTAACTTGCTTTTGTCAGAATGTAACACTGAAATGTTTTGTTTCGGAAAAAAAAAAAAAAAAAAAAAAAAAATGTACAAAAGATACTCTTTGATAAAAAATAAAATTGAGGGAAAACAGCGGCGAATTTGGTGATATGAACACGTTATGATCTCTATAACTCAATTTTAAAACATTTTAGCCTCCCCATTTATCCTTTTGGCTGGAAGTTATTAAAAATGCGCAATTTTTACAATTAAGCTCCGAAAATATCCTGTGATGTTCATGTTCAACGAAGCAGGACTGAAATTGGACTGACGTGAATATACACGCCCCCTAAATGTCACCAGTGAAAAAAAAAAAATTAAACTATGTTGCAGCCTCTGTGCATCCGAAATAACCAATCGTCAGTAGTGAAAGAATTAATAGCCTGCCCCCCCCCCCCCCACACACACACACACACACACACACACACACACACATACACACACACACGCACGCACGCCTGTGTACAGCTTTTTCCTTTATGTATTGAGCTTGACCTTTAACCGGCTGGGTCATATTTCTAGGAGGATAAATGAACTGGGTGAAATAATGCTCAAATGAGCCCAGTATCATAGACCTACCAGACATTCAACCTTTCAGAATAAGTAAAAAATTTCTCAAAAAAAATCGTATGCGGGTAAAATGCGCAGTCCGGCATTTAATTACTGTTAATAGAAAAATAGATGCATTTGGAAAAAAAAGATACAAAATAATTACCGCCCCTCTGATGTGAGAAAAGCTACATAACTTTCAAAAGGTCCCGAGTTCGAGTCTCGGTCAGGGCCAGTTATCTGGCCAAAGTTTTCACCAGGCTCTCCCTTGTCCTGACAAGATACATGACGAGTAACTTTAGGCTCTTTGGAATCCGGACTCATTTAAACTAACGTCTTCAAACGTTAGGTTATATCGGACGATGAATGAAATGATGTTTAAGTGAATCTAGAGTACATAGAGCTTAAAGTTACCAGACATTCGTCTTTGAGAATAAGGGAAAACTTTATCAGCCTGGCCGAGATTAGAACTAGGGACCTCTCGAACGTGACGCGCTACCACCACGCTACAGAGATGGGCCAATGTCTTCCAACTTTAAGTCATATCCGACAATGAATGAAATGATGTTCAAATGAGTCCACAGTATATAGAACTTAGAGATGCCTGACGTTAATCTTTCATGATAAGGGGGGGGGGGAACTTTTCCAAATAACTTGACTGAGAGTCGTACTAGGATCTGTTGAATGTGAGGCAGATACACTACCACTACGTAAGAGAGGCGCGCGTTGTTTACTCATTTCATTCATACATTGTACGATATAAACTCCCTCGTTCAGGAACGGACGTTAAAGTTAATAATGTAAATGTAATAGTAATAATAAATTGGTGACGCAGAATAGAAGCAGGTAATAGAAAGCGATAACACAAAACCATAAACTTAACAGAAAGGATAGCTGTGTTTAGTCAAATTCACAAATGAATGTCAAAGTTTCCTTGCACGCAGCTTACGGTTTCTGCAGTGTATATAGTGTTTGTGGTGGGGGCGGAAGGGAGACAGCCGGCCTGGTCGGACTGTTGACTGCATGCTGATGCTCATCTCGGTATCACAGAGGGGTGCTGGCTCAACTGTAATCGATTTGTGGAGTGATCGACCTTCCTCTAAAAATGCAGCCTCCCGGAGCCCTTTCTTGCTACTGAACATTTACCAATATGGTGCAAAAGGTTTGTTGATTCTGCCACTGTCACTTAATAGCCTAGTTCAATTTTCCAACCTCTCACTTCATGAATGTGAACTAGTTCCAATTGTCATGCCACTTCATGTTCTGTCGCGTTGACGTAACAGTGTAACGAAATAATACCTAGGCGCCGCTAGAACTCGCAGAATTTAAGGAAGCGGTGCTGTAACATTCGAGAAGCAGAACTTTCAGAAAGTTCCACTTATCTGGGATAGTGCTTATCGTGTTTATGCTGGGCGAGCGCGCGGCTTATCTGTTTACAGTTCTGACTACCCGATGCCAATCTACCGTACAACCTTCCACTATAACCACTCTGTAGGTTCAGTTGATGTTACAGTGTGAAATGACTCTTGCTTTTCCTTTTTCCCCAGCTATTAGCATGTTGATTAACATTTTATATGATCTCATCTACGAGCATTGTGCATAATTTATTATTATTATTATTATTATTATTATTATTATTATTATTATTATTATTATTATTATTATTATTATTATTATTATTATTATTATTATTATTATTGTTATTATTATTATTATTATTATTATTATTATTATTATTATTATTGTTGTTGTTATTATTGTTATTATTATTGTTATTATTATTATTATTATTATTATTATTATTATTATTATTATTATTATTATTATTATTATTATTATTATTATTATTATTATTATTATTATTGTTGTTATTATTATTATTATTATTATTATTATTATTATTATTATTATTATTATTATTATTATTATTATTATTATTATTATTAAATTTTCGTCTTCCAACGTTGTCACATAGAACAATGAGTGAAATGGGTGAACTGAGTTCAGGGTTCATAGAGCTTAGAGTTACCAGACATTCATTTTTTCAGGATAAGGAAAACCCTTTGACGTTAAGTCATATCGGACGATGAATGAAATGATGCTCAAATAAGTACAGGGTCCATAGAGCTTAGTCACCAGACATTCATTCGTTAGGATAAGGAAAAACCTTGTCACCCTGACCGAGATTAGAGCTAAGGACTTATTGAACGTGACACGCTACTACCACGTTACAGAGATGGTGTAATGTCCTTCAACGTTAAGCCACAGCCGGCAATGAGTGAAATGATGTTCAAGTGGCTCTAGGATCCATTGAGCTTAGAGTTACCAGACATTCGTCGTTCAGGATAAGGGAAAACCTTATCACCCTGACCCAGATTAGAAATAGCGATCTCTTGAACGTGACACTACCTCCACGCTACATAGACGGGACAATGTTCTCCAACGTTGCCATATCGGACGATGAATGAAATAATGTTCAAATGAGTCCAGGATCCATAGAACTTAGAATTACCAGACATTCATCTTTCAGGAGAAGAGACAACCCTGTAAAAACTTATGACACTGACCGAGATTCGAACTGGGGACCCGTTGAACGTGAGGCAGCCTTTCGCTAAAAATGTGAGTTTCTCACATGAATAGTTTCTATTAGGCAATACATAATAAACTATTTTCTATGGAGAGTATAAAAGGCTATGAAAAATAGGGAAAACGGAAAGAGAAATATAAAGATTAACTTTGGACCGAAATAAATGGAGGACTTTCATCCAGGTACCTAGAACAATTAAATAATGGTTGGAAATAAAGATGGCACCAAATATATAGTTTTGACCTGAAAACAGTATAAAAATACAGGATTTAACAATCCACATGTTTTTTTTAGATATTACACTTTTCCTGCTATGTGGTGATATAGAAAGAACATGATCGAAATTTTCCTGGAATAATTGTTAATGTAATCATTAAAACGAATGAAGGCGGTAAATGACAGGTGTCGCGCGGGAAGTTGCAAGAAGAGGAGTGTTGGCAGCATTATCTTGTTTAATACACAATATTCGTTGGTTTCTCCTGCAGGGTTACAATGTCTAACGTGTTCCCACAGTGAAGTCGATTCTTAGATCTAAATTATCAATTTTCATTATTAAACAACAAGGTAGCTCACACAAACGCTGTCCGAAGCAGACGCCTCTGATTGGCTAGAAAACACATGACTAACGTCACTAACCGCCTTCGTTCGTGATGAAGGTACGGTATGTGCGTACGTGCACGCGTTTTACTACCCTTTCAGTTTAACCGATTGTTATAAAAGAGTATATGACACCAAAGTGTCACTCCTGCTTATTGCCCCAAAGAAACGATTTTAATAGGGTGCAAATAAAAGTTTCCAGTGTCGTGAAAAATATTTGTTATCCAATCTTTGAAAAACTGTTGTTCGAGTACAAAATGTTGATAGCACGACTTGAGGCTCTTACATAAACGTTGTTTTGTTATCATTCACGTATGTCCTACTACGGGAATCCAAATATGTGATTCAGTAATTGAGCACATAAAAAGAGGCAGATTTGTGTACTGTTAATTTTTTTACCTTATATTTTTAATCTTCTTCTTTAACTTCCCTAGTTTACCATTATCATAGTGTTAGTGGATTCTTCTTCCTCAATCGCTTATGTCTGGTATGAGAATGAGAAGTAGATGACGGAGGAGCGCGAAATGGATGGAAGGAAAGATGATAATGGTCCAATTGGTGGAATGATTGCGGGGGAAACCGGAGATCCTGGAGAAAACCCGCACCTGCGCCGTGTTGTCCAGCACAAATTTCACTTTGCGGTCGCCTGGGATCGGGGTGAGAAACCTTGGTGAGAATCAAATGGTCTAAACGCTCGGTCACGGCACGTCTTATCCAATTTTTAATAATCCAGTAAAAAGATTTAATACTGATTTTTAAATCGTCACGTACATTCCACAGAGAAATGGTGATAGGCCGAGAGGATAAAATGAAAAGGACGTTAGGGGGAGAGAACTATTTTTCGCAGTTTACACAGAACCAGTGTACAATATCCCAGTACGTAATTACATTTTAATGTTCAAAGACATCTGCATCGCAGTTTAGCTCATATATTTTTCAATCAGGCCTTCCTAATTTTCTTTCTGTGTGCAACTGCAGCTCTAACGTAACAGCCGTAAGAAATTTTCAATCAGAAGGAGCCAATCCTATCGCGTTTTGAAGCCGTGTGTTCTGCCTCAACGATGCTTCCTGATTTTGAAGCAGTATCGGTTTGTCTCAGTCTTGGTTTACCTCATATATTATAATTCTACCACATGCCTACCCGCACTACTAGCTTCGAATACGATGTTGCCACTTCATTTTTACATTTCTGAAATCTGCTTCTTCCCAACCTGAAGTTTTACTAAAAATTTCAAAGAAATACTCTGACATATCCAAGAATTCCAAGCTAGCCTGCCATACCTAGTCTGGTAACTTTGGATAGTGACTTTGCCTTCTCTAACGTAAGCTACCAAACTGCTTCTACGAATCTGCCTGAGACCAGTCCTCGCTAAATACCGTACTTAAACCAAAAACCCCTCAACATTTAACACAAAATGCACAAAATATTGGTATTTAATTTTATAAGTATTAATTTTTCTAACTGATACAGAATTTCATCTTATCAATTTCATCGTATCAGTTTTCATCCTTTACCGTGTGCTTCTTCAAGCTCACAAGCTAGACCAGGGCAGTAATGCACTTAATCTGTTTAACTTGATTTGTCCTTAGAATACGACTTTGGAGAGTCAGTACACGATTTCGTGGATACTCTGTATATCGATATTTTGGGAAGTTGTGTTGAAGTACAACCATAAACCTTTTCTCATGACTTATGTTAAAAGATGCTCCTGCAGCACAAAGACCGCTGTATGCAAATGATTTCCTTTTTCGTTTTGTATCGCAGTTAGGAATCCTGTGGCATTTCGTCTGTCCCTTGATGGTGTTGTAATCAGAACGACGACATTAATGACCTGCAGATTGCTTCCTCCTCAGCAATGAACACAGAAAGAAGATGCGCTGTATTGTTTTGTACACCTCATTAAAGGTTTCAAAATGTCCGCCTTGCTGCACAGGCTTGCCAACTAATGACTGCATCGAGAATCCTGGTTGGTTGTCGCGTTTAGTCTTAATGAGTCAGGCCTTCCATTAAAAAGACGCGCACATTTCACGCACTTTCGGTTTTCTGCTCCAAAGGAAGAAAATGCTGAATATTGTTCTCACTTCAGAGAAAGAGACAGAACTGCTTTTAATGCTGGTGTTCTGCCAGCCAAATTGTTCAACAACTCAGAATCCGCACATTTACTCCCGTTTTTCTTTAATACGAAGATTGCAGCTCATGCGCCCTCCATCTCTTCCTTCATCCGCCTTTCTCGAACTGTCTCTGTCCTTTTCTATCATCTTTGTGCTACTTACGTGCCATGTGATATTTTGAAAACGCGCAATTAAACTGTTTTCTTTCTGGAGGTGTTAAAACGTTTTTTAATGTACTCCAAAGGGTCTAATCGACGTTCGGAGGATTGCCAGCTCTTTAGCGTGTCTGCCTCATGTTCAAGAGGTCCCGAGTTCGAATCTCGGTCAGTGTACAAATTTTTAAAGCGTTTTCCCTTATCGTGAAAGATGAATGTTTGGTAACTCTAAGCTCTATGTACCTTGAATTCATTTGAACATCATTTCATTCAACGTACGATATGATAACGCTGGAGAGTGTCACGTTCAAGACGTCCCTTGTTCTAATCTCGGTCAGGGTCATAAGGTTTTCCCTTATCTAGAAGGATGAATGTTGGATAACAGTAAGCTATATGGACCCTGGACTCATTTGAACATCATTTCAATCATCGCCCGATATGACAACGTAGGAGGACATTGGCCAGTCTCTGTAGCGTGGCGGTAGTGTCACTTTCAAGAGGTTCCTAGCTCTAATCTCGGTCGGGTGATAAGGTTTTCCCATATTCTGAAAGTTGAATGCATGGTAACTTTAAGCTCTATGAACCCGGGACTCATTTGAATATCATTCATTCACCGTAAGATTAGACTTAACGTTTTAGGGTGTAAATAAAAATAAAGACGTTCGAGGTAACCTCATTCCACCAAGAGGCGACTATTTCTGTTTCTGAGGCTCAGATTAAATGACCTGCGATGGCAGGGTGATGGGGATGGCGGTAAAATGAGAAGTGGGATTTGTGGTGGACTACACGGGTTTTCTCCGGGATCTCCGCTTTCCCCGGCCATGTCATTCCACCGGCGCTCCACCTTCATTTCATTTTCGCTCTCTAGATCTATTTCCATGTGATTATCTGTTGGGAATGCTTAAGGGTAATCTTTATATTACACAGCAACACACATTTGACGGAATCGGCATGTTATGTTCATGAGGTAGCAGGGTTATAAGGTCACAGAGTGTTACACACATTTTATAATACGAGACAGGCGTATCATATGCATATTTCGTCAGTGTTGGGAGAAACGGTGGGCTCGTCCTCCGCTATGGCACGAACGGTTAGGGATAGCAGTGCGGTTGCACCGACGTACTACGAGTTGCGTCATTCAAGAGATACCTGTTATCTACAGACTGCCAATTTATCATAGCATCATGTGTGTTCAGGATTTGGGTATGTCTGGGTATTTATGATGTGGCTCTTACTACAGCACAAAAATCTATACATTGCTGAATTTCGAAAAGGAAATACACATGAAATGTCTCTTAAGGATTTTTAACGTGCCTGGTTAAGTTAACATTGAATCATTTGTTGGAATTTTGAGAGTAGTTCAGAATTGAAATGATCTCCTGCTAGCATAGCCGCATACCAATCCACGTGAGTTGTGCTCAAATTAAGGTTCACAAATTGTTTAGTTACGGTTGAACCACGTGAGAGGAAAACATGTAGAACTCTGCGTGCAGGAATTCCCATCATACCATACCTACGGTATCACGGCATGAGTTAGAAAACGAATTTGCAGAAGTTTCTGGAATTAAGCCATTATCTCCCTAGAGCATCGTTTTGAAATACTTTTGAATATTACTCGTTTTAATTTGTCTGCCATCTTCCTTCTGCAAGTACTGTATTCCAAATATGAAAAAAAAAATTCAATCAGAATGAAGACTTAAAATGCATTTTACGTAAAATTCAAGATCATTTTACTCTTTATATCTTAAGTAAACATATTAAACTTAATGCATTCGAAACAGAACTGTTTGATCTTTGTTTTAAGAACTGTAAAGTAACAAAAAAGACATAATGTATACACTCACAACACATTTTCTATTCAGTCCCGTACAAATTACTTTTAAAACACATATTTGTTATTTTAATAGAGATAAACGTTTATAAAATTATTTTAATACATATTTATTTCTTGTAGTTACAATTGTAGCATGTCTGCTTCACGTTTAAGAAGTCTCGAGTTCTCATCTCGGTCTAATAAGTTTTTTCTGGGGTTTTGCCTTATCCTGAAAGATGAATGTCTGGTAACTCTAAGTTCTATGGACGCTGGACTTATTTGAAAATCATTTCATTCATCGTCCGATATACTTAACGTTGGAGGACGGTGGCCCGTCTCTGAAACGTGGTGGCAGTGTCACGTTCAAAAGATCCCTTGTTCTAATCTCGGTCAGGGTGATAAGATTTTTCCTTATCCTGAAAGATGAATGTCTGGTAACGCTAAGTTCTATGGATGCTGGACTTTATTTGAACATCATTTCATTCATCGTGCGATATGACTTGCAGAACTTTGGCTCGTCTCTGTAGCGTAGTGGTAGTATACGTTCAGGTGGTACCTACTTCTAATCTCGGTCAGGGTGATAAGGTTTTCCCTTATCCTGAAAGATGAATGTCTGGTAACTAAGCTCTATGCACCCTGGACTCATTTGAACATCATTTTATTCATCGTCCGATATGACTTAACGGAAGGAAAATTAGTCTGTTTCTGTAGTGTGGTGGTAGTGTCACATTCAAGAGGTTTGTGGTTCTAATCTGGGTCAGGGTAATAAGGTTTTTCTTATCCTGAAAGATGAGTCTCTGGTAACCTTAAGCTCTATGTACCCTGAACTTATTTGAATATCATTTCATTCATCGTCCGATATTACTTAACGTTGGAGGACGCTGGCCCGTCTCTGAAACGTGGTGGTAGTGTCACGTTGAAGAGATCCCTTGTTCTAATCTCGGTGAGGGTGATAAGGTTTTTCCTTATCCTTAAAGATGAATGTCTGGCAACTCTAAGCTCTATGGACCCTGGGCTCATTTCAACATCATTTCATTCCTCGTCCGATATGACTTAAGGTTGGAGTACGTTAATTAAAAAAAAATAGGTCTTAGAAAAGCTGTTACATTTAAAATAAACGTAGAGACTTCCTATTTGAGAAACATATATGTTATTTAAAATGCAGATCGATGATATAGTGAAAATAATTATCTCCAAAAAAGAAATATATATTATGTAAATTGTGTCCTTTAATGAGAGCCAATCAAAATTTTCGAAATATGTTCCATATAAAGGTTAGCCTTTGTTGGGGTTTTTGTTGAACATCTTTGTTGAATCCCTAGAAGATGCCGAGGGTTTCTTTTTTAGTTTTTACTCTTCTTTCAATGACAGTACGAGGTGGACGTGCAAGTTGTATCAGCTGCGGGAAGTTTTCCTAATACATCCCTAATAATACTTTTGGAATCTGCTCCATTTACAGTCTACGTGTGTCGAAATAGCCTAATGGAGCTGATGTCGAGGCCTGTGTTCCAGCTCCAAGAGTAATATTATGGAGTGGGTTTATTAAGTGAAGCAGCTGCCTGGGTGTGAATTGCGACGAATTTAGCGACATGACAGAAGCAGTACACCCAACCTTCATGTGTCTGAGTTCGTAAATGTCATTGCCGTCGATTTACAAACGAAAACACATTTTGTGTAGCTATAGGTGTAAAGTTTTGTTTTTTTAATTACCATAGCTTCAAATTCTGGTAATAACCTTCACTTTGGTAATGACTCTAAGACCCCCACTCCCACCTTCTAATCCGATGTTGCCACCTCATTTATACTTTTCGGATAATTGTTACTTTACAACTTGGATTTCATGTATAAATTTCTAAGAAATCCTACCTCATATTCCAAGAATCCCAAGCTAGCCTGCCATACAACCTTCCATAGCAATCCCCCTTTCTCTCGCGTAACCTCCAAACTACTTCTACGAATTTGCCTAAAAACCAGCTGTTGTACTTAGTGTCATTCTTACCCCGAGGCAAAATGTACTCAAACCAACAACCCCGTAACAGTTAAGATAACTTGATAAAATATTCATATTTAATTTTATTATACGTAATTATTTATTCAATTAAGCCACAACTTCTGCATCAGTGTTGAATTTCGGAATGATGCCTTTTACTACCAATTTATCTCGGCTACACTACCGGCGTCGTGACATAGCGGGATAAGGCAGCATGCCTTGGTCCCTGGCAACGGAAAGCGACTCGGGTTCGTTCCTACCCATGGGGTGCGGATTTTAAGTCCCGGGTATAGGACCGTTGCCCATACAGCGTCGTGAGGAATGTGAGCTAAGCGGCCCTGGTCACGAAAACCAACGTCCTGGCCGGGGGATGCCGAGATGCTGACCATATCTCCCCGTATCGGTTGAATGATCGCTCACCACTGCCTTGTGTAAGTGGGCGTGAGGCCGGCAGGCGGGTTGGTAGGTCTTGGCCCTCTAAGGGCTGTGGCGCCAGGGTTTATTATTATTATTATTATTATTATTATTATTATTATTATTATTATTATTATTATTATTATTATTATTATTATTATTATTATTATTATTATTATTATTATTATTATTATTATTATTATTATTATTATTATTATTATTATTATTATTATTATTATACTGGTGCCGTCCGTAGTTAATGTGGCGATGTAAGTAAAAGCACTTATACATGTGTGAATCATTGGCGGTTTAGCCTTGTAACTGTCTGCGGATGAAAAATATAGTTCGCATATCATTTCTAAAGACTTAACATCTAATGCAATATATATACACGAGGCATGTTTTTTAATTCAGTACCGTTTTGCTATTCCGCCGCAGCACTACGGTCGGCGTTCCGCGCATGCGCGCTGGTGACCTGCATCTCTTGTCTACGCACTGACGCCATTACAGTCTGATTCTCCATTGTATACGTTGGTTACTGAGTGTTTAAGATGCCTCCGACAATCGTGAGTCCCACCGATTGTGAAGTACGGGCTGTTATAGGATTTCTTAGTGCTAAAGGCGTAAAACCGATCTATATTCATCGTGAGAGCTGTGAAGTTTACGGACAAAACATTATGAGTGATGGAATGGTAAGGAAATGGGTGAGAGCATTTGAAGATGGCCGCACAAATGTGCATGATGAAGAACGGAGTGGGCGCCCATCGGTCGCTACAATCAATGACAGCCTCTTATTGTGAGACATTGAACAATCTGCGCCGTGCAATCCAGAACAAAAGACGTGGCAAGTTGAGTAAGGTTATCTTTTCCTGCATGACAATGCCCGTTTACATGTGGCTAATCGGACCAAAGATCTCATCAAATCTTTTCAATGGGAAACTCTAGTTCATCCTCCATACAGCCCTGATCTGGCGCCCAGCAACTGCCATTTGTTCCTGCACTTGAAAAAACATCTGGGCGTCTTCAAGACGATAACGAAGTCAAAACAGTTGTGATACAGTGGTTAACACGTCAGGCGGCAGAATTTTATGAGGAGGGTATTCAAAACCTGGTGCCACGTTATGACAAATGCCTCAACATTCACGGAAAGCATGTAGGAAAGTAGATTAAGGTACAGGCTTTCATGTAAAAATAAAATTATTGCGATATCTACGAACGTCTTTTTTTTTTAATTCCAAAACGATACTGACTTAAAAAAACATGCCTCGTATATATATATATATATATATATATATATATATATATATATATATATATATATATATATATATATATATATATATATATATACAAAGTGTTACAAAAAGGTACGGCCAACCTTTAAGGAAACATTCCTCACACACAAAGAAAGAAAATATGTTATGTGGACATGTGACCGGAAACGCTAAATTTCCATGTTAGAGCTCATTTTAGTATTTCTCTTAAAATGTAAATTGAAATCATTCGTGTAGACAATTGTCAAAATACCCCATTGTGGTTCATGCACGATGGAGCTCCTGCACATTTCAGTCGAAGTGTTCGTACGCTTCTCAACAACAGATTCGGTGACCAATAGATTGGTAGAGGCGGACCAATTCCATGGCCTCCACGCTCTCCTGACCTCAACCCTCTTGACTTTCATTTATGGGGGCATTTGAAAGCTCTTGTCTACACAACCCAGGTACCAAATGTAGAGACTCTTCGTGCTCGTATTGTGGACGGTTGTGATACAATATGCCATTCTCCAGGGCTGCATCAGCGCATCAGGGATTCCATGCGACGGAGGATGGATGCATGTAACCTCGCTAACGGAGGACATTTTGAACATTTCCTGTAATAAAGTGTTTGAAGTCACGCTGGTAGGTTCTGTTGTCGTGTGTTTCCATTTCATGATTAATGTGATTTGAAGAGAAGTAATAAAATGAGCTCTAACATGGAAATTAAGCGTTTCCGGACACATGTCCGCATAACATATTTTCTTTCTTTGTGTGTGAGGAATGTTTCCTGAAAGTTTGGCCGTACCTTTTTGTAACAACTTGTATATAAACATCACATTATTGCAAATGCAACAGTCAAGCAGTAATCAGTGTTTTATTTGGTATATGCAAACGCAATTTGTATGTATTAGACAGAGTGGACGCTGTTTTAAAGCAGAAGGAAGCGGGAAATCAGTGTATAACATGGCTGCTTCCGTACAGTATGTAAAATCACAGAGAGAAACCGTTAAAAAGTGGTAAAGAAACAAATTATATTGAACGTATTTTGGAAGTTGTGCGAAAAATGCCCGACTTTATCATGGAGGACGTTAATTTGTCAGCAGAATAAACCGGTGTTTCAGCACCAAGTATTAATGCCGCTCGAAAACGAGCCGACTTTCCACCCCAAGAAAAATTCGAAAAAGAAGCCAGTTCTAGAAGGTGAATATGATGAATTTGTTAACAGTACTATTCGTCGAAAGATGCCTAGCTTCTTTGATAGAAGCGAGCCACCAACAACTACAAAAGTGCTTCAAGCAGTAAACAATAATCTTCCGAGCTTTCACACCATTCTTCGCGAGATAGATTTTGAATTTGTGAACAGAAACAGAAAAAAAAAAAATTATATAATTAATGAGCGTGAAGATATATTGCTGTGGCGCAGCAATTATCAAATGAAAATTCGGAAGTGGAAGTCGTTTAAGGAATTCGTGCGTTGTCAGATTCCAATCAGGTATGTAGATTTTTTTTTTTTTTTTTGAGTTGTACGCCAGTAGAACTTTTAAGTGATTGTCAAAGTGGCTACACGAACTGCTATTCCGCAGAGGGACCTGTGCCTTAACTTTTATTCTTATGTGAAGAAATCAAATTTTTAAACAGTTGTTGAAAGCGTTAAGTCACTTTTTAACGCATAAAAGGAAAAATATATTACACACTACATGCACATTTGCATGTAATTTTAACGTTAAAGTGCAACCGTATAGGCTAGTCAAACACCGAAAACGGCAAAGCAAAACGTTGCATAGAAGTTCGCTGACAGTGCATATGTTTGCCACATGTTGAATAAAATAGCGCGAATATTCCCTCCATTCACAGTGGGCGGTGGAGTAATACATTTCCCGCTATGTTTACTTTGCCACATAAATTAAGGTAGGCCCCGGTATATATTTTTGTCACTCATTTGTTCCCACTAATACCTGTATTTTATATTTATATGCTTATGATGTAATTAACAGAACATCGAAAACATTCTTTCTGTTTTGAAGGCCATGCAGTGTAATTCTACAAAATCTATCCGGTGTATACATCATTAATGAGAAATAAAACCGTCCCAAAAATGTAGTTGAAGGATTCGATAGACAGGGTCGAGCGTGGAGTGCTGTCGTTCAGTGGTTGAACAATCAACTAGACTGCTACCCCAGTTCGTTCCCAGGTTTTCTCAGAATACCTCGGTTGCCCCAGCCACTTGTTGCTTCAGCCTCGGTGCGCTCTGATACTTTGCACAGGAGCTCTTCATCAACTCAAGTAAGGAGAGGCACCATTTTGGTTCCTCGCAATTAAAACTTAAATTTCAAGATATATTTATAACATTTTTTTTCCTTTAAATCTTTCGTTTTAGATACATCAGCCATAAGGAAGCACTGACCTTATGAATGACAATTCTGAATCACTTGTGTAACATAAACGGTAGTACATAGATAAGCAAAATCTTGCTACACTTAAAATGTATTTTGAGTGATTTGTTTTTTTCTCATAGGCGACACATTGAACAATAAGAATTAAACTGACTTTTCTCTGCTACAGTTACAGACATTTATGGTTTTAATTTTTTGTTGCCCTTGATTCAGATGTTCATTAGTTACAGTATGGTTTGACATATTTAATTTTAGAAAATGTCTCTCCACAGATATAAGTGCCCGCCTTGGTAGCGTGGTGGTAGCATGTCTGCCTCACGTTCAAGAGGTCCCAAGTTCGAATCTCGGTCAGGGTGAGTTACCTGGATAAGGTTTTTTCCGGGGTTTTCCCTTATCCTGTAAAGACAAATGTCGGGTAACTATGCTCCATGGACCCAGAACTCATTTGAGCGTCATTTCATCCATTCCATTCATCGTCCGATATGACGACGTTGGAGGACGTAAATTTAAAAAAAAAACTAGATATAAGTTGGTATAGGTATTGCCTAACAAGTTGGCATCAGGAGTTTTCAAAGAGCAAACTAGGCAGCGAGTCACTTACTCTTTTATGATGCTTCCAATTCACCTCACACCCTGGCTCTTGGTTCCGCTGCAACTCATTGGTGGCAGAAAGTTGGGAAATCATCTTGGTTGGGGAAAAATCCCCACCCCCAATCGGAAATACAACCCGGGACCCTTTACACGGCAAGCAGGCGCTCTACCGACTGAGCTACGTGGTCAACCAACTAATGGCGACTTTACGGTGCTTAATAGAAGGTGAGAGGCGCGAGGTCCAAGACAGTATTTACAAACTTTACTGTTATAGGCTCGTCCACTAGTTCCAAAGAATTCTTCACATGCCAAATTGTTTGGCGATAACTATACTAACACTGGAATTACTTCTCGTGCTTCAATAAATGAGGAAAGATGTCATTTGACAGAGTTAACCAAATTAAATGCCTTGTATTTGTCCTACAGTAAATCATTACAGTGTGTCAATTCCAGGTGCAGTCATTTAAAAATCATTTAATAGTTATTTATGATAGTAGTGAGTCAAGACTTGTTTGCCCTTCTCGGTAGCGTAGATGGTAACGTGTCTGTCACACGTTCAAGAGGTCCCGAGTTGGAATCGCTTGTCAGGGTGAATTACCTGAATAAGGTTTTTCCTTATCCTAAAGACGAATGTCGGGTAGCTCTAAGCTCTATGGACCCTGGAATCATTTGAGCATCATTTCACCCATTCCATTCACCGTCTGATATGACTTAACGTTGGAGGACGTAAATTTAAAAAAAAAAAAGGACGTATTTTAGCCATGAGTGGAAGGTTTGTTAATTTCCCCGAGTGTGTAAATAAGTCTTGATTCACTATTACCATACAATGTTTTATCAAACATTAGTCAAAGTATTAAAAGAGCTTACTACTTTTTTTCTTTAACTCTTAATTAAATAGGAAAGTCATTTGTAATTTTATGGAATATTGGGCTATTTAGACCAAGGATGTGTGTCGTTAGCTAATAGCTAACAAGAGAGAATCGATGTTGGCTAGTCGTTTGTTTTAATGGCTGGTATAACAACTTACGGCAATTGATTCATACTAATTAAGAAAAATAATATTTAATACAACTTTATTGAAAGAAGCGGAGGTATCTATACCAGACAAAGTTTTGGAGGAAGCCAAGAGTGTTTTATAATAAATATTATACTTGAAATGTAGTGAAATTTTATACATCGTTAGTATTAAAGTATAACTTTGTAAGAAAGTGTTGGATAAATTGAATTACTACAGGCGCGACTGAAATTACATCAAAACAGATTAGTGACGTGGTTGTAAAGTGGATAGAGTGCCAGAAATCGTCATGTACAATGGATATACGATGTGTTGTGTTACGTTAGGGAGAGATAGACTGGAGCCAGCCTCCACTGAACATGATCCAGAGAATCCATGCAGCGTTTGACCCCCCTGACCCGATGGCTGCCATAACGGTGCTCCGATTGCGATACATAATGGCCGAAGACCCAATATAGAGCCATTGTGTCAAGCCCAACACAATGCTTGCGTAATGCGCATGCGTACCAAGGGTGACAGAGCAGTGACCTGGAGGAAGAGAAGAGGAAAAACTGTTTCCGGTGAAGGGGAATAGTGCCAGTCGTAGACAACTTAAGCAGACTGGAGATTCTGCCTTTTCAGATTACGTTAATGACTCGGCATCACAAAATGATGACGGTACGTTTTGTTTTCCCTTAAATTTGGAGAAACACTGTTTGGCTTTAGCTGCGTTTGCTACTGCAGGCACCTGTTACTTTACCAGTCTGTCTGTCTGCACGTAAAGGTTCATTTGTTCGATGGTCAAATATGAACATACGTCTAAATGTACATCATTTTTTGTTCTAGTGGACTATATGAATACCATAGTTTTAGAGGAGGTTACCTGAACTTTCTGGTTATTTCTAGCAAAATGTAGGTATGCGAACATGTTTATTCTGTTATAAAGTCCACTATTTTTCCTTACAAATAACTTTTAAACGGTAACCTGTTGCTGCATTTTACAGCTTTTATTTTAAGTTGTTAAAATCTAAAATAAATTTATAGGCACATCGACACATTGAAGAAGATACAGTAGAATTCCGATAAAACGCGGTTGTTGGGGGACATCCTTTACCCCCGCGTTATATACAGATGCAACACTAGAAGGGTAAAAAATCAATCCCACGCAGTTGGAGGAGGGAAATATGCATGTTATAAAAATTGCAGTTCAGTAATAAGTTTTCGTATATTAGGTAAATATATTGCAGTACTTTTAAAATAACTCACCAGTTATGCTAGAAGATCCTGATTTATATTGATGGAGGAGATGAATGCTGTTTGATTCATTTTGCCTCTCCGTCTACAAAAAGACACTGTTTAATTGAGTTATCACTTCGCTAACATTAAGAATGTTTTCTTCTGCCTCTAGATCATTTTTACCACTATTATCTTGTTCATTACCATTCTTGTTGTGGACAGCATTAACCGAATCGTTGCGTAGCATCATATACTTCTCAGATAACGCACTGGTTAGAAAAGCAGAAAAATGTCCACACAATTTAGCGCTGAACTTATTGTCCAAATCTGTTTGTATTAATGTAATCATAATTGTAGATGAAATTATTTAAGTTGTTCAATATCATATGGACTGTCTTGTTCACCGGGACGTTTAGAACGAATGTCTTGCTTTTCTATAAGCATTTTCTCTTTGTTTTAGTGGGTTTTTTGTGTGTGTGTTTAAAAAGCAGTTCACTGAGTATTCTGTTTAAGGACGACTTACTGCCCAGAATGTTGATGCTTTGTCTTAAAATATAAAGTAATTCAGCTGTTGTAGGAGTACCTTTTTCCTGAATATAAAATTTTTGAATCCCTCTATCGATACATTTGTTGAAGTCATCTAGATCTATTGGTGTTATCTGGAGTTACAAAGATGTACTTTAATATTCATTTTGTTTGCGTTCTTAAACAATTCTTTTTACTGTTCTTTCTGACACTGCTGTGCCATCTGATATGCGCTTTAGTTTTTAGAAACTTTTTGAAATAAATCTTCTTATGTAACCAGTTTTTTGCTGTTAGCTTCTTTCTTCATGTATGCTCATACATTTCAAACATTTTCTCGACTCTGTAATGTTTTGGATCCTAATTTACAAAGTACTCTGATGGCATAGTTAATTTGTGCAATGATCAATGTCTGGCAAATTTATTATCGCAAGGTTCTAATCATGTCTTCAATAGCACGCTGCACGAAAAATCAAGTGTGTATTAGCAAGAACTGTGCCTAAGATGCAGATGACATCACTATTTTCCCCCTCCCCATTTGCTGTGCGTGATTTCAATCCGCAGAATTATATGAACTGATGAAAAAGACTAGGCCAGGAACGGTGGTTTCGTTACTTTCCTGGAATGCAGTGGCCAGTGTCATGGAACACGGGTGGTGGTGAAAATTATACTGCAGAGCCTCTGTTTGCGGAGTACTTACATATCAACTTTCCGAATAAAAAAAAAATGAAATACAGTGATGTTAGTTTAAGAATCGACGCCCGCGACAGTTCCCGTGCCCCGGCGGTCATCCGCTTGCTCGCCGATAAGCGGGAGTTTTAACTCGCGGAACTACAACGTAACTTACTGTGCTATATGAATTACAGAAGTCGGTACTCATCCTAATCACAATAGCTGCTGGAAGTGTTGTCCATTTTGTGCTATGCACAAGTCACACCGTCGTTAAAAAAAAAAAAAAAAAAAAAAAAAAAAAAAAAAAAAAAAAAAAAAAAAAAAAAACTTGCATTCACTTCCATCAATTCTACTGCACAAATTTTATCAATTTCCCTGGGAGTTAAAACTCCCGAGTATTGGCAAACAAGTGGGTGACCGCCGCGGTGTGGCAACTGTCCCGGGCGTCAATTCTTAAACTAACAGCACTGTACAATATTTTTTCAACGAGGACATATTTTTACTCGCATTAAATCCGAATCCGCAGTATTTAGGACCGACCGCGCTATTTCGGGCTTCTACTGTATATATTTACCTAGAAGACGATTATTCTTAAGAGAACCTGTGAAATTTGAATATTTTGTAAATTCTGTTTCTAAAGATAAGGTTGAATGACTAAAATGGTTTAAAATGACATTTTTAGCTTTTGTAGAATCCTATTAATTAGAATTTCCTTATTTTATCATTTGAACGACAATATTTAGTATATATTAAGTAGATATGTTTTTTAACTTATATGTACTGTGATGCTAAATGTAAAGAGAAAATAACTGTTATGGAATTAACCTATGCAGTTACTAATAAAACGCATTACATTAAGAGCCCGCCTCGGTAGCGTAGATGATATCGTGTCTGCCTCACGTTCAAAAGGTGCCGAGTTCGAATCAGGGTGAGTTACCTGGATAAGGTTTTTTTCGAGGTTTTCCCTTATCCTGAAAGACGAATGTCGGGTAACTGTTAAGTTCCATGGACCTCGGACTCATTTGAGCACCATTTCACCCATTTCATTCAACGCCCCATATGACTTAATGTTGGAGGACTTAAATTAAAAAACAAAAATTAGAAAAGACTCCCTGATGAGATGTTCTGCAGTAGAACGACTTAAGTGAACCATTTAATCTCTCCCCTAGCAAAATAACATCTACATAATATTTTAGATTGTTTATCCTGAAGTTTGAAGCAAATCAAATTTGACTTAAATAAATACAAAATTGAGTACAGTTAATGTGGTGGTTGGTTACCAATGCTCCCCATATGGCAGTCTTGGCCTTCGGGGTAACCTCGCCCCACCACGTGATGACCGGACCCATTTCTCAGGTGGAGGCACCCAGAGGGCGGTATCCATTACTTCCAGTGATAGGTTGACAGTGAAGATGACGGTGAGGCGAGAGGACCTACAGCTTATACCGTGGACTCCGAACCACGTTAGGCATAGGGGACACTTCACAGGGCTAGACAAAGGTGAAGGCGTGGATTGGGCCGACTTAAAATTGCCAACCCTAGAGCCAGGAATCGAACTCGGGACCCTTTGCACGGAAGTACAGTTAATGTAGGGAACTAGATTTTTAGGCAATGAATTTGCATACAGTGCAAAAAATGTTCCTGAATAGGTATGTTTCAAATTTGGTTGAAATGATAACAAAAATAAGAACAGCAAATATGAAAAACCTTTATTTACGAGCATTATTATTATTATTATTATTATTATTATTATTATTATTATTATTATTATTATTATTATTATTATTATTATTATTATTATTATTATTATTATTATTATTATTATTATTATTATTATTATTATTATTATTATTCGTTTCCAGTATTCGCGGTGAACACAGGAGCTTTCATGTTATTTCAGTCAGAAAACGAGCCCATCTGAAATTTAATGTTCGGGGTTGATGCATTTGTGACCATGGTTTTATTTCTTTTCTCTCAAAATCCGGGAAATTTTTATTCCAGATATGCATTATAACCCATTTAAAACGTAGAGGGTAAAATGACTCAATCCATCTATTTTGTGAACTGGTTCTATGGTGTTAACAGATGAATAACGATAAAAAATCTGGCTTTTATCCTTTGGTTTTATCTGACAAATGAATAATTCCCGGATTATCTTTAATGTGCCGTAATGTTTTAATGGGTTCAAATCCCCACATTCAAGTTATAATAATGAAAACTAAAAATAAAAGTAGAACAGATCCCATTTACAAGATTTTGACGATTCAAATATTTTGATGTAAATTCACCTCAAAGGGGGAAAGTTTAAGAGCCATAAGGCAAAATGTTAAACTTTTAACTTCATTTGTATAGGATACCTCTAAGGTTTCCCTTTCATGAGCGTTATTAATTTTGTCGTGTGGCCATTTTAAAACCACGAAAAACATTTTTAAAATCATAGGTGTGGCAGTTAAATGTGGAGCACACACCCCTTTATTTCAAGCAGATACACACGCTATGACCTCCGTTGTGCCACATAACATGAAAAATGAAGCGTAAGAATTACTACTGGAGTCATAAAGAGATAATAGATGGTGCAAGTGCACATATCGTTAGATATTTAAATGCTTTTCTTTGCCTTGCCCTTTCCCCGGCATTTTCGAATTGGTGTTTCTTGCATTCGCCAGGCGAATGTTGGGTAGATAAATCCTGTCCCTCCATTTCATCTCCATTATCATTTCACGTCATCTTTAATCTTGTAGTCTCTTTATGGGTAGAAATGTCGGCGGTGCATGGCAGGATGATATGCTCTGATTAAATACTTCCTCCTTTGGTAAGACGGTTGCCGGTCTCCGAACCCGGTCTCTTGATGATTGCTTTACGCGGTAAAGGAAAAACATGGACCTCTTTAAAGCCACAAATTGTTTGTAGCATCAGTTGTTTCCGAAAAAAATCTTTGTCACTGGTTTGTATTTTCGAGTGCTAAATCTTATTTCTTTCTTATTAATACGATGTAAAAATGGTTTGTAGCAAAACATACGAAAGTAGTTGCAGATGACCAGAAGCGCGCATATTAATGACATTCTGTTAAATTACATCCCAAGGAAATGTTAGGGATAAACAGAGCATGGAGACCTTATCAAGATTAATTTTATCCGACAGAGTCCTTAAGGTTGCTGAGCACGGAAGGTTGCTGAGGATGTCATTTGTTGAACCTGACGTCGTTATTTCCTTGTTTAAATCGCGTGCGTCAAGTCTTCAATATTTAATGTATGTAAGTTTCCTTGTTGCTCTGTGTTTACAAAACAAGTTCATACACGCCCTAGTTCGAACAGAAAAATCAATGTTCTGTGTTTGAGTAGGCATTTAAAATAAGTACGTGAGAAATATAGATTTTGAATATTCTAGGAACAGTCTGGAAAAAAAAAAAAAAAAGACAAAAACGTGCTGCACGTTAAAGTTTTATATCTTTAAAACATGTAATTTATTGTAACTTTTTTGTAGCGTAATCCACTTCCAAATTATTCTTGTTATGGCTTGAATGTTTCATTATTTTGTCATTTTGATATGGAATTTCAAGTTCATCGTATAGCAATCCGGTTTTAAACAGTAGGCAGTCGAATCAGCTTCCTATATTTCCTGTGCTTCCCCTCCCCTGATTTGTTACTTCATACTACTTTTTCTACTCATTCAAACTTGTTAAAGAAACTTATTCTTCAAGTTATCTGAGATAAACAGTTGAAGAAATGATTTTATGCTTTAGATGCAGTGTTAGTAGGGGAATGCAGTAGGCTTAAGAAATAGTCGGCTTTGAAATTCCGTTCTCTTTGCAAGATCAGGAGGGAAGAAAAAAAGGGGGGGGAAGAAAGAAAATCCGAAAGACTTCTCATTGGAGAAAAGTATATTTTAAATTTTAAACCAGCAAGGAATACTCGAAACCCTTAAACAATAGTCAAAAAAACATAACAGATCTGAAGTTTTTCTGATAAGATATTTTCTCTTAAGGTTTACTATTTATGCAATTTTTTTTAGAATGAAAAGGACATCTGAGGCAATGGCGAAGCGTAAAGCACCGCTTCCCCAAGAATTTAAGGAGAAAAAGAGGAAAAATAATAACATTTATGCCAAGCATATTTTATTTGCTCTGGATACATTTTGAAAATTTATTCGCGAACATCCACGGTGCTGCGGATAATTTGACAGCTGCCTAGATTTGAGTGACCAGTTCCGCGAGGTTATTCATTACTGTATTTACGCATTCGTAATCTTGAATACCATGCTTCGTAGGTTTTCGGAAGCAATCGTGGGTCTTCTATAGTTAGGAAGCAATGACAGATTTTGTCACGGGAAGTTTCTGAGGCGTATGGAGTAAAGTTTATTTATTTATTCTTTTGTTTTGTTTCATGTGACGCTTTTAAATACAACCTAAGTATTCTTTAATAACATTAATTGGTATTTAAAGAGAAAATTCTTGTAAAATTTTAAATTACTAACAAAAGTGTGTGGATTGCATACTTTCTCCATTTTAGCCTAACAGTTCACGCAATGTGGGCCAGCTCTAAGAAAAGTAACGTCTGAGTGGAGAGGGGAAGCAACACTATATCTGCTTACAGTGTGAGCAGCGTGTGAATATACAATAGAAACAGTACTAAAGAGTAGCTTTAGTTCTTTGAATTATTATTCTCTCTTATTTTAATGAAATGTATTACTTGGAGCTTCCTTCGCTTTGAAAGTCACACCTCGCCACTGGTCTTGGGAAATCTTTGTGTCGCCTCCCTGAAAGATTGAGAGTATAAATATTTTGATATTTGATATTTATTGGTACAGTTTCCATTACAGTTTCACTACAATGACTTTAACATCGAACATGCACTATTATACATCCTGTACAAATACATGAAGTTGCTGACCCAAGATTTACTCGCCGACTCAGGTCCCCTAGCCATAAGTCTTTGGTTTTCCTGAGCAGTTTGGTGTTATTTCATCTTGAACTTCGCTGCTTTTACCCTAATCCACGTTTTTCTTAACCTATATAAGAATTCTCCTATACATCTATTTTTCTTTTCACAATTCCCTGCTAACATGTGTAATGCCACTACGTCTTTGCTCACACTGTCCCATTGATTATCCCATATTTTTCTCCTGCAATGTTCTTAATGCTTTTGTGTTGTTTCATGCACAGATGCAATAATTCACCTTTCAAATTTAAATACCAAATTTGTTATTTAAATGACTTTTTGGACTTGAATATTACAGTTCAAAGACAAATGGACCTTTTTCTATTTTAAAAATTATTCAGGTGACATCAAATCCTGTATTTGTAGTAAAATCTCGAATCTAAGTTTTTCCTCACCTATATATTATATTTCCTATCCTCACCCACATATTAAAGAAAGTGATAAACAATGGGGAGTCGACAAGGGCATGTGGACGTAAGTGAGATGTGTATGGTTCTGAGGTATTGTGGCGTGAGTCGAAGCCAAGCCTGCTGCATGGAAAGCAGACATTTGCCACCTGAGCGATGATATATGCCACTGATTCCAAGCAGCACTGTCGGATCAATAACAGAACACCAAAGGTGCAATATGGTGGGAGTTTGCTTGCATGTCGTGGGAAGATGCCTGGAATAAGGGCAAAACATCTCCAAGTGTATTTTTAGTGACATCACACTGACGTAAGTAGCAGTCGCCGTGACGTAGAATACACCACGTTTTGTGCCCGCGTGATTTGAGCTGCTGACAAAAATATTGCTACCGTAATCGTTTTTAGAACACAAGATTTCTCGTTTGAGGCAGTATCACAAGAAGTGCTGGTTAATACAAAAATTTCCATGAGTATTTGTTTCTCTTTTTGGTTCCGTCTAAATCGGTAGGTCACGGAACAGTCGCCTGCCCATGTCACGCGTTAGTTTAAGGCAGTTGAAGGGAATGAGACAAAATTCTATCGATAAGCAGGTGTCTGGCTTTAGTCCTTACTATAACATTGCGACAAAACAACGAAAACTAACAAATGGTATGTTTGGTTTCCTCTGTCGCACATTACTGAGTATAGAGATTATTCTTACCAAGTTTTCTTCGAGATAATTACAATGATAGGGACAGTCAGCTGTTTTTGAACTGAACCCTATATGCTGGCGTTGTAATTTTACACTCTCTGCAAGCAATTGCGAGAAACAATTGACATTCAACAGAGTTGAAAAGATCGACTAAACAAATCGAGAGATTTGCATGCCTCAGTATATAAATTCCTTAAGAACGAAGACAACGTCAGAGGCTGTTCTCTGAAAATTCAAAATTTACATTTCATTTGTAGTGAAAACATCTTAAAATTATAATATTTTAATTAAAATCCTTAGGTGAAATCTATATATGTAATTTCTGTGTGCAATACGATATCACCCCTATTTATTATAAGAGCAAGTACGAGTAACATAACCTGGAAAGAAGAATCTCTTCTTATATGAATACTGTACATAAATGGGTTTGTGAATTAGTTTTTGGGAGAAAAAGTCAGCGAATGCAACAGTCTTTTGTTAATTCTTCTGTTGCACACCTTGAAATAAGTAGCTATGAATATTAACAGCCCGCCTCGGTAGGTAGGTGGTAGGGTGTCTGTCTCACGTTCAAGAGGTCCCTAGTTCTAATCTCGGTCAGGGTGATACGTTTTTCTCTTATCCTGAAAGATGAGTCAGGTAACTTAAGCTCTATGTACCATACACTCATTTGAGCATAATTTCATTCATCGTCCGACATGACAACATTGGAGGACATTAGCCCGTCTCTGTACCGTGGTGGTAGTGTCACGTTCAAGAGGTCCCTAGTTCTAATCTCGGCCAGGGTAACTATAAGATCTACTCTGTACTCATTTGAACATTTAATAATCGTCCGATATGGCAACATTGGAGGGGAGGACGTAAATTTAAAATGTAAAATGAATGTTACTGCTTCTAGTAAAGCATATTATGACATTATTGTACATCGTGTTAGTCATACTGTGCAGTCTGACTGACGAGAGAATATTGCGTCATTGGTGTCATCCGCATGTTGTTCCCAATATCCGCGTTGTCGCAGCTAATACTGTCGGAATATGATTTAGCCATTATATTTCCTTAATATTGGCTCGACCGGGATGCGAAGTCTAGCACATTTCTCCAAAATTTCACGCATTGATGAGCTCTACCGCTTATGCGAATGCACATAGCGTAAAACGTCATTTTCGCTTTCAAATTCACTTATTTTAATACAGCCCTTTAGAAACGCGGGGCGTGTGTGTATGTGCACTGCGTAGTCCTCGTTAGAACAAAAGGATTATATATTTTACTATTTCTCTGCAATTAGCCATTTCCGAGGTATTCTTGTTAGGGATTTGAATTTTCGAGTTCTGTTTTCTGTTTCCAAATAGGAAGTCGGTATTAGTTTCTTTATATCCTGGCTATGAAAAATTGGAATGTCAAACCGACCTCGTAATATATGATTTAGATGATTAACAATTATTTTTATTATAATAATAATAATAATAATAATAATAATAATAATAATAATAATAATAATAATAATAATAATAATAATAATAATAATAATAATAATAATAATAATAATAATAATAATAATAATAATAATAATAATAATAATAATAATAAACATCAGAACTAAGCATGTTATCTAAAATGATTGCCCTCCGCTCTGTACCGTAGGTGGTAGCATGTCTGCCTCACGTTTAAGAGGTCCCTAGGTCAGGTTGTGTTATGTGGATAAGGTTTTCCGGGGTTTTCCCTCATCCTGAAAGATGAATGCCGGGTAACTCTAAACTCTGTGGACCGTGGACTTAATTGAGCATCATTTCACTCATTTCATTCATCGTCCAGTATGACATAACCGGTTCTAAGGAGGTTAAATCTTTGAAACAATTATAATTTTTATTCACAGTTCCGAAATATGGACACTGGCAAAGAACCAACGCAAACAGCTAGAATCGGCAGAGATGAGGTTTTTGAGAAGCGTGGCAGGTTATAAAAGAATACACCACGTAAGAAACGAAAAAATAAGAGAAGAGCATGGGATTTTTAATTTAAACAGTAAAATAATAAAGAACAAAAATGAATGGGAAAAATCAAATTCTTCCAAGAAGAGTTTTAGATTATATGCCGAAGGGAAAGAGAGATGTGGGACGCCCAGCTCTACGCTGGAAGGATCAGTAGGCTCTTGGAGAGAACGCGACGGGTCACAGGGCCCAATCCTTGAAGATTATTTATCCTATTAGAAGATATATAACCTTTCTTTCATTTATGCGAAAAAGTTGCGTGACAATTTGAAAATAAAAATTTGCTAACAAATAAAACCCCGTGAATTGAGAATTTAAAAATACGACTCTAAAATGACAGTTTCTGACTTGATGCTGTTTGAAAAGCGTTTAGTGCAGGTCCGCCAGCTTTTCCTGCAAGTTAATGCACTGTTTGAAGATTCCTGAGGTCTGTAATTTTATAGGAAGGTTGATTCACAATCTGTCCTTATAGCGGATATTTTTAAGGTTATGAAAGCTACATAGAACTAAGGTAGAAGTTTTGTGGTGTTCAGTAATTAAGATAATTTTTATAGTTTTTGCTCCAAAGTTCATGGTTCCAATGCTTTTAATCTGATATCTTGTAAGATTTTATTGAGGTCCTTGAATTGTAGTGATGCCTTATAAAATGAAGGCAGATTAGAATATTTTTGCTTCAGAAAGGATTACTGGACTGCTAGAATGATCAGAAACAGGAATATGATATTTGTGAACCTCGAAGAGACTTCTGAGAAAATACAATCTCGTATGTTTTCTAGCCATCGTATTCTATATATTAGTCCATCCATCAATCTATCTAGGTATATAGAAAACATTGTGCACGTTCTGTTTCAACTATCAACTTTTTTTTACGTGTTCTGTCCCCCTTTTTTTTCGCATATTCAACAACAGAAACATTCTGTTAAGGTAAATTATAATTTCACACAAAATTGTAGAGCTTCTTATGTCCCGTTATATGCATAGGGATTATTGAAAACAAATACAAACCTACTCACAATGTCAGAACTAGACCTCGAATTTTTGCATGTTTTATTCCATTTCTTACTGTTCCATTTATACCCTGCCTTTGACTGCAATGGTCCTATTCGGCGGCCGTTTCCCGAACATATCGTTCGCGAACATATCGTTCGCGAACATATCGCGATGGCGTTATCTTTTTTTTTCTAAATAATATATATTTATATGTTTTTTCTTTCCCTTAATTAACCGTTTTTATTGTTTCCGTTTATTTTACTGTTTTCTTTAGTTTCACACATATACACCTATGCCCAAGGCAGGACTCGATCCCACGACCCTCTACGCGGCGGAACGCAGGAGGCATACACTCTAAGGACCATGGCTACGAGGGTCGGCTATTATCGCGTAGACATTGGGGTGGTGGTACTTTTGATTTTATTAATCAGTAGATCACGCACACATTTGCACTCTCATTCATACGTCCAGACTCTGGGAAGATACGAAATAATCTTGGTTGGAGAAAAATCCCCACCCCAGCCGGGAATCGAAACCGGGACCCCTCGTATGGCAGGCAGGTGCTCTACCGACTGAGCTGCGGAGCCAACCATTTTGTTTCTTGATAGTTTAACATATGCATGGAAGTAATTAATGTATACCACATTGTAAGTAGTTTATTGCGGAAGTTTTATGGTGCATCTAACTGCATATTTAAGAGTTTAGTGTATATTTAACTAATTTATGCATATATTTTACTTTTTCAGCAATGATTAGTACAAATATTTCATCCTATACTTACAGAAGAAAGGAATACTACAAAATTTCTCTTTTATTTGCTCTGTTTGTGTACACTTAAGTATCAAGTTTTTAAATCTATAAAAAGGTCTCCGAAAAATGAGAACTTATCAACAATTAATACTTCCTGGTATGAAAGCATGCGGCTCAACAACTTAAGCTAAACAGCATTCAACAATCAAGCGGCAAATCTTTTAAGTTCGATGCGGCCGCTGCATTATTAAACTTGATATGGTTTATGTTAATATTGCAAACGAAGCCGTCTGCCGCAACGATAACATCTTTAAGAATTACAAAGTATAATTTCACCTAACTTTTAAACTTGTACTAATGCGCTGCTAATCGTAATTTTTGAAGTGTGAGCAGTAGGAAAAGGAATATTACAATTCAGAACAAGAAGAGCAGTAGATCTCTTTTGGTTTGATGGAAATCCTACTCTTAACAACAGATGGAAGTATTTTATAGTGCAAGTGTGTTAAAACATTGTTTTATTTTTGTATTTTTAGAATATTTTAAAAATCAATGCGATTTTCGAGTTAGTGATTGTTGTTTTAACTAAAATAAACCCATATTATAAAATAAGACCTGAAGCTTTCCTGGCGACGAATATGCTCTAGTTGTTCTTGGGAAGCAAGCCAAGTGAAAAGACGATTAGAAATCGACGTTTCGGGAGTGTGCATCTCTCCCATCATCAGGATATTTATTAAATGTTATAACCACAAATGTGTCACTGGATATAACACAAGTATAAACAAAGACAAAACACTATCAATATTCGCATTACTAAACAAAAGACTGTTTTCAGTAAATTAAATGCCAGGTCACGAGATGGCGTGAGTGTAGAAAATTAATTAGGTCAGAGAAACGTAACTACTTAACTTGATTATCAAGCTGTATTGACCTGTACTCCTTAAGTTGACGGATTTCCATTTTAAGGCCGGTTTCCAAGAGGAGCTGAACTGAACTCCAGCATCACGATTAAGTATGCTCCTCTCGGAGGAAATGGCTAACGCCTCCTTAACTCTCCGCTCCCAGTTACTGTTATATACTGTTATACTGCTACCAGTTATATCCAGGCCCGGTTGCATAAAAGATAATCTCAGTTCAAGCATATGAATATGATCTTCAGTCAAGCTGAACGTAGAATTTTGGTTGTATAAACATTGATCTAAGTTCATGGCTTCTTGATCTAAGATCAAACCTAACTGGTCAATTTTCTCCAGTTAACTTGATTGAACTTGGATCAGCAGAACTGCAGAATTTACACAATGGCTTCTGAGAAGAAATAAGTAGTGCAGCTTTAAATAAATAGTAAGTAAAGCATTTTTGTGGTTACTTGTATAAATAATTGGCCTCTTTATTTCACAAATGTATGTTAAAGATGCATTGTTTGTGTTTATAAACTATACATTTTTATTATTTTCAGAATTCAGATTACTCTGATATCTCTGAAGATTAGAATTTTCACTTTGAAAGGCCTCCTCGTGTTTTCCAACTTAGAGGAAATCCCATGTCAGAACTAAATGACAGAAAATTCAAAATGAGATTTCAACTATCAAAACATCTAGTTGTAGAACTGGAGCATAGGCTACATGCACAGTTACGAACACAAACCCTGAGGAATTACGCACTTAATCCAATATTTATGATACTGCTCACATTACGGTTCTATGCAACTGAAAGCTTCCAAATGGTGATTGGGGATATATTTAATATAAATAAAGGGACTGCGTTTAGAACAATACACAAAATTACAAGGGAGATTGCAGCTTTAAGACCTCATTTCATCAGGATGCCTATGGAAAAGCGTGAAATAAGAAGGGTTATGCGAGATTTAAAGTTAGCGGAACGCATCTTCTCTTTTACTTGAACTTCTATTTTTATATACAAATATAATAATTTGTAACTTTAAACTTCACTTATCTTCCATTTTTTGTTTATATTTTCCAGCTCACAGTATTGTAAACAAACGAAAATGAAAAAGAAGTACATTCGGCATATAATGGGGATAAAGTAAGCGAAATGATTAACTTTTGATAAATACTGTTTCAGTATGGAGTAAATTCGTATACTGTTTATTTAAAATAACATTATTTATAGGACAAATAACCATAAAGCAAAAGATTTATTTAGTTTTTGTTATGTCTAGTTTAGCTACTCTGTGCACTTGAATTAAACAGAGTCGAATAGTTCCGATAATTCTCGATTCCTTTCGATACAACACGAAAGTTACGACATGTTTAGCGATGTTGCCGCATTTGTTTCTGTGATCTCAGATCAGTACCGAACGGTGTTCATTTAAAGTGATAAAAGAGAATCGTTTCTCCCAGAAAACGGTGAAAAAGTATTTGTTTATTGCGATAAACACAACGAATACTAAACTAGATTCAAAGAGAGACTAATAAATATTAACTAATTAGTCCCTGTATTTAAGAATTTACTATTTGATTACTTCAAGATTAATAAATGTGAGAAAGGTGAAATAATGTACTTTATTTTAAATGCATATGATAAAGCTTTAGAACATATTTACCAGATTTTTAGTGCATAGACTTCATATTGGAAGTCATCGTGAAATGTGTTGGGAGTGCCTCAGTAAATACCTTTTATATGAATCGTTTTTAAAAGTAAAGGAACAAGAGTAATATTTGTTCTCAAAATAATGGAATTTCACTTTACTGGGCTTTTGCTTGCTTTAACTTCCGTTGCTGCGGCAACGTTTGTTTTCAAACTGAGCAAATCAAAGCTCGGCTGACTTGTCAGGCAATTTCTTATTTAGGTCATTGCGTGTTCATCACGCTTTAAAATACTACATCAGCCTTACAGAAGCATTACAAGATGTTCTTACGAAGTTGCTATTACCCTTGTGTTCAGCGTACTAGCTTCCCAACTCCGAGGTCTTTGGTTTGACTCCCGAGGTTCTTTTCTTTTCCCTAAATTATTTCCTGCATCCCTTGGAAATTAATGGATGCGGGGGCGTATATAGCGTATGTTTTAAGAGTAGATCAGATCGTAAATGTACGCAAGCGCATTTTGCGACAGAAATGAGCAGGTAACGTAATAATAATGAAGGAAAAACGCACATTTGTGCAAGTTATGTGTCTTCTCTAGTCTAGAGGCACCTAGTTCGCCTAAGGCGGCTCAAATAAGTGGTACCTATCGCATTCCTTATTACATAGTTCACATAGACATTTATTTGTCACATGGTGTGTGGAAAGTCTTTGTTGCGCAGATCCTATGATGGAAGCCGTGCACCGCGAATCGTGTTCCCGTATTCCTCAGTTCGTAATTTGCAGCTGTTGTCGGATATTTTGTTTTAAACCTCCCCGGGAGTGTGGGTTTTTCTTTACATTTTAAGTTACCCCAAGGGGTTAGGTCGAGGGACCGAAGGACTACGAATCTCTACTAATAATTCTCTCCTGAAACACATTTTTAATTGTTCTTATCGAAAGATTCGCTGTATAAAAAGGCAGAGGTGTGGGCGCTGTGCACCCCTAGCACTCGTGATACCTCTGACGTTACTAGAGGAACCTCGGTCCGAACATTCGAGCCCCTCCCTGAATGGGAGTTGTGCGGATTGGGTTGGACTCGATGGGGAAGTGGTTCCCGATAGCCCTGGGAGATCGGGTACGTCTCCGGACGAGGTTGAGGGAAGCCATATATTCCCGCGTACTAGCCTGCATAGCTAGTAGAAGGTGTGCTAGAGATCACCAGGCGGCCCTACTGAGGTCTAATCGGTAGCCTTCCCCTTCGGGGTTGGCGCACGTAAGTGGCGTATCCACTTCCATCCCGTCTTGAGTCCGCAGGACCCGATGGGGGGGGGGCTTGTTAGTCTCTAGGTCTTGCCCTATGGAAAGTCCCACGGAGGCGCCGGGCGCCCTTTTGGGACAGCTCGGTAACTCCCTGATCATTAGAGGGGGGGGGGGGTTCAGTCTTCACTCTGTGTGGATTGCCCTGGTAGATACCCTCGAGCTTATATATGTATAAAAAGGCAATGCCAGGCAAATGTTAATTCTCTACAGGGGGCGGCAAAATTGTACGTGAACTGTAGATTAAAAAAAAAAACCTATACCTTCTTTTCCGCCAATGGAGAAATGCCCGCATTTCTCAACGTGAACTACTGCGAGTGATGGAGGTACCAAACATGTATCAGCATCTCCTTTAATAACATGTGTAAGTAAAGCATTTTAAACGTAGTTTTAAAGATGTTTTGACGGTTCCATACCCTCCTCCCTACGACAGCGGAAGATGGCAACAAGCGCCGAGATCACTGACAGGCAAAACACCACCCTGCCGGTTAGGATGTTTTTGGGTCACTCGGTATTACTATGTACTTGTGTGTCTGTATTTCTTTTCATCTATTCCTTTCTTTCAAATTCATCCTTCTTCCTTTTCACTTTATCCTCCTTTACACTTGACCCTGTCTCTCTATACAGTCCTGAAAACCAGAAATAAACTGCAACTTCTGGGTTGTTAACAGAAATTCAAACTTAACTAAACAGTTTAATAGTGTTAAACTTGTATCTTTTCCTAAACGTACGCTCTTTCTCGTGGTAATACTACAGTAACTAAACATTATTGCAACTTCTTCAATATGCAACCTGTCGGTAATAAAACATCAGAAAATTTTCAAAATATATTATGTAGAAAATTCTTAAAATATAATAAACAACATTGCAAGAATAAGCAGGATATCATATAACCTATAAATGAGTGTTTTGGAGGAAGTTTCACAACAATGTTACAGTTTATTCTCGTGTAATAAGATAACAGAACACATACGGCTGGTCCCGTAGCTCAGTTGGTAGAGCAACTGCCTGGCGTGCTAGGGTTCCCAGGTTCGAATCCCGGCTGTGGAGGTGGGGATTTTTCTCCAAGATAATTCATCATCTTCCCCAGAGTCTGGAAGTATGAATGAGAGTGTGAATGTGTCCGTGAGCTAGTGATTAAAACCCAACGAATACTAATTAATACCTTCGATATGTTCCAAAGGAGAACGGCTGCCGATATGACCATTGCAGTTAAATGCAGGGGGAAAAAAACATACGTAGACCTTTTTATCACAATATTTTCTATAGTGATGTGTCGATACCAATTTTTCTCGATACTCGGTACCGATACACGATATTTTCCACAATACTTCGTCATTTCTACTTCTAGTCTAGGCCGCCTCGGTAGCGTAGATGGTAGCATGTCTGCCTCACGTTCAAGAGGTCCCGAGTTCGAATCTCGGTCAGGGTGAGTTACCTGGATAGGGTTTCTCCGGGGTTTTCCCTTGTCCTTCAAGACGAATGTCAGGTAACTCTAAGCTCCATGGACCATGTACTCGTTTGAGCATCATTTCACCCAATTCATTCACCGTTCGATATGACTTAACGTTGGAGAACGTATAAAAAAATAAAAAAAAAAAACTTCTAGTTTCAGTACAAAATAGAATGTTGGAAGAAGAACTGTGTAATGCCAGTAAAATTAAATAAGTGCACACATTTAATGAGACAACACTTAAAACCATCAGTGTTCTTACTTTTAAACCCTGCATTAGATATTTAAAAGCAAAACAGTCCAGTTTTTAAAACTTTTTGTTAAAAAGTACTAGCATTTTAACTTGTTCGGGGGTGAAGCCTACCTCTTTTTCTTTCACATAGAGTCCTGCTATGCTAAATAGTCTTTCAGAGAAAACTATTGCAGGTGGAATACACAAATATTTAGTAGACAATTTTTTAGTTGAATTTGTTTTCCAGTAATCCAGTGCACTAGAAAGAGAAGGTGACATCGTCGTTTAGATATGCAGTGATTTCTTCTTGGGAACTGTTAACTGGCACTGAATCTGATACACGATTATTATTATTTTTTTTTTTTTTTTTTTTTTGCATAAAGTCACTGTACAGATACCACATTCGGGCTTTGTAATGTTCTACTTACGGCATTAATATTTTGTGATTTAAAGAAAAAAATGCAGAATCACCATAAAAGTATTGAAAAATTGCTTTGCGAATTTTCTGCAGTGTCGATCGTTGGAATTCGATGCCATGATATCGTGAGTATCGAGGTATCGCAAGAATCGAGTTTTCTTTGTATTCATTCTATAGCGGAATTAAAGGTTAATATTATTTAAGGATGCGACATGAATTTAAAGAAAGTCTATGGAAGAATTTTTCGAAAATTTTCAGTTTTACAAAACTGGCTATGGCAATGTTGATTGAAATAGTATACGATTAAGTTATTTTGATGACATGAAAGGAATATCTTGAATTGTCTGCCTGAAGTCCTCTCCTCTGCTGTAAGAGATACACATAAAGCATGAAGTCGGGGAAGCTAGAGGATGAGGGAGACGGGAGAAAAGGGACAAAAAAGAAAGTTCAAGGAAGGAAGGTTCAAGGTGAACAATGGTTTTCTATAAGCCACGGACTACTACTCAATAGCAGATAGGGCGGTAGAGCATCTGTTATTGAACATGTCATACTCTAAAGTATTGCATTCCACCCACAAATTAATTGTTGAGGTTTATATTTTGAGGATCCCGGAAACCAAAAATATCCTGTGGGGTTTCACATGACTTCCGCTACCCATTCCTCTAGAAACTGTTGCTTATTCTATCAACTGAATGGAGATAAGAACAGATAAAGTAGTGGTGGCCAAACGTGGCTCGCTAGCTGCATGCGGCTCTTGACACCAAGTTTAGAGTAAAATTAATTAATACAATTAATGAAAACTAACTTCTCCAGACTGGCGGAAAAAGGAACATCTTTCCCTGAATTTACAAGGAAGCAAAAATCGTGTTTCTGATTATGACCAGACTGCATTTAGCTTCCATAGCCATTTAAAGCTTCGGGCTAAAACATTTGCTCACTTCAGATGTTTGAAGAAAATTACTGAACGCCTTCCCGACGTTCTGGTGGAAACTGAAGATTACTTAAGCAGCATGCCTGGCCTTGCTGAAGAAATAAATGACAGATTTAAAGATTTAGGATCATTTTCATTCCTGGAAAATCCTTTTGCTGTTGATGTTGTGGATGATGGCAGTCATGTTCCATCACCAATAACAAAGGTGTAGATGGCAGCTGTAGAGTTGGAGCTACTAGAACTGCAAGAGGATGAAGGACTAAAGGAACTCAAACAAAGTCGCGTTTTTATCATTAAATATTGGAAGAATGTTCCAGAAGAAAAATACCCACTAACAAAAGAGTGTGCCAAGAGATTTATTTCAGTCTTATGTCTGTGAACCACTGTACTCAAAGCTTAAATCCATTAAATCTATATATCGATTTGAACTGTTGCACATTTAAGTGAACCTGTGCGAACTGCCAGATTTCTAAAAACTAACAACAAAGATGAACACTCGAAAAAGCACTTCTCAGAAGTTAAATCTCATTCCTTAATGTGTACCTGAACAATAATATCCTATATAGTACCAAAAATAAATGTTCTTCCATTTGTTATATAATTAAAAAGTATCCTCATTTTATAAACATCACTTGCTTGTTTCGAATTAGCTTCATAAATTTACGGCTCCCAAAATTAAGGCCAATGGCTACCCCTACACTAAAGCAGTCATTTTTTCTTTAAAAAAAAGAATCATGGTCGTTATAACTAATAAACAAGGATATTTCGGAAGTGGATTATGCAACAAAAATTGTGGAATGAATTTGTGTTTTACTATTGATTTACTTTTTTTTCTGCAGTAGGATCTCGTTTATCTCTTATTGTATACCAGTTGTACAAGATTACTTAGAATTCCTTCAAATAAAATTTATATCACACAGCCAGGAAATTGGAAGTATACTTTTATTTGTTCATATAAATATTTCAAATATGTGTGTTAATCAAACCTTTTCTAATAAACGTTATTTGGAATAAATAGGAGTTTTAAAATAATCGAAATGGCTCACTCGGTTTCGTTTGTGGCCTGTATTTGGGAGCTCAGGGTTCGATTCCCATTACTGGCCTTCTGGGTAGCCAGACGAATACTGGGTAGTTTAATTACATCCCCCGAATTTCCTGTCGCTCCATTTCACCTCCATTATCATTTCACATCATCTCTCGTCTGGTAATCTTTCAGGGTAGAAGTATCGGCGGGAGTCTGAGCGTTGCATGGCAGGATGATAAACTCCTGGTAAACACCGCCTCCTCTGGTGGGGATGTTTCCGGACCACGGTGGTTGGTTTGCCGGTTTTACTGTCCTTCCCTCTGACGTTACCAGGGGAACCTCGGGCAGAACATTCGAACCCCTCCCGAAATGCAGTTGTTCGGATTGGGTTGGACTCGAGGGGGCAGTGAGTTCACGATACCCATGGGAGATTGGTTACCTCCGGCCAGGCTTCGGCCGCCCGGGAGGCAGTGGCTTGCCTAAAACGTCCCGGGCACCGGCACTGCAGAGCCAGAAGGTGTGCTAGATCACCAGGCGGCTCCGCCGAGGTTATTCGGTAGTCTTCCCTGCGGGGTTGACGTGCGTAAGTGGCGTATCCACTTCCACCCGTCTTGTTTTGATCTTTTTAGACTCCAGGTATTGCCCTAAGGAAAGCACACTGGAGCTTTCCATCGCTCCCGAGTTGATAGAGGCCGGAGTCTTGGAACTTTCGGGCTGGCCTCGTTGTACAATGTACTGGCCTTCCAGGGAGGTGGTTAATTGTAGGGACCCTGCACTCTGCACCATCGTGGCTCCTTGGAACGGCCGCCCTCTGTCTCCTCTCGCCTCATCCTTCATCCTTCCTCCTGGGGATGCTCCACTAGGGGCATAGGTGCAATATACCAAGACTGGAACTCCATGTCCAATTCCCTCCGTAGCATAGTCCAGTGTCCAGTCCAATGCAAAGAAATTTACGCTTTTGTATAGTACTTTTTTTGTCTCATAGTTTACCCGTTTATATAAAATAGACGTAAGATCGCCAGTTATTGCCTTAAAAATTAGATGTGCACTTTATCATCAGGTAAATTAAAATATAAAGTTTTTGGTCGAAGCCATCAGTTGCATCGTCAATCTGTTTTTTATATTATATTTATTTTGAGAAACCAAAATTAAACGATTTTTTTTAAAATGTTGAAACTGTTTATTAGCCTAAGGTTGGTAGTATTTTTTTCTTTTAAGCGTAGAAACATCCTTTACATTTTTTCTATTTAAATTGTTCAACGTTTTATGTTTAAAATCTTTATTAAAACGATTGACTAAAACAATATTAATGTGTTTATATTCTTTATTAAATCCCTCTTTATTTAGGCATAAATTTATTATCCTGTAAATTAAACTATTAAAACAGCAAAGTTATGTGGAAAGCGGTTAAAACTTCTATTTTTACGTAGAGAAGTTTTCCTATAAATGCCGATTCCTGTAGTTAGTGTTTTGTTTAAGATAAGAGACAAATCTGAAGTGAATGTGGAGACGGTGAAGCGTGTACGGGATGATATTGTTGCATGTGCTTTGAAGCATTGTCGTATCGAGCGAAATGCGTCCAACTTGGTTGCTCGTAAAACTTTGTTGGGTGACAGAAGCTCTCTTGAAGTAATTCAGGCAGGCACGGATACCTTCGTGCACCCCGAGCTAGGATGGATCGATCAGCAGGAGGCGCTGAATTGGCGGCGTGTCGGAAAACATCGGAAACACTCGACATTCTCCGTCGCGCCTACATTTCACGTTCGCTTTTTGCGCATAGCATTTCTGTGCATGTCAGTTTGGCGTGAAATTTACAAACTCGGAGGGGATTCGCGACCAAGAGCTGCGGCGGTAGCTTCTTGAAGAAGAATGAGTAGGGGAAATATTTGTTTGAACTTGAAATTAAGCAGAAGGGCCACCAACTTTCAATAACAGAGCGAGACATCGGTATAACCTAGAACTAACTGCAAACTGCATTCACTTAACATGCTTTTCTTACACATTCAGTAACAGCTGCGATTTGATCCAATCTTCGACATGGACGCACTGCAATATCCATTTCTATGACAGAGATTGAAAGATAACGAAGATTACAATTCAACATTTTAGAAGAGTTGCCCTCTGTACTGTATATTGCATATTTACCTTCCACCCATAACAGCATATGTTTATGACTTAAAATTTTATTGTGAATATCTTTTTTTTTTATTAATATTGGTGAACAGTTAAAAGTGATTGTTATTTAGATTTTCTATCAGACTGCTGCACATGATCAGAATTGCTAGGGTACAAAATAATGAGTACTTTGTACATTTAAACACATGCCTCCCTGCCCACCTCGCTAGCATAGACGGTAGCTAGCGTGTCTGCCTCACCGTCAAGAGGTCCCTAGTTCGAATCTTGGTCAGGATGAGTTATCTGGATAAGATGTTTTTTTCTGCGGTTTACCTTTATCCTGAAAAATGAGTGATAACTCATAAGTTCTATGGATCCTGAACTCGTTTAACATCATTTCATTCATTGTCCGATATGACTCAACTTTAGGGGACATCGGTCTGTCTCTGTATCGTGGTGATAGTGTTCACGTTCAAGAGGTCCCTAGTTCTAATCTCGGTCAGGGTGATGTTTTCCCTTACCCTGAAAGTTGAATGTCTGGTAATTCTAAGCTCTATGGACCCTGCACTCATTTCAACATCATTTCATTCATTGTGTGGTGTGACTTATCGTTGGACATTTGTCCGTCTCTGTATCGTGGTGGTAGTGTAACGTTCAAGTGGTCCCTAGTTCTAATCTCGGTCAGGGTGATAAGGTTTTCCCTTATCCTGAAAGATACATGTCCGGTAACTCTAAGCTCTATGGATCCTGTACTCATTTGAGCATCATTTCATTCATCGTCCGACATGACTTAACGTTGTAAATTAAAAAAAAAAAGGAATACTCGCTCGATGTTACAATTTTGTTTAGATTTACATGCTGTAACCAGTTATGTTTTGCTGTTTAAGATCAGCTGTTCTTGTATTCCTTAGAAGTCTCCGATAATGCAAAATCAGATGAGAAAGATCGTGTTCGCTTTTTGAGAGGCGGTCAATAGCAGAGTTGAGAAAAGCATCGATTCTTTTGTTTTAACTCGTGTAGAGATGAGTTCGTGATTACTGTTGAGGCGGTACTTTCCCTTTTCTTCTGTTATAATTATCATCACCACTTATTTCCGGTTTGGCAGTTCCTGTTATAGTTTTTCCTCAAAGGATAACCATGAGTTTCTCTGCAAGACCAATCAGCTGGACTTCAGTTTTAACCTGCTTTAAGATACCTGGATATCTATAACACACCAGTCTATTTTAGCCTTTCATATCTTTCTTTTTCGTCTGAATTTACGGCTTAATTTTATTCTCTACAGCTGCCCCCCCTTTTCTTTCAGCTACATCTCTTAACAAGCAATATTTTTCTGGGGCGCTAAAAGTCTTGTCTTTTCCCTTCCTGTATTATTCTTTCTTAGCTTTGTCTTAAATTGGTTTTATTCGTCCATTTTATATTCTGAGTTCTTCATATTCATTTCCTATCGCTATTGCCTCATTTCGTAGCAAGATATACCTACACAATTGCGGTGAGATATTCTACACTCCACAAATCTCTAGTTCAGTTTATATATACTTTTGAGGTACACAAGAAATTATCCACTTGAATTCGCAAGTATATTCTTTACTTTTCTTTCAATAACCATTTTTATCTTCAGTTTTTCTCCGTTATCTCCGTCCCATTTCGACTATCAACGAACATACCTACATCTTAATCACTTCCCTCTACAACGCTTCCCCAAATTCTCTATATAAGCACGGTGGGTGATATACTATAAACAGGCTTACCACTTTCTGAACTCAACATTTCAATAGAAAAGTATATCACAGTAAAGCTAGAAACATTTATAAAAACAAAACACATTTTTCGTAGACTTCGATGTTTAAGGCCAATTTGCGAACTGTAGTGGCAAATCACTTTCCATTCTTCTTGAGCTTATTATATCTTCCCTTGCAGCATCTTTGAATCCTTAGCAGTTATGTAGGCCTTTTGCGTCTTTCTTAGTAGGCGGTTCATTACACTAAACTGTCACAAGTTACATTAGGAACTGGAACAAGTGACATCAGCTTCTTTAGTTTACTTACAAAACTTTGGTCCTCTTAATATGTTTTACCCAACGCATATGAAACTTTCACGTCATATAGTTTATCCATTTTGATATGAAGCAGTAAATTTTCCATAGAACTAAAAATGCATTCCATTGAACAGTTTTTCCCCCATGGATTTAGCCAAAACCCAAACTTAGGCCAGATTTATTGGCAGGTTAAAATCTTGCCCAAATTTAAATCCCTCTGCAGCATTCCTGAACACCTCTTAATTCTGAACTACACCCATTAGCTTGAAATAAAAATTATCAAAAATTTTACATGAGAGGAGGGTATTATGCAATATCATTTACATTTCTAAAAATAACTTGTTTTTAAATAAAAATCGCCAAATCATCACGAGTACATACTATAACTGTGATGACTTCACTTGTAAAAAAGAACTGCTGTTTATTTTGTTGTTATAAAAACAATGTATTTAGAAAAATGTTACAAATGGAGGTTAATATTAAATAGTCGGGTATTATGGAGTAGGTGGTTTAAAACATTGAAAAATGAATTAGATTCCATAAAGCATGAAATATGATCGGTTTAAAGTAAACAAAACATAGGCGTAGACCATAGCAGTCTAGAATAACAGAAAAAATAGGTTTTGTTTGAATTTCAACTAATTTAATTTAAAAATATATATACTTTGGATTTAAATTAGGCTATATTTCTATTTATATAACTAATAATAATTATTTAGCTACTAATATTTTACTCAAAACTCACTTAACTTTATTTATATTCACTATGTTGTGTACGGTTGTTTGGAATATTATACTTTTTCATCGAGCATTAAATACCTGGTATACACAGCATCTTGGACAGTGACAAAACACTGCTAGCTAAGAAATGACTATAATTTAACAAACTACAATTGTTTTATTGTACTTTATGCTTAATCTAATTTGGTCTTAACATCGATGTTCAGTCACATGTGTACTAGTAGATTAAAATGCTTGAAAATTTGCCAGCAAAAACTTTTGAATATCACAAAACACACTTAATTCTGTAGCGAGGGAAATGACAACAAGCTGTCAACTGTCACTGCAGTGCATCATGAGAGTCTTTGATGACTACTTCAATCCAATCCCAAGTAAGCAGCAAACAGAGCCAAAATCTTGGTATTCCATATTTCCTGACTATTCCATAATACCCTCCTCTCCTGTACCTTTTCCCCAGTAATACTTCTCTTAGGAACTATTCTTGCTTTCTCTTTTCCATATTTTTCGATCTTTACTTAACTGTTTTCCCAGAGTTTTCCTCTTTTCTATCGGTAATTTTCTTCCTCGACGATACCATTGCTTCCGTTCTGGGCATAAGTTTGCTTACCAATAGTTTTGCGTTATTATAGACATTTTCATAAGATTTAGGAGGAACATGCACAGCAAAGAAGTTATCTTCGTCTTTAAAAGCTTTGCATATGATCTAGGAGCATTCGGCTGCCTCTTGGGGCTCAAAATAAAGGAGACATTCTAGCGGAATAAAAGTGACAACCGGTTGGATCATGTAATTAACACTTCTCTGTGCTCTACATTCATATAATCAAAAATATGTGTGACAGCACCATGTTTTTTCCGTTTCTCATTTCGTTGGCGTTTACAAGAATACACTTGTTTAGTGACTATCGATTCCGCCAATCAAACGAACTTGATTGGAAACTTCTGATATTAACCAGTCATATGAACCTTTCCATGACCCGTTAAACGAGCAATAGTATTTGTTTATTTATAAACCCATCATAATATCAGTAAGAGACAGAGTACCGGAATGGCAAAACGTCGAAGGCTCCTTGTCCTCGGAGAAGGATGACTCTTCAACAACACCTCTATGCTGAGTATTTGTTTTTCTTTTCTAGTCACATGAATTAGCCTTTGCGATAGTCAGCTTACTTCCTCTGTCGAACACTTCAACTACTAACAACTGAATTTTAGTCGTTGCCAGACTGGCAATTCGACATTGACGCAACAATTGGGGTACCATCTCCCTCGCGACTTCACCTAATGTCTGCAACATATTGCTGCGCACTACTAACCCTCGTATCTAAAAGATGAAATATTTTATAAAACTAAAACTGTAATATATACGTAAATATAATAATAAAGGGGTAAGGAGATGTGACATAATTCCGAGAGATATTTCTGGAAAGTTGGTAACCCTGTAAATAATGATCCTTCCTTCTGTAGTAACTTTGGATTTAGACTTAAGTTATTGCTCCGTTCTTGTAAGCTCTGAATGACTATTCTTTTATCATGATTAGTCAAGATATTCTTTAGCAAAGCGTTTTGCTAGCTTTCGTTCGTGTCTTTGAGATGTAATGCCCATATGCTCTATGTTATATGTAACCCACTTTATGCTATAGGGTTCTCTGCATTCCATTTTTGTTACTCTTCATATTCGTCTTAACTCATTCCTACATGTGGAAGATGTGCAAATTAATACTTCTTTTTCCAATTATTGATAGAAGACTACCAGAAGTTTTGCCGCAATTGCTGTTTTTTACATTATATTTCTTACCTCAATTTCATTATAGGTAATTGAAAAAAAAAAGCATTGTACCTAGTTATGTTTTCAATTCGACTACGTAAGTGTTCTGTACTGATTGCCCAGGACAAGAAGGGAGCTAGAGGAATGTGCAATGTAATCACTTTTCCAGTCTCCTCGGGATGTATGCTCGCCTTCCGAATATGACAAGGATGAAAGGCTCGTTTAAAATATAGAAGTGTTGTCACATAGCTCACCTATACATAATACCTATCACTGCAACAAACATTAGATCTGGCAGCATGGGTGACTCATATGCACTCTCATACACTTCTTTCCTAGAAAACAGGTCCACTACTGGAGCAGATAAACAGTTCAAACTCCTCTGCCCTTCATACCCATCTAGCCTTCTTGTCGTGGGCATACAGTACAAAATATTTAACAATTTAGAATTATGTACTCTTCAGCTACCTTATCAATTCAGGTTTAGACACGGTTTCCCTGGCAATCTTTTGTTTTTTAAGCATTAAGATATATATATTCGAATATAGTGTGTTTGTCTTAGTTATAGCTCAAGTATGTGTACAAGACTGCAACCGACAATGTGATGTTACAGGTGTCGGCAGGCCAACACCTACAGCTAAGCGGCGACCTGAAACCCGGAGTATCGGTGGCAGCCCAACAGGGTATGTACTTCAGTCAGCAAGCCCAGGGGGCGGCTCCCCAACCGGGACCACCTCCAGGGCCAGGACCAAATCCAGCAGATGCGTATACGGTGGTATCTCAGTCACAGACCATCAACTTTACTCAGCAGAGCCTGCGGCAACGTCCTCCTACCAGCCGACAGCAACAAGAACAGCAAGCCAAACTTCTGCAACAGCAGCAACAGATGTTGAGGGCGCAGGCTCTACAGCAGCAGCACATGGGGGCTAGGCCCCCGCCACCTGAATACAAGGCTAACCCTCAGCAGCTCATGCATGGGCTAATGGGTCAGCAGCAGCAGCAACAACAACAGCAGCAGCAACAGCAGAGGTTCTCGGCCTCGACGATGAGAAGGGTTGGGCAGCAACCGATGCCTCCTTCAGGTATTTACACTCACTATCTTTCAAAAATACATATCACACCCAAACTTACTTCAGGAGTAAGATGAAATTTGTCTTAAAAAGACCACAAACAAAGAATTAGCTGCTCGTTTTATCTCCAAGACTACAAAACTGTGTACCTAGCCCCTTATTTAAAATGTTAGAAAACTGTAAATATACATATTACATGGATCGGTCATGGAGTGTAACATATAATCATATTTTGTTTATAAATCCATGTCAAGGAATACTAGGCCAATGTCTCCGAATAACTAGTTAAACTAGTTAAACAAATTTATAAACTCTGCAGTAACCAATTGACATTGCATCCATCATTCAAAAGTTGTCTGTATAAGTTTACAGTATTATTCTGCTTAGTGATGTCATACTTTACATTATTCATTTGTGACAGAATGAGCATGTATACAGAGTAACACTACAGTGCTTATCTACTGGAAGTCCGAATGATTGCTGTATCAACTGCATTATTCCAACAGACATCACCCAGCTCACACCATGTTTCCAAGATTGCAGAGGTGTTCAAGAAACACACAGTTTAAGTTCTTAACATAACTATCTGTAGTATCCAAATTCAAATCTCATTAGTAACCGGACTTTTTCTTAGGCATTTCCCTTATCCTGAATAGACAAATTTGCAGTATATTTCTTAAAATATTGAAACTACTTTCAGTGAAACAATGCAAATATTACAATAAAATATAATTGTGACAAACTTCACTTATCTGTATGAAAAATTATAAATTTTCCATGACTATTTTCACAAATACTAATGTGCATCTTCAGCCAAGTTGTTTATTTCTGTTTTGCATATATTTGCAACACCAGTCCTGGAGAATTTATAATTTTTCAAGCATATACGTGAAGTTTGTCACAATAGTATTTATTTATAAACCCATCATAACAGAAGGAAAATTTGGGTCAATGTATGAAACTTTATTAATAGTTTCCAAAATTTATTAAGTGAATTGAATATCAAAATTGAGTCATGATGTCCCTCCTTGTGAACACATATTTTCATTATATACAAATATAATAATTTGTAACTTAAAAATTCACTTATCGTATAAGAAATGAAACTTTCCCTATAAATTGAACAGGATCACGATTTTGTGAAACATTTTTCCCATCCTTAGCAAGTCATAAACAACATCATCATCAACATTACAATCACTAGATTCTTTTTTTTTACGTCCTCCAACGTTAAGTCATATCGGAGGATGAATGGAATGGGTGAAATGATGCTCAAATGGACCCAGGGACCATGGAGCTTAGAGTTACCCGACATTAATCTTTTAGGGTAAGGGAAAACTCCGGAAAAACCCTTATCCAGATAACTCACCCTGACCGAGATTCGAACTCGGGACCTCTTGAATGCGAGGCAGACATGCTACCATCTACACTACCGAGGCGGGCAATCGCTAGATGTCACTATGTTTTTGTTAGTACTACTAAAATCTGAAAAAGAAACAAATTTAAAAACAGAATCGACTGCCGGTGTTTCAAAATTCAGTATGCGATGTTTATTTTTTAAAATAAATATATTTTCCCAAACCATTAAATCTATCGGACTAATTAATTGTTTTAATAATGAGGATGTGAAAAAAAATTGCGATCCTGTTCAATTTATAAGAAAAGTTTCATCATTTCTTATAAGATAAGTAAATTTTTAAGTTACAAATTATTATATTTGTATACATTTGTTTGCTTCACTGTTAATAGCTTCATATTTTACACGTTTACATATTTTCATTGCTTGCAACAGTTCCTAAAAGTCAAAATCCTGTTGGATAAACAAATCAGGAGAAAAAATGTCTTGAAGATGAACCCATACATCCATCTATCCTCACATCCACACAAGCATACACCCAATAATTAAAAGAATGAAACTTATTTTGTTTACCAAGAAACAGTATTTATAACATTCTTGAAGGCTACTCATATGCTTCCATTTTCTGAAAACTTTTATTAGAATGAAACAACTGGGTCAGTAGTAACGTGGGCAGTAAAAACTTGAGTGGCTCATTGATATTATCAACATCAAATTGAAACTTTTAATGTGTGACAACTGTCCCATTTTTATATAATTTTTTAATCATTATAGGTGGTATCTGTATGAAGAATGCTGAAAATTATACTAAATTAGGTAAACACCTTGAAAAGTCCAGAATTTCAAACTGTCTTATTTATATGCACTTTTTGATAATGCAGAGTACTGATGCTATCATTAACTAGACAGTATTATGGCAAATCTTCCAAGTCCATACAAAAAGAGGAATTTTGTGCATAAATTTAAAATTTGTGATTTATGAGATTTATTGCCTGAACCCTGCGTGTGAAACTACTTAGTTTATTCCTCATAATGAAATGTGAGCTTAAAAAAATGCCACTTCTACCCCATAATTAACTGAGAAAACAAATGTTTTGAATTTAATTATTTATAATCAGAATGAAAGTTACATCTCAATAAAGAATCACCATAAAAATAAACATGATTATTTTCAGGCCCAATGATGAGACCTCAGCAGCAACAGCAGCAGCAACAGGCTCTGCATGGTGGTGGGGGCAGCATGTACATTGGACAGCATCACATTCCTGTGCAACATAGGATGGCAGGGTCCTATGTGAATCCACGCAGCAACCCTCAGCGTCCACCAAACGTGAATATGGGGCCCGACAGTCTGAACCTTGGAGGTCGCAGCAATGCTGAATGGAGGCATCTCATCATGTCACAGGCGCAACAGCAAAGCACTGTTTTTGGTGCACAAATGAGGCCAGCATTCAACCAGGGTCCTCACCAAGGTATACATTCTTAAACTGACTTCTACATAAGGGGTTGAAAATCTGTAGGTTTTTTTTTTTTTTTTGAGAGCTGTAAGGTAGGGTGTAATTTTCATTGGGTTCTGTATTGTAAGTGTAAAACTTTTGACACCAAAGAGAGTTGATTTGTGTACAAAGCCATTGAGAATAGAGCTGAAGTTTTTAGAACTCAAATTGACTACATTGTTAAAATATCTGAGCTTGTTTTTGAAAAATAAGAATCCAATTGGGAATGGAGGTTAAAGGCTCGACTTGAGAAATGCTTTTGTTTGTCAGATATACAGCCACATGCTCAAACTTTGTTTTCATAATTGATAGAACTATTTGAGGTTGATTTTTCTCATTATGTCCTCGCATTTTGAATTTTTGAATCAAAGAACATTTTAGAAACATAAAATTGAAACTGGAAGACAAGTCAGCAGTAGCATTTCACTCTTGGAAAGAGGTGTGATAAACCATAACAAACTGCCAACATGGGAGAGCATCGTAATATGGAAATTTATATTTAGAGATCTGTTACTGATGAGATTGGTGCACGTTGTCCAGCATAGACAATTTGAAGTTCATACTTGTCAGCATGAACTGAGAACAAGAGATGATAAGTTTCAAATTATCTATGTTGGACAGTCTGCACTGGTCGTCTCGCCAGTATCAGAATGCTCATCTCCAGCTTCAAACATATTTTGATGGCAATCAGCTGAGGATGTGTACAAATGTTGTCAAAACATGTCCTGAGTAAATTGTTGGTATGTAGGGCAGTTGCATTGTAAAGGTCAACTGATGTGATTCTGTATTTTAAATAAAACTTGTTCCCATGTAACAAGCTTCCAATAATATGTAAAATTAGTGTGAGACATTCTTTTATGCCACAATAATGCTTACAAGTTGTGTTTTTGTTGAAAGGATCATTTGGAATGGCTGGAACTCAAGGTGGTCTGCAGATATCAGCACAGCAGATGCAGCATCAGCAGCTAGTTCGTAACCAGGCACTTTCGGGATCTCCAGTGAATCAGATGCAGCTGATGCAGCAGCAGTCACTTGGTTTGCAGCAGACAGGTCCAACTGGAGCTCAAGGAATGCCTACTGCCGCACAGGTAAATAAACTTTGAACATGTTTTTGACACAGCAGGTGCCCAAAAGCTAGTAAAACTAGGTGTAGAGGATAGGAACAAAAGGTACAGAAGCTTTTTAAATGTGGTACATGTGCCAACTTTATATCAGAGTCTCTGACTGTGAAATTTGTTTGTGGCATGTCAGATATAAACAAAATGTGCATTGTGTAGTACTATATGGCATATGGTTTTAGAAGGCATATAGCTGAACCAGTGTGTGCACATGGTGGCTGCACTGTTACCATCTAATGCACCAGAGAGCGGAAGATAGAAAGAGAGAGATGAGGAAAGTAACATTTGTCAGTACGTAAACTTACGCAGCAGAGGATAATTATAACATTATAAACTGTAACATTCAATATTAACACGCTTCTTTACTGAAAATAACATACCTGGACTTCTGAAAACGACTTATTGTAGAGCAGTTGCTAGCTTAAATAAAATAAATAGAGGTTCACAAATTTCTGTACTAGAAGTTTTGCCCTGTTCCACAATAAGCGGCATAATATGTACAGTGACTTTCCATGCTCTGGCTGTTAGTTCCTGGCTTTGTGAAAAATTGATCTGGTCACGCACTTTCTCAGATGAAATTTCTTAAAGAAACTGTACGCTTTAAAAAGAATATTTCTGACCTGGGAGCATAGTTCTTTACCCTTAGTACCTGGCCACTGGTTCCAGGTTTTGAAAGTGACATTGTTAACAGTTCACAAAACATAATGTAAACATGTGAATTTTATTCTTATTGTCACAGTGACACAAAGTATCTTCCACTCAAATTTGCATTACGGACTGGTCTTGAACCAAACTTCAAAGAATGCGCACACACTTCTGGACTACAGTGATCCACGATTAGTTAATTTATGAACTAAATATATGCAGTTCCTAATGATATTTCGTAATGTTTCACTCAGTACTGTGTAATGAAAAGAAATAACACAGGGCAAGATTGGAAGTTGAAGCATAAACATGGGAGTTAGGTGTTCATTCTCGAAGTGATAACTCGAGAACCATACATATTAGAAAAATGGCCTTCATACAGGGTGCCTCAAAAATTCTTGCTGCATATGCCAAGGCATATCAATTTTAAAATTCCAGTAGAAATTTTGGGTATATGAAAAAGAGAAATCTGTGTATCTCATGCTTGTGCTATAAGTTCCAAATTAGGTAGTGCTGTACACCAATGATAGGACAGCCGCTCTAGGTGAGCTCTCCCCATCTCTGCCTCATATGCCTTCTAATACCATATGCCTTATAGTCACTATCACTAGGCACTGGAAGTTTTTGAGCAGTGGGGTTAGTCACACTATTAATTGAACATATGTTTACACTATCTCACTTACTTTTGTAGAATCAGAATATGTTTTAGAACTTTTTCTTCCATCATCAGCAGACGTATAAGTTTTATGAATTCATACAACTATCAATTGTCAGCTGGTGATGGGAGTGAACGTTCCTGAAACTTAAAAGTAAGTGAGCTAGTACTAATCATAGGGAAGGGGTTCTGACCCTACAGCTGCTGTGGTGCGAACGTTGTGTATCCCTAACACTTGTACTTCTGATGTGACAAACTTCTGAACATTCAAACCCCTCCTGAAGGGGAGCTGTTCGGATTGGCTTTGTCTCGGCAGGTTGGTAGTTCCCGACACCCATGGATATTGGGTATGCCTGGCTGTCATAGCCACCCAGATGGGATTGAGAAATGCCAGTATTAGTCTAGATAGCTAGTGGCACAGTTTACTAGATTTCTGGTGGCCTGACCAAGGTTATTGGTAGTCCTCCTGGATTGGCTGGTGCGCATAAGTGGTATATCCGCTTTATAAATTCAAGGTATTGCCCTAGTGGAAAGGTCTACAGAGCTACTATCATAGTGGCTTGCTGTTTTATAGAGTAGAAGTTTCAATTCCCGGGAAGACCTTGAACAAACTTTATACCCTCTACGAAGCGTTTTATACTTGAAGGTTTTTCACCCAAAAAGGTGATACAGCTGCCAACTTTTTCATTTGTTTTTCCTGTGATCTTTAATGTGAGAGCCAATGTTTGCTTTTGTTTTCCATTGTATTACTTTGCATTTTCTGGTTGCATTGTTACAAATGCAATGCTAAACTTTAAGAGTCAGTTTCATCAATTAATGTTAAATTATAACATTGTTAACACTGGCATCAGCATAAATTCTGTTTCATCAAAAAAGTTTTGGTGTAACATTTTATTAAACTTTGTGTTAGTTAGTTACTAACACTCCCCACATGGCAACCTTGGCCTTCGGGGTAACCTCACCCCACCAAGTGATGACCGGACCCATTTCTCAGGTGGAGGCACCCAGAGGGCGGTGTCCATTACCTCCGATGATAGGGTGATAGTGAAGATGGCGGTGAGGTGAGAGGACCTACAGCTTTTACCGTGGACTCCGAACCACGTTGGGCATAGGGGATACTTCACGTGTGCTAGACAGAGGTGAAGGCGTGGATAGGGCCGACTTAAAATCGCCAACCCCAGAGCCGGGAATCGAACTCGGGACCCTTAGAACGGGAGCCGCGAACGAAACCACCGCGCTACCCCGGCGCCCTTTAAACTTTGTGTTAAATCAATTAATATATGTTAAAATTTGGAAAACAATTGCGAGCAGGTTGTAGAGGAAATAGGAGAGCTTAGAATACTACTATCAGAAACATACCTCTTTCTCCAATGCTACAAGTGTTTATTACTCTTGAGAAATTATGCTTCTCAAAATTTTTGGTTAACAGTCCTAGATAATGTTAGGATTTCAAAAGCTACTGTGTATGGGTTTATCTGCAGAATTACCAAAGTAATTGCTTCAAGAAATGGTTATGATAACACACTTTCGTCCACTTTAATTTTACTGTAATGTTTACCAACAGTTTTAAACTGTTCTAAATGCTCTACAGGCTGTATACTTTGTGCCATTTTCTACAATGCTGCATTTTTCTCGTTTAATTTAAGCTTGACAGCATTATTGCACTTGATAATTCCACAAAACTTAGTAGTCAATTTTATAATTAACACCTTTTTGAATGTTGAAACAGTTGCATTGCACCAAGATTTTTCAGTTGCAATCGCAATTTGAGCCTCAAACATGCAGGATACATGCCTGTATTCTATGAATGTAACCTTGCTAGTGTAACGAGAGCAAAGAGTTAATTGCACATTATCTGCAATGTGTAGACAATGGTGCATCGGAGCTGATTCTGAAGCTGTGTAGCTCAGTCACCAATGCTTTTATCAGTTATGTTTGACATTAACAAGATGTTAACTGACAATTTGCTGTAAAAGCTGAGGAAATGCAAACAAGATGAGACAGTAGTTTTAATGTAATTTTGTGAAACCAACCTTACAAGGGAACTATGACTGTACTGACGCCGCTATGCACCTGTAAATTTGATGGTATAATGCCTGCTGTGCACCAAAAATCTACTGCGGAGAACTGCAATGCCCAAAACTGAAGCCTGGAAAGTGCCACATGCAACCACTTGCAGGTTGGACATTCATCAGCTCTGTGTGAGTGTGGGGGGATGGTGCTCCTGACGTATGTAATGTGTAGACTGCTGCCTGTCAGGGGTAGACAATCCCTCCTGTACAATGCTGTTTTATGCCTATATGTTTTTATGTATTCTGCACTCATTTTCGGGTACTTCCAGCTACTTTTGGCACACAAGTCCTCCATAGAGCAGAGATGATGCCTTCAAACTCTTAAGTGCATTCAGGTGTGAGCATAGTGATCATTCCCTTGTAATATATTTTATATTACAGTGAGTATTAATAGATATTGGTATCCCAACTATAGCATTCATGCTGTGTGTACCTATTTACAGATGTCAATGAACCTTCAGATGTCACAGTCGATGTCTGTAAGTGGAGGTGGAAGTGGTTCGCCACATCACCATCCTCATCATCCGCATCATCCTCCCCAGCCAACAGTGCAACAACAGTCAATGGTGGGTTACGGAGGGAGTCCTGTAGGTGCGGGAGGAGGGAACCCTGGTCCACCATCGCAACAACCCCCACCAGTCTCCAACTCAGTTGTGCCAGTTTCATCTACACAGAACGTAGTGTCTCAAGCAGCGCCAGACTTTAGTCTGGAATTCCTTGAACACCTGCCAACAGGCGACACAAGCCATTTCTCTGCAGCGGCACAGGAATTGCTCAATTCTCTAGATCCTGCCTCAACGTTCAATCTGGAGATGATATAAGAGTGTTTGTGATAGGCTGTGACAATGGATGGAGTACCAAAGATGTGTCTGTTATTTATTCTCATATGTTTCTTTAAGAGAGGAGAAGTTATTAAAATCAAATGGAAGGTGAATATTTGTATTTATCTTCCAAATTTTTGAGAGGTAGCTATATTTATTCTAGGTAGAAATATACCTAGTTTTTCCAGTAAACAGTGCAAAAGTGCCTCTCCCTCATTTTAACATACTATTGTGTATGTTAATTCCATCAAATTTGCAAGATATAATAATGCAAATTATTACAAATTTCCTAATATTTTATAATTAAACACAAAATGGTTGCATTTGAATCACAGATTACAGTGAAAAAAAAGAAAACGTTATGAATTTTAAATAAATTCTAGCAAATTTGTATTGGTGTTTACATTTTTAAGTAAAACTGAATTAATGCCCTGTGGGAGACTAGTTTAAATATGGGAAGTAATTTGATTGCATGGGCGAACATCTTCAATACCCTTCATAAGAGTTGTGTGTTATTGTTCAACAATTATACTAAAAATATATATATGATCTCATTTCTAAAATATTTCTATTATGTTTAATATCTTAATAATCTTAAAGGACACTGGGATTGAATTTTAGAAAAGACTAGTTTTCAACTACAAGTTTTTAACTACCAATGGTCATGTCATATAAATAGAGTACAACTTTGAAGTAAATTTGGAAATACAGTTTTCACTGATTATGTTGGAACATTTCATGTGAATAGATCATTTCTAACTTAAAAAGATTTTAAGGTTAGTTAAGATTAGTTTTAAGGAAAATATGTTCTTCTTGTATGACTCCAAAACTTCAGTCATAGTGTCCATTAAGATAGGATCAACACTGCCAAATGGTCAATAAACTAAATTCTAGACATTTGAAAATGAACATTTCTTACTAATGAAACCACTTTTATGGGACTCTATTGTATTTTTCAATGTTCAGAAAGAAGTTTTAATGGCTTTATGTTACAGCAATTACATAAAAATGTAATGAGCGTGAAAATGTTCTGATGAAAATTTGCCAATAACAGCAAGGTTTTCCTTTATCCAGGCCACTATTTTGTTAAAGCAAATATCCTGTTTTCTGTCTAGTATGCCAACTTAAAAAAAAAGTGGTGCAATAGCCCTAGTGGGCCAAGACCTGCCAACCCAACTGCCGGTCTCACGCTCACATACGCAAGGCAGAGGTGGGCACTCATCCAACCGATATGGGGAGGAGATGTGATCAGCCCCCAGTTGAAAAGTTGGCTTATGCAACCAGGGCCACTACCTAGTGTAGCTCCTCAGTTTCCTTATTATGCTCGGTGGGCTCCGGTCTTATACCCAGAACTTAAAATCTGCATCCTCCAAGGGTGGAATCGATCCCATCTGCCATCCGTGTCAAGGAACCAAAGTAGAATTCTCAGCCCACAACAGCACTGTGCAGGACAGTATACTAACTAAATTAAGACTAAATTTGTGATGTGGAAAGCCTGTTTTAAGCTCCAAAAAATGGAAAATGTAAAGGAAAATACCATTTGTTTGAATCAAAACATATACACTATTTAAGTTAATTGATGGAAATTAATCATTTTTTTAAACAGGCCGTATATAGGCTAAGGATTTGGATAGATAGTCAAGTTGGCCAGGATAGCTCAATGGGTAAGAGCGACTGGATGGAAACCAGGAGATCCATGGTTCAAATCTTGGCCGTGGCATTGAATTTTTCAAGTTGACTCTATCTATTCATTATTTGAAAATTGTGATTGTTCTGTGAAAGTGTCATATCTTTTTTCTTGAATTTACAAGGTGCCGTTCTGGTATCAAAATGAAATTTAATGTACTCTGTATATATTTGCATTTAAGCTTTCTGTTTGCAATTACCGTTTTATTTCAGCAAAAGAAATCTTTTTCCTTGTGATGAGGTTCACAAAGTCAATGCATTTTATGATGTTTTAATGTCATATTTGAATTAAACTATTTGAAAACTATTTGTTCATTTAGTCATAAGACAAAATATGGAATTGCACATAAAAATTAAGTTTGTTTTAAACATTTAACTTTGAGAATTTAAGAGATATGGTCCTATAAGTGCAAAATAAGAAAATGTTCATTAAATTTTATTATTAGTTGACATATCTTCTTGAAACTGTTGAAAGTATTTGACCAAAGATTTCAACTACTATTTTCTATGGCTTTCTTTGATCAATCAGATAATTGTACACCTTCTTACGTCATCTGTCTATTATTATTATTATTATTATTATTATTATTATTATTATTATTATTATTATTATTATTATTATTATTATTATTATTATTATTATTATTATTATTATTATTATTATTATTATTATTATTATTATTATTATTATTATTATTATTCATTAAAATTATTGGGTATAAATTGTATTGTTCAAGTGAAGTTTCTTCCAACATCAAATCAGTATTGAATAAAATTAACTTAAATTGGAGTAGGTTTGGTACTTAATTTATTTAATAAAGCATCCAATGGCGTCTGTTAATTTGTTTATTATTTTTGTGGAATTATAAATTTAATAGTTTTTGACTTTTTATGGATAATTTTAATGAATGTGACATGCAAAACTAATGTTTAAAAAAATAAAAGAAGAAATACCAACATAATATAAGCTCATCTATGTTCAATTACTAAATAACAGCGTACATTTTGTAAAACACTGAAGCTACACAACACTTGGTAACAAACTTTATTTATCTATCTGTTTTAATATTGACGAATCCTCCGGGACCAGTTCCATCACATCCTCAGCCGGTAGACTGATTAACCTTTTGGTCACTTCCGGTACCTGACAGATAGTTCGCTATCTTGGTGCCATCTAAGTGATAAGTGAAGTTGGTTACCAAGTGTTGTAGTTTATTTGTAATAACAGCATACATAATCATCATAAGGAAATACAGAGTTTATTGGCACAGAAACAAGTGAATATTAAGAAATCAATAATCAATAGATAATCAAATGATAAGTGAAGAATCTGAAACAGTTGAGAGTTAAAGAAGCAGACACATCTTTGGCATCTGGAATTCTCCCTCCTTCTTTGTAATGCACTCCAATAAGTACAAAGTTAATGGTGAAAACTTCCTTATCAGTCTTGCCATTTTTAAACATGTTCCCTCCGAAACTTCGAGCTGAGGTGGCATACAAAACACTGACTTTTGGGTGCTGGAATTTGTGTTTGTTTGTTCGTCCACTGTGTCATGTGCTTGTTGTTCAAAATGTTACAGATGAATAGTGAAGTAGGCTGTAGCCTTCTTTTTTTTTTTTTCATTTAGAGAGCTTTAAAACAGGAAAATATATATAACAAAATGCATTTTATCATTTGATCTTCTTCTTGCTGCAGCTTATTATGTAATTCAAAAAAATGACAGTGTGTAATAATGCATAAAATACAATAGAAGCTTTAGTAGAACCACTGGCTCTAAATTTCTTTTTGTGATTACAAAGAAAGCCAGAGTATGCATATTATTTTCTCTACAAAGAGTTCTGTGTGCGTCTGCAAGGCAAAGTTGTGGTCACAGCTACTTCTTGTTCTCCATTTTCAAGACAACAAAGGTTTAACAAGCATTCTTTGGCCACACACATAATAAAAGAATGTTTGCAAGCTTTTACAATTACTTAGAATTAATTGCCCTTGAGCTTGGTTAGAAACTTTTGAGCAATAGAAGTTCTGTAATATTGAAAAAGCTGAAGCTTGCATTGATGATGTGTTTTCAAGGAGTTTGTAAACGAATCAATGGAAGTACTAACATCTACCAAATAGTAAAAATTGTAATTTGGTGATGTTTTAGAAGTATTAAATTATTATTTTAAGAATATGCTAAAGCACATGAAATAGCCTCTTCATGTCAATAAGTCCACATATATAGTTCTAAGTTTAACTGGCATTTTTTTCAAGTTTTTAAAATACATAATGTTTTCATGCATGTGTCTCAAATCGTGAAAACATAATGGTGATTTAAAGCTGGACGTCTAGCAAGTAAAAAAGTTTGCTATTGCCAGTGCTGTATGTTTATTACATTAATTTGTGTGAAGATGCAAATGATGAATTTGTGAAACTAGTCCCACTATAATATACAATGTCAAAGATAAATGAAGTTTAGTTACTAATTATTATAATTTTTGTATGTTATGTTAATTAGAAAGAGCATTAAAATGAAAATGAGCAGAAAGTGACTTTTATCCCATTCTCTTGTGAAAACAAACATGTCAACCACCTCAACAGAAACATGTTTATTAAGCTAAGGAAGCCATCATAAAGGGGTGGGGGGAGGGCACTCAACTGATTTCCATGGTCAGCTTTTTATTTATAATTATACATATACCAGTTTTATGAAATAAGTTGGTTGCATCATTAATACTGCTTTAATGGTTTTAATAAAGATTTTATGCATAAAAAGATTTAAAAATTTAAGTATCAAAAAAATGTAAATGACGTTTTTGCCCTTTAAAAAATAAAAGATGATTTAATTTTAAAGAATTTGATATAATTTTGGTTCTTCAAAAGAAATATAATATAAAACATTTGCTACATTTTTCTAAAATTGATAACATTTCCAATAAACAAATCAGGCATTTATCAATTTATTTGTTTAGATTGCGACCAAGTTTACTGATAAATTTTTCACGGCAGATCATTTTTGGTCATTTAATCATGAAATAAATCCAAGATTAAATTATTAAAGCAATTAAATGGTCCGTTATGTTTAATGTTTGGAAGAAAATGTTTTTTTTAAAAGAATAGAAATTGTGTCATTAATTTTGAAATTCTGCCAGTCGATTCTGTTTATTTCATTTTTAGAGTTTGGTTATAAATACAAAATTAATACTTATGTGTGATTGCAGGAATTTAGTAACAGTGACATCAAAATTAATTGAAAAAATTATTTCTAGTTGATTGTTTTTGACATTTTGTCACATATATTTTTGAGGGACTAGTTTCGGAAGCCATTGTCTTCATTATCAACCTCCTTCGAACTGTCAGTTGGAGAAGTTCGCAAAACTTCTCTCTTGAATTCTGTGGAAATTTCCTCAATTTTCTTAAAAGATGAGTGAAGTTTGTGACAATTATATTTTATGTAGTAATTGTTGCTTCACTGGTGTTAACCTCTGTTTATTACGTATTAGTTGTGGTACCAATATTATGTATTTCTCCTGTCCTTGTTCAGTGAGTTATATTGAGGAATCAGAGGCTTTTATTAGTGATTCTGAAAGCTTATTTTTATTTCACTATTTATTTCTCTGAAATTTTAAAATACAAGTCTGTGTGTGTCATTAAACTTTACAATAACTTGGGCAAATTTGAAAAGATGACGGTGAGTCCTGAATGGATGACTTCCTCTTTAGATATGAATTTTAATTTGGGAAAGTTTTGATAGGAAGTAAATGTTTTATAAATAAAACAATTTCATAAGGGTTTAATAATTGTATAAAGATAATTGTGTTTAGAACTATAAATAAGAAATTCAAATGTTAAAACATAAAATGACAGACAATATTTAAAATATTTTTTCACATATTTTGAACTTAGAACTAGGAAAAAACTTAAAGGTTGTTTCATGCCAAGCAATATTCCTAAAACAACTTGTATGAATATCTTCAAATTATGATTGCATAATTAAATTCCATTGATTCATGTACAGCCCCTTGTTAAAACTTTGTTACCGGATGCATGCTCGTATGTGCCACATTCACAATTGGTACTTACTGTATGTATATGTGATGTGAATTACATGATGAGTGCAGTAACTGTCTCCACATGGTTTAAATTGATTTGTAGAAACATGTTATAAACGCTTTGATAACATCTTCATGCAAAGATGAAAGGGAAGGTCATAATTTGACCAAATAAAAATCAGCAGCTTTGTGGTTTAATCTCTCATCTTACACATCAAGAAACAAAAACTGCAACTTAGCTAAATGTCTATATAGGAAAACCACAAGGGACCAAAGTTGGCTAACGCTTCTTCTCTTCTTCATGTTGCTGTCTGGTTGGTGTTTCCATAGTGTGGCGTGGTGTGCTGTGATGTTTATTGTGTCTGTGTCATGTCATCAAGAAATAGTTTGTATACAAATCAGTGAGAAGGGCTGTGGGACCACTCAGCAAACAAACAGTTACAGGGAGAGAAGGGGGCACATAGACGGGATACTGGGACACCATCCCACTGTTTAGGAGGTATTTACCAAATAAGAAAAGAATATATAGTATATGAAAACATTCTAGAATGCAGGGATCAAGAATGAGTCATTATTCTACAGAAAGACAAACGAATTACTTAAAAATTTTACGAACAAATGGAATCAGTATTTTGTTATTGATTTTTTTGCTGTTTCTTTTGATTGCTTATATCTAGTGAATTCAAGAAACATGCGAGGAGGTTAACTATATATTATAAATAATATAATTATTATATCATATTACTGTATATATTTAAAGAAAGAACATTGTTGATATTAATGATGATAAAAGTGTTACATGTGCAGAAAGTGAATGCAGCATTAAAGTAGCTGCAAACTATTACCAGGGCAGTCAGGTGTCGTTCAGAAATATTTTATGTCTGAAAAGTAATTCTAAAACACTTTTTAAAACTGTTTTGAAGATTTCAGTGGAGTATTGTCACAGTCTCTGCGGATCCTTGTCAATTAAACAGCTATTTGCTGTGCATTTGTTGGTTATGCCTTACCATGAGGGTTAGTCTTTCAACGGATGAAAGGTTTTTGTAATTTCCCACATACTGTGCATATGCTCTATCAGAAAAATCATACAGATAGCATCATAATAAATAAAATAATATATATATTGGTTGTAGTTTAAAAATTGTAAGCATTAAATGCATCTTCTTTCTCTCTCATATTTGTATCCAAAGACAGCGATTGTGATATCAAACCAAGAAGCAGTAGAAAAAAACAAAAACTGAAAGGAATATTCTCTCAGCTTTTGAACATGAGTTAATAGCCAGGTAGTAATTAGTTCTGTTAAATTTAGTTTTGGTCTTAGCAAATATTATGCTTTAAACAGTGGCAAAGCATGCATTGAAGTGCTGGAAGCACTGCTTCCCCAAGAATTCCAGGAGAAAAAGAAGAAAAACAAAAAAATCATGCCAAACAATATATTGTTTGCTTTGGATATATTTTCAAAATTTATTCGCAAACTTCTGCAGTGCTGCAGACAATATGACAGCTACTTAAAACTTGAGTGACTGAGCTCATTTAATACTGAATATTTCTGTATTTGCACATCCATAACCTTGAAAACCATGCTTCATAGAAAATTCTTACAAAGCTTTAAGTTATTAGCAAAAGTGTGTGAATTGCATACTTTCTGCATTTTAGGCTAACAGTTCAAGTGGTGTGGATCAGCTGTAGGAAAAATTGGAACGTCTGAGTGGAGAGGGGAAGCTTGTAGTGTGACCAGTCTTGCAATGCAAGAAGGGTCTACATGTGACTGTACAATATAAAGAGTACTGAATAGCAGCCTTACTTTGAGTCTTTGAATCATTATTCTCTCTTATTTTAATGAAAATTATTACTTGGAGCTTCCTTCGCTTTGAAAGTCATGCCTCGCCACTGGCCTTACATCAATACTTTATATCAATAATGCTGCACCTTTTCTTGTTTGGTTGTGATCAAGTTTGAATACTGGAATTATTGAATTTATTATCTACCAAATATAGAATCATTAAGCTAGATTATATACAAAAAGAATGGTTTTCATAACAGTAACAACTCTAAACAAGTATAAGCAACAAAGAGCATTATATCACATTCCAGCTTCATTTGGCTACCATCTTAGTGTCATTTTTTTTTTCAAACAAGACAGTTATATGTTTTGGTGAAGTTGTTCGTCAATGTACAGATCATGAAATAGTAAGCTTAGTATTAAGTAATTAAATACAGTTACCAAAGTCACTGTTATGGGTCAACGTAATGTCATGTTTCTTTTCTGTAAAATTTATAGTTCTAGTATGTTTATTCCCCACAACAGTAAGTCATGATTAGGGTTTTCATTATAAGATTTTTACAATAAAATCAGTTATAAAGATCATAAAGATATGGTTCATATTTTGTTCTAAGAAATAATTACCTACAGTTTAGAAGAAGTAGAAAGTTTATGTGTTAAGCTTTCACTGTGGTAATGTCTCCTTTTTTATCATGGACGATGCTGAACACAAAGCGCATCATGAGCCTTAATATTCGCTGTCAGTTATAGCAATAAATTCCCTTTGTTCAGAGCAATCGCTACTATAAGAACACTTTCTTTTTGGCATATAATTAGAAGAATAAAAAAATAAACTTTTTGCAGCACCTAAGCCCTCACTCTACTCTGATTTTGTTCCATTAACCAGGGGAAAAAAAACATTACTAGAATCAACCCACTTTGCCACAATGGCAATTTATTTACACCAGCGTGCTCTGGGGAGACTTTGTACTTCCCGAATTGGTGCTTCTCTGTCAGTGTTTGTATAAGAATTTAGAGGTAAATGATAACTTGTGTCTATTTGATTTCCTGTTATATGAGTTATTCTGGAACTTCAATGCATTATTTCTTGAATAAAATATGGAACAAATAAGTGTCCCAAGAACATTTTTTAAGATGTAAGGACATTTCTTTAAAATTCCATTTGTATGGGATGCGTGACAATTCTATTGATGATGACTTATAATCCCCCCCCTCCAAAAAAAAAAGAAATCTTTATCTCATCTCTCTTGCATTTTAGGAAACCAATGTTATATTTCTAAATTCTCGATAATGAAAGCAGGGTGATTGTAACATCACTCCTTAATCATAAGTAATATTTATAAATATTTAAGATAGATTTTGAACCAGGCTAATACTTGCATACAAGCTAATCCTAAAATTATTGAAAGAAATTAAATTTATCTATGGCTTTGAAAGATAGAATCAGAACTGAAAAATTCAATGCCATAGCCGGGATTTGAACCAGATATCTTCTTCTCTATGGTTAGCTGCTCTACCACTGACCTATTTTAGCAACTTGCTGGTACAGCATTAAATTCCCAACTGATCCGCTTATACCTTCTTAAATTTGGATTGACAGCAAATTTGTGGCATTTATAAGCCATATCGACTTGTACATATTTCTGCATCCATCAAGTACATCTGGAATATAATAAGTAGTGAATGACTTTTAAAGCAATTTTTTGGAAATTTGTTTTGTGTGAGATGAAAAATAAATACCACATACACATGGAAAGCTACATATTTAAAGACTGTTTACATTTTTCTTTGCTTTGGAAACTTATTAAGAATGGCAAATTCAGGTGTATATTCAAATTTTTAGTGTGCAACTGCTTTGTATCTTCATTATTTCCATAAACACAAATTAATAACAATAAGAATATGATTAAAGTATTGCCTGTTGCAAGTAATGGAGTAGGAAATTGGTTACAAACAACTGAAATTGTTGAGTAGAATCCAAGGAAGATGCTAGCATGACATGGTACTAATTCACTCCTACAGAGTTGCAAGCATTATTGAAATAAAGTATTTGTTTACAAATGTTTGTTAGAAACAATAAAATAGAAATATTTCCAATTACTAGTAACTTTGAAAAGGTAACTCTTCCGTTGCTGTAGTATTAGATGCATCACGTATTACAGATGTTTTTATGCCAGCCTTCAATTTGTTAAAATGTTTAAGGATAATTCCTGCTATAGTAACTGCTTTTCAAAGGATTATTGTTGAAGTAAGCTCTGAATGAAAGAAGTGCTCAAAAATTGTGATACCAATGAAAAGTTTGTTGTATCAGGTAATTTTTATGTTTTTAAGTGTATTTATTGATATGATTAGTATTATCAAAAGAATAATGACAGGATATCTCTGTTGGACTGTGCCTAACTCCATTGATAAGGGATTAATCATATTCAAAGCACCAAAATGACGGCTCTGTTGTTTTGAACCTTTTTGTTTCTTAATACAAGAATGTTAGGTTCTTACTGTATGATTCTCATGTAAATTTTTATGCAATGTTGTATGATAGTGTTGTCAAAATATGTATCAAAGTATGGTGTATCAAAAAGGAGGTATACCTTATATATTTATATTAATATTATTATTATTAATTATTATTATTATTATTATTTGTTGCACATTTCTAAGGACTATAATAAACATTGCGAGTGTTAAAAAAGAACCAATAACGAGATAGAAGATTGTCTTCTTGCCAAAATGAAAGGAAAGTATGTTTAAAACTGAAAAGAGAAAAGAAACCTTATATGTGAACAAACTTTATAAACATGATTTCATGGCTATGTTCATGTAAATTGTACAACATTGCTTTACCTTGATTTTGTTTGAGTTTATTTCATTTTGTATTGTATTAAGTTTAATGCAAAATTTACAAAAGTTACATTATTACAATTATATATATACAGGTTCTTGTAATAATAGCATATTTGTTTTTATTTGTTTTGAAAAGCTGTCTCCTACTTAAATCTTATTGCTATGAAAGCACCTAGCATATCTTTCCGCTTCCAAATAATCCATTTCCTGGAACCACATCCCATAAAGTTGTTTAAAAATTGCTAATTCATAAAATGTATGCTACCAGGCTTGGTGGTAGATAGCGAGTATCTCAAATGCATCTCTGCAGCATACTCAGATGCATGGAGTGTAGTTAAGTTGGTAGCAGAAGCACGGAGAAAAACATTGACCTTCAGGCAGGTAGAAACCGTCCTTCTACCGCTTCCTCACTTTATAAGAATAACCCAAAAACAATTACAGTAGAACCTCGTTTACCTGGCTCAACTGGGACCAGGACCGATCTGAGTTAAAAATCTGGGTTATCCAAGAATGATGGAAAAATGATAAAAAATGCGTACATCACCAAATATTTTTAATGGAGTTTATAAATTACTATCAGCACACTCTCACCTAAAAACACATATACTGTATGTATTGTAATACACTATGAATTTGTACTGTACATAATATAGCTACAAACTAGTCGGTAGTAAAAAAGACAGTGAGCTTTTGCAGTCTCAGTTTAGTGTATCACTTATGAGCAGCGTGATCTCGCATCCACTTTAATATTAGAAGTTCATTTGCCAATGTTTTGACTTGGCTCTTGAAATAAAGCATCAATTTCTCTATGTTTGTTACTGCTTGCATATGGGTCATAACCACAGCTGGTTTATCAACACTGCCTGAATCTGAACATTCTTCATTTTCATTTTCAGTAACACTGCATGATGTAGTAATACCTTCCTCTGTAATCGGTTTATAACCCTCGGTCATTGTCAATGTTTTCTTCTATACTTATATTTCTTCTTCATTCTTGTTGTCTGGCAAGTCACAAACACCTGGCAATAACTTTTTCCACGGCTTTATCGAAGTTTCTCTTCCAACCTGGTTCCAACCAGGTGCACAAGTGCAATGAATTAGCTCACCTGCAACAGAATTTGAGTAATGCACGTACTCAGAACAGGAATTTATCATCTGTAAAACAAGTCATTTACTACGTTAAACAACATAATTTTTATGTTTTAAAACCGGTCCAGGTTAACAAGTTTTACTGTACTGAACTGAAGGTTGAAATTATAAGTTACTTACATTCCATTACACAAGAAACCCTGCACAAAGTGTTCAGAAACATGTGCAAAGAGTCAAACTATGCCTATAGGAATGAAGAGAGCATTTTCAACATCTTCTGTGACATATATAGTAAGCAATCTGAAATTCAGTTAAGTTCCCCTTTACTCCCAGTAATAATTAGCAGGATCCATTGCCAACCTAAATGACATGAACGAGCATGCTAGTGCATTCACCTCACTGCAGAGAATCATCTGAGACAGCCGATATTTTGTTTAAAAACCCAGTCCAGAACTTTGTTTACATGCTAGAACCTCTGAAATGAAAAACAAACCATAGACTCTGCATTTGTTAGCATTGGTTTATTTACCTTTTCTTTTTTAAATTTATGTCCTCCAGTGTTAAGTCATATTGGATTATAAATGAAATGATGCTAAATGAGCCCAGGGTTCATAGAATCTAGAGTTACCAGACATTCATCTTTCAGGATAAGGGAGAACCTTGAAAAAACCTTATCACCCTGACCGAGATTGGAGCTCAGGACTTCTTGAACGTGAGACAGACATACTACCATCTATGCTACAGAGACAGGGCAATATATCAGCTATTATATGATGCACACCATCTACAGTGAAGAATAGTGTTTATTTCATTATTTTGTTTAGTAGATTTATTTTCAGTATTAAATTGTGTTGCTACCAACAACACATGAGGATAAACAGTTGCAATCTGGTACAGAAATTAACAGTAGTTTCATATGAGGAAGCCTAAAGGAATGCTCTATCAACTTCACTGCAATCTTCCAGTCTGCTTCATGTTTCCAGGATTAGAGAGGTATTTAAGTGATACTAGCAATTTATTCCTAACAAACATACCTATGGATATCTGGACACATTCTGCTTCTAAGAATTCATCACATAATCATAAAATGCACAAAGTGTATCAAAGCTGTCGGAAGATATTTGAGGACCTTCAGTAGTTTTTTAAAATGTTATTTGTTTACTTACAGTATATGAGTTTTCTGTTACTTCTTTTCTATTTTTTGTGAAGGATACTGTCTCTGTCCTTCATATTTCTGAGACCCTAGCAAGCATGATATGGATTTGAAATTGTGATTAACAGTGTTGTTAAAAGTGAAGCTAATTTCATGTTTAAAGACTTATTGAGTCATGTTTAAGTAGCTTCACTCACGTCATCTATTAAAAACAGGAACGTTTTTGGGACTGTCCCAATCCCAACCTCAGCTAATTGGCGACTGACCACTTATTTTTACAGTCATGTGAACATCTTCTAATTGGCTCCCTCTCTTGAACTATTTCATACATAAGTGCATTAGACTGCTCACCGATGGCACTTCAAAATTTAAAACATGTGGAATGCTGTTGTTGTTTTCAAATACAAGGCTTTGGCAATAAAGCCATTAGCTCACATGTGGAATGCTGATAGAGTCGACTTGAAAAATTCAATGCCATGGCCGGGATTTGAACCACGGATCTATCGGTTTCCATCCATTCGTTCTTATCCATTGAGCTACCATGGCCAATATGCCGTCATGACATTAAATTCTCCAATCGACTCACATATTTCCCCGGTAAACCACTAGGGGCTCTCGCATCTGAGATACACAGTTTGTGGCAACTTACACGCAACGTGCCGTGGCACTGAATTTTTCATGTCTACTCTATCAATCCAATACCTTAGCCTGTATACGGCTAGTGTGAAGAAATGAATAATTTCTATCAATTAACTTAAAAAACGTGGAATGTTGTTTACAACAAATTCAGTGGTTTTCACTCCAGAAATGAAAAGCAATGCTGATTTTTCTATTTGTTTATACTTTATGTTTCTCCAGTGTTCTGTTAATATAATTTTCAAATTCCTTTTTGTTCCATTGCGGTTATGCTTTTTAAAGGAGGACTTCTATATTGTGCAGATTTAGTTACCAATCAGATGAGAGTTTGGACTGGGATGGTCCCAAAAATGTTCCTTTTTTAATATTTGACGTGAGTGAAGTTTTAATAAAATATGACTCCCAAGTCATATGATGCAGATTTAAAATTATGCATATCCATGAATATACAACTTGTAAGATCCAAGAAGCTGAAATAAATTATTTCATACTATAGATAAGTAAACAGTAGAGAGATGAAAGGTTTCATGTCATAGAATGACATCTTTTAAGTGTCATCCTTTTTATAAATGAATGAATGATGCATAGTTCTGTAGCACATATGGAACTTCCTAAATGTACTCTTAATAGCAAGGTTATGCATTTGGCCCTTCTTTAAATTTACTTGTAAGAGCAAGTGGATAACCTTCCTTTGTTCAACAGTGAAGAATCTAAGAAAATATTTTAATTATCCATTTCCTTTTACCCTCGTATGGAAGACTTATGAATGGTGCTAAGGTTAGATGCCTGTTGAGGAACAGAGAAACCCTGGTTCCAAGAGAACATCCAGAGAGAACATTGGAGAAACATCTGCACAATATCTACCCTGCCTTCATAGCATAGGTGATGGCGTGTCTGCCTCACATTCAAGAGGTCCTAAGTTCAAATCTCAGTCAGGGTGGATACCTGGATAAGGTTCTTTCTGGGGTTTTCCTTATCCTGAAAAAAGTCAGGTAACTCTAAGCTCTATGGAACCTGTGCTCTTTTGAGCATAATTTCATTCATTATTCAATGTAACTTTAAAGTTAGAGGACATAAAATTAAAAAATAAAAAAGGACAATATCTGGTATGAGGGTGGAGAAGTGGATAAAAGCAAAGGTGATCAGGGTACAGGTAGTGGAAGGAATGATGGAGGAAAGCCATGTAGACATTAAATAAATCTCACATGCAGTCTTTTGGGATCGAATGGCTGTGTTGGTGAGAGATGAGCAGTCTAACCAAACGGCCATGATACTGTTGCATTCTTAATTCAGCAGTTATATAGTAATACGACAAAATATGGTACATAGTAACATAGTGATAGGTGTAATGATTTCATGCATCATTTTAACAGGTATATCATGTGTGGAGCATTGTATGTATAAGAGTGGATGTTCTGTGCCTTATTGATACATTTTAATTTGACCTGCACTTACTTTTCTCCTCATAGAGATATGTTCATGAGTGAAATGCAGTTACCATTGTCATGTCTCTGGCTTCTCAAAAACAAAGTGCTAACTGTACAATTCAATTTTAGAATTAGAATCTTACCATGCCCTGTCCTTTTCAGACACATTTCATAATTCTGCACTCTGAAGATTTTCTCTTCAAATCAAATAAAATTATGTTGTTGAAAAGGCTGACTGCATGCCCTAAATTTCCTGTCACTTCATTTCCCCTCACTTCTTGTTTCATATTAACCTTTCATCCTGGTTGAAGCATTTTAGGTTCTAATGTCGGCAAAGGTTTTGGCATGCATGGTAGGGAGACTCTCTTTTACTTTTCTTCTGTCTGGCCATCCTTAGTATCCACTCCCTCACCCCTCCCTCACAAGGGACACCCTGTCAGTGGTATAGACACAAAAGATTGTGTAGGTTGAGACACTAAGGTGCTAAACCTTGTCATAGTGTCATTTCCTGAAGAATAGTTGTTCATTTGTTTACCTCTGTGGTAGAGCAGTCAGCTTACATCTCATAGGTACCAGATTAGATAAGAGAGAGATTTTTCTTTAATGTATCATGGACTAAAAATGTTTTTCAGGCGTATGCAGATTGCTGAACAGTAATATACACCGATGACACCAGGATGTATAGTAGGTTCTTGTGATTACAGAGCTTTCAAAAATGCATATAAGTAAACAATGACAATGTAGAATAGTACTAATGTTTATGTTTTGTACAAAAGAGAAAAGGAAACATTTTTACCAAGTTGAAAACCATTTATACATTGAAACATGTTAACAAGAACATAGTGTCAACAGCAGTCTTTCAACATTACCTAACTATCTTCCAAGATTAGCGTTGTTACAAAAATATACTTGTTCTAGAATAAATTAACACTCAATAGGCTTTAAACGTCTTAGGTTTTAACTACTTAAATTTAAAAAACGTTAAGATGACTGATTTGATTCATTCTAATAACTAGAATGCATATAAAGTTCAGCAGTGTAATGCAGTAATGGGAATATAGCATCATAGTAGACTGGAATTGTGTTTGAGCACATGAACCAAACACACACAGACACACACACTCACACATACAAAAGGCATAGCTGAATATGGTTTTCTAAATTGACATATTTACTTTAATCAAAACAATTTGCTAAACATCTAACACATGTTCTTTCAGTCACTTTGTTTACCTTCACAGGTGTTAATGTGTACATAAATATTAGCTTTTATGTCATAGTGGAACTATTAATGATCACCATATTTATTTTTAATGTTACTAAAGTATGTTGTGTAGCATATTTAAGTACAAGTGCTTCCATGTCTGGAATGCACATTCTGGTGTTGTAATACAATACAGTATCATTATTTTGTTTGATATTAGACAATGTGCACACAACTAGCTGACATCAACCTGCTTCCACTTTCATTTTTTGACAGATAACATGCTTTTCTCCAATATGTCCCTTCTTAAAATTTTTGCAATCTTAGACTGAAGAATTAGTATGTGAAAGAGGCAATATGGCTAAGTGGGATGAAGGTGAGGAATGGGTTTTCCACAATATATTTACAACTTCACTGTACAACAGAATGTCCAGAAACATATTTGTCTAAACTATATTTATGTCCTTCAAACAAGGTAGCTTTTAGACTAGTATTATTATCAAGTGATAAACCTACAATTTTTGGATAGATTACATCGTACATAACCTCCCTATAAACAAATGAGCTGTACTATTGCCCTTACATGTCTTCAAAGGATTTATTTGACTAACTTTGTGGTTGAGTGTTCAATGTTCCACTGTCCTAACTCAGAGGTTCTGTGTTTAATTCCTGATTGGCATGGGAAGTTTTTCTTTAACTAAACATTCTGTAGTTTCTGCAAGTCTGCAAGAGGAATGAGTATGTTCAGAAGTAAGAAATAACAAAAATTACCAAAACCTAAGTTGCTTCTTAAGTAAAGCTCCTAAGTTTAAATGGAAATATAAAGCAGCATTTTTAGAAAAGGTTTGTGTGTGCACGCATGGTGTGTATGTGTGAAACAAAAAGCTGATTTCCAGGTATTCCAAGGATTCAAAGTTTTTCAAGTAAATTCCCCATATACCAAACTATCCTTTATATATACAAATTTTGGACAATTTTTATTTTTTCCAACATTGCTCTAATGATTTTGATTAAATTATCACATGTTTAAGACATTTTTATAAAAAATTAAATGTATATCTTGAATTCTCTGAGAATAGTCTCAGAAAATCTCTTCATTCTGGATAAGAAAATTAACTTCTTACTTTTTAATATTTTTTTATTGTTTTTACTGATTTCTAATCTCTTACTTTAGGCTTTAAAGTAGGTCTTCTGCCCTGAGGCAAGTCTTCGGTCTTTTTACCAGAACTGGGCTAGGCCATCTGCTGATAATGTGGCAGAGGTTATGTTTGGAGAAAACTTAATCAGTTTGAGGATATATCAAATCTAGCCGAGATCAGCGATTTGTCTCGAGGCGCTAAAAGATAATGGGTTATGTCGCCATCTCTAGTTGCAAAGCTCAACTATTTGTAAAGAATACACCAAACGTCACGTGCTATATGTGCTCGGCTTCGGGCTTCGGCTAATGAACTCTCGAGTGGGGGGAAATGATATCAGAGGATTAAACACTTCGGCGTAAGTTAATTGTAGCTATGGAATTAGAACTGCTACCGGATCCCCATTTAAAGCATTTGTTTGACGGTGAGAAAGTACTAAATGTATACGATTTAGAAATCACCAACTTGTCAGCAGGCGCCCCCGGCCCCGATGTACTCAAGAAGTGTATTGACATATTCCAAAAGGCTACAGCAGAAACACTGGTAAGTTCATCTCTTATCACATGTGCCAATTTTGAAGATTAATATTATTATTTTACATCCGCATACGCTTATGATTAGATTAGATTAGATTGATTTGCATTCAGTAGGTTCACTTGTAGCCAGAAAAGGCTGTGAACATTGAACATGTCTAGAGGTATAAAGTTTAATAGCGTATATATGTACAAAGGTTAACATAAGACACATGTTATAGTACACAGGCAATATGAACAACAATATGGAAAACAAAGCAGGGATAATTATATTTGATACAAAATGAAACACTTTTTAAACCAGCTTTCACTTGGCTTATGCCAGTACGTCTCAACCTTTTTGCAATGGATACCATTCTTGTTATTTATTAAATACATATAGATTAAAAATAAACTTTCAGCTTGCATCAAATATTTATAAGTAATGATTTGTCATTGGAATAGTTAAATACTACTTATAGAGCTACAGAAGCATTATCAGGATAATTTGTCATTCAGATAATCTTGTACAGAATAAAAAGATTTTGAGCAAAGGTACTCTCTAACATCGTTTTTAAAAGCACCGAAATTATCAACTTTTTCTTTAAGAACATTAGGAAGTGCGCCAAATATTTTGATAGTTTCATAATACACACCTTTCTGGAAGCAAGAAAGTTTAGCACTGGGATAATGGATATTATACTTTTGTCTAGTGTTTATTTTGTGAATTACATTATTTGTTGCAAATAAGGCACGATTGCATATGTGAGCACGGTATTTCTCTCTCCATGCTAATTGAAGTAATGACAGTTAATTCCTTGCTAATTTTACCTCATTGTAAGTCTTATGATTCCCCGTGAACCATGGCCGTCTTTTAGCCATTGAACTAAGAAGAATACAATTACACTGTTAGTAAAAATGCATGTCCCTCTTCCCCTCTCTCGAAAAAAGAAACTGTTTGGTAAGAGTTGGTAGAATGTTTTTCTCCAATTCATTCATTTGTTTTACTCCACCCTCTCGCTTTGTTTTGATGACATTTGTTTTCTATTCGGATTAAGATTTAAACATTCCTTGCTCCCTTTAGAGGATGTTTTTTTTTTTTTTTTTTTTGTAACTTACGTCCTCCAACGTCAAGTCATATCGGACGATGAATGGAATGGCAGAAATGATGATCAAATGAGCCCAGGGTCCATAGAGCTTAGAGTTACCCGACATTCGTCTTTTAGAATAAGGGAAAACCCCGGAAAAACCTTATCCAGGTAACTCACCCTGACCGTTTACAAGATGGCTGTAAAGTCTGCAATCATAGCATAACTGGCTGTTTTACGTTGACATTCAAAGCTTACAGGACCTTCTTAAATCTGACAAAATATTTTTAGAAAAATGTTAACATGGTATTTAAGTTCAGTATCTTCTAAACGTGCGACATGATTTTGGAGAAAATTCTCCCAGCCAAAAGTCCTCGTTGAATATCTTTCGTAATATTTTCTCAAAATTGGCTCTAATTATTCTTATTAATTTACTAGATATACATATATTTAGAATATGTTAAATATATCTTGAAGTTTCTGGAAATAGGTTATGTAGTCCCCTTCATTCAGAAGGAATCTATTATAATTTTGTGTAATGAGTATCTAAATCCAGAAGAAAACCTGTACTGCTTTAAAGCGTACAATATATTTAAAATTTCTTACGTATTTTTTTTTTTCCAGTATTTCAAGTTATTCATTATTATTAGTTTGAATTTTTAAAATACTTTCGTCATTTTCTTCAAGTGCTGTTACTAGTTATGTCATTGAAACAGTATGGAATTTCAAGGTCACATTATTTGATTTTCACATCGCCTTCTGTATTCTCTCTGTGCATATAATGAAATTTGAAATGAAAAGATGTCTGCAAACATTTAATCTGAACATGAAGTAGCTATAACTAACCTTTGTAATAATAGTTTGTAAAGGTGTAAAAACAAATGATTGTGGCTAGACAAAACCACGGGAACGTAGGACCGTTATATTCCGACACAAATATACTAAACATGTATCTTGACTGCGTAATTTAAATCAAGTTTTTTAATTTGTGGCGGTGGTTCTTAACCTTTTATTTTATATTGGTCGTGAAATATAGCTTAATTTTGTTCAGAGGCCTGTTTATCACGCTTGAGGTTCTACTGTCGTAAATGGGACCACCGGCTTTATCTCCCTCCAAAGGAAGTCATAGTAAAAAAAAAAATTACCACCCGGTTGAGTCCTTTGCTGATAGATGGCTTATTTGCATAGCTCGTTTATTGTGTTATGTTTATTGCTATTGATTTTATAGGAATGTTCGGGTGTCTAATTGATTTCCAACGATTACCTATCTGTTTATGGCGTAGGTTGGTCTATAATTTATTGTATAATAACATTGTTGAATGACCAGTTAATTGATTCAACGGAATCAATATATGAAAGTGGGTGAAATGATGGCCAGGATAAATTCAAGACCCGCTGAGCTAAAAGTTGGTTTTAATGAAAGCCACGGAACAAACTCAGACCCTTGCTTGAAACTAGGAAGTGCATGCAGTCATTGTAACGCCAAATTACTGACTTCAGCTGCGAGGTAGCTTTGGTAACGCTTAAATTTTTTTAGAACGGGTACAAATGAAATACGTGAATAGATGAATAAGACTCCTGTTCTTCTCTACTGAACCATACAGCTTTCTTGATGTTTGCAATGATTCCAGACGTTGAATCTGTAATTTTTGTGGTTTCTTAACATTTAGACCAGGGATGCCAACTTTTGGCCCAGGATTTCATTCTCATACTTTCCCAGAGTTTAAACTTCATGTTTCCTCCTTCACACCCATGATTTTCACGCAGTCCGCACTGATATACTGGAAGTTGAATATATTAACGAGAAAATTAGAATTATTAGGAAAATAAAGAAAGAAAACAGACACATAACGGGCGGAAACGAGTGGCCGCAATGCTCTCACCTCTTTTTGATTGCAGGACATGGGTTGTTGAAGGTTTGTGGCATTTCATTTGTACTTGTTCTGAATCTTAACTTTTTTACGATACACGTAATTTACCCACTTCCCTGTTTGGTGTGCTTTATTTGTTTCTTTCATAGTTATGGATGAAATATGACTTGAAAGTAAAACAATTGGTGTTTTCACGGGAAAAACTTCCAGTCAGACAGGACAATACCTGGGATTTTGACCTATGTAGTCCGAATGCGAGCCATATAGTGCTGTCAACGTTAATTCACCCAAAAAATGTGTTTCAGAAAGGAGAAAAGGAGCACGCATATCTTTTTCAATATGGCATCACTGCAGGACTTTGGGAGTTTAGAGAGGAACTGTCGAAATTTCTCACTGTCCGTTATGGCTCAAAGGTGTACAGGTTTGTAAAACTTTTCAGCAAATCCCTCTTTTGTATCATAATATGTAAAGATTTTGAGATGTGAACTTGCAGTGCAATGATGTGTTACTAGATAGATTTGTTACTTGCAGGCAACTGAACTGTTTCTTTCAGAGAGAATCTGATTTTGACTTGTGGAGCAAGCCATGGTCTGCAAATTGTTCTTACAACATTGTTGAATCCATATGGCACAATTTTTGTTGAAGAGGCGACATACATGATAGCTCTGGACATGTTCAAGCAGTTTACAGCTTTGAAAGTTATACCAGGTATCCGATTTACTTCTACAAATACAATGGTAGATATATTCACAGTTAAAGGACATTTGTATGCAATACAGTAATCAAGTGGAATGCTTACGGTGCCTCATTATGAGGAATACTGAAGTGTAGTATTGTAAATACAGTTTTCAAGCTCGATTTACCAGCTGTGGTAGATATAATGTATGCCAGACTTCAATCCTAATGTAAACAATGTCTGACACATTATAACATCTGCGTCGTTCAAATGTTCGTCCCAACCTCTCTGTATGTGTGTCAAAAATTGCGAGGTTAGCATATATTTACACTATCTACCAATATATAAATACAGTTAGAAATCACATACAGCACCGTTCAAAACTCTATAGGATGTTCATAAATAATTTAAACTAGCATTTTTTCTGTGCGTTATACAATATAATTTTGAATCACAACTGGAGTATTTTTGAAGTTAAAAGTGAATTTTTTTTTATTTTTTTTTTTTTTTGTTTCGTAGTCATGGTGATAAACAAAACTGGCAACTCGCATGGCCTAAAGAAAACACGCTAGCCTCAGTTTCCAAGGTCGTGGGCTCGAAACTGACGGAGGACGATGGCTTTTTGTTTTTCGGGCATAAAACTCCCTGAAATGATCCCCTTCGAAAGGAAAGTAAAGCTCATAGATTTACAGCTTGAAAAAGAATCTCAAGCCTGATAAAGATTTTGTGGATTGTATATCGAGATTTATATGAAAAAAAAAAAAAAAAACCTTAACACATACTTGATGTAAGTGAAAAAAAAATCCTAATCTTTTTATTTTGTTAAAAGTAACTCTATAGATTTTGTTATTATAATAGATACGTTTAAGAAATTTTTCTACTGCATTGACTTAGTTTACAATGTGAGAATCTCTCGTTTACTTACAGTGCCAATTGATGATCACGGTGTCGATGTTGAAACCCTAGAGCGAATAGCCAAAGCTGAAAGAGCCAAACATGTACGGGACAACAACGACAAGCTTTTCTGGAGCATATTTTATACAATCCCAATTTGCCACAATCCAACAGGGACCACACTTTCTCAAGGTAAACCAATGTGTTTCCAGTTTTTAATCGTAGCCTTATATCCCAATACACCGATGCACTAAAGGTTTGTTATACAGTTGTGAAACCGGTAGACGCCCAGCAAATGTTAGTTTGAGGTTATGTCTACATGACGCTGAGGCTTTAGTGTGAATAAATACAGAGTTTGCTATCAGTCAGAATTAGATGGCTGACTATATGATAAATTAAATAAAACTACAGATAAAGTTTTATGCTTTACTACAGATCGCATAGATAGAAATAATGTTTCTTTAATTAAATGCAGGCAAATGGCCACCATGTTCACCAACAACTGATTCTAAATTACCCTTTTTCAAACTTCCTTTCTCTCGTATTTCTACCGTGTATGTAAAGAAATACCAGTTATTTTCCTTAAGATGAGTACCTTTCTCTGTTTATTTGAGAGCGTGGATTGGAACACGTATGCTTCACTAAACATATTATTAATTACTGAAGTAGAATAAATATTCTTAATGAAAAATAACTCATAAGCATTAATATAAATTGTTAGTTTATTTTACACGTGTACAAATTATTTTCAAATTCAGACTTTTCGGCCTTACTGAGTCTAATAACTGTTGTACCTATGTATTAATTTTCCAGAAGGTGTAACATGGCATCTGCTGGGGAAGGCACATAAATAGCTATAGTTCAAAGAGAATAACATTTGACTGTGGGGCGCCGGGGTAGCGCGGTGGTTTCGTTCGCGGCTCCCGTTCTAAGGGTCCCGAGTTCGATTCCCGGCTCTGGGGTTGGCGATTTTAAGTCGGCCCTATCCACGCCTTCACCTCTGTCTAGCACACGTGAAGTATCCCCTATGCCCAACGTGGTTCGGAGTCCACGGTAAAAACTGTAGGTCCTCTCACCTCACCGCCATCTTCACTATCACCCTATCATCGGAGGTAATGGACACCGCCCTCTGGGTGCCTCCACCTGAGAAATGGGTCCGGTCATCACTTGGTGGGGTGAGGTTACCCCGAAGGCCAAAGTTGCCATGTAGGGAGTGTTAGTAACTAACTAACTAACATTTGACTGTGTGTATGAGAGAGAGAGAGCTAGAGAGAGAGAGAGCTAGAGAGAGAGACAGAGTCTTTGTTTTGTTGTACATGTTTTGTATAATATTTGTTTCACAGAAAGATGCAGATCATTAGTGAAGTTAGCGCGGAGCATAGATATGGCTATAGTGTGTGATGACGTATACAACTTACTTCACTATGACAGTGATACTCCAGTACCAGAAAGACTATTTGCTTATGACGTTGCTATGGAAGGATATGCAGGTGGTCATGTTATATCCAATGGCAGTTTCTCCAAGATTCTGGCTCCTGGAGTAAGAGTTGGATGGCTGGAAGTTGCACCTCGTATGGCTCTTATTCTAAGAAACTCGTAAGTACTGTTCTAATGCACCTGTTTGCTTTGTTTTATATGAAATCGTTTCCCACTTTTCAAATGTCATAACTTCTGACAAATGACAGTTGTTCCTTCTTTGTTACCTTAAATATTAAATATACAGAGCCTTTCAAATGAAACGATTTTGACATTCAATTCTACCAGGCCAGCAACCAATCGGAGTTCTATGGTATTATCATATTGCATTGCCCTTAATTGGGGTGTGATGAGCGCCAAGTGAATCCATCTCTAATAAATTATATTTACGATAAAACAAAACTTCAAATTTTGCAAAAAGTGATCCATGAGAGAGGCCTGGAGCAGTGTTTCTAATTCAACCGTGAAAACCCCCTATTTTAACTAAAATAGTTTTCATAATACAAATATATTAACAATTTATTATAGCGATGCAACACGACGTAAGTACTGTAATGAACATCATTATTGGTTGGTATGTTTGTAGTAATTATTAATCAGAACTGAAAAGTAAAATATTGACATAATGTGCTAACAGAATTAACTTGAACTAGCCAAGGTGTTTATTAATTCGAGAGAGAAACAGTACACTTCCTGTCAACCTGTAGAATGCTGCATCTGCAGAACGTAAGCTGTCATAAATGTTACTGAGGTGGGTATGTATTTAACCTATAGAGTTCAAATAAGTATTATGCACTTCTTCTATTTAAAACCAGGAGAAAGTGTACCTGCTCGATCAATTTGCAATTAAAATGGGACACGAACAACTCAATCCAATTGAGTTAGTGTGGGCTCAACAGAAATAATGCTTTAACACTGCCTGACGTTGAACGACTTATTCACGAAGTAGTTGACAAGGTAACATAGAAAGACTGCAAAAACTGCGCGAGACACACAGAAAAAAAACTGCAAGATGACGACTTTTGGAAAGAAACAGCACGTGACGAGATTTTGGACCTATTATAAATTTGAAAGACTCGGACGATGAAGACAGTGACAATGGCGAATCGTCTCTTGACATAAGTGACATTCACAGCTATATGGATGAGCCACTAACAGTTCCATTGGATTATAAAAATATATATTTTGTAATTTACGTCCTTCAACGTTAAGTCATATCGGACGGTGAATGAATTGGGTGAAATGATGCTCAAGTGAGGTCAGGGTTCATGGAGCTTAGAGTTACCTGACATTCGTCTTGAAGGATAAGGGAAAACCCCGGAAAAAACTTTATCCCGGTAACTCACCCTGACCGAGATTCGAACTTGGGATCTCTTGAACATGAAGCAGACACGCTACTATCCACGCTACCGAGGCGGGCGATTATAAAAATAGGTAATTCATAAACTATAATTATAATTTAGCATTTAAAACACACACACACAAGCGAATATGCTTGTTCAAATTTTATTTTAACAACTGCATTATTGTAAAAGTTTCACAAATTCAGTTTGTGTTCTCTTACGACTAGCGCCGAGGAGACCTGCATGTTCTAGGATAGTGTGGGAGAGAGGGAAATATGAAAAGAGTGGGGGTAACAAGGTTGGCAACGCTGAGCAAGCAAGCGCATCTCATTCGCTGCAGCTCAGAATTCTTCCCATTTGAAAAATAATAATAAAGCTAATAAATGAATTATGTCGTTGGGTGACAGTTCTGTAGTGAAGTGTTATGGCAGATGTTCTGCTTTTTTCCCCGCTGTGGATTGGCTGGTGTAACTTCAGCTTGATACTGTCATCTCATATTTAGACATATTCTTGAAACTGTGATCAGTGCTAGACTCCTGGTCTGTTGTATTTGCAGAGGTTACCTCAAAAGTGGAGGTGGGACAAACCAGTACATGGCCGGGCTGCTAAGGAATATCTTGCAGCTGGGATTGCAAGATAAACTGTTGGATGAGTTAGTGCAGCAGTACAAGGTAAGTCATAATCTCACTAATAACTAGTACTGCCATTCTTTTTGGGTGTAGTATAAGGAAACTAACATTTTTACCCACGGAATAGATACTATCTGATCACCAGAAGAAGCCGACATACAGGAATGACCACTTTGTACCGTCTCAACACATTAATGAACGCCTTTATTAAATATAATACACACTATTTTCGCATACGTGGTAATATCTATCACAACAGTGATCAGAACATCAGAATGGGATTCACACATATCATAATAAACAAATCCGTTACGTGAGCAGAATTGCAGTTCAAGCCCCTTCTCACACCTCAGACCCCTCTCGCCTTCTTTTGGTGGTCAGACAGTAATGAAAATGTATTAATCTTTATTGGCATAAGATTTTTGCCTATGGTGTGTATAGGAGTAGGTAAGTGTCCTATCCAAAAATTCGATAGGCTTATTAAATTAAAAACGAAAAGAAATTTCAGAGAAAGGTCCGTGTATGTATGAGTGAGCAGCATAATTCTAAAACGAAACGCCGGATGAATAAGTACGACTTAATGCTTAAGTTCACTATTGTGACTAAACGGCAACACGGGACTGTAAGTGATACGCTCATTTTGTTTATCACTAGAATCGTTAACCCAAACTAAATTAAAATCTTTTTTCAATTTTTACAAATAAGCAGAGCCAGCACGTCAGCCTGATGTCTCTATGGTACTGACCATCTTGCGCTGCTCGAAACTTCTCGAACTTCACTGCTCGCAAACCAATACTTTTACACTGCTCTGCTTGCCGACTCGGACAACTTTCAACCAACTTTGCTGTCCACTGCTCTAGCTGACTGACTCACTCACAATTGCACAACAATTCTGATACTGGTCAGTTCGTAACCCGACGATGGCTTTTGCACCCCTGCTGGTCACGGAAGAAATATTCTGGAAACCCAAATCTCTTGAATCAAAGCAATGGAGCATTGTCTAAGTCGAATCTTCTAGATTTGTCGAAATCGCACTATCTGGTAAACATCAGCGCGGCACAGCAATCGGGTCGTTATGTAAACAAGTGGCTGTTCTTGAAAGTTCCTTATTTTTGCTTTCTGGAAAGAAAATACCAGAAATGGTGAAATTACGTGACTCACACTTTATTCCTTTACGGTAGGTATTTGCTGCCGCCATTGCAGTATCTTCCAAAGATGTGACAGAGGGTTGAAATAAAATTCCCTCACATCAAATTACCTTTTACATCGAATTTTTTAAATATACTAGGAATTTCTATTAAGATATATACATGATAATAAAAGTGCATATCTTGAGTTTTGGGTCTTCATTCAGAAGAGCTTATTTAAGTTCTTATAATTGATAAACTGTAAACTAAAACTGCTACACAAAAGTGTAGTTATCTCTAAACTCAAACAATTCATTTCAAATGTCCTGTTTGGTTCGGAGGTTAGGTTTGTAGATAAATTTATATTATTGATTTAAACATTTTAATATCTTGTTACTTTGTTAAGTATTTGGTAGTCTATCGTGATGTTTATGGAAATACAGCCCTGATTACAAACCATAACATTAACTTCAACATAGAATGTGTTCTTGTTTCAGGTAAGAATGGAGGTTGTTTGCGACACGTTGCAGCAGAATCTTCCTCCTGGATGCAGTTTTACGTGTCCGAAAGGGGGTTATTTTATATGGCTAAAGACCCCCGAATCAGCAGACATGAACGAATTTGTGCCTTGGTGCCAGCGAACACATCAAGTGTCGGCTATACCGGGCAATAGGTTCTCAACATGTGATAAATATAAAAATTACCTTCGCATAAGCATCGTCTTTCACAACGAAACCGTGTTACAGCAAGCAGTTCAGCGACTGTGTAACGGCTTGAAGCAATTCCTACAGAATTAAATAATGGATATAATTATGTGCACTGATTTATCCTTCATGTTTAACTTCCGCCGCTGTATCTCCAACCCTGACGTTTCAGGAGGGTAAAGAAAGAGACGAGCATGGCCTCATTTAGCTTTGAATTTCTACAATAAAGGAAGCGATTATGATGCGTTGCAATTAATACATCGCCACTCTAATTTGATTTATTGCGACGTTTTAGTAAATATAGCTTATTGTTGCTTAGAAGTTTGCTTCATACAAAACATTTGCGAAAAATAATAAAAGAAAATCAGACAAGGTTGGCAGTGCTGGGTTGACTCGCGCAGCAATTGTTCTTTTAGTATGTACCAATTACAAGCATCCTCCGCGTGTGCTCGCAGAGCACGTGGCGTTCTTAGCTGTTTTCTTTAATATTAATCTGTGTTTATGTTAAATTTAGTTACAAATTTGGTAATTTACCTATGTTTCCTGTTGCTCTTTCTATACTTTATACACTTTTAACACTTGTATTTTGCGAAGAGAGCACATACACGTAAGTAAGAAACAAATTGTAATCAGTTTTGACCTCTCGAACGCGCTAAATCTGGGAGCCGGAGCTACAACGGCGGAACTATAGGTTATACTGCACATCGCTGTTAGTTCCTTGAATACAAACATTTTCACTTTTTTGTGTAGTCAGAATTGATTAGGGTCCATATTTGCAGGCGTAATCAATTTTGCATAAAATATGTTAACAAACTATGTGTTGCACTTACATGAGTTTCTCTACCCACTCTTGTAGGTACAAACTACTCTTAAAAATACCTAACCAAAGGCGAGGTGTGATTTTCAAAGTGAAGTAAGCTCCAAATAATAATTTTCATTAGAATAAGAGAGAATAATGACTTAGAGAAATAAGGATACTCTTCAGTACTCTTTCTGTTGTACAGTCACACTAGAATCTTCTTGCATTGCAAAACTGGTCACACTACAAGCAGACGTATTCCTGCTTTTCCTCTCCAGTCAGGCGTTCCAATTTTTCCTACAGATGGCCCACAAGTGTGAACTATTACCCTAAAATGGAGAAAGTATGCAATTCACACACTTTTGCTACTAACTTAAAACTTCAAAAAGAATTTCGTATTTGTCACCACTAAATACCAATATGTGTAAAATAATACTGCTAATGCTTTTGAAATATACTTACATTTGTATTTGAAAGCGCCACATAAAAAAAACCTTCACACGCTACAGAGACTTCACGTGACAAAATCTGTCAGTGCTTCCTAACTATCGAAGAGTCCCGATTGCTTCCGGAAACCTACAAAGCATGGTGCCCAAGGATACGAATGCGTAAAGACAGTATTGAATGAACTCGCGAAACTGTTCGGTTGAATCTAAGTAGATGTAAAATTGTCTATAGCACCGCGGATATTCGCGAATAACTTTTGAAAATGTACCCAGAGCAAATAGAGTATTGTTTGGCAGGAATTTTCTTGCTCTTGTATTTCTCCTGAACTTCTTGGAGAAGCGGCGCTTCCAGCGCTTCTGCCCACTTCGTCACTAAACTTATTCTTCTATCCACTTCATGTCAATGTACAAATACATTTGTAGAAATGATTTTATTATATATTTTCCAGTGATTACAATGGAGTATGAAAATGATGTTGCCTTTAAGCGACAGGGGGGTATTGCAAGAGCAGGTCGCTATGTAAAGGCTTTGAAATTTCGTTCATTATGCATGATAAGTGAAAAAAGGAATAATGATTTCCTATTGATAAAATTATAAGTATTGGAAAATTGAAACAATCATCAAAGAATATTTTGGAAATGCTAACCAAAAAATTAAGAAAAAGGTAAGTTGACAAAAATTGTGTGCTTTAAGGAGTTGTTCACTATTTGATAAAATAATGTAAAGGTTAGTTTGAAAGATGAAGGTTTTCTTTAAATATTCATGTCGCATTCTTAAAAGATACCTAAATACGGCCAGTATGAAGAAATGATTAATTTACATCAATTAACTATAAACCATTCCTAACAGGTTGAACTGCATTCTGCTTCCTGACCTACAGGCACCGAAGAGCAATATGCTTCATTTATTCATTCATCTCCGTTCCTGAGAGCTAACAAACTATACTATGAAATTCCCATTGCCTTCAGTAATCCTGTATAAACCTATTGAGGTTGGGCCCTTAGCAAGATCAAACGTAACCTAAGTCTGCCACCAGCGACGACAACGAACGGAGTGGGGAGTTCCGAAATTACAGTTAACATTGCATTAGAATTCGGGCAGCACCACCTGGTTCAAACGTTGGCACCTAAGCGTCCCCCCCACAGAGGAGCCAGGCCATCACCTGCTCTTGAAGATGAATAGCGGACCTGCCACCAATTCGCCTAGCTGGTGAGGACGTCCATTGGAAAACTTACGTTAAGTATCTTGGTGTTCTACTCAACATCAAATTGACGTGGAGAGACCACATTACACATGCGGCTAATGAAGTTAGCAAAAGAATGGGCATTCTCTACCCTCTCTATAACCGACGATCGGTGATGTCTCTGCCTACAGGACTGCTCCTGTATAAGCAGGTACTTCAACCATCCATCACATAGGCCGGTGAAATATGGGGAGTAGCAGCCAAGTCTGACCTACACCGCCTTGAAATTCTACAATCCCGATTCCTCCGCAGTGCCACAGACTCCCCTTGATGCATCTCCAATCTAGTTATCGGACGATACCTACGTATTCCCACAATAACAGACTACATCCATACCCTTTCACGTTCCTTCTGTCAAAAACTCTCCCACAACTTCAACTCTCTCATACGCGGTATAGGTGAGTACGACATCGATCCTGGAGGGCGCTACAAACGCCCAAGGCTGCATCTAGGCACATAAAATAACACATCAGATGGCTTATATATAATTTCAACCTCATCTTCTGCAGTATATTATCCTTCCGTACAAAACATTCCACTTCCAGTAGAGGGCCTAGCCCTGATCTGGCTTGAGACCAAAGGGCTGACATTCAGATCTTCAATGTCCAGTCGCGATGGTCGAATTCCGGCAGTTTTCATAAACTGCAACTCTGGGCCACAGTATAAAGGTAACACCAACCTATGTCGCGACCACGACTTCCTTTTTACATTACTTTAGAACTATTGAATACTAATGTGGGAATTAATATTTGTGAACCTCCAGTACGTATTCGAAGTTTTTACACATGTAAAAGCATGATGTCTGCACAGTTCGTATTTGACTGAAAATTATCCAACATTAAGTCAGATTAAATAAAGAGCTTCTGAATACACTACTATTTTATTGCATATCGCTGCCTATAAAGTGAAATTTGGCAATAATCTGAGTTTGATGAGAATTACTTGCTTATACAGACATATATCAACATACTTTGTATGAAGAGGTTTATAATAATTTTGACAATAAAAAAGTAACAAAAGCATTATGGTAAAGTTTATGCAGACAGAAATCTGTAATGATATCTTAAGACAGGAGATTATCGAGCGAATTTAAGCAATAAGAAGATTTTTCACAAACACAAGTTGCCTTATAAATAAATAGCTTTATGATAATACAAATAACAAGTTTGCGTTGCACTAATATGACTTTCTCTGCTGTTATATAACGTATTCTTGCAAAGGATTATTCTTCCATGTTAATCGAATAAACCTTATATTATAGCTAATTTTCTTGTAGGTGCAATGGGATTACAGTAGGCCTTAAAGGATAGACAGATCTATTAAAACTGGTCACTATTATATGTCTAAAATTACGTTCTCTTTTCATGGCCTAGAGATTAAAAAGTGAATAGCGAATCCTCACTAAAGGAATGGCGAATTCAGACAAATAGCAAGGAATATTTATGAAGTGGTTCACTCCACACAAAAAATTGTAACACAAATCATGTGTTTTAACAATATTAGAAGTTTTTGCAGTAAGATTTTTGGTGTCGTTTGTGGTTTACGAGTTATGTAGAGATCATTCAGAATGAAGAAAACTTTTGACGTTCCCAGAAGATTCAAGATATATATTGTAACTTTGATAAAATATTTAACCATACGCTATTTTGATCAACATATTTAGAGCCACTTTTGATCAAAATGATGAAAAATGGTCCTCTGTAAAGATAGTTTGGGTTAGTGGGGATTTTCTTGAAAGTCATCGTTTCACGTCGTTGGAAGATGCTGAACTTAAATGTGAACATACTTTTCGTTTTGAGTTTGCGTATGTTTTATCTGTCAAGTCAACTACCGATGATACTGAATAGCAGGTTAAGAAAAGCAAAGATTACAAATAGGCAATTTAAATCAAACCATATCACATTTGCACTTAATACTACTAACACTAATAACAATTCTTAAAAGTGCAAAACGTTCCACTAAGATATAACTTTATTACATGCAGGGATGTAATGCGCTGAACAAACGTAGTCGCGGAAACAAGGGAAATTACGTTGAAAGTGAGATCAGCTCTCGTCTGCAGCGAGGTGCCTGATAAGCTAGCAGTGAAATTATTATTGAGCTTATTTTGTCGTGCACACGACAATGAAGCAATTAAATGCCATTTCATATTATTTTCTAGATTGTTTGAATAGTAGTTCTACATCTGTAGCTAATAAAAGAGGGGAGGAACAGAAGCAACGTTGCTGCTTTTGCGACCATGCGAAAAATGCGCTGGGATTTGGACTGCACCTGGAATATAGAGCGGATGTTGTTTCGTATTCATATACGAAGACAATAGTAAAATAATATGTCTATATCCATGTAGAGGATTGAACATGAAAGTGTGCATCCGTGTAAAGATTTGCGGTAGCCAAAGAGATATTACCTGTAAAATGTGTTGCTTATTCTAATGCGAAAATGCCACTGATATATGAATCGCCTACATCGCTTTTGTTATTATCGCTGCTCAGAGTGAACCAAGCCTGGGGTGTACGTGAGGTAGGTTACAATGGACTATGGAAAAACAGAGTTAAATACGTGTGGGGATTCAAGGAATTAGAAAAGGGGTGAGATTTAGGCAGGGGATATCGAAATATAGGCATATTAGCAAGGCAAAAATATGGATATTATGGGTGAATTGCAAAAAGGAAGAAGAATGGGTCCTTGAGAGGCAGAAGAAAAGATAAATGTGATGTGTAAGACTTGAAGCTTTCACAGTGACCATTACTAATCAAGGCTTCGCGGGTGATCAGCCATGTCAAATTAATAAACGTCAAGCTTTCGGCCGTTGCAAACCTCATGACCTTCTTCAGGATCAGAATCTTCATTCTTCAAGATCCTGAAGAAGGCCATGGAGTTTGCAATGGCCGAAGGCTCGACGTTTATTAATTTAACGCGGCTGATCACGGTCTGCTGCACCCGCGAAGCCTTGATTAGTAAACGTGATGTGGATGTAAAAACTTCAGACAGGGACGCGGGATAGGAATGGAGTTATGAAAAGCTGAGGAGAAGATTTGAGGAAGCATGAATAAGTGATGGATTAACCAGAAGGATTGACAAATATGCTATTGAAGTTACATAATTTGGAATAGGGAAAGGGAACGCAAGAAATGGGGCGATGTGTAACTAAAAATATTGACAATTTAGGCAAAGTGAATACAGACACAGTGAAATAATAGTAATATGAAGTGAAACAAGTGACAATAGTTTACAGGATTAGAAAAAATATGGTAAATAGGAAAAACTAGAGAGGATAGAAAAGTAAATGGAAAGCAATGACTAAACGGGGCAAACATATATCAGAAGGATAGATTAGAAAAGAGTAGGAAGTAAACGCGTCCAAATGAAAGTTGGAGAGGACTTAGGGTCAGCATAAACAATATAACCAGGGACCATGCGATAAATGTAAAGTACTCCAGCTAAGGGAAAATGGAATGCTGGTAAATGTAGCTCATAAATTCACTCATTCCTTCATATTACCGCTGCTATTCGCTTGATAAACCTTGTTGTCAACCCTGACATTTTCATCGCATCACCGTCATCGTCAATGTCATCATCATCCTCATCAGAAGAGGAAATTACAAACTGTTCTATTCATTCTTCTAAAACTTCTTAATTTTCCTATGTTCACACCATTTTTATAATTAATCACGCCTTCTCCTATACTAAATGCCTCTTCTGTCAGCTTTATTACCAACGCTGCGGTAAAATAATTGCTGTTTCGCCTTTTACTACAGTCCAAATGAATTCAATCGGGTTATAATGGCAATGATAAAAGGGAAGCCTGGCAAATTTTGTGACCATGTTCTGCAGCAAATTATTATACTATTTTGGACATACTTAAACGTCCATTAAAGATATTAGCACAACTGCTAGTGCTCACAAGACATGCACAGATACATAGATTCAAACACACATAGTCACAAGGCAAATAACTATATTAATGGAATACTGCAAACCAACTCGTCAGTACAGAGGCAACCTCCAGAATTTGAACCACGGATCTAAATCATTGGTGTAACCAAGTGAGCCCCATGATAGCATGCCGATAGACATCAAAGTCCCCAAATGACTTAAATTTTCCCCAGTAAACCAATTTTCAAATTCTTCTAAGGTAATGTGCCTCAGTGGCACATTATGTGTGCATCATAGCTAACCACAATTAGATCAATCAATGTTAACTGTTCGTCAAACATGCTACAGGAGTAATACGATTGCAAACCTGCAACTGTCACAATCGTGTATTAGATAATCATATTTACAACTGCTGCAGTTAATTATAATCCATGCAAAATTATGTAACAAGCTAATCATTGCATATAAATGGTGCTACACATTGCAGTGTATTTTTGTTTACTTGTAGGAAACATACGATGAAAAGTTGAAGTTCAAGCGTTGCCGTCATTGTGAGGATAATAGATGTATAACATACCAAGCTGTGCAACTTTAACTTTACAGTGCTGGTGCTTCAAGTCTGGAACAGAGTGAAATGTTAATGAAAGTGTCAAACGACATGAAACTCTTGCTAATTCATTTGTTCCATTGCTGATATGGTGAATGACAAAATAGGTATTGACATGATTAGTAATAGCTATAGGTTGCATACAATGTGTGTAGAAATGCTGCTGTAAAAATTGGAATACAATTATTCACGTCAGTTATACAAAGTCGTCAAATGTGCTATCCAGACAGTAGAAGGAATAAATTAAAGTGTCAAACATGTGTTATTCTTTCCATTTTCCTGTAAAATTTGACATGCTTGTTGGTTGCAACTTTACATAATGATATTCTTATAAAGCATACAGAATAATTATTGTAAGATGCTGGGACCAACAATTAGAAACGCGTTAATGTTACAAAGAACAAATAATAATACAAAATTAATCCTCGACGCAAAAACCCGAATCCTGTCTGGACATGTCCTGACGGCCTCACGCCCACATACACAAGGCTGTCTTCTTGCCAGGGGCGGCTTCTGAGGTAGTGCCGCTGTGCCATGGCACCATCTGTATGAAAGCGAAAGAAAGAGAAGTGTATAAGAATTGCGCAAAAGGAACTGTTTATGAGTAGTTGCTCCCTCGTTTGAATAGGCGCGATGAACGCCAGCGCTCTCTCTTGGTTATTTTCCGTAGCTTGGTGCCAATTCTAGAACGGCACCGTCTACGCCCATAAACGCCTATGTTAGGGCTAGGGGCTAAGATGTCTGCTTATACACGGCTCTTATGGAAGAAGGTCATAGAAGGTAGTGCCGTAATTTCTCTGGCGCATAACTTACGCTTTGCCCGCTAGAGTGCAGTAAAACACGGGACTTCAGAGAACCACGATCCTGCCACCTAGCGAAAGACAATGGTAAGAATACATTTCGCGCTTACCTTCCTTTAATGCAGTGTCACCATCCTTATGAAAGTTAATTCTGAGGAACTTCAAAACGCAAATTAATGCTTAATGAAATCAGTTGCACAAACACAACACATAGATATCCTTATAAATAAAATTAATTGGGTTTCAATGTGAATATAGTATTAGATTTTTAACATTTAGAGACAGTATTTCAACATGTGCATATTTCACAGCAGCAGTTTTGTTGGTAGAACATAAAACCCGCGCGTTGGACACATGTTTTCAAAGCAATGGTAGAGTAGTTCTGTATGTGCTCCTGTAATGCTGTAGTTCATCGTGAGTACGGATTTTTAAAACAGTGTTCAGTGCTTTTTCTTTAAGTTAAAATTCACAGTAAAGTTACGAACATGAATAAGGTGAGTGAATTACTGAAAACTTCATTTAGTAACAGGACTCTAAGTGAAAAAAATTCAGATAAAAACAATGGGTAGGCCACTCCCGAAACCGAATCTGCAGCAGCAAACAAAAGATCGATACCGTAAGTTTAATCCGGATATTTATCAAAAGAACAAATGGATTTGCGGCTGTGATGAAAACAATGCAGTTTCTTGTTTTCCTTGTGTGTTATTTGGGGGAGATGTCCATTGGTGTAAGACTGGAATAACTGATATTGGGCATTTATGGTCTAAAATGAAAGTGCATGAAACATCGAAGCGACACATGGACAGTCTTTCATTTCTAGGCAAAACCAATATTCAGGACAAATTAGATTCGCAGTATAGGCAAACAGTCAACAGCCATAACAAACAAGTAGACAAGAACAGGTTTATAAACTGTATTCGGTTCTGTGGTGCTTTGGAGCTGGCTCTTAGGGGACACGACGAATCTGACGCCTCTCAAAATAAGGGTTTTTTTCGTGAGCTCATTCAGTTTAGTGCGGAGTTGGATAAAGAACTTCAAGTGCATCTCAGTCAGTAATCAGTATTCAAAGGCATTTCTAAGACTATTCAAAACGAACTCCTGCAGTGCATGGTGGAAGTGTATCACGAGGAAGTTCGCAAAGAAATAAAGCGTGCGGATTATGTTGCAATAATCGCGGATGAAACCACTGATGTGTCTTGCGAATTTCAGTTGGTTATTGTTTTGCGATACATTGTTTATGGAACCCTCGTTGAAAGATTTTGGAATTTTGTTAATCCAGAAGGTCAGAATGCTCAGTCTATCTCGGAGTGTATTCTGAAAGATATCGAACCCTTAATTGGAGATGACCGAGCAAAACTAATAGATCAGAGTTACGATGGTGCAAACGTTGAGTGGTGAGTCAAACCGAGTACAGAAATTAATAAAAGACAAATACCCAAATGCGCACTACATTCATTGCTATGCGCACCAGTTAAACCTTATAATGTCTACTGCAACCTCAATTAATCGCAAAGCCCGCATCTTCTTTGCACATCTTTCAGGCATTTCTTCTTTCTTTTCAAATTCGCCACAAAGATCGAAAGTGTTGCATAGCATAATTCAGAAAAGCTTACCCCGTGAGTCACATGATGGAATTACCATTCGCGAGTAGTAAAGGATATTTATGAAAACAGAAAGTAGCTTATTACTGTCATGGAAACAATTGAAACGAGTGAGAACATAAAATTACCCTCTACTATTGAAAAGCTGGTTCATACAAACTAAGACTGCAAGATAGAGACTTCATTTTCTGGCTATCGTTTTTCTATAAGATAATGCCTCATGTGGACATACTTTTTAACCAATTTCAAAAGAAGACAACTGAACCAACCAAGGTAAAACAAGGCATTCATAACTTTGAAACAATAATGCAAAACATCAGAGATGACATTGACTCCATCATCAGTCAGGTTAGTTTTGCAATTGACGAAACAATGCCTTACAAGAGAGCAAGGGTTGATGATAATAACAAAAAGCAAAATACTTTGGAGGTGTGTGATGCTATCTTTTATGAAATAAAATCACGTTTTCAGTTCACTGGGCACCTCATTACAACCAACTTATTTGATGTAAGCCAGTTTGACAATTATGTAACACATGTGCCAGACAAATATCTTGAAATTACGGACACATATACATTTCTGGAGAAAAGAAAGTTGAAGGGAGAGCTTCAAGTGTTCTATGCTAGGCTTGAGTTGAGAGCAGTTTCCGGTGCGGTTCCGTTTCTTTCGCTGATTCTAGAGGATGAACTCTGTGCTACTTTTGAAGAGACTGTTAAAGTTTTGAAACTGTTAATCACTATGCCTATCTCGACATCAGAAGCTGAGCGGTGCTTTTCAATGCTCAAGAGGATTAAAACTTTTCTACAAAACACAATGAAAGAAGAGCGATTGAGTGCCTTAGGAATGCTGTCCTGTGAAAAGCTGTTCGTGTGCAAAATTGACAATTTCAATTCAAAGGTGATAGATTTATTTGCCAACAAGAAGGAGCGATGAATGGATTTTCAATACCGCGCCTACTAATTCATTTAAAGCTGTCTTCATAAAGTCATGGAGTTGCTGCTTTCGGTGAGTACAATGCTTTTAACTTTTAAAAGTTAGTAATTTCATTAAACCATTTTTAAAAATTCAGATTACTAATTTTGCAGTGAAAAATTGCGTCTTGTGTGTGCGTGCGTGCGTGTGTGCTCGCTCGTATGTGTTTTTGGTGTGAGACAAAGATTTCTCGAGTTTGTTTCGTTTGATTTCAGCACGAAAAAAATTATGGCTAAAGCAATAACAATAACTGTCTCTCTATCACGAAATCGTACACGAACGCTTCGTATCACATTCTCCATGAACTGTATTATCAAACCGTTACTGTACTCGTTACACCTGTGCGTAACAAGAGTACGGATGTAATAAATATCTATTTCCGTTTCCCTGTACGTTCTGTATGGTACAGTATATTATAAAATAGGTTGGATTATTGATAAGATTACCTAAATCGTTCGTAATTGGTGCACATATTTATATTTTAACAACCCTTATTTATTTATGGCACCATCAATACAATACCTCACCGGCCGCCCCTGCTTCTTGCATATTATTATTTGTAACAATTTATGAACGATTATTGGATAACGTGTGTTTTTGTTGTCCACACTACCCTGGCTGTGGTTCCAATATAGTGTATTGCTGCAGATTACAACTATAAAATATTTTATGTGAGGTTTATTCAAACCTTTTAATCGCAATTTGAATAGCTCAAGTGTAGTTACGATTCCGAAACTCATATAACTCTATAGACAGCAAGTATACAAAAAGTGCTGCTATGTGAACGTTTGGGAGCATGATTTTGTTTAGTTTAGTTCCGTGGCGTCTCACCGCAATCACCCCGCGTTGCCAACATTAGAACTTCACTTTTAAAAGTAGATATTCTGTGGCCATCTCTAAATACTGCTATTTATTGCATTGCAAGCTCGGACTATATCCGTCACAATCACAGATAATAAATGCATATTTCCTCTCCTCTCCTTGTAACTCATCACCAGTTCTTCGAATCCCGCAAAGACGGAAGGTGTAATGGGTCGAAGAAGTCGTAATGGTCTCAAAGGAACGCTTCTGCCATTAAGTATTCTGTGCTCCTTTGGAAGTGTGATGTAAGCCCCCGAAGCCGGTACTCATTTACCTACTTCCAATTCCGTCGGAATTACTCCCATAACAACCTTACTTCCTCTTGCAAATTGTATGAATCATCAATCCCATTCTAACACGATCTGTACTGCGTTACGGGTATTATTTAGATGTTGCCATAAAGTTGAATATCATATGTTTTAGAGAAGTGAAATGACACAAATGCAATCTGCGTCATTTTAGTTGAGTAAAAAATGTTCAAACAAATAAAGCCAGTAAAATGCCAGTTTGCGTTAGGTATGCAACATTTAGGATAAATAGGAAACTGAATAAAACAACATTCCAATTAAGTTTCGCTTAAACATTAAGCACAGAATTCGAGAAATATTCAAAGCTTTTTTTCTTTCTGATGCATTCTTATGTTTCTATATAAAAATAGTTAATTAATGCAGTCCTATCTAAGTCATGTAGCACTGATATTAATGGACGAATATTACTATAGGTTAAACATCACGGAATGATAGAGTCGACATGAAAAATTCAATGCCATGGCCGGAATTTGAACCACGGATCTATCCAAAACCTTAGTCTATATACGGCTAGTGTGAAGAAATGATTAACTTCCATCAATTAAATTACTGAATTAACTTAAAAAATAGGCTGAAACTTCTTTTTATGTAATGGTGCTGGTCATGCCTCTATGTAAAAAGCCCAATCTTTAGTTAATTTCTATTGATTCGCACTTCTCATGCCATGAAGCAGTGATAACAAGAGAATATTGCAATAGCTTTGTACAACAAATGTTACACTTCGGCTCACTAAAGCAAAATTTATGTTGACTTTGTGTTTTAGCCTTAAAATTAGTCGACATTATTTCCTTGCTTACATTACTTTTAAAGCGGCATATAAATGACTGTAATGAATATATTATAGGAAATATTGTGATGTTTAACTAGTGTTAAAATTTTTCCATTGCACTAAGTAATATATACATTATTTTACGAATTAATTTCAACTTCATCTGGCGTGAAAATAAAAGACTGCGAATTCTTTGAAGGAGCTATACTTTGCGCAATTGGAGAAACGGTATGCGTATTTCCTGGAATTTTGCACTGCAGTTTCTACTAGACAAACAGATGTTAACTTGACCTTGGCTAGCTCATTTCATTTCACATCTTATCCAAGTTAAGATATTTCAAAATTAATAAAGAAGGGAACCTAGACATATTTTTATTTTTGTGTATAAATGAATACATTGCTTCTCCTGTCTTAAATATTTTTTAGTTTGTACATTTTATAAAAAATTTGTACGCGCGTATTGCTTATCGAGCATGTTTTCCAGGGAATGGCGGGGAAACCTTTTGCATCTTAAACAAGAAAATCGACTGATTTTCAGCTCAGTTTTACATTACACACCTAAATCACAGCAAGGAAACAACTATGTTATTTAAGAACTCTTACTTTGATATGTTTTCCAATGATATTTGTAAAAAGTGCGCTAAAAGTTCAGTGACCTCTACCTTCCACCCCTACGTTATCAATTTGTGGGACATTCCAAAGCGCGCTCTTGCAAACGAGGGAAAATCGAGTCAGTTCGCTGAAGCCCGCAGAATTGGAAAGGTGACATTAAGTGCGGTAGGAATTTATCCGAAAATTCCTTTGGTTTGGAATCTTTAAGGCGCTATATTACTTATTATTTAGTTGATTTTACCATCCTGGCACTTAAATTGAACATTATAATGACATTATACATTTTTTTACTAAAAAGTTTTAAGTTTCAAGTTGATAATTTGATTTGCTTGGCAAAGCAACCTAAGTCCATTAGTAACGTTCCAAAATTAATTCAGTTTTAATATCTATTAATTTATATGCTTGTTGAAACACAGCCAAGTTTTACTTCTTTTTAGTTTCCAATAATTATAATTACCTGGAGAAATTTTACAATTTCATTAATTCTTGAAAAGAATTCTGAAGTACACTTACAGGTATTACCACTTTGTTTTACTTAGTTACAATATATTTGCAAGCAGTGCCTCAGAAGTTCAGGGATCCTCAGTTATTGCATTACTTTTGATAATTGAAAATGCTGGACCACTGAAGAACTTAGTTTTCATGATACATCAGTAGCTGATGCATTCATATTTTATAGTTGCTTTGGGTAAAGTTTTCATCATTTCATCAAATTATTGCTTTTCATTTTCATTTCGGTATTTTTATTAGGCTGGCATCTACTGAAGTACACCAAACAGTAATTAGTTGTTGGCACTAAAGATTTCTTGACTATTGCATAACTTTTGGTAGCACTCTACTTGCAAAAGGTGACTCTCTTTATTTTGACCTTCTTTGTATAAATGTGCAGTTCTCACGTGAAAAGATTTGAATTCAAAACATGTGAAATTGGCTTTTCTTCCAGATATTTCTATAGCCACTGGTATTAATATTTTTGCAAGCTGATGACATAATTCTTTATGCCAAGGCTGCTGATATTTTTCTGTGGAATAAGATAATAAACTTCTTCTCCTCATCAATGACTCTGACAGTTTTTATTTTGCAGTGTTTTGTCACTGAGATACATTTAGCTTTGCGATGTAAAATTTCTTAATTTTGATGGTATTCAAAACTGTGTTGGCTATGAACAGCATTCCAAGATGGATGCGTAGGTTTCCATGGCCTGTGTCTTGATGAGTATCCTTAGCTTGTGGTGAAGACCGCATCATCTTGGCCAGACTTGCCAACGTTTAGCTCATCACGTCGTGAGCTTCTTCTTGGCACTTGTTCCTAGGGGATTCATCATTCCAAGACATTCATGTGTATCCAATTACTGCACTATTTCTCCTCTGCACATAAGATTCATACTACCACCTTGATGTTGTCATCAGTTTGCTAATTGCTCGATTTTCTATTCCATTTAGCAAATTGTTTTATGGGATTTCTTTTCACAATTTCATCAGTTTAGAACAAATGCATGTGACTTGATTACTTTCATCTATATTCCTTAAAGTATACCTTATTCTTTTCTTTGCTTTTCCTTGTGAGTAACGTGTCAATATATTTTGATAGCTTGGCTGTCTTATGGAGTCTTCCTATTTGAGTTGATGCCAGTTGCTTCTTTACTTTTTAAGTGCTGCACTATCAGATTTTCTATATCTGTCAACACAGCTTGGATCTTGGTTCTTCTAGGTTCAGAGCTTCTCTTGCATTACTTTTTACTAATGCAGTGGCTTCAAGAATGCTTCATCATTGCATCAGTTTTCATTATGCCACAATTACACTTAACTACAATGCCCTGCTTTTTATTTATTTTATTATTTTTAAGAGTCTTCTGTGTGTGTTTTCTATATAGTGGTAGAAGTAGTGGTAGAAGGGGTAGTAATAGTAGTTGTAGCAGTAGTATTAGCAGTATTTACTAACAAACTAATCAGTAGTAATTAGTAAGAAGCACACACAGAGGCTCCGTTATTTCTTTTAGTTCCTTTTTAATTTTTTTTATTCTTTCTGTGGCAGAGATTGCAGTGGTGTTTTTGTGGCATACCAACGTGCTTCATATCAGCTGGTATCTTTGAATTAAGTGATACCTATATGGTTTTCGAAGAATATGTTTCTTCAGTACATTTGTTTTCTATAATAAATAAAATGAGAGCATCATTCAAGAATTTAAAGATAGTACAAGGTGTTTTCAATTTCAATTTTACATTTCTTCATGATCTGTGATGCAATGTTTGCTGGGTCCATTAATATTTTTTCTTATAAAACCTATGGATGGGGGTGGCTTTCTGTGGTCCAGTTTTTGTCTTCCATTGCTTCTAATAAATTCTCGTTCAGTCCCTCTTGAATAAAAACTGTGGATAATATGTTTTACAGTTTCCATAAAAATTGATGAATTACGAGATGGATATGATATGTCTTCTATATTGCATACTTCATTATTAGAAAATATTTCCAAAAGTTTTGTTCTTGTTGTTAACTGATTGTTAAACCTACTGCAAGTTGTCATCTCTATGGATTTTCAGGAAATGCCTTAACATATCTGCAGCTACATAACTTTATATTGGAAATGGTTACCTCATTATTTGTTTCTGTACCATTATATCTCAAGATGTCTTGAATCTTACTGATTGTATTATTTTTTGGAGGTAGTCAATTTATTGGTCATTTTTACTTAGTCTGTGGCAACAGACAATGACTGTCCAAACCATCGGTATCATAGGAGGTAAATGATTGCTTCTCATCTTGGGTGAACTGGGTTCAAACCTTGTTATTGTGATCAATTTACAGCTTAAAGTTGTAAGTTACAGTTCTCTTCTCTTCTTTGCACTAATTTGTTACAAAAACTAGAAAATCTTAATAGTATCTCACAGCTGTTTTCATTAATTGCAGTTCGACACAATGGAGCATTGAAACTTGAGTATGTTCTGATATATCTCTTTGTATGTTATGTTCCAGTTTTCAATATTCTATAAGAAATTTGGTTTGCATTTCTTCAAATTGTTGTTTTACCAGTTGTAGTTCTTCATATAATGATGTTATACGACTAACCAATTTTTCTCTACATCTCATTTTGCTTTTAAATATGAGAAAAAAAAAAAACCATTCAGTGGCTATAGTTTCAACAGCATTCCAAATTTATATTTTGAATTTCAAATATAATGAGTATTAGCATTTTAAGGATTCTAAGCCTCTTCCGAGTGTTGTGTTGTGTTTAGTGCTAATAGTGTCAGCATTACTTCTGCAAAATATCTGGTGGAGAAGGATTCATCGCCATATCAGGAAGGTACTCATTTATTTATCTATTTACTTATTATTTGGCATTTTACATAATGGAATAAATCTTAGCTTAAAATTGAATGCATAAAAATTATAAAAATGTATAATTCTAGAGTAGGAATTATGCAACTTGTTAAAGTGAATACTGAAACTAAAGAAAAAAATGAAACGTGATTGTTTTGTTACAGGTTCTCTGGGACTTTGTCATCAGCACTTCAAAGGTAGGAGATGAGTCACCAGTTAGTTACATAGGATATCACATTGTATCATTACTAGATCAACAGATGATTTATATTTTGTTACAGATTCATCTGCAAGTATTTCTCACCGGGGCTTGAAGACATCGAAAGGTAGGAGAAGAGTCGTCAGTGACCCGCATGTACGGCCGCTGTATCATTGTCTGGCATCGCTGTAGGACCTCCACATGCCTGATGCGACCAAGTTTAAAGATGTACTTTCCTTGAGTGATCTGTTTGTATTAACAGACTTGGTCATAGGAAGGCATCTAGGGGCCACAGGTGACTATCTCCCCGGGATCCTGCACCCGACTTGGGGGCTGTGGAGGATGTGTTAGGGAGTAGAGTAGACAGCCAATGGGGCCTGCAGGGTGGGTGCTGTCACTAACCCAGTCCTCCCCTTTCCCATGGCTAGGTCACGGTACTAACAGTAATCTGTAAGTGCGCCAGGACAGGCGAAACCTGGAACCAGCTACCTCCGTGTCCTGCTTGATTCCTCTGTTGGCTGGGTGATGTCAGACACATGAACAAGGGCACTACATGCACTGAGAGAAGTATGCTGCCATCTAATGCTATTTTCTTCTGTTTCAGCTTTCAGGTTACAACAAGGTGAGGTATTTTATATATTGAATTTGTTTTCTCGGTAGCTCACTTCTCTCAACAACTAACGGCCAGAGTGAATTAGTATCTTTGGCTGTATCTTATAACCTTATGTTCAGAGGTTATAAGTATTTAACATTTTTGTTTGTAATAATTGCATTTTCAGACGTGCTCTCCAGGAAGGTACGCTCTGATGACCTGTGATATTGAATTGTTGGTTATGTGTGCATGGTATGTGAATCTGAGAGCCTAGTGAGGTTAGCTGATTGTTAGGTAGGGTTTAGTTAGGTGAAGAAGCTCCAGTGTTCACATAGCATCAACATAACCAACAAAACCCCCCATTCTGTAAAGTGAATAATGTTTCTAAATTTTCCTGGACCCTCCCCCTTCTTGCCGCTGTACCTCACCGTGGTTTGGGGGTGGCAACAAGCAAATATTCACTTGTATCCAATCTTTACAGAGCAATAGCTATTAACTTTATATGTGTGAATGTTCTAGTTTTGCTTGCTTCATATGCACAGGCATAAAAATACTTATATTAGTATTCTTTTTATACTGTTTGAAAAAATTATATTTTCACAGCTTCTTCAATTATAAACAAATGCATAAAATCATGCATAGAAATTTTTAAACATTAAAACTTGGAGGAAAAGGTGTAAACTTGAACTGTTTCTAAATTTTAAGTAGGGACATCACAGGTAACAAACCAAACCCTATTCCTCATAGCCTTTTTTTCATTCATTCATTTATTATGTGCTTAAAAGAATACAAAACATATTCAAAGCATTGTCAAGTTAAATATTTGCAACTAGAAAATCACATAGTTTAATATCTGCATAAACAACTTCTAAAATAACCTAATTACAATAATAGATCATAAACTGTACAGTATTACACTTATATTATACAAATACTATTTATTTAGTCAATATTATCTAAGATATTCGTCAATTGAATAATTGCAACCTTCAATACAATATTTCTTTAATTTTTCCTTGAATATTTTAAGATTATGAACATTTTTCAGATAGGTAGGGAGTTTATTATACAGTTCATGAGCTGCAGCAGTAGGTCTGGTTGTATATAGTTCTAATCTGTGTGACTGTAAATGCCTTTTGGCATTTGTAGACATACAAAATAACTCAAAGCCAACTGCTTAGAATACCAAAGTCTGCAAATAGTACTTTCATGTAAAACACAATTGAAGGCCTAAGAACTTAAAGATGCCCTTGGAGCACTTATGAGGATTGTATTGCTGAACTACGAAGGAAGGCATCTAAGAGCAAAGGGAGCTTATGCAGACAACAGCTGAAAGGCAAACATGGAAAACTTCTACTGAAGATCTACATGCCTATGGCATAAGCAGAAGCTAAATAAAAATAAAAAGACAGTTCAAATTAAAGTTCCTAACAACCAAAGGTTTACTGCATTCAACTATTTACAAATCTGATACAGATCAAACACAAAACATGGATGAAAAAATAATTACTCATCTAAGAAGTCTGCAAATGAATTAAATGAGTTAATAAGTATGATGTGTGTTTGGAGGAATTTAGTAACAGTGACGTCAAAATTAATATAAAAATTATTTGTGGTTGGTTTATTGACACTCGTCACTTACTTTTTCATATATATGAAAAAGTAAGTGACGAGTGTCAATAAACCAACCACAAATAATTTTTATATTAATAAGTATGACTTAAACTTCTTTTTTTCCTGTGCTGTGAGCTGGAGTGTGAAGCTATGGAATGCACTCAGGGTCTATCCCAACCCTGATGGTGCAGACTGCAAGTACTAGGTGAAGGATTGCTGCCCACTCTGCATTATGATAGGCAGAGATCCCGGTCTTGTGAAACAACTTTCCGCCTGGGAGTTGTATGATGCTGACTACATCACCTCCTTGTATCAGTTGTATGATCACCCACCTTTGTAGTATGTAAGTGAATATGAGACCAGGAATTGGGTTGATAGGCCCAGATTCTTCTTGGGCTATAGCATTGTAGGATTTATTTTCGAGTACAGAGTGTGTATGAAGGGAGCTGAGAACTGGATATGCAGTGTAATAGAAAGCATGTGACCAGTTCAACCAATAGCACCAGTCTTGACAGTATCACTACAAAATGCAGATTTGTAAGTTGGAATCTGGCATTGTCTTTGTCCTGGTGTTTATGATAAAGTATCATTATGTGAGATGAGAAGCAAGCACATCAAGTGCATGCAAATTGTAGTAGGTGTAAATTACAATAAAAGTAAATGAAATAGCCAACATAGCTGGTGATATGTGGGAAAACAGCAAGATGGTAAAGTGGAGTGGAAGGTGTCTCTGTTTCTCTCTTCAACTCTTTCTGCTGAGTGATCCACCTTCTTTCATGCTCCCACTCTAGCTTCTTTTCAAACAATTTAAGAACTGCTATGGTTTTAACAGTGGTAGGTAATTTTTGTCTTAAAAATTTCCAGGTGCTGGGCATCTAAACAGCTTTCATTTCAATTTACATTCATCAGTTATAGTTCTTGGTTTTCTTAAGTAATCAGAGTGTGATATTATTTTACAAATTATCTGGACCTCATTCCTAACGAAGTTATTTTCCCAGAACCAGAAATTCCAATCAATCATTAGACATTTCATTGTGTAAGGATTCTGATACAATGAAGCACAAAATTAATATAATTTTGAGTCAAACTAATACTCAATGCTCCACTTATTGCTAGTATTTACTTAGAACGCATTTCGTTAGGATCTTCCTAACATCATCAGCTGTTGCCAATTAATGGCCGTCAGTTTGGTGAACTCCTCGGAGGTGTTAGGTGCATCTCTGTCGGTAACTTGATGAGAAACAAGTGGATGATGCATTAAAACTACTTAATTTACAAAATCCTGCAGTAAAATTTTCCATAGGAAAAGAGACAAACAATAAAATCCCTTTCTTAGATTTGAAACTTACCAGAAAACATAATAAACTTGAATTTGGCATACATAGAAAGGAAACACACAGCAAATTTCATAAAATCAGATGGATATAACCCAAGACAACACAAGCATGCTGTTATCAACAGTTTAACTTACAGGCTTGTTAATGTACCTTTAAATTAGATAGAATATATTAAAGAATACAATAATATCATTCACATTGCAGAATTCAATGGATTCAGTGCTGAATTGGTCAACAAGAAAATTGATAAATTCAAAAGACAACAAAGATGCAAACAAGTAACTACTCTTTCCCCAATCAGCAATGAAACTTCATACAGAAAATTTACATATCATCCCAGAGCTACATACCTTTTCCAAAAAGTCTTCAAAGTACACAATATTACTTTGGCCCCACAGAACACATTTAGTGTACAACACCTTTTGAAATCACATAATACACAGGAGATAGCCACAGACAAAAATCAGGTGTGTACCGGATAAATTGCAAGGGCTGTGACAACTTTTACATTGAAAAAACAAAATGGAACTTGAACATTAGGCTTAAAGAGCATTTTAGGAACATCAGGAACAAAGAAATAGATAAATCGGCGGTAGCGTACCATTTTTGGAAGGAGAATCATGATATAGAACGAGAAATTCACTTATTAAAAAGTGTCCAAGGTCCAGTTGCATTAATCACGTGGGAAAAAATCTTCATAAAGAAATATGAAAGAAAATTGTTTAATTTCGACACTACCTTTGAAGAAAACCCAAATTTCAAGTTCATCAAATATCGACAGAGACGCACCTATCACCTCCGAGGAGTTCACCGAACCGACAGCCATTAGTCGACAACAGCTGGTGATGTTAGGAAGATCCAAACAAAACGCATTCTAGGTAAATACTAGCAATAAGTGAAACATTGAGTATTAGTTCAACTCAAAATTATATTAATCATTAGACAGTTTATTTTTAGCACAGAATCAGTTGAGTTCACTGTTTACACTTATTATTCTCATGGTGGTAAATCACCACTTACAGTGCCCCCATCTTTAGCATAGGGGGTAGTGTGTCTGCCTCACATTCAAGAGGTCCTGAGTTTGAAACTTGGTCAGGGTCAGTTATATGGATAAGGTTTTTGGGGAGGTTTTCCTTTATCCTGAAAGATGAATGTCAAGTAACTCTAACCTCTATAGTCCTTGGACTCATTTGAACATAATTTCATTCATCATCCAATATGACTTAACATTGGAAGACATTGACCCATCTCTGTAACGTGGTGATAATGTCATGTTCAAGAGGTCCCTAGTTCCAATCTTGGAGGTTTTCCCATATCCTGAAAGATGAATGTCAGGTAACTCTAAGCTCTATGGACCCTGGTCTCATTGGAGCATAATTCCATCCATTTCGTTCATCATCTGATATGACTTATGTCAGAGGATGTTAATTTTTTTAAAAGAAACATGATTTTTAAATCAGGCACCTTGGCCAAATGCATTTATTATTTCCACAGTTTCCCAAATGACCTCCTTTGTCCTCTGACCTTGCTTCAGGCTTATGTTATTGGTACTGAAGTAATACTGATTCCAGTTTTTCTTCTTTTAAGGCCCTCCTTTCTATTCATCCTTTCTTACGCCTAAGAACACTGCATCTTCTACACTGTAGGCCTCACCCACATATTTTAAGATTGAATTGCCAATTACAAGAACTTTCTTCTTGTATATTTTCTCTTGCATGCTTTCAGACTTGCATTTTCCTTTCTTTACTCCCAGTATTGTCTTCTACTTCTTTTAGGACTCCAAAATGATTCTGCATTGGCACATTTTGAACTTTCACTGCTTTGTTTTGATTCCAAATAGTCTTGTTTTTCCAATGTGTAAGGACTATGATACAATGAAGCACAAAATTAATGTAATTTTGAGTCAAACTAGTACTCAATGCTCCATTTATTGCTAGTATTTACCTAGAATGTGTTTTATTAGGACCTTCCTAACATCATCAACTGTTGTCGACTAACAATAAATGGAGCATTGAGTAGTAGTTCAACTCAAAATTATATTAGTCTTTTTTTTTTTTTTTTGTTTCTGGCAGTTATGTTGGTTTCATAAAGCCACATTATCTTCATTTTCCTTTTTAATATGCCGGTTTCATGTTGGACTTCTCCAGGTTCCCCATAGCCTGCCATGTGCATATTTTTCAGATTGGAGAGTGCTGTATTTCCATTTGTTATCATATTGACTTTATTTCCACTTGAATATATGTGGTTTTAAGACTTGAACACACTTTGCATGCAGTTTCATTGTTAACTGACTAAAAGCTGCTTAACTGAAAGCATCTCCACTTCTGCCACTTGTATCTTAAAGTCTATTCATGACACAAAGAAACTGTTTCAATTATGCATGTTTGGAAGAAATTATTTGAAGAAAAAAAACTATTTGTAGTCGATTTTCACACACTGTTACTTATATTTTTATTTTTTAATGACTAGTTTCTGGAGCTGTTGCTTCCATTTTCAACCTCGAAGGCCTGACTGTCAGCTGTTGTTGCTGGTGTCAGCTGTCTTCTCTCTGGTGGTGGAACTATGAACTTCTTTAACAAATTATCAACTGCTGGTATTTCAAAGTTTATTATTGGTCTTTGTTTTTCCATACTAAGATGTTCTACCTTGTTGTCAGTTTGTAATGGTTTATCACAACTGTTAATAATTTTGGATTAAGGTCATGGTTTTCATTCTAAAAGTAAATGCTACTGCTGACTTACTTTCCTATTTCAATTTGATGTTTCTAAAATGTTCTTTGACTCTGGTTTTTAAGTTTCTTTTAGTTTTCCAAATTCTTTTGTTCAAGTGTTTCAATAATGAGATGAGTTCAACAAAGAAGTTAACATTATTTGTTATGCGTCAGCTGCACATACAATTTGTCACAGCAAAGAAACTCCCAGGAGAATGAGACGCAAGGGGGGAAATTGCAGTTCCGATACCCTGCCTGGTAGTAATTTATGTCACTTGGGTCAGTTCAGTTAAAGCTCATTCAAAAAAATTCTGATACCTTCTGCTTTTGTGAATAATACCTTCTCAGTTTTAGTATACTGAATGAATTCCTTTTGTGTAGGGCATATGTTTTTTGAATGGTTTCACTCCTTGTGTAGTATGCTTTCTTTCTCACACACATTCACTGTCCTTGTCGCAGTGTGTAACGATAGCACATTACTGTCAGAGACTTTCTTTACTTTGGAAATAGTTCTGTTGCGTAGAATTATTATATCTCAAGCAAAGTAGAGAAATTTTGTTCAGATATGTACAGTCATTTGCTATCACACTGCTCCTATAGTTTGCTTTTGGCTTCATTTCTAAAAAAGTGAAGAGTATCTTAATATGATTTGTACAAAATTATGAATTGGCTTTACATCCAGAGCTGAAAATAAGATACATTGTCTCCTTCCCTCTAAAGATCCTTATAATATGAAACTGCTAAATAAAACTAACTTTCTGTGACTGTGTGAAGCAAGAGAACTTTAAAGTTTGTGCTCATAGTGTACACAAGTGAACATTTGCTTGGCTAAAGCAGAGGCACAATAAATATACTTATATATTTCTCTGAGCTTGTTGCAGGAAACAGCAAGAAGATGGAGAACATAAAGAGAAAATTGTACTTACCTGTACAGTTCTGAAGAATTATGTGTAAGTTAAATGTAAGTGTTTTGTTGTTATAAAATAAATGTAAGTTTGAATATGTACTGCTGCTCCTTAATTTCAATAAATGCATTATGGTGTTAATTAAAGGGAAGGTGAATGAAACTAGCTGTCTTATTCCACATAAATATGTTTATTATTGCGTAATACATACATTTGAAAGCAAAATAATTGCACTATAAGATAATATTCCAAAATCGTCTCTTCAAAATACCTTACCAAAGCTTTGATCAACACGGTATATATTCAAGGTATTCTATTTAAGTTACCCAGAATATCCACCTTATTGTGATGCCATACTACAAATGAGATTTACTTGGCAAACTACGCAATCTAGTTGATCAATGGAATTATAGTGTGCAATCTGAAATGGCCTATTCATGATTTTAAAGCATTTCACTGCTTTTTATGGTTGACATACCTCTTGCAATATACATTGCATTTCGCTTATGCGCAATTGGCTGTTACACAGCCGGCTTTGCTCCTACTTAAACTCTGCACATAAAGCATGAATAACACTCCTAACTTATAGTAGATGCTGAAAACGTCTACCCTTGGCTAAACAAGCATTATATTGGGAGAACACAACCTGATTCATATAATTAATTGGGCCTCTATAATGTTTCTGATATTATTTCTAATATTTTGTTTTAGTTCTTCCAATTTATAAGGATTTGTCTTGTTAACTCTGTCTTTCAGGTTACCCTACACAGTTAGATCAGGGGAGCGAGAGGGCCATACACCAGCACTAATCACTCTATCTTCAAACACTTCCCTAATTTTATTCATGAACTCCTCTGCTATATGGGCAGTAGCAGACTTGTTGAAACCATCCATATGACTTCTCTTCTTCTGTCAGGTCATGATAAAATGGGTCAAAATGGTGTTTTGATACCTCTCTGGAATTACAGTTTGCTCATAGAATATAGGACGATTATGCATCGAACTCCAACTTACCAATCATAATGAGGGATTTCTTGAATGCAGTGTGGATTTTCAGAGGTCCAGTACTGACTGTTATGACTGCTGAGGTGGAACCACGCCTCAGGAAGCTGCAGATAAATTAAACTGTCATTCACTGATGAAAGAAACCATTCACAATAATGCATTCATAATACTGGGTCATCTTGTTTTAAAGCATAGTGCCAGCCTCTGCACACAATTGCAGCTGGTAATGGGGGAATCCAACAAGGTTGTAGGAGAGGCAAAATACTATGTATTCTAGCACAAAAAGGAATTGAGAAGATATTGACACACTGCTTCACTCACACTGTTTTTTCACAGGACATGTTTCAAGAGCTTTTGCTCTTATCGTCAGCTGGAACTCGACTAGTGCAAATTGTAGTGGTTTCCTCTTTCTAGTCGAGTTCCAGCTGATGAAAAGAGCAAAAGCTTTTGAAACATCTCCAATGAAAAAACAGTGTGAGTGAAGCAGTGTGTCAATATATTCTCGATTCACTTTAGTGCTAAGTTGTGCTTCACTGTCTCTACTCTTCTTTCAAGTTTATACTTTGACTGTGTATTCTATTAAGTTTTAAAAGAAGACCCCTGCATTAATGTGTGTTTGGCTTCGTCCTGCTGTAAGATTAAACCTTTCTCTATTAAACAGATCCACTTGGTATGGCATGATGATGGAGGAATTTCTGGTCCAGTTTGTTTTCAATTTTTATAAGGTCTCTGATAGAGACATCACAGAAGCAATCCCAAACCATCAAGGAATTTCCTCCGTGCTTGATGGTTGGCTTGATGCACTGAGAAAGTAAACGTTTCCCTGCACAGTGATGAACAAAACATTGGCCATGGTAGTTCAATGGGTAAGAGTGACTGGATGGAAACCAGGAGATCCGTGGTTCAAATCCTGGCCATGACATTGAATTTTTCATGTTGACTCTATCTATCAAAAACCTTAGCCTATATATGGCTAGTGTGAAGAAAATATTAATTTCCATCAATTAACTAAAATAATAAGAGTTAAATAATGAAGCCTGGGGCTCAAGTACTTAGGATAGTAAGTCGTCACAAACTGTGTATCTCGAATGTGAGAGCCCCTAGTGGTTTACCGGGGAAATATACAAGTTAAATGAAGAATTTAATGTCATGACGGCAAGTTGGTCATGGTAGCTCAATGGGTAAGAGCGACTGGACGGAAACCAGGAGATCTGCAGTTCAAACCCCAGCCATGGCATTGAATTTTCCATTTTGACACTATCCATCAAAAACTTATTGTATTATTTACTTATTGTATTATTGATTTATTGTATTCTTTCTTAATTATTGTATCCTTTTGTTCTTTCCATTGATGTATCCCTTATCTTGTACAATGATTAAAGAATTAATAAACAAATAAATAAATTCAAGAATTGCAGCCAACAATTATTTTTTATTTTCAAATAAGACATAAATCAAACTTATTTTCTGTAATAGTTCATATACTGTTCTGTTTTTGTTAACAGATTATAGAGGCGTGAAAGTATGTGCCATTCTTGAATCTGCACTGCAATTCAACATTTCACTCAATTTCGGATGAACTTGATGATGCACTTTCTACATTTGCTGGCATGAGACATAAAAAGAATGAAGCTGAAGAAACTAACTGAGCAATGGGACGATTGCAGCATTGTCATTTCACAATTTAACTTTAAGTTCTAGACACAATGTAAATAAAAATAAATTTGATAATCATGCATTTATTAAATGTTTTTAAATGTCAACAGTATGTAAGCAATTAGGATTTGTTCCTATGAGCTTCCACAAGTTGTAGTAGTAGTTACAATGAAAATATTTGATTGTTGTTTATGAATACAGCTTGTAGAAAAGATTAGTTAATAGTTCCATAACTATCCTGTGAATGAAATGCTAAAGCAAGAGAATTTAAGGGTTGAAAATGCATATATCACAGAGTTTAAGAGGGAATGTGAACATCATTCACATCAATAAAGTACTCCATTTTGTTAATACTTTGTGTGTACAGAAGAAAGTGCCAACCCATATATGCAAGTATAATCCACAAAAATTGTAATATTTTCAGTTCTTTTTCTTCTAAACACACTTGTTACCTATTCATCTCTATACATCATAAAGAAACAAGATTTTGCGACTGTATAAAGTTTGCACTCGCTTCCTTTACTGCTCAATTCAATTTCTGACACACCCATTATTCGAAATCAATTCATGTGTAACATACTAACCTTAACCCTTCCTAAGGTAAATCCTGAAACCAGAGGACCCTGTTGATTTAATCAGTTACTAAATTTCAAACAGTTTAAACAATGAAATAAGAGTGAAGTTTTTCTGGAGGTCTGCCTACTCTAAATGTCTTTAGGCTTCAAGCAAGATGAAATAATAAACCATAGCGTGCGGAAGCATGCATATTTTCCAACTTTATATTGCTGAATGGCCTGGTAGGGCAATATGGCTACTTCAACAAAGGAATCAGGTAGGTACAGAGACTGTAAGGTCAAAATGGTGTTGGCCATCTTCTCCAAGAAGGTGCACTGAACTGAGAGCTTAGCTCACTTCTTCACAGAAACTGACCATCAGAACAGAATTGGACAGATATTGGAAACAGACAAAAATCTAGATAGCAGCCACGGTAAGTTGTTCTATAAGGTCCACATGAATGAACTCCACAGAAATGCTTCAGATTTTCTGCCAGGTAAGAATGCACAAAGGAAAACAGAAATAAAACTGTCATCAATATATAGAATAAAAATATATAACAACAAACAATGTTTTTCTGAGCAGTTATCATTTAGTAATAAAATGTTGAAAGAACATGAAATACAACGATTATTTTAGAAACAGATTGCACGATTTTCATATTTCAACAGTGTATTGGTCTATACTCTGTTACATTTTGGAAATTTATGAGAAAATCTTCAGAATTACCATTTGAGATTTGGGCCAACTTAAAGCAAACTTGGTTCATGATTTATTGTTGGTGGAAAGTAAATTATATAATTAAAAAGTGGATAAGCTGTACTTTTTGAAGAAGCAAATAGTTTTGTTTGCAAATAAAAATTAATTTTCTTTGGATAGCATTTTGATTTATGATATAGATGTTGCTCATCTGGATGCTATGCAGCTCTGATATAGCACATAATGGTTTAAGTTACCTCATGCTACTTTCAATAAAGTTGCCAAATAACAGTAATAAGGAAAAATATTTTCAAAAGGAATTTATTAGCAAGGGAACTATCACGGTACTCACACTACTAAACACCTGAAAATTTGATGGTAAATGCCTGCTGTATATAAACCATGTGTACCAAAAGTCTGCTGCAGAGTAGTACTGCAACACCCAAAAGTGTAACCTGGAAAGTGCCGCATGCAACCACTTGCAAGTGGCTGCTGGATGTCCCTTGTCAGTTCTGTTCCGGGTCTGGGGATGGCAGTCCTTATATATGCCATGTATAGACTACTCCTATCAGGGGTAAACAATCCCTCCCATACAATGCTGTGTTATTACGCCTATATGTTTTTATATATTCTGGACTCATTTTTAGATACCTTAAGCTATACTCTGCACCTGATTTTTGGCACACAGTTCCCACATAGAGTAGAAATAATGCCATCAAACTCTCAAAGGAATAAAGGAGTGAGCATAGTGATAGTTCCCTTTTAATGGCAGAAATATATAATCTTACATTTAGATGAAGTTCATGTTGATTGTGGTGTTACAAATTGGGATAGGCATTGTTAGCTTTTAGGAAATTTAAGGATGTACTGCTGACTCAATAAAGCATCATAATGGTAGCAAGCTGTGAAGCTACAGTAAATATTTTTCACATTTTATTGAAGTGAGGACTGCTGACTTAAGTATCTGACCAGAACAAATAAAATAATCAAGATTTAACTGAATTGGAACACTACAGTGAAGCGAAATAATTATTAATTTATAAATGAGTCGTATTTATTACACATCGGCTTCACTTATGTACCTATTTTGAGGACATGTTTTGCAAACTATTGTTTGCATCATCGGCTCTTATGCGACAAAATAGATGCATAAGTGAAGCCGATGTGTAATAAATATGATTCATCTATAAATTAATAAATAAAATAATGTTTTTTCAGCTATCATATCCATCAGAACAGTATTGTTGAAAGCTTTACCTTTATCCATCTACTCTCACATACTATCTACATATTTTACATCATCAGAAACAACTGTTTCAATTGGGAGGGAGGGGGGATACTGACATTGCTGGTAGTAGAAATAATTAATGTTATGTTTTAAGTTCTAAGAGATATATTTAATGAAAAAACTGGACTATTGGTTAACATGGCTGCTAAATTATGTAACTATTTTCTTCAGCAGACTTGGAAAGCTATACGTACGTAACTTGTGATCAATATTTTTTATGAGGCAACACTTATAATTGTTGTCTTACAGCAAAGACTAAACTATCAAATTTGTAAATACATTAATGTGGTAATTAATTATAAATCTCGCATATTAAGAAATGTTATTCACAGAAATAAGTAGATTTACGTAGAAAATGAAGCTAGCTACAGTGAAGCAATGAATATTATACAAATATAACAATTTGTAACAAAAACTTCACTTATCTTAAGAAAATGATGTTAATTCTTCTTTCTAATTGAAATCGATTTCACGAACTCTTGTCCGCGTCTTCAGTCAGGAGAAAGTTGTAATTAGTTTTAAAATGGTAAGTAATTTTCTCCTGTGGTTTTCTTTGACTGAAGACGCGGACAAGAGTTCGTGAAATTTTATTTCAATTAGAAAGAAGAATTAGCATCATTTTCTTAAGATAAGTGTAGTTTTTGTTACAAATTGTTATATTTGTATACTAAGATTTATTTATTTATCCCGGCCATGACATTTAAATTTTTCAGTTTGGCTCTATCCAAAACCTTAGAAGATCTTGTTCATCTAGGATCTATTTAGGATTGCTTTGGTTGTATAGAACACCATTGGAACTTTTCTTTCTGCTACTATATATTCATTTTTTCCTATCTCTTTACGCACAACAGTTGAAATCTAGTTCTCAGATCTTCAACCAGGGTTATCATCATCATCATCATCATCATCATCATCATCATCATCATCATCATCATCATCATCATCATCATCATTGTTATTGTTGTTATTAATTAATTACTCGAGATTGAAATTAATCTTTTGGGTCTGTAGTTGCTCCCATTCCAGTGGTAACCGAAAAACAAGATAATTTATTAAAGAATTGCTTTAGGTGTCCATCAATAATGACAAATTCGTATATTCTTTAAAAGTTAATTGTTACGATACTTTGTAAATAATAGAATTCATCAGAAAATTATACTCCTAAACTTCAATTATGGATTTTTCACAAATCGATATATTTGGGGTATGCTTTTGAAGTAGTAGAATGGGAGTTGTATATATTTAGACAGTTATGTTTGTTCATTTAAGTTTTTGAATTTCAACCTGTGGCGGTTCCAGTAAGGAATAGCCAGACGATATTGTAAATTTTACAGTGAAAAGGATATTTTAGTCTGTTGGAATTTCATGCGTTGGCATTACTGCAATGCATATAAGTGAACTCACGGGTGAACTGTCAAATGATCAGGAAGACCGTGGTGAAGTGAAATTAGCAGGTGTTTGGAAAATTTGACATCTGGAGTAAATTACGTTATGGTAGATTAGTTGCGGATTAAACAGTTACTGTTATTGCCAACTAGTTGACAAGTTGCTATCAGGAACGAGAAATGGAAATGTCAACGGTTACTGTGAAACTGGGGTTAGGATTCTTGCTGGCTCTCAATTTGCTAGTCGTCGTCCAGGTATACAACTTTAACTTCTATTAACTTGAATCGTGAGATATGTGTACAGGAAGCAAGATGTAATTTATATTTCATTCCTTAGGCTCAGTACGAAGATGTCAGATGTAAATGCATTTGTCCTAATCTGCCAGCTGTTAATGGCACTCAATCGAACAGAAAGCTGTACATAGGAAATGTTCCACCGAATAAATGGTAAGTGAATAAATTAGTAACTACTTGTTTATGTTATGTTTGGCCTTTATGTAAAACGTTACTTCTCTTTCCCTGCCCAATGGAGCGTCTGGTTATTGCGAATAAAGTGTGCACATACAGCAACAGATAGTTTGAACATCAGATGGATTTTTTTTTTTTTTTTTTTTTTTTAAATATAGAATCTCAGAATACTTTAAGTTTGGAGAATATTAATTAAAGATAAAATTTTCATAAATATATTCACAATGCACACTGGCCATAAACACTTTTCTATGCATTCTGAACATATACATTCGTTTTTATTAGTCTTGGTACATAAAGTAGGCAATTGCAATGGAAGCAGAGATAATTGTAATACTCTGGTAAAATTTCCGTATCCGTCGCCTGGAAATAATATCGTGTTATCCCTGCAGATGGCACTAATGCTATTCCATGTGTGAAGATGTAAGCTAATGTTTAAAAAAAAAAAAAAACAAAAAAAAAAACTAGAACCTAACCAAAACTAAGCTATAATAAAATTAAATCGAATCGTAATGATTTTCACATGGAATAAATATTCGTTAAAGGCATAACGTATTACAATAAAATGTAATAATTTGCTACGAACTGTCCTTAAAATTATAAATTCTTCACAGTTCATAGAAGAATATATAATCTGTAGAATTTATACATTTTAAAAAAAGATAAGTGAAGTTTGTTACAAATTATATTTTATTGTAATATTTGCTTCAGTGGTTTTAGCTCCAGTGTTTTACATATACGTAATGTAGTATTGCTGGTGTGGGAAGTGCTGAAATGTTATTCAAAATATTATAAAGGAAGGGAGACTTCTTGTAATATAATTACATTTGAGGTGATGCTGCATATGGAAAAATGGCTAATAATGTTAATAAATAAAATAAGTAATAGTTTTGTCATGTTATGTTTAACAGAATCAAAACTGTGTATGACTTCTAAATGTTTGATTACTATTTTAAACTGTTGGAGCTCTAGTAGAAGTGGTCCTTCAAATCTTTCTTTTATATTTCTTTTGTCCTTACTTGGATTGATTAGGAGTGCTTTCCCATTGGCATGACTTGTGGTTGAGTGGATATTGTGCATTTCCTGATTTTAATTTAGTCATCTGTTAGTCTGCTTTACTGTCCTTCATAATGTGGATTAGACACTCATAGCTTAAATTGGTACCTTTCTTCATGTTATTTATCTAGCGTGTCAGAGGTTTTCCTTGTTTTCTAGATCTTTTCACCTGTTGAATTATGATGTGTAGTGTTCCAATGAGCCACGAGCTCTTATAACATGCATGAGTTATTCGAGTTTCATCCCAATGATTATGGCTTCCAGTGGCTTTTGGGATTTATCACTTCCAGGAATTCTCAGAAGTTTGTGCTATGTCCAAAGTTTAAATGCATCAATTCTTTTCCTGTCTCTTTTCAATACAGTTCAACTCTCACAGACATATATAACAGTGGGAACACCAACGTTTCAACATACAGAGACGGACATAAGTATTTGGGCAAAGTAATTTTAAATTAGAATAATTATGATTAAAAACAATGATATATTTTTCTTTTGTGTCTGTTAAGTCAGCAATTTCTTGCAGTCATCTGGTGTACATACAACAGTAGGATGTTGTTTTTTTTATTTAAATTTACGTCCTCCAACATTAAGTCATATTGGACGATGAATGAAGTGTTCAAATGAGTACAGTGTTCATAGAGCTTAGTTACCCAACATTCATCTTTCAGAATAAGGAAAAGCCCTTGAAAAAGCCTTATCCAGGTAACTCGCCCTGACTGGGATTCAGTTCGGGACCTCTTGAATGTGAGGCAGACACACTACCTTCTACGCTACTGAAGCGAGCAGGGTGTATGGTTGTCACATTTAAAGAGCAGTGGGGTGCAGAGTACTGGAAACTACAATTGAGGGTGAAAAAATAGTTGTTAACCTTTGTAACCAAGGGAAACCATAAAACATATTGTAGTGTGCAGCAAAAGCCGTGCAAGAATGGTCGACCAAGTAAGCTTAAGCCTAGGGGATAGGAAAACAATTATGCAGACAGTGGTGAAGAATGATCCACGAATTGCAGCATTGGAAATCACAGCCCACTTAAAGAAAAACTTAGGGAAAATGGTCAATGTTTAAACTGTCACTGGGTTGATACTGGTGCTGGTTTCAATGCCAGAGTACCCAGGCATAAATTCAAGGTCAGTAAACCAAATCAGAAAGGAGATAAAGCATTTGTAGGACAAGATGAGTTCTGGGCAGGGTATTTGGGTTGGATAAAGGTAAATTCAATTTGTACCATAGTGATGGCCTAGTGAAGGTACAGTTTGAGAATGATAGAGAGTGGGACGTTGAGAACATGCAAGCCACAGTCAAATACAGGGGAACTAAGTTTTGGTTTGGTGATGTATGGCTGGATCAGGTATGGGCTAGCTTGTAATAAGTGACAAGATCAGGGATAAATAAGTATTTGAACATACTGAAATAAATGTGAAAGTGAGTACTGAGAAGCTAGGTTTAGGTAGGGTTACTACTTGCAGCACAGTAATGATTCCAAGCACAGAGTATATAACAGCTTTGAATTGTATATAATGTCCCTCATATGTTAAATTTCCCACCTCAGTCCACAGATATAAATACTATCGAAAATATCTGGAATGAATTACAGAATATGTTAGGCAAAAGGTTAATTACAAGAAACGGTTGTTTGTTCCAGAAAAAAGGAAAAAATTAGGTTCGGGCAGAAGGTTAATTACAAGAAACGGTCGTTTGTTCCAGAAAAAAGGAACAAATTAGGTTCTGACATCAACAAGGAAGCATGCTTAAAAGATAAGGACGATCACATAAAGAAAAGGTCAGATAACCAAATATTAGTAGTTGTAGTGTTACAACACTATTATTATAGTGTCTGAATAGTTTTATCACAAAGGAAAAATGGACTTAATTTTGTGATAATTTCCAGAACGTTTTCAAGGTCATTAGATATGTATTTGTGCTCTTCAATAATCTACAATTCTTATGCATGTTTGGAGGAATCTGGTAACAGTGACATCCAAATTAATTGAAAACATTATTTGTAGTCTGTTTTTCATGCTCCATGTTTATTTTTCGAGAGCTGTTGCTTCCATTTTCAACTTCGAAGGTCCAACTATCATCTGTTGTTTGCTGTTTTCTCATAGTTCCAACATCAGAGAAAAGGCAGCAGACAACAGATAATGGTCAGACCTTTGAGATTGAAAATGGAAGTAATCGCTCCCAAAACTAGTCCCTCAAAAAATAAAAATGTAAGTGATGGAGTGTTAAAAGCTGACTACAAATAGGGTTTTTCAATTATAATTGTTATATTAATAAAATATCTAGCTATTGATATTACCAGAATAGAATTGAATGTTTAGTTGAATTATTCTGTGTGAATACTTTTGTCTACCTGTATATGACTTTCAACTGTTCGATAATGTTTTGGTCTTTTATAATCCAATTTTATCATTGTTCTTCCTATTGATATTCTCCTGTTTTTTTTTGCTATATCCATTTTTAGATATCAAAAAGCTGTGCACATTTTTTACTTCTGTTTAATTTCCATCAGTATGAAAATTATTTAACCTCCATGTGGCTATAATTTTGATCTCGTTCAAATTAAGATTTCCTGCTTTTCACTTACCTCTTTCAGTTTCTTTAAAATTTTGTTATATCACATTCTGCTTCTGTGAATGTAGTCGTATCATCCACATATGTTAAATTATCTTATTCCCATTGATTCTGACTCCTTCAAACTGAGCTATTCGTATGATTTGTTCATTGTGAATTTTGAAGCATTGAGGTAATATACAACTTGGTCTTAAACTTGTGTGTATTCCCATATGATATTTTTACTATTACTTTTCGTATTTTATGTAAATTCTTTAAGAAGACTATTAAATGTTCTGATACTCCCATGTTTCTCAAGGTATTCCACATTCTTTTATTTTCAATGATCTGATGCTTTACTGTAATCATAAAGTATAGAAATATTTGAAAAAAACCTTTTTGCAGTCTGGAAATTAATTGTTCTTTCACACTGGCCGTGTGTAGGCTAAAGTATGGAAGGATAGAGTCAGACTGAAAAATTCAATGCCATAGCCGGGATTTGAACCACGGATCTTCTGGTTGCCGTCCAGCCGCTCTAACCCTTGAGCTACTATGGCCGACATGACATTAAATTCTCCAATCTAATTGTGCTTCTCCCGGTAAACTACTTAGGAGTTCTTATAACACATGAGACAACTACCTTAATGGCGACTTACATTCTGTAAGTACTTTCAGGCCTGGGCTTTATAGTTAACCACTATTATAGACGGCAACCAGAAGATCCATGGTTCAAATCCCGGCTGTGGTATTGAATTTTTCAGTCTGACTATCTTTCCATATTTTTGTAGTCTGTTTTCCACATTCTGTTGCTTACATTTTATTTTTTTATTTAAAAAGAAAAATGGAATGTGAAGAACTGACTACAAAAACTAAAATTAGGCAAATGAGTCAACCTTGTATATACTTTTCTCCACTTACAAGTTTTTTGATGAAGACTAGTTTCTGGGAACCTCTTCCCTAACGTCAGTTCTGTGGTTGACTGATGATGCAGACCACAGAACAGATGATAGGGAAGAGGTTCCCAGAAACTAGTCTTCTTCAAAAAACTCGTAAGTGGAGAAAAGTATATACAAGGTTGACTCATTTGCCTAATTTTAGTAACAATGGCACTCCACTTTCTGAAATACTTCTTTTTATTCTATATAATGGCTACAAAAAGTTTTCCAATTAATGTGGACGTCACTATTACTAAATTCCTCCAAACACGCTTAATATAAATATTGTTTTCCATATTCTGTTGCCCTCTGTAAGATCCATTTACCTTTTGTAATCTGAACTCTAATTGTTTTGAATCTAGTTTTTTCTTGTGCTACTTCTCTATTGAATAATCAACACAAATACAATACAATCTATTTTGTATTATTCAATGATATTTTGCCAGCATATGGAATCAATGGAGTTGTTCTTTAGTTAGTTCATAATCTGAGATCACATTTCTTTAGAAAGTACTACTTCAATCTAAGTATGAGACTTTTATTTCAAAAATAAGAATACAATAAATACAGTATAATGCATAGTTGGGTGCTCATTTGGTATCTTATGTGTGGTATTATATATATGAATTTATATGTGAGAAGCACTGTATAAGCAAATATATTGCACATGTATATACAGGTGTTAATGAACTACACCAAATTAATTTCAGTGATAGTAGACGTGTGTTGATTGTAGCTCAACGTGAAGTAGATAGAGATACAAGCGTTTATAACATCAGTTTGTACAAAAGCAGAGAAAGTAATCCTTTGTATTGGTGCTACATGATGTTAGTTTCATTTAGTATGCACGACTGTTTAAGATGGAGAGTAGCATTGAAGGTTGGCATCTGCCACTATCGTTCACTGATGTTCAGAAAATATGACACTCAGAAGATGAAAAAATTGTTTTATACTAAGCAAGAGTGAGTTTGTCAAGCTGAATGTTGAAATAGCTGTTCTTGTGATTTGCTGGTTCACAGTGCTGCTGTACATTAGTGTTGGTGTTTTAATTTCACTTACATAAGCCAAATTGTCCCTGAAGGGCTAAGGCCTCCTCTAATGAGGAATAGATCAGTATATTTCACTGAGCTATTCACATGGGTGGTGATAATAGTGTTTGGACATACTTTTAAAAAATAATCATTTCATGTATGCTAAATTGATGTTCTCCAATTATTTGAACTACTTAAATTTTCAATACTTTTGCTTTATTTTTAAATACATATTGATATGCTTTTTCTCTGAATGTGAGATTAATATGGTCTTAAAACAAAAGTACTGCCAGATTATGTCCAAATCATTGGCCACCTTTGATAAATTAAAAAAATGTTGAAAAAAATTCAGAACTTAAATAGCAAGTTTGGCATGTAGTCAACTTTTTGTTTTCGAATTGTGCTGTTCGTGGATAGACAGACACAGATGAACAATTTTTTTATTCAACGTGCATTTTCAAGGAAATTTTGGTATGAAGGTTTCGGATGATGATAATAATAATAATAATAATAACAACAACAACAACAACAACAACAACACCAGAAGAACGAGGAGGAGGAGGAGGAGGAGGAACGCCACTGTTTCTAACCTTTTGCTTCAAATAATAATACTGCTTAACTTTTTTCAAACTTGTAAAATTAGCAGACATCCGTGTAAAACGCTTCCAGCATTTAAAAAGAGTAATAGGTTTTCCTTACTAGTTTTTCTTTAATTCCTTATTATTTTTTTCTTTTGAGGCATTTATTGCTTTGTTAAATCAACTGAAATTTGATTCATCACCTATAGCTGCCATAGAATATAGGAAAATGTTTTTAGGATTAATCAGTACACAATTGCAGTAAACAAAGCTCTAACGTGCAGTCTTTGCTTATAAATTATTAACTACCAGAATATCTAAAGTGCTTCTTTAATTTGCAAGTAAATATCCCTCGCAAATTCATGCACACTTATGCATTTTAACCCTTTTACAATTGTAATGATGGTCCTACAAGAAGATATCAGAATGTTTTACTAATCTTTCCTTGAGTATTATGTTAATATGCATTTAGCTTTTGTAAATAATATAAGTATTAATACCATAACAGCTTAGGTTAATATATCTCTTTTCAGTTATGTTCTAAAGCTTATTATAGGATACATTAATTATTTAAAATTTGTTTGAAAAGATCACTAAGTAAACCAAATGACTATTTGAAATTTTCTTTTTTTTGCTTCTAAATGTTATTTTAAACACGTGCCTAAACATTCTTCACCCCTCAACCCCTATAAGTATATCCTAAGATTCCTTTCTTGGAAGTGTTGAAAACAGTGTTATAATAAATTAAACAGGATGGAGGCAAAGTCTCTGAAACATGTTCTGGAAAAATTTAAAAGTAAGTGTTGCTTAGTGTCATTAATCGACTCCCCTTAAATTTAATATCCTAAGATGTTTATGACATTGTGGTTAGGGGTAAGAACAGCTTTTCTGTACAAAGCCGGCCACTGGGGATCTTTTAAGCGCTGGCACTATAAGCATGGTTCTAGGGCTCCAGGGCCCTTCCTGCTTCCGAAGTGCTGCATCTGGCCCAATCTTTCAGGGAAGACACCATCTCTGGGCTCTACTCTTAATTTTAAAGATGGACATGGTTTATATCAAATTCTTGTTACCTCACATCTTGTGGAGTCTAGTCAGAATTAGGGAGTGTGCTGTAGTGGTAGCTTAAAGTATCATCCAAAGACAGTGAGTGTTCACCTTGCAAACCTCTTCACAAACAAATGCTGAGGAATATGTACCTGCGTGCCAGCCGTATATGCAAACCAGATCTAATTGGAGAAGAATGGAAACAACTTAATAGCATCCTGAGGGCAAATGGCAAACCAAAAAGATCATATCACTTCTCCGACCAGCTAAGGACAGCAGCAATCCACTCCTAAACCCAGGAGTATACAGAATCATATGCAACTGTGGAAATGCCTACATTGGTCAAATTGGCAAAGCAATCATAGCATAACACACGGGAAAGAGCATATACACAGCCTAAAACTAAACCAAATCAATAAATCAGCATTAGTAGAACACGTGATCTCAACCAGCCACCACATCGATTTTGACAGTACAAAACTTCTAGCCATCTGCAGCAACTTCTCCTAGAGGATGACATGAGAAAGCTTAGAAAGTTTCAAGGAAAAAACATCAACAGAGACAATGGAAAACAATTCCACAGTACTTGGAAGACCTTGCTCATAAGTGCAGCTATTGGTCAGAGGTCTGCCCTCCCCAGGGGCCTACTTCGGTAGGTACGGGTTTGGCGCACCCGGGGTCCCGAGCCAACAGTCTCCCTCGTGTGGGCTCCTGTTCGTGGTTGAGGGAGACGGTCAACAGGCCCACCCACGTGTAGGCCGTGCGTGGAGACCCGTGGAGAAGGTTTTTAGATTCTTGTCTAGTTTAGAGTTTAGGATTTAGTGAACGAAATTTTTAGTAGGTTTTGATTGATGTTTTTTATGTACTTGTATTTTTATTAGGTTTTGTTACACTTGTATAGTTTTTAGAAAGTTTTATATCTGACTTTTGTCATGACTAGTTTTTTAAAGGGCGCTGATGACTGCCGTAGTTGAGCGCCCTTATATATATCATCATCATCATCATCATCATCATCATCATCAGAGGTCTGCCAGTGAGATAAGGGGCAGAGCCACAAGACCATCTTGAGTCTGACAGCTCTCAGAAAGTCTCTACCATTTAGTAGAATCAAATCCAGAAGACCTAAACAAACACAAGGAATCAAATAACGAGGAAAAAGGCTACAGAATTCACTTAGAAAGCCACCAGGAAACAGTGATACTGGCACAGACTCAAATAGGTGGACAGGTGCCTACCAAGAACTAATGGGCGGAGCCACCGGAGAACCGTGGGGATATAAGCCTGAACAATGCAAAGATCGGACAAGAGCCCAGAAGAAGCTCACGGCAGGATGAGCGAAACGTTGGCAAGTATGACCAAAATGATGCGATCTTCAGCAGAAGCTAAGGACTCATCAATGGAAAACCTCATTAAACAAAACAACAATAATTCCAGAATTTCCATGAACAAAAGCTGTTGCTCTCTTTTGATTACGTATATGACCTGATTGTTTGGCTGCCCATCTACATAAACTAAACATCCTTCCAAATTCAAATTATATACTTTATAAGGAAGAGGATTCTACAATGAATATTACTCATCTTATGAAGTGTCATAATTTAACAGCAACAGACCTCTCCTCATGCTACTGGGGAGCAAGAAGCAAGTGGAAGAACTCCAACATGCTAAGCATTAGCAACCAACTAAAAATGCAGAGGAGGAATGTACACTATGATCACTAAGGCAAACAGTGGTATAGTGTACAATGCCCTGGTTATCAAGTCTTTGCAGCCAATTTAGTTTGGTGGTTACTCTCTAAGGAGGCAGGCCACCAAACTAGTGCTGCATAGGATACCATTTTTTTGCATTTTCTTTTTGCCCTCATATGGAGGACTTAACCCTCCAGGACTCACAAGTGGGAGTGGTTTAAACACTGTCGAAGAACTTGGAGCAAAGAAACTCTGAATCCGAGAGACTAACTAGGATTGGGCATCACTCATTGGCATATGAGTGGCCCGATATCTACTTGCCTCTACTGTGATAGCAGTGTGACTGCCTCACATTCAACAGGTCCCGAGTTTGAATGTTGGTTAGGGTAAGTTAACCAGATAATTTTTTCTGGGGTTTCCTCTTATCCTGAAAGATGAATGCCAGGTAACTCTAAGCTCTATGGACCCTGGACTCATTTGGTCATCATTTCATTCATCGTCTGATATGACTTAATGTTGGAGGATATTAAAAAAGTGTAATATCTGGTGTGAAGGGTGAAGTATAATTAAATGGCAATGTAATGGATGAAAGCAAAGGTGACTATGGAGCAGTTGGTTACAGTTCCCACTTTGTTGTGGTTTACTCTAGGTAGCTCTTCATAGCTGAGAGGCTGAGACAGTCTAGCCATTTTAGCCTTCCTTTTGTCTTCAGCCAGTTTCCTCTATGCTCTGGATTAAGAGCCTAGCCCGTTTACTCAGTTCCATACTGCTGTTTTGATTTCAGCTTTAGGGCACTGGTCTCACTGATAAGTTCCCCATAGCTCTCTGTTACTGACATTCATCTCTGAAAGTGAGCCCTGCTTCTCCATATCTCTGAGAGTTACTTTTCCTATTTGCATTTTTCACTATTGAGCATCTCCTCTTTTCAGGCCTCAGGTACTGCTCCTTTAAATTCAGTTATTTTGGAGTCTTTAGAGGCATCTTCGGGTTTAGTGGAACAACTATGTTTCCACAGTTGACTAGGGGTGTCGTTGGTTCACCTAAGTAGAGCCTCACATACCTGCATAAGACTATATTCTGAGAGAATGTCCCATATCTTGAGGCTTTGTTGGCAACACATCTCCTATGTGCATGGGTCGTTTAACACCTTGGGGTTGGGAAGTTGGCTTATGGTGTATTGGTTATTTGGAAACAGGTCTGAACTGTGTGCAGGTAGTCAGCCGACAATGCAGGTTAGGTCCTGGCAATCCACCATCCACAAGTACATCCAATACCCATTCAAGGACCAGCTTTAGAAGTTTAAGAACTATGAGGCCACTCCAAGGGTGTCGGCTGCAAATGCATGTAAGAGAACTACAAAAACCAATAGTATGATACTGTAATTTAACAATTGTTTTTGAAATGTAATTATTTCTTTTATTAAAATATTATGAGTTTGCATGTGGGAAATATATATGTATTAGATTTTATAACACTACTTATTGCTTCAAGCCATGTATTTTTAAATTTTTAAATTTGTACATCTTATATCCTCCGTGATATCAGATGAATAAAAATGGGTGATATGATGCTCAAGTGAGCACAGGGTACATAGAACTTGGTTACCTGACATCGTTCAGAATAAGTGAAAACCCAAGAAAAAACCTTATCCATCCTGACCAACATTTGATTTTGGCACCTCTTGAAGATGAGGCAGACACATTACCAAGGTGGACCCCAAGTCATGTTTGCATACATACTCAAGTAAATAATATAATGCAAAAGTTTTGTTCAAATTGTAGTATTTCTTTGTAGAAACTCATTTACTTATTGCTTCAAGTCATTTATGTGTATAAAAATATGCTGTATGACTGGAATTATTTATTCAGATTATAATGTTTTTTAAAAAATGTTGCTAGCATGGCTGATAAATTTCACATTTTGTAACAATGTGAGGGAAAGTTTATAGGTTTCAATTTCAGGAAACTTGCAAAGTATGATTCATATGCTTATGTATTATGAGGTCGTATATTGAGTATGCATATTACTTTTATTTAGTTATTGAATACATCATATTGAATACCTGAAACCGTTATATTTTGAATGAATGAATTTATTAAATACATTTACGCATAATACATTTTCCTTTGATTGGAGAACTTGATATTTATCTAGTGTTCCATACAGCTGAAGAGCGTGGTTGTGTAAGGTGTCCCTACCTCTTCTATAATTTTCAGTTGGATGTGTTTATTTCCTACTTTTTTCTCTAATCTAGCTGCTCTCACACATACAGGTTTGCCCCTTTTCTAACCTCTTGAATCTCCACACTTGTTTCACACTTCTTTTCCCTAATCCCTTGCATCCCCACGCTTATTTCCTTCAACTTTTATCTTATCCCTTCTAACCCCACACTTATTTCACTCTGCTTTTTCTTGTTCATCTTGTTTCTCACACTTTTCACTTTGTACTCACCTTATTGCAGCTCCATTTTTTTCTTACTTTCTTTGCTCTGCTGACTTCTGAGATTTCCCCCTCTTTTATTTACACTGATCAATTCCCCTCTGTCCATACACACTGTATTTGCCTAGTTACACGACAATGCTAAAATACTATCCACTATCTTTAGATGTTATTTTCTTTTTTTCTTTCTGTAATATACTTATTACATGATATATTGTTGCAGTGATTGTGATACAGTAATCTTACCAAGAGTAGGTGATGACATCAAAGGTAAAGAGCAAGAATTTTGCGCTCACTGTCAGTGCAAATACGAAAGCAGAAATACAACCATTATTAAGGTAGGTACTTTGATTTTATATCTTGTAGTATAGCATTTTCAATGAGACATTCATCCAAAAGATCATAGTATCTTTGTAGGCAGAGCTAAATATTCATAGCCCATTTTGTTCAGATTACTTATGCAAATTACAGTTGGGAATCATATTGGAAAGATAGAGCCAGACTGAAAAATTCAATGCCATAGCTGGGATTTGAACCACAGATCTTCTGGCTGCCATCCAGCCGCTCTAACCCTTGAGCTACTATGGCCAACGTGCCGATATGACATTAAATTCTCCAACTGACCTACACATGGCCAGTGTGAAAGAACAATTAATTTCCATTAATTGACCTAATAGTGGTTAACTATAAAGCCCGGGCCTTAAAGTACTTATACGTTGTAAGTCGCCATTAAGGTAGCTGTTTCATGTGTTTATGAGAACTCCTAGTGGTTTACCGCGAAAAACATGAGTCAGTTGGAGAATTTAATGTCATATCGGCACGTTGGCCATAGTAGCTCAAGGGTTAGAGTGGCTGGATGGCAACCAGAAGATCCGTGGCTCAAATCCTGGCTATGGCATTGAATTTTTCAGTCTGGCTCTATCTTTCCATACTTTAGCATACACAGGGCCAGTGTGAAAGAACAATTAATTTCCGGGAATCATGTTGTCATGTTAGCTAAGCTTACTGAAAAATTTGTTTAGAAATAAAACAGGAGAGTAAAATTAACAAAAATTAAATTGCAGTGTAAACTGCAAACTTGTGAAGTATACATTCTTGTTGGTCTAATATTGCCATCTGTGTTGGTATTTATAGCATGTGCTATGTGAAACAGAGGCACATTGTGTTCATTTTGAGAAATTATATTAACTCTCATTAATGGTACTTAATTCTCAAGGTAATTCTTTCATGCATTTGCACTGAATTAATGAAAGGAATTAAGACTGAAGCACTTGTTTTGAATCTGAACTAACAAGAGAACTATCACTATGCTCATACTTGTGTTTGCTTGAGAGTTTTATGGCATCTCTGCTCTATGTGGGACCTGTGTGCCAAAAATCGGATGCTGAATATAGCTGGAAGTACTCAAAAATAAGTCCAGAATACGTAGGAACATATAGGCATAATAATGCATTGTACAGGAGGGATTGTTTACCTCTGATGGGCAGCGGTCTACGCATGGCATACATAAATAGCACTGTTCCCCACATGCACCACAGAGCTAATGAAGGATGTCCAGCAGCTAGTTGCAAGTGGTAGCATGTGGCACTCTTCAGGCTTCAGTTTTGGGCATTGCAGTTCTACTCTGCAGCAGATGAGTCTATATGGCAGATGAGTCATCAGTTTCACCTCTGTAGTCTAGAAACAATCATAGAATTGCCTTTGTGCACAGAGACTTGTCATGGAGCAGGTATCACCTCCTTCTAGTACTATCCTTTTATTGAAGTAGTTATAAATAAAATCATTGTTAAAAGTGAAGCTAATTTCATATTAAAACCAAGGAACGTTTTTGAGACCATCCCAGTCCCATCCTCGGCTGATTGGCAACTGACCACTATCTTCACAATCGGTTGTGTGGATACACCTTCCCTGCCGGCACTGCTGCGCATACGGGCACACCGCCAGCACCTGTACAGCACCTCCACGGTGTCACTTCTGTGGCGCCCCCCCACATCAACAGCTGAATGTAGGGCACACAACCTGAGGCATCATCACCGGTACTGCGCCACCTGTAACAGCCTTGGCCACTTCACAGGGCAGGTGCAGTGCCCTGCTTACTCTTGCCAGGATTCCAACCTCGCCGCATCACGGACAGCTCACCCCAGTGGATCCACTGATTGGCGGAGAGCGCTGGACTGCCTCCGGGATGAAGCCCAGCATCTAAACAACCGACTCCAAACCATCGAGGAGCTCCTGGGAGTCGGATCAGCCTCTACCTCCCAAGGGCTTTCCAGAGATGACATTCAGGACTTCCATACTGAGGTCCTGAACATAAATCTTCGATAGGGAAACCTGGAGCACTCTCTCGCCGCCGCCAGCATTCACGACACCACTAGTGCCCCTTGACGGACGTTAAAGATGGACTCATGACTACCCAGAGACAAATGACAGCCTGATGTTACACCAGGACCACATAGCCTCCTCCCTGACAATACTACAAAAGGCTTCAGAGACCACGAGGACCCACGTTCAACAACTGCAGGAGGCCCTTGGGACTACCACAGACACCATCTCTAGCCACATCGTCAACATACAAGACATACTAGACCGCAAACTTACAATTCTGCAGGACCACATCAGCCAACTGCACAACTCACAGAAGGATACCTTACAGAAACTGCAACAAATTTTTCAAAAACAGGTGGACTTACAGATCGCCATGGCTAACTTCACACACACCCACACACGAAATGAAAATGAAATGTGTAGTGTTTAATGCCCGCTTTTACTACATATGGCATTGCAGGCGGTGACACTGATGATACATGAGATGAAGATGGAGCACCGGTGGAATGAGATGGCGGGGGAAACTGGAGGTCCCAGAGAAAACTCGCCCCAGCGCCGTGTTGTCCTCCACAAATCTCACTTTGCGGTCGTCTGGGTTCGAACCCGGGCCGCCTTGGTGAGAGCCAAGCGGTCTAATCACTGAGCCACGGCGTGGCCACACCCACACACGGTATAAGAGTACTTCACGCAAATATTCTTGAAGATGGACAACTTACAAGCTACCTTACTCCAACTTAGACGTATGTGACCTGACTATGTGGCAAAGATGCCGCCTGACATAATCCTAACTTAAGCACACATGGTGCACAGCTATACTTAATAAAATAGACTTCCTACTACATCCAACCTTCCATTTAATCCCACAATCCAACCAGGGCCTCGGTCATGGTTGGACCCCGGACATATTTTCCTTCAGATTTGCTTGTGCCCTTCAGGCACCAACATTCCTACAATTATCACTACCAGGGTGCATCAGCGGGACCCCAACACCTTTTTCTCTTTTCGATTCCTTCCAAATATCCTCTCCTATCGACCCCCCCCCCCCCCCCCGAAAAAGAAAAACTTGTGGATATCTTGTAATTGGCTCCCTCTCTCAGAATATATCCTATATATGTTCATTAGATCACTCACTGATGACATCAAAATTTAAAATAAGTGGAATATTGTTTACAATAAAAATCTTCTCCCATAAACTGCTCTCTCCATCCCACCTCTTAATTCAAATCCTGCTTTTATTTTAATTCTATTTATAGGGTGTTATGGTTATTCAGTACTGTTAACCTGTCTATCAGCAGCTGAAGATTTTAAAATTGAGACAAGAAAGTTTAGCTTACAGTCCTCTGAAGCACTACTGGAAATAAGATCATAAAACTGCTGCCACAGCTCAAAAAATATGTGGAGACAAATGTGAAATTGTCATTAGTGAGAAAATAGCACAATGCATTTCAATATTGAGCACAGAGTTTTGAAACAAAATCCACAGTAATCATCACAGTGATATAAAACATTCTAATGTGTGTGCTTCAGTGTTAAATGAATCTGTTCATAATGCAACAACTTAAATTTTGCATTATATTCCACATTTTGTGAGGGGAAGACAAATTAGTGATTTTTGAACCAACGGTATCAATCATATTCAAGATATTCTCGAGCTTCAAGCCAGGTGTAAAGACAATTAGACACCGACATTTCAGGAGCGCACATTTCTCCCATCAGGATGATAATGAATAAAGAAGTGTTACTAAACACTAAAATGAGAACAAAAAAAATTAACGACAAAATGCTACCAGTATTCGAATCCCTCTAATAGAACAAAAGACTGTTAGTAATAATTAAATACTAGGTCAGGAGATGGTGTGGGTGTAGAAAACTAGTTACGACAGAAAACGCGACTATTTAATTTGACATTGAAGCTGTATAAAAATGTGCTTCTTGAGCCGATTGATTTCCATTTTTAAGACTGGTTTCCAAGAGGAACTGAACTGAAAACCAGCATCATATTTAAGCGTGCTCCTCTTAGAGGAAATGACCAAAGCCTCCTTAACTCTCCACTCCCAGTAACTGCTGTATTTTGCCATAATGGTCTTCTCCCGAAAGTTGGCTCTATGGTCCATACCAAAGCAGTGATCTGCCAGTCCAGACTTCTCAGTTTGCATTAAATGAATGGTCCATTCATGTTCGTTTATTCTGGTTGTGATAGTCCTTCCACTTTGTCCTATATATGGCATCCCACATTCACAGAGAATATGGTACACTCCCGGAACTTTGAAGTCCAGTTTTTCTTTCACCGGTCTCAACAGGTGTTTAATCTTCGGAGGTGGTTGTGGATGATACCAGTGTATTTGGCGAGAATGCTGTTGATTCTACTGGCTAGGTTGCCAGTAAACAAGATGCAAGGTGTAGCGGTAGGCTTATCGGATGTTTGTGTTACAGGTTTCCCTTTCTTCGCTCTGGTGATTGAGGCTTCGTCATATTTGGAATAGCTGTTTTGACAGAAAGTGAGTCTCAGATGTTGTAATTCTTGCTTTAAGTGGCTGGGATCAGATATAAAGCTCTTTGGGCCAGAGTATTTAGAACTCCCAGTCGTTGAGACTTATGGTGGAAACTATATGCATTCAGATAGAGATTGGTGTGTGTAGGCTTGCAGTATACAACATGCCCCAGTGTATTGTTGCTATTTCTTGAAACTAGAATGTCCAAGAATAGAAGAGTTCCAATGTTCTCCATTTCCATGGTAAACTATTTAAGGCGAAGGCTGTCGAGATGCGCAAGAAAGCTAGGCAAACTGTCTGATCCCTGTGGCCAGATTACGAAATTGTTATCCACGTATCTATAGAAATGAGATGGTTTAAGTGGAGTTTTGGCAAGTATTTCATGTTCTAGGTGTTCCATATAGAAATTAGCTATAGCTGGTGACAAAGGGGAGCCCATTGCTACTCTACCTACTTGTTCATAGAAAGTACCACTAAACAATAAGAAAGTGTACGTCAGGGTGTGTTGGAAGAGCTCAGTGATATCAGCCAGCTTTACATTTGGGAGTTTCTTGAATACCCATGTTTGTCGCCGGGAAAGTTGCAGGTCTTATTTTAGTATCAGTCACATCTTCCAATACGTTTCGAGCAAAATTGGGCATTTTCATACCTTGTGGGGCCTGCATCTCTCTAGCAAAATCTAGTGGCAGATAGCAAGTGCTATTAGAAATTTAACTGGGGTTGACAGGTTTGATTCAAATGCTCATCACAAAGCATATTGCTTTATAGTGTTTATGTGAATAACTCGCACTGCCTAATTCCTTTCACTAATGCAAATAGTCTTCTGGTAATTTCAGCATCATTATTTAGGGATCACAGATAGAAAATAATTGTCTAACGACAGCTAAAAAAGCTAAGCAAGAATGGGATTCAGTAGAATAATTGAAATTTGAGAAAAATACAAAGTTCATTCTCTGAAGTAAACTCAGAGCTATTTTCTACCATGTTTTTATTTGTACTGTACAGTGTCAGATCTTGTACATAGTCTTTTATATTTTGAATTCATAGATCACCAAATCTTGCCATTTTATAAGTTTGTACTAACCACCAATATTAACAGGAAAATGCATGACAGGCTTCCTAGATCCATTGTCAAAGTGAAGCATAGGGAATAAGAATAAAACATGAATGGGGGGGGGGGGGGACTAACAATTATTAGTTTTCCAGAGTCATGTTTTAAAGCTGTGAATTAAGTTTGATTCTCATATGGTGAATAAGGCATCAATGATGCGTACATCAACTAAAAGGCTGTTCGATTAAACTATCATGTTTTGAGCAATTTCTCATAAAATGAGAAATCAGCTGAAAATATCTTGGTTATTGATAAGCCTCTATAATAGACCTTGTTTATTTCAGGTGGTGGTTATCATTGTAATCTGGATTATTTCCTTGCTGGTGATATACATGCTGTTCCTCATATGTCTGGACCCTCTCCTTAACAAGCGAGCGAAGGGCAGCTATCAGGAGCACACTAATGAAGAGGTAATATATGCACAGTATTTTACATTGTATTCCAGTACAGGAGTAATACATTCATTAGAACTGAATAATAAGCTTAAATTTATACATGTCTGGTTGCATTCTGCAAGGGTTGGAAAATAAGGATAGGGATGGTTTCTAAAAGCCAAGAAAGGTCTAAAATTTTCTCCAAAGCATAAATTCCTTAAGATTGTCCAGGTTGCTCAAGTTAACCAAACTTTTATTAGTAGTTAAAAAAATGAGTAGGTATGGTTTATGCTCTGGCTCAAGTACATGGATTGGCTGGCCAGATAGTATAGTTTTGTCCATAAGGGGTAAGTAAGTAATCTGTATTTCCATTTCAATGACAAATTACTATACATTTACATACTTATTACTACACTGAGTTGCTGGTTACCCTTGGGCCCAATAGACTCAAACTCTGAGGTTGTCGAGCTAATGGGTCCCTATTGGCAACTTATCTAAAATAACTTCATCTTCATTTTCGTCATATTTACTTATCTTCCTCAATCATTTGGCTCCTACTTTGCCCAAAAAGTTCCCAATTTCAATTAAATTTTTCCTAGTTTTTACACTTATTAATTTCATTGCTTAAATTTCTTTTGGTAGCCTTGCCCATTCTTTTTTACCTATCTTCTCCCTAAGCAACCTAGATTGTTCACATTCTAAAAGAGAATGCCATTCTTTATCCCTTTGGCGACACAATGGGCATTTCTCCAGATCCCTCCCTCTTCTCAAACCCTTCAGTTTTACCAACCCTGTTCTAGCCCATGCAAAGTCTTCTCTTGCTGTTTTATCACAAATATCAATGTATTTTTCCATGTTCCACATCACTTTCATCTCTATACATTTCCAGTGAGCTTTTCAAGTTGAAGCTTCCTAAGATTACAATTCCTTTCTTGGAAGTGTTGAAAACAGTGTTTTAATAAATTAAATTTAAAGGGAGTCGATTAATGACACTAAACAACACTTACTTTTAAATTTTTCTGGAACATGTTTCAGAGACTTTGCCTCCATCCTCAACCGGCCATCGACTGGCTCCCATTGGTGTAGTTGATACGTTGTCATAGGTCTCCTCTGGTGGCGGTTCAAGGAACTTGCTGAACAAATCTTTCTGGGGGATGTCGAAATTGAATACTGTACCAGTACCATTTCTCTTTTCTTAACTTGTTGCCTTTCTTAAATACCATAATTTTGGTTGTGTTTACATTAATTCTGAGGCTCCATTCCTTACAAAATTTATCTATTGCTCCAACTGCTCTATTCCCACTTTGGAAATAGCTCCTGCTACTAAATTGTCTTCAAATAACAAACCAGGTATTTCCCTGTTATTAATTATTGGCACATGCCTATTTTCCATTCTAATTGCATCTAAAATATCATCTATAAACAGATTAAACAGTATGGGGCTCAACTTAAAGCCTTGCCTCAATCCTATATTATTCTGAATGAATCTTGTTACTATATTCTTTGCCATCTTCATACAAAACTCATTGTCTGAATATATACTTTGTAACTCTGAATAAATCTGCTACTCATTCCTTTTTTACTCATTTTGTACCATAGTGCTTCACAATTTATCCATAAGGGTTAAGAAAATGAAGGCTAAGGTTAAGTTTTTGAAAGTATATTGTACTCTCAATTATTTAGTTAATGTAGGGCCCCATCATTAGATGCTTTTAATTTACAGCATGTACAAGAAGGAAATTGCTTTAAATGATTATTTTCAAACAGGTATTCTTTGTTCAAAGGTTTGTTCAACTTCTGTGAAAGGCTACTGTGGGTCTGTTTATTTCTTAAAATAGTCTGTGATGTTGGTTGCTAACAAGGGAACTATCACTGTACTCGCACTGGTATGCATGTGAAATGAAATGTGTAGTGTTTAATGCCCACTTTTACTACATGCAGCACCGCAGGTGGTGACAGTGATGATGCATGAGATAAAGTACCAGTGGAATGAGATGGCAGGGGAAACCAGAGATCCTGGAGAAAACCTGCCCCAGCACTGTGTTGTCCATCACAAATCTCACTTTGCGGTTGCCTGGGATCGAACCTGGGTCACCTTGGTGAGAGTCAAGTGGTCTAATCACTTGGCTACGGCACAGCCTTATACTTCTGAAGATTTGATGGTATAGTGCCTACTATGTATAAACCATGTGCATCATTAATCTGCTGCAAAGTAGAACTGCAGTGGTCAAAACTGAAGCCTGGAAAGTGCCGCAGGTGACCCTTGCAAGTAGATGCTGGACATCCCTCATCACTTCTGTCTGGGTGTGTGGGATGGCACTGTGTGTAGACCGCTGCCCATCACTGGTAAACAATCCCTCCCGTTCAATGCTGCGTTATTATGCCTATGTGTTCCTAAATATTCTGGATTCATTTTCGGGTATTTCCAGCTGTGCTCTACACCCAATGTTTGGCACACAGGCCCCACAGAGCAGAGATGATGCCATCAAGCTCTCCGAGGATGTTAAGCTGTGGGCAATGATAGTTCCCTTCTAAGAGGAGTTATTTTTTCGCACAGCACTTTTCAACAGTATGCATTCCAATTCCATAATCAACATTTAGTTTAGATAGTGATGTAGAGCCATCGACGTTTCGGGAGTGTGCATCGCTCCCATCATCAGGATGATGAATGATAAGCAGATTGGAAGAATGAGATACATGGACAAACAGTAAATTGAACTCCATCCAATAAGCAGGAGGTTATTGACCGAAAAGGTTATTGAATTACCGGGCAAGGATCGGAAGTTTCAGAGTGTGTAAAGCGAAACCGAAAGGTCAGATAATATTCACTATCCAGATTGGTACAGTATGTATAGCAATCCTTTTAGTAGTAGGTGGCATAGAAATGAACCCTGGACCCGTGGATTTAGAACAGATAGTGGAACTGATTGAGAGAACGGCGAAGCAGATTAGCGACAAAATGGACAAGAATACGGAGCCGTTAAAAATGGCCATGGTGAAGCAGAAAGAAGAAATCGAAAAACAACTGGGTGAGTGTAAAAGAAGAATTGACACATTATACAAGAGGCAAGAATCCAACATGCGTAAGGAAAATTGTATTATCTTTGGAGTCAGAGAAGAACATGACAGAAGTTTAGAGGATCTGGTGAAAGACTTAGTGGAAGGAAGACTGGGAATAAAGTTGCAAGGGTGGGAGATAGAAGACGTTTTCAGGCTGGGCAGAAGGGATAGGAATTCCAGGCCTATCCTAATTAAATGGACCATGATGAGCATCAAGAGAGAAGTATTGAGAAACGCTAGGGAACTCAAAGGGACAAATATTTACATTGAGGAAGACTACAACAATGAAGAACGGGATGTAAAAATTGAATTAATTAGGAAGATGATGGAAGCGAGAGAAGGAAAAAGGGCATTTATAAAAGGACTAATGTTATACGTAGAAGGTGAGAATTTTAATCTTAATGTGTCGAGAAATACCAGGACGATGCAACGTGATGACATAGCAGAGGTATGACGGAGGTAAACGCTCACAGGAATGTTTATTCACCAGAGAGATACGCAGCAAGCATAGTGGAGGAATGATGTCACGACCAGCGGTGCTGAACACTGAGTGGCTGGAAAGGGAACAAGAGGAAGAGAAGGAAGTGAAGGAAAAGTTAGTGGAGCAGGTGGTAGTGATCGAAAAAGTGAAACAGACAAGGGGTGTTGATTGTGAGGGGGATTTTGGGGAAGGAAAAGTCGAGTGAGGAGAGACAGGTGAGCCAGATGGATCTAATGGAAGCAGAAATGTATGCGAAAGAAAAAGGACTGTTATGTTTATATATCTACTACTTATGAAACATAAAGTAGAAAACAAATATGACAACTATAAATACTCGCTCATTCACTTTGTGGTTATTCAATTTCCGATTTTGATTCATCACTTTCATCGCTAGTATCCTCTGATGTGTTGACGCTAATTTCATTAATTGCATTTTCTATTGCACCATTATTTCTCCAATATTGCATTTCTGGCTCTTGGACCATGCAGTATCCTTCCCAATCCATTGTGGTTAAGGAAGAGAATGCTTCTATAGCAAGTTTCTGCAGATTTTTTGCTGACATATCAGCAGTAACATTGTCCTCTGAAAACATTCTTTATTTTTGCTCATGCCAGTTCAATTGCATTCAGATCAGTTATACGGAGGTAGATGAATAATAGTGTCCTCTTTCAAGAGCCATAACATCCACAACATGTGTCTTGCTCTCAGGTTTGTTGTAAACTGGTTTGCTAATTAACCTTGAAATTGCTCAAAATGAAATATGGTGCACGTGGACCCTGCACTCGGAGAAACAAAGAGCATGCATGAAAACGTTGCATATTAGCCTGTCAAGAGTATATAGCTCATTTCATGTTTCAAAGTTATCATCTGTGTTTACAGAGTTAGACGAAACCTACCAAATGAGGACTTGGAGCCCGAGTGCTCAAGAAAACTTGTGCACATAGTACTATATGCGCAAGATTTCTTGAGCGCTGGATTTACGGTGTAGTGCGGGCAGAGGGGAAGAAAAGAGAGCTAACATGCTTTTGTTTCTGCAGTGTGGTCAATATAGAAAAACACAATTCAGCCAAATTGCGGTAAGATAAGCGAAGATTTGCGCTGAAGGTATGAGATGTGGCAACAAACAATTGAACTCCATCCGATATGCTGTATGCTTATATATTTGCTGTTATAAAACACATAAAAGTATTAAACAAATATGACAGCTATAAACACTCACTCGCTTTGTGATTCTTCGATTTCCAAGTCTTCTGCGTCACTTTCATCAGTTGTATCCTCTAATGTGTTAATTTCATTAATTGCATTTTCTATTATACCATCGTTTCTCCAATATTGCATTTCCAACTCTTGGACCTTCTCGATCCGTAGCTTCTATAGCAAGTTTCCGCAGATTGTGGCTCTCGTTAACATTGCGCACTTTGTAAACATTATTTTTGCCCACGCCAGCTCAGTTGCATTCAGATCACAGTTATACGGAGGTAGACGAAAAATAGTGTGTCCCCTTTCGAGAGCCATAACACTGACAACATAGTCTGGCTTTTACTGGTTAGCTAATAATTAACCTCAAAATTGCTGAAAATGAAGTGGTGTACGTGTGAAAGCTTAGCATATTAGCCACTAGATGTTACATTGTGTAGCGCATTTGCTGTTTTAAAGTTGTCATCTGTGTTTACGGAAATAGGTGTAACCTACCGAATGAGGACTTGGGACCCGAACGCTCAAGAAATCTTGCACATATAGTACTTGACACAAAATGCAGATTCACAGCTTCTCAAATAATTTTTTATCTCCTTTCATGATATTCTTTGTTATTGGTCTGAATTTGCAAATATCTTTCAGCTAGTAAGTCATGTCTCTGGTAAGTTCCATGCAAAGGGCATAGAATTTCGAAAGCCATCATCTTTAAAAATTCAACTTGCTTTAGCCTGTTGCAAACTTTTATACTTACAGTGACTATGTTATGAAAGTTTATCTTGATTAACTTGATAACTTGTGGTCGAGTGGTCAGTATTCTGACTTCTCAATCCAGAGGTCTCGGGATCAATTCCCAGTTGGACTTGGAAGTATTTCTTTAACCCTGTCTCATAGAGCCGAAGTGTGAATGTTTAATGAAAAATGATAAAATTCTTCTCTTCTTTCTCTGTCTCTTATGGCTTCAGGTGTCAGGTTTCTTCAGCCACTATCTGAATTCATTCTGGTCCTGTGCCATTATGTGTATTTCTCTCAGAGTCTTTCCCCGAATAGCTACTACTTTTTGCATGTACTGCCTCCATTCTAGTCTTGGTCTTCCTACTCCCTTTCTCTCTGTTCTTGTCTTGTATATCTTTTCTTCATTCTTACTACATGCCTGAGCCAGTTGATTCCTCTCTATTGTCTCTTATTATCCTCTCTTGATTTAAGCTTTCTCTTATAGTGCTATTTCTGACTTGGTCTCTTCTGGTAAATGCAAAAGTCAGTTGCTTCTTAAGTCAAAACTTATGAACAAAATATTTAAATATTTAAAGGTGTATATAGAAATAAAAAAAAAATTATAAAAAGGATATAAGGATTTTTTTTTAAAGAATAGTTTATAGAAGAGTATAGAAAAAGTTACATGAATGTGATATTTTTTCCTCATGATAAACTAAAGAATGGAGTTTCAAAGCTATCACATAGCAACCCACTTTTTAGATTGCTGATCTCTCTTAAGTCTCTTCTATCCCTTTTGTGCCTATAACAAAATACGTGATGTGTAATGAAATTTGTTGTAGAAATAAATTGTAGAAGTGTGGTTAGAGAAAATATTAAATGGTATTTTAAATAAATTGTTAGAGCCATTTTTGAAAAAAAAAAAAAAAAAAAAAACCTTTTCAAAATATGTTGCATGTAAAGGGTAGACCAGATGCAGGAATTTTCTTGAAAATTCATCCACATCCTTGGAAAATGTTGAACCGAAATACTATTGGACTGTGCTAGGCTATGCTACAGAGAGGATTTGGCCCAGAGGTCCAAAATTGAGAAGGATGAAGAGAGTGGAGACAAAGGGCAAGATCCCTACACTTTGCCAGTTGGAAACTCCCCAACAGGTCAGTACAATTGGCATCCCACCCTACTGTGGTCTGGAAATGGCTCTACCAGATCAAACTTGGATGCTGCCCTACTGGAGGAGGAAGTTTTACCAGGAGCCAAGCAATGCAGACACTCCCGCCAACACTTCTACCCTGAAAGAGACCATCAGATGAGAGGATATGAAATGTTAATGGAGATGACATGGAGGGATAGGAAATTCGGGGGATGTAATTAATCTACCCAGCATTCAACTAATGACCCCAGAAAAAACCCTTTAAAAAACCCTTAGGTCATGACCCCAGGAAAACCCTTGAAAAAACCCTTAGGGGAGGTAGGTTGGTCATGGGAATAGAAAATGGGCCTCCTGAATGCAGGCCACCTGAGCCATCCTGCTCAGTAACTAAAATACTAAGTTTGGTTAGTATAATTTTGTGCTTCATTGTATCATAGTCCTTACTCATAGGACTAAGTTTGGTATTTAATTGACTTAACATTTAATTTTGTCATTCACACACACACACACACACACACACACACATAGATTTTGTTATTCATAACAGTGCTTCTTTTTGAATTCAGAATATTTCAAGTGAAATATGGTATCAAATTTTTGGGTAGAACTTGATACCTTCTCCATATGTAAATAGTACGGAAATGAATAAAGTACAGAGGGTACATAAATTTAAAACAGATTTTCTTTATTTTAATTTTGAGTGTGATTTACAGGACGAGACGTCGACCACTGTTGGAGGAGCAACATCACATGCTATGGGAGTACGAGGCAATGTACTCAACAGAGTGGGTCATCAACAGGATAAATGGAAGAAGCAAGTTCGGGAACAGCGTCGTAATATTTATGATCGTCACACTATGCTCAATTAGTGGTCAGGCTAAAATTACAATACGTATTTGTAAATATGGATCAGGTGTAACATTTAAATTAACAAAGTATAATGTGCATATTTAGTATTTTTTGAGAGTACGTGAACTGTCTCTGTACCCTACAAGTTGTCATGTGATGAAAGGGCCTCAAACATTCTTGCTGGGAATTGCCTCTATAAACACCCATGAAATTTCCTCCATCAGTCAGCAGCCTAAGAGCATTCTGTTAAAGTATGTTCATATGTTTCTCTCCTCCAATATGTTTACAAGAGGATTGTTATAAAATAAATTGTGGTTCTGGGTTGTTATAGTTTGAGACCAATTATAGTACTCTGCTTTCTTAAATATTTTGTAATGTTTTACACATAGAAAATAGTCTTATATCTAATAATTTAAATTCGGGTCAGTTCACAATAACTTGAGACAGGAAACAGAAATAGGAAGCAAAACAAGCAACAGCTTGGTTCACAATGTACTGAGAAAATATCAGCGGCAAAGTGGAAAGTCTATTTTGAGCATTGTGACATTTGCTTTTACTGTCCATTGATATTTTTATACTTGCTTGTGATACAGCTATGCTTGTGATACAGCTATTATTAGCAAGTGACTCCATATTGAGGATAGAACATTCTGACCACCAGCAGGAGAGCTGGACAAATGTGCTAGGAAAACGTTTTCTACCATCCTTGTGCTTATGCATGCAAGTATGATATACAATACACAGTGATGTCAGATAAATGCATAATACCTGTTACAGGTTACATGTAGCTCTCCGTCCAGAAAATGTGGGAGGTATGTTTTTCTCTCTGGAGAATAACGGGGAACAGCAATACACTGTAGCTCATGACATAAATAGATCTACTATGTACATTAACTACTGTGTTCTCATCAGAATTAGGCTGTAAAGAATGTGTTTGACAACTTAGTAATAGCAAAAGACCTTTACAAAAGAACAATTTAGTTAAAACTTTTAATTAAATATACAAGAGAATGCCGTAACTGGAAGCCATAGCAAGAACAAAATTGAAATACTGTTACATAAATTTCCTCATTACATACAATACAAGGCATTTCTCTGTATAAATTGATACAATGAAGCACAAAATATTATTTTGATTCAAACTAGTACTCCATGCTCGATGTATTGTTAGTCTTTACATAGAATACATTTTGTTAAGATCTTCCTAACATCCTCGGCTAATGTCGACTGTTGAATTTTGATTTGGTGAATTTCTTGGAGGTGATAGAGGGGTCTCCATTGGTACCTTGATGAACTTAAAGTTCAGAAATACCATTAGGCAAGATGCCAACAGAGGCATCCCTATTGCCTCCAAGAAGTTCAACAAATCAAAATTTAACATGATATGAAAAGGTAATTCGGAATTAACACTGAATTAATGTAATTAAAATTATACTATGAGTCGACTGAGACCCTCTGTACTTCACATATCACAAATTTTCTGGTGTATGAAGTACAGAGTACCTCAGTTGACTCGTAGTATAATTTTAAACAAAATTCAACATTCCACATTAGCTGAGGATGTTAGAAAGGTTCTAATGAAATGCGTTTCTGGTAAACACTAGCGTTATATGGAGTACTATTTCAACTCAAAATTATATTAATTTTGTGCTTCATTGTATCGTAATTTCTACAGAGAAACACTGTGTATTGTTCATGGGAATGAGGAAATTAATGTAACACAGAATTTCAATTTTTGTTGTTCTTATTATGGTTTCCAGTTATGGCATTTTCTTGTATATTTAATTAAAACTTGTAATTAAATTATTAATTTTTAGATGAGTCGTATTTATTACACATCTGCTTCACTTTTGTACCTATTTTGAGGACATGTTTTGCAAATCATTGTTTGCATCTACGGCTCCTATGCGACTCCATTGAAATTTTCAAATGTGAACGTTCTTACCTCCATGTTGTCCGGTTTTTAAAATTGGCTGGATCTAACTTTCGCGTGTTCCTCTTGACTTGACGTCACTTCATTATATCAAGATTTAACTGTATTGGAACACCACAGTGAAGCGTAATTAAATTGTTCTTTTGTAAAGGTCTTTTGCAGCTAAGCCTAGAATGACTGAAAAGCTATAATGCCATGGAGGATCTCAAACATGTTCAGTTGCTCTGAGCAACTCAGCTTTCATAGCAACAAACTGATAGGCCATTAAATTCCCCAACTAGGTCTTGAATATTTTCAAGTCAACTACCCAGTAAAGCAGGTACTTTTAATGCAAGAAATAATGTAACGAAATCAGAATCTAATTAATATATTAATTTGTCAGGCAGCTTGTAAGACATGACTGTCGGTGCGAATGTGTGTGATACATGTAATGTCAAATGTTTTTTCTTTATCCCTTAAAAATATTGCTACTTTCATATATGTGTTATATGTTTGTACCATAAACTAGTAATACATCAGTAGAAATAAGTAATTGATGTAAATTTTTATGTATCTACATTTGAAAAATACAGTGTTCATGTTTTTAAGTATACAGACTTGTTAATATAGGTAGTTATGCCAAAGGGAAGCTTTCCCAAACATTTTTTATAATGTTCAGTATAATGACAAATAAAATATGTTAAACTAATACCTGCAAATTTAGTGTCTTTCCAGGTTTCAATTTCATTTACATAACAAAACTTTGGCTTTAAATCTTCAGTCTCCATGGATGTATGCTTGAGAACTTAAGGTGGTTTTGTTTCTATAATTAAAGAAACAAACCCATTTTCTATGTTGCCTATTGCGGCTTACCTCAAAACACTCCATACCTATATAAGTAGGTTACGTATAGCCTTTCCTTGAATAGGCTTTCATTGGTAACCTAACACTTTCAGCAAAAGATGCTGAAGTATGAGTGACAACTACAGCTTACTAGCCTATGTTATACATCATGGTAATGTAGAACTGAGATCCCATCCTATGTCAGCCTTCTAGCCTATACTCGACTGTAACCTAGGAGCAAGAGCCCAGTCTGTCAGCTTGCTAGCCCATACTCGACTATAAGGTAGGAGGGAGAGCCCAGCCTGCTAGCCTATACTCAACTGTAAGGTAGGAGCGAGAGCCCAGCCTATATCAACCTGCTAGCCTATACTCAACTATAAGGTAGGAGCAAGAGCCCAGCCTATGTCAGCCTGCTAGCCTATACTCGACTGTAAGGTAGGAGCAAGAGCCCAGCCTATATCAGCCTGCTAGCCTCTACTCAACTGTAAGGTAGAAACAAGTGCCCAGCCTATGTCAGCCTGTTAGCCTATACTCAAGTGTAAGGTAGGAGCAAGAGCCCAGCCTATGTCAGCCTGCTAGCCTATACTCAACTGTAAGGTAGAAACAAGTGCCCAGCCTATGTCAGCCTGCTAGCCTATACTCAACTGTAAGGTAGGAGCAAGAGCCCAGCCTATATCAGCCTGCTAGCCTATACTCAACTGTAAGGTAGGAGCAAGAGCCCAGCCTATGTCAGCCTGCTAGCCTATACTCAACTGTAAGGTAGAAACAAGTGCCCAGCCTATGTCAGCCTGTTAGCCTATACTCAAGTGTAAGGTAGGAGCAAGAGCCCAGCCTATGTCAGCCTGCTAGCCTATACTCAACTGTAAGGTAGAAACAAGTGCCCAGCCTATGTCAGCCTGCTAGCCTATACTCAACTGTAAGGTAGGAGCAAGAGCCCAGCCTATGTCAGCCTGCTAGCCTATACTCAACTGTAAGGTAGAAACAAGAGCCCAGCCTATGTCAACCTGCTAGCCTATACTCAACTGTAAGGTAGGAGCAAGAGCCCAGCCTATATCAACCTGCTAGCCTATACTCAACTGTAAGGTAGAAACAAGTGCCCAGCCTATGTCAGCCTGCTAGCCTATACTCGACTGTAAGGTAGGAGCAAGAGCCCAGCCTATATCAGCCTGCTAGCCTATACTCGACTATAAGGTAGGAGCAAGAGCTCAGCCTATGTCAGCCTGCTAGCCTATACTCAACTGTAAGGTAGAAACAAGTGCCCAGCCTATGTCAGCCTGCTAGCCTATACTCAACTGTAAGGTAGGAGCAAGAGCCCAGCCTATACTCAACTGTAAGGTAGGAGCAAGAGCTCAGCCTATGTCAGCCTGCTAGCCTATACTCAACTGTAAGGTAGGAGCAAGAGCCCAGCCTATGTCAGCCTGCTAGCCTATACTCAACTGTAAGGTAGAAACAAGTGCCCAGCCTATGTCAGCCTGCTAGCCTATACTCAACTGTAAGGTAGGAGCAAGAGCCCAGCCTATACTCAACTGTAAGGTAGGAGCAAGAGCTCAGCCTATGTCAGCCTGCTAGCCTATACTCAACTGTAAGGTAGGAGCAAGAGCCCAGCCTATGTCAGCCTGCTAGCCTATACTCAACTGTAAGGTAGAAACAAGTGCCCAGCCTATGTCAGCCTGCTAGCCTATACTCAACTGTAAGGTAGGAGCAAGAGCCCAGCCTATACTCAACTGTAAGGTAGGAGCAAGAGCCCAGCCTATGTCAGCCTGCTAGCCTATACTCAACTGTAAGGTAGGAGCAAGAGCCCAGCCTATGTCAGCCTGCTAGCCTATACTCGACTGTAATGTAGGAGCAAGAGTCCAGCCTATATCAGCCTGCCAGCCTATACTCGACTGTAAGGTAGGAGCAAGAGCCCAGCCTATATCAGCCTGCCAGCCTATACTCGACTGTAAGGTAGGAGCAAGAGCCCAGCCTATGTCAGCCTGCTAGCCTATACTCGACTGTAAGGTAGGAGCAAGAGCCCAGCCTATGTCAGCCTGCTAGCCTATACTCGACTGTAAGGTAGGAGCAAGAGTCCAGCCTATATCAGCCTGCTAGCCTATACTCGACTGTAAGGTAGGAGCAAGAGCCCAGCCTATGTCAGCCTGCTAGCCTATACTCGACTGTAAGGTAGGAGCAAGAGCCCAGCCTATATCAACCTGCTAGCCTATACTCGACTGTAAGGTAGGAGCAAGAGCCCAGCCTATGTCAGCCTGCTAGCCTATACTCAACTGTAAGGTAGGAGCAAGAGCCCAGCCTATATCAGCCTGCTAGCCTATACTCGACTGTAAGGTAGGAGCAAGAGTCCAGCCTATATCAGCCTGCTAGCCTATACTCGACTGTAAGGTAGGAGCAAGAGCCCAGCCTATATCAGCCTGCTAGCCTCTACTCGACTGTAAGGTAGGAGCAAGAGCCCAGCCTATGTCAGCCTGCTAGCCTCTACTCGACTGTAATGTAGGAGCAAGAGTCCAGCCTATATCAGCCTGCTAGCCTCTACTCGACTGTAAGGTAGGAGCAAGAGTCCAGCCTATATCAGCCTGCTAGCCTATACTCGACTATAAGGTAGGAGCAAGAGTCCAGCCTATATCAGCCTGCTAGCCTATACTCGACTATAAGGTAGGAGCAAGAGTCCAGCCTATATCAGCCTGCTAGCCTATACTCGACTGTAAGGTAGAAACAAGAGCCCAGCCTATATCAGCCTGCTAGCCTATACTCGACTGTAACTCAGGAGCAAGAGCCCAGCCAATATTAGTCTGCTAGCCTATACTCGACTATAAGGTAGGAGCAAGAGTCCAGCCTATATCAGCCTGCTAGCCTATACTCGACTATAAGGTAGGAGCAAGAGTCCAGCCTATATCAGCCTGCTAGCCTATACTCGACTGTAAGGTAGAAACAAGAGCCCAGCCTATATCAGCCTGCTAGCCTCTACTCGACTGTAACTCAGGAGCAAGAGCCCAGCCAATATTAGTCTGCTAGCCTATACTCGACTATAAGGTAGGAGCAAGAGTCCAGCCTATATCAGCCTGCTAGCCTATACTCAACTGTAAGGTAGGAGCAAGAGCCCAGCCTATATCAGCCTGCTAGCCTATACTCGACTGTAAGGTAGGAGCAAGAGCCCAGCCTATATCAGCCTGCTAGCCTATACTCGACTGTAAGGTAGGAGCAAGAGCCCAGCCTATATCAGCCTGCTAGCCTCTACTCAACTGTAAGGTAGGAGCAAGAGCCCAGCCTATATCAGCCTGCTAGCCTATACTTGACTGTAAGGTAGGAGCAAGAGCCCAGCCTATATCAGCCTGCTAGCCTCTACTCAACTGTAAGGTAGGAGCAAGAGCCCAGCCTGTATCAGCCTGCTAGCCTCTACTCGACTGTAAGGTAGGAGCAAGAGCCCAGCCTATGTCAGCCTGCTAGCCTATACTCAACTGTAAGGTAGGAGCAAGAGCCCAGCCTATATCAGCCTGCTAGCCTATACTCGACTGTAATGTAGGAGCAAGAGTCCAGCCTATATCAGCCTGCTAGCCTCTACTCGACTGTAAGGTAGGAGCAAGAGTCCAGCCTATATCAGCCTGCCAGCCTATACTTGACTGTAACTCAGGAGCAAGAGCCCAGCCTATATCAGCCTGCTAGCCTATACTCGACTGTAATGTAGGAGCAAGAGTCCAGCCTGCTACCCTGTACTCTATACATGGTAATTTTGGAACAATTGTCTCACCTGTATTATTCTAAGCTATGACTAAACTTACTCATCTAAAATTTTCTGTATGTCAATGACCTTCCAGCCATCCAGATGTCAATCAGGGGGATTGAAGGATAAAAGGAATCCAATAAATAATAAAATTCATTCACTGTTTTATTTTAAAAGAGCATTTAATGACCAATTGAAGCCACAATTCGCTAGGACTAGTTCAGTCTTCACATCACCTGGTACAAAATTACACAGACACACTATTTACATACAAAAGCTGCAAAGTTTTATCTTTGTGATGATATAAAGTACCTGATCACCCTAAATACTGGCGCAGGATGAGGTAATATCACAGTGCCCCTCAGTAGCCTTTTATGTAGGCAGCTAGGTGCTTCTTCTCCTCCTCCGACAAACCATTCTTCAATGTTCGTCTCACTGCAAAAGCAAATTTACAATTAAAATTAACTGCTTTTTAGATAAGTTATATTTTTAAAATTTAATTTTTTTTTTTTTTTTTAAATTTTATACTTTAAAGTTCTTGCAATCTAATTATTTTCAGATTTCCATTATTTTCTTTTATCATAGTGAACTTTGTTAAAGCATAAGCTTCTCAGGCATAAAATTACTTAATTTGCAAAATGTTATTGGGAAATGGTAGTTTCCAGAGCAGCTGAAATTTAAGCTGCCCATTTTCTCTTGCTTTATAGATTGAAATTAATTCTTTGCCAAGTTTCTTTCAACCCAAATTTTTTATCTTGAACATAATGCATTTCACACTTATCTTTTATATACCAAAATATGCGTTAGGTAATTTCAAAGAATCTAGTATCATTGCTCATCAGTATACCTCAAGCATTATTTATCACCAACAGTGACTAATTCTCAAGTTAATCTATTTACTGAGGAAAACAAAACAACAATATGTATTACATATAGTGAAATCATAAATGAAGTTAGCTGAGTACCAATTAGAGTGCATCTCTATCCTTCATACATTTTAACACTTGGTTATTCAAGTAGTCCAGGAAGCTTCCCAGAATTAATTATGTTCCTCCATAAATTACTGTTAAAATGCAGTAGCTCAATATACGAGAGAATTTAGGCTTTTATGGCCGGCATTAATATAACTTTGTTATTTCGTAAATGTTATGCCATGGTCTGCTGGAGATATGCAGTGGATATCTTCAATTGTGAGGTTAAAGTCTCAATTTTTAGTTGAGACTAACTTCAACTGGTAGGAGAATGGCCCTGACTATTTCTATGCACCAGTCAGAAAGGATCAGCACCACAGAAGAAGCCGGCCACGCCGTGGCTCAGTGGTTAGACCGCTTGGCTCTCACCATTGCGGCCCGGGTTCGATCCCAGGCGACCGCAAAGTGAGATTTGTGGTGGACAATGCGGCATTGGGGCAGGTTTTCTCCGGGGTCTCCAGTTTCCCCCGCCATCTCATTCCACCGGTGCTCCATCTTCATCTCATGCATCATCAGGGTCACCGCCTGCAGTGCCGTATGTAGTAAAAGCGGGCGTTAAACACTACACATTACACAGAAGAAGCCAGTACCCCCCCACCCCTTCCCTTGAGCTATCTGGCATCCCCAAATAGTCAACAGAGGGTGCTGTCTGATATAATGCAACTTTCTCTGAGGACTCTGCAACTGCGCCACTGCAGTTATCAATGAAACATATGGAACATCTCCAGTACACCATGGCATAACAGCTTGGAAATAACTTTTGTTATACCTTTACTATCTTTATTAAATCAGATGAAGTATTTTTTATGAAAGTAATATCTGATAATAATCAGATAAAAACTACAAGTTTAACCTATAAAAATCCATTTTGACTGCAAATTGGACAGCTTCAGAATAAGATGTTGACTACATTTTCTTACACCATTCATTGCATCATAATTATATAAAAAGTAATCCTTTCAGAATGCTGATTAGTAATCCAGAAATACACGATACATTTTATGTACTAGTTTAATAAAAAAAATCACACAATGAAAATATTAATAAATACACCTAGTGCATGCAAAACATTCATTCCCTTTTATGTAGTTAATATCTAATAACATTTATAACAAGGAAGATGTCTAATTGAAGCATAAAATGAATATAAGAAACCACGTTTCAAATAAAAAGCATGCTAATTTCATGGTCGTACCTGAGCCTGTATCCTTTCTCTGCACAACAAACATGCATAAAAATTGTCAGTTGCTGAACTAAATTCTTCTAACACCAAAGTTGAAAAAATATCATATAGGCATTATTAGACAAAATAAGATGTGCAAAATTAATACAAGGCTCTACTGCTTCAAACTGAATCAACTGTTCTTGAAAGTAACTAAGTCCACATTTCTAGTATGGTGCAGACAACATTGAGAAGCATAAGTCACCATATGCATGTCATTATATGCCAATCTTAATTGCATATTTGCCTAGTTGCACATCATTTTGTGTCATCACATCTTTATTCATACATGCAAATTGGGGGATTTATGGAGCTTGTGTGTTCTGTGAGATTTTGGTAAATGTAATCAGTCTTAGTTTCATAATTATTTCTATGTTATTTCTGTTATTTCATTCTAAAGGTGGGACTACGGGTGGGTCAATTCATTCAAGTATTTATCTATTGACTTAGAGAAACCCTAACTTGGTTAAACTAACTTGGGCTAAAATTTAAATCCGTCACTTCCTAAATGCGACTTATCTGAGCCCCTGCTCACTTTAATTACTTGAAGCATTACATTAAGAAAATAAAAGGTAAGTGTTTTCTGATTAACATGTTCAAATTTTTGGATAGTCTTAACAATTCTTTTAAATTGTTTTATCTAAAATACATACAATTAAAGAATATATCACTGCAATTTGTCCTTAAAATTTATCTTCTAAATATGCACTTTATACAAAAATAATTCTATTATTAATAACAGTGCTTTGTGATTAACTTAGAACTTTGAAAAGTGGACTCAGTAATTATAAAAAACAAATAATTTTAATTGTTAACATGCTGGTGCTTCACAGAATTTTGTACTTTTATAATTGGAAGCTTAGTTCTTTTTCTTGATCTCCATGTGATGTTCTTCGTTATATATTCTATTACGCAAACACTGTGTTTTATGCGCTTAATGCTAAATTATTTCCTGCATGAATTTAGTATTTCGTTGTCTCTTAAGAACACAAAGCATGCAAATAAAGTAAAAGACTTCACAGATCTAAACATAAATCTTCCTCAACTTGCAAATTCAGATGCCACAACATGCCAAAAGATTACAATCTGAAGTTGATGTTATTTGTGCACCAAAACAAAATAATATTTTCAGATGCAAAAGAATAACCCAAAAGCCAACATGCGTTCACATACCACAGCTACTAGGGTGACTCCCTGCCACCCTCTGGATTATTCTCCCGAGTTCTCGACCGTTTTACTGCAGGGAAAGAAACATGTCAACTTCCACCCCAGGAAATAAAGCTCCATTAACACCACACATTTAAAGCTATTTACCCTGTTAATTGCATGCTTAGGATTATTGCAATCTTAATGAAGGAAAGGAAGTGAGATTAAAGTCAGAGATTGCAATTAGATGCATCAAGATACTGACAATGGAACTATCATATGCTCACACTGTACACGCCCTAGAATTTGATGGCATCATCTGTGCTCTATGTGGGGTCTGCGCCAAAAATTCGGTGCAGAGTACAGCTGAAAGTATCCGAAACTGAGTGCAGAATACGAAAGAACATATAGGCATAATAACATAGCATTGTATGGGAGGGATTATCTAGCCCTGTCGGGCATTGTCCCCCAACACCTGCTTCAGAGCTGATGAGGGATGTACAGCAGCTACTTGCAAGTGGTCACATGCGACACTTTCCAGACTTCATTTTGGGCATTGCAGTACTACTCTACAGCAGAGTTTTGGTACGTATGTTTTATATATAGGTACAGCAGGCATTATATCATCAAATATTCAGGTACATAGCAGTGTGAGTACAGTGATAATTTCATTGTGAGTTGTTCATAACTACTTTAAAAATGCTCTAACATGTTGTTTTCAAATGCTAGGCTTTGGCAATGAAGCCATTAGCTCTCTTTCTCCAATATTTCTGTGTAGTGGGTCTGGCAGGTAGGGCTTCACAGGTTAAAAGATGTTCTTCAGTCATTTTTAGTGCTCTAATATTGTTTGCTGTAGTTGTAAAATAGGTTTAGCTACTCTTGTACAGAATAGAAAAATGTTTTCTAATACCCGACAGTTCACAATGAAGTCATTAGTTTGAGTAGAAAACTATCTCCTCTCCTTAAACTAATATTTATTAAGTTGTTAATGTTTTAACAACATGAATGAGCCTGTAAATTATATCTTTAAACGATTTACAATTAACAAATGGCTATAAAAATCAGCAAAACATTTCAAATATTCTCCAATAATCAGTTGAAAATGGGATGGTGATAAGTAGTGAAAAATAAAAATTTAGACTATCCCCTCCATTTTTTCTAGAAAAGCTAATGGAGGGTGGTGGTGGTTTTATACAACAAAACTGACAAAAGACATGTTAAAGCAGCTTTTGTTGAATAGGACAATCACCACCCTCCATTAGCTTTTCTTGAAAAAGAGGAGGGTAGCGGTACTTTAAAGGGCTATCCCATTATGCAAAATTGACTTTTCATGTTATTAATATAGTCATATGGATCCTATTCTTGTAACTAGACTATTGTGAACCAAACATATGCAAAAGAGCACTGTTACCCGATAGGATAGTGAGACATTCTGTACAGTGTAGCTGTTAGTTTTCATTAAACATATTTTTAACAACAGTTTTTAAAGAACTACAATGTTCTGTATGAATGACCATTATCTAACTAGCTAATATAATGTGTTAACATTTTTACTACCCTTTGTAGCCAAATAACCCTTATTTTAATGAAAACGTTTATTTATGAGCATCTTAAAGCTTTTTATTTAAATAAAGGATGAAATTCCACAAATAATAGATGCAGAACAAACTGAATTATCTCTAAGGACAGTGAAAAGTTCTAAATAGGGCAAACCAAAAGAAACTCAAAAACTGGAATCAAAGGACATTTTAGAAACATCAGTTGAAACACGATGACAAGTCTGGATTAGCATTTCACTTTTGGAGTGAAAAAAAATAATCTAGATCCAAATTCTTCTTCTTTTTCTTGTCTTGCTATAGGACACAGAAATGAAATGTGTAGTGTTTAACGCCCACTTTTACTACATATGGCACCGCAGGCGATGAACTGATGATACATGAGATGAAGATGGAGCACCGGTGGAATGAGATGGTGGGGGAAACCGGAGATCCCAGAGAAAACCCGCCCCAGTGCCATGTTGTCCACCACCAATCTCACTTTGCTGTCACCTGGGATCGAACCCGGGCCACCTTGGTGAGAGCCAAGCGGTATAACCATTGAGCCACGGCACGGCCATATAAGACACAGTCCTGTCCATTTATGGTCCCCTACCTCTTAAGCTATTTAAGACATCGGGTGAGGGAGCCGCAACTATGGATGAAAGAGAAAACTCTAGGGATGGGTGATCAGCTCAGTCCCTGGAATGAAAGTGAGAGAAGTAGATGAACACAATGAGGGTGAAGTGATGGAGGGGGAAACCAGAGGTCGCGGAGAAAACTTGCCCCAGTCATGTTGTCCACCACAAATATCATTTTTGCGATTGCCTGGGATCGAACCTGGGCCGCCTTGGTGAGAGCTAAGTGGTCTAACCGCTTGGCCACAGCGTAACCCAAATCTGAAGTTATTAAAAAGCGTAATGGGCCCCAACAAACTCACAACGTGGGAGAACATATGAAAATGCAGAGGCTGACCAATAAATTACAAAATTTCAGCTGTTGACAATTTAGTAAAAAAGTCGTTCCATTGCCAGAGAGACTGCAGGCAGCTACAACAATTTCAGTCAGACCTCTGAGGTTGAAAATGGAAGCAACTGCTCCAGAAACAACTCTCTCAAAAATTAAAAAGTGATGTAATGTGAAAAAACTGACTACCAAAGTTTATTAATGATTTAAGGTAGTTTGATTTAGGCCTGCTTCTACATCCCTGCTCCTTGGGATGTAGGTAAACCTGAAAATTTAAGATCTTTTGCTAATTTAAGAGTGCTGGAGTCATAGACAAGAGCAACCATAAATACAGCTATAGAAAAAACACACTTGATTATAACTTTACTTACAGTTTAACAAAATTTTGGTGCAAGTTATAATGTTCAGCGCTTTCTAGAGAGATAAGAAAGCTTAAAAGAAATGAACTTTGCAGGTTAATCTGGTCTTATTGCTTTAACATTATACAATAATTTTTTTTTTTTTTTTTTTTTTTTTTTTTTTTTTCAATTTTAAATCTAGCATATGAATTCCCACTTCCCTTCAAATAAGAGAATATTACTTACAAGATTTGCGATCTGCATGACGTGTTCGTTTCCTTTCACGTGGAGTGGTACGAGATGATGGTGCTTTGGTGGCTGTTTTGACAAGACTTTCAAGAATCTCATCATCTCCATCAGTTAAGTTGCCATTCACCACCTCTTCTCGATGCAGCGCTACCAAACTATTTCGTCCTGAAACATAGTTGTATTATTCGTCTGTGTAAGATCTTTAAAAACTACAGACAAGCTTTATGTTTGTAGTGATTTAAGAATGTGATTGTCCTCTAATGGTTTTATGATCAGTCTTTGAATTGCAAAATAATTACTCCTCTATATACTCCAAGGCAATTGAAATAAACCTTTGTTACAGATTTAGTTTAAGAAGGATAAACAGAAGATTACCATAGAAAGGTAGAGTCAGACTGAAAATTTCAATGCCATAGCCAGGATTTGAATCACAGATCTTCTGGTTGCCATCCAGCCGCTCTAACCCGTGAGCTACTATGGCCAACATGCCAACATGACACTAAATTCTCCACTGACTCGTGTTTTACCCGGTAAACCACGTAGGAGTTCTCATACACACATGAGACAGCTACCTTAATGGCGACTTACAACGTGTAAGTACTTTAAAGCCCGGGCTTTATATTACACAAATATAAATATTTGTTACAAAGGCTTCACTTATCTTAAGAAATTGGTGTTAATACTTCTTTCTAATGGAGATCAATTTCACAAACAGATTGTTTGTATCTTCAGTTCATTTCAGTCCACTTTGAGTTTGTGGACAAAGAATCTGTTGTGAAATTGATCTCCATTAGAAAGAAGAATTAACACCAATTTCTTAAGATAAGTGAAGCCTTTGTAACGAATATTTATATTTGTGTAATATTTATTGCTTCACTGTAACTAGCTTCATTTTCTACATAATCCCGGGCTTTATAGTTAACCACTATTAGGTCAATTCATGGAAATTAATTGACTTAATAATGGTTAACTATAAAGCCCGGGCCTTAAAGTACTTACACGTTGTAAGTCGCCATTAAGAAAATGTTACGAAATGTTATGTTACGAAAATGTAACATAAGATAAGTGAAGTTTTTGTTACAAATAGTTATATTTGTGTAACACATTACTTTGGCTCCACAGAACAAATACAGTGCCAACACCTTTTAAAATCACATAATACAAAAGAGAAACCCACAGATAAAAACTCAGGTGTGTACTGGATAAATTGCAAAGACTGTGACAACTATTACATTGGCAAAACAAAAAGGAATTTGAACATTAGGCTTCAAGAGCATTTCAGGGGTATCAAGAACAAAGAAATAGACACATTGGCAGTAGTGTACCACTTTTGGAATGATAATCATGATATAGAATAAGAAATCCACTTATTAAAAAGTGTTCAGGGTCCAACTGCATTAACCACGCAGGAAAAGATATTAATAAAGAAATATGAAGGAAAAGTTTTCAATTTCGACACTACCTTTGATGAGAACCCAAACTTCAAGTTCATCAAGACACCAACAGATGTCCCTATTGCCTCCAAGGAGTTCATCAAAACAAAATTCAACAGTTGACATAAGCTGAGGATGTTAGGAAGATCCTAACGAAATTCGCTCTAGTTAAACACTAGCAATACATGGAGCATGGAGTACTCGTTCAACTCAAAATTATAATAAGATTTATATTTTTTGTGTATTTTCGAATAAAGAAGACCTCATAGCTATTTGCAGAAAATTCAAAATATACATTTCTTAAACATATTCGCTAATACACTAATTGAATGGGAATATTGAGAAACCCGACGTGTCCATTTTTTTAAAAAAAATTGAGTTTTCTATGACATTGTACTTTAAACATATAGGCCGATCATAATATTCTGGCATTTTCTGTGTTGTTATGCAGCCATTGTATCACCGAAACATTCCAACATTCCACAATTTCCAACAGGCTGAACCATTTGTAATTCCAACAAACCCTATAAGTCAGGCTTACCAAGATAATGTACCTATAAATGAAAAGAAAATGCAAGACCTAAGACAGTTTGTGTCATCCTTAACAAAAGATGAAATCATTCAGAGCTTCTACAGCGACATATACAATTGTCCAACATGTGTCAAAGAATGAACCTTGTGTAGAATATAATGCCAAAGAGTTCTCTTTGGCACAATTTGTTTCATTTTTATTCTTGTCATCAATAAAGTGTGAGTTAAATAATAATTAATGCATACTTATTACAAAATATTGAGAAAGCCCACATGTTCACTAAATAAATGTTAACGTAATTTCACAAAATGGATTAAGAATGTCTACAGTGCAATTGCACGCTTCCCTCTACATTCATTTAAATGAAAAATAAGGACAAAAACTGACTTTAATAATAATTTTAAGACCTGGAATGTTTTTTGTATCTCCTGAAAAATTTAGTTTTTTGGACATATTCTGATTCAATTTACATAGATTAAACATATGTTATGCTATATCAAAATTTAACTGTATTGGAACACCACAGTGAGGTGAAACAATTATTAAATTATAGATGAGTCATATTTATTACACATCAGCTTCACTTACGTACCTATATTGAAGATATGTTAGCATACCATCGGCTCCGATGATGCAAATGATGGTTTGCAAAACATGTCCTCAATATAGGTATGTAAGTGAAGCTGATGTGTAATAAATACGACTCATCTATAATTTAATAATATGTTATGCTGTTTAAATCAAACTGGGTCAGTTTTAAGAAAATCTAAAATAACTAAAAAATTGTATTTCTTTTTAATACTTATGTAGTATCCTTAGAGGATGTTGAACTTAAACACACATTCTCTTTCTCTCTCTTATATATGTATACAGACTTTTTTTCTAAAAATGCCTTTTGGGTATTCAAGGGGGTCAAACGGGTACTTCTGATATAATTTTGTTATATTTTTGGATGGAATGCAGTAACTCCTCTACTTGAAGAAGTAAGGAACGTAAGAAAGAAAGCAAAGTGAGAGAAGAGAACAAAATGGGACCGCAAAAGAATTAATACTTACCAAGATCTTTACGCTGACGTCTCCATGGGAGAGTGCCCTCCACATCTGACAAGTCGCCACCAAGTAGTTGTCGAAGTTCTGCATCAGCTCTGTCTTCCTTTGTCCTGAACTTGCCAACCTTTGTGCAACATAATAGTTCACATTAGATATACTTAAATGGTTACTTCTTCATGCAGAATGAAATATTAGAGTAGCATTTTTAAATCTGCTATAAAAAGAGCACATATGATAAACCTGCTCAATATCTTATTCTTAATCAATACAGATGTTTAGAGAAGGTTTTAAAACATTGTTTACAATTTACTATTGCCAGCAATGCTCTGACCAGCCATTCTTGATGAAATTGCGTGTGCATGCTTGCCAACTTCCTAAAGTTGAAAGCTATAAAATTTATTCTTGTTCAGAGAATTACAACTGAAATGGACTTGGACTGGACTATGGAGGGGATTCGGCACGGAGGTCCAAACTTAGTCTATTGTACCTATGCCGCATGTGGGACATCCCTGGGAAGAAAATGAAGTGAGAGGAGGCATAGGGCAGCCCTCCCAGCGAGCCACAACAGTGCAGAGGGCAGCGTCCCTACACTTTACCAGTCATTAAGTCCCTGGCAGGTGAGAACAGCCGGCATCCTGGTGGTCTGAAAACAGTCACATCAGATTGGGTTTGGAGATTGGAGACTGTTCTAATGAAGGAGGAAATTCCACCAAAAGCATATCATCCTGCCATGTAATGCCAAGACACTTGCCAACACTTCTACCCTGAAAGAGACCACCAGATGAGAGATAATGTGAAAGATAATGAAGATGAAATGGAAGGACAGAAAATTCGAGGGATGTAATTAACCTACCTAGCATTCACCTGGAAAACTAAGAAAATCCCAAAGAAAAAAACTATGGGTCAGGTAGGTTAGCCACAGGAATTGAAGCCCGACCTCCAGAATGTAAGCCACAGATGAAACCACTCGAGTCATCCCACTTGGTACGAAATGGACATGTATAAAATATTCAGTAAAATGTAAAATAAATGGAATTTTTTTTTTGTAAGAAACCTTGAAGACATAGTAGCACTACTTCTTTCTGTCACACATCTTGAAATATTTTCTGGCACCAGACTTGTAGTCTATATTATGTATATGCTTATAGCATGAATTGTAAACAAAACTTGGAAAACATATCCTGGAGCCATAGTGTGAATAAGATAATTTAGTAAGGAATATAACTTTGCAATTCCTATTACCCATTACTCAATGTCATCAGAGGAACACATTTTAAATCTGCACACTATACTTTTGTTGTAGCCCGTGAAGTGGGTCTATGATCACAATGATCAGCTCTGATCTTCATAGCTCTGTATACCAATCTATAATACTTTGAATCTGTTCATGAAACCATAAAAAGTATGGAAAGGTAGAGTTAGACTGAAAAATTCATTGCCACCCAGAATTTGAACCACAGATCTTCCAGTTTCCATTCCAACTGCTCTTAACTATACCAAGTAGAATGGGACAAAATGTTACCAAAATTTAAGCATTTCTTTGTTCTGGATAAATAAAAGCTTTTAACACAATAATCCATTCTGTTTTAATATTAGTTTTCATTTTTATTTCATTCAATTTTTATTGGTAGTGCTGTGAGACTCTCAAACTAGACTGCACAAATGTTATATGCAAAATTGAGCAACAATAGTGTACGACTGCATTTTCTAGCTAATAATATCAGCCTCTATAAATGGAGAATGCTTCTTACCAAATACACTTTTGGTTTCTAATCTTGTACATTAACCACTTAATCCAAGGATATTTGTAATTAAGAAATATTCTAAAAATTTCCAACTTGAGTTATCTTAAATATTAAAAGCAGAAGCATTATTAACAGTAAAGTATTCTTCATTTTTGAGTTTGATTTATGAGTCACTATGTTTACACTCAAACTTCACTTACTTGTTGTATAATTGAAACATTTTCAAGATCATTCGAGGATGAGATCGAATGATCTTGAAAACGTTTCAATTATACAACAACAAGTAAGTAAAGTTTGAGTGTAAACATAGAGACTCATAAATCAAACTCAAAAATTGAGTTATCTTCCTATGAATATGAACTATGATACAATAGAGCCATAATTAATATAATTTTGAGTCCAACTAATACTCAAAATTATATTGAGTCATCTTGTATACATTTGTCTTAATTCTCTGGTTTTATTGCAAATATTCTTGTTCAGAACATTTTAAATTAGTGCACACCTTCAGTTGGACTGATTATTGGTCTGTGATATCTAGAATTAGTATGTTGCCTTGATACTAAATGAGAATACAGACACTTTAGAATATTTTGTAGATTAAATAGAGAACACAGGTAATTAACTTTCCACCAAATCCAACCTCAAACATTATATGACCTTTACCAAAGACCATCTAGACCTTGAACCACCAGTTCCCTATTTGTTCACCGAAAAGTGTACTCATCACTGACCAATTTTCTCACCATGATTCGACACAATTTCTTGGCATACAATACTATAAAACCTGAAAAAAACTATTTGTAGTCAGTTTTTAACAGTCACTTACATTTTTATTTTATTAGGGAATAGTTTTGGAAGCTGTTGCTTCCATTTTCAACCTCAAAGGTCCGACTATTGTTGTATCAAACATTATTCTTGTCTGATGTCTCCTCTCTGGTGATGGAACTATGGACTTCTTTATAAAATTCTTGACTGGTGGAATTTTGAAGTTCATTATTCAGTCCTTGAAATCCCACCAGTCGATAAAATTTGATAAAGTTCATAGTTCCACCTCCAGAAAGAAGCCATCAGACAACAAAAGTAACAAATAACAGACGATATTGGATCTTCAAGTTTATGAATGGAAGCAACAGCTAGTCCCTCATAAAATAAAAATGTAAGTGACAAGAGTGTTAAAAACCAACTACAAATAGTTTTTTTCAATCAATTTGGATGTCCTTGTTACCAAATTCCTCCAAACATGTATAACTATATAACTTATTAATCTATAATTTTTCATTTCACTAGATCAGCTGGAGGGGGAAAGTGTCCCACCTGAGTGTACTTGAGTAACTGAAACGTGTTAAAATACATTGTTATTTCAACACATCCTGGTCTGGGCCTTATTTTGACAGTTTTGCCCTCCTGAATGTGTTTTAAGTTTTTTTTATTTTTTTTTTATTTTTATTTTTTTAAATTTATTAACCCCTGAACTGTTTGAGATAATTCACTGCTTTTTGCCCCCCATTTTTATTAATGAAGTATAAACTAAATAACGAATCTAAACACAATATTTCTAGATGGTAAATAAAAATTTGAAAAAATAAAAATTAAATAGTAATTTTATAAAACTAAAAAACTCATACTAACAAACTCATAAGAACAATATAATTTAAGCTTTTCTTCTACGAGGTAACTAATCATATTTTAAACTAAAAAGAACTATAATGGAGACTGAAGTAATGTATCACTCAGAAATAAACGATATATCACTAGTTTGTAACAGAAAAGAAAGCTTTTGTTGACCATTCCTTTTCATATGAGGTGGATTTTCACTAGCGTGATTTTCACGGTTCTCTACATTTTCCCTATTGGTTTGGTGTTCTTCTGTGAAATGAAATATTGAAGAAATGTATTACATATTTGCTTAAACATAAAATAATTGCGTAAGAAAATATGCAAAAACATTACATCTATAATTTGCTAGTAATAACCTCACATAATGGATAAATTACAATGTAGAAAATTCAATAAAATACAATTTAATTGCCTTCAGCATAATTTTCACTCTCAAAAAATTCATTAGAATCTTCTTCAAATCCTGAATCATTGAAATAAATGTCAAGTATTTCTTCTTCAGTAAGATTACGGTTGCTTGTGCAATAGGATCACATGCAAGCTTTCAAACAAAATATACTTTCATCTGACATATAGTGTATTCTTTCATTAACTAAAACATGTGGCTACATAGTACAACAAACTAAATGCTAGCATAGGCCATCGTAAATTTTCTGTGTATTTTTATAGTTCACTGCGAGCTTAGCACATTGCTCGTCGTGCACATTATATACGGAACTGCAAGCTAGCCTTCAGTTAGACCAGAAAGTGTTTATGTGTGTTTTTTGCTCTTATTTCTACAAATAACACGTGAGAAATAATTGATTAAAATTGAAGGGGGTAACGGAGGAGAAGTATTTTTACCATTTTTTAAAAAATAATCAGAGCATGAAGTGCTTATCTTGGTGCAAATGATTCACTTCAGAAATTATGCTCACCTCAGTGATCATCTTGCCTCGTGTCTTGTTGCGCTCTCTGTGATTTGCCTTCTTCTCTAGTTGCTGTAGCACACGTTCTCGCGTAGTTCTGTACTCAAGGGAAAATTCTGACAGAATGCGACAAAACTCATTTGGTTTTGTATCTGCCACTCTATGCAGTGGAATGCCAAGCCACAACAGGAACTTATGAAACCTAAACATATTGTAATGACGTGCTATTTACAATAATAGAAAACCAACTAAATAATTATTTATTATGGTGGACTGGTATAACATGGGCATACAAAAACTGCCACAGCGTTTACAAAAATGCATCGATCAAAATGGCAATTATGTGGAAAAATAGAAAAATGTTCAAGCTTAAATTCTATGAACCACTTGTTGAAAATAAATGTTTATTTAAATTTAAAAAAAAATTGGAGACCTTACTTGTGGCATTACTCTTGTAACGTACAATTAATACAATTCCTTTCTTGGAAGTGTTGAAAACAGTGTTGTTATGATAAATTAAAGTTAAAGGGAGTCGATTAATGACACTAAACAACACTTTTAAATTTTTCCGGAACATGTTTCAGAGACTTTGCCTCTATTTGTCGATGGCCGGCTGAGGATAGAGGCAAAGTCTCTAAAACATGTTCCGGAAAAATTTAAAAGTAAGTGTTGTTTAGTGTCATTAATTGACTCTCTTTAAATTTAATTTACAATTAATAGTTGTACTAAAATCTGAAGTGATTTTAGTGTGTATAAACGTGATGGTAAAACTGCTGTACTACAATTGAATAAAATGTTTTGTTGTGAATGTACAGGAGAAATTAGAAGATGATTAAACTTGCTGGAAAGCAAATTTAACTATTTAAAAAGTTGAACATCAAAATTTAAAACTCACATAGACATATGTAGATTTAGAAAACCAACATGCATGACCGGTAATATCTTCAATAGCTTACCTGTTCATTACCCTACGATGTACAATTCCCAGTACTATTATTCTCTCAGCACAGTCTGCCAGAAAATCCGACATTCTGAAACAAAAAAGCATTACAGAATGACATGCTATTCAAACATTGTATAAGTGGCAAAGAATGATGGCATATGAAAACGGAGTAAAATTATAAATAAAATAAAAAAAAATATTTGTAGTCAGTTTTTTGACACTTTGGAAAGAGGTTGATAATGGAAGCAATGGCTTCCGAAACTAGTCCCTCAAAAATATAAAAATGTAAATGCTGAAGTCTCAAAAACTGACTACAAATTTTTTTTCAATTAATTTTGACATCACTGTTACTAAATTCCTCCACTCATGTCATAAATCTTACAAAAGTAGAAGAAATGTTACAATATGCATTAAATTCTACATACGACAAACTGTTTCATTATGTAATTCAATAGGGTAGCAAGCAGATGTACGAAATTTTGTATTTTGCTTGTCTCTAGTAATAATATGGGTGCTATTTCTTGCTTAGCATTCGTCAAGAGGCAGTAGTTCTATTTATGTCACTGATTATTCACATTCTTCATTCTTTCAATGTCATGTGCATTTATTTCCATCCAATAGGCTAATTATAATGGATATACAACAATAGCTAATGTTTTTAAAATATTTATCCTCAAACAATAATTTTAACTCACTTGACTTTCATACTAGAGCCATCATGCTTGGCAATGAGTTTAAGATGGTCCCAGGAAGCCTTGCATTCAGTCTCCAGCTTGATGATGTTGGCAGCCAGCTCGTCAAAGTCTACTTTGCTGGCACGGGTAATGGCACCAATTTCAGAATAGAGATCTGAGGAATCTGGAAACTTCTCCATCACCATGTGGCACAAGTGGTGGAGTAAAGAATGTTTATGTACTGTATCTTTCACCTCGGGCACTTTTGCCAGGTACTCTATCTGAAACCCTTTCACCTGCAAGCAAAATTAAATCGTTAAGAGACAGTAGTCTTTCAGTGAAGTCGTATGGGATAATAATATCTTGAATGTGTTGCATTAAGTTCTCTTGGGTTTTTATTTAATATTTGAAGCTTCAAAATAAGTCACAGATTTGATTTTTTTCTAATTAATGTCCTCCAGTTTCTACATGTTAATAAAACAGCAAAAATATCTGTCTTGCTATGAATATCAGCACTGTGTCTTTCCTTGTATGGTGTTATGGTGTGGGGAAAAAAGTGTACAAAAAATACAAAGTAGAGAGGGAGTGTCAAAACAAGCATTTGAAGATAGAAGCAAGGGGTCAAGAAGCCATTTTACTGGACTACTGCATCAATGCTAAATTAGTCATCAATTGTAAAATCTACTTGTGATGGTTAGCTGTAAACAAAATGCACTCTTGTACAGCACTATATAAACTTTTCTATGGATTGTTAACTGCTATACATTTCACATATTCCATTTTTACTGGCAGCCGACAAAGCTCCTGCCATGGAACCTGCAGAAGAGCAGCCTGCTCAGCCATCACAGACTCCGCTGAGTTTGCCTGAACCAGACTTCAGGATTTATATTATGGTTAAATTATTTATTATGAAGTTAAACTATTAAAACAATTAAATGTCCTGATAGAATTAATGTTTTGGGAAAAGATATTTATTTTAAAAAATAAACATTGCATAATGAATTTTGAAATGCCAGCAGTTGATTCTGTTCTTAAGTTTGTTTTATTTTCAGATTTTGGTAATATTGAAAAAACATAGCATAGTAACTTCCTTAACAACGAATTTGTTTTCTCTTGTGGTTTTCTTTGACTGACAACGCAAACAAGGGTTCGTGAAATCGATTTCAACTTAAACTAATTCAACTAATAAGAAAAATCGACATCACTTTTCTTAAGATAAGTGAAGTTTTTTGTTACAAATAGTTATATTTGTATAATAACTTGTTGATATTTATATTTCTAACACATGGGACCAGTTTTGAACAATACTGTTAAGGCAATGTACAGATGAAATTCAGACAACACGGAAAATGTTCAGCAAAGTTTAAATGTTTTTCCCAATGTTTCTGGAGTTTTTCTTAAAAAGCTGGAATTAAGAATAAGCAAGAGAAACCTGATATACATTTTGGTATTAAATAATTAACTGAACAAATTTCCTGAACACACAAATAATAGAATAGTTTTTAGAACGTATAATAATATATATAATAATGTGTGAGCAAATGGAGAGTTTGGTGTCAGGGAGGCACGTTGGCCATGGCGGCTCGGTGGGTTGGAGCTACTGGATGGAGACCGTGAGATCCATGGTTCGGGTCCCGGCCGTGGCATTGAGTTTTTAATGTTGACTCTATCAACAACCTTAGCCTATATATGGCTAGTGTGAAGAAATGATTTATTTCCATCAATTAACTAAAATAGTGTTTAGAATGTCTACTTTCTTTGTATGCCATATTAGATTAGCAGGTACAAAGCTGAAAGCCTTCCCTCTATTTTTCAAAATATCCATGCAGCATACACAATTGCCTTGCTTGTCCTCTTAGTGCAGATATCTGTCCTGCTTTTGAATACTTTTTGCTGGGGGAGCGAGTTCTTGGTCTACCTCATTTTTGAGTGATGCTGGTAGTTTTGGACATTATGTCCTTATGTTAATAACACTAAAACATTGATTATGTATGAGATATTAATACACTAACGAAATGACTAAATAATGAAGAAACCAGCTTTTATAGAAGTTAAATTATAACCAAACAATTAGGTATGCTTAGACTACACATGGTGAAGAGAACGAAACAAGCAAAATCTACACTTTAACTTGACACGTGCTCCAAGGTGACAACACAGTGACAACAAAACTTAGACGGGGGTGAAGTGTAATGCTAATCAGCAAAACTTAACTGACTGCATACTTGATTTTATAATACAATATAAATGTCTATCTGATCATAATAAATGTTATCAGTTTTGTTGCTCCATCATAAATGTGTGCCGTGGTGGCATAGATGGTAGCATGTCTACCTCATGTTCAAGAGGTCCCGAGTTCGAATCTTGGTCAGGGTGAGTTACCTGGATAAGGTGTTTTCCGGGATTTTCTATTATCCTTAAAGATGTGTGTTGGGTAGCTTTAAGCTCTATGGACCCTGGATACATTTGAGCCATTTTACACATTTCATTCACCGTCCGATATGATTTTACATTGGAGGATGAAAAATTACAACAAAAAAATATCATAACTGTATGGAAAACTAATCAACAAATATAAATTAAATACAAAAGTAATAGAAAATAATTTAATGATGTATGCTGACACTGTGTCTAGAGGATAAGGGAAAAAAATTAATGGTAGTTCCCAAGAATTTAGTATTGACTTCACTAAGCTAAATTGTATAAATCATGCTAAATATTGTAACGGGAGCGCTGGAACACCCAGTGAACCAGCTGGGAACGGAAGGCAGGGTAAATTGTATAAATCATGCTAAATATTGTAACGGGAGCGCTGGAACACCCAGTGAACCAGCTGGGAACGGAAGGCAGGGGGAGGACCGCGTTAGCCACACCTCCCCCTCGTTTGTCTTGTAGTGGTGACAGGCAGTGGTTGGGAGGAAAAACATCAGTGTGCCGTCTGTTTCTGTCCACCTGGTTCCAGAAATTACGTAATCTGGAACATTCTCCTGGTCACTAGAAACCGGCGATATTCCTATATAAAGAAGGTTACAGACAGACGGAGCGGAGTTGTTGGTCAATCAGTTGGTTAGTGTGTGTGAGTGAGGACAGTTCTTGGTGTAAGAAGGCAATGTTAGTCAGTGACGTGTTAATGAACGAAAGGATTGTGCAACGGAAGACTGTACGTAACTGTGAAGGTGTACCGGAGTTTATGTAATCGCGAGTACAAGTGAAGTTGTAACGGACGAACTGGTAAATTGTAATTGTGTGCAGCAAGTAATTTTGTGTAATTGGCAAGTGTTAAACTGTAAGTCGGTGGAAATAAAGAACATTGTTGAGTGGTGTAATTGGACTTTTCATTTCACGAACCCACAAAGTCACACTGGTGTCAGGAAGCGGGAAAACAACATCACCGAACATTACAACCATGGACGCGGCATTGGAAAATTTTTTGGAGAAGATGATGGAAATGAAGGCCGAACTAATCTCGGAAATGAAGACGGCTAAAGACAACATCACCAGGAAGATGGAAGAAATGCAGGCCGAATTAACAGAGACGCTGGAGACTAGAAATAACCTGGCCGCGGAACTGAAACTAATCAGGACGGCTAGGGACAACATCGCCGAGAAGATGGAACAAATGAAGGCCGAGTTAACCACGGAAATGAGAGCAGCGAACGACGGTCTGGCTACCGAAATGAAGGTGGCGAACGAGGCTCTCGCCGCCAAGTTTGAGGAACGGTTGGCCGGTGTGGGGGATGACGTCACGAACCTGGGCAAGCGGAAGGGTCAAGTAGACGACCGCCTTAATGATTTAGAGGAAAAGGCCGACAACATCGCAAAACCCCTCACCCGCCTGACGGAGGAAAACCGGCCTTATGTGTGGACGGAGGACGCCGAAGACGCTTTCCAGCACCCGAAGGGGACCCTGTGCAGTGCTCCAATTTTGGGTTTCCCACAACCGGGTGGCGCCTTCATTGTGGACACCGACGCTAGCGACCATTACATTGGAGGTGTCCTACCGCAGATCCAGGACGGCCATGAGCGCACAAGAGTGGAAGAGAAGGAGCGTGCCGCAGCAGTCCGAGTAGTTGTGGCAGTGCCTGCTGAAGGCTGGGATAGCGCAGGCCTGAGGAGGGAGCAGCTGGCGGACGCAGACTTGGGGCCACTCTTGAGGGAAGTGGACGCAGGGACGAGACCGACCTGGGAGGACATCGCACCGAGGAGCGCCACCTACAAGTCGCACTGGGCCCAATGGGACTCGTTGAAGACCAGAGAGGGCGTACTGTTCCGGGTATGGGAGTCACCCGATGGGAAGGCGCAGAGAGGACAGTTGGTACTTCCCCGGAGCAAGGTCCCGGAAGTCTTGGAGGAAGTGCACGCCGGTACTTCAGGAGGACACCTGGGAGCGAACCGAATGATTCACAAACTACGGCAGCGCTACTTCTGGCTCAGACTCCGGGCAGATGCTGGTGGTACACCTGGACCGCCTCGCACGCTACGATGGGGCTGTTCGAGGCGAACAGCTTTGAGGAGGGAGCAGTGTAACGGGAGCGCTGGAACACCCAGTGAACCAGCTGGGAACGGAAGGCAGGGGGAGGACCGCGTTAGCCACACCTCCCCCTCGTTTGTCTTGTAGTGGTGACAGGCAGTGGTTGGGAGGAAAAACATCAGTGTGCCGTCTGTTTCTGTCCACCTGGTTCCAGAAATTACGTAATCTGGAACATTCTCCTGGTCACTAGAAACCGGCGATATTCCTATATAAAGAAGGTTACAGACAGACGGAGCGGAGTTGTTGGTCAATCAGTTGGTTAGTGTGTGTGAGTGAGGACAGTTCTTGGTGTAAGAAGGCAATGTTAGTCAGTGACGTGTTAATGTACGAGAAGATTGTGCAACGGAAGACTGTACGTAACTGTGAAGGTGTACCGGAGTTTATGTAATCGCGAGTACAAGTGAAGTTGTAACGGACGAACTGGTAAATTGTAATTGTGTGCAGCAAGTAATTTTGTGTAATTGGCAAGTGTTAAACTGTAAGTCGGTGGAAATAAAGAACATTGTTGAGTGGTGTAATTGGACTTTTCATTTCACGAACCCACAAAGTCACAATATATTGTATTGTAAAAATATACATAAAGTGAAGAACATGTATGCATTAAAGCCTTTTGGCCTCTACCCAACCTAGGATTATTTGTTTTAAATTCATCAGTTGATGTCCTGCAAAATGATATCTGTATTGTCAACAAAACAGCTGCAGCATGGCCATACATTACCATGCACTCTGTAGCTTCTATGCTAAATACATACAAGGGTCAAAGACTAGATATAAAAGTTTAAAAAGGCTGTATAATATTTCTGTTGAAGAGAGATTAAGGAATCAGAAATACAACATCCATACATTTCTTGCCAATTTGGTATATGAGGGAATTTTTCTTAAAGACTTCAGAAGTACGAGTTTTAAAAAAGTAAAGGCTACAGATCACCATTAAAATTTTAGATCAGTGTACAACAATTTCATAAAAAGTACCAGAAAAGATAACTGTAATTAATTAAATCACTTGAGATTAAATTAAAAGGCCACTTGTGCAATGCTAGTCAAGCCAGCAGTATATTACTATAATCAAGCTCCCTATGTGTAAACAGTTAAGTTTCTAATATCTTGATATCCAAAGTAATATTAGGAACTGTGCATACCAGAAAGACAGATTCATATAAATGAACAATGTTTATGCTTAGCACAATATGTTTTGGTAATCCTGGATTAAAGCTTTGAGATGCTAGAACAATTTAAAATTAGCCCACCTCTGTGGTGTAATAGTAGTGTGTCTACCTCATGTTCAAGAGACCGCAAATTCAAATTTTGGTTTGGATGATTTACTCAAGTAAGGTTTTTTCTGAGCTTTCTCCTTATCCTGAATAGATAGTTGTTGGGTAATTAAGCTCTATAGATACCAGGCCCATTTGAACATCATTTCATCCATCATCTGAAATGACCAAACCAGTTAACTAAAAAACATTTAGTTACCTCACTGCCATTCAGAAAGATCCCAATGGACAGCAATGTGCTGAGGATTCCTCGGAATGTTTTATTTGACTTCAATGTCTCCATGCCTTGCTTCAAGTCCATCAGTGGTTCTGCAATTTCCTGTTGACAAATACACATTTCTTTGTATTTGAGTAGTTTAATTACACATTTCAGTATAATGTTGTTATATATTTCTTTGAATTTGAGTAGTTAAGTTACTTATTTCGGTATTTATTATCTTTCTAAATATACACAGACATCTTAGCCAATTCAATCAGGATTGCAGCTACGTTCTACTGTCATTAGCATCCTTCTCTTATCTGACTCAGCACATTACTATGCTATGAAAGATAGGAGAATTTAATGTCAAGATGGCACATTGGCCATGGTAGCTCAATGGATAAGAGCGACTGGATGGAAACCATGAGATCTGTGGTTCAAATCCTGGCCATGGCATTGAATTTTTCATGTTTACTCTTAATTATACAAAACCTTAGCCTATATACGGCTAGTGTGAAGAAATGATTAATTTCCATCATTTAATTTAAATAAAAAGAGTTTAAGATGAAGCCTGGTACTTAAGTACTTATGATGGTAAGTTGCCACAAATGCTGTATCTTGGATACGAGATCCTAGTGGTTTACCGGGAAAATATATGATTCAATTGGAGAATTTAATGTCCGATGGTGCATTGGCCATGGAGCTCAATGGGTAAGAACGACTGGACAGAAACCAGGAGATCCATGGTTCAAATCATGGTCATGGCATTGAAGTTTTCATGTTGAGTATCTATACAAAACCTTAGGCTATATATGGCTACTGTGGAAGAATGATTAATATCCACTAATTTATGTAATAGGGGTTAACTATGAAGCTTGCGATTTAAATATTTACAGCAAGTAAGTCTCCACAAAAGGTGCATATCTCATTGTATATGAGAACCCCTAGTGGTTTACTGGGAAACATATGAGTCAGTTGGAGAATTTAATGTCATGCTGGCATGTTGGCCATAGTAGCGCAATGGTTAAGAGCAACCGGATGGAGACTGGGAGATCCGTGGTTCAAATCTTGGATATGGCTTTGAATTTTTCAATCTGATTCTACCTATTTAAATAATTTGTGTTCGAAAAAACTGGCATCCCATTCCTAACATGGGTACTTATTGAACTGCCCTCGTATACGTTCTTTCTGAGATCATGAAGGAGATAGAGAGAAACCATCTACTGTATTCCCAACATTAAATACCAACCGACCAATTTCTTTTATGTAGTAACATTTTTGTCTCTTATTATCCACCCATTATGTAACATGCAAGTTTCCTTCTTAAAAATATACTTTACAGGCTCTTAACAGAAAATGTAACATATTCATATTATTTATCATAGAAATCTCTTAACTATATTGCATTTTAATTAATTGAGCCATTTGTAAAAAACTAAAATACTGGAAAGTTTTCCACGTAACGGGTGATTTGTGTAACGTGGATTTTCTTGAAAATTTTTGAGTTGCATCTTAGGAAGGTACCAAACTTATTTATCAGATTTTTTGTTTCTGAATTATTCTCTCTCTCACACACACATTTACTTTTAAAGAAAAGTGCTTTCTTGAGGTGTTCAGGGTCTTCTAACCTGTATTTCCCATAAAATCTAATTATCATATTTTTTGGATGGAATACTTACTGCTTACTAGTAGGGAGTGGGGAATTGAAAAATGGCTTGGCTAGATCTGTAATTATTTTACTAACCTTCTCGCTGTTTTCAAAATCCAGTTTGAAGGCCCATAGCTTTAGGCGAGCTGGTAATTCTGAGATTGAGGCAAGGGTAAGAAGAAATTGTTCAGCACTGCCTAGTGGCAAGTCAGGATTAGCCATCTGTGCTTCTTGAATTTTTGACCTCTCCTCTTCTGTTGGTAGCATAGTCAGCAGCTTCTGCTCAGTGCATAAAAAAAAAAAAAAAAATATTTACAATCAGCAACTAAGAAAATACATTCCATATACAGAATATTTCTAATACTTGGTAACTGTCAGAGACATTACGGAGCTATAACAAAAATAATAAAGCTGGTATCATAAGTAGTGTTAAATGGTAGCAAGAACAATGTTACTTTCTTAGCAACAAAGATTTCTAGTCCATTATTTAGTATTCATAACACGAAGCATAAACAAAATACTGCCACAAAAAATTGGACTTAGAATAGACTTAGAATAAAATAAGACACAATTTACATGAGGGAGTTGACTTTGCAATTAACATTATCCATTACTGAATGGTCTGTGCCCATCACTTCTGGTTGCTAGAGGTCAGGCCCACCTTTGTAGCATAGGTGGTAGCATGTCTGCCTCTCATTCAAGAGGTTCTGAGTTTGAATCATGGTCAGGGTGAGTTATCTGGATAAGGTTTTTTCCGGGGTATTCCCTTATCCTGAAAGATGAACGTCTGGTAATTCTAAGCTCTATGAACTGTAGGCTCATTTGAACATCATTTCACACATTTCATTTGTCGTCCAGTATGAACTGTTGGTGGACGTAAATGGGAGGGGGAGGGCGAGTTGAAATTTGAGGTGAGCTAGAAGACCATGATTGTAATGAAGGATAAACACACAGATAAGGTCTACCTGCCTCGGTAGGGTAGATGGTAGCATGTCTGCCTCTCATTCAAAAGGTCCCAAGTTCGAATCTAGGTCAGGGTGAGTTACCTGGGTAAGGCTTTTTCTAGGGTTTTCTCTTATCCTGAGAGATGAATGTCAGGTGAGTAAGCTCTACGGACCCTGGGCTCATTTGGGCATCATTTCAACCATTTCATTCATCGTCCGATATGACTTAACGTAGGAGGACGTAAATTAAAAAAAAAGATAAGGTCATAGCACTATATACCATTAACTGTGAACTTTCAGTCTGTAATCTTAAGTTGCAATATAAGCGATAGAGCTTGATGCTCTGTCATATTCATTTTGAAGATCTTTAATACTTTTAATTTGCTTACAAGTAAAAACACCTTCTTTACCATCAAGTCATAAAAATGCCTTTGCTTATTTATGGCAATTTTATGAATGCACATTATAATAGCTGTTAAGTATAAATAAAATTTTTGACTTGATTAGCAATCATTATACAACAATTATGTTAATAAAATTGAAAATGAGACAATTTATCTTTGAACATATTCCTAGTTATCAGTGCAGATAAATGACTTACAAACTGTATTACCTTACACCACTATACTTATTGCCCGATTTCACCAACATATGTTAAAATCAATGTTAACAAATGTAACATAACAATTGTCACAGTGCTAACAAAGCTGTTAAATTTCTTGCATTTCACCAACCTGTTTTCTGATAATGTTAACAAACACGTGTTAACGCCAAGAGACTTGTAAATATTATAGCTATAGAAGGTTATGGACAAGTGGTATTATTTTCTGAACGTACTGCGATGCGATTTTGTTTTCATTTTCATCTGCACACAGCTGAAAAAATGGCTGGTAAACAAAATCGAAAACAAAAGCCGTGAGACAAATTTCTCAACGATGGAGAAAGAATTGTTAATTGAATTGGTGACAAAGTATAAGGATATCATGGAAAACAAGAAGACGAATGTGGTGAATGTAAAACAGGAAGATGTCACGTGGAAAAAAATTGGAAACAAATTTAATTCAAATGCATGTGTCACTACTACAAGCACGAAACAACTTTGTCATTATTAGATAAATTTAAAACGAGGTGCGAAGGACAAGTGACGAGTGACTTGAACACTTCAAGACGGGAGGTGGACAGTGTATTATCCATATAACTCAGTGAATTATAAAATCACAAAGTTATTAATACTTGAAGCAAAGGCGAGATCAGCATATTCTTTTCAATTTATGTTCTAACATCAGTATTGCATAAATTTAAAACAAGGAGCAAAGAAGGACAAGTGACGAATGACTTGAATATTTCAAGACAAGAGGTAGACAGTGTAATATTCACATAATTCAGTGAATTATAAAATAGCAAAGTTATTAATACTTGAAGCAAAGGCAACGGTGGCACATTCCTTTCGATTCATGTTCTAACATCAGTATTACATAAATTTAAAATGAGGAGCAAAGAAGGACAGGTGACGAGTGACTAGAACATTTCAAGACAGGAGGTGGACAGTGTAATATTCACATAATTCAGGGAATTATAAAATAGCAGTTATTTAATACTTGAAGCAAAGGTGAGATCGACATATTCCTTTCGATGCATGTTCTAACCTCTCTTGTACTTTTGCAGTAACCTTGATAACAACTTGTTTTGACCTCTGTAGAAAATGTTCTTCTGATAGTTCCTCAAAATAATTTCTCCTCATAGGCCGTACTCTGTTACGAATGCCATTTAGAAAGTCCTAAATATAGCAAATCGACATCAACAACTGCGTTCACGCCTGCCATCTTGACTATTTACAACGGTTAAGGATTTAACAACAGAAATTTGGCTTGTTAGTTTAACAAGAGATTTAACACGACTGTTAAGCTAACACTTGTTGGTGTTTTTGTTATAACTATTGCTAAACTTATGTTAAGTCTTAACATCTGTTTGTGAAATTGGGCATTAATCTTGTAAAAAGAAAAGGTAATGCACAGATATTTCAGATTGCTAAAAAGTTTAAAGTGCCATTTATACAACTGCATATATATACCTACCTTGACTGTTTGCTTTACATACTGTTGATCTACTTAGTTAAAAATAAGACTTTACATCCTATTTTCTTATATTTTATAAAAATATTAGACATGAATTACAGGATAAATGGCTCATTACCTCAATTCCTTCTCTGTTCATAATTGTAGCATCCATCTTGAGTATAGCGGTCTTGATGGAGCGAGGTGGCGGCAGTTTAGTCATCCCGATGTTTATGGCATTGGAACGTTTATGATCAAGCACTATTACCTCCTTGTTCTTGTTCATCTCTTGTTGTTTCTGTTTAAAAATGACATGTACAGCTTAAAACATAGTTAAATAAATAGCTAATGCTTCTTCCTTAGCATGCAATGCTACAACAGGCAGTGATAATGTATGTGCAAATTAAAAATGAGTGTATAATCAAACATTTATAAAACGTTTAGGGAAAATTAATTTTAAATAGTGCATCAAAATATTAACTTTATTCTGTATTTTATAATCATTATTTGAAAACAATTTATTATTTTTCTACAGGATAATATACAGATTGAAAATACTAATGTTCCTTCATATGCATGCAAACTATTTACACTAAAATAAAATAGAAACTTAAAGACTATGCAATATATAAAACAATATTTATCAGATCAGGTCATATATTGCTCTTAAGAGAAAACAAAACATTTAATTCTCATAAATATACAATTGTGAACAGCTTTTTGGAAAATTAAAGATTTAAGAAAGAGGTACTTGCTTATTTATAATTTTGACTGTATTTTCAAATAATACCATTTTGATTGTTAGAATGTAAACAGTTTTAATGGCTTTATAAAATCCTACAAAATAATCACTAAATGCCTATACCTGAGTGATAAATCTAAATGATACAAGGGTGTCCAGAAAGCCCTTCGCCTAAAGCAGAGATGGTGCTACCAGCATCAGCTAGAAAAGAGATTTCTCTTAAAGAATCCTTTAGCTAAGGTTCAAAAAAACTATGGCGGGAGGAGTGGGGGGAGGTGGGCAAACTTAGCCAGTGAGCTGCTTTTGTTTCACCCACCAACAAACTTAAAAATATATAAATAAAAAGACATGGTGTGCATGTATTAGATTAACTTATTGACGAATTCTGAATGATTAGATAAAATTAAGTGCTCAGCTCTTCAACTGATATACAGTATAATGAGCTACTCAAGGAGAAATACAAGGAAACTAAGTTAAATGCAATTGGAGGAATTTAGTAACAGTGACGTCAAAATTAATCGGAAAAACTATTTGTAGTCGGTTTATTGACACTTTGTCACTTAAGATTTTATATTATCGAGAGACTAGTTTTGGAAGCCATTGCCTCCATTTTCAACCCCTCTGCAACTAGCATCTGTTGTCGTCTGTTCTCCTCTCTCTGACGCTGGAACTATGAACTTCTTTGTCAAATCATCTACTGGTGGGATTTCATGACATTGATCCAAATCCAAAATTATTAAAAGGCGTGATAAAGCAAAATAAACTGACAACATGGGAGAACATATTCATATGGAAAAATAAGGACCGCGTAATGAACTTTGACATTCCACCAGTAGATAATTTGACAAAGAAGTTCATAGTTCCACCACCAGAGACAGGAGAGCAGATGACAACAGATGCTAGTTGGAGAAAGGTTTAAAATGGAGGCAATGGCTTCCGAAACTAGTTCCTCGATAATATAAAACGTAAGTGACGACGTGTCAGTAAACCAACTACAAATAGTTTTTTCATCACGTAATGAATTTTGAAATACCAGTAGTTGATTCTGTTTTTAGGTTTGTTTCGTTTTCAGATTTTGGTAATACTGGAAAAAAACATAGCAAAAACTGATAGTATTGTTGATGATGAAGCTGTTTGATGACTGAGGATGTAGACAAATGTTTATGAAACTGATCTCATCAATTAATAAGATAAATTTACATCATTTTCTTAAGATAAGTGAAGTTTTTGTTGCAAATAGCTGTATTTGTGTAATAAATTAGTTGGTTTTTATGCCTGCTGAATGATACATTTCATCATTTGGACTATGGACAGGCACTAATATAAGTGTTTGCATTAAAACATTTAAAAAAATGGAATATCTCAAATCAAAATATAGGTCTATCATGACTGATGAACACTTAGAATCCACTGTGATATAGGCAGCACAAAGGTCTGCAATTATAGCACAGAAACAGTCAGTTCCATGCTTCTCATGGGATATGTCCTTCTTGTAAAAGATGTGTGTATGTACCTATGAATTATGTCATGGAATTACAGATGAAAGACCAATCTTTTGTAAAGTACTTAATTATATTTGTTATTAATATGTATGTGTTGATTTCAGTTCAATAAAATATTGTATTTGAAAACTAATGTGATATCTGAGCTTTGTAACATTCCTATTGCAAACTTAAGTGGCTTCTGGTTCAATTGCCGTGGACAGTCTATCTGACACATGGTTTTTCTCAGGGATTTTCCCAGGTTACCAAGCAAATGCTGGGTCGGTTAATTACAACCCCTGAATTTCCTGTCCCTCCATTTCATCTCCATTATCATTTCACATTATCTCTCATCTGGTGGTGTCTTTCAAGGTAGTAGTACTGGCTCGTGTGTCTTGGCACTGTATGACAGGATGATATGCCCCTGGTAAACACTTCCTCCTTCAGTAGGATGGTTTCCAGTCTCTGGGCCGACCTGGTGGACTGTTTCTGGACCAAGGTGGGTGGGATGCTGGTTGTGCTGGTCTGCCGGGGAGTTTCAAACTGGTACATAACAGGGATCCTAACTTCTGCACTGTTGTGACTCATTGGGTTGGCTGCCCTTTGTCTCCTCTCGCCTTAACCTTCCTCCCGGGGATGATCCATTTGGGGCTTAGGCAAAATAAACCACAAGTTTTGGTGCCAAATCCCCTCCATGGTAATTCTAATCCTAGGTGGCTTCAAGAGCGAATCATTCTCTCATGGTTATCAGCCTTGAGGTCTTTTATGTGCCTTAAATGTATGACCACTGACTTTTTTTCCCTTCTGAAGGAAGCAATGGTAAGGATTTTTAAACCTGGAAAATTCCATCACCCTCTGCTGGGTCTGAACTTATGAACCAGGTGCTAACATGTTACCTTTAATGAAAAGGCCTCTGATACCACACATTTTCCAGTTAAACAGTAACATTGACAATTATGAATCAAGTCTCTAACATTTTGATGAGAAAGATCACAACTCTGAGCAGAAGCACATCCAAATGAACGTCTCACTGCAGTGCTTGCATATGTTCAAATGCAACTATCTATTGACATACAAGATGATCAAGGATAAGAAATTCAAAAATTAATTATGGAAATACTTCATTCAGGTATATTGTGTAAAATTAATTGGTAAACAGGAAATTTATTAATAGTGAATAACTGCAAAATCAACATATCTGTTTACAGTAGATACTGTGTTCTGTTAGACTGTGTGCCACTGCTATTGGATTTGGAATTCTCCTATTGGAAACTTCTCAAGTGTTGCAGTTGCCTTTGCTGTAAGCAAGAAGCATATTCTTGATTTGTAAAGACTACCATAGTTCTGAATACATTAGATGCACCTCAAATGCTAACAGAACATGCTATTGCACCAAGTGTTGCAACAGGAAGGTTTACTGTTTACATTCCTCAGCTTCTGTTCTAAATGCCCGCCAATGTTGCAGGGTTGCCAAGCGTAAACCTGCAAATTTGTTGCAATAGATGCACAGGAATCCAGTCCTTTCATATCAATTTGTGGCTAAATTAATCATTTTAGCTACACATGGTAAAGACACAAATAACCCAGCTTTTGCAGCTCTACTTCGTTATCCTAATTGCAGAAGTAAATGATAAAGATGTGATGATATTTGCAATTAAAATATTGATCAACTTTATTTAAGCCACCATGCACTATAGAGGAAAACCGTACCGGAACTTATGTTTCAACTTAATGTTAGGAAGTTGCATTTGACGTGTGTGCACTCATGCCTCAAACACCTTGTATGCATGACATCTTTACTTTTCTCAAATCTGAAGCAATAACTTGCTGGACAGAGATTTGCTCGAACAAATAATTTAAACTGAAAGTATGAAGCAGAGATCACAGAGAATACTGAATTGAAAGCTGATTGTGTTGGAAAATGAAAAGCGTTAGGTTTAAAACCCTGCATTTTCTTTCTCAGGCAATGAACTTTCCAAACAACCCTTGTATTAAGTAAATTAATAAAATAGAATATTATAAAAACAAAGTAACTCAAATCATATAGTTTGTTTCAATATGTTTCAATTTTTTCAGCCTTTAGTGTACATAAGATTCTTCTGGAGCATAAGTGGGGGAAAATTAACAAGTAAACTAATATTTCACTGTTACAACAAGTGAACAAATGAAAATTAAATACATATTCACATTTTTATAAATTGTATACTAATTTTATCCCATCTTGTTGTGAATTTTATTGTAATATAATAAGTAATAAGATAAAATGACAGTTAAATGAAACTTAATTTTTATTACATGTTTTAGAAGAAATTCAATTCATTTTACCTGAAAATTGACAAAGTCAATAATCAAAATCAGTGGTGAATATGATGGGTTATTCTTAATGATTAATTATTTTTAAAATAATGTCTGTCATATTGATGTCACAGTTTCTTAGTGAAAAATATAGTGAAATTAATTATAGGTCTCAGTTTTCACCTATAAACATTTGCCACACTCAAGTTGCTTTTGCACATTAGTTCAAGAGTGCAAAGCCTTGCACTTGAAGTGCTAAAATTGTGCCATTTTAATATAATTTCTGGAAGATCTGAAATATTAAAAGAAACCAAAAATATACAGTAGATACACTAGGATGGGATGTGATTTTACAGAATTGGGGAAAAATATTAAAGACAAGTGAAGTAAAGTTTATTTGTTTTCACGATTTTAAAACACTTTACAAAGTGTTAAGCCATATGCTTTGTATGATCATGCAGATTTGCAATACACTACAGTTTGAACTCTTTTCAAAAGAAACTTCACATAATAAGGCAATATACAAAATATAATGAAGTTTACATTAGCCATTTGAGCCTCTTCAGAAGTTTGTTTAAATACTATTTACTTACAGTGTTGCAGTTTCCTGTTTTACTTAATTTCCATTCAAAATGATCCCTACTGCCTAAGTCCTCCCGCACACTTCAGAGATCCTAGCAAATAAAGGGTTTCTGAAATTGCATTTATCTACAAAATATTATTTTTAGCTATTTTTTAGCTGTCTTTAGCTGTACAAAGGTGCATGCTGTATCGACACAAATATTATAACATTTATCTTTAATATAGGCCACACCATGGCAAAGTGGTTGGACCACTCGGCTCTCACCAAGGTGGCCCATTTCGATCCTAGGTAACCGGACAACATGGCAACGGGGTGGGTTTTCTCCGGTTCTCCAATTTTCCCTGCCAACATTCCACCAATTGCTCCATCATTCATCTTTCCTCTCATTCATTTCACCCTGGTACACTATCATCCACTTTACTTGCTCTCATCCCAGGTATTGGGCTGGTCCCTAAACCCTGGTTTCTTCTATCAGGTCAATGCCTCGGCTCCCTTGCCCTGACTTTCTAAGGGCATCTCTATTGGTATTCTTGATAAATTTGGAGTTCGTGTTCTCTTCAAAGGTTGAATTGAAATTGAACAGTTTTCCTTCATATTTCTTAATGAATATTTTTTCCTATGTGGTTAGTGCAGTTGGACCCTGAACACTTTGAAGAGAACCTGAACTTTAAGTTCATCAAGATACCAACAGAGATGCCCCTATCGCCTCCAAGGAGTTCACCAAATCAAAATTCAACAGCAGACATTAGCTGAGGATGTTAGTAATGTTCTAATAAAACATGTTCCAGGTAAATACCAGCAATATATGCAGCATCAAGTACTAATTCGACTCAAAATTATATTCATTTCGTGCTTCATTGTATCATAGTACTTACTCATAAGAATATTTATCTTTAACTTAAGCTTTATAAAAAATAGGGAGCTATATAGGCCAAAAATGAGACTTTTATAGATATTTTTATAGTTTTAATTGGAAAAAAATTCCAAAATGAAACTTTAACATCATCCAGACAATACTAGGTAAGAATGTAATATTAAAACTGCAGTTTACATGGCATCAATTTTGTTTGTTGCCTTTAACAGAGTTCAAAGTTTCTTAGCACTCACATTACAAGTTCCATACTCTAAAATTTCGTGGTTTATGTATAGAATTTTATAAGCACATACAATTCAAAGTTTTAGAAGTAACTGGAAATATAATTTATACTTAATGATAGGCTCTTTCTGTAATATTACAGAAAGTACACTACATTTAGATATCATAATAGCAACTATTGCTTCATTATTGTAACTGATAGGATTAATTTATAAACAACAATTTAAAAGATTGATACAGCTACAAAGTACACCAGATTTGGTTTATTTTTTGCCCTCATTTATTTCCCCATGCACCCATCACCAAGCATTACTTACCTCCTATAAAACAGCATGCCGCAGGCGACCAATCAAAAGGTGAAGGGGAAGAAATATACAATTATTAATTAAGCACCAATTAAGTAGTACCAAAAAGCCTGTACACAGGAAATACAGGAAACAAGTTAAATAGATAACATAGCCAGAAAGTGCTGCCAACTCGACCCAACCAACACCTGCTGCAGTAAGTTTCAATATTACAGCCGAGTGCATACCACAAGGCAGTTACACAGCACTTTGTTATTCTAAACACATGGAATTGCAGTCATGTTTAAAAAAAATCAAAATATATGCATTATGTAAAATTTATAAAATATCTTAAAACAGCTTTTCATTTAGCTTAGCTTTCAAAAAATGATACATTAAGTTTTAACTTTATAAAATACACTACATAAAATATGCTCTCATATTGAAAAATCTACAATATGGTTTGCTTAAAAACAGGAATAAAATGTTCCCTTAAAAAGTTCAGGAAAAAATGCAAAAACAAAATACAGTGTTAGTATGTTATTTACAAATAAATCTTTGTTAGAATACAATAACTACAGAAGTATTTTCATAAATATAACTGCACAAGCAAGTAATAAGTCAGCCAAGTGTTGAAATTATGACAACAGGAAAATGACGACACAGGTTTATTTTTATATTTGAAATGTATATGTTCTTAATACAAAGAGATAGTGAACACGACCCTTCTAAAAAATCTGATGTTATATTCATCTGACTTACTCTAACCACTATCATTAATTTTTGTATAGTTTCTAGAATTGATAGCCAGATGTTTAAAAGCAAGTGGCTATATGCTAAGTCCAAAATTTCATACTCTTTCATGATATACCACATACAAATAAACAGAGGAATATATTTGAAGCAATAAGGGACTTGGACGGATGGAGAATGCAGACTTATCTTGGAGTTACAGTGCCTATTTGGACATCCAGTGGAAATTAAACAAGGAAGAATAAGGTGGACTGGTCATGTGCAAAGAATGCCGAAAATCAGTGTAGTTAAGAAGATATTCATAGGAATGCTTGATGGGAGAAGGAGAAAAGGAGGACCCAGGAAAAGATGAAGATGACTTGAGAAAGTTGGGGGTTAAAGGCTACAGAACGAAAGCAGAGGACCCAGTAGAATGGAAGAGGGAGGTTAGGGAAGCCAAGGGCCTACATGGCCTATAGCGCCAACTATCATCATCATCAATTACACAAAATTCCTGTTAACTAAACAGTGTTTCACAGTTTATTTTCAGAAAATTAAAGATACTTGTGAGGTTCGTCATTTAAAACCTAATGCGCATACAGCATTTTGCCTGTGCATGATTGGGTGTGCCACAGCCAGCTTTGCTCCTGCATGTATAGCATGTATAACACTCTTGCCTTATAAAAGATGCTGGAAATATCATCTATCCTTGGCTAAACAAGTATCATATCTGGAGAATACATTCTGATTCACTTGATTTACTTGGACCACTAATGTTTCCGATTGCATTTCCAGTATTTTATTTTAGTTCTTCCATTGTATGAGGATTTGTCTTGTACACTGTCTTGCAGTTAACCTACACACTGTTAGATCAGGGGATTCAGAGGGGCATACACCAGCAGTAATCACTCAATCTTCAAACTCTTTCCTAATTTTATTCATGGACTCTTCTGCTGTATAGACAGTAGCAGAATCCTTTTGTAACCAGCTATGTGATAACTCTTGTATCAGTTTGTGATAAAATGGGGTCAAAATGTTATTTTGGTACCTCTCTGCATTTATAGACTGCTCATAGAATATTGGACCCATTATGCATCTAGTGCTAACAGCACACCAAACTGCAACTTTCTGAACTTAATGAAGGATTTCTTGAAGGCTATGTGAATTTTCAGAGGCCCAGTACTGACTATTATGAGTGTTGAACATGACCACTGAGGTGGAACCACACCTCATCACACAAAATGGCAACTGGTAGTGGGGAAATCCAGCAAGGTCGCAAGAGAGGTGAAATGCTGTGTGCTTATTAGGCTTTAAATGAAGAAATTTGAAATTTATCATTTAAATATGAGGGTTGGCTGATCAGTCCTGGACCTAAAAAAAAAAAATAAAAAAAAAACTTGATCTCCAGAAAGCCTAATAAATTTGTCATATCAGTGCTGTAATTTAATAAAAGCATCTCTGTAGTTCGATTTATCATGGTTCTCAAAATAGCTGTTTATCACATCAATGACCTCCTCGTTGCTCTGAAATATTTGTCCTCCAAGACATTTTTTGAGGTTCGGGAACATGTGGTAGTCACTGGGTGCTAGATCTGACAAATAGGATGGATGTTCAAGCAATTTGAACTTCAATTCACACATTTTTCCCACTGTAATGACTGAATGATGGGCTGGAGCATTGATGTGAAGAAACAAGATTTTTTCTTTGCTATATGAGGTCTTTTTCTTTTCACTTCATCACTCAAACGTTGCAGTAAGCTTGTATAGTAGTCACCTTTTCCACATTAATCAATAAAAATAATTTCTTGTATCCCAGAGAATACTCGCTGTAATCTTGTTAGCTGACAAAATTGACTTTGCCTTTTTTTGGAGTTGGTTCACCAGGTGCAATCCACTGTTTTGACTGTGATTTACTTTCTAGAGTGTAGTGATGTATCCAAGTTTCATCCATGGTAATAAGCCATCTTAAAAATTCACTGGGATTTTTACAGTAGAACTCCAAATTCTTAACAGAAACAATTTTTCTTTGCAACTTTTTATCAGGTGTCAAAAAATGTAGCACGCATCTTACACAGACCTTGTGAAAGCCCAAAACATTACTTAAAATATTACCTAAACTTTTTTCTGATATGTTTACAGCCTCTGCCATCTGTGGTCTTCCAGTACTATACAATGAATTTTTTTCAGTGATCTCTGAAGCTGACTTCCACAAGATGTCCAGAGCAAGGCTCTTCAGTAGTGCTCTTACATCCCATTTTAAACTCTGTAGCCCACCTTTTCATCATTGTATATGAAGGGGCAGAGTCTTTCAGTGTACTGTCCATTTCCTCCTTGATTTCTTTAGGCGTTAAGCCTTTCAAATGGAAGTTTTTAATCACTGTTCATTTTTCCAAATCCTCCATTTTCATCAAACCTCTACACTTAACAAGCTACTGATCTGTAACTATGCATACAGTTTAGCCCAGAGTTAAACTGTATGCGGCTATCTGTTAAACTGGTCCAGTGGCGCCATCTCTGTGTGAGGCCCAGTACTTATCAGCCGATTATCGTATATGAAACATAAGCATGTTTTAATTGAAACACTTTTGAGAAAATTGAAAACTCTGGAAAATGTAAAGGGTAATTTGTAAATGGTTGTATTTTTGGAAAATTAACTTAAATATCAAATTTAGTATTTGCTTAACATTTTCATTTTGAATTATACTGTTTACAGACAGTTTTTTGTTTTAAATAACCTATTTGTGGTGAAATTACAAAATTGAATTTTTGCACGAATATTTGTATGAAGCATATGATTTATGGGACTGAGAAGGAATGCACTATGGCTGACATATGTACTCTTGCTTATGCCTGGTGTGCAAGCTTACATGTACGAGCTTAAAATTGATATTTCATGCATTCTTGTTAGAACAGAGTGATGTAATATGTTATAAGACAGCATGCTTCTTTATTACTTGAAGAGTTATACACCTATATACATTTTGTGCATATTTACAGCTAGTTAATTACGTTAGGACAAACAAGTTAAAGGTTGAACACAAATGAAAATGGTTAATAAGTTATCAATATAGTGCAGGAAATAGAAATTAAAAAGTCAATGCCACAAAAAGGGTTCATCTTTGCCTACAATTTAGATTTGTGATTTCAAGCAGTTAATATCCCAAAGTAAATAAAGGCACAGTTCTTAACAAACTGCATAGCATTTAACTTTCTTAAAAGATTTTTTTCTAGCTTGAAAATGTTAAGTATCTACAGGCTATGAAGATTTTTAGAGAATACTAGATTACAAAACTGATGCAGTAAGAGATCTATAATATATGATACTGGCTTAGTTGTTGATACAATTAAAATTAAACAATATTATGGCTTTCACTTAAAGTACTGTTTTGCGGAAATTTTCAATATGCCACAATACTTCTTCCAAGTTAATATGTTAGCTCTAGAAATTGAGAAGAATAAGACCTGCTATTTTAGGTTGTGTTCTTCAACTGTCCACATGTTGCTTGTTTAATAACATTAAAACAAACTTTGACAAAAATTTAAGTCATAAAATGAGGTATTTTAACTGTTAATTAGAGTGTTTTGTCATGCGATTTTCACAAATATGCATTTAAAATTTATTTTCTATCATATACACAATTTTATCATGCTAATAGGTAAGATATCAGTGAGAGGAAATCAAAGGAAAGTATCTGCATTATCTGTAAGAAATGTGTGACTTTAGTTCAGTTTTAAAATGCAAATTTACTCAAGTAAAGCACATTAGTAACGAAACAAAACTTAACAAGTATACATATAAGTGAGCTCTTTAGAGAGCGAAAAGTACTCAACAAAACAAACTTCTCAACATGTTACTGTGGCCATGAGATTCAACTGCTTTTATGTTATTACTAAAGGCCGAAGGCACTTGGACTGTAATGTTACTGCTCGCACAAGTAATGTAATGCGGACATTTTCCCGTACTGAAGTTCAGTTGGGTATCTAGCTGTCAGCATCTGAATTCCAGGATAATATTGTTGGGAATCCATTTTTATGATAGCGTGGCTTGATGCACACAAAGAGGCAGATAGTGTAGCACAGAGATAAAGGACAGATAATGTAGTGCGGAGATAAAGGCATGCCGAAACAGATAAATTTAGGTGTCTGGAATGTTCGTGTTTTGTCTGGTGCCATCTTAGAGAACATCCGATTATCTTCTGGAACCATGAAGAGGTATATAAAAAGGAGCCGAGATTGCCAGTGTGTGTCAGAGTCGAAATAGAAGTGTAATCGGAACTGAGAATCATCCGCATACAACAGTGTTTTGAAAGTGAACTCTTTTGTTTGTGGTCAACGACCTTGAGCATTGTATTTGTGTATGTTACATAATTCTGCTACTGTAAGGGTTGACCAAAGTGTATTTCTTCGGAAATAAAAAACGTTTTGAATTTCTGCAAATAGGACTTTTAATTTTACGAACCCACAAAGTCACAATATTATGGTGGTAGCAGTACATTTTTGAAACAACCAACATAATATTATCCAAGAAGTCAACCTTCTTAAAACAGTAAGATACTCAAATGAACTCAGTATGGGAAAACATAGAAAACAAGGACTGAATTGTGAGCTTTGAACTCCTGCCAACAAAGCTGCTCAGGAAGTTACTATCATAACTGCTTACCTTCACCATCAATATAACTAGTTGATTACTGCAGATGTTAGGAGCGAACATTCCCAAAACATCATCTGATTTTACAAAAGTAAGCAAGGCAGTGTAAACATAACTGAAGTTCAATTAATAGTGTGATTAACCTCGCCGTTCAAAAACTTCCAATTATTACTGAAAATCCATATTTGCCAAACTTCTGAAATGGAAACTCAAAGAACTTGTTTATCTTGTAAAGCATAATAATTTAGTTATAAAATTGAGATTTAGAATGTATTAAAACATTCAGTGCAGTAAATGCATACAAATTATAGTTAAAATAAATGGAAATTTTACTTTAGAAGAATCCTTGAAGACTGGTAATACTGCTTCTTTCTGTCACATATGATGAAATTATTTCTGGTACCACAATAAACAAACATGTATTGAAGCAAATAACATCACTTCCAAGATGTAACAGTTCTATGAACTATAAACAACAATCGGGAAAATTGCATCCCATAGCCATAGAACATGAATGAAATTAAATAACTTACATGAGGGAGTTAATTTTATGATTCACATTGTCCGTTACTTAATGTTAATCCCCTTTTACTTCTCGTTACCAGAGGACAATAGGTTCAATCCAATTTTAAATTTGCATATATACATTTTGTTAGAGCAAAGTAAAAGGGAGACCCATGATTATGATGAAGGTTAGATAAATTCTGGCACAATCACTTGGTGCAAAATGCTTCATTTAAATCTGCCCACAGAAAACCCAGTATTATTTTTAAGTGTTGATAGAATTTTATTGGAATATATTTAGAAACTTTTGCTGCTTCCTAGCTAAATAGCAAAGTTTACAATGGAAATATTAATGAAATCCTATTCAATTCTAATTTGAAAGTTATATTGACAGAAATATAATGTATGAAGCAGCTATGTTTTGTATGGTTAACATATGTGCTTGTGTAGAGTCATTAATTACTTGAACAACTACATTTTAGAAACTGAATCATGACAAATAAAAGAGCTTCATAGACCAATCACTAAGAGCACTTACCTTAGTAATGAGATCCTTGGCACGAGATTCAAATAAGTGCTCCAGTTTCTGTGTGTCCACTGCAACTGGGTGCATCTCATCCCATATCATTCCAGTACGCTGTAATTTGGCAAGTATGATGGGATCATCCCGAACCTCTTTCCAGAAGAGTTTCACTGTCTTCTTGGTCTTTTTTATGTTGGGAGGAGGAGATTTTGTGTTATCTCGTCTTAAAGCTGTATTTGCTGTAGGAGGCATTGGAGGAGGGGCCATGCCTCCCAATCTACAAAAAACATAAAAGATGATCTATTTGCAAACAGAAATGATGTTTAAAGCTAAACAAATAGTGTCACTACACAAAAATAAGACCTGAAGCTTTCCTGGCAAGGAATATGCTCAATTTCTTCTCAGGCTGCAAGCCAGGTGAAAAGACTATTAGAAATCGACGTTTCGGGAGTGTGCATCTATCTCTCCCATCATCAGGATATTTACTAAATGTTATAAACACAAATGAAACACTGGATATAACACTATCCAGTTATGGTGTTATATTCAGTGTTTCATTTGTGGTTATAACATTTAATAAATCCAGATGATGGGAGAGATGCACACTCCCGAAACGTCGATTTCTAATAGTCTTTTCACCTGGCTTGCTGCCCAAGAAGAAATTGAGCAAGTGTCAGTACACGTTTTGTTATAGTCAGAAAGAGATACCCATAGTAAAATGTTTAGAAGCTTAGTAATTATTTACTGGCCTTTAAATTTAATGACCTTTCCATGATATTGTGAGAAGCACAGTAGAACCTCGTTTAACCAGATGAACTGGGACCATGGTCGATCTGAGTTAATGAAAATCCGGATTATCCAAAGAATGACGGATAAACGACAAAAAAGCCATGTGCAACATCACCAAAATATTTAATGGAGTTCAGAAATTACTATTGCCACACTTTCAACTAAAACACCTACCCTGTATGTACCGTAATAACCTATGTCTTTGCACTGTAAACAATATAGCTACAAACTAGTCGGTAGTAAAAAAGGCAGTGAGCTTCTGCTGTCTCAGTTTAGAATATTGCTTACAAGCAGCATAATCCTTGGCTCTTGAAATAAAGCATCAATTTCTCTATGTTTTTTACTGCTTGTGTGTGGGTCATAACCACAACTGGTTCATCAACACTGTCTGAATCTGAATGCTCTTCATTTTCATTAACACTGCATGATGAATGCCTTCCTCTGTAATCGGTTTGTAATCTCCATCATTGTCGATTTGCAACTAATTGTCAATCTCTTCTTCATCAACATTGGAACAGCCAACAATATTTTTAAAATTGTCTATAAAATCTTCTTCCACACTTATTGTTTCTTATTCTTCAATCTTGTTTTCTGGTAACTCACACACACCGGCCCACGTTTTCCATGACTTCATCAAAGTTTCTCTTCCAACCTGGTTCCAAGTAGGTGGGGTGAGTGCAATGAATTTGCCCGCTGGCAAGAGAATTTGAGTAAAGTACCTATTGAGAATAGCAATTTATCGTCTATAAAACAAGTCTTCATTTATATACTAAACAACATAATTCTGTTTTTCAAACTGGTCTCGGTTATCAGGATATCCAGGTTAACGAGGTTCTATTGTACTTCAAAAAATTAAGTGATATATAAGTGCTCAAAAAATCAAACCAATAACACTAAAAGTCTTAAAAATGAATGATGTTCCAAAAAATTTGAATAAACCGTATTTTTAAAATGTACATTTTTTTTTGCAGTAAATTTTTATCTACATTTTATGGTTTCACATATATACATACAAAATTCCTTCTGAATAAAGGAATCATGGCTGTTGCCAGAAAATTGAAGATATAAATTTTATTTGCCATGCTAATATCTTAATATATAGCACAGTAGGGCCTCGGTTATCCTTAGTAATTTGGACTGGGGTCACCTCAAATAAGTGAGAACTCTGATGATATGAATGGCCTTTCTTTTATAACAATTGTGTCAGCAAATTTAAGCTTCTCTACAGCTAAACATTTTTCCGACTTTCAGCAATAAGAAGACCATGGGTACAGTTTTCTGGGATCAGAAGGTGTGTTGTTTGTGGAGTTTATGGAGCCAGGGACTACGATCACAGCAAATGTGCACTGTCAGACATTACCTCACCTGTGGAGAGCCATTTGAAACAAAAGAAGAGGCATGCTGTCATCTGGAATTGTGTTGATTCATGACAATGCAAAACTACATACAGCTGCAATAACCAGGGAGATAGTTTCATTGGGAAGTTTTCGATCACCCGGCATACAGTCCCAATCTAGCACTGAGTGACTCATCTGTTTTTGGAAGCTGAAGAATGGCCTGGGAGGACAGCACTTTTGCACCAGCGGAGAACTTCAAGTTGCCGTGAAGATCTATCTCCATAGGTTGACGGTAGACATTTAAGAAGAACAAGTTGGAAAGCTTCTTCATAGATATTGTGACTAAGTAAAAAAGGAACTGTAACTGTGCTTGACTTCTGGTATAAAAAAAAATCACTTTGTGATTCACATTTGTCTTTTGGTTATGCTCTATCAGAGGTTGAAAAACAAAATAGGCATCATATCAAAAACACTTTTTAGACCAATTCTCGAACTGTAAAAACACTTAAGCTCCACTTACTTTTTAAATTAGGACATGTTTCAAGGACACCGCGTCCCCATCCTCAGCTGATGTTCTACTGGTTCTTCAGGTGACCGCCTCCCTCTCCTGGCGCTGTTCAATGAGTTGAATGACGTCATCTACTATTGGAATTTCGAAGTTCATTGCTCTCTTTTTGTTCTTCAAAATTTGTATATTTTCCCAAACTGTTAATTCCCAATACTTTTTTGCCGGTACCAAAAGTTTTATGTCTTTGGAAATGTTGTGATTTTTTGACCAGAAGTGATGGGCTATGGCCGATTTATCTGTCTGTTTGTATTTAATACATCGCATGTGTTCTTTCATCCTTGTTTCTAGGTTTCTCTTTGTTTTTCCGATATAAATTTCATGGCAATCCTCACATCTTACGCTATAAATTCCAGATAGTTTGTTGGTTGGACTTGTGTTTTTTTTTAATATAATTTTTAAATCCAAAAACGGTAACCATCCATCTTGTTCTGTTTCAATGGTGAACTTTATGGATTGGTCTTGCAGGTTCAAGATGGATGGTTACCGTTTTTGGATTTAAAAATTATAAAAAAAGGAGACAAATTAGAGTTTGGCATATATAGAAAATCAACACATGTGGATAACTACATTAAAAACAACAAGTCCAACCCAAAAGAAAACCAATATGCAGTATTTCACAGTTTAATCCATAGGCTAGTGAACATCCCATTGACTATAGAAGAATATACCAAAGAAGTAGATCACATTAATTATGTTGCAATTGTGAATGGCTTTGATCCAAAAATTATTAAAAAAATGATAAACAAGCATAAAAAATGGAAAACCATCAAGGACGTTAGCACTTTAAAAGCTGACGACCCAAAGAAAGTATATTGCAAATTTATGTATCACCCTAAGGCATTTAATAAATTCAAAAACATTTTCCGTCAATTTCAGATACAACTAGTACCACACAACAAATATAACATGAGAAGCGTGCTGAATCACCCGCTAAAAAACACAAGTCCAACCAACAAACTATCCGGAATGAGGATTGCCACGAAATTTATATCGGAAAAACAAAGAGAAACCTAGAAACAAGGATGAAAGAACACATGTGATGTATTAAATACAAACAGACAGATAAATCGGCCATAGCTCATCACTTCTGGTCAAAAAATCACAACATTTCCAAAGACATAAAACTTTTGGTACCGGCAAAAAAGTATTGGGAATTAACAGTTTGGGAAAATACACACATTTTGAAGAACAAAAAGAGAGCAATGAACTTCGAAATTCCAATAGTAGATGACGTCATTCAACTCATTGAACAGCGCCAGGAGAGGGAGGCGGTCACCTGAAGAACCAGTAGAACATCAGCTGAGGATGGGGACGCGGTGTCCTTGAAACATGTCCTAATTTAAAAAGTAAGTGGAGCTTAAGTGTTTTTACAGTTCGAGAATTGGTTTAAAAAGGGTTTTTGATTGATGAGGCTCCACTACTTATAAATACTTCTATTTATAGTTTTATTAGGCATCATATGTTGAAGATAATGATGACAATCTTGTGCCACTGCTGACCTCAAGCCCATGTACTCAATCATCCAACCAATACCAGCATCATTCATCTCCAGTCAGGATTCCTGCCTTTCTCATGATGCTAAGTGGGCATGACTTAAAATATGCACCCTGCAAAAGGTGCAAGGGATGATCGAAAGTTAATTATTCTCACCTTTTCTGTTGAACTGGTTGAATTCTTGTAGAGGTATGCCTCCACACTCTGGAGCAATGAGTCTTATCTCTGGTCGTAGTATCGGAGTGAGCATTATTTTTATGCTGTTATGGCAGCAACTTTTCTCTTCTTTAAAAAATCTTGGAATTTATTCCGCATAAACCATTAATATATCTTATCAAAATGTTAAACTTTGTAGATTATGACCATTCATAAAATTATTAATACTGCATTGTTGCACTTCAAGTTTCTGCAAACTTGCAGAACAATATCGAAGAAAACATGTCTTTCCACGACGATGATTTTGTGCAGAATGATGCCAAAATATCTACATATTCTTGAATCTCAGTGCACAAGTTTTCTCGAAAACCTAAATTACTTTTATCCTATTGGTCCACGTCACAACATTACGTAATCACATTTTTATAATAACCAATAGGAATACTATTACACAAGTTTGTCATTCTGTGGCCTACCCAGTTTTCATTCTATTTTATACAAATCACATTTTCTAGAACAATCCAGAACAAATTTTTAAATATTTGAAAAAAAAATATGAAATAACTGTTACAACCCCCAGTAGACAAATTTCATGGCTGGGAACTCCACTATGGCACAAGACTTATACAGGTAAGAGTATTTAAATAAAAAGTCAGCAAGTGACCTACCTTGATGTTGGAGGAGGTGGAGGGGGTGCTATACTCCTTGTTGGAGACATAGGAACAGGAGGTGGAGGTGGAGGTCCTCCATTAGAAACATGTGCAGGAGACAGAATATCCACTTCATCATCACTACGAAGATCGGTGAAGTCTAGATCACACAGAGTCAACGGCCTCTTCATCGAGTGCACCAGTTCTTCCCAGTGGAGTTCTGTTTCAGATTTTTTCACTTCCACTTTTGCTGTCAAATTTTCACTTGTAGGACTTCTTACAATTTTTGTTTGTGATTTTGCTAATTCTTCTTTTGCTTTGGAAATAAGGCCAGTCATATCACCTATCCTGTAAAGAGAGAATTTAGCTTGTAAAGTTGCCATTTAACTGTTTCCTACATATAAAACTACCACTGTGAACATATACTTTGAAACACAACATAACATACGTTTTTTATAGAATGTAACAATTCTCATAAAACTAGCTATAGTCCCTCTGGATTTAAAGTGGGGATGTACATAAACATTGCACTTTGTATCATTCCACAGGCAAACACATGTTGATGTTCTCTGCTGTCAGCTGTTTCAGTCTGACTTTTATCGCAACTGTCATATCTTCCACCAGCTGTGTAGGGTTAGAAAAACACTTGGCTCACATTTATTAAATAAACTAATTAAAGAAACTGCTAAAGAAAAGTTACACAATATAATTTTGTGAGTAAAAACTTACTAAAGCAGGTACCTTATCTACAGTGGTTGGTTCAATGTTTAAAAAGAAACTACGCACTTAAAAGCGAATAGCACTTTTTAAGAAAATCATCCATTAAAACAATAAAGGATATTTCCCTTTTCTTTTTAGGGGTTTTTACAGTTCCTGTTTGTTTAATTTCAGTTCTCACATATGAAACAGTGTTCAGATACACCAATTGCTTCAGACACAATTCCATTTTATCTTTCACAGCGACAGTGTCAATTAAATTTAAAGGGAGTCGATTAATGACACTAAACAACACTTACTTTTAAATTTTTCCAGAACATGTTTCAGAGACTTTGCCTCCATCCTCAACCGGCCAAGCAGTCGATGGCCGGTTGAGGATGGAGGCAAAGTCTCTGAAACATGTTCCTGAAAAATTTAAAAGTAAGTGTTGTTTAGTGTCATTAATCAACTCCCTTTAAATTTAATTTATTATAACAACACTGTTTTCAACGCTTCCAAGAAAGGGACAGTGTCAATGTTGAAAGAAAAGTCCAACACTTTAATACAATTGTTTTTTTCACCACTTTTTAGAGGCTTTCCCCTTTTAAGTCTCTGTCCACCTGAGAGGAACTGAGCATCCCGCCATACTGACTTCATGTGTGAACTAGGATGAGTGGAAAAACAAAGCCTCACTGTGGTAAACAACCAATCGGTGAAGTTCCAAGTACTATGTAACTATAAATGAAAGTAAAATGTGTAAGCTCAGGTTTAATGGTTTCAGAAGTTGAATTATAGTATTTATTCACCTCCTACGTTAATCGAATAGATCAAAAAAGCAATAATATATGCAATGTAGTAACAAACTATTTCCACTCATGCTTCGCTATTTTGCTCACTTTAAAAGTTGTGCTAAGACTTTATTTTGACATCTGTACACACTTTAAGGCTAAATAGAGTATAATAATGTTCAGTTGGTAGAGTTCTTAAGATGAAATTGAAAACACATTTACTAATCCAATAAACACAACAAAAGTTTGATTATAATGTTTTAAGAAAAATAAATCTGGTTCATAGCTGTGTATTACCAGTATAAACAATTCTGGAAATTATGGATTATACAATTACAAAAGTTTTGAGCAAACAGGCTAAACCAAGAAAGAACAATGGAGTCTGGTTTCATTGATGTAACACAATGTAAATAACTAATGAATATGTTTCAACATCACAAAATTCACTTAGCAAATGAACCAGAGCCATTTCAAAACGTTTGCACATTGCCTAAGAATAAAGCTTAAATTTTATGAGATCTTCAGAAGACTATACCAACGTAGCACCTCAAAATAGATATTACTTGGAAAAACTTACCATGCAACAAACTGAGTGACGCTATATCATAAATAAGAGAGCAGGAATTTACCAAATTAACTTTTCAAAATGCAACAGAAAAAAAAAAGTCAACAGAAACTTACAAACTACGTTGAAAGAAAACATGAGATGTCTCAAATATAAACGATGGACAAATTCACAGTAGCATATCACTTTTGGACAGCTAATTACAACTTTATACCAAATATAAGATTATTAATGCCAATGAAACATGTATCAGTCAGTATTGGATACCTACTTGGGTAAAGATCATCATCAAAGAACAGCCAGTCTCAATTAATGGATTTTGGTTTATCACCACCTAACCAACTTGGGAATACATTTCATCACCACCCATGCCTGCATTAGCAAAAATTCCGAACACCACCACCATCACAAATCAGTGGAACTTCCCAACATGTACATATAGCCAATGTAAAATAAACCTGAGCAAATGTGCAAGGATTTACTTTTTTATTTTAGTTTTCATATTACACTGGTCTTACCGATAAAATGCTAAGTTGTAAGTGTATTTTTTTTCCAGATTATTGTAGGGTTTGGTTTAGAACAAAAACAAAATACATGCAACTGCTGTTATCTACACATGCATCACACCAGATTTTATGTGGGCCCTCCCCTTCCTTTACTACAGGAACTAGTCATTGTGTTTTGAACTCACATTTGGCTCTGATTAGATGACCAGTCCATTATAACAATCATGGTTATTACAATTTCTTACATTTAATTCCTATGAAAGCGACATAAAAATTGGGTTAGCAGCTACAGGAAGAGTAGCATAATTAGCAAAATAGCTTGTGCAATGGGCTAATAAAATAAATGTGCTGATATATCTGATGTAAGATAAAAAAGTTTCATTTTACTTTTAAGCACAGTTATTACGAAATAAATGTTGATGCATGTCTGAACCCAATAATAAAATAATCCTACTACATTGTCATCTCTACACATAACCTAAAAATCAGGACTGGAGATAGCAATAATGACGTACCTATTGACACTTTCCACTGGACTATGTAATACATTTTGGTTTGATAGCTTCTGTGTCAAGTCTTTTACTGTGTTTTCTCTCTTCAGTTGTTTAAGTTTCCCTCTCTCTGTTGACTCCTCTGCATCATTACCATTTTCAACAGGTTCTTCACCTGCATCATCCAATGAGTTATTTTTCCCATACATCATGGAGAGCACCCAAGGCTTCTTTAAAATGCTTCCACCTTCACCGTTTGTCTCTGGAGCATCTTGCATCTTGTTCACTGCATTAAGTAATGGTGTCAGGTCCTTGCTTCTGCTTTTGTTGTCCGTTGTACCATTACCCAAACGCTTACAAAGGCGTACATTCTCTGCAAATATTATTACAATTTTTAAGACATACATATATTTAAAAGCAAAGTGTAGTCATCTAAAGTAAAGGCATTAAAACAAAGTTCTTGTATTTTAAAACACAAAATAAAACAGTATTAATTGTGTGAAGAAGGTGAAAAAGCTGTAAATAACTACACTATATATGGTCGCAAAGAGATTTAATTATTCAAACTACCTTTCAGAGTTTGGTAAAATAATTATCACTGATTGCCCTTATAAATGGAAACACTGTTGAACAGTTGAACCTAAATTGTTAGTGAACAAAGTGAAATGTCTGAAATTTATTTTTAAGTATTAAATTTTATGTGATAAAAATTTGAGATAATGGAGATGGTTTTACATTGAAATAGCAATAACCAAGTTAAGTGTTTACTGTATATGTTTTTGAAAATAAAGAACAGTCTCTTAACAATTACAGGCAGATTTTTCATATTCATTAACCAATATTAAAATCATTTCTATATTGTCCCCTTTTATGCACATCTAAAATATTGTCTCCATAAAGAATTTTAGATGAAAAGTGATGCTGTTTACTCTTAGTGACGATATGTTTATACTACTGTATACTGTAATGAGCAACATAATATATTCAACAGCAGTTTCAATATCTGAATCAACAGCAGTTTCAAAATCTGAATAAATTAATATGATTTCAACTGGATTGAGGCAAAATATACTATGTAAAACCTGTCTGAATAATGAATGCAAATGGCTGACCATAGAAGCTTGTATAGAAACAAACAGATAAGCTGTATTATGTCACCATTACCTGCATTGTTCAACAATACTGGAATGCAGTAGTCGTTTTTACAATGGATTGGTTCAAATCAAGTCAAAATGCAAATGTTCACAAAGTAGAAAATGAATATTAAATGTGCTCACTTTCTTCACGGGCAACAAGCCAGGTGAAAAGATGATTAGATATCGATGTTTCGGGAGTGTGCATCTCTCCCATCATCAGGATATTTATAAAATGTTGTATCACAAATGAAACACTGGATATAACACAAATATAAACAAAGACAAAACACTATCAAAATTCGCATTAGTGAACAAAAGACTGTTTTCAGTAAATTAAATGCCAAGTCAGGAGATGGCGTGAGTATAGAAAATTGTGTCAAAGAAACGTAACTACTTAACTTGATTATCAAGCTGTATTGATCTTTGCTTCTTAAATTGACGGATTTTCATTTTTAAGGCCAGTTTCCAAGAGGAGCTGAACTAAATCCAGCATCACAATTAAGCGTGCTCCTTTCAGAGGAAAACGCCAAAGCCTCCTTAATTCTTCGCTCCCAGTAACTGTCGCATATTCCCAAGATGGTGTCTCCAGAAAATTGGCTCTATGGTCGTTATGAAAACAATGCTCTATCAGCCCAGACTTCTCAGGTTGCATTACAACGAATGCTCCGTTCATGTTTGATTATTCTGGTAGCAATGATCCTTCTGGTTTGTCCACATTCAAAGGAAATGCGGTACACTCCAGTTTGTCTTTCACTGGTCTCAACAGATGTTTAATCTTCAGAGGTGGCCTTAATCTTCGGAAGGACCATCGCTACCAGAATAACCAAACATGAACAGAGCATTCGTTTAATGCAACCTGAGAAGTCTGGGCTGGCAGAGCATTATTTTGACAATGACCATAGAGCCAATTTTCTGGAGATGACCATCTTGGCAATATGCAACAGTTACTAGGAGCAGAGAACTAAGGAGGCTTTGGCGATTTCCTCTGAAAGGAGCACGCTTAATTGTGATGCTGGATTTCAGTTCAGCTCCTCTTGGAAACCAGCCTTAAAAATGGAAATCCGTCAATTTAAGAAGCAAAGATCAATACAGTTTGATAATCAAGTTAAGTTGTTACGTTTCTTTGACACAATTTCTATACTCACGCCATCTCCTGACCTGGCATTTAATTTACTGAAAACAGTCTTTTGTTCATTAATGTAAATTTTGATAGTGTTTTGTCTTTGTTTATATTTGTGTTATAACAGTGTTTCATTTCTGGTTATAACATTTTATAAATATCCCGATGATGGGAGAGATGTACACTCCCGAAACGTCGATATCTAATCGCCTTTTCACCTGGCTTGTTGCTCGAGAAGAAAGTGAGCATATTCGTCGCCAGGAAAGCTTCAGGTCTTATTTTAATATTCAATGTATTACAGTTTTGTAAAGAAGAGAAACATAAAGGTATAATTATTCTGTTAAATAATGCTATACAAAGGACAGCAAAAGCAATGGGGCACAGTAAACAAACTGTGCATAATATTGTGTAAGAGGTTCAAAATTCAAAGCATACAGGAGAAAAACTTTCAACACCTGGTATACATCATCCACATCTAAAAAGGTTTGAACTTGATGAATTTGAAAAATTTGTTGTGTATAGAATATTTACCTAATTTTAAAAACAGAGAGAAATTCCTACAGTATGTAAACCCATTAATGCTGTTAAAGAAAATATCCCTTTTGAAGTTGGAAGGACATATTCTGGAAAATACTTAGAGGCATGCAACATTGATTTGGTAAGAAAAAAATAAATATCATGTTATGTACACTGTGCTGATGTTTTGATGGTCAGACTGTACTGAAATAACATTTTATATACAAAGCTATGAAAAATAATTAAACAAGTAGCATAACATCTGCATAGATTTGTTCAATTTTTAACATTTTGGTTCAGCCAAACAAATTGATACATTTTCTTCACATTATAATACAAAATTTTCTTAAAAAATGAAAAGCAATGGTTTATATTTTCCCTTCTAATGATATTATGCTTAAAATAATATGCCATTATAAACCAATTAAGGGCTCCATTGCAAGAGAGAGCCACTTCAATTGTTACAAATTTGGAAATGTGTCACAATAAGCAGACAAAATATTCTGTATCTTGTATTTCCAGAGCATAATTGTTCCTGTATATGCTTTTTTTCGGCAAAATTTCCTATATTGTTACATATTTGATAAACATATGATGGCTGGTTTCAAGATTGTTGTAACAAATTGCAGAGGCATTGCTCCATCTTACTCTAGAAAGCAGAGAGAATATTGAGTTTCTGAATTAATACGTTTCTACTCATATTGATAATTACATAAAAAATAATAGTTTTAACCAGTTTTCATATAAGTTTACTGTTTTTAACAGTTTCATTTATAGGTTAATATACATACCCCTAAATAAAGAGGACTTTAACAGAGAATACAACCACGTTATTAATACTGCTTTATTTACTGGTTTCAACAAAGATTTCATGCACAAAAAGGTTGAAAAATTTAAATAAAAAATTTAAATTATAGCTTTCCCTTAAAAAAATAAAAGATGATTATAATTCAAACAATTTACATACCATAACTGGGTTAATAAACATTTCCAAAGTTTTTTTTAACAATTTGGCATTTCTTTGGTTCCTCAAAATAAATATAATATTAAAAATTTGTTAAATTTCTCTAAAAATATAAAATTCCTGATAGTAATAAATCTAGCATTTATCAGCTTAATTGTTTAGACTGTGCCAGGTTTATACTGGAAGGGCAATTTAGAAACCAGAACGAAACAACATTTTCAAAATATTACGTATACGCAGACAGATAAGTTGGCCATGGCAGATCATTTTTGGTCATTTAACCATGAAATAAATCCAGAAGTTAAATTATTAAATTAATTAAATAGTCGGATAGATTTAATGATTTGGGAAAAAATATTTATTTATGAAAATAGAAATCGTGTAATGAATTTTGAAATACTGTCAATTGATTCTGTCTAAGTTTGTTTCATTTTCAGACTTTGGTAATACATACAAAATATTATGACATCTAGTGACCGTAGTGATGACAATGAAAGAAATATTGATTGATGATTTAAACAATGTTTACGAAACTAGTATCTTGAATTCTGTAGAAATTTTCATCAATTTTCTTAAAAGATAAGTGAAGTTTGGGACAATTATATTTTATTTAGAGTTTCTCAAATTGCTCAGAGCCTTTAATATTGGCTGGAGCTATGCCAAATGTCTAAAAAGCTATAAAAAAAGATAATTTTTTCTCATGTCTTGTGTGATTGTTCTCTCTTGCAGTGGACCTTTAATTGCTACAACATGATTCAGATTACAAATACAATTCTCTCTTTGATCTTAAATTAGGCACTGCTACTATTTACTGCAGCTTACACCTAAATGATCTAATAGGTTAGAAATATATGGCAAGTATACAATTAAAAACTACTGCTTCTAATCTAAATGCAGTTTAAGCAAATATTACTGTAGATGTTATCAAAGTTTGCAGTGTCAATTTTTCCGCATACATAATAAACAATTGTTTATTGTATCATAAAGTTCATATTATTCATATATAATTCTAGCATCACACACCATCTGGAGACCCCCCATCCCGGGTTGCCCTGAGGGTGGCAGCAGCACACTCCTGCTGTTCTCGTATGAAGCTTCGTTGCCGTTCTGCCCTTTCTCTGCGCCGACGAAGGGCCGGTGTCACGCCAGCATCCCCTGCTAATGGTTAGTATCACACAAGCATCAGTACAAAATCTCAAAGCAATGTTAGTGCTTTTTAACTTAAAACACCACAATTTTAGAAATAAAGCAAATGTTAACAAAAGAAATCACAGCATCCATTTTGGACTGTAGTTGTTTAAACCCATTTGTTTAACTGCATATTCAGTTGGGCATTATTGCCAAGATAAATTTAGAGTTAACCACTTTAGTCTATACATGCTATATATTTAACTAAGAAACTTGTTCAAGTATTTTAAGGTTGTGTAACTAAGTGTATCTGTATGCATTTTGGTTTTCTAAGATACTTTATAATTATACATTTATTATTAAATTATACATTTAAATTAATTTGTTGCTGTCTGTGTTTCAGTTTGAGACGAGTTAAATCTTCTAAAGCATAGGTTACATTTAGTTGAAAATTACTAGGTATAGTTAGTTATGCAATAGGAATTAAAAATGACATCTTCAATTTTCCATGCTTCTAGATTTGCTAAAGTAACCTCAACTCCCTGGTTTGGAACACCTTATATTTACATATAAAGACACGCACACACAGTATGTTTTAAAAGTCTTGCTAATTTTTTGTAACAGATGAACAAAAATGTGAAATATGTTTTTAAATGGAAAATGCAGAGCAACAAAAGTATATTAACCCTCTGCTACACGCACAATTCTTTTACCTCCATTACACCTGCGCAGACCGAGAGTCCGCATTAGTTTTTGTACAATTTTTGTTATACCCTGTTAATATTCTGGTTTCAAAATATATTTGGATCTGAACATTATAAAAATGCAGTTAATTTGCAAACATTGTAGATTTAACCATTGCTGCTGAAAATAAATAATTTTACGTCATAATTTACTCTTAAACCCCGGAGAGGACAGGTAGTGGTGGTGTGACGTCAGCTCCGTCAGCTTTAACTGCCAAATATGCCCCCAAATGAAAGGTAGGAAACAGTTTGATGTGTTGGGGTTCCGACAGTGTAGGAAAGACAGGAAACGTATCGGGTATTAATAATGTGTACAACTTAAATCTTGGGTGTTGTAATATTAATGATGACTGCTTTAATTACACAATTGTCACAGTTTATAAACAATTACATTTTAGCTCTGTGCTATGAGAAAATATATAAAACTTCAACTTGTTTATCTGAAGGTCAGACATGTTATAAAGTAAATAAAATAAAACAAAGTAATTTTCTCTGCAATTCAGAACAAAATTGCATGGACATTTTCCGACACTTTCTGTTTCGTTTTACTTTAACTAATTTATCAACGTCAGGACGTAATTTCTGGAAAATCTGTAATCAAAGGCTGCATGTTAGATTGTGGTACGATAAGGGACTTCGGGGTTTGAACTTAGCTAATTTCATAACATAAAAAAAAAAAAAAAATTCGCACAAATATGTCGAACCAAACATACACAATGTCCATGCGGCAAGTGACCACAACCTCTGAAATCTGGTTTGAGAGACATTCCTGTAAAAATCAGCCGTGTGTGCGTGTGCGCGGGCGGGCGTGCGTGCGTGCGTGTGTAATTTACGTCCTCCAACGTTAAGTCATATAGGACGATGGATGAAATGGTGCTTATATGAGTCCAGAAACCATGGAGCTTAGAGCTACCTGACATTCATCTTTCAGGATAAGAGAAAACCCCGGAAAAAACCTTATCCAGGTAACTCACCCTAACTGAGATTCGAACTCGGCAGACAGGCTACTACCTACGCTAGCGAGGCGGGCGTGTAAATTTGTCCTCCAATAAATTGTCACATTGTAAATTTAACAGTTCCATTTGGACATGGCAGCTACATTGTTGTCATTGAGTGTGCTACACTTGCTGAAATACGTCACAACTCTCGAAGCTGTCTTCCTCTGCTTAAACCACTAACATTTGTATTAGTCACTGATAATGATGTTCAATTCTATTTTAACTGTTTTTATGAATACACATTAAAACTATTAATTTTTAGATGAGTCGTATTTATTACACATCTGCTTCACTTTCGTACCTATTTTGAGGACATGTTTCGCAAATCATCGTTTGCATCTACGGCTCTTATGCAACTTATGCGAGTCGCATAAGAGCCGTAGATGCAAACGGTGATTTGCGAAACATGTCCTCAAAATAGGTACGAAAGTGAAGCAGATGTGTAATAAATACGACTCATCTAAAAATTAATAATTTTTCGCTTCACTGTGGTGTTCCAATACAGTTAAATCTCGACACATTAAAACATTTATTTTTAGAAAAATTGTTCAGAAAGCTTATTTTTATAGAAACATTTTTCTCACTAGTACTTTCAAATTGTTCATGGTGGTCGCTGTTCTTATTGCACTCACATATGCTGCAACATTTTCCAGGCACACAAATTTACTTCATAGCTTGGATGAAAACCATGTTGTCTGTTTTTCTTCCTGCCACAGAAGTTGCATTTTCCTCGAATATTTAGTTGTGGAGCTGTAGGAGTAAATTCAGCTTTTGGTGAACCCAATGTTTCCCTGATATGGTTCTTGATGGTTGTGGAAGCATTTAGCTGAATGACCTTCATTAATGACAAGTAAACGTTCTAAATTAACAATTTTTCTAAGCCTTATGATTTATACTTTGTAAAATTACAAGGGAGAAAACTCCCTTATCAGCCAAACATTGTAACAGAATTGTAAGAGTTGATGACTGAACTGGCTCACAGGAATACACGCACATGGACTAACGCTCCGCAACTCACCAATATGTTGCTTCAGACAATAATTACTGTCTCCAATTATTGGCAGTGATTCGTTAAGGAAGGAGGGAAAGGTAGAAATAGTAGCTAACGAATATCTTGATTTCCTACTTAATTTTTGATGGAAAATTAAAACTGTGGACTCAGCATGTGTAACAGAGAGTTAAAACATAAGAGTTAATTATTTGCAGCAATACAGTTTTACAGTATAGAAATTGCATACAAATTGTTCAATGACTTGTAATGCTATAGTGCAGTAAAATAAAAAGCAATTACAGGATTTTTTCACATAAAACAAATATATAGTAATTTTTCAAAGTTTATTTCTTCAGCAAATTAAACAATGTATTACATTCATTTTTATTATTAAATTTATATTTGAATATGCATTGTTAAACAAATGGGTCTGGTAACTTAACCACAGGGGCACAAAGATAAAAGAACAAAAATAGCTGCGTAAACTAATACATAAAAGCCATTCTGCATGTTTAAAGCTGGTTATTTAAATTAGCACATAATTCAGCCATAAACACTGATGAGGATGGACAAAAATCACTTCTGGGCACAATGACTTATTCAAATAACAAAGGGTCACTTTTTTCCTAATTAAAGCACATCCATACAAAAACACATAAAAATCTGAAACAAAGAAGTAGCTGTGACATTAAAAATGAATATGAAATTTAAAAAAAAATTGCTATTTTGTCATTAAAAAATTGCATGTTTAATCTAATAAAAATACTAAAAAACAAAGTAAAAATTTTTCTCTCAAAAATATATATTTATAAAAAATTTGTTTTAAAAATGAGCATTTAAACTGTATAGAAAAATCATTCTTTAAACGTAGCACCCATAAATAGAAAACTTTCTTATTAATCTCCAGGTAATTTACTATACACAGTAAAATCAAGCATGTTTAGTAAGTCACATTCTGTCATTTTTATAATTTATGAAACTCTCTGCATATAATAAGCTTTAAAAAAGCTAAAGAACAGCAGGGTAGATAGGCAGATAAGGTTAACTTACAAAGCTGGATTTCTTTGTTTGGATTTGTGAGATAGTCATTCAAAATTTAATCAAAGTAAAAAATGAAAAATACGTAACTGCCAACTTCTTGAAAACAGAATTGTAAGTACTTGAGTCACAGACTTCACCATTTAACTCTTATTATTTTAGTTAATTGATGGAAATTTTAGTCAATTAACTAAAAGAAGCAGTTTATTTGAGAGTTACTTTACAATTTACATCATCTGTTACTAAATTTTACCCCAATTTTCTGTTGGGTACTGGAAGTAACGGATGGTGCAATTAAATTGTAGCCCGCCTCGGTAGCGTAGATGGTAACGTGTCTGCCTCATGTTCAAGAGGTCCCGAGTTCGAATCTTGGTTAGGGTGAGTTACCTGGATCAGGTTTTTCAGTGGTTTTCCCTTATCCTGATAGACGAATGTCGGGTAACTCTATGCTCCATGGACCCCGGACTCATTTGAGCATCATTTCACCCATTTCATTCATTGTCCAATATGACTTAACGTTGGAGGACGTAAATTGCATTAAAAAAATTGTAATTATCTTGTTGGAGCCTAGTGAAAGGGAACCATGATTGTAATGAAGGACAGATACCCAGATAAGCTCTGGTCTATCATAGCACCAGATACCAATTAACACAGTACATTAAATCTATAATCTTATGTAATCCTTTGTCATGTTCAAAGTGAACATTTTGTAACACTTTTCATCTACATACAAAGTGATAAAAACTGCCTTTGTTGTAAAGTCGGAAAAGAGCCTTTAGTCCTAACATTTTACAGACAAACTGTAAAAGTTGACAAGAATGAAAATAACTATTTCAGTAAATAATACTGGAAGAAAAATCAACACAACTACTCTGTGTATAATAAATTTACCAGGAGGTACTTATTTGAATACCATCGTCCTAATGATTCATTCAAACATCTAAAGTGCAAATTTTTGCAATCTTTAACAGGCCTTTAATACACACAAAACACTGTTTGAAGGCAAATGACAAACCTTTACTGTCTCTTTCTTTATATGAACCATTAATCTCGGGTCCTGGTGAGGAACGTGAGCTTGAGGACTCTGCTTCATCGTCGTCTGCTACTGGTGTGATTGGTGCTGTGGCTTGTAGCCTATTTACAGTAGCAGGTGAAGTTCCTGTGGAATGGCGTCGGGATTTGCGTCGCTCTGCTGTATCAACTCCAAGCGTTTTTCGGTGGCGCAGAGTTTTGCGGACATTCTCATCAAGCTGCTTAAGTGGTGTACCCTTTTCTTCCCCATCTTCATGGTGCAATACTGCTTCATAGATCTGAAACTGCCTTAGTAGGTCCAGATCTGTTCCTTGCTTAGACATGTACCTATAAAGAATTCATTAAAATTTTAAATTTTCTACCTATTTAGCTTTAATGCTGTAAAATCAATATGCAACTTAATATATTAAATTTTTATACCGTCTGAATATTCTCTTACAAATTTTAGAGTAAAATTTTATCCATGAGAGGGGGGAAAAAAAAGGAGCAACTTACTGGAAATATATTGTTGCATTGGGCTGATCAAAGAATTGATGAGGTCTGGACTGGACTGGACTACACTACAGAGGGGATTTGGAGATCCAAACTTGGTCTACTGTACCTATACCCACCAGTGGGCACCCCCAGGAGGATGGATGAGGCGAGAGGTGACAGAGGGTAGCCATCATAAGGAGCTACGACAGTGCAAGGGGCAGGAACCCTACACTTTACCAGCTGGAAACTCCCCAGTAGGCCAGTACAACCGGCATCCCACCCTACTGTGGTAGTCTCCACCAGACTGGGTTCGGAGACCGTCCTACCAGGGAAGGAAGTTTTATTAAGAGCATAATCCTGCTATGTAATGCTGAGTCACCCGCTAACACTTCTATCCTGAAAGAGACCACCAGATGAGATATGTGGAATGATAATGGAGATGAAATGAAGAGACGGAAAATTAAGGGGGATTTAATTAACCTACCCACCATTCCCCTGGTGACCCAGGAAAACCCACAAAAGTACCCATGGGTCAGGCAGGTTGGCCACGTGAATGCAGGCCATAGATGAAACCGCCTGAGCCATCCCGTTTGGTATGTACATATATACTACTGAATTTCAACACAAGCACTGCTACTGTTCATGTGTTTCTGATGGATATATACAGGACTTGGTGTGTGAAATGCAATTTTATTCAGCTGCGTGCAGCACCAATTTGCTTCACAAGTAATTACTTTCAGATACGCACCTCTGAATGGTTCCTTCCATGCCCTGCTCTTCCAACGAGTCCACCTGATCATAATAAGTATCCTGATCTGGTATTCCATTCAGTGTCTTATTCACAAGTGTCATGGCATATATAAGCAGTTCTGTATCTGCAGCATCGTAGTCTTTCAACAGCTTCATGATGTTGCTCCAAGGGAGAAGTCCTTTAAACCAACAGAAATTTTTTTAACATACAGGAGGACAAAGATACATAGAAGTACAAAATTAATATATTTTTGGATCAATCTAACAGTCCACACTCCATTTATTAATGGTATTTATTGGAACCTATTTCGTTAGGACCTTTCTAACATCATTAACGCATGTCCACTGTAGGATTTTAATTTGGCAAACTCTCTGATAACTGAGGCATCTGATGAGCCCGAAGTCCATGAAGTGAGTTTAACAAAAATTGCTCAGAACAAAGAGAACTTGCTAGCTGCTTTTAGAAATTTCAAGATGTACATTTTGCTTATGAAAATATCTAAATATCTTAAACTTATGAGGGTTGTTCAATAAAGAAAGATCATAATTCTTTACGGTTAAAATTTCTCATGCTAGAATGTAATGTTATGATATTCTGTTAGGCTGCACCATGGCTCTCACCAAGGCAGTCTGGGTTTGGTCCCAGGTGACCGCAAAGAGAGATTTGTGGTGGACAACACTGTGCTAGAGCGGGTTTTTACTGGGTCATCTGGTTTCCCCCGCCAGCGTTCTACCAATAGCTCTATCATCAACTTTTCTATCAGTTCATCTCGCCCTCATTCTGTCATCCACTTCACTTACACTCTTTACAGGCACTGGGCTGATTACCCATCCTGGATTCTCTCTCTCGCTGATCCAGAGATTCTGTTTCTCAACCCGCATAAGGGTTAAGAGCAACAACAATACTTAAGACACCACATAGTGGTATAAGAGGGCAGTTAAAGAAGAAGATTTTTGTTAACTTAATATGTAACAAATATGCTATAGTAGTTTCACTGTTAGTACTCTTGGTTCCCGCCTGTGAGAGGCAGGCAAACAGAGACATGTTTATATATGATTGGAGGAATTTAGTAACAGTGACGTAAAAATTAACTGAAAAAACTATTTTTAATCTTTTTTTTTTTTTTTTTTTTTTTTTTTTTGACACTTCATGTATGAATTGTGAAAAATGCTGCATAGGTCAAACTGAAAGAAACCTAAAACCAGGGTCAAAGAGCATTTCAGAAACATCAAACTGAAACAAGGAAGATAAGTCAGGAAGCATTTCATTTTTGGAATGAAAACCATGACATTGATCCAAATCCAAAATCACTAAAAGGAGTTATAAACCAAAATAAACTGACAGCATGGGAGAACATATTCATATGGAAAAATGACCGAGTAATGAACTTTGAAATACCACCAGTAGATAATTTGACAAAGAAGTTCGTAGTTCCACCGCCAGAGAACAGGTGGCAACAGACAATAGTTGGCAAGAGGTTGAAAATGGATGCAACAGCTTCCGAAACTAGTCTGTAAAAGGTAAGTGACAAAGTGTCAAAAAACCAATTATAAATAGCTTCTTCAGAGACATGTTTGTTATCACCTACTGAAATAATGGAGGTGACGCATGAGGAGCAATATGCAGCTTTGAAATTCTGCTTTCGTCTCAAGTCTTCAGTTGAGGTCTATACAATGTTACAGGAGGCCTTTGGAGAGTCTGTTCTTCCCTACAGCACAGCTTGAAGGTGGTTTAAGTTGTTTAAAGAGAGAAGACAATCAATTTCAAAGGAAGATTGACCCACATCAACACTGCTGCTGTCATTGTGAGAAAATAACTTTAAGAATACTTCCTCAAATATTAAAAAAACATTACCTGACCATATCAGGCACAAAAGACCACATTTGCATTAAACAGGTTGGATTTTTTTTTTTTTTTGTAATTTACGTCCTCCAACGTTGTCATATCGGATGGTGAATGAAATGGGTGAAATGGTGCTCAAATGAGCCCAGGGTCCATAGAGCTTAGAGTTATCCGACATTCGTCTTTTGAGGATAAGGGAAAACCCCGAAAAAACCTTATCCAGGTAACTCACCCTGACCGAGATTTGAACTCGGGATCTCTTGAATGTGAGGCAGACATGCTACCACCTATGCTACCGAGGCGGGCATATGGTTGGATGCTGCACCACAAAAATATGCAGCTGCATATTGCCAATGTTGTTGCTGAATATCTTGAAAAAATCATGACGTATGTCTCCCACCCTCCCTATAGTCTGGATTTAGCCCCAAGTGAATTTTTTCTATTCCCTAATATGAAAAAATACCTTCATGGGAGGCATCATCCATCTTCAGAAGCAGTAGTGAAGACTGTGAAGGTGATTTTGAAGGACCTCTCAAAAAATGATTTCCAGCATGTCGTTTCAGACTGGCAGAAACACTGGACAAGTGCATCACATCTAGGGGAGACTATTTTGAGAATTAAACTTATGAGGAATAAAGATATGTTGTCAAAACAAATTATGATCATTCTTTATTGAACAACTCTTGTATGTAGTTTTAATCAAGTTTAAACTTACAACCGAGAACAATGCTTACCATGTGAAGTATCAACTGCATGAACTGCTTTGATGAGCAATAGGCAATTGGTTTCCACATACTCAACAAAGACCAGTAGAAGCTTCAGGGCTGTCTTCACCACTAAACGGAATTTGCTGGCTATGAGTGCATACAACCACTGTACTGTTTGGTTATGCTCCATTACTCCGTTCATACCATCCACATACAGCATCACCTGGCCCAGAGCTGAAACAGGTTTTATCTTCTTAATAGATTATCATGTTGCTCTTATTAGCGATTTTCATATTAAATGAATATTAAATTTCTACACTTATATGTACAATCTTATTAATTATGATTTTCTCTTTATTTTGATATACCTTTTATCATTATAAGCTAAATGTGGACATTTTAAAAATGGTATTGACACTGTCATTGTACTGTAAGTTCTCACTCACGCAGGCATGCACACACAACAATCTCCCTCTAGCAATGAGAAGCATCACAACTAGTGACTTGTTTGCTGATGATACTAGCATAATAGGGACTAGCAGCAACTTACATGATTTTACACAAAACTGAATAATGCATTCAGCACCATATGCAATTGATTTAAGGCAAATAAACTCAAATTAAATGAGGTTTGAGCATACAGTTTACAAAATCTTTCTTTGTGCATAGGCTGTGCTCGACTGTACTTCACTCATTAAATTCTTGGGTTTACAGTTTGATGCAAATGTTAATTGGAAAGCTCATATAGAGAGTATTATACCAAAGTTAAGATTGCCTACTTTTGCGCTTAGGTCCTTGAACTCTTTTTGTCTAATTCAGACATTAAAACAGGTATACTATGCATATTTTTGTTCAAATGTTGGATATGCTTGGGTAACTTGGTGGCGAGTAAGCAAGTTTTTATATTACCAAAGAGAGCCATCAGGGCAATATGTGGCATCAACATTACAACTCCAAGTGAGCGTCTGTTTCAAAGGCTGAATATTTTAATACTTCCTTGTGAATATATCTTTATGCTTAGGTGTTTCCATATCAAAAATTGGTTTACCTAATAGTTTTAACTATGAAGCCTAGGACGAAAGTACTTACAGCATAGTAAGTCGCCACAAAAGGTGTGTATCATCTCATTGTAAATGAGAGCACCTAGTGGTTTACCGGGGAAAATACGAGTCACTTGGAAAATTTCATGTCATGCTGGCATGTTGGCCATAGTAGCTCAATGGTTAAGAGCAACTGGACGGAGACCACGAGATACATGGTTCATATCTTGGCTATGGCATTGAATCTTTCTACCTATTCAAATTATCGCCTACACATGGCTAGTGTGGAAGAACGATTAATTTCAATGAACATCTGAAGTTGACTGTCAAAAATGGTAATGGAATTGACTACTTCTGTGTTACAAGTGTGATGGATACTCCACCAGCATCACATTCTCCAAGGTCACAGGCTTAACTGTAGGAAAAACCCAATATGTTTTGCAGTTGGCAATGTAGCTATTTGCTCTCTTGCACTCCAGTTGATGCGAGCTGGGAGTGGAGTTCACAGAAAGGGCATAAGGAGATAGTGTTATCCCAATTCTGTGTAGATGTTTGTTGAGGCAGTCATGCCTACTACAAAGGAGTTTTTTGATGGTGTAGTAAATCTAGTTGTGTTGTTATGCAAATCTTCCCATTGTTTTCCTCTTATTTGTGATACATATTCTTTTTTTAATTTCTGCATTGTATGTAGATGTAATAATTCCTTTGATAGAGTGGGCCAGATACTTTGATTTTAATTTTATTATCTTCCTTGGGTGTAAAATTAGCTGTTTCATTACCTTGTACTCTACTGTATGCTCTATCCATTGAAGTAATTGTTTTATAATTTTATGGCAACATTTAGGGCTTTGAGTGTTGTATCAGATGCTATGGATATCATAGCTGCTTTAGAGCTTAAATTTGTTTATTTGATATAGATGATATTAAAAGCTTCAAAGGACCACTAAAGTTTAGAGAATACTACCATTATGTGATAAGCTAGATCCCTAAACATGTAGCCATTCATTAGCAAAATATTTTAAATTTGTTACTTCTACTGCAAGAGTCCCAGCTCTATGTGGCTGTGAGGAATGTGCTGAACTTTAATTTGAATAAGAATGGCACTAGAGAGGGGAGAAGCTGCTAACCGCCAGACAGACAGTGGCATTTCAGTTTTTTCAATGAATGCATAACAGTGCAAATAAATGTCAAAACTACTGTAACTGGCACTATTAGTGTCGTGTAGTATGATACTATTTAAGGATGACCTTTTTACTATAGTGTACATTTAAATTTAACTTAATTCAAAACGTCTAAAACTTGCAAAAAGTAAGAAGAAATGTACAGACCTTCATTGCCATTGTTAAGTATTCACTTTCATATCACAGCGATTGTGAAAGTGAAAATGTTTATTATCACTCTGATGGACCTATCATCTGTTGCCATATTCACAATTATGTAATCTGTAACACCCGACACAATTCTGACTGTGCATCTGCCCCCCCCCCCCCCTTTCAATTTTCAGCTTCTGTTTCCTCAACTTTCTTACTTTTTTCTTTGGCGATGGACTTACAGAAGCAGAATTAATTTCCTTTCCACGTTTTTGCAAGAAATTCACCATCTCTTTCTTGGTAGAATATTTGGGCACTTTTCAGAAAAGATTCAATGTCCAAAATTATAACTAAAGAACGTGGTATGTGTGGAATAAACATTTCTTTCAACCGCTTTGCTGGTTCATTTGGTCATAATAATCTCCACTGGTGCTTCCAGAATTATAGAGCAGTTTCGCTACATTTACAAACCCCTTCTTCCCTCCAGCATGAATTGTAGTACAATGAACTGAGAGTCTGCTTTATATCTTTCAGCAACTTCGAAAAGCTCATCATCTGCCAAAACTTCTTCTTGGGTTACTGTTCAACCAAGTTTCATCTAAATAAATAAGTTTCCACCAGATTTCCGCAAAACATTAAGATACTCATGCCACATAGAATTTTAGGTTTATCAATTAAAATCTTCTGTTTGCTTCAACATTTTCTCCACTTGAAGCCAATAGTTTTTAAGACTCTTATCAAAGATATTGTGACCCAAGGAAAATGTATTGGAAAATGTATCCTGTGCTCAACAATCGGACGGAGTTTCTTTGCACCGCCACTGAGGCTCATGTAAGGAACAATAACAATAACACTATCAAGTGTTAATTTATTTATGCAAGCATTGCCACACGTCACCAGGTTACTTCCCTCTTCACTGCACTCCTCACCCCTCAAACACACAGAGCTGAGCCTCTAGCAGTAGTAAACTTTTTTTAAAAAAAATATAAATATTCTTTTTGGGCAGAATTAAACATTCTGAATGAGAGTACTGTATTATACAATTAAATAGTTACCTCTTAGTATGTAGTTCTGGTAATTCTGATCAGCTTCAGACCCCACCTTGATGAGACATGCCAACCCATCGTTCTGAACGAACTCGTGGACTAGGTCCTTATCTTCCTGCAAAAGAAAATGACAGGTAAACAAAGTGCACAATTAATACTAGCAAGACTACAAATTAATATGATTTTTCTCATTAAAAAAAATCACTAAAAGTCACATCTCTAATCACTTCTCCTACAAAACTTATTCTTATTCTATAATAGAAATAAATTGCTGATGACATTTGTCTTGCCATGCTGATGTCTCAGCATGCCTTTATCATATTTACTCATCCGTTTGTGGGTGCAATGTCCATAAGATATAAAATGCATAAAGTTCTGAATATAACAAAACACTCCAAATGATTAAATACTTACAGAATCACTGTTGTTTTTCTTTAATTTACTCCACTTATCCTGTCATATTGAACAAAGTGTAAAATGATAGGTAAAAAATTGAAGCTAGCAACAGTGAAGCAACAAATAAAAATTGTGTAATGAATTTTGAAATACCAACAATGGATTCTGTCTTTAAGTTTGTTTCATTTTCAGAATTTGGTATTATGGACAAAAATATTGTGACCTCTAGCGGCCGTAATGTTGACAACAATGAAAGTCGAAATAACTGAGGATGTAAATGAGAGTTTACGAAACTAGTTTTACACAACTTCAAATTTTCATAAATTTTCATAAATTTTCATCAATCACTTATCATTTCAGAAAAGTGAAGTTTTGTTAGAAATAATTATATTTTGTGTAGTGTGAAATGATGCTTAAATGAGCCCAGGTTCTATAAAGCTTGGAGTTGCCAGACATTCATCTTCAGGATAAGGGAAAACCCTGAAAAAAACTCAGATTCAAACTCGGGACTTCTGGAACCTGAGGAAGACATGCTACAATTTACGATACCAAGGTGGGCACAGAACCACTGTGTATAACACCACTAAATGAAGTGCTTCCAACACATAATCAAATCAGTACATGCATGTGAAAATATGCTTGAATTTCTACCAAACTCATAGCTGTTACAAATGCCAATGATGTCACGCTTCTGACAGTATGCATTTTTACTATAAAAATAGCCAACAACTTAACAAGCTCATATCAGATGATAATGTACTGCACAAATGTTATTCACTAGGTGTGACTATATTTTTATTAATCAAGATAAATTTCCATTACAGATTTTGTTGAAGGAATGTCACAGTAGATGAGGCGAGTCACATTTTTCAGAAGTGGATCAGTAAGTGAACATTTTGTAATTCCATGCTCTTTCCATGATCAACAGTAAAAATAAATACTGCATACTTGCAAAAAGTATGAGTATTTGACTATTCAAACCCATTGTAGAAAATATTTTGGTAAGGGTTAATGCTACAACAATTTTTATTCAATATAAATTGGGTGTTTTACAAGATTTATTTGCTCCGCATAAACATTTGATTAATCTCTTGTTATGTATGAATTATAAAAAGCCCTTCAGAATAAAGAGGGCTTCACAGGTTTATTCCCAGAAAGTTCCAAGTACTTCAATATACAGTAGTTTAAATCAAAATTACTGGAGTGATTTTTGACAAAATTAAAAATAAGGAAACTGTTTCCATATAAAGATTAGTTAAGAGTAGGGGTTCTTTTTGTTACTGTATTGCACTCTTGAAAGATTCTGAACTTGAAGTTTGGTATTTAATCAAACTTTTAATTTCTGAGATAATCTGAAAAATATTTTTCTTTGGTTCAGAGGGCGCAAACCATCTATTTCTAGTGAAATCTTGGTATTGATTAAACACAGTAATTTCTCTACCTAGTATAAGTTGGTAGTATAGTAGTTGTGAAAGTAGAAACCGAGGAGGACTTCTCTAAATGTTCTCGGAACAATGCTCTGTTACTCAATGAATGTGAAAATGCAATGGTTGCTAAGTGTTTGAACTGTTCCAGATCACGTTATCAAGAATAAAGATGGTCATAACTATACCACCCATACATAATGGTTACAAAAACATGTACCGTGTTTAACACTGTAATCAAGAGACTTTTCTCTGCTCTAGCTTTGGGTATTTGGTGATTTTCTCTAGTTGGTAGGCGAACTCTGGTGTGTTTTCTAATCCACTGCACAATCTTTTATTTTATTTTTCTATAACTCTGTTTCGCTTTCATGTTATAGATGTGCTTTAAGATTTCGTGGTGAGTGGTAGTGTTGGATGCAAAGAGTGCAGGTTGCTTGGTTGGATGGGTCGTTCATCGCTCACTCTGAATAAAGGAGCCTCTAAATGAGAAACCGTTAGGGATTTTCCCACGTGTCCCTGTTAGAGTATCCGTTCTTCCATGAAGTCCCTGTATTTAAAGAAGCTAAGCTTAAAAGCGAGTGCCATCCAGCTCAGTGGGAATGGTAGGAGGTATGACGTTGGTGCGCTACTCTAAGAGAATGAAGCTCTGTGATGCCATTCAAATCATTGTCTGCTTCGCTCCAATCTCACGTGATAATTTCTGTTTATCACACGTCCCTGGCTTACCCCTCATCACCGACTTCCCCGCATCCCGCAACCACACAGAGCTTGGTCCCGTGCAGTATTTTACTTATCTGTAACAAACAACACACTGACTTTCGCGCATAGAGTCTGTTTAGTTAACTCGTGTGCACTGTGGCCGCTGCCTTTGACGAACCCTTATAATCGTTATACAACACAGACCCTCCTTCCCCCAGACCTTTCTGCAAGGTTGCCACCTTTCTCGATACGTCATGGGCATCGTACGAGGTTTCGTCTAAATAAATTATCTTATGTCCATTACTGCAAAACTTCCTTAGTTTTGACAAATATATATCGCCAAGTTACAATTCTACTTGATTCCATAATAACTCTTAACTTATTCAAAGTGCAGTGTTTGAAACCAGCTCCTTTAGGGGACCGCGCAAAGTGCAGTGCCCATAAAGACAATCACAAATTTCTTGCAAATGTGCAACCAATTCGTCTAAGGTTGGCGCTCTCCCTTTTGCATAAAATCTATAAATTTCTCGACGAATTAAATCACATGTAAAATTATCCACTTTAGAGAAACGTTTCCTTTTGTTTTCATACTTGATTGGCGTCTTTGGTATTCCTTTCGTCACAATATTTCTTACTGTACTTCTGTGAATATCCAGAATTTATCATCAGGTTCATTGCACGACCCCTTACCAAGGTTATTTGCCAACAAATATTTATATGTGTTCAAAACAAGCGCTTGAATTTGCTTAGAAACAGTTCCCGTTATAACTTTGTTTTTTGAGGCTTTTCTAGTAATATAACTCGGCCCAGTTATTCACACTATTGTCATCACTTTGATTATTTTCACTTGACTGAAAGTTATCTACTACTTCATTTCCATTTATACTGTATTTCCCTCTCACGGTCTCCACATCGTGACACACTACGAATTTCTGCACGTAATGAAACAGATCAACTGGAAGTTGGAACTTTGGCAACTGAGACTCCACGTGGAGTAGACATGCGACTGTCACTTCGAGAAAATCAGGGTTGCTATTGGTCCTCAACGAGAGTGTTCCATTTCTGAAGTGTGGAGATAGATTTATGACGGTCATTAGTGGGCGGGAGGCTGAGTTCCCTTTGGGGTGCAAACTGCACACGCGTTCACTAAACAGACTTGACACGTTTGCGCATGTGACAGCTGCCATTGCCAGGGACTTTATGTAAGTACGGCTACGCTACACTTAGCCTCCCACTATTCATTTACTTCGGTAGCTACATTAGTTCTCCTCATGGTCGCAGTGTACATGTGAAATGTCTTGCCATGTTTTATCAACCAAAAACCTACCTGTGAATCAATTTAAAAACAAATCGGCTTGTCCATGGGCTTTTCCCGCTCTACATAAGTAAATATTACACATACCAATATGACTAATGACGAAATGTCCATAAAATCAAATATGCACTAGTTTTAATATACTGGCAAACCAATATCAAGTGTACCATCTGGTACATACACATTACTGTTCATCCAAGATGCACAATCTAGATTCATTCCTTTGTAACATGTATTACATTTTAAGAGATTAAAGGTAATCTATTCTCAGTTGTTTTCTTTTTTTTATCTTTTTACTTGTTCCATTTATACCCTGCCTTTAACTCCAATGGTCATATCGGCGGTCATTCTACTTTGGAACATACCGAATTGGTTAACTCGAATTCGTTGGGTTTTAATCATTAGATCACGCACACATTCACACTCGCATTCATACTTCCAGACTCTGCGGAAGATGGGGAATTATCTTAGTCGGAGAAAAATCCCCACACCCACCGCCGGGAATCGAACCCGGGACCCCTAGCACGGCAGGCAGGTGCTTTTTTTATCTTGTATCTAGTTTCAGCCCGTGATTAACTTACAGGTATACCACGGTGTATTTACTGCATGGCAAAACGAGGAGGCGTACCGGAAAATATGTTTCAGATACAATTACAGTAACGTGCCATACATAGGCAGGCGCGAGAAATCATATATAACGTGATTGAATATTGTGACAAGGAGAAAGAAGAATCAAAAGCCCTTAATTGTACCTAAAGCACTTAAATCCTCCAGGTAGGTTGATCATTCAAAATGTTTCATTTACGTGGCATGTTTTGCATTGAGTAACTATATCGGTTTATTTTATAAAATGTTATGTAAACCAAAACTATGAATGTCATTATTTATATTTTCATTCAGATTCATCATTATTAAACTAACATGAGATTGTTTCATTAGTAATTGCAATAATGGTATTTAAAATTATACACGCTTAATTTGCTATAGTTTAACATTGTGATGCATTTAAATCATGTGGTTTATGTTATAGCAATGGCCTGTCTGTACAGACTGATCACGCTTCAGAACATTTGTTGTATTACCATATACTACCTATAATTGTAGAAATCATTGCTTTCCGTTAATGCCAGCGTTTTTAACTGTAAGACTAAAAGAATCGATAATTATTGGGAAAATGTATGGATCACTGAAACGAGAAGCTTGAGGTTGATCTGTATACAATAATAGCGACAATGACAGTGAGTCAACTTTCAGTGACGGAACATTGTTGATGATGTGTTTGGCATTACGCTTTTGTCAGCTGAGTAAATCGGCGTTTTAGAAATAATTCCCGTTGTACAGACTGACCAACTAGAAAATTATTTATATTACTCAGCACTTCCTATAGTTGCAATAGTTATTTAATAACAAGCTGCCCCCGCAAACTTCATACCGCCAAGAGAAGTTGTCTGAACTTATCGATATAAATAAAACAAATTCGGATTAGTTAGCTATTTATTCTGCAATTAGGGATGAAGTTTAAATACAACAGAGTTACAATTAAGTTAATCAACTTTAAGCTTTCTGGCAAACAATATTTTTGTCCCTTTTTTTGTGGTGCGTTTTCGGACGAGCGAGAAACAGGGAAACTCCAAGTTGATTCCGCAAACATCCAACGACTGCCCTTAGGTTTTATTTATGGTCATCGCAAAGCTCAAAAGCACGGGAAATTGTAGACGCTTAAAATCAAAGGCACTGGAATCATCGGAATACGTGAGATCAACATATCCTCTCCTTTGTACTTTCCCTTGATTATTCTTGCCTCGATGACGTTATTCATTAGCTTTTTCACAGTTAGTCTCGTTCCAATGCACAGTCGTGGTTCGTTAATGTTACGCAGCATGATCACAACTAATCCTACTTTTAATTTTAAATTGTGAGGTGGGAATTCAGGCAATTCTAATGAATTTAAAAACTCTGTGGGTTAGTTAATTACGTCATCCTGGTTTATAACTGTACCAACTGATTTGTATGAAAACAACTTCCCCGGAAGAAAATTCTGTATGGTCGCATTGAGATCGACGTCTGTACTTTTTGCCACCATATTGCTCGTTCACGCAGCCAATTAGGGTTAGTGTACTATTGCGTTATGTCCGTAAAAACGGTGAATAAGCCCCTCTTTCGAGTCTGTGAAGTGACAAATTTGTTGATAATTTATCCGGTCTTGATAAACGATAACGTTATTTAATAAAATATTGTAAGTGAAATAGCTTTGAAGATTTTGGCAAGGAATGAAATATCTTTCTATTTTGTATTGCTTTTGTTTGTCTAAAATAAAAGGAATACGTGTTCCATAAAAGTTTGCGTGCATACTTTTATATTTACTTAATAACCTGGTCCATTATCACTTCAAGTCTTTTTCTCTCACCTTTTAAACCTCCCTGGGACTTATAAAAATATTTCAAAACCAATATAAAAAGTGAAGTAAGCAATTCTGTTGGTTTTCTCTTTCTGTTTTTCCCATTATGGAAATTGCAGAAGATATGGTTGTTTAGCCTCATTTTCATTCTTTGAAAAATATTGCAACAAATAATTACGTGGATACATATGTAATGTACTTATAATCATTAAGGTTATTTTTTATTATGCACCCGTGTTGCGTATAATTCGCTAATCTTTCATATGAGACACGCCGCTCTCAAATGCTCCATTTGTGTTTGTCCCTCACTGTACGCCAACTTACTAATATTTCACTTTTCTAATCAGTGAGATAAGAAACGAACACAGCGCTGGTCACTGAAGGTCAATACGCGTCAACGCTTTGTCATGTAGTACATCTTCCGATTTCTAGTCTGGGGTGCCACAGCAAGACTAATCTCCGCCGACAGCCGATATGAACTCCAAAACAGGGTGCTTCGTACAGCTACAAATGCTTCATGGTTCGTCAGAAACCATCAACTTCATCACGAGTTTGGTCTTTTACCCGTTCACCAGTACATCCGCCGGCTGGCACGACCTTTCTTTTACCATCTCTAGGAGGTCCCTGGAGCTATTTATCTACAATCTCGGCGGTAGCACTCGCCAATCAACTCGCCCCACGCGCAGACTGCTACAGGATCTCCTCCTGAGTAATGTCTGCAGCACAGACGACCCCTACGAGTGATAACTACAATCAGACTTAAAATTCTCAATTTGTGTTACAATTAATCTGCTATAAGATAGACGAGCCGTTCACAGTTACCTCAATTGTTAAGTGTTTTGTTCCTATGTTTCTTTGTAACAAACATCTGTAAAGCATATTTGTTGATAGATGGATACTAAATTTAAAATAAAATAAACGCCTTCCAATAGTCACGGTGTGCGTCGTGTGAAATGTCTTTCATCATCTTTTGTCAACCAAAAATCTATGTGTCACCAATTTAGAAAGACATCGGGCATTTCCATGGAGCCTTTTGCTTCTGCATCTGTAAATATTACAGGTAACAATACGGCTAATGACAAAATATCGATAAAGGCACATATACACTTGTTTTAACATGTTCGCAAATCAGTATCACTAAAGCTAACACCCGCCTCGGTAGCGTAGATGGTAGCGTTGCCTGTCTTAAGTTCAAGAAGTCCCGAGTTCGAATCTCGGTTAGGGTGAGTTACCTGGATAAGGTTTTTCCGGGTTTTTTCCTTATCCTGAAAGACGAATGTCGAGTAATCTAAGTTCCATGGACCCCGGACTCATTTGAGCATCATTTCACCCATTTCATTCATCATCTGATATGACAACGTTGGAGGACGTATATTAAAAAAAAAAAAAACCAACCTAAAGATAACATCTGGTATTATTATTCCATGAACTGCACAATCTAGATTCATTCCAAGCAATCTCAACATGTCATTACGTTTTAAGAGATTAAAGGTAACATATTCTCAGTATATTGGACTTTGGGTTCCTTTATCCTTCGCATCTCATACGTCAGAGGGTGAAGGACTATTGAACAGTCTGATGTGAAATGACTTTACTCATTCTTGTACAAAATATTCTTATAAATGCCTATTCTTCTATTTCATGTTAAATGAGATAAACGTTTGTAGAATTAGTTATATTACATTTTGCTTGTACATACAAGGATATTACAGGAATATAGCTTAAGCTATTATCTAACATTTTAAGAGCTGGTTACTATGTGAAAGCTTTGACATTCTAGTTACGTCACCAGGAGAAAAAAAGACTTCATACCAGAAACGTGAAAGTACCTACTGAAAAATTTTTAACAATACAAGGAATATCTTGGAAATTGTTAACGTTAAAGAATATATAGTTAGGTAAAACTTGATATTGAGATTTAACCGGAAATACACGTTTGCATAGTCCTGCGCCGTGACGCAGTGAGCTTTGGTTCCCTGTCACGGAATGCACCCGGGATCGATTCCACCCCTGAGAATCCGGATTTTAAGTCCTAGAAATAGGACCGGTGCCCACTTACCATCGTGAGGAAATTGAAGAGCTACGTTAGGTGGTGAACCCTGGTCTACAAAGTCAACTTTCCAGCTGGGGGTGCTGTGCTACTGACCACGTCTCCTCCCCGTATAGGCTGGATAACCGCCCAGCTGTCTTGTGTATGTGGGCGTGAGACCGGCAGAGAGGTTGGCAGGTTCTGGCTCACTTGCGGATGTTACCTCATGGGTTACATTACGTTTACAGGTTTTGAGAGTACTTGAATTAAAAAGGGGCATTCTTAGAAAAAAGTCTCTCTCTCTCTCTCTCTCTCTCTCTCTCTCTCTCTCTCTCTCTCTCTCTCTCTCTCTCTCTCTCTCTCTCTCTCTCTCTCTCTCTCTCTCTCTCTCTCTCTCTCTCTGTGTATTTGTCTATGGACAAGTGTAACTTAAAAAAACAAAAAGTCGGTTAAAATTCAAACTTGACTCTACGATTTTAATTAAATTATCGCATGTTTAAGACGTGATTGTGACAAATGAAATTACATATACCTTGAATTTTCCGGAATAATCTCGGAAGTCGTCTTTATTCTGGTTGGACTGGACTACTTTACGGAGGGGACTCGGCACGGAGACCTATGCCCCAAGAGGCTCACTCCCAGGAGGAAAGATGAAGTGAGAGGAGACAGAGGTCGTCCCAAGGAGTCACGACAATGCAGAGGGCAGGGTCCATTCACTTTATCAGTAAACACTCCCCAGCAGAGCAGTACAACCGACATCCCACCCTACTGTGGTCCGGAAACGGCCCAGCCAGAAAGGGTTCGGAGACCGTCCTACCGGAAGAGGATGTGTTTACTAGGAGCATATCATTCTGCCATGCAACGCCGAGACTCCCACCGACACTTCCAACCTGAAAGAGACCACCAGATGAGAGATGACGTGAAACGATAATGGAGATGAAATGGAGGGACAAGATATTCGGGGGATGTAATTAACCTACCCAGCAATCACCTGGCGACCCGGGAATAACCCAAAAAAAACCATGGGTCAAGTAGCTCGGCCACGAGAATCGAACCCGGACCTCCTGAGCGCGGGCCAGAGACAAAATCGTCTGAGCCATACCACTTGGTTTAGTTTGGACGACTTGTATAACTATTAACCATACGACACACGCGCGCGCACACACGCACATACACAACCTGACATATTTTTTTGGTTTCAAGAGTGAATCATTTCGGATATATTTTTTATCTGTCCGAGGTTTCATCTCTTTGCCATAGAAAGAGAAGAGAATTAACTCATCAATTGTGATCAGCATTATAAACATTTGACGATCACGTAAAGTCTACTGCACTGGCATATGAAGTAGATAAAGGAATAAGGATTTGTGAGAATAGTCTATACAAGAACAGAGAAAATCATGTGAGCACATCAGATTTTATACATTTTTATTTTATTTTTTGCCCACTTATTTTGATGGTTTTAAAAATTCAAGCTAGTTATTATAAGACAGCTAATTTTAAATCAAGACTATCAAATCTAAACGGAAACGTGATCTACATAGCCTACACTACCCCAATACACTGACAAAGGATAGAGACGAATAAAAGGATAGCACATAACCTATAAGGATCGCTGACTAACTGTGCCAAGTCACAGATGGTGTGAATGCCAAAGACAATAGCCAGATCTGCTTATTGTGGAACACATGACGTGCTGTTGGATCCCTCCTCTGTGTGTGACGTCATCGATAGGGGTCCTCCCCAATTAACAAAAGCTGACGTATACGTTCACGTGTAAGATGAAGGGGAATATGCAGCGTGAGTACTCGTACTACAAGTACTTGCAGCTTTAAAGATTGGCCTCGGAAATGGCCCAGACTTGCTTCTCATCCTCTCTTCAGTCAAGCACAAGATCCTTCAGTTACAGATACGTTTATGAGGAGACAAAAAATCGGCAGTGATATGCACAAGCAGTACACTACCGCATCTATTCATGAATAACTGTCCACTCCGTTACACTATATCGCCTCTTTTTCTACACTCCCACACGTTCACAACGGCATCGTTCTAGCTTGAGACATTATAAAAGTATGTTAAATTACACTCACACCATTTGCTCTACCTATATCGCTTTGCAAATTATTCTTACGAAAACTTATTTCTTTCTACCTCATGTTTCTAACTCTGCAGAAATACAGTTGAACCTAATTTGAACATACATAAACACACACACACACACACACATATAATGAAGGGGAAGAGGAAACATTACTTATAAATCAAAATTATGTACAAATGAGGCTTTGATAATGCATTATTTTTAAAGTAATACAATGGGTCTGCATGTCTAAAACTTTACAAACAACAAAGATTGTAGGAAGTCATTATTTAGAAATTGGCACCGCTTTAAATTATTCAGTTAATTTGGCTTGTTTCATTTTTCTTGCATTAAATACATACAACTCATTTTGCAAAATATATTAATGAACTTAGACCTTTTTCACTACAGCTTTTCGCACTGATGTAATGCCTAAACAGCCCGCGTTCAAGAGATCATGAATTAAAGATCATGAATTGGTATAAAGTCGAGAAGCTCTAATTAATAATGATCGCCGTGAAAGCTTATGAGTTCGAATCTTGGTCAGGGTAAGTTATCCGTATGTTTCTTCCTGGTTTTACATCACTGAAGACTATACATAGCGTGTATAAGCAATTAAGGTTTTGGTTTTGAGTCTATTAAGTGCCATCTCTCGTATGAATTTTACTTTACGATCTAGCCTATAACATTTCATTTTTCTTTTTTCCATGGCTGATTAATGTACTGCTCAAAAGGTTACCCCGGTTTCATCTTTGTAAATACAAACATCTCAGATAACGCACTGATTATTCTCGGAGAAGTGAGAGAGGTACTGGTGCGCTTCTCGGACGTGTGCTAAGCACCAATGAACGCATCACTTGAGCCAATGGAATGCGCAGGAATCACAAATGACAGATGTTATGTCCACGTGGAGTTATCAGTGCGTTACCTGTGATGTTTCTATTAAAAAAGATAAAGTTTTCGAATAGCAGAATAATAACGTGTTTCTAAATTACATTTTCTGCGGGACCTGCAAATAAATAAATGCGGATTCCGTATAACTGGGTTACGTGTAAGGCAGGTTCAACTGTAGTTTCGTTATGAATAAAGAGGATACAGTAAATAGGATCTATTTTCAGATGATTAAAAACTGGGCTGTATATAGCTCATCTAGAAATGACGTCGCAAGAAACTGATCAGCGACGTCATTAAAAACAATATCACTGAAAGTTAAAGCCAATATCAATGGAAACTATGAAATAGCTAATGCTACGGTAAAGTGCGTGTTTTTAAAGAGATCTACATTTTTGTGCAGTATGTTTTAGTTTATTATGATTTAACAATTACAGAAAAATATATAAAAGTATGTCTCTCATAGAAATCCGTAGAAAATTAAAGTTTCATTTACCATTCAGCGATATTGAACATTATTTTAATTAAACTCGTCAGAGCCATACTGTTACCACACAAAGGAGAGTTTGGGGAAGGAGCTTATCTTAAACATCTTGGTGTCGTATCTTTGAATGGCATTGAAATTAAAAACCAGTTTAGCATTTGTCCAACATCGTGTTTAAATATGTTTAAGTATGGATAGAGTCAACATGAAAAAGTCAATACCATGGCCGGGATTTGAACCACGGATCTCCTGGTTTCCGTCCAGTCGCTCTAACCCATTGAGCTACCATGGCCAACTTGCCGTATGACTTGGCTTAGCATATATACGGCTAGTGTGAAGAAATGATTAATTTCCATTAAACAACTAAAATGTTTAAACATGTTTCAATATCTTCAGACACAAGCAATTTGTCTTTTTATTTCGGAAATCTCTAAAGATAAATTTCCGTAAAATCTCGACATTGTATTTTAAGTGTATACGCAGCATCCTCATGGGAATAAATCATATAAGTTGCGCTATCAGGAGTTTTCTTTTGAAGGAGGGATTCAAAATTTGAGAGAATACAAAAAATACTAACGAATATTAATATGGCCTTGAATTTAGTACTGTAACTGTTAGCTCAATTAGTTTAACGTAAATGTGCTGAATATAACAACAACAACAACAACAATAATAATAATAATAATAATAATAATAATAATAATAATAATAATAATAATAATAATAATAATAATAATAATAATATTATTATTATTATTATTATTATTATTATTATTATTATTATTATTATTACTAAAGATCATAAAGATAAACAATTCACATTGCATTGCATAATTTGGCAATTAATGTCACTTTTATATATACAAATAAAGGTACAATAAGTAGGTATACCTATAGATTTTGAGATCGTAGAGGTCTACTTATACAGACAACAGTATACGTTTAAATACAAACTAATAAAATAATGCACAACTTATCAAATGTTTTTATTTGTACTTGCTATGTATTATGAATTATTTCATTTTTTAACGTTCCAGTTATATATGATGTTAGGGTAAAATGGTATCTTGATAAATGGTACATTAATATGTATTGACTACAATGCATTGGTTGTTTCCACTAACACATCACTTGATATATTCTACACGGTCATAACGAAACAACGAACGCCTGTCAGTTGAAGCGAAATTTTGTTGAGATGATGCACCACGTTGTGGCATCATCCTGATGCAGGATTATTTGGGATGAAGGTGGATGCAGATTAATTTCTCACCTTTGGTGATGATCTTGAAGAAATTTAGAAATTTCTCCTGCAACGCTAGATAATGAGGCGCATCTGTAATTATTGAGCGATGAGTTCTTTTTCTTTCCCAGGGTCGTGGAAACGGGACTGATAAATATAGTATTACTATTTTTGATGAACGAATTATACTTTTCTTATTGAAAGACGGAAATTTAATTCCTCATGAACATTTTAAAATCATTTGCTGCAATTAAAAATATTATTAATGTAGTCTTTTTACAACCAGCGGTAGATACCATGGTGAACTATTTCTTTTCTTGCGCACACGTTACTTATGCATCTTTGATGCACCCAAATTGTTTCTGCACACATCGGAGAGACAAATACACGTCTTACCCCTAAGACATTCATAAGCAGAAGAACAAAATCTTTTAAAACATTTAACAACTTATCATGTTACGTTGTCATGATTATACCATTACCTACTTTACATTACTTCTTTATTTTATTATAAATACTGATCTCTTTGACTATTCTTAACAAAACATGAACTATCTCAAATAACTACTACACAGTATAGATCATTCACTTTACTTCCACACGTTCAACTTTCTGCCTTGCAGAAAGTATTCATACCCAAAGTATTCATATATTAAAATAATAAATGTACTGGAAATGCAAGAATAAGCTTTAACTCTCAGCATTTGTTTGGGATCTTATCCCTTCTTGCTGGGGAGTATTAGCCGTGTGTAAGTGGCGAAGTATTCCCCTCCATGGTCTACCCTTTATCATTTAATAACTAAAATTAGACTGCATATGAAGTAATGCTCATTACCAGTACACTGTTCTAAATTACCAATACCCTAAACACTCTGTATGTTTAAGCTTTCATTGTGCGCCCTAACAGGATATATGAAGACAACTCCTTTGTAAAGCTTTCCAGCAGCATAAAAAGGCAACTAAATAGTTCAAATTGAGTTCTCACTTAAAACACCGGGGGAAGTTGATTGTTTTCCTTTGCGGCGCGGCGTTGAGGGCATGGTTAGGGTGAAAAAAGAGCTACTGGAAATGGAAGGTACAAACTGAAACTATGTCAAACGTAATGTATATACACAAATGACCTGTAATGTCTGATATTCCAGAATGCTACCTGTTTCATTTAAGCACTTGCCTAGAAGACGTACAACCAGATAAAAACCTTGTTAACATCATCACCCTTTCTTTACGTACCCGTATCATCTGCCCTTTCTTTTCTTTGTACTGCAGGAAGCTAGTCACCACAAATAATAACCAAGGGGGATGGCTCAGATGGTTTAATCTGTGGCCTACATTCGAGGGGTCTGGGTTCGATTTCCATTGCCGGACTATCTGCCCCATGGGATTTGTCGGGTGTTTTTCCGGGTTACCAGGTTAATGCTGGGTGGGTTAATTATATCTCTGAATATTCGTCCCTCCATTTCATCTGCATTGTCATTTCACATCATCTCTCGTCTGGTAGTCTCTTTCAGGGTAGAAGTGTCTCGGTGGGAGTTTCGGCGTTGCATGGCAGGATGATATACTCTGAACCAGTTCCTCCTCCGGTAGGATGGTCTCCGGTCTCGGACCCGGTGGGATGCCCCCCGGAGAGTTTCCAAATGGTAAAGTGAAGGGACCCTACCCTTTGTATTGTCGAGACTCCTTGAAACGGCCACCCTCTGACTCCTCTCGCCTCATCCTTCCTCCCGGGGTGTCCCATTTGGGCATAGGTACAATAAACCAAGTTTGAACCTCCATGCCGAATCTCCTCCGTAGCGTAGTCCAGTCCAGCGATATACTTTATTGCTTAATTTGTAATAATTCTTAGAGCATTTATCGTAACGTAGATAGAATAATCACTTCTTAATATCTACTACACTACACGAATGTCTGAATTTGTAATTACTTGCAATTATGCATCAGATACAAGTTTGATATCATACTAATTGTAGAGAGAATGCAGATGTGATACAGTCTCGTGTAGTCTTTAACCAATAACGAAACCATCTCTGCAAGATTAACATCTAAACAATTTTAGAACAGTGAGTTAAGAAAATCATTAACACATAAGATTCTTCTAAATATATTTTATGTATTTTCGAAAGACATCTTGATGTCAAATTTTTGTTTGGAAGACAAAATCTGCTTTATTTACCTTAACACTTCAGTGGAAAGACACGTTTTGACATCTCATTCATAAAACAGTTTTAGAAAAAGGTCCACGTGTGCGTGTCTAAAAAAGCAACTAAAACAAAAAAAAATCGATATATACCAAACATGGTATTTACGTTCGTCTTCCAACATTTTTCAACAAAATGGAAAATCCTCCAAACCCAAACTATCGTTTACATGAAAAAAAATCGATATTTTTTATTTTTTTTCAAAAAAATGACAAGATTTTAATTAAAATGCCATGTGTTTATACTATTTTTACGACGAATTTTCCTTAATAGCCATTGAATTTTTATTCTCGTCTACTTTTGTATAAATTGGTAAACCGTGAAACATAGTCAAAATGTTATCTACTACAAAAAATGCAGATGCGGTCGAAGCACACAACTTAGGTGTTTTTTACCTTAATTTCCAGGATATTATTTGTTGTCGATTTCAATTTACATATTTTCTTTTTTGTGTTCATGCAAAGAGCTCGAATTTCAAAGCCTTTACATAGCAAACGTTTTTAATAAGGTTTACCACTTTGTGCATTATATTCTTGATATAGATGAGGAGGGTATTATGGAAAACTGTTTACATTTCTAATAAATAAAAATCGCTAAATCAGGAGTATGTACATTCTACAACTGCGATGAGCTGTCACTTGTAAAAAAAACTGCTATTCATTTTGTTGTTATAAAACAATGTGTTTAGAAATGTTACAAATGGAGGTTAATATGAAATAGTTGGGTACTATGGAATAGGCGATTTAAAACTTTAAAAAATTAATTTGATTTCATAAAACATGAAACATGATTAGTTTAAAATAAACATAACATCTATAAACAAATGTTTACAGTTCTAGGCCTAGGTCTAGACCAAGTCTAGAATAAAAGAAAAAAAAAAAGGTTTTGTTTGCATTTCAATGAATTTAATTTTTTAATTTGGATTTAAATTAGGCTATATTTGTACTTATATAACTAATAATTGTTTAGTTACTAATATTTTATTCAAACTCATTTTTAACTTTATTTCTATTCAGTATATTTTGTACGGTTATACTTATGGAATATTATACTTTTACGTCGGGTATTAAGAAATACCTGGTATTCCATAATACCCGACACATCATCTAGGACAATGAACCTTTAAAGCAATAAACAAAACATTGTCAGCTAAAAAACGACCACAATATAACAAACAACAATTATGTTGGCTGGCCCCGTAGCTCAGTCGGTAGAGCACCTGCCTGCCGTGCTGGGGGTCCCGGGTTCGATTCACGGAGGTGGGGATGGGGATTTTTCTCCGACCAAGATAATTCCTCATCTTCCCCAGAGTGTGGAAGTATGAATGAGAGTGTGAATGTGTGCGTGATGTAATGATAAAAAACCCAAAGATAACGAGTTAACACCTTCAGTATGTTCCAAAGGAGAACGGCCATCGATATGACCATAGCAGTTAAAGGCAATATATATATATATATATATATATATATATATATATATATGTTAGTGTACCTTACGCATAACATCAAAGTTCAGGTCACATGCGTACTAGTGGGTTAAAATGCTTGAAAACTTGGCTGCATAAACTTCTGGATATCACAAAAATAGCGAGTGGAATGACAACAAGCTGTCAAATGTCACTGCAGTTCATCATGGGAGTCAATACTTCATGACATTCCCACATTATAGCAACAGCAAACAGAGCTGAAATGTTGATATTCCTTATTTCCCCAACTATTTTATAATACCCTCCTCTCCTGTACCTATAATAAAATGAGTAATAAAGGTTTATCGGCGTTAACAATAAGTACTTTTAACAAGGTTTTGTAAGAATAGTTTATAGGAAAATGAATAGAAAGAGTTATATAAATGCAACGCAGTACTATATTAATTCTGGTTTAAAATAGGGTTATAACTGAGTGCAAGTTCGGAGAATCCATACGTTGAATGATAAAAGGCATGTTCAGTGGTAAGTACATCGTCCGGGTTTGAGCTAAGGACAAGGACGCGAAATGGGGATTGGAAGATTTATACCAGGAAGTAAACAATCCTATTGAAAAAAAAAAAAATGGTAGAAAACTGTTCTCCATTAACATCAAGATTGCCATCTTTATTGAAATTTTATAGTTATAGCTCTCAAGGAGAGAGGAAACAAGCACAATTACGTGAAAGTAAAAGGCAAACAAAACATACCTGGAAAATTTGTTTCAGGGAAAACAACGCTCGCCTCAACTCCCGTCCCTCCGAGTTGAGTAGTTTTTCTGAAACAGAAATGATGGAATAATCACTTACGTATATTTGAGATAAACATGTACAGGTATTTAAAATAGGTTCCCTTGGTCTAACGGATTACTAGTGATAGTTTTAAATACCATTTGCTTTTCATTTTTGCTACTTCTGACATTTAAACAGCAAGCCAATATAGTAATCTGTGCATCCAACACATAAGTAGGCTACAATATGAGTGCACTTCAGAAGGGCGCCACTGTTTTGTTAACAATGCATAACGTGAGGGGGCAAGATCATAATAGCAATATTACATTTGCAGGCCTCAGCCTCGCTAGAAAATAAAATTAGGAGCTTCGGATATTTTCTTTACATGAGTGTACTTCCTATGCCTAGCCCACTTATTCCGTAATTGTTTAGTTCCTCTTTCCACCAAGTCTACTCATATCGTGACCGAATAGTATATAAGAAATACGAATAGCAATCCTATGAGCAAAACAAAATCACTTTCAACATGCGTAGTCATACGCTACTTCTAGACAGCCTTTAATATCAAATTATAAGGTATTCCATTGAAATGTGTTGGCAATAGCAATACGGATGAGTTTTTTAAGTTAACTGAGGGAAATTAATCGTTTCTTCACACTAGCCGTATATCGGCTAAGGTTTTGGATATATAGAGTCAACCTGAAAAATTCAATACCATGACTCTTATCTACGAGGGCTGTTCAATAAAGAATGGTCACTTTTTTTTTTGACAACGTTCCTTTACTTATCCTCATAATTTTGATGGTCCTTCTCAAAATAGTCTCCCCTGAATGCGATGAACTTGTCCCAGCGTTTCTGCCAGTCTTCAAAGACATGCTGGAAACCATTTTTGAGAGATCCTTCAACATCGCCTCCACAGCCTTCACCACTGCTTCTGATGAAGGATAATGCCTCCCACGAAGGCGTTTCTTCCGGTTAGGGAATAGAAAAAAGTCACATGGGGCTAAATCCGGACTATAGGGAGGGTGAGGGATACACTTCATGTTGATTTTTGCAAGATATTCAGTCATAACATTGGCAATATACGACCGCGCATTATCGTTGTGCAGCATCCAGCCTGCTTCACGGAAATGTGGTCTTTTGCGTCTGATATGGACTTGCAATGTTTCCAGGACATCCCTGTAGTATTTTCCAGTTACTGATGTGTGTGCAGGTACAACATGCTGATAAACCATTCCATAAATATTGAAGAATGAGATGACCATAACTTTCCCAGCAAAATAACCACTTTTTCTTTTTTGGTGGTTGGTGATGAAGGAGATTTCCGCATTGAGCTTTGCTGTTTGCTCTCAGGATCAAAATGATGTAGACAAGTTTCATCAGCAGTGATTACGTTTGAAAGAAACTCCGGATCTTCCTCTAACATCAACTTTAACTGCATGTTACCTCCATTGCAGCGGTAGGCGATACTAAATGTCTGAACTTGCCTGGTTCTCACAGACGGGAACCAGGAGTACCAACAATGAAACTACTACGGCGTGTTTGTTTCACATTAAGCTAACAGAATAAAACAAGATTGAATTTTAGTGTGAAAAATTATGATCGTGAAAAATTATGATCATTCTTTATTGAACACCCTCGTATATGGATGAGTTTTGTCTCTTGTCTCACTTCATGATTACACAGTTACAGCAATGATACTCAAACATGTGAAAAGGGAGGGTAGTGTGCCTCCACCTACTGTCTACCAAGATATGGTGCATTCATGGGACTAAAAAACAAATCCCTCTAATGTTTGGTTATCTGAGTAAGCAAAGGGAATATGCTTCATAAACAGGACCAAGTCGATAGGGTAGACCAACAAGAGAAAAGATTGGACACCACTGGTCAGAACATTCTATTATAAAAAGACTGTTGCAAAAATAGCCAAAGAGAAATAAACAAAACCTCTAGATTAAAAACAGTTTAATCATTAAATAATTTGTCATAAATTGAAGATCTTCTGTTTTGTTCAACTCATTTTCATGTAATTGTTTTCTATGTTTTACACCTTTCATATTGAAGAAATCTGTACTACAGAATGTCGTAATTCCAATATTATCTTCTCCTCTAGTTGCAACATTTTCTCTTGTTCCACTGAATGCATTTCTGAGTTACTTAAATAATGTGATGCTGCATTAATCGCCAGCAACCCTTCGCTTGATACGCAACTTCCATCACAAGAAACAAGGGGGTTAGCAATGGAACGTTATTCCCCGAGCGTTCTGGTGTTAATTTCTAGTTAACAACTTCAATTTTAGTGCCAGTTGCCTAAAAGTATGAGGTGCTTTCAAGTTATAACACTTTTTTTTCCAGGACTGGGACCAGATAGGGACTTCTGTTTTTTTTAACACACGTGGACTCTTTGTGAATGAGTAACAGAGATGGCAGCACTGTACAGTGCATAGAGCTCTAGTGGCAGCGACGAGAGTTAGGACTGTTTTTGATACTTAAAATGGCGTCGTCTTCATTGCAAGAACAACGTGTAATCATTCGCTTTCTCTACTTTCGTGGTGTGACACCTATTGAAATTCATCGCCAGTTGAGTGAGGCATGTAGTGATGGTACCATAGATATGTCTAATGTGCGTTCCTGGGTGCGACAGTTCAATGAAGGCAGAACATCGTGTGACAACAAACCAAAACAGTCACAGCCTCGCACCAGCCGGTCTGACGACATGATCCAGCGAGTGGAGGACGTTGTTTTGGAGGATCGCCGATAGAGCGCCTCCAAAATTGGCATTTCTGTGGGATTTGTGCACACAATCCTGCATGAAGATCTGAAAATGCGAAAAGTGTCTGTCTTCCAGGTGGGTTCCACGAATGCTGACGGATGAACATAAGGCTGTGCACGTGGCAAATTGTCAGGCGATGTTGACGCGTGATGACGGCATGAATGGAACATTGATTACATGGTGTTCTTGCAATGAAAACGTTGCCATTTTAAGTATCAAAAACAGTCCTAACTCTCGTCGCTGTCACTATAGTTCTATGCACTGTACAGTGCTGCCATCTCTGCCACGCATGCACAAGAGTCCACGTGCATTTAAAAATACACAGAAGTACCTATCTGGTCCCAATCCTGAAAAAAAGAGGTGTTATAACTGAACGCACCTCTTACATTACAAATACTGAATGGGTATTAAGAAAGGAAACTACTCAGTAAATATTCTTGTGCTATACTCCATATGGCCTTTGCTTCTCAGAAGCCTCTGTATTGTCAATGTCTCGTGGAGTGAAATGATTTCTTTTCTTTCATTGGCTAAAGTAACACCCTTCGGTGTAATCTCAAACATCCGAGAATAAACAACGTGTCGCTAATGAAAGCAAAGAGGTTTCTGAGTAGTAAAAGCAAGTCCCGTGTTATCTTTTAATATACAAAAGAAGTAACAAGTCCGCAACAATTGCTAATTTGCTGAGCAGGAAGTAAACATAATGCTTCAACACCACAACAATGTTGGCAATTCTATAGATGATGGCCAAATGCAATTGCCTTATTGTCAGTGTTGTACAGAAGGGATAATCAAGCAAGATGGAAACGTTGTGAAGGTCCTTGAGGAGCATAACAAGCACCTCCGACAAAAGACTTCCTAAAGTTGCATTCATCATTCACTACACCTGCAAAACTGGCAGCACTGTGATATTTCATTACATGTGTCGAGGAAAAACTGAAACTGCAATACAATTCCACCTCTCTTACTTGTTAAATTGTTTTGTTCATAATATTTAATTCACTTCTCGTATGTCTTGCGGTTATACTTGTAATCATTAAATAAGTCACATTTTTCTCCATCACATGTTCGACATCACTTACTCATCCATATATTATCCTTATGCTAGGTTAAGCATGGGTTCGTTATACTTCTAACCTTGCTGTACAAAAGAGTAGGCATGTTGGGTGAGACATCAACATTTTCGAAATGCATAATTGCAGTACGGCAGGACAAGGTTACTTCTCCCCGTTTTTTTTTCCTTCGGTAAAATCCCATATGGCCATCGTAGGGAAAAAGAAGAAAAATAATGTAAGGAAAATTAAGAGGATGGGAGGAGACTAGATCTGTAGATCACTTTCTTTAAGAAATTGTAGCAGAGCTTGGTATACAGGTTTGTGGCATAACTGTAATATGGTGTTGACGCTAGCGGGAAAAGGAACAGACTGCTGAAGTAGGCGGCGAAGGAAGGAAGAACGGTGGGTTCGCTAGCGAGAGCAACTGAACAGGAGATGATTGAGGTCAGCGGTTTCGCCTGGGTCATCAGGACATACAGGGGAATCGATGAGACGTAGTCGGTGTAGATGCGCAGGGTAACATCCATGTCCAAGTCGCATTCTAATGATGGAGGTGAGATATCGACGTGCAATCCTGAAGCTGGAGAACCAAGGGGTCGTGGATAGATGCGTCTGAACGGCGGCGTAGTGTTTGCCTTTGATGGACTGCGAACGAATCCAGGCGTCATTCCAGCGACAATAGGCGTCACGATGAAGGACCGGGAAGAAATCCGTGTAGGGCAGTTGGATGCCTTGAAAGGTGCCTTGGGTGAGTCCCTCTTTTGCCAGGCGATCGGCGACTTCATTGTATCGAATTCCGACATGCCCTCTGATCCAAAGGAAGTGAATTTGATGTCCGGCTGTGGTAGCGTTGTTCACCAACGTCAGTATCTCGTAAAGATAACAGTGCATATCTCTCGTCCAGAGGAGATGAGAGTCTCTGCAGCACACTCTGCGCATCGGTTAAGATCAGCAGTTTGGGGAAGCCCTGAGAAATCCCATATTGCAAAGCGTCACGAATGGCCAGAACCTCCGCAGTGTAGCTGGAAGCCTCCATAGGTAGGCGGTATCGAGCCAGGGCATTAGTAGGACAGACGTATGCATAACCTACTCCATCAGCAGATTTATCTCCCCGGCTTGTACGAGGGTCAGCTGATAAGGCCCGGGCCTTACAACAACAGCAGCAACAATAATAATAAACATTTACAACTTTTTTCTTATTTCTCAACATAATCTCCAAAAAGGCTAATACTTTTGTCATATCGGTGTTCGAATTTAATTAAACCATCTCTGTTAATCTATCTCAACCTATTTTAGTTAATTGATAGAAATTAATCATTTCTTCACACTAGCCGTATATAGGCTAAGGTTTTTGATAGTCAACATGAAAATGCCACGGTCGGGATTTGAACCACTGATTTCCCGGTTACCGTCCAGTCGCTCTAACCCATTGAGCTACCATGGCCAACTTGCCGTGCTGACATGGAATTCTCCATTTGACTTATATATTTCCCCGGTAGACCATTAGGGGCTCTCACATTCGAGATACACGGTTTGTGGCGACTTACTATCGTAAGTAATTGAGTCCCAGGCTTCATCGTTAAACTCATATTATTTTAATTAATTGATAGAAATTAATCATTTCTTCACACTAGCCGTATATAGGCTAAGGTTTTTGATAGATAGAGTCAACATAAAAAATTCAATGCCACGGCCGGGATTTGAACCATGGATCTCCTGGATTCCGTCCAGTCGCTCTTACCTATTGAGCTACCATGGCGAACTTGCCGTCATGATACTAAATTCTCCAAATTCTCTAAACTCTTAGTGGTTTATATGAGTCTATTGGAGAATTGTGTCACGACGGCAAGTTCGCCATGGTAGCTCAATGGGTAAGAGCGACTGGACGGAAACCAGGAGATCCGTGGTTCAAATCCTGGCCATGGCAATGAATTTTTCAGTTTGACTATCTATTCAAACTCATAGCCTATACACGGCTATGTGAAGAAATTATTAATTTCCATCACATAACTTAAATAAGAATTTGAAAACTTTTATCGCATCAGAGGAATTAGTTGATAATATGAATACGTAGCAAATATTCATATTTTAACAAGACGTTCATGTATCTGAGAGTATGTTTTTGTACTGACTTGTCAGGCGTAAAGTTCTTTGAACGTAATTGTAACATGCAGGTATACAAGATGCAATTGAAGTATTCTTAATCTCTTCTTTAACAAGTCAATACTGAAGTTGATGACGAGGTTCATTCTTAAAAAGCAGCGAGAAAGGATTAATTATTTCCAAATATTCAACAGAAACATGTGACTATGCTTCTCTTTTGCAACTCTCCTCAGTCACTAGATAATTCACCCCTAACTAAAGTTGCACAGCACAAATGAAACAGTTGACAGTGTAACTGCGGTCATCCGACATCACATTGTGTGTATATTAAAATAACTAGCAGTTCCACTATTCTAAAGTTCAGATTTCGATTGACTAAAGCGGCACAGGGAGGCGACTATGCAACTTAGGCCACCTACGAGCAACTTCCTGCCCCGGATGTATAGCCAAGGTCTAGCACACGCCTACACAGGAAATCAACGAACCTACAACTACCGTGATATGGCCAAGAATTTGGAACAAAGTTAAGCGTAATTTATTACTTTAGGCTGATGGAACATGACGCTAAATGGCCAGCGATTGCGCAGTAGCCGAGGTGTAACTGCGGACGAATGTTTGCAGCGGCTGTGTCCAGAGGCAAAGCAGAAGTGCGAGCTGACGTAATATTGAGACTGTGGGTTCTTGACCTGGACCGGTTTGCGTAGAGATGCATTTATTGGGTGCAGTTGGGTGTCAGAGCTTCTTCTTGCTTCATTTTTGCCTCTAGTATATTCCATGGATTTCCTATCACAACATTAAAATTGATGGGAAGTCTTAAGGACATCGCTGGATGAACAGGACTTCTAGTATTCGTAGAAAAGTCGCGATATACATTTAGTTTATCATGTAAATATCTTAAATATACCGTATTAAAATATCGTTAGGTTCATTTTATTAAAAATATGCACAAACAATTTCCAAGGAAGATAGTTTAGGATGGGGGTAGTTTCTTGAAATACTTCGTATAGAGACTCCCAAAAATAATCGGACAAAGCAGAGTACTAAGTTTTGAAAGTGAAAATCAACATATGATGTGCTGTTTTATTGAAATTAATGATAATCGACAGTTACACAGTTTCTTCTTGTAAGAAAATAAATTAATGTTAATTATTCTTTCACACTGGCCGTGTGTAGGCCAGTACGAGTCAGTTGGAGAATTTAATGTCATATCGGCACGTTGGCCATAGTAGCACAATGGTAGTGCGGCTGGACGGAAACCAGAAGATCCGTGGTTCAAATCCCGGCTATGGCATTGAATTGTTCAGTCTGACTCTACGTTTCCACAATTTAGCCTACACACGGCCAGTGTGAAAAAATAATTAATTTCCATTAATTAATCTAATAGTGGTTAACTATAAACCCCGGGCCTTAAAGTACTTACATGTAATAAGTCGCCATTAAGGTAGTTGTCTCATGTGTTTATGAGAACTCCTAAGTGGTTTACCGGGAAAATACGAGTCAGTTGGAGAATTTAATGTCATATCGGCACGTTGGCCATAGTAGCACAATGGTAGTGCGGCTGGACGGAAACCAGAAGATCCGTGGTTCAAATCCCGGCTATGGCATTGAATTTTTCAGTCTGACTCTACAAAGAAAATAAATGTTATTTCACATAAAAGTTATATAATGCGTCCTTTTTTAAGAACTACAAAGAAATATGTCATTCTTTGGCCCTCAAAAGTAATCGGACATAACTTGAGGGTAATACAAAATATGGCTTAGTGCTTTGTGACTCTCCCCCTTCTTTTCACTACTTCTCGCAACCAATTTGGCATACTGTGAACCAGGTTTTTCAGGTAGACTGTAGAATGTTTGCTCCATTCCTTTTGCAACCTCTCCTTCAAGTGCTGCTTGGAGTTGATGGGGTCTTCCGCACGGCCTCCTTCAGTTTATCCCATACTACTTCAATAGGATTAAGATCCGGGGACTGAGGGGTTGGATGCAGTACATGAGGATAGTTGTAAAGTAACCATAGCTGCCCAATGTGGGACGTATGCTTCGGATCATTATCCTGATAAAATGTGACGCTGTCCAAAATACCCATCATTTGTGCACTTTGTTTTAAATTTTGCTGTAATAGTCTAAGATAGACTTCCTTGTTCATGGTTGTGTCTATGAACACCAGCTTTCCCACTCCCGTAGAGGAAATACAACAGCCCCATACCATTACGCTCTCTCCACCGTGTTTGTGCCTTGTAAATTGCGCTCTTCCAGCTCCATGTTTGGTTTCCTCCACATAACCACCTTGCCATCGGAACCAGCAAGGTTGTATCTGCTTTTGTCACAAATAATAACTTGGTCCCACCAATAGTTGCCATGTTAACAAATCTTTGGCAAATTGTAATCGCTTCCTTTTATTGTTGCTGGAAATGTATGGCTTTTTTTCTGGCTACGCGACCATTAAAATCTTGTTTTCGCATGAACCTTTTGACCGTTTCAGGGCTGTCAGTCCCAGTTCTCCCTGAATCTCAGTACAGGTTACCAGAGCACTTATATACGGATTCCATTTTACCTTCCGCATAATATAAGACCCCTGCCTATTGTTAAGAAGTTTTGGTCGCCCTGGCTATGCTCGAGATTCATTTCTGTCTTCATACTTATACCGATGAATTATGTCACTAACTGTACTTTTGCTAAGATTCACAATCTCTGCTATTTCCCAGTATGTTTTGTTCTTTTCATAACGATAGATCACTGTCTCTGTTCAAAGGTACTCTGCTTACCTCTGGGCCCTATAATATGCTTTTGCCTTCTTGGTGCACAGTTGACGTACTTCTCCTACGATGTTGTTTTGTTCACTGACAAACTTCATCTACTTTTGTATTGCATTTCATTTGTGCTGTCCGACTCTTTTTGTGTCTTAAACTCATGATGTAAACAAGCTTGAATGGGGAAGCTCTTAGTTTAGCCACATTTTCAATCTCTAAAATGGATATTCATAGCATATGAATTTTGCTTAACACAAGGAGTACCTTGAGATTGAAACATATAATCTATCCTGATTTATAGAGCAATCCATAGTGAAATGAAAAGTCTGTCTGATTATTTATGGGAGTCAGTGTATATATTTTAGGAGAAATCCTGAGCTTAAATACTACCTTGGTACATATCCGACTTTGCCACATCGAATATTTGGAAGAATACAGTATTTCTTATATTTCACTATATTTAAATTGTTCCAAAGTCAATATTTAATGCAACCCTTGCACAAAGAAAGGACACGTCATGGCAGGAATGGCGTGAGGAAGGTGCGGCCTGCGGCTATTGCGTTCTGTTGTCTGTATCATTTTGTGCTAATGATACGGTTGACGTGTCTCGAGGTAAATACCGCAGTCCGCTTGCGACATAATTATATGCAGCTCTCGGTAAAACGTCTGGAAAACCTGGTACACGTGCTCCACAAACCTCATCTTTATATTAACAAAGTAATCTTCATCTTCAGCTCTGAAATCTAGTACTATGTACTAACGGCCCGAATCAAGAAGTAACAACTGAACATCGTTGTCCATATTCCAGTTCTACCACTTGTATAAATTCCCCTTTGTTGCTGCCCTCTTGTGTTATACCGTTTAGTTTCGTGTTTAACCAATTCAAACAATACTAAATGCTGGAGGTAGCTCCAACATTGACATTGCAAAGCCACGTGTGTATAGCCTTTCACTTCAGATATTGGCTAACTTGGAAATGAAATTGCAGAAATTACAACTCACGACCTTCTATGATAATTTAAAATACGACTGCGTAAAAGAAAAGCTGCCGTTTCGGTCTTGGACAACAACGCCATCTGAGAGTACAAAGATAAAGTACACGAGCGGTACCTGCATTTTCAGTATCACACTTTTCAGTTCCAATTTTTTCTTTTCGTTCCAAGCACTTATAGCATTGTACTTCAATAAAAAATCCGGAAGTAAATGTTTTAGGAATCCAACACAAGCATTTTCTGTGTGTGCAAGAGAGAGAGAGAGAGAGAGAGAGAGAGAGAGAGAGAGAGAGAGAGAGAGAGAGAGAGAAGTATAATTAAAAACAAAAATGTTTAAATACCAAATCAAGAATGCGACACGAAGAGTTATATAAAAATCTCAATTTCGTGGGAAACTTTTTGAAAGTTTTATTTTTCTCAAAAATGGCTCTTAACGAGTTTGATTAGTTATTTTCATTATATATGGAATGTTTATCTTGATGCAAATGTCAAATACATTTTCCGGAAGGGCTAGGTTAACCAATGCCGAAATATTCCCTTATTATTGGTTTGAATTTAAAAAAAAATCCATTAGGTTCTTTCTTTCATTTCCCCCTCTCCTGGTGATACGAAGAGAATGCAATCCCAAAGCAGTCACTTAACAACCGGCTCTCGCTTAAGTCCATAAGCTTAACATTTATTCTCCTATAATTAATGTGGGAAATATGTAATAAAACAATTCAAGACATTAATCTTATTTTTCATATAAATATATTTAATTTATAATATTTTAAACAAAATGATTACAACCATTTTTAAGAAATCGAAACCGAGCAGGATGGCTCAGGTGTTTTCGTCGGTGGCTCACATTCCGGGGCCCGGGTTCGATTCCCATGGCCAGCCTACACCTAACCAATGGTTTTTTTTCGGGATTTCCCGGGTCGCCAGGCAAAAGCTGGTAGGTTAATTACATCCCACGTATTTCCTGTCCCTCCATTTAATCCCCATTATCATTTCACATCATCTCTTATCTGGTGGTCTCTTTCAGGATAGAAGTGTCGGCGCTGTATGGCAGGATGATATGCCCCAGGTAAACACTTCCTCTTTCGGTGCCGTCTCCGCGCTGGTCTGGTGGGATGCCGGCTCTACTGGCCTACCGGGGAGTTTCCAACTGGCCAATATTAGGGGCCCTGCCGTCTACACAGCCGGCCTCTGTCATCTTTCGCTTCATCCTTCCTCTCGGGGATGCCCCACTTGGGACATAGGTACAATCGCTCAAGTCTGGTCGCAGTGCCAAATCCCCTCCATAAGAAGTCATAGAAAATAAAAATGTCAAATATTTTTACAACTAAACGGTAGTTTAAGGTTGGAATGATGTTCTTGAAAATCTTCGTGTTGCATCTTTGGATACCAAATGTGTCAGAAGAGCGACTTGGTAGACAAGCTTTCAACTTATATGACGTCTACTGGCCGGTCCAGGAAACGACAGGAAATGTGAGAATGGAAGAGGCTTCAACAAAACGTTGGCTGGAAGACGTTTAGTGTTAAAAGACAAGCAGAGTTTATCAGCAAGTGGGCTGACCGATTAAGTGAAAGTTTGGCGTGCAAAATAAAATGTTTTTGCAATATGTTTCATGTTATTCGATAGAGAATTATGTCCTCTACTAAATAATGGGTTTAGTTTTTGTATTTTTTTTCAGGTCAATAAAATGGACTGTCAAGTTGACAACAGTAACATGTTCGACGCCTTTTTTCTGTTTAGTTGAGGTGTCAAATCCACTACAATGGTTGCATTCGGAGATCCTGGGTTCTCTTCCTTATCACCAAGTTCCTTCCCCCCACTTCTCATCTTTTCGCTTCCCCTTTCATGCTTCAGGTAGATTTCGAACATATGAGAGCTTTCTCTGAGCCACCTCAGCTGACTTGAGTTCTCTCACCTTACGCCAGAGGGAAGCCTTCTGTGAGAAACATGCCAGTGTGTTCGAAATCAAATTTGGTATCGTAGCTTTACCTGTGTCCTATATCCCCCTGCAGTTCCTTTACCTTAACCATTCCTCCTGGGAGTTCAAGGAGTCCCTTCCGATCCCTGATCTTGACTCAATTACATATATTACCTTTCCAACACTTGCATGGGCTTGCCACAAAAAAATATCCATAGCTATATTTTTGAACAAAACTCAGATCTCAAAGAAGAAATGATGTGCGATTGCTCGGAATAAGCACAAATACATTTGTCAGCAATTACATTTCAGTTTTTCTCAGAACGAGATAACTATGAGATCTTTTGCCACACGCCAATTATAGAATAAATACTTGTTAAAAGGAACACTTACCGATGATGGTATGTACTCGGACAGAGAGCTGGGTCCGTAGCACGATGGAGTTTTTCCGACTGAAAAGAGAAAAATACACTATGTTATCTTCACTTTCTACTTTTATCAAGAATTCTTACAGCACAAATGTTCCCATTGCAGTAATCCAGTTACATAAATGACTTCCTTTAACCACTAATGTTTATTTCTGTCTCTCTTCTACAAATATTACTGCAGAGTTTATTTTGCTGTCTATTTCATCTTAAGACCAACTTTTGCAGAAATTGTTTCATTACACATTTCATTGTAGTTATAAAGTGAATACAGCAGGCCTGAAGGGATTGTCAAATGTTTATTCATTGACGTTGAAATTACTCTTTCCATAAACAACTGCAAGATAAACATGACTTGAAATAAAATCGCCACATGACGTTATCTACAGACTACCGTTTATTTTTATATAGCTTCTACACACTTCTTGCAAAACTATATATTTCTATCTATTCATGTTACCGAGATAAACCTTTCCACACATTTCATAGAGGTACAAAGCAGGCTGAAGCGATAGTTCAAAAGGTGTCCAGTTGGCTTGGAACTTCCATCTTCTTAACATGATATCGCAAGAACTAAATGCATGGAATTGTACTTAAAATGACAAAAATGAGAACGTAATCGAAAAATCTAAGCAGATAACAACGGAAACGTCCAAAATGATCTGTGGAATTATACTTAAAATGACAAAAATAAGAACATAATTGAAAAATCTAAGCAGATAACAACGGAAACGTCCAAAATAGTCGGTGAAAACTTATTTGAAATAAGTTATGGTTTTTAAAAAATTACATTTTTGGTGGCATTATGCATACAACGTCCTGCATCGTGGCGTAGCGAGCTAAGGCAGCATGCCTTGACTCCCTGCCACGGAAAGCGGCCCGGAATTGATCCCATCTATGAGATGCGGACTTTAAATCCCTGGTATAGGACCGGTGCCCACTCAGCATCGTGAGGAAATTGAGAAGCTTACGATAGGTAAGTGGCCCTGGTCATAGAAGCCAACATTCCGGCTGGGAGTGTCGAGATGCCGACCAAATCTCGTCCCCGTATCGGTTGGATGACCCTCCACCTCTACCTTGCGTATGTGAGCGTGAGGCCGGCAGTCGGGTTAGCAGGTCCTGGCCCTACATGGGCTGTAGCACCCTGGGTTATGTTACTATGCATACAACAGCTGCAAATATAGTAACAGTAAATTTAAGGCCAGTCAATTTTCAGGGTAAATTCTGTAATGCAGAAAGTGCGCTAGTACTGGTAAAATTTTAATATTATAGAACATTTGAAAGGAGTCGACTAATTTTTTCCCATAGTTTTATAAATCCTAGGCTTGAGCCGTTCACCTAAAAATCGTAAATCGTAAATAATTCTTGAGTTTTCTGGTACAAACTATTCGATTTCAATCATATTTTCTTCTAACTTTTTATAGGTGTTAGATATGGACTCCGTATGTATAATTCATAGGTGGTTTCATGCGTACAGGCTACACAAAACTAAGCTATAGCAAACAAACCTAAATCCGACGCTGTAATACAGAATATTAATAACCTTAGAGAACAATAGTTCATTAATAAACTTGGAAAGAAGGATAAAATCTCAAACAAGATTGGATACGTTTTAATGGTGGTCTTACGTCAGTGCATCTATTGAGTAATCAAGCGAACTTCGATTGGCCTAGGATGAACAGCTTACAAAATAAAACTATGCATAACCGTTACTTATAACCCGGGAGGAAAATTCCTGGAACTATCTCGCTCGCCCAGTAATTTAGCAGGAGACGAATTCCTGGCCATGTAATCATCTATTTAATAATTTCAGTGCTGGTTACGTGACACATACTGCAGAGCAGAATATAAAGGTCTGCTTTGACAACTGAACAGTTTACAGGGTATAGATGAAATGGTTAATTATTCCCCTCTTGTATCAGCAAATGTGCTTAGATATTTTAAAAATCCCAAAAGAGCTCTTAAACTAAAAAAAAGAAAATATCCATTTGATTATAATATAAGGTGTTATGGAATGAATTAAAATGAATTTATGACACTTAAAAGCTAGTTGAAAAGTTACTTTTTTCTTGGTGAAAAACAATTATTCTGTTATAATAAAGGTTCTTACAATAAATTCAAGAATTAGAAAATAACACGAAACAAAGTCGTAACCTTTCAGATTTGAATGCATTTGTTTCATTAATCAAATTTATACCACTATAAATAAATTTGTTAACAATAATGCTATTACTGTATTACTGAATAGATTTAATAAGCCCTTGACAAACATGTCGAGGAAGCTTATTTAGCAATGTTGAAAACAATGCATGTACTGACGTCAATAGTATTAGTTCTAACTTATTAAACTTGTCGCTACCTGGAAGTTAATTGTTCTTTCACACTAGCCGTATGTAGGACGCACTATGAAAGGACCCTAGTGTGAAAGAACAATTAATTTCCATAAATTGTACCTAATAGTGGTCCGAACTATAAAGCCCGAGCCTTAAAAGTACTTACAGCATAGTAAGTCGCCAGTAAGGTAGTTGTCTCATGTTTATGAGAACTCCTACCGGGAGAAACACGAGTCAGTTGGAGAACTTAATGTCCTGTTGGCACGTTGGCCATAGTAGCTCAATGGTTTAGAGCGGCTGGACGGAAACCAGACGATCCGTGGTTCAAATCCCGGCTATGGCATTGAATTTTTCAGTCTGGTTCCCCCGTCATTGTCGCTACCTTTATCTGTGAACCTTTGGCACATATGCATTGATAATCTATTTTTAGATACCTTCATACACAGTAAAGTTATTCATGTGCATAAAAAGGGGAACAAACGTAATTATTTCAATTATATGCCCATAAGAATAATTTTTGTGATTTCTAAGGTATTAAGTCATCTAAATAAACAGATTACTATACTCCTGCCGTCCTAAGAAGCACACTGTTCCTGTGAGCAATTCCGCGAACAAAACCTAAAAAACAAAACCTACTGGTAAGCTACTCTTGTGCATACAACTTGTTTGTAATATGGCGTAACACATGGACGAAAGTGTCACGTTTGTGCACGTGGGCGCAGAGTAATACAAAAAGTGTGTTTCTTAAGGCGGATGCAGTATAGTTACTTTGAGCAAAGTTGCTTATTGGTAAATCGGTATAGTTTAAGATCAGCACATAGTACTACCAAAACGTTTGCAAAATTTATTAAGGAATGCATTGTTGAATTGGAAAATGGAATACAACTTAATTAGCGTTTATATAATTTTACTAAGCTATGTGACCATATATATAACTACATTGTACTCCATATTTAGGGTCTTGCACAGTGTCTCACAAGGATCTGTATTTGGAGCACTTATTTATTTCTCAGTAAAACTACGTGTAAAGATGAATTAATCATTGATTTCCGGCGAAAATTTTGTTGTACACACTTGACTGTTTCAGACAGTCCGTGAAAGGCACTGCCCAGAAAACCTATCTAATATCACAAACAGTTTAGTTTTTACCCTTCAAAGAAATGCATACAAGTATGCCACAAACAGAGGACGTTTTAGAATTTCTCCCGCAGCTCATTCAGTGGACCATCTGTGCGAAGGGTTCTGGGTTCTATAGGAATTTTTCTCTAGTCAAGGCGATTTCATATCCTTTCCGGGATCTGGAAGTATGGACAATGTGAATGTGTTCGTATTTTAATGCACAAAAAGCAATTAAAAACACCACTACGAACTAACATCACTGGCAAACGACAATATTTTCCACAATTAAAAGACCACCAATATGGTCATTGCAGTTTAGTAAACGAAAACAAACGAAAATGTAATTTTAACTTAAGTTGCATTACTCTTTTTGAATGGATAAACTTAACATTTTTGACTGCATCCTTTTGGAAGTAACCAAGAAACATAGGAATATTAACGTAAGATAATTTCAAACTTAAACGTTAATTCTTGTCCACCATGATATCGCAGCACATAAGTGTATGCTGGTAGTTCTGAAAAGGCATTGGATCATTCATTAGTCATTACATAAGTGTCGAGTTGATGGGATTCTCAAGCATTTACAAAACAAGGGGTAGGATTTCATAGGATCAATGCAATCGCGTGCTAAAACCGATTAAACAGTACTTAAACCTCTGCACGTTTGAGTTTAAGCTTTCCTAAATTAAATTATCCAGTTGTTACCACGCTAGAGAGTGCTTTATCAAATTAGCAGCAAAGGAATTCCTGATTACAAGACCCTTGTTGTCATTAACGTCTCTTTCCCCATCATATAAATAACAGACACTGAAAGATACTGTAAAATGTTGCGGGAAATATATTCATTTAGCATTTTATGAATTTTGTTGTACCTTCCAGTCCGAACTGACAATTTCCTGCAACAGACATTTTGACAAACGTGCTTAATAGTTTCATTAAATATTTTGTTATAGGTGCCAAAATATGCTAAATTTCATGTGATGGTTTTGGAATTTCACACTCTTTCCATAATATTACGAAAACAATTGCATGATAACAGAAGTATTGAAACATTGGAACCAAGAACCAATATCTCTGGACTGGCTACTGTCACAAAGAAGTATTTTGAAATAAATTGTGGTTAAACAGAGCCTAATGTTTTGTGAAGTAAGGTTTCTTATGATTTACTGATTACACAAAAGTTTACAATTTAGTCTAAACTAAAAAGGAATAAACAGGCTAATCGCTGAAAATTGCAGATAAATATTTTATTAATCATTTAAATATCTTAGCATGTATATTGTCAAATCATTTGGATATATTTTTGAGAAAATAAAAATCAAAACAAAAACTATTTTTACATGTATTGCATGGAAATTTCTGGCATATTTTGTTTATTATATTTTTGAGAAGATGCTGGACTTAAGTGCTAAATTTGAGACACCCTGTTTACAAACATACATAAAGACTTTAAAGTGAACTGCTCTTTATTCTGGGAGATACTGCAGAAAAGGGGATGTCCGATACACTTAATAAAAACTATTCAAAGTTTATACGAAGATAAAAAATAGAATAAATAAATGGATGTTTAACAAAATATATTAGAATAAACTGTAGTTTAAAATAAGAGCGCAACCTTTCCCAACGCGTTTTAATATATAATTAGACGGCCTTCCATATTAATGGAAACAAGTAGTTCATAAGGGAATATAAATTAGACGAAACAAAACATTGACCTTATTATATTTTCCATACGATGTATTAATTTTTGACAGAGAGGACGTGCTACAATTAAATAATATATGTAAGAAATATGAGATGATAATTTTAAAATAAAAAAAAACCTAAGTAATTGCATTCCATGGAAGACATCCAGTAAGAAGAAAAACAGTAATAGAAACTAAAAGGTACTGGGACAGATTTCACACCTCCAGTTGTGATATAACGTATGCAGAACGAGATGTAAATAAAATGCAAAAATTTTAACACATTTGTAGAACTATCAGACACTGACAAGGGAACTATCGTCATGCTCATAATAGTATTCGCTTGAGAGTTTAATGGCATCATCTCTACTCTGTGTGGGTCTGTGTACGGAGTATAGCTGAAAGTACCCGAAAATGAGTTCAGGATACTAGGAACATACATGCATAACACAGCATTGTATAGGAGGGATTGTTTACCCCTGACAATGGTCTAAAATGGGATACGTAAGGAGCGCCGGCACAGTGCTGGAAGGATGTCCAGCAGCTACTTGCAAGTGGTCGCATGTGCACTTTACAGGCTTCAGTTTTAGGCGTTGAGGTGCTACTCTGCAGCATATTTTGGTGCATATGGTTTATATACAGCAGGCATTATACCATCAAATTTTCAGGTACGTAGCTGTGTGATTACAGTGATAGTCCCCTTGTCAGGAACAAAGTTCCAGCTAAGATTTTATTCAACAATGGCATTGCCAGTGGCAGTGTTTAAAAGTGGAACCTGGGTCCTGAAAGAAAAAGAAAAATTAAAGCAGCGTAAATGTACTTGCTACGGGCTGTGAAGTTTGTACAAGACAAGAACACTTCAGAAATTAGAATATTAGAGGAACTAAACGTACACCCACTTCAACAAGCAGAACATAGGAACAACTTGCAATCTACAAAGAATGCCAGAGGATAAGATATCAAAGATGGCATTGATGAATAAACTTAGAGAAAGGAGATCGGTAGGAAGCGCTGGGCTGAACAGACGAGAGAGACACACGTGTCACTTTAAAGGTTGATAAATTCAGAAAACTGTGGTGGATGACTCATTACTTCCATAGATGAAAACTTGAACTAGACATTCAGCTGGAATATCTCCAAACAAGAAATACACAAGAGAAAATGGATTGACAATGACACAAATCTTTCTTGAAAGTGAGTTTCCTCCAATCGGAGCAAGTGCGTGATGCTGAGCTATAAAAATAAGTTGATAAAAGAAAGTAGTCGATATTTATATCGATGTCCATTCTATAGATAAACATTGACACCATTCTGTGCGAGTAAAAGTAACCTAGACCTCGTTGCTATAATTAATGTAGAAGAAGACTTAGCAATTATGAGCACGAATGAGATGAAAGTGTCCGGAAGTCGCATTTCGCTTTTTCCTCCACTTTGAATCTGCTCGACCTAATTGAACTAGTTCATTTTTCACAGCAACAATTAGGTTTTCTCCACAGCAGTGACTGTGCGCTTTTGTGCATCTAATGCCTGCGGCTGATTCCATATGTCAGCATACAATGGACCAGATCAATTAAATTGTACTTTGACACGAAGAAAGGCTTCAGTAGTATTTCTGAAAAGGGTGAAAATAACACAAAGGTAGCTGGGAAATGATTTTCTGTATCAGTTACAAGCTGTTTTCATAAATGCTATACATATTGTTCATAAAAAGGCTTAAGTTTCCAGATACCTCTTATAAATAGCTATACATATTCATCAGAAATAGTTTTAAGACTTTGTTATTGGTACACAAGCACTTAACAGTATGTGACGGCAGATTATTATTATTAGACATTTAGTCAATCTAGCTAACAAACTATTTAATTAAGACTATTGACATCTAGTAAAAATTTGGAGAAATTGGACTTAGGTCTGTGAGCCCACTAAGACCATAATTTGAAAATTAATTTAAACCTCTGATATTGTGGATCTTATCTTAATCCAAAATAATTTAATGTGGAATTAACATTTTACTTTTTCGTTTATAACTTGTACTTTTGAGCATTATTTGTCTCAGCACAATTGCTCCATAGAAGATGAAGGACTTCCTAGTTCAAGTTAAATTCTCACGAACATATAAAATCAGATAATCCAAGTAGTCTAATGAAGTTGTGTTGCTAAGGGGTATTGCCTTAAAAGAATAAGAACAGAAATTCACAACAGTATTTAAAATAAACCAGCACCAAAAGTAAGATAACTTCTTGTGCTAAGATATAAAAACGAAGTATTTTGTTCATCAACGATGCTGTCAATTGCCAGCATCATATGAGCGCCACCAGTGTGACAGAATTTCATCCTGCAAGAGTTATTTTAATGTCAGTAAATCTACTATTGCTTTAAGCACAGTTAAAAACCATTGGTCTAGCCAGATTTGAACCCAACTGAGCTACCGGACCCGCGCGCTATGATTATTCTGTTATATTGCTATTAAAAGAAACATTCTTAACTCTCATCATATAAAACACTTGACATAGGACAATAAAATTAGTCTGGCTGGCCCCGTAACTCAGTCGGTAGAGCACCTGCCTGCAGTGCTTGGGGTCCCAGGTTCGATTCCCGGCGGCGGGGTGGAGATTGTTCTTCCCCAGTCTGGAAGTGAATGAGAGTGTGAATGTGCGCGTGATCTAATGATTAAAACCCAAAGATAACGAATTAACACCTTCGGTATGTTCCAAAGGAGAACGGCCGCCGATATGACCATAGCAGTTAAAGTCTGTAAAGCTCAATACTTGAAAAATATGGAAATTAAATTCTAAAATATTAATACTTATGCTTGGAAAATTTACCAAAAACCTCGGAAAACTGATTATGGACTGATTCATAGGACTTTTATTTTCACTTTTGATATTGAGGTATTTGTTTTTATACTTTCTTGTAACGAAATAAGAATCTAGATTTTATTTTTAAATTAACTTTCTAATCTGAGTTTCCAACGCGTTTTTGCTCATGATTCACTATATAGTGTTTTGATTCAATCTTGAAATGTTTCACACGCATTCTAAAATAACAAATAAACTAAATTCCTTTCTGTTACGAAACACTTCAGATTATTTTTTAAACCGAAAAGGAGCTCTGCATTGATACATTTTAAGACATTTGAACAAAAATTGGTACAAACAAGTCACGTTACATTTATGCAGTATATAGCAAAAAGAACACATACAAGATTCTTTTAAAAAATTCATCTTGTGCAACATTTCATTGTTCAATAATTTGAAAACTACAAAGTTGATTTTGAAATAAAAGTCAAAATTGATACACTTTTATTAATGAAAATTGGAAGTATGACATTAACATGACAATTTACTGTAAAGACAGGTCACACAAATGCAAGCTTTGTTAACTTACCAAGGTTTCCTTCGGAAGGAAAGTTAAGCTGGTGGTTTTCCGACTGAAGTCTGATAAAGAGTCCTTTGAGCAAAATCAAGTGGTCCTTCACGTCCATTATAAAATGGGACGCTGAGAACCACAGAAGTTATAGAACGTATATAGATAAAAGCCCTATTTTAACCCTCCTCTATATTTTGCATGGACTTATGAAGGGGAAACTAATTTATGTTGCTAAAAATACTCACACATTTATATAGCGCATGCCTCAACGCCACTAGAGCTTTTGGACGCAACTAATTGATTTTTTTATAAGTATGTCCATATCGTAGTGTTTCCCAGCCATAGATATAGTATTCTCTTAAATGAAAATTAGTTAAGAAAATATTCATAGGAGAAATATCCAGAATGCTTGTTATGTTTTTTGTATGTTACTGTTTTAAACAATTTTATTGTTTTAAACAATAAAAATTACTACAATTTATTATAAAATAACTCCCTGCAAAGAGTAGTTTTGGGGTGAGCACACATTTCATTAACATTCCTTCTCCTTACATCTTTGAGATATGTTTACTGGGGCTTAAGCTTTTTCTAAGAATATTTTACATGGACAATTTTTTGTTATCATTTTCTTAAAATGATCACAACAATTTTGATGTAAGTGTTTTATATTGAACTAAGATATTTGTATATAAATTAAATATATATCTTCAATTTTCTGGCACTAGCTGTGAAGTAACAACACCGTAAACACTTTGTAAGAAAGCCATGTGAGTGTAGTAACTCATATTTATGTTTTTGATTTAAGGGACCTTAACATATGTGGTATCAAGGGGCTCAATATCAAATAATGAGTATATGATATCATGACTTCAACATTGTTAAAATGTTCACGACAAGTTCTGATAAACTTAAGATACAAATAAAGACAATATATTTATGTGAAACGTCTAAGCCCTTAACTTAGTGATGTATAAATCAGTCAGTTTAATTAAAAATGAAGACCTACATATATTTAATTGATACATTAACTGCATAAGCGTTTTCCTAAATCGCTATGGTCTTTCCTTTTTATGCTTCCCATCTTCAGGTAACCAACCTTTGACTCCACCCAGACGGTATAGTTCTCTAAAAAAACGAACTAATGAACAGTATTATAATCGATTTAAAATGAATGGTTGGTTTGAATACGGATTCTATGAAGGTTTCGGAACTATTGGTACTAATTGAAAAGCTGTATCAATACAACATAATTCGGGATTTTAGAGGAAGATATGGAGAATTATTTGTATGTATTGTTAAACTGAATTGCAGCTACATTTAGCTATACTGTAGAATCATTGATAATAAGAAAGCGGCAGAGTATCCTGAAAATAGCTCTAAGTATATTAAAATAAGACAAAAAAGACATTATTTGTAAATTAGGGATGGGTCCTCGATAGTTACGATACTTGCATAGTATCAACATCAAACGATACTTCAGAAAATTTGCTCGGTAATTTTTCGATAGTTGGTGATTAAAATAAAAATTGCAGAAAGTCACAAAATATTGCTGCAAGTAGAACATTGCAAAGCCCGAGAAATTGCAAGGAATGTGGTGTACTTAGCGTGCAAGAAAATAATCGTGTGTCAGATTCACTAAGAGTTAACATTTCCCAAGAAGAAATCACTGCATATCTCAACGACCATTTGTCACCTTTTTCTAGTGCACTGGATTCCTGGAAAACAAATTCAACATTTCCAGAATAAAAAAAAAAAGTTGCTAAATATTTGTGTATTCCATCTGCAAGTTTTCTCTGAAAGACTATTTAGCACAGCAGGACTCATACGTGACAGAAAAAGAAGTAGACTTGACCCCGAAAAAGTGAAAATGCTAGAATATTTTGAACAAAAATTTATAAAAGAGTACCGGTTTTCTTTTAAATGTCTAATGTAGAGTTTATAAATAAGAACACTGATGGTTTTAAGTTTTGTCTCATTAAATATATGCAGCTAATTAATTTAGTTGCATTACATAGTTCTCCCAACATATTTTGTATTTAAACTAGAAATAGAAATGACAGTATCGAGTATCGAAGTATCGGGTATCGTAGAAATATCGTGTATCGGTATCGAGAAAAATTGGTATGGATTCATCCCTAGTTTAAAGTTCCGTCTCTATGTATGTTTTTGTTATATTTCATTTTATTTTTGCGCCCAAATTCAACAAAGTCTGCCTTAACAGTCCTCCGCTAGTGAGGATATGGAGAACTAACATTTCTCATTATCAACATAAACAGCTGCGTTCACTTTTTATGCACGTCACTGTACAAATTGACCGCGAGTTGGAAGGAGTGAAGCTTATTCTGGAGCTGGACATTTCCCTCTGACCTTACCCAAGTACACATCTGCATAAAGAGAAAGAGGAAAGTGAAGCACAAAGCACGAGCTCTTTGCACCAAGAGCGAAATCCAACGCCCATCATTAAAACACGATGTCAACTTTCTTTGACCAACATTTCGTAGCCCATAAAGTCGTATGCAATGCTGTACTGATAAATGCGCAGAAAGGAGAAAATGCAGCGAAAGTTGAAATAGCGAAATTGGAAAATAAAACTATTTTGTCAAAGTGAATTCGCACTTTACATAATACCTGCCACCGTTTTACGAAACGAAAGTAAAATAGTCAACACATCAAAGTGTTGACTAGGAGCAGCTCAAACATTAACATACTTACCTTTAGAGTATAGAAAATCCCATGTGTTGCACTCACAGGACCTTCCCTACTTACTTTTCCATAAATTATTCTTACTGACACTTATTTTTCTACCAAGTACTTGTTAATCGAGATAAACTTTCAGCTCACATGTACATATTTTGTTGAATGAAGATTATTTAATGAGCGTGAATCTTAAAATCCATGTTCCTTGCATGACCACGAGGAAAACAAAATAACAATATGAGAAGTATATGACAATTCAAAACAATAATATCTTGGAAAAGAGTGACTCCATAAAAAACGACACAGTGTATGATTTAACGTGATCTACATTTTTTGCGGAGTAAGATTTTACCTCTCTCTTGCAAGTCATACAGAATGAAGAGGACTTACAAGAGTATTTCCAGAAAATTCTAAATACATATTTCACTTGTGACGCAAATACTTTATGGCTAATTTAATTAGAACCGTTACCTATAGCAGTTTGAAAATAAAGAGCAAAAATAATTTTCGCGCCACATCGTGGCCGAGTGGTTACACTTCTCGACTCTCGCCAAGACGGCTCAGGTTCGATCCCACGACAAAAAAGTGAGATTTGTAGTAGATAACACGGCGCTGTGGCGGGTTTTTCCCGGGACCTCCGGTTTCCTCCGTCATCATTCCACCAATTTCTCCATTGTCATCTTTCCTTTCATTAATATTGCCCTCATTTTGTATCTAGTTCTCTCAGTCTCATACCAGACATCGGACTGATCGCTCATCCTGGGTTCTCTATCTGATCGAGAGTTTTAGCTCCTCAGCCGACACCAATAAGCTTAAGGCATAAGGGATAGAAAAATCATTTTTCACGTAAAAGGTAGTCTGAAGTGACGAATTTTCTGTAAAAATTGTAGCACTCCGGAAAGACGAACTTTTTTTTTAACTGAATATTTCCTTTTTGAGCTGCTTTCCCTCCCCCCCCCTCTCTCTCACACAAACAAACACAATATTTTTTTTAAATACATGCAACCACAAAAATTTACAATGAAATTTTGGCACCAGATTATTTAGTGCCCGCATCAGTACCGTGGTGGTAGCGACACGTTTAAGAAGTCCCTAGTTCTAATCTTGTTCGGGTTGATATGGTTTTTCCCTTATCCTGAAAGATGAATGTCTAGCAACTTAAGGCTCAATGGGCCCTGGACTCATTAGAGCATCATTTCATTCATCGTCCGATATGACGATGTTGGAGGACATTAGCCTGTCTGTGCAGCGTAGTGGCAGTGTTACTTTCAAGAGGTCCCTGGTTCTAATCTCGGTCAAGGTGATAAGGTTTTCCCTTATCCTGAAAGACGAATGTCTGGTAACTAAGCTCTGTGAACCTGGGAACACTTGAACATCATTTCATTCATCGTTCGATATGACTTGACGGACGACAAAAAATAAAATATTTGGTGGAATGGAGTATTTTATTTCTTATAATAAGTAGTTTGTATGTTTTTATTAAGATGGAGGAGGGCTATCTTCTCTTAAAACCATCGAAGTGTGTTGTATTATTCTGCCTTTATAGTTTGTTAAATATATTTCTTCCTTCAATATGAAGCAGAATATTTAACACAATTCTTTATAGTAATACCTTATTCTGTATTTAGAATACCCGGTAGCTTGCACATTTCCCTCAGCTTTACAGTTAAATAATGTACGTGAAGCGATTTCGTCTTTTTTATTGTAAAAGACATATACTGTTTTTTTTTTTTTTTTTCTGCCAAAGTGTCCCATTGTATGTAGGCATTATAGTGTACCGTTAAGGGCCCGGTTCATAGGTCTGAATCTATTGAGCTTTAGTGCATCTTCAACAGCAGCTCATTTTATTCATCATTCGCCACCGTACTTAAATACTTTGATTTGCACCCATTACCTTTGTTGGGAATAACTAATACACACAGTAATGATCATTAAAGCAGAATTTAAAGGATGCCAAAACCAGCAAATCCTTTCCTTACCATGAAATCTGCGTTTTCAATGCCCAAGATTCCCATATGTCCAGACACCCACCGAGGAATGAGGTTATCCCTTTTACCAGTTGCATGAGGTTTGTTAAGCAGTCCAGACTAACTTGCAATATAATCCAGTAAGAATTAAGAGAAAGTAAAATTGTGTGCCAGCACACTAAAAGTTTTCGTCCCCAATCCAAGCCTATAGAATCGCTATAAATTGGTGCATAGCTGATATTCGGGACCTTAATTGATGTCCTCAACTTTCGACGTAATGCACATGGCCAATCAATTGGAATTCAAATTAAAGTTCGGAAATTACCATGTAACGACTACGAGTGTCGCTTGGAGCATTCGGCAAATTTACGTTTTACTAACGTCACCCGGTTCATGTAGGTATATCCAGGATTCGGAGCTAATCATTATCTGATCGGCCCTGTGCTCTGCGGACAAGCGTGCAAGTTTCATGATCCGAAGGTTAAAGTTCACATCGCGGCAGAAGTCAATTTGCCAGGGCGAGGTTCCTGCCTACTGGCCCCCATCAACACTTCAGTTCTTCATAACTAGTCAAATCCCGATCTTACATTTTTTACCAAGTGTACGTGAACATAATAATTCAGAACTAAACTTTTGGATAAATACCAAACTTAGAACTTAAATTCAGCATCTTCCAAACTATATCCTAAATTTTTTATTTTCTCAAAAATACTCCAATAGTTTTGATTAAAATGTATATTTAAGGTTGAATTTTCTAGAAATAAGCCATTAAGTCATCTTCATTCTCAATGACTTTTGTATAACTGGTAAATAGCAAGAGATACATAAAATCTTGCTTAAAAATGTAAATCTTATTAAAGCACATAGTTTGTGTGAAATAAAATTTCTGTGGTATCAACTATTTCTGAAATATTGTTATTGGTTTGAATTTTTAAATACTAACACTTTTTTCAAGTGGAGAAGTGCCACTAACACACTTAAGAGCACGCAATTTCAGTCATTTCATAGAGATCCACTATTACGTCTACACTCACATTACTTTCACTACTCAATCTTGTACAAATTACTCTTCAAAAGGCCTATTCTTTTATTTACGTCACGTTAGTCGAGGTAAACATTTGTAAATGATTATATTACCTATTTCCTTGTATATACAGTGGAGATAAAGAATACAGTAGGCTTAAACGATATTCAAATGCTTTAAGGCTGGTCGCTATGTGATAGCTTTGATATTCTATTCATTTTGCATAAAACTGGAATAACGACTTCTGATATGAGAAAGATAAGTATTTTAAAATAGAACCCTATAACTACAAATATCTGCCAACTTCTTAGCTCCACAAAACAATGACAAATTGAATGCTTTAACGAAATCTACATTTGAGTGTAGTAAAATTTTATTCCGTTTCTTCCGGTTTACTAGTTATGCAAAAGTCTTTCAGAATGAAGAAAATTTCGGGAAGCATTTGCAGAAAAAATTCAAGGAGTACATTTCATTTGCCATAAAAATAGCTTATACCTACATATGTGTACACTATTTTAATCAAAATTATTATAATTTTAAGAAGGCTGGCCCCATAGCACAGTCGGTAGAGCACCTGCCTGCCGTGCTAGGGGTCCCTGGTTCGATTCCCGGCAGTGGGAGTGGGGATTTTCCTCCGAATAAGATAATTTCTCATCTTCCCCAGTCTGGAAGTATGAATGAGAGTATGAATGCGTGCGTGATCTAATGATTAAAACTCAACGAATACGAGTTAACTACCTTCGATACGTTCCAAAGGAGAACGGCTGGATATCATCATGGAAGTTAAAGGTGGGGTATAAATGGAGAAAGAAAAAAACTTTAAGATGATTTCCTTTACTTGCTAAAAGTACGTAGTAGAGAAACTAAAAATGAAATTTGCCAAATCTTGTAAGTCTTCTATCATAGAACATTTATTACGCAGCCCAAGTCGATTTTTTTATCGAGTATGAAATTCTATTAAGTAACTGAAGTAACAGTTGTTAATTTATTACACTAAAAAGCAGCCTTGAAAAACAAAATTATATTGTTTAGCGCAGTAAATGAAGACTTGTTTTACAGATGATATATTGCTATTCTCAGTGGGTACATTATTTAAATTCTCTTGCCAATAGGCGAATTCATTGCACTCACCCTACCTACTTGGGATCAGGTTGGAAGAGAAACTTTGATAAAGAAATGGAAAAAGTTGTAGCCTGGTGTGTGTGAGTTGCCGGAAAACAAGATTGAAGAAGAAAAAATAAACGTGGAAATAGATTTTATAGATATTTTTAAAAGTATGGAAGGCTACTCTGATGCTGATGAAGAGATTGATAGTGACGGAGGTTATAAACAATTATAAAGGAAGGCATTATTGCATCATGCAGTGTTACTGAAAATGAAGATTGTTCAGTGTTTATGAACCAGCTGTGGTTTGACCCACGCACAAGCAGTAACGAACATATAGAAACTTTGCTTTATTTCGAAAGACAAGCCGAAACATTGCCAAATGAACTTATGTTAAAGCGGATGTGAGATCGCGCTGCTCGTGAGCGATACACTAAACTGAAACAGCAGAAGCTCACTGCCTTTCTTTACTACCGAATAGTTTGTAGTACAGTACAAATACATAGGCTATTACAGTATATACAGTGTATGTGTGTTTAGATAAAAGTGTGCCGGTACTAATTTCTAAAATCCATTACAAAAATTTCGGCGATGACGTACAAGTAGGTGTGTGTTTACAGTTTTTTCGCCATTCCCTGAATAACCCGGATTTTCGTTAGTTGGTTCCAGTTGGCCCGGCTAAACGAGGTTCTATTATTCTCATGAGGCTATGACTGAAAGACTAATCACTTGTCAAGAATTTAATTATTCATATATACGTCAATAAAACTGTGTTTGAACATCAATCTGATGTGCATGTCTTTGATTTATTGTTCCTATATTAAACTTATGTGACTTATCTGACGGTTAATGTGTCCCCCGTTTGGTAAGGCTTGCAGGTTGGCGTGTACATACTCCACAATAGCTTTAGGCAGCTCGTGTGACATTTATGACATGTGGGAAGTATGTAATCGCTTGCAGGCGAATTTGATGCGGGTCTAATCTGCACAGGAAGGGGAGATTTCCAAACGGTGGGAACCGACTCCGTGAGAACATAACATTGATGAGAAGACTATATATGCTTCTATATAAAGTAGCCCGAACTTTAAAAGTATAGAATGCAAATGCATATAGTATGATCATCAATTTCAAAATAACTACTTATACAGCATGCGCCAAAATATACAGTACTGGGAACTATGTTACTCTTATTGCCATTACCTTACGTGTCGGGATGATAGTGTAAATGTTCAAAATGTGCTCCATTGCACTGTAGGCAGTGTTCATAACGATCACGCAGATTTTCCACCATATTCCGCAATGCAAGTTGCTGCAGAGTCCCGAAGAACGAGACAATCTTCTGGCGTAATGCAGACACAGTTTTGGGTGGATCTGGATAGTTGAAAACTTTCTCCTTTAACATTCCCCACATTTAAGCATCAGCTGGTGTGAGATAGGGAGAATGTGATTGGTAGGAGAACTCAGCCCAGCGGGAAATGACTCGTTCTGGAAAAGTTTCTTGCAGCATAACCAAAGACTGCCGAGCGGTGTGGCAGCTCGCCCCGTCTTGTTGTAACCACTATTCATCTCCATGTTCCTGGCACAATAAACCTTCTTAGGTCCTGAATAAAAGGGCCGATCACCATGTTCACATGTTGTTCCGCCATTAACTTTAAACTCGGCCCGCCTTGATAACAGTTTCTATACGAGCGAAACTAACAATCCACTATAAACACTTTTTCCTCCGTCGTGAGACCCACTGTCACTTCCAATCACAGAGCACAACGTTCTTTACACAACTAACTATACATCATCGCGTGTAACAACACGGAGACGCTCAGGCGTGCGCATGCGCACTGTGCAAAAATGAGTGCTGTATATTTTGGCGCATTCCGTATTATTGGTATTATTAACGTATGTTTAAACAAATATCTGCCCAAGTGCTTGGAATATGGGCACTATTGATATCATGAAAACTTTTGCTCAAACTGAGCCATTTATCGAACCGGAATTGACATGTTCAACTGTTACGGGGTTAAATTTGAATAGTGTGTTTTGGTTAATGCTTTCCAATAATTTAATTTTCGGTAACGACAGAAATATAAACAGGACTAAAGTTTAATTGACCTCCCCGCATGTCGGTTTAAAATATTTATTCTGCAACCCCCGTGGAAAGGATTGCCTTCATTGGTTCCCAAAATCTATTTCCTGAACAAATTGTAGTATTTTGGTTTCATCTCAGCTTCCTTTGTTAGGTTTTACTTGGATATACAAGGAGTAGATTTCTTTTTTGCTTGGAGAGGATACACAAACAGAATATGTAACATAGGTTCATCTTTGAAGAGTCCTACTTTACGTAGATGTTTCCTGAAGTGACCATGTTCAGAAATCAATGAAACTACTAATTTCCTTAATCTTATTCTTCTATCCAATCATAGGGTAGACGAGGAAGATTGTTGCATGCACCTAAAACCAGTTTCCTAGTTTATCCATAGTAAGGTTTGCCACCCGAGTTAGGTGGCCGTCTTACACAATAAGGTTTAGAAATGTCAGTAGCCAAACCTGCAGAAAAATAAGGCGCTTCAGAAGAGCGCACAGCTGTAGATCAGATATGGAGTACGTGATCGTTATAGTGCACGTTACTTTAGCACGCTATGGAAGACATTCATTAGTTTCTCTTTTTTCAGGGATTTCACTAACATTTTTCAATCAGATATGTTCGTTAAATGTCCTGATTTCACACAGTTTTATCGTGCAGTAGTAACAGTAGCTCAATTTCTTTATCAACTGAAAAATTTCGCTGAATACCTGGTTTTTAATTCAATTATCTGCTAATGTGTTATGCACTGCAAATTATATTCTTGTAGAGTCATTTCATGTACGAGTATGTAGATTTATAAAAAATTGTATAACCTTCCAGAAGATGTGCAAATATGGAACTGTTGCGTTCATTTTCGTCTAATAGAAAAATATTTGATTACCTTAAAGTAGAAAACATAGTTGAAAATTAAAATATTTATTAGAATGGGCATCTTTAAAATTTGGTAAAATTAAAAACTTTTTGCATTTAATTATAGTTATAAATGCTATAAAATTAGTATATCAACAATTTTAAAGTAATTAATGGCTATTTAATTGGTCCATACAGCACCATTTATATTAAAGATTAAAGAGAAACTACATTTCCTCAACTCCTTTTTCCCTCCAGCACTTTTCATTGTTCAGAATACCTTCCTAGGACTATAGTTTATGACTTAATTACCATACGCTCACAATAAGCCACACTGCTAAAGTGAAATATTTAATAACATACTTTAAATAGTTATTTAAGTATCTAATGTACAATCTTAGTCTACAATGAATGTTCATAATAAAGATCGTACTCGTTTTCAACAATGCTAGCATTAAAATGTGTAAAAATAAGTAATAAGTCTGCAAAATGAAATTTTATAATCATAGAGGCGAGGGATAACGAAATATATGACAATATGGTTGCCAACGAAGTGTTATTTTGTTGATTCGAACGAATGGGCGATAAAGCGAATTGTATTAAAATATTAATTGCAGTCTAATAAAGGTTTTAAAGGAATCACTAAACTGTTTATTAGCCCGGCCAAAAAAAATGTTTACGAAAAAAAGATGAAAATCTTTGTAGATTGAGAGAAGAATGTATTATGCTTACTTGTTGTTAGATAATTACTACATGGCAAGGCGAGAAAGCGTATCGGAAATTTTACCTCAGCTTATCGCACATACACGGCGAGTTCAGTGTATGTATACTCTGTTCAGATGTCCTCTGGACAGCAATGTGTCATACATAGGCAGGTGCGAGAAAACATATCATATAGACACACGCAGCTTCCAATCGCTCTATTTGTGTTTCATAACTTACTGTACAACAACTTACTAACATTTCACTATTCTAATCGACTAGATAAGACCTGATAAGAGACGATCACTGCGCTGATCACCTGAAGGTCAATGCGCCTCAACGCTCTGCCGACTGATACGTCACTGTTTTTCTGATAACTACCAGAATTGGGGCAACTGCATACGATTTATAGAAACATAATAAGCGTATTTTAATGTCAAGATTACGTAAGCATTTCTAATTCGTGTAAGCCATTTAAAATTAAGAAATACCACACAAAATTCTTTTGTATGTTACGCTCAAATTAAAAATTCGAAACTGATATGACAAACCGTAGGGACCAAATAGTTATTAATTGTGAATTAAACAATATCTTAACGATTTGACATAGTTCGTTAAAATTTTGTGTGCAGTACCGAGTACACGGAAGTCAAATAGTTTTTTTGTAGAAATGTCTTACAGTTTCACAGTTTCACTAAAAACAATTTTGAGTTTCATAGAATAGAGTTGTATGTTGCACTAGGCGTTTACCTTTGATTTTATTCAAACAATTTCTTTTTCATTAAGGAAAGATCATACAAAATAAATTGCTGTAGTTGAACGAAATGTGAGTAGGTCAAACCTGCAGAAAAAGCAAAGGGCTCCGTGAAGAGTACACAGCAGCAGATTGGGATCTCGATGTGCTACAGATCGGCAGTGCACCATCATCTTCTCTACTGACTCTGGCAGAACCGAGTGGTAATGCACGCTACAATAGCATGCTATGGAAGGCATCCAGTAGTTTTGTCCTTCAACAATGTCACTAACTTTTTCAATCAGATTTATTCATAACTTCACAGTATGTTTAAATACTTTAATCAGCGTCTGAAGGCCCCAAGCACAGACAATGAATCATTTTCACTATAGACGCCAAGCAAGCCCAACTGCTGTGCACAATCAGAAGATCAATCACGACACGTCACGACCGTCGAAGCACTGCGATGCCACTGAGAGATGTTGGAACTCTCCGACCCAGAGACCCAGATACACGGGGCCAATCGCGCAGAGTGAGTGCCCCACTTAAAAAACAACCCATACCTGCCCTGGATAGAGAAACATGTCTGCCCGGATTCGATCCGGGTACCTGTTATGCACTACCGTTTTAATTACCATGAACACTTAGCAGTCTAGAGTTTACCGCAGACAGGTTTTCTTGCTCTGTGCCACACACTCGGATGCTGCAGGTCTGGAGCTGTACGCTTGGAACCAACCGCTTCGGCTTACTTTGTAGCTATAGTAAACAAAGGAAATATTGCATTTCGCACAAACATTAATACAGCGATTCCACTAGAAATACACCTTAGAGCCCCCCCCCCCCCCCCCCTCAATATAAAATCTGTGAAAGCTAACACCAAAGCGAAAAAATGTTAAAGATGTTAAAGATTTTCAAGAAAATCTCCTAAGCAAAGTACCTACCGTTTATATGGAAAATGATTCCTAGTTTTATTTTGTAAAAAACTTGAAATAAATATGATTACACAAACAACCATGTGTTAAAATCACGTGACAAATTAAATGCATATTCCGAGAACAGCTGAAATCGTCTTCGATTGGATGACTATTGCATATGTAACTTTTATATAAGAGATAAACAAAAATATTACACGAGACGCTGATTTCATTAAAGGATAATTTGTTATTTTTATAGCGTTAGTTCTTCTATTTCACACACACACACACACACACTCTCTCTCTCTCTCTCTCTCTCTCTCTCTCTCTCTCTCTCTCTCTCTCTCTCTCTCTCTCTCTCTCTCTCTGTCAATGGTTTGAATTTTTAAGTATTTACTTTTTCAATGTAGTCATGCGAAGACAACAGAATTTAAAAGCCATCACACTTTTATAATTAACGTCCTCCAACGTTAAGATATATTGGACGATGAATGATGTTCAAATAAGTCCGGTGTACATAGAGCTTAGAGTTACCAACAATTCATCTTTCAGAATAAGGGAAAACCTTATCACCCTGACCGAGATTAGAACTAGGGACCTCTTGAAAGTGACACTACTACCACGCTAGAGAGACGAGCCAATGTCCTCCAAGGGTAAGTCATATTGGACGATGAATGAAATGATGTTCAAATGAGAACAGGGTACATAGAGCTTAGAGTTGCCAGACATTCATCTTTTAGGATGAGGGAAAACTTATCACCCTGACCGAGATTAGAACTAGGGACCTCTTGAACGTGACACTACCACCACGATACAGAGACGGACCAATGTTCTCCAACGTCATATCGGACAAAGAATGAAATGATGTTCAAATGAGTACAGGGTACATAGAGCTTAGAGTTACCAGACATTCATCTTTCAGGATAAGGGAAAACCTTATTCACCCTGACCGAGATTAGATCTAGGGACCTCTTGAACGTAACCCCATTATCACGCTACAGCTGCGCTTTTGAAAAAGTTGACTACAATATGCAAATGTGTAATGAAGCTCTATACGTTTAACTGGCAGTAGTTGGTAGAGGAGTGGGCAGAGAAAGCAATATGTGAAAGCAAGATACTCGACCTGGTCTATTCTTGCGTTTCCAACACAATATTCTAATTAGACTGCTATATGGTGCTTGGTATTCCGCACATGTGTTTGCAAACGGATTAGCCATGCATTTGGCGGATGCCAGTCAGCGGCAGAAAGGATATGCTATTTACGTGAGTGCATTGTAAAGTGTTGCAGGATAAGAAAGCCAGGAGAGTTTCTTAAAGAATGGGGGAAATAATCCCCCCAAGCGAAATGTGAGAAATAAACGAGCAAAGGAATATTATATACAGACATCGACAACACGAAGGGGGGATTGGATAGAGGGAGATGAAAAACAGGGAGATGTATTCATTGGCAGACAAGACAACAGACGTGAAATAATGACGCGGAGGCTTTGTAAAAGGGAAATAATGAGGTGTTATATCACCTGAAAAGCGTAATATAGATACTTCAGAGTTTTACTGAGATATAACACAGGCTGAGTTCTGACAAATCAAAAGAAATTGCTATATTTCTGGATTCTCTTAGGCACAGAAGTCTTTGCACATTATTACAGCCTGGATATATATCGCATACAACAGGAGGAGCCACTAACCTTAATTCTGGGAGCAGCACATTTATGAAGCTAATTCGAAGCCAGCCTCATTGTAAGAAATACTTATAAAATGAAGACATATTTCATTTTATAACAAATGAAGGAACATTTATTTTTTGCACTACGCAGAACAGCTTTGTTCAAATATACATGAAGGAACGAGATTCTACTTTTGATAAGTGCTTTTACGAGTGTTCATTTTTATTGTTAGTTTTTAGAAATGTGGCTCATGATTGGTAAGTACAGTTCCCACAAGTTTGCTGAAATGTTCATCAGTTCACATCGATATTTAGAGTGTGTGTGTGGTGGTGTTTTAGGGCCCGTCGACAACAAGGTCATTTGGGCCTCAATATTTAGATTTAATGAATTTAAGCGATGAGTACAGTGATTCATCGCATATAATTAGTCCCAAAGATTGAAGTATCTTAGCACACTCTTTTGTTAGTGGGTATTTTTCTTCTGGAACATTCTTCCAAAATTTTACAGTAGAAACGCCAATTCGTTTAAGTCGTTTTAGTCCATCCTCTTGCAGTTCTAGTAGCTACAACTCTACAGCTGCTGTATCCTTTGTTATTGGTGATGAAACAGTACTGCCATCGCCCACAACATCAACAGCAAAAGGATTTTCCAGGAATGAAAATGAAGGTTCAAGTGATCTCAAATCATTAAATCTTCCATTGATTTCTTCATCAAGGGCCGACCTGTTACTCAAGTAATCTTCAATTTCCACCTGAACTTCCGAAAGGCTTTCAGTAGTTCTCTTCAAACATTTGAAGTGAGCAAATGTTTTAGTCTGAAGCTTTAACTTGCTATGAAACCTAAACACAGTCTGGGCCAAATCAGAAATAAGTTTTTCTCTTCTTTGTAAAGATGTGTTTAACGCTTGTAAATGCCGGATCGCATTTTTAAAAATAGCCAAATCTAGCAACCACTGGGGGTCATTAAATTCAGGGAAATATTTTCCTCTTCCGCCGTTCTCGAGATAAGTTTTCAAAGTGAACTACAAAGTGACGGATGCTTTCCTCATTATTATTCTTGCCCGTCCCTGTAGGGAGGTGGTAGCGCGCCACGTTCGAATCTCGGTCAGGGTGAGTTATCTGGATAACTCCCCCGAGGTTTTCCCTTATCCTGAAAGATGAACTTCTGGTAACTGTAAGCTGTATGGACCCTGGACTCGTTTGAACATCATTTCATTCACCATCCGATATGACAACGTTGGAGAATGTGAATTAATTGTTCTTTCACAATGGCTGTGTGTAGGCTAAGTATGGAAAGATAGAGTCAGACTGAAAAATTCAATGCCATAGCCGGGATTTGAACCACGGATCTTCTGGTTGCCGTCCAGCCGCTATAACCCTTGAGCTACTATGGCCAACGTGCCGACATGACATTAAATTCACCAACTGACTCGTGTTTTTCCCGGTAAACCACTTAGTTCTCATAAACACAGAAGATCCGTGGTTCAAATCCCGGCTATGGTATTGAATTTTTCAGTCTGACTGTATCTCCAACGTTGGAGAATGTTAGTTTAAAAAAGCACTCGCCAGAAGCGCTAGTAGGAGAAAACAGGATACTTCTGGAAGTTTATTTCTCATGGTTCCGGCAAACCCTCTCGTAAAATTCCGTAGGCACGCATAAACGAGCGTGTTCACGAGTGATCGATTAATAGTGTTTTCACTGGGAGAGATTAGAGAGGCACTGTGTTCGACGTCCCAGCGAGAGAAGCGGAGAAAAACTGTTTTGCACGTTTGAATACGCGCAGCGAAAAATAAACGGCATCACATTAACAAAGCTGACACACTGAGAACTAAACAAAATCAAAATATCTCAAGTATGAAGTATATTAATCAACATCATCAGGTTAAAAGAATTTCAGGTGAAAAATGATATCGACATTTTTGGTTAAAACGTACTTCCTCTTATCTCTTGAAAGAGAAAGTAAAGACGGTTACACTGTTGAAGTAATTTTTACGAATAGAAGAAAATAATTATCTACAGCAACACTGGAATATCATCTTCAAGCACACACGCGAAAGAAATTATCTGAAGAGATGACTTAAGCACGAGGGATTGTGACTATTTCGCAATCAGACTTGCAAAACCATTTTAACTTCTAAAGCGACCTGTTATTCAGTTTATATACCTAGGTATCCAATTTCACACACGAGAATGAATTTCCTTAATTTGAGTTTATTTATTATGAACAGCTGAAGTTGAGACTACAATTTCTTAGAAAGTTTAATCAAGCTCAAGATTACAATGATTCTTGTTGCATACCTGCCAACTTTAACGGTTTATCCCTAAAATTTACGGAAACGGAGTCTTTTTATGACTACTGCTAAGCAGACGTTTGGGCAGCCTTTTCAGCACATTCGAGGTGTGAAAAGGAATTAAACTTTATTGCAGTGTAACTTAAGATTGGAGTGAATTTACTTCGCTAATTAGCAGGGCTATGATAGAATAAGCTTATCACGGTATCCCTTCACTGGACTGCATATGGATTTAAAACTTCATTCCACCAGTAATGAGCTTGGTCACGAACATTCAGTAATGGATGACGTGAATTTGAAAGTTAAGCACCTCAAGATAATCATGTTATTAGCCTCCTATGGCTGTGAAATATACCCAATTTTCTTATTCATGTTACTTAGGAAGCTAAATTATGAAATTAGAAATATGTGTTTAGGTTAGAAAGCGATTTTCTTTGGTTTAACATGTGTTTATAGTTAGTACACTGATTTTTTACACATTCTAAATTTAATTGCAAAATTATTACGTTTTCCTGCACTACCAACGGTTTTACTGGTTTCAATTTCAAGATGTCGGTACTTATGATTATGTGTATTTGTTTCCTTTATGGTATGAATTTTGAATGAAATAGCCACGATGGAAATCTTAGCTATTATATTAGTTGCGTTCTCTCATTTCTGAAAACATTTTATGCTGTTCAGTGAAGCGTCTATGATGTATCAGTGTTAATGTGTAGAAATACATATTTTTAAACAAACTTACATGATTACATTTATCTCAATGAACAGAATGAATTCTTCAGAGCTCTTAAATGTCAACAAATTAAAATTTCAAGAGCGCATACTGTAGGCGAGGCCTGGGGAACAGCATTCACAATGTATCGATACATTCCCCTATTCACCTCTCTTCGTGACCACCAAAGCGGAAAACCGGTAAGAAAAACCGGTTTCACCTAATGCGTGTGTACGCATATCTGCTAGTAGGTACTGCAAGTATTATAATTAGTCCCTACTCTGTTCATACCTTCGGAGTACTCTTCCACCAGACTTGTTCTATGGCATATCCTTGGTAGTGCGCTGTTACTAGAACACTCAAAACTGCTAAATGCAGTTTCATATCTAATTGTGCTATTAACTAGGTTTTTTTTTTAATTTACGTCCTCCATTTTTAAGTCATATCGGACGATGAATGAAATGGGTGAAAAGCAGCTCAAATGAGTCGGGGGTCTATGGAGCTTAGAGCTACCCCACATTCGTCTATCAGGATAAGGGAAAACCCCGGAAAAACCTTATCCAGGTAACTCACCCTGACCGAGATTCGAACTCGGGACCTCTTGAACGTGAGGAAAATACGCTACCATCTATGCTACCGAGGTGGGCTTAACGTAGATTGGGATTAGGATTACTATGAGGGGATTCGGAACCGAAACCAGCGGCTTATTGTACCCAAGCCCTAAATGGGGCATCCCCGGTAGGAAGGATGGGGCGAGAGGGGACAGCGGCTGACACAAGGAGTCACGACAGTGCAGAGGTCAGGGTCACCACTATTCACCAGTTTGAAAATCCCCCGGCAGACCAGCACAACCACCGTGACCCAGAAACGTCCCACCAGGTAAGCCCGAAGACCGGAAACCGTTCTACCAAAGGAGGAAGTGTTTACCAAGAGTATATCATCATGCCATGCAGCGCCGAGACACCCGCCGACACTTCTACACTGAAAAAGACTACCAGATGAGATGATATGAAATGATAATGAAGATGAAATGGAGAGACAGGAAATACGAGGGACGTAATTAACCTACCCAGCATTCGCCTGGCGATGCGGGAAAACTCCCGAAAAAATCCCATGGGACAGGTAGGCCACGAGAATCGAAACCAGACCTCCCGAATGCGGGCTTTAGACGAAACCGCTTGAGAATTTTTACTCGGTAATCCACGTATTAAGCACTTTAAAAACACAAATATTACTGCCCTCAGGTCTGTCATATATTTATTGCAATGACTGTAGATGGTACAATGAAACGAGAAGTACTCTCTGATAGTTTGAGGTTACGCCATGAACATTTTCTCTTAAACCGCAACTGCCAGTAATGCCAAGTGTAATGAACAACGTTCAATACCTACGAAGTGCATAAAGTGAACAGCAGAAAATATGAGTAATGATGTAATCGTGTGGTGTAAGGTATTCGAGGCCATTATCACAAACTTTCCTTATACAGCTCCATTTATATGTCGCCCATTGCTTTTGGTTACTACTTTAGATTCAGACGATTCTACTATTGTAAAATAAAAAAATTACATGATTTAAAAAATTCCCTTTTGTATAGCTTCTAACTTCTTTGGTATATCGGGAAGCAATCAGTGTTATTGCTAGCTGACTATAGGGTCAAATACACCCTTATGTTCTCATATAACTAGAGTCGATTGGGGATAGAGAATGACCTAATTAATGAAATAAAATTACCTGTTCCCGCCAGGAATTGAACCTAGGATATATGAACCACTCGCTTACAGAGACAATTTGTCATTCTTATTATATAATGATTATTAACTTAGAGGTATTCATCTAGGGCCTACAGAACTTACTGACAATTTTAATTTACCATTTCATCAACTGGGAAGACATGCTTAAGGAGTTATAACTCACTGGCAATATTAAGTCTTCGCTTATATTTTGGAAAGAGGTTACCAATATTAACACCAAGAGGAGAGGTAAAAAATTGCACTTGTAAAGGATGGAGGTATGGTATTTCAATACCAGCCGTTCCGATCTTAATGCACCATTGGTTTTTGAACGCAGGTGTACACATTCTTACAGAAACTAAAGAGATGTAAGATATAAATTACGCGGCTATAAAACGGCGAGTAATGTCAAGGTCATGTTTCTTGTATTCCTACAACCAACCATGCGTTATAGGTGGCTGGTCAGTTGGTGGTGTACCATACCGAAGTGTTATACGGAAAACTATTTAATTGGCAGTTAACAATATCAGCTTTACACTAAAGAAATACCAACCTTACAATGAAAATTATTAAGTTTCAAGACATTTGATCATTCAGTAAATCAAATCTTGTTTTGGAACAACAAAAGTTAACACGCTAAACAGCGCAAAATACAGGATGTTTCGAAATGACACCCTGCAAATATATAGAAGTAATTGCTCTGCTTCTACGTGACACATATAGACAGTTTTTACCGCCAATATAGCCACATAAAAACGCTCCAGAATGAGTGTGGATTAAGCAGTTACTGGAACAACGCCGTGTGTCTCACGCTATCGAAGTTCGCAGGTAGGTGACACACCATGCTGCCTGCTATAGCTGTTTGTAAACATACCGACATACTCCACGGTAGCACGCTACTATTAAGTATTTCTTTGGCTTATGAAACCGCAATAAAGAAGCTATTCTTTAGTTATTTGTTTATGGGTGTTTAACGTGTCCCAATATTCCGTTATAACAGCCGATGACGGCAAATAAGCTGGTAGACATATGTAACTTAACCTTTTACAGGCAAGTTAATGTTAGTGAAATTGAGGATAGAAGCATTAAATGATAAACAGAACAGAACAATATGAAAGAACCTCAGATAAAGTTAACCAAAAATGAATGCCTTGTGCAACGAGAAAAGCATTTTATTTCATTGTGTTTAATAATACTAAATAAGGCATTTGTAACGTTGAAGGAAGTTGTTGATTTTACAGTAACTGGTTGAAGTCACTGTACAATTAAGATCATAGTAAAATGAACGCCTTAGTCATTATCGATTTTTTTTACAAATAACTGTCCTTTGCCCCATTACCTGAAAGCGAGGCTACGGTCACTGATAAAGAGCAAGGGGCAATGCTTTTGTTTTCGTGGCTGGTGCGTCCCAGTAACAACTTTTGAGGTTCGCACACCAGTGGTTCCTGCGCTGCCTAATCCAAAATCATGTAATATTTAATGCAGCATAAAATTATACCTAGCAGAATTTCAAAGCTGCGACACCGAAGTTCGGACTAGGTAACTTATACTCTACTGTCACCCGAAAGTCGGAACTCCCGATAGAACCGGCCAGCAGTAGGGCCAGAAGGGAAGTATTCGGTCACGCCTACCCATTTATCTTGTAGCAGTAACGAGGGGTGGCTGGAAAAACGTCACTGTGCCGTCTCTTCTCCCTCCCACTGCCGTCTCGAACCTTCGTGATGATTCACTGAACCGCGAGACTTCCAGAAAACAGCGATAATCCTATAAAAGGGGCTGCAGTGGCGAGTGAGTTCAGTTCTTGGCGAGCAGCCGTGAGGAGCGCCCAGTGAAGGAACGGACTTGAAGACTGTGTGCGTGCATCGCAGCAGTGTACGTAACTGCGAGTGCAGAGTGGAAGTGTGACGGACGAACTGGTGAATTGTAATTGTGTGCGCTACGTAATTCTGTGTAATCGGCAAGTGGTCCAACTGTAATTCGGTGGAAATAAAGAGTCTGTGCAACTGGACTTTTAATTTCACGAACCCACAAAGTTGCACTACGAAACGGCTATATTCGTTCGGTGTCGTTTCGAAACCTGTATATCCAATATTGTGAAAACGCACTATTTGAAAAACGCACACGTGGAACACAATGGCATCTACCCAAACAATGATCGTTTTCTCTCTTCTTCTTCTTCTTCTTCTTCTTCTTTGAAGCTGTCCTCTACCACTAGTACTGTGAGAGCAATCTTGTTTCTCTTAGTCCTTATGCCTGTAGGCGACCTTTAGAGAGAGAGAGAGAGAGAGAGAGAGAGAGAGAGAGAGAGAGAGAGAGAGAGAGAGAGAGAGAGTGAACCCAGGTTGGGTGATCAGACCGATGCCTGGTATGCGAGTGAGGGAAGTGGATGACACAAGGGTGAGATGAACTGTAGGAAAAATGAAGCAGTTGGTGGAGACCAAAGGACCCGGAGTAAACCTGTCCCAGCGCCGTGTTGTCTACCACTAATTTCACTTTGAGATCGAACTGGGGCCGCCTTGGTGAGAGCCAAAGGTGTAACCACTCGGCCACGGCACGGCCGCAATTTCTCTAAACTTAAAGTTAACACCACCTGCGGCAATACTTTTACCATGAGTATATCTTAGGAGCAGCTGCTGTAAACTGAACAAATAAATTGTCACCAAAAGTAACCAGAGAGCACCACAATGGGATAATTATGCCACAGTTGGCTTTTGGAGAATTACAATAGCTTACCCTGTGCCCTGCAATATACTACCCACCTCAAAGTTAAACATTTGACGAAGCACCACGATTTATACAGCTCCGTTTTTTTTTTCCTTCTAATTGCAGCATCATTCTTACCAACTGTATAAAATAGAATCCCCTAAAAATTTTCGCCGTCTAGCAAACTGTAATAATTTTGCCATGACATGGAATTTAGAATGTGTAAATTGTTGGTACAGTTAATATAAAAAGTATTATAGCAATATAAAATAGTAAATGGAACAATGCTGATGGTTTCTGTCAACATTCTGAAACTCTTTTTGATAAATTAAACATAAAAAATATTTTGAGCTATACGCAAATTTCTAGTCCACGTTTTAAGCTCCATGGCATTAACTGTAAACAAAAGAAGCGTTCATCCCCACACCCAATGACAGAGATGATTTTAAAATATACTCGTCCATTACTGAATGTTCGCACCCATTTACGAGGGCACTATTTATATTTTGAGCCTTGGCAACCCTGAGTGTTGTAGGTGCCATCTGACGTTTCCAACGGAAAGTTTTGCATTGTTGGCCATATTTTACTTCAGATATTTTGTCAATAGAGCGTCATTTGTTTTGTTTACATTAACTTGAAAATTGTGTCTCAACAAAAACATGGAATTAACTTGTGAAAATGTTCGTGCAATGACGTGGATTATGAAGACAACACCGATTAATTAAGTTCCACATTTGGCGACAAAGCTCCATCCTTTGACACTGTGACACGCTGGTATAACGAATTTAATCGTGACCGCCGTTCGCTCAATGATAAAGTTCGTGAAGGTCATCCAAAATCACTTGTTGTGCTAGAAAACATTGATGCTGTGCAAAAACCAATAATGCGGATCGTCATGTGATATATTGTGAGATTGAGGTAACCCTAGGCATCAGTTCCACTAGCATATACCAAATATTGCATTATTATTTAGCCATGAAAAAGGTTTACTCTCGTTGGATCCCACATAATTTGACGCAATCTCAAAAGGATGCTCATGTACTTTGGTGTACAAAAATGCCCAAGAAATACTATGGCAGTGCCTCAAAACATGCCTAAGATTGTAACAGGTGACGAATCATGGATCTATGCGTACAAACCGAAACGTAAACAGCAGTCAACTGTATGTCTCAAAATGAAGCAAATCCAACAAAAGTTGTTCGCACTTGAAGCACTTCGAAGCAAATGTTCACCTGCTTTTTCAGCAAAACTGGCCATGTGGCAACGGTACCTTTAGAGGAACGTAAAACGGTCAATGCTGAATGGTATACAACCATTTATTTGCCGACAGTCTTCAGTGAAGAAAGGAAAACCAACAAGAGCCATAGGATCGTTCTTTATCAAGACAATGCGAGCGCATACACATCTCCTCTAACGACAGAGTATTTGAAGACTGAAAAAATCGAATTGATGGGTCATCTGCCATACTGTCCTGATTTGACACCCAATGACTTCTTTTTGTTCCCGAACATCAAGAATAAATTGCGTGGACAACGATTTTCTTCGGCAGAAGAAGCCGTTGATGCCTTCACAAACCATGTTTTGGTGGAGTCTCAAGAAGACTGGAATAAATTCGTTGACAAATGGTTCAAATGGATGCAAAAGTGTATTGATCATAAAGGAGAATATTTTGAAAAACGATAAAGCAGTTTTCAATCAGAAATTACTTTGTTTTAATTATTACCCTCAAAATATACACAGTGCCCCTCGTACTGTCTATAGATGCAATGAAATATTTAATCCACGCGTCCAGTGAAGGGGCAACATGATTACGATGGACAGGCTCTGACCTATGGTAGCGCTGTACATTCGGTCTGTAACCGTAAGTTACATTTGTCATGTCCATGGTGAACATTTGTAATACAATGAATATAACGCCTTCTTCACCGGGAAGTCGTAAAAAGGCTCCCGTACATTTTACGGGCAAGTGTGCAGGCAGCATCCTCATCTCCACTTCCCGCAGCTCTTTCACTATATCCTGCAGGCCTCTTTCAGGTTTTCCAGTTCACCAAAATCTTGTTTAATCTCCTCGTCGGTTTCTCTTTATTCCCACGCTAATTTCTTTCCCTTTCATTAAGTCACCTGTTGTAGATTTCTTGACACCCACTTCTAGTTCCCATACTCAAACTGCACAATCCAAAATATGTTGACAAACATGAAGTTTCTACAGACCCAGGGCATCGTTAAAATACAAAACAATAGTCCATTTCGTACAAACAAACATGCGAATTCAACAATTGGTAATACATCACCTGGTTACATGTGTTAACCTTCCTCCGATTTCCCTTGTTCTTCACAATTTATAGCGTAACTATCGGAAAAACACAGCAAGTTACTTTCTGTATTTACAGTAAGACTTTCGAAAGTCCCGAAATCCTAAAAAGACTACGTGGCCTGGTCGTAAGCGTGCTAGCTTTGGAATCCAGAGATCCCAGGTCCGATCTCCGCTGGAGAATTTTTTTTATTTATTTACAGTCGCTTTAACAACTAGATCATATAGCGACTATTTTGTATAATACAGTGTGTACAATAATAATTATTTAAACAAAAATATGAAAACAATAACAAATCAATATGACAAAGGTATATACCTATAAATCATAAGGATGAAGTTCTGAATAACAATCAGTAGAACGGAAGTATTTAAACAATCAATTTGTTGTATAATAACTTATGTATATTCTAAATTGGTAGTGTACATTTCTAGGTGAATGCAATTTTATTACAATAGAAGCTCATTTACCCGGATCGAGTGGGACCAGTGCCGATCCGAGTTAACGAAAATCTGGGTTATCCAGAGAATGACGGTAAAAAGATTTAGAAAAATGTACATCACCAAAATATTTTTAATGGAGTTTAGAAATTATATCGTCACACTTTCACCTAAAAGCACATACACTGTATGTACTATAATAGTTTGTGTATTTGTACTGTATACAATATAGCTACAAACTAGTCCGTAGTAAAAAAGGCAGTGAGCTTCTGCTGTCTCGGTTTAGTGTATCACTTACGAGTAGCGCGATCTCACATCCGCTTTAACATTAGAAGTTCATTTGGCAATGTTTTGGCTTGACTCTCGAAATAAAGCATCAATTTCTCTATGTCTGCTGCTGCTTGTGCGTGAGTCATAACCACAACTGCATGACGCAATAACCCCTTCCTCTGTAATAGATTTATAACCTCCGTCATTGTCAATATGTTCAACATCGGAACAGTCATCGGTATCTTTAAAAATTTCTATAAAATCTTCTTCCATACTTATTTTTTCTTCTTCGATCTTGTTTTATGACAAGTCACACTCACCATTCCACAACTTTTTCCACGACTATCAAAGTTCCTCTTCCAACTTGGTTCCAAGCAGGTGGGGTGAGTGCAATGAATTCGCCCGCTAGCAAGAGAATTCGAGTAATGGACCTACCAAGAATAGGAAATGGTCGTCTGTAAAATAAGTCTTCATTTATTACCTAAACAAAATAATTTTGTTTTTCAAAACTGGTCTGGGTAAAAGAGGTTTTACTGTACATATAGATGAGTAGTAGAGAAATAAAAACTCAGTACAAAGAAATTACTTTTTATTAACATCTGAGATTATTAAAAGGAACAAATATATTTGGAGGACAGAAGCTCTATCGAGATGAAATTTAGTCTGTGTTGGTTAAAGACAGACAGCTGCGAAACTCCCCATCTGATCTTTAGGTCGGAGAGAAGGAAGGAAACTACGGGAAAGCGGTCTGTGCTACCTGGAAATGTTCCAGTAAAGAGTTGCTGCAGCAAAAAGGGCATCAAATCTGCGTGGGCTGTCCCTGCGGCAACTTCTTTGGCAACTATATATTAATTACTAGGCTAACAGATATAATTAAATTTTAGAACTGCACAACCAGAAACTAACATTACATTCTTAATAAAATTAAATAGAATAAAAACACTAAGTAGAAAAGTAATTAATGATTTAAAAAAACTATCTGTTTACATTATAAGATAATAAACAGATATTAATAATCTGATTCATTGATGGTATCGTTTAATAATATGAACAATAATATTAATATTAACGATAATAATAATTATTATATATTAATTTAATTTGTACATTTAACCTCACCGTCGTATAATAGTCCTTGCCATAGAATAAATAAACAATTAATGAGCATATGCATATTCATAAGGTGGGGACGGTTGTTTGTCTCATATGCAATAGATCCTGAGTTCGACTCTCGGTTCAGACGAGAACAGGTTCTTCCGGCTATTGTATTCTGAGAAGATGAATGTGGCAAACTCCAAAGTCCTGGGAACTATTTGAGTATCACTTCAGTGATTTCGTTTATTCACCGTTCGATATAACCAACGTTAAACCTTCAAGGGTATTTTCTTTGTTAAATTGTTAGACTCCATACACACAATTACTACCTTCATTAAAACATTCGATATTGAGACCACCGAAATACACATTTGAGGATCCATGCAGTTCGTGTGTATGTGCACAGCGTAACAAAAACAAAACGCCTGATAAGTGAAAAAGTTTAAATTTAAAGCTACCTTCTCATACTCTTTGCATTTTTTTTTTTTTTTTTTTTTTTTTTTTTTTTTTTTGCTTTCTAAAAGATGATAGCTGTTTGTCATCACTAAAAGAAATGATGCACTTAAGTTTCCGCGAATAGCCTAACTGCCTTTATCCTGAAATAATTCTGAGTTAATTCTTGTACAATTTGCAAACTGTAGGAGATAGCCAAATTTACTATACAAATTTACTACAAATTTGTTAGAAAAATACAATTTAAAACATATATAATTGGTGGCATTAGCCTTTTCCGATATATGTATATATTGTTACTGGTTTGAATATGCAAATACTTTTAACGTGCTAAATTCGCTATTCGTCTGTCGGTCATGGAAAGAGTGCAGTTTCAAAGACATCACTCAGCGACCAGGTGTTTAAACAGTTGATCATCACTTCAGTCTACTGTAAACCTTCTTACACAAACGAAATTTGTAATATAACAATTTTTGCAAACGTAAGAGGTAAAAAATTCCGCACGTGAATGTAACATCTGTTTTCAAGCCTTTAGTTTATTTTAAATAGTCCCGGGCTCTACGAATGAAGCCTGTGGCTTTGTAGCTTACTAAAGCTTTTGCATGTATAAAGGAGGCGACGGCGGGGCAGCAAGACATAAACTAGAAAGGAAATGGGGAGAGCCGAGAGTAAAATGGATAGTGATGAAAGAGGAGGAAATTGAAAGAGGGACAGAAAGACAGATGGAGCAAGAGGGTGAGTGAATGGGAGACAATAAAAGTAGTAAGGGAGAGAAAAATCTGCACATTTAACAGAAATACGCGAGCAGGGCTAAGGGTGCTGCTATTTAAATTAAATCTTCCTTTAATTTCTGAAATCTTTATGTAGAAACAAAGTAGATCATGTGCAACTTACAGTGAGACTATTAGCTGGTACTGCCACTTCAATAATGTAAACTAGTTCAGTTTCCTCTAACACTTCAAGTTGTTCGTGTCCTAATGCAATACGAACGGTTCTCTAATCCCTTACAGCTAATAGTACAAGTCGTCACATACTCGCTCAGGGTTCGGCACTTTTGGTCACGACAGAAACGCAATCGCCTGCTCGCTTGCTGACTTGCTCGCTCATGTACTGATTCATCGGTTCAACTTGGAAGAGCGTTCGCTTAAAATTTTCCACACAGTTCCAGAGCATTCCAGATGGTGAAACTTCTAGAATCTTCTGATGCATGAAACCGCTCTTCAGGATGATTTAAATGAAATCTGTAATTGGGCTGCGGCTAACAAAATGTCAATTAATGCCAAGAAAAGTAAGTCCATTGTTTTTAGTAGAACTAAGGGCAAAATTATTGTTAACTATCACATGGGAGGGGTGCAAATTCCACAAGTGGACAGCTGCAAATACTTGGGAGTGTACCTGGCAAGTAATGCTGGATGGGACGAACAAGTAAATTCCACATCTAGGAATGCGTGGAAGGCATTACATTCCGTAATGAGAATATTGAAAAAGGGGAGCGCTAGGTCCAGGGAAATTGCCTACAAGGCCTTAGTGCGGCCGATTATGGAATATGGAGTAGCATGCTGGGACCCGTATAGAGCTAACCAAATCGATCCATTGGAAAAAATACAGAAAAGGGCAATAAAATTCATAAAAAGAGGCAAGTATTTTGGGCCTATAAAAGGAGATGAGACTAAATGGGAGGAATTAAGAATTAGACGTAAAACACATAGGTTGGTAGCATTATTCAAAGCTAATGCTGGTGTAAAGGCATGGGTGAACGTTAGTGTAAGGTTAGATAATCCACATTATTATGGACGAAACGATCATAGGTATAAAATTAAGGATAGAAGATACAGAACCGACGTAGAAAAAATTTCTTTTGTTAATAGAACCATTGAAGAATGGAATGAATTGCCTGTAGCAGTCTTTCAGGGCTGTCCCCTGTCGCTGAAGAAATTTAGAAAAAATCTAGATGGTTTATAGTTTAACTTTTGAATCATAATGGTATATAATATGTAAATAGAGAAGTAATTAGAAATGTTTTAAGTGACTAAAGTAAAATAATATCATGTTTGTATTGTTTATTGTGTTATTGTTGTAAATCTAGTATTTGTAATTTGATCTGTATTCTTAACTCTGCCACCGGGTAGTACCCAATTGCAGTGAATAAATAAATGCATACATACATACATACATACATACATACATACATACATACATACATACATACATACATACATAATCTGGCGATAACGCTATCTTGTTTCGTTGAGTGAACGCGCTGCTTATATGTTTACCGTTTAGACTGCCCAGTACCGACCTTCCTATAACCTTGCGCTACAGCCCCTGCGTCGTAATACTGTTTAAACTATACACATAATATCAAGTTTTGTGGGTCTACCAGACTTCATTACAGTGGATAAGTTAGCTTACACGTCTAGTTCAGGTCAACAAATGCGAGCATGCAAATTTTAAAATCGAAATACTTATTTTACGTTCTATAAAAGCATCAATTAACTAAGGCTAAGATAGAAGTATGCTGGTATGGTGTGGTAGAAAAAAGTAGAAGGCTGTTCTATGCCTCTATATCAACGGGGCTTACAGACACTCCTAATCATCCTCTACAACTTCTCTAGTAATCCTAACATTTTTCCTTGTGGCTTAATTATAACAACATTGGCCCCCAAGTCAATCTTAATGCTCATCAAGAGAACCTGCAACACTTCATTTAATTTAACGTAAAACAATATATATTGAATGTACCACGACCTTTTCCTCTTATTTCCGGTTATGTGGTGGGTTTTTAAGTCACACCTATCCAGCTTTTGTCCTTTAACTAAAGCTTGTCTCAACCCTAAAAGACAGTAATGAAGTAAATGGGATATATACCTCTCTCTGTCCAATACACTCGAATTCTCATTAGCTTCGTCCTTTTTTACCATCGCGTTGTTGCCACTTGCTAATAACATGGTATAAATAATGTAATAATTCGCACCTTTGAACACAGTGTCTTATGTAGAATATGTCCTCTGTCAGATTGTCAGTTTTACAGTAGTTTTGTGTTTCTATGGGCCCACATTTTTCGAAAGTGCTTGTTTTTCGGTAAAAGTCCAATATTTACTATTTGTATGTTCATCATGCGGTAACTGTAAAGCTTACCGCTATAATACCACAATTTTTTCTTAGGTAGAGAAGACTACAGTGCTCCTTACCTGCGAAGTTTTAACTCTCCATCTTAAATCAGAAGTGTTATAATTTTTTACAATAAGTAACGCACTAGAAAATGTAAGCAGCGAGAAACTTTTTTGTTATGGGGTTTACATCGGGGTACAAAGCGAGAGAAATGTAAAGGAGGGTTGAAGGCAATTTTTAAAATAAAGTGCAATCCTCTTGCATTCGTCGTATGTGTCAAACAAAAGGAAGTCACCTATTCAAAGAAACGGCGAGACGCGCGAGGCAAGGCAAGGCAAGGCAAGGCAAGGCAAGGCAGGCCTAAACATAACGTAAGCAGAGAGCAGGCAATGTGGTGCAGTCACAGAACACAGTTTGCAAGAAGAGTTCATAGTTCATATATAGTAATTAACGTCCTCCAACATTTAGTCATATGGGACGATGCATGAAATTGATGAATGATGCTCAATGCGTCCGGGGTCCATGGAGCTTAGAGTTACCCGACATTCGTCTTTCAGGATAAGGGAAAACCCCGGAAAAACCTTATCCAGGTAACTCGCCCTGACCGAGATTCGAACTCGGGACCTCTTGAACGTGAGGCAGACATTCTATCATCTACGCTACCGAGGCGGGCAGAGTTCCTATGTCTATAGCGTGTGAAAGATTGTGTAGTGTTACGTGAAGCTATTTAACAGTTTTGTAAATAGTTATGGTAAATAGTTGTATATAGAATAAAACAGGAACGAATGAAAGGTCCCCTATGAACTCCATAAAGAAAGGGGACGGGGAAACAAAACAACGCTAGGTTGACGCAATATGATGGAATAGTGCAAAACTGAGTGCGGCGTATTGTTCATTCTTTGCCGCTTGAAATCATTCCACCCACTCTGAATCTAGTTTTGGCAAGGGTAAACAGTGATGACGACATCCTACCTAATTTCTGAAGGGCCACTTTGAATCGGTTCCTGCATGATTTGGGGTTGGAATATGAAAGAAGTGGTAACAATTCTGTACTAATAGAAAGAGAACATATCAGATTTGTCGTCGAGGCTTATGGACGACGAAATGGAAGGAAATGTAACCTTATCAGATGACAGAGAAGAAGCATAAAAGTAACTGACATATTTAAAGCATATTTTAAGCTTTTATCATTGCATGCCTCCCATTTGGTTTGTTGTAATATATATTTTTGTCTGCTAAATCGTGTTTTGAAATAGTACAGTAACAACTAAAAGGAGGAGTAAAAATTAAAATGCATGCATTCAAAAATTCAAGCTCTTAAAATAGAATTTAATAGCAGTGTAGATAGTTCTGTATTAATGATATATCATCTACAGTACAATATCAAACCGGCAGACCAGTCACTGCCGTGGCCGATGTTGCAATTGTACGTAAGGTACATATGGCAACAGGGCGCCCCATAAGACCTGCACTGTCTTCTTAGCTCAAAATTAAAAATGAAAATCCTGTAGGTTCCCTCATTCCACTTCTATTCTGTCATCTATCATCGAGAGGTAAAGTCTGTTTAGTTAACGCATGTGCAGTTTGGAGTCAAAGGAACCTGAGCCTCCCGCCCACTAATGACCGTCATAAATCTATCTCCACACTTCAGAAATGGAACATTGTCGTTGAGGACCAATAGCAACCCTGATTTTCTCGAAGTGACAGTCGCATGTCTACTCCACGTGGAGTCTCAGTTGCCAAAGTCCAACTTCCACTTGATATGTTTCATTACGTGCAGAAATTCGTTGTGTGTCACGATGTGGAGACCGTGAGAGGGAAATACAGTGGTAAATGCAAATGAAGTAGTAGATAAATTTCAGACACGTGAAAATAATCAAAGTGAAGACAGAGTGAATAACTGGGCCGAGTTAAGCCATAAAAAAACCAAAGTTATACCGGGAACTATTTCTAAGCAAATTCAAGCGCTTGTTTTGAACACATATAAATATGTGCTGACAATCTTGGTAAGGGTTCGTGCAATGAACCTCATGACAAATTCTGGGTATTCACAGAAAACAGTAAGAAATATTGTGACGAAAGGAATACCAAAGACGGCGACCAAGTGTGAAAACAAAAGGAAACGTTTCTCTAAAGTAGATAATTTCACGCGCGATTTAATTCGTCGAGAAATTTATAGATTCTATGCAAAAGGGAGAGCTCCCACCTTAGACGAATTGGTTGCACATTTGCAAGAAATTTGTGATTTTCCTTATGGGCGCTTCACTTTGCGCGGTCTCCTAAAGGAGCTGGGTTTCAAGTACCGCACTTTGAATAAGATCAGGGTTATTATGGAATCCAGTAGAACTGTATCTTGGCTATATATATGTGTGTGTGTGTGTGTGTGTGTGTGTGCGCGCGTGCGCGTGTGCGTGTGTGCGTGTGTGTGTGTGTCAAAACTAAGGAAGTTTCGCAGTAATGGACATAAGATAATTTATTTAGACAAAACCTCGTACGACACCCATGACGTATCGAGAAAGGTGGCAACCTTGCAGAAAGATCTGGGAGAAGAAGGGTTGGGGTTGTAAAACGATTATAAGGGTTCGTCAAAGGCAGAGGCCGACGTGCACACGCGTTAACTAAACAGATTTTAAGAGTTACTGGTCACCGGACGCCTCTAACTAAAAAGTAGATCCATTGTTTGGTCACACGAAGTTCCTCTGAAGGTTGCAAAAGACCTTACAAGGAGAAATTAAAAGTACAGAAATCATTGTAACTTTTTTCACTCTGCATGTCTGTTATTTAAAGCATTGGTTTTGTTGCCAGTTACATAAATCTTTATTCGCCCTTTCTTGCTTCCACAGTAAACACTGGTGATACATAAAACCTTGGCTTACGGCAAAAATATATTTAGGCATACAACCATCAAGACCTAAAGTTGAATTACCTTTCAGGCACTTATCAGTTCTGATGACTGAGAAACCACTCATTCGGGGAGGACAGCCCTATCTGAATTTGAACTACGGACCTCCCGCTTTCGTACCAATGCTTTAATGATCTCTGGTGGTGATATAGGGTGTGCGTGTAATTGACTAGCAGAAAAAAACTAGATGAAACAAGTCTTTAAGTAACAATAAGCGTTGAATACAATAGTTTCGTGAATTCTGATTTCTAAGCTTTTAAAATGCGTGCTTTTCATTTCTTATTTCCAGTACAGAGGACCACTGGCTTCCCCATCCTTGCCTTTTGTGGGGTAAACAAAACCCATTAATCCCTCCTCTTCCCCCTGTCTCATGTGACACGTGGAGCATTTCATCTATTCAAGCGCAACGAGGCAGCAAAAGAACAAATATGTCAGTGAAGAATCTACAGCTTAAAATAAAATGCAGAAAACGTTCCTTTGTAGCTCCAGAAATTTAATGGAGGATAATTTGAAGTACTTTCAGCATAACAGCGCCTTGATGCTATTTGAAGAACGACGAACAAGTGAAAAAAAGGTAATCTGGAAATGTTTCAAGGCATGGTCGTGGGCCGTAGATATTCCGTAACATGTTCCTCCGCCAGTTGCTAAAGAGAATGGCTCAAAATAATCCTGAGACGAATTATACTTGTTAAAAACAAAATAACTACAGCACTGCACCCAAACATGTGATAATGAGATTTCACTGAAATTGCCCGATTTTGAGATACCTTAGTAAAAAGCGTTTTAGAAAAGGTGGCCTCGCGCCTGTGAATGAATAGATAATTCAAAAAACAAAACTGGTTAAATCCAAAGTTGGTATACCTTCCAAAGATATGATACAAAGATTTTCAAGAGAATCTCCCACCCCACACTTCTATTGAGTTTTTTTTTTCGATCTAATAAAGAAAGCTTATAGTTTTATTCAAATACCGCGCATTAATAATTTAATATAATACCGTATATTTAATAATTTAACATCATAATTAGGTAGTTAATTAAATGAATTATTTTAATAATTTCATACGCGGTATTTTAATTAAAATAGAAGTTTTTTTTATTAGATCGAAAATTAAAAAACTCAAGTAATAGCTAGTGTGGGGTGGGAGATTCCCTTGAAAATCTTTGTATTATATCTTTGAAAGATAAACCAACTTTCATATTTAACCAAGGTGAAAAGATGTTCAAGGGAACCGAGGTCCATAGAGCTTAGAGTTACCAGACATTCATCTTTCAGGATAAGGGAAAACCGTATCACCGTGACCGAGATTAGAACTAGGAACCTCTTGAATGTGACGCTACCACCACGCTACAGAGACAAGCCAATGTCCTCCAACGCCAAGTCACATCGGACCATGAATGAAATGTTCAAATGAGTCCAGGGTCCATAGAGCTTAGAGTTACCAGACATTCATGTTTTAGGATATGGGAAAACCGTATCACGCTGACCGAGATTAGAACTAGGAACCACTTGAACGAGATGCTACCACCACGCTACAGAGACGAGCCAATGTCCTCCAACGTCAAGTCATATCGGACCATGAATGAAATGATGTTCAAATGAGTCCAGGGTACATAGAGCTTAGAGTTACCAGGCATTCATGTTTCAGGATATGGGAAAACCTGATTACCCTGACCGAGATTAGAACTAGGGACCAGGGACCTAACCACTAAGCTACTTTGGCGGGAGTAATATCCTGTGATTATTTTAAATAATCTTGCATAAGTGGTAAATTTTAAACGATAAAAGAAAACGTAACACAATTAAATAGATTTCTTTAAAATGCATTTTACTTCAGATGACTGTTACAGAAGGTATTTCCGGGATATATATGTTGTCTACACGTGTTTGTTCGCGACTGTATGGAAAGAGTATGACATTTGAAGAGCAACATACAGCATCGAGTTGCTACACATTTCAGCTGTTTATTCTCCTTTTGTATCTAAAACAAAAGTTAATGTATGATGGTAACTTTTCTGTAAATATTTATCTCAAAATTAAATAGACAAATAAGCTTTCACAAGAATAAATAAATACCCACTAAAGCTTGAGAATATTAACACATCAGATTTTTTTAAAGCATGTCACTTTGCACTTTGAAATGTGCACTACTTCACACAATCGTAGCTCCTATACTGTTTACTGTAGAGAGAAACTTTAGGACATCTTTCAGGGAAGGTGTGTTTTAAACGTGGCAACATTTTTAGGTATGGAAGCATCCAAATATCTAGGAAATGTTACTTTTAGTTTGTATACTTTTACTTTATAATTTTTACAATGAATATTTTTTTTCGAATGACATTCAGTTATTCCTCTTTTGTCAGAAACTATTGAATATAGCTAAATGAAATCGTGATACGATGAAAATGGCCCATAGTTACATCACTGATCTACTTCGGTGTTAAGCTGGTTAGCTATATTTTAAACAATTAATTACCGATAGGTTAATAAAACGTGTAATCAATAAAATAATCCTATCTTTCTTAACTATGAAACAAGAGATCGTTATAATAAGAAAGCATACGTCTATAAAATTCAGTAAGACGTCTTATATTAACTCGTGAGTTATGGATGAAGCACTTTTTAACACTTGATAGAATAAGTCCTTTAAAATCCCCCTAAAACCTTTTAGTTTTGATTTGAATGTAAATGCCATTATAGCAAAGGAACTGTGACAATTTGTACTTTTGAACTGCTAAGTATTTTATAGGGGCTTAGAATTGAAGTTTGTCATACCTGAACGCCTCAGGGACATAGCAGTGTTTCTATCAGGGACTCCATAAACCGCAAATATTCGGAAGAAACACTTTTGCTAAGAAATTCCAATAAGTTTGTTTCTTTTTTTACTTCTTGTGCAAAACTTAATGCAGAGTTTCTAACTCAGCCTGCAGCAGTTATTCAAACTTATATATCACTAAAATTCATCTCAAGTTAATCATCAAAGCATAAAAAGGAATGCCACAGAGAGCTACTGATACGAATGGTCTGTTTAGTTAGAAACTCTATCAGTGTGAGCAAAATAGCTTTGCCTTTACAATTTCTAGTAAATATTATATGCCAGACTTCCGTAATGTGTTACATGTAGATACTTGTTTCCTCGGGTACGGTCGGGCGTCTACATTTTCACTACCACATAGTGATTCATATAGAACTGGCACATTCCTTTCTTTAATTATTCCGTTGGAAGTTCATTCAATGGTACAATTTCAGCACGAAATTTAGCAGAACGTTCTGGAGTTTCGATTTCTTGTCACTAGATGCGCAGATGTTTATGTTTTATTCCTAATTACTATTGTTGGCAGCTGTTTTCCACATTTTACTCTAGTCGACATGAAAATGCAGTACACATTAAACCAACGACTCTTCTTTGTGAAACAATACTGGATTACGAATTCAATTACAGTTACTCAAAGGGCATACCAGAGAGAATTTGGTGTTTGCAATCCTCCCAAAAGAAACAATACTGGGACTGGTAAATAAATTGGAAACAACTGGATCTGTGGTGAGTGAAAAAGGCAAGCATCGTTCATCTAGGCTTCCCATTTAAGAGCACGACTGGAGCAGTCACCCAAAAAACCATTAAGACGTTTGTCGCAGGAGACAGGGTACACCTACTCAATGTGTCAGAGAGCTGCGAAAAGTGCAAGCCTAAAGCCATATAGGGTTACGGTTGTTCATCAGCTACAGGAATCAGATAAGGATAAAAAAATTGAATTGTCGTTGGTTTCAGACATCCATTGTGCAAACTTTTGCCATATTGTCCATCACATGGTTCACAAATGAAGCATGGTTACATTTATCCGCTTAGGTGAACTCACAGAACTCTCGCCATTGGGCCATCGGAAATCCCAGGCGACCGCAAAGTGAGATTTGTAGTGGGCAACACGGCGCTGGGGCGGGGTTTCTCCGGGACCTCCGGTTTCCCCCGCCATCTCATTCCACCAGTGCTCCATCTTCATCTACTGTATCATCAGTGTCACAGCCTGCGGTGCCGTATGTAGTAAAAGCGGGCGTTAAACATTACACATTTCGTTTCATTTTCCACGTCATTCAAGAAGCACCTATACACCCGGTTAAAATCGGAGTTTGGTGCGCAATATCCGCACAGAGAATAGTGGGGCCATTTTATTTTTAACCAGACTGCGAACACTGCAGAGTACCGACTGATTTTCATGGAGTTTGTTGAGCAACTGGGCGATGTAGAGCTGAGTCAAGTATATTTTCAGCAAGATGGCGCTACATGCCATAAATCAAATGAATCCATGGAACTAATTGCAAGTTTCTTTGACGACTGGATAATTTCCAGGATCTTGTAGCCACGAGATCTCCGGATCTGACATTACCGAACTTCTTTCTATGGGGTTACTTCAAAGAGAGGGTTTACGCCACACGTCCCCAGACATTGGACGACCTGAAGTGCATCATACAGGAGATTCAAGCTATTGACAAGAGTCCTCCAACGAGTGGCTTAACATGGAACGATGTGTTGAGTTGTGCCTTATGCAAGATGGAGGACATGTTCAACATATGCTATAGAGGTAAATTATCTCCCAAAATTCCTCAACATTTTAGGCATAATAAGTTGTCGCTAGAATAATTCGTTTTGAAACAATGAAAGAAATGTGACAGTTCTATATAAATCACTCTGTAGTTCGGCACCAAATGATGGTAGTGATGTCCCCACCTAATGCTTATTCGTGGATGAGGGGTGCCGTCAGAGTCGCTCACCGCGGCTTGGTCCTGCCTTTCCTAGAATTACGTGTGGTGCATTTACTTTATAAGTTTACTAGATATCTGTACACTTTAGTCTTAACATTTCTGACCTCTTTCTTGAGTTCTGCTCGTCCTTTTGTGACAGCATTCTTTGTAGTTCCTACATAATTAACAAGTGGCACTTAAAATTGTAAATGATTTGTGAACCCATTTAGGGTCGTTGTTTTCTCATAAACGTTATCCATTCATTCTGAGTGTTAGGACATAATTATATCATTGCTGCATCATCACAAAGAACAGAAACTGTAGATCTGAAACGCAGTAAGAAGCTTCACAAGCAGAATGTTCAAATTCGACTATTTGTTTAACACGATCCGGAAATACAAGTGTTTACTAAATTATATTTTCTGCATTATTCCTACGACAGCCTTTGCGTGGCTTCATTCCCTCCGTAATAATGAGAATCATAAGGAACGATGCAAATACGTTGATTTTATTACTGTATTTTCCTATACAACCGTAAAATCCATTCATAACACAAGAACTTGGATATCCAAGATAAATTATAATAAAGCCAAATGTTTCGGTTAATTTTATATGTTCCATAATTAATTTACATATAAGTGTATAAAGCATACTTCCCTACTTATTAATATTGAAATCTGTTTAACTTTCTCGTCCAAAAAAGGAAAATTTTGGGATAACATGATATTTACAATATCCAATGCAGTAAATGTGGAAAATTTATATGTAAAATAAGTGGGGATTCCATTCTAAAAGATTCCTTGAAGATCTTGCCATTAATACGCGTGTTTACGGAGTTGAGGAATTTCTAGTTATGTTAGCAGAAAGAAAAATAGCACTGTAATGGTCATTTAAAATACCATTAGATATTCATCGAGAAACCAAAACGATCTGCGAAATTCCGATTAGTTTTACTTTAACGTAGATAGCAGATTTATGCCGTAACTTTCAATTCTTAGAAGTTCCATACTGTCGAAATGAAATGAGGGGGAGGCACTGCGTATGAACATTTTACGATGACGATAAACGTTTTATCGTCTTGGCTATCTCACAGTCGATGCATGTAACGCCTACTTCAGCGCTGTTGGCACAGAAGCTGAAATTGTAAATGTCGTGAAATTTCATTTTTTCTGCTATTTATTCTTGGATCTCATTGCAACACCGGTCTCCGATAATTAGCACAAACTCCTCTGAACTATCTTTTGCTCTGTTCTGTTCATTTCCTCTTCTCTGCGTCATCATTCCTTTATTCAGACGCCCTTCATTGACTTATTGCTGTCAAAAATTTATATTTTTAACACTTTAATGTACTTTAACCTCCTTTAGCTACTAGGGATTACTCACTGAGAACTTTGATTTGAGAAACAGTTTCTAAATTACACATTTTAAGTAAATTTATATACTACATATTTAAAAAAAATACATTAACGTACTTTTAAGCCAGTTTCTATGTTTTACGGTGCGTTTTGCTCGGCTGTAGTATTCTTAACTTTCTCAACATTTAAAATGGATGCAATTTTAAGTTATCAAAGTGCAACTTTGGAGCAGTCGCCACACTCATTAGTGTTATCTTGCTATACAGTTACTAATTCAAGACAAATGTGTCATTCAACTTTAGTTACGTACTTTTTTTTTTTCAATAGTTGAAACTCAGAATTTAACAAATATTATTTAAAAGTATATTTCTTATTAAACTTATTTTCGAACTTAATAAACAACAGTCTGAAATGGTAATAGAAAAGTATAAGCAGTGCATAGTAAGATTTTTTAACAATCTCAATTTTTATTTTAAAACCATAATAAAAGAAACACATGACACTCATGTATATACATTTTGCAACCACGTTTCTTTACAAACACAAGGGGTGTAAAAAGTTATAAATACAAGTAAAATACTTTAAATTATGAAAAATATGCAGATTGGTCCATTTAAACAAACTCACACTGACTTAGCAATACGCAATTACTTATTTTTTGACCCAATATATTTTCCTTGTGCAAAGTATTTGTGTTAGAACCAATGGCATCTTTGTAGTTTTTTCTTCCTCTGCAATTTTTCTCCTATCAACACTTTGCAGGTTCTTACATTCTAACTCAATACATCGAGGCTTCTGTCAAGAAAGAAGGCATTACATCTTATTCAGTTTCTTCTTAAATTTACTTATATAAAGTAAAAAGTTGCCTTTTTATCATCCTTCTAAGTCCGAATTCTATTGGTTTACTTTAGAAACTGTTTAAAGCAATCTACCTCGGAAATTAGCAGTTGCAGCCTTTCAATTATTAACAGAACATATTTCTATGGCTAAACATTTACATAATCACAATATACGAGTCTCCAGTCTGTCCACTATGCAGTCTAAATGAAAAAATGGATTATAATCATTTTCAAAATCCACACCAGTTCAAAATGCACAAAATAATGACTTATTGCCACTTCTTACTCACAATTAAAATTTGGAAATAATCCCCCAATTTAGATTTCAGGTCTAATTAAGCTTGCTGATATTTCTCCCCGTGCAGATCGTAATTCTGAGATAATATTGATATTCGTTGCAGTGCGGTGCATGTACCATCTCATCTAATTCGATACGGTACATCAACTCTCGCATATTCATCATCGTTAGGCCTATCCCTACCTTATTTTCCTTGTAACAAACAAATCTCAACTACGCCATTTCTAACCTCCTCTTGTCTAATTGTCCTTAACTCTTTTATAATCCATTTTAATGTGGTGACTATAGAAAGTGTTCATCTCCACACAAATCCTATATTAGCAAGTGACATCTGATAAGCCATTGCTTCCAACTTGGCATCGAAGCATTCAATTATCAGACAAATTCAAATATTTCAGAACTGTATAGATAAATAATTACAAAGGTCTAGTGGATTATCATGATATACAAAAGTACACGAAGAATAGAAATATTTGCTGCATATCCGCAATCGCTAACAAAAGTCTGTCTTGATTGGGTTGGTGATGTACTTCAGCTCGTCTTCAATTTATGGCCGAGAATGGACTGCGAACGTGACATGAACTTGGTTGTCTGTGAGGATATATTAACCCAACCTCTAGAGCAAACAGACGACTACGGTACATCAACAACTCCAAGGAAAGTGAAGGTTGTTCCTGAAGATAACCATCATCTTCGATCATCTGGGGCTGATATACTGGGTACGGCAAATATCCAGAAGCTGTAGTAGGTACATCGTTCTTCTCATTTGGCACTATGCCACCCCTTTGAAATGCAAGCTATAGAGAAATCAGCTAGGCAATATGTGTTCAACAGAATGGTTTGTTAAATTCGTGATACTTAAGTCATCTTACTTTATTTTGACTATCAACCGTATCCCAATCAACTACAGTATGTCCCAAACTGCAAGTGGTACAGGAGTCTAAACAGAGTATTCAAAATAGGTTATCACTGGCTTCAAATAAGATGTTATACCATAACACACCATGAAAGTGTGAACCTAATTTCATTTATACATAAACTTTTATTTCCATCAATATTCATGGGTTTATTTGCTTTATTTGGAAGTTTTTCATTTTTAAATGTAACGTCCTCCAACATAAGTCATACCAGACCCCGGGTAAAATAGGATCCACATATCTTCAACTTACCCGATATTCATCTTTTAGGATATGGGAAATAACCTTATCCAGATAGCTCACCCTAGCCGAGGTTCAAACTCGGGAGCTCTTGAACGAGAGGCACACATCTATGTTACAGAGGCGGACTCTTAAATTTATTATCCTGACAATTATGACATTTACTGCAGGTTTTCTCGTGGTGTATATGAAAGCCAACATTACAGGATAAACAATACTTTACACTAAACTACAGTATTCCCAACCTTACAATAGGAAGTATTAGTTTCAAGTCAGTCACTAAATCAAATTCTGTTTTGAAATACAAGTTAATTAAATTACTTCTCAGTGATAAATATCACCTTGTATTTAATGGGAAACTGTGCTGCATAAAAACTACTTAAAAGCGTAGAAGCACTAAAACTAATCCCATTAAACGTGGGAGTTAAATGGCGGCAAACCAACAACAGGTTGACTTTTTGTAAGATTATGCCTCTACCTCCAATGTAACAACTACACTCGATTATTTTAGGAGTAATTGCTGGTATTGATGTCAACTGACCGAACAGAATGCCACCAAACGTAAACAGAGAGCACTCTAATGGGAGAAATATGTCAGTCTTTTTGTGAATTCCAGTAGCTCTGCGTTCCCAAACGATTAGCTAGTGGGGGTAAGGAAAGGAAGTGCAGAAGAATAGAAATCAACGGGCAAGGTTACAGAAAAGACTCGGAAGTTGGACCATGTGTGCCTTAGCGACCAGTATTCAATGTCAACAAACACTTGCTACCACCAATACAGCCGAGTATTAGCAACGCACACGGATTGGTGGAACTGTATCGTGTTTACACACGTAACTATCCTGTATACTATAAAATATATACTATACTATATGCTATAGTTGGGCAGAGCTTAACAGCAAATAAACGCAATGCCATCTGCCCTGAGCAATACATGTTGTATTAGCTTGTTTTGCACTAGGGTCAATTTATGCATGCGATTTCGTTTCGTGCGAGAAGTGCGATGCAAGCTTGTACACTGAGTTGTACCATACGAAGTGACAGTTGCACATTATTATGTAGTACGACCTCAGTATACATGGGTGTACTTGAGCTTGTTTTTGCATGTCCCATTATCACTTTGTCAACGAGACAGTTGAGTGAGTGAGTGAGTGAGTGAGTGAGTGAGTGAGTGAGTGAGTGAGTGTGTGAGTGAGTGAGTGAGTGAGTGCTGCCAGTTTGGGGAACCCAGAGTATACTTCTGGCTTTTCAGTATGATTTATGCTTTCATAAGTTGCTAATAGGGTCCGATTTTCGTCGTTCGGACACGGATCGTTTTATAGAAGAAATTTGTATTAAGAGATCAAATTGGAATGTTTTGTCAAACTTATAAAGATTGTGACAAGAACTGCATATCCCTGAACGCATCGTGCGCGAAATCTATAGGTACTGGTTATGAGATGCACACTCCAACGGCGTTTTCGTTTTTAGGAGTTTCACCCAGTTCAAGAAACGATCCTGGCTGCACGTATCACTATACACTTTTCAGACGAGAAAATGAGTTCCGTTCTAAACTGCCTGTATTGTCATTGAATGCATACAGATCATAGCATAGAATGGTGACAAAATAACAGTTTTGAATATGTCCAGCTTTTGGTTTGAGCGTTATGTTATCTAAGGGTGTCATTAAATTAACATTTGAAGCAATTGGTGTGACTGCGACCAAGTTGGTAGACAATAAACCAAGATGACAATTACATTAGCACTTCTGATTCGGTGCTGTTGGAAAGGAATTGCACAACTCCGATTAGGCAACACGTTAGTTAAGCATTTCATATCATTTTTTCACCAGTTCTTGAAATAACACATTTATTTTGATGAACAAGTATAGGGGTCTGATTTCTTTAATCTTCAGTGCAGGTACAGTGAAGCATATCAATATAGTGATACTGCAAATGATCTTTCTGGTTTCAAACACGTGTAACTTGTGTTCAACAATACTTTCAAACAAACTAGTAGGGCCAATGGAAAGAGGAACTCAAAAGTTTTGTTTATAATATCACAGTTGGCAATAATGACTTCCAATATAACATGGCTGGTAGGCGAGCGTTCTGAAGTGTTAATAAATCTAATTGTTTTTCAACGAACAAGAACTGGCATCGATCCCCTCAGTGCCATCGGTTTTTTAGTGCTACTCATAAGAAGATCCATTTGTAAGAAGAAATCCCGACATCAGATGGTTTGAACCTGCTGGTAATGGCGATAGTTGGCCTTCAGATCTGACATCCTTGACTTGTGGGAGAGGATTACTATGAAGATGTGTACAAACAACCCCTTCTCAGATCGTCCTTGATCTAAGACCACGATACTAGAAGGTACCTGGACTACAGGCTTGGTGTGTACTGTCCATCTAACACAGAGTCCGATATGACTTAACGTTGGAGGACGTAAATTAAAAAAAAAAAAAAAAAAAATCTAATACAAAAAGACAAGACAAGAATGTGTAGCGTAATCACTTTTACTGTCTGCATGTTTTATGCTCCCATCCGGATATGATGCTAGAAAATACACAGTGTTGTCATAACTCACCCATAGATAATATCTATCACTGCAGATACTGAAATGTGCATTAGATCAGACAGCATGGGCGACTCAATGCACTCTCATACACTCATTCTGAGGTAAACAGATCCACTACTATAACAGTGGAACAGTTCAAGCCCCTATCCCTCTTCAGGCCTAGCTTGCCTTCTTGAGGTAGATAGACGGTACTATGCTACCGAAGGAACATCTGAAAGGGACTGTAACAAAACATTTAGTTTCTACTGTAACTAGTTTCATACTCCTTAAACGCAAGCTGCAGGTGTTGGAAATTAGGTCATTTGTTGTAACCTATATACAAAATGGCCAAGAAAGTCTCGAAGTCCCGAAAACAAACAGGTGATCATCTGTTGAGAGATAAGAAATGATATGCTAAAGCGCGGAGTGGTTACACGCATTATTTATGTCAGGACCTATTCTCGAGCCCGGCACACAGTCCGCCACTGCGACATGGACACACCGGATGCGGCAGGTGGAAGAGTTCCAAGCTTCTTGCATTCCACACTTGCTGGAGCAAGGGTGGTTTTTTTTTCCGTCTCTTTAAAGGACTGTTGTTCCCACCATTCTCGCCTGCCCGTCGACCTTAGGTACTTCCGCTACAATAACGCAAGGTGTTCACTCGCTCCCATGCTGCTTCTTGGAAGCACCTCTCTTCATGACCCGACGCCTGCTTTGTTCTGTGCATTAACAAGACGAGGGTGCAGCATCCTTACGTGACATCACTGTATCAAATAGTTCACGTACTAAAACGGTGGTTCCCACACGCCTCTATCGGGTACCTTGAGAAGTTTGCACACCAGGCACAGATTGTGTGCTATGTTCACATCACTTTCTGTAGCCATTGTCATCTTTCGCCTACAATTATTATTATTATTATTATTATTATTATTATTATTATTATTATTATTATTATTATTATTATTATTATTATTATTATTATTATTATTATTATTATTATTATTATTTACAAAAGTTTATTTTCTTATCTACTTAGTGTTAAATCCTCCTCAGCAAAGCGGAAAGATTCTGCGACATAAAATTTATAAGCGTAAAATGTTCAAGGTAGTAAATGTATAAACAAATTTCCCGCCTCTATAGCATGGTAGTAGCGTGTCTACCTCGCGTTCAAGAGTTCCCGAGTTCGAATCTCAATCCGGATGAGCTATCTGGTTAAGTTTATCCTGAAGGACGAATATTTTGTAACTCGGTCCCTAGGCTCATTTGAGCATCAATGAATGAACAAATGTGTAGTATTTAACGCCCGCTTTTACTTACATAGGCACCGCAAGGCGGTGACACTGATGATACATGAGATGAATAGACACTGATGATACATGAGATGAATATGGAGCACCGGTGGAATGAAATGGCGGGGGAAAAACGAAGATCCCGGAGAAAGCCCTCCCAAGCGCCGTCCACCACAAATCTCACTTTGTGGTCACCTGGGGTTGAACCCGGACCGCCTTGGTGTTTGAGCATCAAGTCATCCATTTCATTCATCATCCGATATGACTACAGTTCGTCTGGTTTATCTTGAAACACGGGAATTAGAGAGCGCAATATTGCCCGCTTGTATGTAACCCATGACTGCCTAAATTCCACATGGCATCCTTCTATGTACAGTTTGTCTGGTTTATCTTGAAACATGGGAATTAGAGGGAGAGGCGGGGTAGGGATGGAGAACGCATTATTACCCGCGTAGGTAACCTATGACTGCTTAATCCCACACCGCATTACTTCCATGCAATATTCCGATTGATTCCGCGTGATTATATTGTAGCTATCCCTTTAATACTTTCAAGCACAGTGGTTTAAAAACTACTGGTAGATGGCGGTAGTGTAGACATACCGTTCATTATGGATTATTTGGAAAGTCATACGTATTGTTTAGTCATACACTGATAGTATTGATAATCATACATTGTCCAACATATCAATTAATCCGTCTTTTCCCCAGTACATCTTTTCTACTTCCTTCATTGATTTGTGCCAATATTAGCTCCACAGCATTCGTATCGCAATGACACGGAGGTAAGGTATGTCAATTTAATTCAGCTATGGAGTCGATTGTATACAGTTTGAACTTTTCTATGTTTCTCTTAATTATTTGGTACAACACAGGCTTTGATACCTTATTTCCATGATTACCATATTTCACTGTCAATATAAAGCACTGTTTGTAAATAAGGAAGCCCTAAACTGGTTGCAGCACCTGTCGCTGTCTAACGGAGACTAGACAGTCGCGGATAGCAGTGGCAAAGTGTTTACTAAACTTTCCACCCCTCCCTTGTCAGAGGGAGGGGTAGAGCTAAGTAGGTCATGTTTCAAGATAAACCAGACGAATCTTAAACGTTGGAGAACGTAAATGATATATAAATTACTTGTAAAATGTTTCGAATTTCTTTTTATTGGAAACCTTGAAAATCTGGTAGCATTTCTTGTTGTCACACATGCCTAAGCTACACGTAGATTCCTTACTTTAGGCTCCATGACACAAATTATGAACAAAAACTAACTCAAACTGAAAAACTTACATACTGCAATCATAGATCTGTCAGGGAGTTGACTTTAAAATTCCTGTCGTCCATTACTGACTGCTCGTGCCCAACAGCTGCGCATTATTAATGGTACAATCAAATTTAAATCCTCTCGCTATGCATTTTATTACAACGCAGTGAAGGGCGACCATCATTATAATGGACAGACACACAGATAAGCTCTGGCATATCATAACACTATACCAATAAGCGTGGTACATGGCAGACCACATGCCCGCCTCGGTAGCGTAGATGGTAGCGTGTCTGCCTCACGTTCAAGAGATCCCGAGTTCCAATCTCGGTCAGGGTGAGTTACCTGGATAAGGTTTTATCCGGGGTTTTCCCTTATCCTGAAAGACAAATGTCGGGTAACTCTGAGCTCTATGGACCCCGGACTCATTTGAGCATCATTTCACCCATTCCATTCATCGTCTGATATGACTTAATGCTGGAGGACGTAAAATTACTTTAAAAAATGGCACAGCACTGAGGTGTATTGACTTTCAGTGACGATCGCTGCGCACGCTCGTTACCTTGTTTACTATAGTATTAGTAACCTGACATACAGTAGGTGATGAAGCACAAACAAAGCACTTGGGAGCTGTGTGATATGAAAGGTTACTCTATTATGTATATAGGCAAATGTAGATTATCACTGAGCCCTCCCGTTTTGTCGCTTGACACAAAAGGATTCCGATTACCTTTTCTTTCACCTTATCACAATATACAATCACATTATACATGATTTCTCGCGCCTGTCGATGTATGACACGTTACTGTGATTGCATTTGAACAGAGTGTACACAGAGTGACTCCCCGTATATGTGCGATAGGCTTTCGTAAACGACGCGTTATTTCACTTTCCTTCCGATACGCTTCCACGCTTTGCCATGTAGAACATTTAGTCTGTAATCTTAAGTTACAATATAATGCAACAGAATTTAATGTTTCGTCATATCCCTGGTGAACTATTGAGTGGATGTTGCCGCAAAGCTCTAAACAAGACAACTTTGCCGTAAGGTTGTAAACAAGTCACCGTTCCCTTACATTTGATGGAAAATCCGTAAAGGTTGGAAAGCAAGCATATCTGAAACTGAAATTTTACGGATGAATGGCGTCTGGTTAAATCACCAGGGGCAACTCCAGCTAAGATGCACAAAGTGACGTTTTCTCTAGCTGCTCTGATTTCCACAGTCATTAATTCCGTTAAGTTCTCTATCATAATTACGGTTTACAATGTAATTCGATGAACTACAGCTCACGGGTTTTTTTTTAAACAGTGGTGTCCTCGTTCTCAACGAAGAACTGATGTCTGACAGATAATCACTTGTCACTAAATAGCACATATGTATTAGCAACTAAAGACTACATTAATCACTAAGTTCATGACACTATTTCTTAGGATACCGAACTTCACCTACCGACAGTGGCGGCTCATGCTGAAAAATAAGAATGTGCTGCGGGAAAAAGTAAGTCCAGGTACCGATGTTTCTTCATAATATAAGCAGAATTTCTAATTCCTTTCGCTATTTGCTCAATTTTTAGTTCGGGTATTGGTCGCCCTAACATTTTTATACTAAACCTTTCTTTTAATGATTGCCTTGAAAGAAGAATTTTCAGAAGTTCATTGACCGTGTTCATAATATTAAATTACTCGTACACTAAATAAAGTGAATTTATAACATGTTACACCAAGAAATACTTGAATACAATGCGAGCACGCGAACCACATGCACTTATTACGGGGGATTCCCGTTATGGTCGCGGGAATGGAGTATCGTGCCAACATGATAGATGCATCACAAACAATCTGCCCTGCGATTTAATAACCATCAGGTATTGGATCTGTTACGTAAGAAGGATGGAATTAGTTCCTCGAACTAAAATATAAAGCAATGATAGATTGTTAAATTATTTTCAAAGCATATTCAAGTTCTACAGCTATAACTATGACTGTTGGTAGCCCTGCTTCACTGTGTAGCGAGCCCGATGGTAGCGTGTCTGCGTCACGTTCTAGAGGTTCCTAGTTCGAATTTCAGTCAGGGTGAGTTACCTGGATAAGGTATTTTCCGGGGTTTTCCCTTAACCTGATAGACGAATGTCGGGTAACTCTAAGCTCCATGGACCCCGGACTCATTTGAGCATCACTTCACCCATTCCATTCATCGTCCCATATGACAACGTTGGAGGACGTAAATTACAAGGGAAAATAACTGTGTAGCGAATGATCACCACGCAACACTCAGCTGCAGCACGCATTTGTGCGAAAATCTAGGAACTTAGGACATCAGGGAGGCAAGAGGGGAGGAAGGTTTTACGCATGCGCAATACTGATTACCGAGCTTGCTGGCTCTCAGCAAGTTGAAATCAAGGATGCGTTCCATTAGTTACGCTGATGTTTTCCATGCATCAAGAATTCATTATTGGTCGCACTCGATTTCTTATACTTAAAATAATGTATTGTTACTTATATGGTATTTTAACATTTCTACATTGTGATTTATAAAACAGAATAGACCGTGCTGCAGCACTGGACCACGTATGGACGAGCCGCCTCTGCCTATCATAAATGGTATAAATTAACGGAGAGTAGTACGGCTCTCTTCTACTGCAAACAATTATGTACTTAGACACTTATGATGCAAATGAAAGTGGTTTGGAACCTCTTACTTAGTGTAGAGGAACTATTTGCATTTCACTTGAAAAGTTCATATTGAAAATACACGTGTTGAAATTTGCTGATTAACTTTTATTATTATTATTATTATTATTATTATTATTATTATTATTATTATTATTATTATTATTATTATTATTATTATTATTATTATTATTATTATTATTATTATTATTATTATTATTATTATTATTATTATTATTATTATTATTATTATTATTATTATTATTATTATTATTATTATTATTATTATTATTATTATTATTATTATTATTATTATTATTATTATTTTGTAATTTACGTCCTCCAACGTTAAGTCATATCCGACGATGAATGGAATGGGTGAAATGATGCTCAAATGAGCCCAGGGTCCATGGAGCTTTGAGTTACCCGACATTCGTCTTTTAGGATAAGGGAAAACCCCAAAAAAAACCTTATCCAGGTAACTCACCCTGACCGAGATTCGAACTCGGGACCTCTTGAACGCGAGGCAGACATGCTATCATCTACGCTACCGAGGCGGGCTCCTGATTAATATGAAGATTGATCCACTACCCATTACATGGAACTATTTCATTCATTTCAACCACTCAGCCATGGTGCGGCCTATATATATATATATATATATATATATATATATATATAGTTACAGTTAAATTTTTCCAAATACGCAAAATTACTTTCAATAAAATGCCCTCACTTTGCTTGAAATTTTACCGAATTCATTTCTCATAAGCTAGTATATCATTAATATATTTACATGGCAAATAAAATGTATATTCTGAATTTTCTAAAATAGTCCGCTTAGTACTCTTCATTGGAAATTAATTTTGTGTAATTTTGCATAACGGATAAACTTAAGATATAAACAAAAGAGCAACAAGCAATAAATTTAGAAGTAATATAAAAATGAATTGGTCTTCCACACTAGCTCTGTGTAGGGCAAAGCTTAGATAGGTAGAATCACACCTATTATTAATGACCTAATAGATGTCTATGAAACCTGGGACTTAAATACCCCAGTATAGTAAGTGGCCACATAAGGCCACTGCTAGTGGTTTACCAGGAAAATACGAGTCAATTACAGAATTTAATGTCATGCTGATATGTTGCCATGGTAACTCAATGATTAAGAGCAACCGGACTGAGGTCGGGAGATCCGTGGTTCATATCCCGGGTATGCCATTAAATTTTTCAGCCTGACTACCTTTCCAAAATTTAAAGCTGTTTAAAACACACAATTTCTTTCTTTTACTCTCTTTATTTGCGTGAGGCATCTTGAGATATTTCCTAACGTCGGATTTTCTAACACTCATAACTTTTTGAAGTTGTCTCTCGCTGTATTCAGAAAGATTAAGTTGAGCATATTTCCAATCGCTTTTAACTATCTTACGTGCCGATTCGATTTCCTATATTTCCTTTGTAGTCAGTAACGAATCTGTGGTTATCTTCACTAACATCAAGTACCAAAATAAGATTTTGATGGTTAGAGAGTCATACGAAACAAACAACTAAGCGAATCCTATGGAGATACTACCTACCGGGATGGTATTTTAATTAGGAATTCCTTGTACTTGTTTCTGTAAACGCTGGAGTCTATGTTCCTGCGATATGGAATTACAATTCCTCACCTGCTGTTACTTAATAGATATCATTTCTAAAGCTGAACGTTTTACAATAGTAATGTTCAATTAATTGCCATTATGGCGGCGTTTTGGAAACGCGATAAAAGTTTCGTGCGGAACAATACGTAGTACTTACTTTGTATGGAAGCCGTCGAGTTCCTCGTGCTGTTCGCTGATGGATGCCTCCAGGTCCAGATACGCCCCGTAATCGCCATCTTTGTACAGTTGAAGTGCTGTGTCATCCAACTGAAAACAAAACAACATCGGTATTTTAGATACTACAGGAAGCCAGGTGCTCCATCATACATTTGTACATAAAGATACACTGATTTATAGTTCGCACTATAGTTTATATATTTTATGTCCCTGACCCTTCTATTATGTTCCCTGACAATGGAGAGTTTCGCATATACTGCCGTATATTTTTCCAAAATATAATTAACTGTATTAATTTTAAAAGATAATAGGAACTGAAGTTTAAAGGAAATAATTGAAGCTATGCCACTGAGTATAATTTCTTTTTGACTTTTCTATTTCCTACCTAGAGTAAAGTAGAGTTATCTTTTACATTTAAAACTTCCCTACCAAATTTCATCAGATATAGAAGTTTTGAGACTCACTTAGAAAGAAAGAAGGAAAGAAAGGAAATAAAAGAAAGAAATAAAAGAAATAAAAGAAAGGAAAGAAAGAAGGAAATAAAGAGGGAAAGAATGAAAGAAAGAAGAAAAGAAAGAAAGGAAAGGAAGGAAAGAAAGGAACGGAAGAAAAGAAGGGAAAGAAGGAAAGAAAAGAAAGAAAGAAAAGCCATTTTAAGAACTTGATATTTAAGTTAGGGTTCTTTTAACGAACGTCAAAGATTTTCAAGAAGATTGCAACCAAAAATTTTACTTGGAAAACGTTTGGGGTTTTATTTTATAAGAACAATTGCCCATATTTCAATTTAGAATAAAAAATAATCTTTGGCGTGGATAAAGTGTAAAATATATATTTTCTGGTTAAAATGTGTGAATTCTTCTTAATTCGGAATGGCCGTTATATAATTGATAAACCGTACGATATAAACGACATATAAGCAAAGTCTGGTTAAGCAAGCCTGTTTATTACACACAAGTTAGTTAAATAAAAGGTTTTCCCCCTATAGTTTACAACTTCCAGATATTACCTGTAGTTTGAATTTTCAAATATCTCTATTTTTTTCAACTTATAAGTCGGTGTTCTTTTTTCTCATACTCGTGCAAAGGCATTGGAATGTTAAAGTACGCCAATAGCGGCACGCTATTCAAAAATCGGAGTACAGTTCTGTCTACCGTATAGGTACTAAAATGAAATGTGAACTGAAAGTTTAGGTAAAAAGATACGGTTTTGTAAAAAATAGTCGAAGAATGAGTAGAGAAGGTTACATGTGACTGCAGCAAATAACGTTTTCACCTGACTCTTAGGGCATTTCTCCAGGAAACTTTAGGTCAATCACGCGCTAATAGGTCGGAAGAGGTGTGATCATTATGCACACTGGGAGAAGAAAAGATGACCCAGTACCCTAGTGTGCTTCACCTATGATCTGTGAGAGGGAGGAGTGATGGAAGGAATTCGAAGGGCGACCAGATCCTGAATACGACATGCGCAAACATGACCATTCCGATTTATGTGATACTTTTCAGCGCTGACAACGATCCCCTTACACCCTTACCACCTTAACCCCGGCACCCCGTCTGGAAGGGATACACAGTCTTATTTTTATAAGACAAGTGAAGGTCTACAGGTGGGGAGCTGCAATGATGACAAGTGCATATCTCCCTCTTTACCCTCTCCATATTCGAAACATAAACAAGCGTTCAAGTTTATCTCACCTCAGCGAAAACTTGCACATTTAAACTGTAATAGCCTACTTTACGAGCAAAAATAAGTTGTTCCCAGTACACATTCACTGCGTTGCAGCGTCCTCATAGGCGTATTTATTTTTTAAATAATTTATTAACGATTCTCTCAAATGAGATGATCGCATCAGCGGCACGGTGTACGGAATTTTTACCCACAAGCGCTAATGGACATGGTCCATGTCATTGTGTTAGTCCCCATTTTTTTATCTGCGGGGCTGGAGAGGGTCATCAACAAAACCACAGGACGTACCGACAATATCTGATCTTTAGAGTGTCAGTTTTCTATTATTATTTATTTTTTGAACTAAAATCCCAGATCATGAAGGACTTATTTCAAAGAGCTAAGGCTTCCTTCAAATAGCTGTTTCTTTAATCTTGCTGCCACAAAGTCTTTCATAACGATTTTAACCAAGTAGGCTAACAACGCACAAGGCAACTGAACGCTCAAACAACTAGCAATAACTGACCTGAGGAATAGGTGATTAACAGTGCAACCAATGTGGCAACCTTTGTTTTTTCCATAGCAACGACCTTCCCCTTCTCCTACATGATCTTTGCTTGTCAGTTGTAGATGGCAATTCTTGGACAGAGAAAAATCCCACATCCACCCCGCCAACCGTAACACATCGTGGCCTGGTCCTATAAGAATGAAACAAGTCCGCCAATGAAAGAAATTATGGATACAAGAAGGTCGTAGAAGAGAAACCACTCAGCATTCGCCTATCAACCGTGTCGCGTTATCTCGAAGGTACCTCACTCAGTCGGGCTTCCAAGCGACTCCGTTGCCTCTACCCGTCGCTATTGTGACTGAGGAGGCACTGTTACCTCAGGTTCCGCCTCGACGTGTATCCGTATCACTACTAAACTATGGAGTAGGTGCTGCATTTGGACTGGGAATTTGGGTTTTTCTCAGGGTTGGTGAACAATAAAATATTTACTCTTTTGTGCTGGCGGCGAGTTACGCGAATGTCTGCAGGTCTACAGTAATTTAGGCGCCACTAGCGGAATGTACTCCTAATATATACATACATACATATATATATATATACTCGAAGCTTTAAAATATTTAATCTGAAAATACTCTAAATATCGACGGATGCACCTCGCGCTTCTCTGGATACACATTCATAACGTCGCTTGATGCTGCTACGGCATAACAATTCTCCCTATCCTAGACTTGGCCCGCCTCGGTAGCGTAGATTGGTAACCTGTCTGCCTTACGTTCAAGAGGTCCCGAGTTCGAATCTCAGTCAGGGTGAGTTACCTGGTTAAGGTTTTTTCCAGAGTTTTCCCTTATCCTGAAATACGAATTTCGAGTAACAATAAGGTCAATGGACCCTGGGCTCATTTGAGCATCTTTTCATTCCATTCCATTCATCGTCCGATATGACTTAACGTTGGAGGACGTAAATTAAACAAAAAAAAAAAAAACAGCGGAAGTTGCCCAGTTACTTGCCCCAAAACCTAGCAGACATTCCGGAGAAACTATGCCTATGTATTTTATTGTTTAAAAGTTTCAAGATTTATACCATTTTATACATCTTTTATACATATGATACCTTCTGACAAATACCATTAAAATCATAAATATTTGCTATTGAAATAACTGTTTACGTAATTGTTAATTCCTGAATTATTAACATCTAATAATTTATGCTATTCTAGCACAATGGGCAAGCGGAAATATCGCTACAATCAGGGAGAACCATTCAAGGGCCAGAGTCACGCAGGTTATCTCCCTCGGTGTGCATTTGTTTTAGGAATCTTGACTTAATAAAACTGATTCCAAATAGTACATACAATGGAAAGGAATGTCCAAGCAAACAAAGCCCCCCCTTGTTAGTAACCAACAATGAGTGAGGTAATACGAAAGGCAACACTGGCCAGTGCTGTATGGTTTAGCCTTTGGCACGCGCGGCTCAAGATATTCCTGGACACTGTGTTTATTATTCTTCAGAGAGTAACAGACTATACTCCTAAATTAATACTGATTTATATTTGCGGAAGAATGTCTCCCTAATTTACTTCAAGTGCTTCTTCTTGGCTGCAGTATGTTTTGCTGCTGTCTCCGTCCTCATCATTGGTGTCAGCTCAGCATGTAGCACAAAAAGCTTACTGCACTTCCGAACAGCTGCTCCTTATTCTCAATCATATACCTAGCTAGACAAAATACTGCATTGCACTCAAAAAAATCCCATGTACAGATATTAAGAGGCCAACTGCATTAAGGAAATGCACTCAGAGAAAAATATCTTTGTAGCGTAACAGCATAATTAAAAAACTGAATTCTTGAATAATGCCAATTTAATATCTTCCTAAAATGCGACACAGAGCTCTGCAAGAAATTGCCCCATCCCAAAATACCCTTAAATGAAAACAAAAACGAAAACTTTTATCTACTAAAAAGCGCTTCTAATGATTTTGACTAAAATAGCGGTAATACTTTAAATATATTTACATGATAAAATGTGTATCTTGAATTTTTTGGGAATACACTGGAAGTCGTCTTCATTCCGAGAGAGTTTTCTATAATGGATAACCAACCATAAGAGATAGACAAAGCTTTACTAAACCCAGATGCACACAAATCTTAAATCACTTTAAAACACATTTATTATAAATAACGTTTCTGTGGCAGTCATTCCCGAGATACATTATTGCTTTGAATTTTTCCAATAGTTTCGTCATTTTTAAAATGTCCGCCGCCTCCGTAGCATAGATGGTAGCGTTTCTGTCTCACGTTCAAGAGGTCTCTAGTTGTAATCTCAGTCAGGATGGCCAGGTTTTCTCTTTTCCTGAAAGATGAATGTCTGTAACTCTAAGCTCTATGTACACTGGACTCACTTGAACATAATTTCATTCATCGTCCGATATGTGTATGTGTGTGTGGTGTTTAACGCCCGCTTTTACTACATAGGGCACCGCAGGCGGTGACACTGATGGTACATGAGATGAAGATGGAGCACCGGTGGAATTAGATGGCGGGGGAAACCGGAGGTCCCGGAGAAAACACGCCCCAGCGCCGTGTTCTCCACCTTTGCGGTCGCCTGGAATCGAACCAGGGCCGCCTTGGTGAGACCTATCGTCCGATATGATTTACCGTTGGAGGACACTGGCCCGTCTCTGTATCATGGTGGTAGTGTCACGTTCAAGAGGTCCCTATTTCTAATCTCGGTCAGGGTGACCAGGTTTTCCCTTTTCCTGAAAGATGAATGTCTGTAACTCTAAGCTCTATGCACACTGGACTCATTTCAACATCATCGTCCGATATGACAACTTTGAAGGACATTGGTGCGTCTCTGTAGTGTGGTCGTATTGTCACATTCAAGAGGTCGCTAGTTCTCATCTCGGTTAGGGTGACAAGGTTTTCCCTTTTCCTGAAAGATGAATGTTTGGTAACTCTAAGCTCTATGTCCACTGGACTCATTTGAACAGCGTTTCATTCATCGTCCGATATGACTTAACGTTGGAGGACATAAATAAATGTTTAAAAATACTGTCGCTATTCACTTGTTTCTGGCGATATAATGGAACGAGCAAATAAATGAAATGTGTAGTGTTTAACGCCCGCTTTTACTACATACGGCACCGCAGGCGATGACACTGATGATACATGAGATGAAGATGGAGCACCGGTGGAATGAGATGGCGGGGGAAACCGGAGGTCCCGGAGAAAACCCGCCCCAGCGCCGTGTTGTCCACCACCAATCTCACTTTGCGGTCGCCTGGGATCGAACCCGGGCCGCCTTGGTGAGAACCAAGTGGTCTAACCACTGAGCCACGGCGTGGCCATGGAATGAGCAGGGAACTTAAGGTAGCATATAACGGCAGTTTTTAAACTTTTCGCTATCACTATTCCATTTTAAATGCAATGAACTTATTTCTGGAAATGTTTATCAAAACTTGAAGCACATAAAATGAAATGCTTTTGCCAGAATAATGTGTAAAGGCAACAAAAATAAATAAATAAATAAATAAATAAATAAATAAATAAATGATAGTGTATATGCGTATGTAACATCCTACTTTTAAACTTCGTGTAAGTGTATTTGAAAAAGTGATTGTAGATTCATTGCAAGTATCAATGTTAGAATAGGTGATGCAGTAACAGATATTGACGCTGATAAAACAATACATGTGTAGGCGTGTGTTTGTTAAAATGTTCATCACATGCAAAGGCTGGGCTTCAATTGCTCCTGCAAATCTCTTTGGATAATCAGTTCACTGAATTTGTTCTTTAATACACGCAGCAGAACTTCCTTTCAACTTTATTTTTGCAGTTTTAGTTGATGTTCAAAACCTGGAAAAAGAAACACTGAAGAACCAAGGAACTCATTATATTCAAAAAAATTTCAACCAATTGTTTCAGTTACTTGTACTATTGGCTTTTAAAGACAGCAGTATTTCGGACTAAGTCGTATTCAAGAAGACCAAGAGGTTGGTTTCAGAGACATAGCTTATAAAAAGTAAAGGTTTTCCCAGTGTTTATCTTTTCCTATTGAACATATGCGCGCGCGTTCAGATACCAAGATCCTAGCTGGATTTTGAATCTCTTGAATCAAGGGTATCCTTGTAAGTAAGAGACCAATGTTCCTCTGGGATACAGTTTCTGGTAAAAATTATATTTCTTAATCCATACATATGTTGCAAATTTTAGCATACGCCTTAATTACGTGCATACTTAGCTACTTCCTGAAACTGGGATGCTCGTTCTGCAAAGAGTAATAACTTTGCAATAACATGAATTTAGAACGCGTAATGTGTTCAGTGCAGTAAATATACACACATCAATGTGTTAAATAAATGGGAATTCCTTGAAAATTTGGCACTAGTGTTTCTTTGTGTCACATGTTGATTATTCTTCTTGGTACAACTTGCAAACTTCACACAGATTTATACTTTACATATGTTAAGCTTAATAACCTGTAATATAAACAAATGCTGTCAGAAAAGGGGAAACATATCCAAAAGCCAAAGAAGATAAATGGTTTACCTGAGTGAGGACTTTACCGTTCATGTCGTCCATGACTAAATGGTAGACGCAAAATTTGATGGCAGCTGAAGGTTGACCACTAGCAGCGAAGCCCAACGTAACCATGTCAAAGGGCGGGAAGAAGCTATATGCAGTATCAAAATAAAAACACTTTATAGAGTATTACTGTAGTTGTCAAGTAAACATAAACAAGCATTTGATTGGATGTTGTGTTAACTAGCACCTCCTGCCAACCACAATTAAATGTTGCGTCTGCCATAATCACGACCATTTACTGCTCATCGGTGGTTACTGGAGGTTACTTCAAATTTTATATCCGCACGCTATGCTTTTTGATGCAACACTGTGAAGGGGGACCATGATCGTGATGAAGGATAGACACAAAGCTAAGCTCCGGACTACCATAACAATTAGCACGGTACACTCAGTCTGTAATCTTAACTTATAAAAAAGTACTATAGAATGTAATGCTTTGTCATGCCCAAAGTGAAAATCTAACACTTTGAATCGGATCAAAAGGTCATAAGGTCATAAAGTTGGTAGAAAGCCTTTCACTCCCTTATGTATTACGGTCTAACGTAAAACTTGGCAAGTATATATGAACCTAGCATGTTTCAAACTTTAAGCACTTATTTCATATTCATTCTGTAACGAAATTTTCAAAATTTTTGGTAGGTATATTAAGGTATACTAGAATCTATTCGGATTAATAATAATCCAAATACGAATCACGTTTTGCGACGCTCAGGCCTAGCCCTGCTTCCGCCACAAGATCAGTGCAGCTTAAATTAAGTGGTACCTGCACATTTTACAATCTCGTCGAGCGTAGTGTAAAAATGCTGCATTCTTCCCTTAACGAGTGGTTATAAAACTGCTGCCCGACAACCAGGGCACCCTTGCCTCCGGGAGATACCAAACACGCAAAGTCTGGTTTGGTTTATAACTTCCGACAAGTTCTGGAGATGAAAGAATGGTCCAGGGAGGCTGGGATGGACGCACCAACCAACACTTTGGTCGTTGACCTCGGATTGTGGACGAGGCTTGAAGGCCATCGAGAGGAAGAACAAGTCGACCCGTGGCATCGATTGTATCGACCTTGACACAACGGTCCGTATGTGGCAGACATTTTATTACCTATTCTCTGGCTCCTTATCAATGAAGACAACCGCATCTATGAGGCACTTCAAATTCCAGCAGATGAATACGTTTAAGATGATACGATAGTTACACTAACAAAGTATATAATTTGTTAATCTTGTTTAACAGAAGCATTTAAATATGGTTATAATAATATATGTGCTATATACTTAATGGTCTTTTCCAACTTTGGAAGAATTTGTTTCAAATTTAGTGGGAAACCCTGCTATATTACTAGGAGTTAAGCTTTGCTTTCCAGCTAATTTCAGCTATGAAACCTGTTCTGGAAAAAAGAAAGAAAAAGACTATTCACACTGAGGGAGCGCCTTTGGGGTAATTTTGACAGGAACAAAACAATTTGTTTCTGTAAATAATACAAATTCGCATCCTGTTGATATAACTTATGGGACACCGCAAGGCTCAATATTATGTCCATTATTTATAATCATGACTAATGATTTTGCTTATAATTTACCAATTTTTTAACCTGATGACACTATATTGAGAACCAGAAGTATAAATATTGATGAATTGAATAACTCAATTAATGCTAATTTTGTAGCTGCCTAGAACTGGTTCATTGTAAATGGTTTTTTATTGAATCAAGAGAAAACCTAAATAATGAATCTAGAATTAAATATATAGGAGAGGAACTTAAAACTGTAACTTTGTTAGGATCTGAACAAGCTGTCGTGGTAAGCTCGTGTCCACAACGTAGTGCTGCAAGTTCTGACGAGTCACTTAATAAAAAGGCTAAAAGCTTGCATATCATAGAGAATCATATACTTTACATTGTTTCAAAGTCATATCATATATGTTATCTATTTATGGGATAATAACCCCCATGGTAAGGAAATATTGCTGTGCCAAAAAGGAGTCATCAGGATAATGCTACTAAAGAAGCCAGATGAATATTATAAGCCACTATTTTACCAATTGAAAATGCCTACTGTTTTTTATTTGTTCATATTTTATGTTTTGACGCATGTACTTGCTCAACGGTATAGTTACCATTTAAGACTGGACACTCAATGTTGATACTAGAAATGTTCAATATGTCTAACTGTAGATTGCCTTCATTAAGGATATGTATGACTGAAATTTCATGAATATTTTAAAAATTCGCGTTTTTCTATTTTTAGTATATAAAATAGTGTAAGCATTCTTCAATCCGAAGAATGCTTAGTTAGTCTCCATAAGACATTTTTAAACGCTCCAATCGACGTTGAAAGTTACGTGAATGCTAGTGTTAGATATGAATTTTAGTTCTTATTCTTTATCCTATTAAAATTTTCAGCATTTTCATTAATTTAAAATGCTCCTTGCGTCGCAGTTTAGGAGTTAGACTAATGAAACTTGCTAGACGTGTTCACAGAGACACGGTGAATAGAAGTTACTCTGGAAATGAAATGTGTAGTGTTTAACGCCCGCTTTTACTACATACGGCACCGCAGGCGATGACACTGATGATACATGAGATGAAGATGGAGCACCGGTGGAATGAGATGGCGGGGGAAACCGGAGATCCCGGAGAAAACTCGCCCCAACGCCGTGTTGTCCACCACAAATCTCACTTTGCGGTCGCCTGGGATCGATTGCTCTATATATTTTATTTTTAAGGCAGCCTATGTTTCTGTTTTTGTACTCCTTGTATCCTATTTCTTGCTCTTTATAAAATAGTAATTTTTTCTTTTAGTTGGAAAATGTCAAGCGGTCTAACCACTGAGCCACGGCGTGGCCAAGTTACTCTGGGTTTTATTGTGAGCATACTTTAAGCATTTCCCAAAATATAAAAATTTCAACTTTTGGGGGCAGAGAAACCATTTTAATAAATTTAAAAATTTATAGAGCCTAAAGTTACGGAGACTCAGAGAACCCTAGAGCAATTTCAGAAAGTGGATGTTTTGGGAACCTATTGTTAAAATATTAGACCAAGAAATGGGTTATATTGTCATAATGGACGTTTTTGGTAACGTAACTAAAAATAAATTTGATCATAATTTCCAAGCTATCAAAAAGAAATAGATAAAATTTTGGCTTTTTCCTATTTGAACTATGTTACATCTATGCTGTAAATCTTAAAAAGCTTGCGATATTAGTTTAGGATTTCAATCATACATATCCTTAAAGAGAAAAAGGTGTGAAATTTCATAACAAATTATAAACAAAATTCAGAATGGCTGGCCCCGTAGCACAGTCGGTAGAACACCTGCCTGCCGTGCTAAGGGTGGGGATTTTTCTTCGACCAAGATAATTCATCTTCCGCAGAGTCTGGAAGTTAGAATGAGTACGAATGTGTGCGTGATCTAATGATTAAAACCCAGCGTATACGAGTTAACACCTTCGATATATTCCAAATGAAAACGGCGGGGTATAAGTGGAACAAATAAAAAAAATCAAAAAAAATCAGAACATTAGCATGAGTACTTTCGAAGGGAATATTTTTAATTGGTTATTTGAAAGAGAATTTTATTCAATCAATGATTTTAAGTGTTATAGTAAATTGATTATTAATTACGATATACACATATTCTTATTCTGACAATGTCCTATTTATGTATATGATCTTGGACAAATAAAATTGAATTTTAAAACTGTTTACTATTTCCTTTAGAAAAGAAGCTAGGAGCTGGAAACTACCACTTTTCACAAAATATAGGGTTAGGTGTTTACCCCTAATTTGGAAAAAAAAAAATGGAAGAAAATTATATGAAATTTTAAACGGTTAATAGGATATAGAATTCGGGTCATTTTGATACATTTAATTAGCAGTCCTACATTGTCACCAAGTATATTATTGCGACATCCACTGGTGGGATTTATTTGGAAAATGGCTCCAAGTATTTAGATTAATACTTAAGATGTTTTAAAATATTTTATTGGCAAATGTAGGTAGTGCACATCTGGGAATAGTCTCTGACATCCTCCTAATACTGTATGACTCCTGCATAACTTTTTCTTTCCTTCATAACAAAGTTAAAGTACATAATGTAACAATTTCTTTTTCATGGAGTTCACAGTTTCCAAGATATTCCTTATTATTGATTTGAATCTTCCAGTTACACTTTTCTCAAACGGAAAGTCGTTTTTTTTTCTCCTGACCAGGCAATGAGAAGGGAATTTTAAAACCAGCACAGAAAATAGCTCTTAAACAATTTGACTGTCACTCAAGTCTACTGTATTGCCATATTCCCTTTGTAGCTACAAGAAACTGTGTACCTCGATTAACATGTAGATAAAAGAATAAGCTTTTGTACGAATTATAATCGTTGAAGTATAGAGAAAGTCAGAGAATGTAGTTGCATATGCTTTTGAAACCCGGCAGAGTAATGGATTTTGGGCGTAAAACTCGTTAGCAGGTTTCCTTTGAAAGGGAAGTAAAGCCGGTGGTCCAGTGTCGTAGGAGAGCTGATGAAGGGCTCTCTGAGCAAAATTAAGGGGACTGGACTGGACTATTTTATGGCGGGCATTCGGCACGGAGGTCCAAACTTGGTCTATTATACCTATGCACCAAGTGGGGCACCCCAGGAAGGATGAGGCTAGAGGAGACAAAGGGCGGCGGTCCCAAGGAGTCACGATAGTGCAAAAAGCAGGATCCCTACACTTAACCAGTTGGAAACTTCCCGGCAGGCCAGTACAACTGGCATCCCACCCTACTGTGGTTCGGAAACGTCTCAACCAGACTCGGTTCCTATACCGGAGACCGTCCTACCGGAGGAAGTGTTTCTGTATATAATCCTGCCATGCACCGCCGAGACACCCACCGACACTTCTACCCTGAAAGAGACCACCAGATGAGAGATGATATGAAATGATAATGGAGATGAAATGGAGCTCAGGAAATTTGGAGGATGTAATTAACCTACCCAGCATTCACCTAGCGACCCGGGGAAACCCCGAAAAAACCCATGTGTCAGGTAGGTCGGCCACGGTAATCGAACCCGGATCTCTCGAATGCGGACCACGGTCGAAACCGCTTGAGCCATCCCGCTTGGTGACCTACAGATAAGACAGTGCTGTTATTAATCTAACACGCTTCGAAGGATTTAAACTCAGCAAAGGGTGATGGATTCTGGACGTACAAATCCTTAGCATGGTTTCCTTCAGAAGGGAAGTAAAGCCGGAGTCCAGTGTCGTGGATGTACGGCCTGACAGAGAGGCTTCTGAACAAAATTAAGCTGTCTTTCATGTCCAGCATAAAATGGGACGTTGGGAACCACAGGAGTTAACTCAATTTCAATGTTGCCAATTCATTAAATCAAAACCGACCAGTTCAAAAACACTCTGAAGTTAGAAGACAACGATAGTGAATCAAAAGTATTTTGCCAGTGGGTCTAGAAGGAAGTGTAGTCCATTTTATAATTACATTGACATCGTTACTAAGGTGTTCCAACAATAAAGTAAAAGCAGCTCCTATCACGGGATTCACTTCACGTGTACAAGATAGTAATTGAATCTCTAGCTGACTAAAGTGAGATGTGAATCGATTTCTACTGGGGGAAATGAGGTAGCAACGAATTCTACTGCAGCCATTGAAGAATGTGAGATTCCAGTAATTTTATTATATATTCAATATAAATCGATTCACACCTAAGTTTTACCAACCAGAGACATCATAATATCATTATTACGTGAAGTAAATCATATGATAGGAGCTGGTTTCACTTTACTCTTGTGAAAACCTTAATTGCAATGTCAGCTTAATAACAAAATTGACTATAAGTCACTCCTCAACATATGAAATGCGGCATCTCAGACGATCCAACATGGACAATTAATTCAGCAACAGAACCATAATATTTTACTCTTGACTGAAGGATATTGCACCGTTTCTTGGACATACAATGCCTCAAGACAATGCATTACGAGATGCTTAGAATGTTAACGCTGAACTTGGCTCCTGGACAGAGCGTGAGCCAACTTTACTTCTTCACATCAACCGTAAGCTTGCAGTGCCAAAATACTAAACAGTCCAACGATAAACAGAGGATGACATAATAAATACTGCTTACTCACACTCTTGGTTCAAAATAGCTTACACGAGATCGTGTTACGAGCGGAGAAATTGGGATGGATCACTGGATACTACGACCTTCCAAAATCAAGACATTGGCCGTTGGAAGAGTACATGGCCACATTTAATTATTGCTCGAGGCACTTACATTCAAAGCAGGTCCACACACACACTCGTCTCTGTAAGCTGATTTCTCGGGTTAATATTCAGTTATTCTACAAGATTCATCGGGTTTTAAAACTCTACAAACTGTTCGTTCTTGTATATAGAGGCTTAATTTTATCGATACACACATTTAGACAGTACAATTTTTATTTCCTAAAAAACAAATAACTACTTTTATTATAAAGTACTTCCCAAAAGTAACCTTTCAGTTACCTTTCTGTTTTATGAAAAATAACTTTAATAATTTTGAATAGGATTAAATTTTGGAAAAAAAAAAAAAAAAATCACAGTTTGAATTTTAAACCTGTATTATCAAGCCCTCTTTATTCGGAACCAATTTCTTATAATCTTATAGAATACAAATGCAGATCTCATTGGTATGACATTTATATTCAATGTCTTCATTCTCTTTGTGGATTAACCATAACCAAGATATTCGTTGCTATTGTTTTCAACTATCCAAAACTTCTCATTTTTTTAAATAAGTTTGTTTATACTGGCATCATTAACAGTACGGAATTTCAAAACCAAATACGAGGTCTGCTATTTTAGTTAATTGATGGAAATTAATCATTTCTTCATACTAGCCGTATATAGGCTAAGGTTTTTGATAGTCAAAATGAAAACTTCAATGCCATGACCGGGATTTGAACCACGGATCTCCTGGTTTTCGTCCAGTCACTCTTACCCATTGAGCTACCATAGCCAACGTGCCGTGCTGACATTAAATTCTCCAACTGACTCGTACATTTCTCCGGTAAACCACTAGGGGCTCTGGTATCCGAGACACACCATTTGTGGCGACTTACTATCATAAGTACTTGAGGTACAGGCTTCTTCATATAACTCTTATTACCTCTTATCTAAATAAGCGGTTCAAATCCCGGTCATGGCATTTAATTTTTCATGTTGACTCTATAACACCTATTCTTTTCAGGACTGGGACCAGATAGGAACTTCTGTTGTTGTTTTTTAATACACAACTTTTTGTGAATGTGTGACAGATGGCAGCACTGTACATTGCATAGAATTCTAGTGGTAGCGATGAGAGTTAGGACTGCTTTTGATACTTAAAATGGCGACATTTTCATTGCAAGAACAGCGTGCAATCATTCGTTTTCTCCATTTTCATGGTGTGACACCTATTGAAATTCATTGCCAGTTGAGTGAGGCATGTGGTAATGGCACCATGGATGTGTCTAATGTGCGATCCTGGATGTGACATTTGAATGAAGGCAGAACACTTCGCATTTTCAGACCTTCATGGAGGATTGTGTGCACAAATCCCGCAGAAATGCCAATTTTGAAGGCGATGTCTGCAACGTTCAATCGACAGTGCTCCAAAACAACGTTCTCCACTCGCTGGATCACGTTGTCAGACCGGCTGGTGCGAGGCCGTGACTGTCTTGGTTTGTTGTCACAGTATGTTCTGCCTTCATTGAACTGTCGCATCCAGGAACGCACAAGACACATCCATGGTACCATCACCACATGTCTCACTCAACTGGCGATGATTTTCAATAGGTGTCACACCACGAAAATGGAGAAAACGTTTGATTACACGCTGTTCTTGCAATGAAAACGTCGCCATTTTATCAAAAATAGTCCTAACTCTCGTCGCTGCCACTAGAGTTCTATGCTCTGTACAGTGCTGCCATCTCTGTCATGCTTACACAAAGAGTCCACATGTATTAAAAAAACAGAAGTTCATATCTGGTCCCAGTCCTGCAATATATATATATGTGTGTGTGTGTGTGTGTGTGTGTGTGTGTGTGTGTGTGTGTGTGTGTGTGTCTGTGCGTGTGCGTGTTTTATGACTTGAGCGCACCTCGTATAACGCAGTTAATCTCTTTTTAAGGACTAAAAATCGTTTCAAACTCCCATATCTACCTTGTGCCTACAGAAATGTTCAAAAAGCCATTTCTGCAAACGTTTATTATGACTAATATTATGTAAATAAAAAAAACGATCTAAGAAACTACAGTGATGTACAGAAAGTCTACAAATTTAACCATCAGTTTTTAAATTTAATGTTTGCGTAATTGTGGAACAGACCACCCAACATTTTCAAGTGATGCAATTTATTAGATAAAACATATTTAACTGTTAAGCAGAAACCAAAAGGATGGTTATATCGGGACTGTTTAAAAGGGAAACAGCCTGACTTTGATTGGTACTCTAATGTGTAAAAAATTGTGCTTTGTTGCCTTAGATAATAAGAACATTACGGGAATACATACGGACACAAACTGATCTCTCCTTCGACACGCCGAAAGTACCACGCACTTTCCCAACTTGTTTCCCTCAAAAGGAGATATTTCACTAAATCCCTTACCTTTGTGAAATCTGGTCCACACATTACGTTGTTGCCACGCACCTGCTTTGTAAATCATTTGTTGAGAAAGGGCTTTAACTACAAAATAGTGTTTAGAGTGAAGAAGTTGTTAAATGGTCACAGCTTCCTAATGCCACAAAATTCGATGACAGATTACCGTCCAGTCGTTAGGTCTTTTAGGGATTATAACCCCAAGCAAGCCGCTCGGATTACGTCATGTGGGCACCTCTGATAACATAGGAGCCAGTTTAACCACTTGAATAATAGGTTAGCAGCTTTTATTCGATCAACACATCTTCTTAATTGGAAAATAATTTCAATTTTATCATTCCATTAAAGAGATGCTTAGAATCAAAAGGGTAATGGGACAGCATAAATAACTTTTCTGGAAAATCCATATCAGCAGCAATGCAGAAGCTAACTGCTCCCTGACCAGGAGCTGTCGGAGGAGCAATTCTGTTAACTTCTTTCAGCGCCAACCTCAATCACGTCCGTTATCCTAAAATCTATAGCCCATTAATAAATGATTAAGCCCTAACAATGGCAGGCACTCTATAAGCTCTCAGCCTGCTAGCGCTTCATCGTCGTCACTTTATGTTCATGAAAATAGCGGTGCTGTTCAACCCTGGAACAAATGCATTGGTAAACCATGCTATATTCTACCCCACAAATAGATCATAGTTGTAGGGTAGGTATTGCATTGGGGATATTAAGAAGAAAAAAAGGAGAATCAGGGGAGCTATAACAAATCACGATGTATCTATGACGTGCTATCACAAATACCTATGGAAACCGTATACACATAAGTGTCATGTGGAAGGAAGCTAACTCAGTATGTTCACTTATCAGGATGAAACTGGGAAAAGGTCCATTACGAAAGTGCACTGTCATCCGTAACTAGCTGATCTCTGCTCTATTGTGTTTTGACAGCTGTGTAGGTACACGGTGTCTGAGCATGTTATGAAATTCAAGTAATCCTGGCGACAAGTAACATCTTGCCTATGGAATGTGACTTCTGATGGTTGTTCTGTGGTTCTTTTGCCCTATATATCCACAACGTTTCGTTTTCCTTAGATACTCTTGAGTGATTCTCATTTACATCTGCGATTAACCTGCGATGGATGTGCTATATTGATATATTCATTTGTGTCCATACCATAAACTATTTCCAACATACGAGTATTCTCAGTAAGGTCAACTTTGACTCCTACCCAGTTGTCGAACCTAGAAATTGTCTATTTAGCGCACTTGGAGTAAACCATATGCTTTACAAGTTACAGCATGAAATACATTTTAACCTGTATCTAAAGTATTTCGCATCTAATTTTATATTTGTAATATTTATGACTATATTCATAAGTAAGGTAAGGTATTACATAGAGTAGGCAAATACAAATTACATTCGACCACATGAATTAAGACAGAAATGAAGGAATGAGTGATGAAGTGCAATGCATATCCGATATACCCGTATTTGATATTGATTATCCAGTCTGGTCACCTGATATGGTAAATGACGCTTCACAGTTTCAATAAGATATACACATTTCTAGATCTTTTGTGCCAATTACAGCAGTCTCTCTATAACCCCTCTCCTTCCAGAATATCCCCTACCTATAACACTGGGGAACAAAAGAAAATATTTTTATATACCCGAAACAAAATAGGCGAATTCTTATGTAAACTGATCTGATTCCAAAAATGCCCCTCAAAATGCTGTATCACGTAACGCTTTTTAGGTATTCATAATTTTTTATGAAAACTTACAGAAATGTGATGTGATAACTCATATTTGATCAATTGAAAATAATAGGTATTTTATTGCCAAATAACATTGAAAATAATAATAATTATTAATTATTATTAAAATAAATAAACACAAGAGAATGATGAAAACCAATACCTGAATTATCTCGGGAGTGTTTCACTGTTGACTATTTTGTATTGACTCTCCCGTTTGAGGAACCAACAATAGTCTCCCAACATGGCTGAATCCCAGAGATACCCTGGTAACGTCTATCCATCTCAGAAATGTCCTGGTGAAAACGCTCACCTTGCTCATCACTTACTACAGCTCCTAGGTTTGTAGGGAAACTATCAAGTTGAGAGTGCAAAAAGTGTATTTTAAGTGACATACGGCAACCCATTTCTTTGTAGCTCCTTAATAGTTCTGAGACTAAAGTTTCATAATTTTCTTCTTTGTTATTGCCCAGGAAGCCTTCCACCACTGATTTAAATGATTTCTATGCTGCCAGTTCAACACGTTTAAGCTTTGATTCAAAAACACTGTCTTTAAGAAGTAGTCTTATTTGAGGACCGACAAATATACCTTCCTTCAATTTAGATTCACTTATTTTGGGAAAGATACTTCTTAAATACTCAAATGCACTTCCACTTTTATCCAAACATTTAACAAAATTCTTCATTAACCCGAGCTTTATGTGAAGTGGGGGGAGAAGAACTTTGTTTGGGTCTCTGGAGGCACATACTTAACACTGCTTGCTCCAGGGGTATAGTCTTCCCTTTTCCCCCATTCTTTCACTACAAAATGCTTGTCAGTTGCCCTACTGTCCCATAAGCACAAAAATCAGCAATATTTTGTGAAACTTCCCTGCAGTCCCGTTAGCAATGCAATTACCTTGAGGTCACTACGAAGGTAGTAAATTGCCATTATGAAGCAACACTGCCTTTAAGCTGTATTTAGAAGAGTCAATGGCTATTATTTTAAATTAAGTCAATATGAGTTGGTATCATACCTCATTTCTGTAATTTTATATAAAAGAATAAGAATATCTCAAAAACGTTACGTGATACAGCATTTTCAGAGGCATTTTTGGAATCAGCGAGTCATTTTGCATAAGAATTAGCCTATTTTGTTTCGGGTACAAAAAACGTGTTCCCTAGTGTAATTGGACTACGTTTCGAAATCCTTACACCCCCGAGATAAGTCAATAGGAGTGTAGCACCTAAAAAATCTCCCAATATCACTGTTGGTGTGCAGGGTCTTTACAGTCTTCCACCAGTTATGGGAGTTTTTCTGTTCTTTCATGACTGGTGGAACTGCCCAACATTCGCTCTATTCTCGAGAATCTCTGTTGTGTTAGCACTTGTTTTCCACAGTCTATGCCTTTGATCGGCCTCTGGGATATTCATCTGTTCACTTGAAGGAATGCGACGGCGCAAAATTAATGTGAGTAAATCAAGAAGCATTAATGCTTTCTTCACATTGTTAAAAAGTTTACTTTGAATTCTTCATTAGTACTACCGATCTACAGATGGTAACAAGTTTCAGTTCTAAAGGACAACTTTCCTTTAGTGGCAATGCTTAAACAGTTCTACGCTTGAGGAAGGATAAAACAAACATACAGAGAATTCCTGCAGTACTGGAGTTATAGCATCTTGAACCTCCAGTATAATCTATTCCCTCCCCATCAAACAGCGACAACCTTCTAGGTATGTTGCAATGATATATATCCAGGAATTTTATGCCTATTTTAGTTTTTTTGACAGTTAATCAAAACAAAAGATTTTACATTTAGTGAAATTTCAATGATATTCTACAATAATAACTAAGAGGAAGAAAAGTACACATTTGGCAGCAGTAGAACTATATATTTACTCTAATGATCGTGTAAGTATTTACTGTATCTTCAATGATTTGGACGATTTGCATTCAGGAAGCATCATGTATCCTGTGGTGTGCATTTATTAGTTGCAGAATGTGAGGTGATCCACATTCAGAAAGAATGGCTATTGTAAATCAGTACTGTAACTGAGTATGGAGTCTTAAGCACTGTAAAGGTCCTCCTTAGTTGAAAAGTGTCAATTTCATACAAAAATTAAATGGTAGTGTCCATAGTCGTTAAAGACCGATCAAGAGCTGAGGGTAGGTGCTACTGACCAAATGCTGAAGAGAGAGGAGATAGTAGGATAGAACAACTAAGCGTAAATCCCTCTTGATGGCCTGAACTAGCTACTTCAGCAAATGTACGTTTCTATGAGAGTTCTGGTGGTCATTAGGTTCACCTAAATAATAAAACGATTCCGAAAAGTGACAAGGAGCGTCAGGGTGTCTCGTTAATTCTGATACACTGAGTGTTATGAGAATGATTAACTACTTGAACTGTTATTCTCTTTAACATATTCTCGCCTGCTCTTATTTCAAGTATCTGCACAACTTCGTAGTTGTTGGTTCGGATCTCGGTGCAGGACGTTACGATTATAAAAGAAACGATGGAAGTTACCGGGTTTTAAGGTAGCAGAGGATGATCTAAGTTTTCCTGAAGACGATCGATTTGTCTCCTTGTCATACATTTGGGATTACAATGGGTTGAAAATATATCGTTCATGGTTCAGCCGGTTCGCCAGTAATTACCTCTTCCACTTTGACGCATAATGAACTATCAAGCAAAATAAGAAGAGCATCTCTGCACTTCTTCTTGCTCTTTGATCCCTGAACTAATCTTGTAACAAATTGCTCTTTGTTGATTAGTTTCCTACACCTACATTGAAGGAAGCCTCGTTTGCATATGCTCTGTCCTCCAAGTTCCGATGTATCTAATGCCCTGCAATTCATTTGAGATCTTTACTGAACATTATGCCAAACTGAACATATAAATTTTGCAATCTGAGCTACTCCAAATGATCTACTTTAATATTAGTTGTTAACTATGTTTACATAAACTATTTTGGTTTAAACTGCTTAAATAAATCAATGATGATAGTTTATTATTTTTAAATGGCAAGACATCGTTATTGAGATATTTTAGAGATTTTAGGTAAGATTACTGCATGTGATATTCAACTTTCAATGGTGGTATCACAAATGCTGATAATTTAATTGGGCGCAAATGAAAGGTTCTTGTCATAGTTATTATTTTGAGAGGCATGTGGAGAACCAATTATTTCAGGAAAAGAAGTTAAGAGCTTAAAGGAGAAATTAAATTATCAAAGAATCTGGCACAGTAAAATTTGTTTACATTTTAACAATCCAAGATTTTTAGACAAATCCGTACAATATTGTATTATAAAAGTGGATGGTTTAGATGCATAAGCATGGTCAGTGATAATTTGAATTTAGCTTATAACTCCACAAAGCTTGACAACCTCTTCTGGAAATTGATTTCAAATTACTGCTTCATTCTTATTGGTGTACGGCGGTATCAGATTTTAAAATGCTTTATTTGCCTTAATGTCGCTTAAAAATCTAACCATATTTGCATAAAACCAAGCGTCTATTATATAGAGAGCGAGAAAAATGATTGTATCCATAGCACTTGAAAAGTCGTGATACGAATGCAAATGAACGTAAGAAAGGGCTGGGAGAACTATCACTAATTGAAATAAGCAACTATTTGCGATAGTACCTTGCTTTTAAGTATCGATATAATTCGATTATTGGTCAGTTTAACATGAATGAGCCAGTTCATACCTGAGAAACGTTTATGCATTGGTTAATACTAAGGAAGTTGGCACTGGGATAATATGTCCCGGGTTAGATTACCGTCGAATACCCACTCTGACCTTGGCTTTTTTAAGAATGATTCCTCGATACTCGCGATATTTGCATGGTATCGACATCGAACGATACTTCCGAAAAATAGCTCGGTACTTTTTCGATACTTCGGTGGTGATTCTACAACTTTTATATTAAAATAAAAAAAAAATTATTATCAGAGAAATTTTCAGGAATGTGGTAACATTATGCCAGAAAATAATCATGTATCAGATTCACTGTCAGTTAACAATTCCCAAGAAGAAATCACTGCATATCTCAACGACGATTTGTCACCTCCTCTTTCTAGTACACTGGATTACTAGAAAACAAACGTTTCCAGAAAGTAAAACAAAATTAGCAGCTAAATATATGTGTATTCCACGTGCAACAGTTACCTCTGAAAGACTATTTGGCACATCAGGACTCCTATGTGACAGAAATGCTAGTATTTTTTAACAAAAACTTAGAAAAGTGGGCTGATTTGCTTTTGAATATCTAAGTTAGAGTTTAAAAATAACACTGATGGTTGTAAATTTTGTCTCATTAAATATGTGCACTTATTGGCATTCCACAGTTCTTCCAACATTTTATTTTGTATTGAAACTAGAAGTAGAAATGACGGTATCGAGTATCGAAGTATCGGGGATCGTGGAAAATATCGTTTATCGGTAACGACTATCGAGAAAACTGGTATCGACCCATCCCTAGGTGTTTTATTTACACGTAGTTTGAGATGCTTTTTCCTTTCCCTCGTGTCGCTTTCATTCCGTGTGATTCTAGGTTTAATTTTGCTTGGTAATGCCAGTCAGATGACATGGATGCTTGCTCCAAGGAAATGTGTATTTCCACGGGCACCAGAGGGCTATTCATCGCCCGAGAAGCAGGTCCAGTTGTATGACTGGTCCTCAAGCCAGAAGCTGTTTCCGCGTTTCTGTGATATATCCTGTGTTCCTTACTTCGTTCCTTACTCTGTCGCTACAATAAATCTTACATAGGTCGTAGAGAAGGATGTGTTCCTCTTAATTTCATACCTCTACTGTACCACAGATTTTCAGCAAGTGAGGCATAATATGTAATAGGACTTTAAGTTAATTGTGGAAATAAATCATTTCTTCTCACTAGCCGTATACAGGCTCAGGTTTTAGATAGTCAACCTGAAAAATTCAATGCCATGGCTGGGATTTGAACCACGGATCTCCTAGTTTCCGTCCAGTCCCTCTTACCTATTGAGCTACCATGGTCAGCGTGCCGTCCTGACATTAAATTCTCCAATTGACTCATATCTATTTTCCCGGTAAACCACTAAGGGCTCTCGTGGTGAGATCCATGGGAGATTCGTGGTTCAAATCCCGGCCATGGCATTTCATTTTCCAGATTGATTCTATATATCTAAGACGTCAACCTATATACGTCTAGTCTATATACGTCTAGTGAGAAGACATGATTAATTCCCACAAATTAACTTAAATAATAAGAGTTTAATGATGAAGCCTGGGATTTAAGCGATTTGTTGTTGTTGTAATTTTACGTCGTGCAACGTTAAGTCATATCGGACGGTGAGTGAAATGGGTGAAATAATGCTCAAATGTGTCCAGGGTCCATGGAGCTTAGAGTTACCAGACATTAGTCTTTAAGGATAAGGGAAACCCCCGGAAAAAAACCTTATCCAGGTAACTCACCCTGGCCGAGATTCGAACTCGGGACCTCTTGAACGTGAGGCAGACACGCTACCATCTACGCTACCGAGGCGGGCATTTAAGTGATTACAATAGTAAGTCACCACAAGCGGTGTATCTCAAATGCGAGAGCCCCTAGTGGTTTACCGGGAAATATAGATGAGTAAATTGGAATATTTAATGTCACGACGGTAAATTGGCCATGGTAGCTCAATGGGTAAGAGCGACTGGACGGAAACCAGTAGATCCGTGGTTCAAATTCCGGCCATGGCATTGAATTTCTCAGGTAGGACTTTCTGAAAAATATACCGGCAAATAAAAGGTTGCCTAAAAAGTGAAATTCGAGGTTAAACGACCATTCGAGATCTAATTGTCACTCGTTCAACGCCGGGTATGGTCAGCGAACCTTCTGCACATCTGGTTCTTTGCAGCAGAGCTGTTTATTTAAGAAACACAAGTGAGAATGACCTAACATGGTCGAGGTTCCGCGTTAGATAACCAAGTACCGTTGTACAACTCTTTAATAGATAACAAAGGCGAGTATGTCATGTGAAGCATAACTAATAGCACGAACCATATATTTAACTGCAGCTGTTTGTATGCTGTCAAATAATCTCGTGTAAGCCATTGATAAGCAATCTAAACAGTGCTAGTAGCTGAGCAGATTCCTAGCGTGTTGTTGCCTAGTATCACGAAAACACGAGCTTCTATGTTGCAGATGTTTCCTCGTTTAGCAGTACACTTAGGTGCAAAAACACCAGCGCCTGTTGATACAGAACTACTCTGAAAGAACATTTGGCGTCTTAAAAAATAATGGTACTATTCCAGTTCTGTTACCATTCACATACGCAGCAAACGATGAAACAATACATAAAAAGTTAAAACTTACCCTTGACCAAAGAAGTGTAATAGAGGGCTGATCAATAATGAATGATCATAATTTTTACAATCATAATTTTTCGCACTAAAATTCAACCTTATTATATTCTGTTAGCTTAATGTGAAACAAACACGCCGTAGCAGTTTCATTGTTGGTACTCCTGGTTCCCGTCTGTGAAAACCAGGCAACTTCAGACATATTCAGTATCACCTACTGCTGCAATGGAAGTAACATGCAGTTAAGTTGATGTTAGAGGAAGATCCGGAGTTTCTTTCAAACGTAATCACTGCTGATGAAACTTGGCTACATCATTTTGATCCTGAGAGTAAACAGCAAAGCTCAGTGTGGAAATCTCCTTCATCACCAACCCCTAAAAAAGCAAAAGTGGTTACTTCTGCTGGGAAAGTTATGGTCACCTCATTCTTTGATATTCATGGAATGGTTTATCAGCATGTTGTATCTGCACACACATCAGTAACTGGATAATACTACAGGGATGTCCTGAAAACATTGCAAGTCCATATCAGGTGCAAAAGACCACATTTCCATGAAGCAGGCTGGATGCTGCACCACGATAATTCACGGCTGTATATTGCCAATGTTGTTGCTGAATATCTTGCAAAAATCAACGTGAAGTGCATCCCTCACCCTCCCTATAGTCCAGATTTAGCCTCATGTGACTCTTTTCTACTACCTAACTTGAAGAAACGCCTTCGTGGGAGGCATTATCCATCGTCAGAAGCAGTGGTGAAGGCTGCGGAGGCGATTTTGAAGGATATCTCAAAAATGGTTTCCAGCATGTCTTTGAAGACTGGCAGAAACTCTGGGACAAGTGCATTACATTCAGGGGAGACTATTTTGAGAAGAACCATCAAAATTATGAGGGTGAGTAAAGGTGCGTTGTCAAAAATAAATTGTGGTCGTTCTTTATTGAACAGCCTTCGTAGAATACGTAGAATGTTCACTGCAATGCATGTAAAAAAATACAAATGCTATTTTATAAGACGACTCGTAATACTGTATGTTTCTGTCACACGTGTAGAAAACTTCGTACTACAAGTAACGCGCATTAAACGTAGCAAAGAACATCATTTCCTAGGCTGTATACAGATTTGTAGTTCATATTTTACGCTTCATAAGACTATTATCAACAAACCCTGTCACGAAAAGGGAAATTAACAGCCATATAACGCAGATAAGATTAACGATTTGCGTGTAAGAATTAACTTGACAACATTAACGGCGTCCATTATCCATTTACTGCTAGTTAGTAGCAGTCAGCTTATATTTTGTTGCAGCCCTAGTGATCGCGATAAGCTCTGGCCTATCATAGAACTGCTTACCAAACAACTGTGGTACGCTTGGTCTGTAATGTTAAGTTACTGTATGATACAATTAAATGATCTGACGTGTTTATGGTGTAAATCTATAGTACGTTTTAAACCTACCAACAGGGCCTTTGCTGTAAAGTCTTAAAAAACTTCAGCTTCTGTAAACTGTATGAGCACACTAAAACTTGGCAAGTATCGAAATTAATTTTGTTGCCAAAAAGGATTGTGGTTGTATTTCACTAGAAAATGAATACAAAACTACTCCACATGGAGAACAGTGCCAAATCCCTTCCTCAGCATAGTCCAATCCAGTTCCTTTGCTACATGCGTATAGCACGTATTTCCATTGTTCTAAATTTCACTTCATTAATCTCGTTCAATTTTTGACAGTCCGCTTAATTCACTCCTATCACTTCTTAGTGTGAACTAGTTCGGTTGTGATTGTTAGTTTCGTTCGTGCCTTCACCTAACTTTCTTCATGTTGCGGCGTAACGAAATACGGCCGACGTAGTCACTCTTCCGGACGGAACACATTCTAAGACTTCTCAAGACGTCTTCAAATCCCTTGCACTAAGTCGCTGCTGGTCACCACAATCATCACCTAATCTCTCGAGGAACAGCTCCTTTTGTCGCACTCCCTCACTCGCCTTACTCGCAAGATTCACTTCGTCATTTGCGGGAGTTCTTTACCGCAAAACTTCACACGATTTCGCAGGACTGACTCCATTGCTTCGCGCAAGACTCACTTCACCGACCTCCTCGTTCACAGGAGAGAATTGAGGCGCAGTGGCGCTATTGCACCTGCGAATTTTAATTGGGCTTCGTGAGAGCGATGCCTTATATATCCGTAGGACCTTTCTAGACATTTCCCGGCGTCCAAACATCCAGAGGCTCTGGCGATAGTGTTTATCTTGTTCACGGTGAACGAGCGCGCAGCTTATCTTGTTTACGGTGCCGACCTTCCTACCGGTAACTGCGCAACAGCCCCCGCCGCCGCCTCACAATATAGAACCAACTGAGATGTGCACTTTTTGTGATGATAGTTTGTTTGACCATTAATGTTTCTCTTCACTAGTAACATTGCCCCTCAAATGTCATTATGACGTTTTATTTTAACGACTTATGAGAATATTTAAGTCGTGTTGTCAATATTGATGTACTTTCCATTGTGTAGCAATGTAGAAACAAGTGCGAATGCATTTTTTTACTAACCACCGTAGTTAACATAGTATTGATTCAGCTACCAAAACTTATTTTCAGATTACATCAAATAAAATACCGCCCATATTATAATTATACACACACACACACACACACACACACACACACACACACACACACACACACACACACACACACACACACACACACACACACACACACACACACACACACACACACACGAGCCATTACATGTTAACTCCTAAACCACGCAGGCCGACTTTTCTCAAATTGGAAGTTTCCCCCCTCCCTTCTGGCCATTCGTCATGGAAATAGAACGGAATTTCAAAGCCATCAAACGGCAACCAGCTTTTAAAAATTATGTCGCTTAAAGCATACTGTATTTCCCAATACCTATTGCATCCACAGGGAAATATGTAGTAAAACAGTTTCTACGATTTTTTAAGTTGGTTCCTCAATGTTAAATCATATCTGACGATGAATGAAATGATGTTCAAATGAGTACAGGATCCATAGAGCTTAGAGCTACCGGACATATTTCAGGATAAGGGAAAACCTTATCACGCTGACAGATTAGAACTGACACTACTGACACTACCACCACGTTACAGAGACGGATCGATGTCCTCGAACGTTAAGTCCTCGGTCGATGAATGAAATGATGATCAAATGTGTCTAGGTTCCATAGAGCTTAGAGTTACTAGACATCCATCTTTCAGGATAAGGGAAAATCTTATCATCCTGACGGAGATTAGAACTAGGAACCTCTTGAATATTTTATTTTTAAAGTTTAAACTCCGAGTTCTTGCTGAAATACTAACTACGTCATATGGAACGTTTTTACACTCAGAAACGTGAGACAAATCAAATTTGATATCGATCGTGTGATCTTGAGCATTTGGACGGTCACGTGTTGAAGGTTTCAAGAGATATGGCGGTAAAATTCATAGTAAGACGTTGGATCTACAGCTTCTAAGTACTTTTTGGAGATAAAAAGTTAATTTATGATTTTGTTTTGAATTCTATCCAAATTTCATCGATAAGGTATCGCTAGAAATTTCCCCGTGTAACTGACACCCAGATGGTAGATTAGTAGTTTCAAAACCACCTAAGATAAAAGATTGCAGTTTTGTTCGGAATGTGCAGGTATATTTTCCTTATTCTAATGATTATTTCGGCCCAGCTAGTAGGGGAGCTTTTGTTTCAACCCTTCTCTGCTTGAGTTGGATACCACGTAATGAGACAAAAACTTGGGGCTTCCATTAATTAAATTGATCCAAACACCTTTGGTTTGTAAGTGCATACAAAGAGAAGAGGGAAAAACGAAGAAAAATTAGCGGTACGTTGTATCTGAGACAAACCACAAGTTTTATGTTGGAATGGGCTGTTGAGTACATGGTGCAATATGGCACCAACAAAACTTCATTAACATATAGCCTTAACATGAAGTAAACTTACAAAGTTGATTTAAAGACTCTACTGGTAACACAATTAAAATAAATTCCACGTGCCTTTTGATTAAACATTTAAAAGAACCCTTTTTTCTAGTATCTACTTGTAGGTAGAGAAAGCATGAATCCCACCCAGTAATTCGGGATTTGATCGAAAATGTGTACTTCCAGGCTTCCTAACTGCAACTCTCCAAGCATTTTCAGAAAAAAAATGTGTTTTCTATGTGTTTATGAACTGTATTAACTCAAACGAAAAGTCGAGTAAATATAAAAACTCAGCATCATAAGAAGATGCGACACAAAGACTTTCAAGGAAATCCTCCACTACCTTTTACATGCAACTTTTTTTTCGTTATATTTTCTTAAAAATCGCTGTAAAATGTTTTGATCAAAACTCTGCATAAGACACTACTAATACAGGCCCAAATGACCTTGTTGTCGACGGGCCCTAAAGCACCACACACTCACTCGACACTACTAATACATAGAAACCCTTCAAACCGGCATTACTCCAGTCTTACTATACGGTTTCCAAACATGGGTACTAACGAAAAAACGGGCTCTGATGAGGAAGATTGAAAGGAAGATCCTGAACTCAGCCTAAAAGATAAGGTGAAGAATGAAGTGCTACGAAGAAAAAGCGGCCTAGAAGACGTAGCCACCAGAGCTAAGAGAATTAAATGGCAATGGGTAAGACATGTGGCTAGAATGCGTCAAGACAAGGGCATACGCCATAACAGTATGGGACGTGCGACAAGGCAGGAGAAGCAGAGGACGTCCGAGGCTACGATGGTCTCAAGAGTGCAAGGATGGGCTAGATGCAAAGTGGATTAGAACGGCAAAAGGCAGACCTCAATGGAAGCAAGTGGTAGCAGCTCCAAAGTGAAATTGAGAATGAAGTCATTTCTACTATAGTGATACAGCTAATATTAAGTATAAGTTGATATAAGTGTAAATAAATATTAACAGAAGCATTAGATTACAGTAAGCTAGGGTGGAGAGGAAAGAAGAGAATTAGGAAACAAACATTGTGATATAGACAGCAAGTGATAACATTATTTTTAATTAAGGATAGATAAGTAGGAAATAAACGACAACCAGTACAAAGAACTGCTATCTTTCAGGATTTGCTCAACCTGTAAGAAACGGTCGAGCTGACCGCATCAGTGAGTTGGAGGCCCGTGCTCTTAACGGATGTTATGGGCTATTTATTTATTTATTTATTTTATTTATTTATTATCACTTCTCGCCCACGATGTCGTAAAAAGGGTGCCGCCATAACTAGATAAGACTATTGCTTCGGTGTCCTATATATCTACAATTAGCCGAGCGGGATGGTTCAGGCGGTTTCGTCTGTGACCTGTATTCGGGAGGTCCGTGCTCGATTCCCGTGGCCGACCTACCTGACCCATGGGTTTTTTCGGGGATTTCCCGGGTCGCCAAGTGAATGCTGGGTAGGTTAATTACATCCGCCGAATTTCCCTGCCTTCATTTCACCTCCGTTATCATTTCACATCATCTCTCATCTGGTGGTCTTTTTGAGGGTAGAAGAGTCGGCGCTGCATGGCAGGATGATATGCTTCTGGTAAGCACTTGACGGTCTCCAGTCTCCAGGCCGTCTCTGTCTCCATTTTCAGGATCACGGTGGGTGAGATACCGGTTTGCTGGCCTGCCAACCAGTAGGGACGGGCGTCCTGTATCTCTTTTTGCCTGATCCTTACTCCCGGAAATGCTCCATTTGGGGCATAGGTACAATAGACCCAAGTCTGGTCACCGTGATAAATCCCCTATATACCCTTATCCAATCCAATAACTCAATTAAGAGCAGCGGCTTAAGAAAGCTATATGAATGTAAAGTATCAAACTTCCCGGCGGCCCGGGTTCGATCCCATGCGACCGCAAAGTGAGATTTGTGGTGGACAACACGGCGCTGGGCGGGTTTTCTCCGGGATCTCCGGTTTCCCCCGCCATCTCATTCCACCGGTGCTCCATGTTCATCTCATGTATCATCAGTGTCATCGCCTGCGGTGCCGTATGTAGTAAAAGCGGGCGTTAAACACTACACTACACAGTCCTACTGGAAGAAGGTTTACTAAGAGCATATCATCCTGCCATGCACCGCCGAGACACTTCTACCCTGAAAGAGATCACCAGATCAGAGATGATGTGAAATGATACTGAGATGGAGGGACAGGAAATTCGCGGAATACAATTTATCTCTCCAGCATTCGTCTAGCGACCCGGGAAAACTGCCGGAAAAAACCGTGGATCAGGTAAGTCAGCCACGGGAATCGAATTTGACCTCCCGAATGTGGCCTGAGCCATCCCGCTCCATCTAGCAAAGGGATAATAGCCAAGGGTATTAGATCGACAGTGTCACCCATGATATCATGTGGAGCAGTTTGATACCGCGTAACGACTTGAGGTAAGCGACAACAATGTCAGCCAGACTCGATAACCGTTAATGGGTACATTTCTGCAGTGCAATGTAATAATGTTCTGTCCATCCCTACTGTACGCAGTCATTCACAAATATGACGTAATGTTATGTAATATTTATGTGCTAACGTCACAAACACACAGACAACAAAAGTCAGAGCACTTGTAAGATATCAGCCACTCGGAATTCACTTGTGGGATTTCGGCGAGGGGCAGGCACTAAGCTTACAGAACAGAAAGCCTTTAAACGTTGTTATCCGTTTGATGTTGGAAGGGTAGGTCCTAATTTGGCCATGAAACTGACCTGGTTAAATGAAACCCACAGTGACCGCCGTATTACATAATTGTCGAGGGCGAGATTTTGTATAATGTTGCGTTTGTCAGTAATGAAGGCACTATAGCCACAGAAGACAGATTTGGTGTTCAGCTTTCAATTGTTCCATTTCCATACTATAACTATCAAGGGAAGGGCCTCGGTTCGAACACATTTATACACGGACTTAGTAGATACGCAGGGCATACTTATACATGAGTTGAGCGAAATGCGACATTTTATATTTTTCCAATTATTGCTTTTACCTTCTCTACTGCTTGCCTATAATTTTCCGGCTGAGGGTGCCGAGCTGCTGACGACATCTCCTCCCCGTGTCGGTTGGATGATCGCCCACCTCCACCTTGCGTATAAGGGCGTGAGGCCGGCGGACGCTTTGGCAGGCATTAGCCCACTATGGGCTGTCCCGCCATGACTATGGGCTACTGCTTGGCTATATATGTAGGGGAAGTCTTACTTCAATATCTATTTCACCGGAAATACAGGTTTTAGAATCCTAAATCCCCCACCCCTAAAAAAAGGCAATTTAGAAAAAGGACTGTGTGTGATAAGCCATGCAACTCAAAAACGTAAGTACGTTACATACGGAAGATGGTATGAAGTACAGAATTTTCCCAGGATGAGACAAGAAACTCGAAACATCAACTATGCTTTACGTGAAAAAATGCTCGTTTTTTCCTAAAAATGATTCCAACGATTTTGATTAAAAGAGCATATGAGCCCACCTCGGTAGCGTAGGTGTTGGAGTGTCTGCCTCACATTCCACAGGTTCATAGTTCGAATCTCGATTAGATTGTATCTGGATAAGGTTTCTTCTATCCTGAAAGATGGATGTCTTGTAGGTTTAAGATATGGATGTCTTATAGGTTTAAGCTCTACGTGCCCTGGACTCATTTTAACATCATTTCATTCATCCTCCGAAATGACGTTAGAGGACATCTGTCCATCTCTATAGCGAGATGATAGTGTCACGTTTAAGCGGTCCTTAGTTATAATCGCGGTCAGGGTGATAAATTTTTACCTTATCCTGCAAGATGAATGTCTGGTAACTAAGCTCTATGGACCCTGTACTCATTTGAACATCATTTCATTCATCGTCCGTTATGACTTAACGTTGGAGGACATTGGCCCATCTCTGTAATTTTGTGGTACTGTCACGTTCAAGGGACCCCTAGTTCTAATCTCGGTCAGGGTGATAAAAGTTTTCCCTTATCTGCAAGATGAGTGTCAGATGACTAAGCTCTACGGATCCCGGACTCATTTGAAAATCATTTCATTCATCGTCCGATATGACAAAGTTGGAGGATGTAAATTTAAAAAAAAAAAAATGCTTAAAATACTGCTTAGAAAACAAAACATATATCTCATGTTTCTTGGAATAAACATTGCAGTTTTGTATAATCGATAAATCATAAACAGACGAAACTTAGGTACATAACAAGTTACAGATTTCATTATAGCATTAGATTTATGTCAAAATAATAGAAATGCGTCGTTAACCGTTTCCGAGACATGTTTTATTATTAGTACGCATTTAAAATACCTAATCGTATTATTTCGTGGTTATCGAAAAGGCATGTAATTTTAAAGTCAATAAATAGTGGCTGACTATCGCGTTAGTGCAGTGTCTACACCAGCAAGAAACCTACAACACGACTGAAAGTTTCATAAGCTACTTAAAGTTTAACGACAGCGAAATGCGAGCACATGCTGTTTCCCCCTTACGAAGTGAATGGATTTCTTGAGCTTTATCAATAATTACTGATCTCAGAAGCCAGCACGAAAGGGGGCTGTGATCGTTACCAGAGAATTTCACCTTCCAAATAACAGCAAAATTCACTCCTAGAATTTCATGCATCTATTATCTGAGCAATTTGTCTTTCACTATTTGCACGTTTTCAGAATAAACCACAAACACGAACCTGTATGAGATAACCTCAACAGGTGTTTCCAACTGCTGCAGAAGGGAAGGAACAACAAAAGAATACCACAGGAATTCAAAAGACTTGGGATTTAATCACCATACACACATAAACAGTGGTATGAGTGAAAGTGTGTGGTTCCAAACAAATTAAACACAATGACATCTGTTGCCATAAACTGGAACCTTGTTGGTACCATGAACGGCAAGTCCACATATAGATTTCTGTTATACCATGTGTGGATTTTTACCTTATTAGCTATCAGGAGTTAGACTAAGTATTGCATTCCACTGAAACATTCAACATCTATACTAGATAACAATTACATTTTGGAGGTCTCCCTGCGTCAAACATCTTTTAATGTTTCTAATATCCCTGTCTTCGATGGATCTGCTGTTCGGTTGTAAAGTGGGACTTTTTGGAGCTATGTGTCTTTTTAACTTACGTCCTCCAACATTAAGTCACATCGGACGATGAATGAAATGGGTGAAACGATGCTCAAATGAGTCCAGGGCCTATTGAACTTAAGAGTTAGCATTCATCTTCCAGGATATGGGAAAGAAACCTGGGGAAAGAAACCTTATCCAGCTGATCGTGATTCCAACTCGGGACCTCTTGAACCCGAGGCAGACATGCTACCACCTGCGCTATCGAAGCAGCAAGTGTGTGCGTGTGTGTGTGTGTGTGTGTGTGTGTGAGAGAGAGAGAGAGAGAGAGAGAGAGAGAGAGAGAGAGAGAGAGAGAGAGAGAATAGACATCAGTTGACTGATATATTTAATTAAGACTAATAAATGAGCCACTTGAGGCGAGTTATTGACAGATTTTTTTTTTAATTTAAGTCCTCCAACGTTAAATCATATCGGACGATGAATGGATGAATGGATGAAATGATGCTCAATGGGCCCAGGGTCCATAGAGCTTAGAGTTATCTACCCGACATTCGTTCTTCAGGATAAGGGAAAACACCGGAAAAAACCTTATCCAGGTAACTCACCCTGACCGAGATTCGAACTCGGGACCTCTCGAACATGAGGCAGACACGCTACCATCTACGCTACCGAGGCGAGCAAATGCTTGTGAATGTAGAATTAAAGTGTCTTTGAATCTCTCCACTCTAAATTGTAATTATTTAAGAATTATACTTCTTAACTAAAATGACTTGGCAGTTAATCACAGAGCCCTCTTGCAGTGACTGCTAAGTCTGCATACACACAGCGCAATATTTAGGCACCAAGGACTGTCGATAATTGACAGTAAAGCATTTCAGTAAGATACCAATTTTAGGAGTACCTCCTGTCTGCTTCATCACCCCCACCATAGTTCCTAAACTATACACTGACAATTTTGTACCTTTTCGTTTTCCTATGTACCAATTGTTTTGGTTTAGGCCCCAAGAGTTGAAAGTATTTAAATCGTTTAATAGTGGTTTAAGGCTTGATATGGAAAAGTTAATTCGTATAAGAAATTAAAGTGTGAAATTCAGTGGGTCCTGATATGATGCAATGTGTATATATGATGTAATATTTATATGATATAATGTGCTATTATTGGTGGCCACAAAAATGATATGACGTAAGTGTTGACGTGGACCAGTGACAAAAGTTTTTGTAGTTATAGTAACAAAGAGAGAAAAATAAAATATCTTGAACAAGCGGCTAGCAAAATAGCGCTTTTTAAGTGTGTAACGTCGAAGAGTGAGTGAGTGTGGTGTTTTAGGGCCCATCGACAAGGTCATTTGGGCCCGAAGTCAACACTAAAACCTAAAAGCTATAAAAAAATTAGCTAAAAAGGTAAAATGTAATAAAACCACTCAACTGTTAAAAGGACATAAAAACCATCTAAAACTTATAATTTAAAATCTCTAAAATTAATAAATATAAAATGCAAGTTAGACTTGTTTGTTAAAACCGATTTTAAAAACAAACCGCAGTGCCTTATCCACAGCCACTGGGTCGTCACCTAAAACACCGTGCAGGTTAGCTCCCAAGCCCAAAGACTGGCGAACGCGGGCATACTGCGGGCAATCCAGTAATATATGCCGCACAGTGAGGCGTACTGCACACGGAGCACACACAGGGGCCGGTTCCCCTCTTAGCAGGTGGCCATAGAGTCGCTCGTGTGTGCCCAATTCTCAGCCGGGTATCATCTCGGTTCGCCGGTTATCCCTGCAGGAAGTTAGCTAGGGTTGTACGCTCTCCTTTATTGCCCGGAGTTGTGTGCCTTCCAAAGCTGTCCAGGAGTGCTGCCAAGCAGATAGGAGTTGGCGACGGAAAAAACGTTGCAAATCCTGGTATGGCACTCTAGTTGTTAAACTCCGGGGCAAAATGCAAGCGGACTTTGCTGCCGCGTCCGCCTCCTCGTTCCCGGAAATCCCCATATGGCCTGGGGTCCAAGTAAAAACAAAATTGTACCCGCGTCTGAGCATTTGCGAGATCTGGGCCTGTATTTTTAAAACGAGGATGTGAGCGGCAGTGTGCTGTTGCAAGGCCTGAAGAGCACTCAGAGAGTCAGTGCAGACGATAAAAGAGCCAGGAGCTAACTTGCAAATAAAAAGGAGCAAATAGAAGATGGCATACAGCTCTGCGGAGAAAACTGAAGTGGAGTCCAGAAGGCGAAATTTATGAGCCTCACCGTTAATGAAGAATGCGCAACCCGTAGTGCTACCTAACTGAGAACCGTCTGTAAAGACCGGAACATAGGGTAACGGCCCAATAGTTCGGCAAAAAGTTGTTGGAACACCGAATGTGGAGTAGCGAGTCTAGAGTTGCTTGAAAGAGCGAGATCGAACCGCGCACGATCGAGCTGCCATGCAGGATAAGGGCAGATGGACGACCTCTCCACGCGAGGCATTCGGAGGCCATGGGAATGTAGGAGATCCCGAAATCTTATTCCCATGGGGCGTGTCCGAGAACCAGGGCGCATATAACGGTGGACTAAATCTGGACACAGAACTGGTTTATAACAAGGATGATTGGGATAACTTGCCAACTTCGAGACGTATGAGCAGAGTAACAGCGAGCGACGAATATGGAGTGGAGGTTCGCCTGAGTCTGCATACAGGCAGTTAACGTCGAAGAGAACAGACGTCTTTTGATTGTAATGTCGAAGGGAACAGGCTATAATTCTGTGTCGGAATGGCATGTAGAAAAATCTATAGAGATTATAAAAATATTCACAATTTCTGTTAAATGCAATTCATTTACATTGATCAAGTTTATTTTATATCTACGTTACGACGTATTCTATAAATGTGTTACTAAAAATTAAAATATTTAAATTACATTAATTTTTCCTCAATATATGAAAAGTTAATTCCCTCGCTCGAGACCACGCCTGAATTCAAAGAGTTTTTCTCATGCAACGACTGGAACAGCAGGCGTCGATAACTTCTCAAGGAATTGCTCATCCTGAGATGCCGGATCTGAGCAAAAGCTCAGATTAAAATGACTGCGAGACCTGGAACATCAGCACCAGCCCCAAGGACGGGACGCAGCAACAGCGTCTTTTGTTGCAGAATCGAGAGCAGCATCCCCACATATGTAACATTTCCGTTACATATGTTCGCCGCAACGCGTACCATCCCCACCTACAATCCCGTGGTACCTATAAACAAGTATGCACTCGGTGACTTGCTAAATAAGAATTTCATTAGCTTTCTAATTCTCAAAACTTTGTTCACGCGTGCTTATATACACAAACCTTGGCTACTCTGATTTAATTGCCTTCTCTGGCAAAATTGTAACGTCCGCTTCTTGTACATTATGTATTAATTTTAAAATATGGAAATTATATTGTAATTATTTATCAATCTTCCTAGGATTTTATAACATTATTTTTCTTAGAATATATAACTCCATTATTAGAATAAAGAACATTCTTATAAAAATATTGGGCCATCAGTCTCAAAAACTGTATGTTGGATAAATACCATACTTTATTTTAAGTTCGTTTTCCAAATATTCGAACTTGAGATTTTTCAAGATAATTTCGGCACTTAAACAGCCCTTTACATGGAAAATGTTTCGATTTTGATTAAACCGGCACATTTTGCAAGACAAAGTGTATATATTAAATTTTATGCAAATAGCCTGTGAATTGCTATTCGATCGAGTACTTTTGGTGTAATAACGATGATAAACCGTAAGAGAAAAGCTTACTACATTAACAATGCCGAATTCTTTAAAACTCTCAAGTGAAGCAAAGTTGCATTTACCGTTTCTTGAATCCCCATAGATGGTGTAAATTTTCAAGTACTTTACACTCTTTTGAAGCACCATTCAACTGTTCCTGGCCATGAAATTTTAAAGCAAGCACATAGTGTTTGTCCATTCACCCAAGTCTTCTATATTCCGCTTGCATCTGGGCTCAACGTGTAATAGACCATTGTTGCAAATGCTTATTTGGATTAACTTGAAGAAGTTAGAGAGCGATATTCAAACGACTACCGGACTCATTCTTCCATAAACTAGTTCTACAAAAACTTATTCTTCTGTCTAATCGTCAATGCTCCTTGCATGATCACGAGGGGGGGGCGGCTTATCGTTTGAGAAAAATATTACAAGTATTTTAGAATCAGACCAATAACAAAGAATATCTTATAAATAGTTAATGTTGCAAAAATGTTATTTGGTATAAATTTTGTCCTTTAAGGAGATCTACATTTTTGTGTACTAAAATGCTGTTTACCTTTTACTATACACCAATTACCAGTGGCGAGGCTTGACTTTCAAAGCGAGGGAAGCTCCAAATAATAATTTTGCTTAAATTAAGGGACAATAATGACTCAAAGAACTAAGGCTACTCTTCAGTACTCTTTCTATTGTTCAGTTACACGTAGGCCCTTCTTGCATTGCAAGACTGGTCACCCTAAAAGAAGACATATTCCCGTTTCTTCTCTCCACTCAGATGTTCCAATTTCTCCTAGAGCTGGCCCACATCGCGTGAACTGTTAGTCTAAAATGGAGAAAGTATGTAATTCACACAATTTACCTAATAATAAATTAAAACTTCACAAGAATTTCCTAATTGTCGCCACTAAATAGCAATCTACGTATAATTCTATTGCTAATGCTATTGAAATATACTTATAGTTGTATTTAAAAGCGTCACATAAAAAATAAACTATTCCTCGAATGCTACAGAGACTTCACGAGGCAAAATATTTCAGTGATTCCTAACTACCGAACAGTCGCGATTGCTTCCGGAAACCTACGAAACAACCATGAAGGTTACGAACGCGTAACTACAGAACTATCCAGTATTGAATGAGCTCGTGCAACTGGTCATTTGAGCATTGCAGTTGTCAAATTGTCCGCAGCAAGGTGGATACTCACGAATACATTTTGAAAATGTATCCAGAGCAAATAAAATATTTTTTGGCATCAATTTTGTTTTTCTTCTTTTTCTCCTGAAATTCTTAGGGAAGCGACGCTTCCAGCGCCTCATTGCACGCGTCGCCACTGTCAATTACGCAAAACGTCAACGGTATTAGAGAAAAACGGGACATTTCTTATACAAATATCTCAAACCTGTGATATATTAACGAAAATCGTTGAAGCTATATTTGTAGAAAGAAAATGCTGTTTGAGGTGGGAGATTTTCTTGGCAGTCTTGGATTCTCATGCTTGGGAGACGCTGAAATTATAAACCAAGGTTTTTTTTTTGTGTGTGTGTAATTTACGTCCTCCAACGTTAAGTCATTTCGGACGATGAATGGAATGGGTGAAATGATGTTCAAATGAGCCCGGGGTCCATGGAGCTTAGAGTTACCCGACATTCATCTTTCAGGATAAGAGAAAACCCCGGAAAAACCTTACCCAGGTAACTCACCTTGACCGAGATTCGAACTCGGGACCTGTTGAACGTGAGGCAGACATACTACCACCACGCTACCAAGGCGGGCTCAAGCTTGGTGCTTAACCGACTTTTCGTTTTTTAATTATGTTGTTTACAAATACACGCATGAACATTTCTCTAAAGGTTTATTAAGGGAATCTCAAAACGTGTATTTTAAATGAAATCGCAATATTGGAAATGTTGGGTGGAATGTTTTAACTTCCGAGATAGTAAGTAAACACAAAGATTTCATATTTTACACAAGTAATGCGTGTTTAACGTGTGTTAAAACGTTGTCTTGTTTATAAAACGATAAAATGTGATATGTGAACCATACACAAGGCGAGGAGTTATGCTACACTGACCGTGGGAATGTTTCCAGTGGGCGCACCGAGTAATTTCAGTGATATGAAGATGGCCCACGAGGACAAAGGCAGCAGGGTTGAGCGTTTCTTCCCTTCTTTTGTTTCACTCATGAAGATACCTGTCTATCTTCCGCTTTCTTTTATCCTCCACTTCACACTTAATTCAGTTTAAAAGCAATTTCCCCCTCTGTTCTTTCCGCTAATGTTCTCTTTTCTCCCCTTTTCTCACACACCTTTTGTTGCAGTGTCTTCTTTCCTCGAGATAATCACTAACTCCCCCCTTTCTTTGAAAGACCTGCATTTGCGTCAGTAAGGACTTCATTTTCCCATCTTTTTCAGGAACTTCCACTTAAGGGTATTGCTCTCAGAATTTTTTGAACTTTAAATATCCTGCTGACGATTTTGGAACATTTTTAAACGTCTTACTCCTGTATAACAACTTATGGCTGCTGGTGGTGGTTACTCCTTGCTACCCAACATATTCCGAGAAAGATCTCGCTCTTCTGCATTGAAACAGCTGTCAGCAGAATCACTAAGGAACGATATTGGTGATAATCATCATCTGCATCAATTGTCTGTACACTATTTCGCAGTTTGGAAAAGAAGAGGCAGAGAATATTGCAACTGGAAGAGGGAAAAGATTGTTTGACATCACAATACCAACTGAAATTGGCATGAAATACATACTGTCCACCAACGCAAAGTAAGTCCCTGAGAGGAATGCGCCACCCTTACACAGTGGGACAGCGAATCTGTGTGACAGAATGCATTCTACCCAAGGAGCAGAACTGTTAAAAAAACATGCACCCTATACACTCAGTACACTAAAACCGAGAAGATTTATTCATAAAAGTAGAAGCTGTCAGAATGTTTTTGAATGGTCTGTAACTGAGCTACATGGGGTGTCAAAGCTATTTATGGAGGGTGTAGGAACCTTCTTCAACCCCCTGCGTCTCATTCCCCGGAAACTTTCTTTCCTGTGGTATACTGTATTTTCCACAATTAATTGTACCAGAAATATTTAAACAAACATAACGATAGAATTTTGACTTTCAGGCTGCGTTTCTTGGAGTGTTTTCAGTGATACGCTGAATTATGCGTGTACAAGTTTTAAAGCGGGGCTCGACCTTGGCGGTTTAATTACTTGTCATTTTTAATGTTGGACAGAAATAGTGAAATATCAGTAGGTAGGTAGACACTTCTTATTTTTAAGATGTCTCCCAAAACTTTAGTCAATTGATTACTTTAACTATTTTTCCCTTTTACACGTGTCTATCGTGACTGTTGAAATGTCCATGGGAGGTCCAATTGAAGGCAAGGCAGGACAAACAGGTCGTGCACCTATTACATTCTGTTGCATACCAACATCATTTCGCAATGATACGGTACTGATTTCATCGCTACGGCTTCTGCGCTGAGAAAATATCTCTCTGCAAACGGAGGAGGGGAAGAAAGAGTAATGCATATATTCTCCATTCAAAAATAAGCTGGATAACAAAGTGAACTATGTCTTCCTCTTTCTGGTACGCTTATTTACTCCTTTCATGTGTTAAACGTTTAAGATTTTTGGTACTAATCAATCACAGTTTCATTTCAAACTTAGCGTATTTATTCTTCCCTGTTTTCTGCGATCCTCTTCATTTCGTACGTGAAGCAGTTTCCTTTATTTCTTCCAGTGTAGCCTTTTCTCGTTCAGTAATCGACCCTCTTTTTTTCTCTCTCTGATCAAGTTTTTCTTACCCTTACTGTTTCTGAAACAGCTTCATTAATTTATCTACACATTTGACAATGCTTTCGATCTGGTTCCCTCACTTTGTTATGAAGTACACACCATAAGCTTCCGCAATATACAGGGGAAAATTATCTATACTGCTTAAAGTCTTCATAAAGCTACTATTTGAGTAATTTTCAAATGTCTTGTGCCGCCAACGTTTATACTACCTTATCTTGGATTTCCTAATTATCTTCCGTTTCTTCTTGTAACTCTTAAAAGTTACTTTTCCTGCATTTAACGTCATGCGGAACCCTCAGCCTTCATTAGCAATTTCCTTAGGATCCTTCCTTCTGTTATTACCAGTACTCTATCATAGCACTTTATTCTACTAGCTCTTTAATCTGGAAACAATGATTATAGAGACGATAATCCTGACTTTGCAGTAGAACACTGACATTTCCTTCCGTCTTGTATTTAGAGTTTTAAATAAGAAAAAAAAAAAAAAAAAAAGCTACTACTTCCTATACATGCTTGACAGTTCAGAAATGTTCCTTCATTATTTTACTCTCGGCCTGCCTTGCTCTTTTCTGCCTTCGGGTTTGTAACTGTATCTATTTTTGGTAATCTATTCCACTTATATTTTGTATCCATTTATATCATCCATTGTAACCTTAAGACTATTGCATATTAGAAATTAACTTCCCGTCTCTATTTTTACAGCCATAAACGAACATGAATTTCTCAATTCGGCAGCGTGTTTTCTTTATTTGGAGAAATCAAAGTTGATGGACAACTTAATTCTATGAACTCTCTACTCATATGAGCAACATATTTCATTCATCGTCTCATTCATATGACCTATCCACTTAAAGTACGAAATAAAAAAGTATATTCTCTCAGAGTCACTGAGATAAATTTCAGTTATATTTTTTATTACTTTACTAATTGCTCAGTTACCAGCGGAATCACTCTGTACTTCTAAACTTAGAACATAGATAAAAGCTCCACCTATAGGTATAGTGGCCGCGTTTAAACCATCCCCAACCGGCTCTCTTTGTAGGGGAAAACTATTCCTCCCCCTAACCACAATGTCATAAACATCTTAGAAAACACCAACCGGGGTCAGAGGTGAAGAATGCTAGGCACGTGTTTACAGCTGAGAATATCCAAGGTTGCCGTTGTTTAACATAACGTTTAGAGGCAAAATATAAATAAAGCAATGATTAATGTTTCCTATAAGTAATAGATAATGTTACAACGCTTTGTAACATGACTGAAAAGAGATATGTCACCTATGTTATGCTATTAGTACTTATATTACGTACATGAACTAAGTGCGTATTATTAGCATAATATCTAAAGAACGTTTAGTAAAATATCATTACAATTTTCAAAGGGTTAAATTGCATCAATGTTTATGAATTTGCGAGGGATATTTACATGCGAATTAAAGAAGCACTTTGGATATTCTGGTAGTTAATAATAATTTATAAGCAAAGACTGCACGTTAGAGCTTTGTTTATTGCAATCGTGAGCCGATTTATTCTAAAACATTTTCCTTTATTCTATGGCAGCTACAGTTGGTGAATTTTTGTTGATTTAACAAAGCAATAAACACTTCAAAAGTAAAAAAAAAAAAAAAGTAAAAAAGACGAACCAATGTATTAAAGAAAAACTAGTAAGGAAACTCTATTAACTCTTTTTAAATTTTCGAAGCTTTTAACAAGGATGTCTGCCAATTTTACAAGTTTGAATAACGTTAAGCAGTATATTTTTTGGGGGAGGGGGGCTCTTCTGCTAAACACAATTTAAATAAGTAATCACGTACACTCCGCATAATAATTAAATATGTCATAAACGCTTTACAACTCGAGAAAGTTTAGAAATACTGTTAGATATATATTACAAGTATGAATGGAAATCCATGTTAGGTTCGATACCCACGGTCTCCACATCTTAATTAAATTACGCAAGTGCTAAACGCCAATAACTATTAAACACTAATAAATGTATAAAACTACACTAAGTAAAACACTATGTAACTTCTATAAATATAAACTTAATTAACATACATAGGAAGCATGTTTGCACAGTTTAAGCTAATTTCTGAGGACACAAGAGAAATATTGCAACAGTGCTTTAACTTGCTGAACGTATTAAGAAGGACGACCCATATGTTTAAGGGTGGAAGACCCTTATAATTGCTTACATGTGAGGAGGCGTGGTCAGAAGGGAAAGCTTTGATGCCGCCTGGGATGCAATGAACGAGGCTGCTATACATTGTCACAGGTGGTAAAACAAAAACCAAATCTTTACAAATGCGTCTCACTATCCACAAAGGGTCTAATGAAGCATCGAAAAGTTTAAACGCGAGAGCAAAGCCAGTGAACCAGAGAGAAACAAATAAACGTCCATCATGGCATGATGCATGGGTCGTAAGGCACGGTTCCTAGAGTTCATCTAACGGAGGTTGCGGGGGTCGACAAATTAACTTCTCTACGTTGTACCTAGTCACGTCATTATTAGCAAAAAGTGGGACCTCTATTTCTACCTGGGAGGTACAAAGATGTGCAATCGTGTAACATTTATTTATGTCCGTACTCAATTGTTTGTAGGAGTGTTCGCCACTAGAGCTTCTATGTATATGAAAAGATGGTTAGAGCTGATTTCAAATCTCAGTTTTAATTGGTAAAAATGTATAAAAATATGATATTTTCATTAAAATCGTTAAGGTAATTTTCTAGAAAAGAAAAGAAAAAACTCATTTCCATTAAAACGAAATAGAAGTGAGTTTTTGTAGTAATACACAATAAAACTGTTGCATTCACATGAGTTTGGGTGGAATGCAATACCCTTATCTATTATGTACATATGTAGTTAAGAATGTGAAAATAAACGTTACCTAGTGGCTGAAGAAAGTTTTTAATTTAACTCAGTAGATGTTAACCTTTGTTCAGCACGCGTTTTACAAGACTGAAGTGTTGCATTAGTATTTTCATACTGAAGTACGAGTAATTTATTGCGTTTACAACAGTTATTGATACGTTTTAGAATTATATGGAACACGATCTCTCATGATCAACGCATGTCAAATTAAGAGAGCTTCAGTTTCTGCCAGAGATTTAAAACTTAGAAAAATTCAATGTTAAGACTACATTTACTATATTCTTTACATATTTCAAAATATGTAAAAATGTTATACCTTCACAGAGGTTCAAATGTGCAGATCCTGCGAATTAGGAATTGGAATTCTGCAGAAGGATGGATTTCCAATAACACTAGTCAACAGTGGTTTTGGAACAAAGTACATATAAAACATAATTCTATATTGTAATGTGACATAAAATGTGAGTTCAGAAAGTGACCATCACGTCAGGATTAAAAGTTATGACCTGCAAGTTATATAACATAGTTGAATTTACTGTATAATTTTTAAGAACTTTGTGTTTGAAAGGAGTGTGATAAAAGTTAGTGCAGTGACCTTTTTTGTTCTTAGTTTTAATATGAACTACTTTTTAAATGTAACATGTAAGAGGGGATTTTCATTGAGCCACAAATTAGGAAGTTAATAAATGATAAGAACTTCGAAGAAAAATTAAGTCAGAACTTGCAGCATGACGTTCTTTTAAGGAGCTCATTGAAGGTTTCATAGGGAATACAAGAACAGAAAACAGTGACAAATAAGTGGGAACTCTTTTAGAGAACTATAAAAATCTTGGATGCAGAATGTCACTAAAAATGCACTTCCTTCATTTAGATTTCTTCCCTGCCAATTTGGGAGCGGTTAGTGACGAACACGGAGAAAGGTTCCATCAGGATATTTTGGAATGGAAAGGCGCTATAAAGGTACATGGAACCCTTCAATTTTAAGTGACTACTATTGTCTTTTGAAGCATGAAGGATATATATCCCACTGAAGGAAGTTATCAAAAAGACTCAACCCTCCACCGTTATCATCTAGCAAATGAATGTTGCAAAATTTATGGTAAAAATGCACATAAGGCCCAGGACACTAGAGTAAGATAGTTTTATGACATTAATTGTGTTATATATTGTATAAGTATAGTGCACACCACCCCTCTGTTTTAGATATAGTAATTTAAAAACCTCCATAACAAAAAAAATTGGAGGGTGGTGGCGAAAATCTAACTGCATTTTCAGAATCAGCAATGGGACCGTTGTGCTTCCCATGCAACTTCTAACAGAAAAGAATCAAGGAGAGACCGGTAGGTCGACCAGATCTGAACCTCGATGTGCGCTAGCAAGCACCAGATTCACGATTCCAACATGACATAAATCTTGATGCTGGCTAGCTCTGCCTAAGGCATCACGGAAGAGTAGCACTCTCTCAGGAAAGGAGGGTCTACCAGGAATGTTTACAAAGAGAAACCGCCCTGCCACAACATACCAATTCCGGTCCTAAAGCCCTGAAACACATGCAAATTCGTGGTCGCATAGGAAACCTCCCCTAAGACCTAGCGAAAGCCTGAAAAGCTCAAGGTCGGAGTCGCTGTGAACCGGAGATTTCCAGTGGAGCCATCTTGCTGGGTTAAACATTGCTTGCCTATGTCGGATAAACAAATGAAGGATGTCGGATCTTGGGTCTATAATTATCATCAAAGTTGCTACACCTTTATTCACACGCCTATCTCTTGAGCAGATTTTTCTCCAGGTCTTTGACCTGTAAACAAAAGAACACACCGGCAGCGGGTTTATCGATGAAGATTGCGCAGTAACGTGTGTCTTGTCTTTTGTTTCTTGCACACCTACCTGCCTGCGCCTTCAAGCTACAGTTTAAATTAACGACTGCTGCAAGCACATACTTTAGCGGCACGTTGATTGTTTTTTGATTTTACTTGCGTTTAACGAATGCTTGCCACGAATATCACTCTTCGAGTGGTTACTCTTCTGGCTGCTCAACCTTGAGGACTCTGTACATTCCAGGGCGGGCCGATGCATTTCTCTTTAGTCAGAACAATTTTCTATCCTCTACAATTTGAAGGTATGAGTAGGAGTGAATGAGCGGGCTTAAGTGTAAAAATAATAACTACAAACTTTTAAAAAAAAACTGCATTTCAGTGTAGAAATACACCAACACAATCAGTGATGGCAAAGCCTCGATATGGGCATGGGAGGGGGAACTCGGTATCGGATGGAACTCTAAATCGCACAATATCATGGAAATTAATTGTTCTTTCACACTGGCCGTGTGTAGGCAAAAGTGTGGAAACTTAGAGTCAGACTGAAAAATTCAATGCCATGGCCGGGATTTGAACCACGGATCTTCTGATCTCCGTCCAGCTGCTCTAACCATTGAGCTACTATGGCCAAACGTGCCGATGACATTAAATCCTCCAACTGACTCGTATTTTTTCCTGAAAACACGGTAAAATACGAGTCAGTTGGAGAATTTAATGTCATATCGGCACGTTGGCCATAGTAGCTCAATGGTTAGATCAGTTGGACGGAGACCAGAAGATCCGTGGCTCAAATCCCGGCTATGGCATTGAATTTTTCAGTCTAACTCTACGTTTCCACACGGACAATATCACTTTCTGGTTTTCGGTACGATGTGTCAGGTAGTGTTAGACACTCTAGAGACAAGCCGGAAAGGGAGCATTATGTGACTGTGAACAATTGATCACCTGAAAGAGAGGTTTCTTATTTCTGACCTGCTTCCTGAAGATAATTTTATGAACAATACTAGTGAGTCAAATATATGTACTTCTAAGCGTTGCAAATTATTTACGGTATGTTAATCTAAAAATATGGATGAAGGTATTGCTTTTGTTTAAATGTGTTAGGTGTAGTGAGTGACTCGTTCCCTTTTTATGTGTAATGCACCCAATATCGGACAAGAATTCGGGACACGGTATCGGACAAACGTATTCGTAGCTTTCTTATAAATTCTTTTATTTCATTTGTTTGAGACAAATATGGGGAGGAATAGAGGGAACTGGACGGCGGAAAACATGAAGTTAGCAATTGATGAAAAAATAGGGAGGGGGGACTATATTAGAGAAGCACATTAGAAGACATTAGAAGACGGACTGCAGGAAATAAAACAAAAGTGAAACCTGCCATTGGTACATATAAAAGCACTTTTTCGGAAGAGAAGATTGCCATTTTATCTTATGCCATTGAAAAAAAAAAACATGGAAATTTAGCACCAAGTGCATTTAGTGTGCTGCATGGAGCTCTGAAGTCAGCATTTTTCTTATTGTGACATCTTCTGCTTGAACCACAAGTTTTAGAGATTTAACGCAAAAAGAGTGAGAAAAGCACTAAGCTTTGAGCCCATGAAAATTCAGCCAAGTCTTGAAGGGGATCTCCTTTATTATAAATGTGATATTTGTCTTAAAACGTAGTACAAAAATACATTGAAATAACGAAGTGGTCTTATAATATTAAAACTGCCCGATATAGGGTTCCTTGTCATCAAATTAGGGAAACTGAGATTTATAAATCTTTAAAATTCTCTCCTATCAGTACTTACTGTGGATAACATATTTTGTACAATTGAACACATAAAAACATGTGTTCAAAAATAATTGTTAATATTGACTGTACCCATTTCCAGTCATTACGTAACTAAAAGCTGCAGTGTCCGATACTGGGTATGGACTTGCTGGTTCATCTAAAGTTGCAAGAGATTATGAGTGAGAGCAGTATGCGGCCGAGCATTATCGTGGAGGAAAACTACAGAAATCAATATGCCACGTAGTTGACATTGAACTGCTCTCTAAGTTTAGTTAGTGTCAGATGTACATTTTACCTTTTAATGTATTTTGTTCCATTATCTACACCAATTATACACCTCGTTTATCCCTTCCCCTCTCCAAATAATCTGCTTTGTTCAAAATGTTGGAGACATTGTTGTGCTTTTGTAGGAAATTGACTACATGCCATTCTCATGAAATTGCTCTAAGTTATTTAAGGGGAAATAACTATTTCGAAAATGGTGATTTAGAAGTTCAATTGCAGCTCTTTCCGAAAACACTTAACTTTCTCTGTGAATATGAAATGGAAAGATAAATGTTTCAACTTAAACAATCTACTTTAAAGTAAGATCTCAAGTAAGATTCCACTTAATTTCTACTACAGAAACTGCACAAGTTGAAACAGGATAAAATTATCAGTTGATCAAGGTTTACTTGGGTAAAGTTATCAGAACCGGTGTTGAAGCAATAACACGCAGCGTGCTCCATGTTCAGCTACAGAAGTGGAGCAGATATATATGAGGATTGTGGGAAAGGGTATATATTTAATAATGTAGGTATCTAGCCCGGGATAACTCCTTAGGGACCAGGTAATATCCGGAGCGCTCTACGTGTATGTTTAGGACTATATCCCTGGGGTTAGTCCACCCTGCTCTGCTTCTGCTGAGAACTTCCTCTACCACGTACCTAGGAGGTAAAACAAGGATTGAAATACATCCAAAAATTACACTTCGACATCTCACTGAGGCATCCGATTTCAAAAAACAAATTTTATAAAAAAACATGTATCTGTGTGGAACTGTGAGAACATCAACCAAAAATCGAAATGTCTGATAAATATCACACTTGGTATTTAATTACAATAAATTACAATGATGCGACAGGAAGATTTTCAATAAATCCCCCCCCCCCCAAATACAATTTGGTCTTTGGATCATTTATCTTTAATTTTTATTTTATAAAACGTGGCTGCAATCGTTTTGATAAAACAAACATTTAAAATATTACATGACAATAAAGTATGAAGCTGTCTTCATTAAAAGAATTTGTATAACTCGTCAACCATAAGACAAAATACAACAGAGCCACGTGACAGCGGTAAAGTACGAGGTTCGCATTCTGCAAGTTCATGGTTTAAATCCCATGAAGACCGCTCTCCCTAACAGCGTTTTTTCTTCACGTTTTCCCCGTGTTTATATCTGGCAGATGCCAGAGAGTTACCCTAAACTGAGGTCTCTAATATCTTTTTTTTTTTTTTTTTTTTTTTTTTTTTGTCAAAATTCCATTTCCAAACATAATTTCATTGCAGATATCCAGCGTGCATCGCCTGTGGTACTGTATGTACTGATAACGTTAAATGCTACCAAAAACTAAACTATAGCGGATAAAAAAGCCATTTGAATGTAGCATCAGAATTTCTTTCATAACTTGAATTTCTGCACCAATTTTTAAGTTGTTTAACGCAGAAAGCCTATTTCTCGGATCTTAATTCATTTTTATTATTAAATACTTTGTAAACACGTTAAATTTCACGGTTCGTTGCTTAAACCAGCGTGAGATACAGAAATCTATAGGAACTCCTCATGTGCAGGCAAATTTACTGCGTCAGCTGTACCGCGGGATGATCTATTGTAAAGGCGAAAGTTGTGGATAAATACAGACCCATTCCAAAACTTTGTGGAGCGCCCTAATGCGTAACTAAAGCAAAGAAATCACCTCAGAGTTTACATTAGGACAAAAAAGAAGCCTACTGCCTTCGGGCAACCTTATTTACCGTACAGGGTGCAGTTGTAAAAATTGCCTTTGAATTGCACAAATGATTCTTGAAGGAGAGGAATATTTTACTAAACCAAACCTTCGTTTCAAATGTGACTATTTCGTTTATAGTAGTTGTTTCATTCATATTATGACACCCCACCTTTCAGCAACGAAATGTGTACCTCCTATATTCCTGAAACTGCAACACAAACTTTTCCCTCGTTCAGCAAAGCCAAATGTAAAATATTTCAGTACAAACGTGCAGCAGTTAACTACATGTAGAATAAATAGGAACGTCGTTTTACAAGAATCCTTAAACATCTGCTTACGTTACGTGCTGAAATTCATTCTGGTAGAGTCTGTTTAGTTAACTTTGTGCACGTCGACCGCTGCCTTTGACGAACCCTTATAATCATTTTACAACACAAACCCTCTTTCTCCCAGACTTTTCTGCAAGATTGCCACCTTTCTCGATACGTCATGTGTATCGTACGAGGTTTCGTCTAAATAAATTATCTTATGTCAATTACTGCAAAACGTCCTTAGTTTTCACATATATCGCCAAGATACAATTCTACTGGATTCCATAATAACCCTTAACTTATTCTAAGTGCTTTATTTGAAACCCAGCTCTTTTAGGAGACTGCGCAAAGTGCAGTGCCCATAAGGATAATCACAAATTTCTTGCAAATGTTCAACCAATTCGTCTAAGGTGGGCGCTCAATCTATAAATTTCTCGACGAATTAAATCGCATGTGAAATTATCTACTTTAGAGAAACGTTTCCTTTTGTTTTCACACTTGATCGGCGTCTTTTGTATTCCTTTCGACACAATATTTCTTACTTTATTTCTGTTAATACCCAGAATTTATTATCAGGTTCATTGCACGACCCCTTACGAAGATTATTTTTCAGAAAATATTTATGTGTGTTCAAAACAAGCGCTTTAATTTGCTTAGAAACAGTTCCCATTATAACTTTGTTTTTTGAGGCTTTCCAGTAATAAAACTCGGCCCATTTATCCACACCATTGTCATCACTTTGATTATTTTCACTTGACTGAAAGTAATCGACTACTTTATTTGCATTTACCACTGCATTTCCCTCCCACTGTCTCCACATTGTGACACACAACGAATTTCTGCACGTAATGAAACAGATCAACTGGAAGTTGGAACTTTGGCAACTGAGACTCCACGTGGAGTAGACATGCGACTGTCACTTCGAGAAAATCAGGGTTGCTATTGGTCCTCAATGACAGTGTTCCATTTCTGAAGTGTGGAGTTAGATTTATGAAGGCCATTAGTGGGCGGGAGGGTAGTTTCCTTTGAGGGGCAAACTGCACACACGTTCACTAGACAGACTCTACTACATATTACAAACTAGCCATGTAATACGAATATTTACGAGGAAGAATTGATATTACAGTTCACGTCATCCTTTATTGCGCCATTTACTGCTGTTTAACGCTCGTCACTAGTGGCAAGATACAAAAAAAGTATCAACAAGAAAACAAAGGCTAACCTTTGTCTTTTCGTACCATCATTATTATTATTATTATTATTATTATTATTATTATTATTATTATTATTATTATTATTATTATTATTATTATTATTATTATTATTATTATTATTATTATTATTATTATTATTATTATTATTATTATTATTATTATTATTATTATTATTATTATTATTATTATTATTATTATTATTATTATTATTATTATTATTATTATTATTATTATTATTATTATTATTATTATTATTATTATTATTATTATTATTATTATTATTACATTAAGCTGTTTGCTAGAAATATTAGATCCTGATATGATTACAATTTAATGTGTTTAACTCATGAATTCCTCTATCCGTTCATGTATGAACTACTCTTCCAACACTTACTTTTTTTAACTGCTGTGATTCCAAACGTCCCATTGCATATTGGTAGTCGAAAATCGCTCGAGCAACGCTTCTTCTATCTATTTCACATCTATCGAGAGAAATACTTTAAATACATATTTCACTATACGTTCAAATGGATTAGAGGACTAAAGTAGATTAAAGCTACAGTCAAATCATTTAAGAGTGTCCGCTACGTGATGGCTTTGACACGCTTTGCAACGGCAAGAAATAAAAAATAAAGAAAAAAACGAACATGGACTTCCTATTTGAGTAAACTAAAACTATTTTCAAACACAAATCAATAACAACGAATGTCAAAAAGAATTTACTCTTCAGGAAAAAAATGCATAATCTGTATACTTTAACGAAATCTAGACATTATTTTATGTACTAAAATTTTGTATACCTTTTATAATTTTCAAGTTATATAAAAGTAATTCAAAATGACGGACACTTCAGAGACTATTTCCGGAAAATTCAAGATATTAATTTCATGTTTAATGAAAATATAGTAAACATTGTTCTATAAAAATTTTAGAGTTATTTTCAAGAAGATCAGTCTTTGAAAAGTTCTATATTGTCACCGATCGTATTGTTGCGTTGGAGCCGCCGCAAAGCCAGAGCTGTGCGCGTGGGTAGGTAAGAGACAGAGAGTAGCGCGCAGAGCTGGACGCTTGCCGAGAGAGAGAAAGAGGCAGAGAGAGGTCTCGAATTTTCCGCTTTTCTGATGCAGTCGCGATTGTTATCAAATGGTCTATGAATTCTAGAACAATGGCTGGGAGGTAAAAATAGCGGAAGACTGTGAAAAGCAGTCAGTTGTGTTGTAATTGTGCGAGTTGTGTGATGGTGGACATTTGAACTGTACTGCAGTGATTCTTTGGTTTCTTTATGTGTGGCTGAGCAACGAGACGGCCTTGAAGACAGCTGTTTGTCAATGTCACGTCTTTTTGCTGCTGCAAGGGTTGTACAAAGCTTCTGTTTACTGCAATAAAGAGTGTTTTTAAATTTCTGCTAACAAGACTTTTGATTCAACGCAGCCCAAGAAGTCACAATATAAAGGGTAGTTTAAAAATTTCCAGGCTGCATCCTTGGAAGATGCAGAACTTGAATATTAAGTTTGGTATAATCTAACATAGATCTAAGTACACGGGTATAGTATATAGAACTTTAAGTCATAGTACATAAGGAGGTACCGACAAGCAGGCATGAGGCTCTTAGGAGTTGCTACCCTAATAAGCTCATAGAAGCAACTCCTTGCACTAGCAGGAGGCCTTTGCCCTTTAGGGATTCATTGGCTTTTTATTATTAATTATATTTATCAGTTGTTATTTAATCGACGACACACGCGCACATATGCACAAGACGTTATGTAGGATTTTGATCACAAACTCTTTATGTTTAGCAAAAACAAATCGTTTGTTACCGCCTACGATTGAAAAAAAAAATTACTAATGTGACTCGGATTAGTTTTTCAAGTTTTTCAAAATCTGTTCCCTAGGGAATGGTAGTGTATTGTTGTGTTGGTACGAAGAAGTTTACCAGAGACAGGTGAGTGTGTAATACGATTGTGTTTCTTCCTCTCCGGTAAAGAGGTATGTAATTGCTCCATTTCTGGCATTTTGTTATTCAAGATAAATTTATAACACATGTGCATTGAAAATGCTCCAGAAGCTGTACACTAAGAAAATACAGACCTTCCTACATCCATAATCCTCCTTACTGTTATGATAGTTACTTTATCAGTGCTACAAACGGGCAAAAGTAAATTCTGCTAAAACAGAGGGCGAAGCGGATTAAGGTAATCTGGGGGATTCAAACGTTTTATTTTGTTTTTATTTACGTCCTCCAAAGTTAAGCAATTCATGAAACATATGTGGAAAATGTACGTGAGATGCATAGAGATATGAATATACAAGTGTAGAAATGTGTTATTTTGTTCTCATGATAACATTATATACTGAAATTGAATGTTCAACTTTTTTTTTTTTTTTTTTTTTTTTTTTTGCTCCTCTTTTGTTCCGCCTTTAACTGCAATGGTCATATCGGCGGCCGTTCTCCTTTGGCACATATCGAAGTTGTTAACTCTTGTTCGGTTGGTTTTAATCATTACATCACGCACACATTCTCACTCTCATTCATACTCCCAGACTCTGGGGAAGATGAGGAATTAGACGGAGAAAAATCCCCACCCCCACCGCAGAGAATCGAACCCGGGACCCCTAGCACGGCAGGCAGGTGCTCTACCGACTGATCTACGGGGCCAGCCCCCACCGTTTTTCTTTTCATTCCCATTCGTCCGTTACGCCATTCGTATTCATCCTCCAATTGCAGGCGATTAGGATTAGTTTCCGCTCAGAATAAAAATGAAAACGGAAGTATACAGAAAATTCTGCATGAAAAAAATTTAGCAAATAACATAACTAGAATGTCCAGGCTTCGATGCAAGGTAAAAGCTTTCATATTTAAGTGACAAAGCACTTCACCCGTGCTTACCTTATACTGATCTAACTACTAAAATCAAATATCACAAAAATCTGTGGACGTTTTTCTCCACTCGCTTACAGGAACTTAGTACGTGTATCATCTGCTGTTACAGTTGAGCACGCCAAAACTTTATGGCAGCACGACTAAACTCGCGTGCCGGCAGCTTAGCACTAAGCATGACGTCATCGGGTATCTGCGGCGAATCAGCAATGCATCATCTACGTTGGTGTGGCGGCATCGCTTCAACTGGCTCCATCTCACGAAAATTATACAGCAATCCAACTGCAATGTCTATTGTTTCACATAGCTGATATCTCTTAAGATTAGGCAAACGTTTATACTGAGACGGCCATCAAAATTAAACTGGCGTCTTCCTTTAAATTGAGAAAACAATACTATCATATGTCCTTCTCTTCCCTCTCTTCTAAAGTCTCTTGTTTACAAAATGTTTTATACAGCTGCTTCTAAATCGAGACAAACATCTGAAGAAATGGTTCACTGCATATTTCATTATGGGTACAAAAAGGATTGCATCTTCTAAGAATGCAGCACGAAAATGTTCGGAAAATTGCTCCAACAAACTTTCGGAAATTTTAATTTCCTCAAAAATGGCTGTAAGGGTGTTAACTAAATTAACACAAGATTCATATATTTTTATGGCAAATGTATACTTTGAATTTTTTGGGAGTAATCTCTGAAGTCCACTTCATTCTGAATTACTTTTGCGTAACTGGCAAATTATAAGAGATAGACAAAATCTTACTGGGAAAAAGGCAGACCTCGTTAAAAGACAATTTAAATCAAATACATTTTTATGGAGTGAACCACTTCCGAAATATTCCTAGTTATTTCTTTGAATTAATATATTTTTCTCAAATGGCAAGCAGTTGTCTGTTTTGTGCTTAAAATATACTGCGATCCATATAAATTTGAACCACTTCTATAGGCCATAACTTTTGAACCAATAATAGGACACGTGCAACTTTGGGAGAGGAGATTACATTACACTATTTATATCTCAGAGAAAATGTTGGAACTGTCCTCTACCAGCATCTATACATGATACGACTGTAGACACTGAAGTTTCAGTCAATACATTTGTGGAGCAGCTGGATGATATCGAATTGGGAGAAGGTTATTTCCAGCAAGATGGAGCAACGTGCCATACACTAATGACACCATGGAACTTGTAACCAGTTTCCTTGATAATCGAATAATCTCAAAAGGTCTGTGGCTCCAGACCCCCTGACCTAACCTAACCGTAGTTTTTCTGGTGGGGGGTATCTAAAAATATAGTGTACAAGAATAGGCTACGGACAATTGATGTTCTCAAGGAAACAATTCGAACAGAAATAAGTAACATTGGCGAGGATACTCTCCGTAAAACTTCAGAGAATATGGTAAGACGAGTGCAAACATGTATAGATGCTGCTGGAGGACACTTCCAACATTTTCTCTGAGATGTAGTGTTCTCCCAATTGTGTATTATATTCTCCCAAAGTTGCACGTGTGTCCTATTATTGGTTCAAACGCTATGACCTATTGAAATGGTTCATGTTTATATGGATCGCACTGTTCCAAGAGATGTAATGTCAAAGCTATAAAAAAGTAACTACTTCTTAAAATATCTGACGATCTCTTGAGCCTACTGTTTTCTGTTATTTCCTTTATACCCACAGAAAAATAGGTAGTAAATATTTATCTCGGCTAAAATGAAATAAATGGAACAAGCATATGCAAAAATAGTTTGTAGATAGTAGAGAAAGTCAAGTGTGATGTATAAGATGTTATAGTATTATAGTTTCTTAATTTTACATTATGCAAATTCGAACAAACAGAGGTTACTAACTTTAACTAATCTCGAGTTTGATGCCACTTATTTTGTCTAATTAGCGAAATACTATCACGTAAAAATATACTACATATGTAAGCATCGTCCTGTTATGATTATTTTCTCTATAGCTATCTCTTGTGATATGTGCAATGTATTGTGATTGCGGCGCGAAGCTGAGCCGGCGGGTATACGTACACCCAATTTCCGGGCTCCCTCAGAACAGCGCGCCCAAGTCAGCTGTTGTGCAAATTCTCCGTTGCAAAAATTTTTGGTTGTGACGAGTAGTTCCTTTTCCACAGTGTATTCGGAGCCTACATAAGGAACTACCAGATTCTGGCCGACAGTTCAGTTATGATTCGATTCAGCGGATAAGTAGTCTTTTGTTTGAAGCGTGTGCAAGTGTCCCCAGGCTGTTTTCATTCGTTACAATATGCGCTAATCACAAAATGCAGTTAACGACTTAAAACAAAATTTCTGGTGAAAAGTTGGTACCTTTCCTTCTCAGGAAATGACATTAAAATACGCTACGATACCAAGAAAGCGAGACTGGTCATAGCTGAAAATTTAGACTTCCTTTGTAAAGGTTTGCCAATGAGAAAGACAAACGACTTCCAAGATGTTACTCATGGTTGAGTTGGCAGCTTTGGACCCGAACATTTTTGACCCGAATCCAGCAACGAGGCAGTATTTGTTTACAAAATACAAAGACCAGTATAAATGTTATGACAAAATGGAGAAAAGGTTTGTGAACTGGTGGTGGCAGCTCTTACTTTCCACACTAGCACTCCATTTATTACATCAGCTGATTACTTCGGCCTTCAGGATTTCCAGGTAAGTCAGAGTTAGCGAAACACAATTACTCTTTGTTACCTGGCACATCATTAGATTGACTTTATGTTTATGACAGCAGCAATAAAAACTGCAGTGCACATTTCAGTTATAAATGAGAGAAAGGGAGAGCAGAACACTATTCTACCCACTAACATTCACATGGCTTTCTCTACCCCACTATCGTCTATTATGGCTGTTCTACAAATTATTTTTACAAAAGTTTATTATTCTATCTACTTCATGCTAAGCAGATAAACCTTAATAGAAATACGTTTATTAAACAATTCGTTTTAAGTAAAAGGAGGATAGACAAAGCCAACTGCAATATTCAAATGTTTAAAAGAGAACGGCGTATGCTGGCCTTGAAATTCCAAGTTTTCTGACATCACGAGAAACAAATAAACAGCGATAGCATTTTAACAAGCGATATCTTAAAATTGGTTAAAATGACAGTAATTTACTGTGAGTTTTAAAGAAATATACATTTTTATACAGTGCAATTTTAATACCCTTCACAATGAAGAGGATTCGCGCGCAATTACCATAAAGTTGGTCATGTAAATAAGTTAAGTACATGGTTATGTTAAATCAAAATTTTTAAGAACGTTTTTGAAAACATTAAAACGCTCGGAAGATTTCCATGTACACGAATCACAGACTAATCATTGCGAAGTGGTCTGATATCTGTTTGCTAAAAGCGGGTAATTCTTTTAATTATGGGAACACAGGAAGCTGACAAAGCAAAGTCAGCCAAAGAAGCTTGGGAGATCTACTTCCGTGATTTTACTGCTATGAAAGCAATACACACAGACTCGTACTCGCACATTCTGTCACAGCTGCTGTCATTTTCAATTTTCCCAGAAGATAATTACGCATTTACTTCTCAAACTAGCAGAAATATGCTGACTTCTGCAGCTTTCAAGGTGTTGTTAAAAGTAAAGTTCTTCAAATATGTATTTATTTACAGCCTCCAACTAACATTGGAGGAGGAAGTAGTTTTTGTTATTCCATACCTAAAAGAATGAAGAGAATATAATTTGTATTTCATCAAAGCACTTAGAAAACAGGCCCCTTTGTTCTGACAGCCTCAAAATTGCAATTTATTGTGATATAACTCCCACAATACCTTTACTGTTGTTCAACGATGAAAATAAATCACTTAAACTGATGATGATGATGATGATGATGATGATGATGATGATGATGATGATTCCTGTACCAATGTGACCAACATAAATAAAGTCATAATAAAGTCATAAATAAAGCCAAAAAGACGACAGATTTCCCATTTTCAGCTGCTATTCACCCGTTGCATGAATTAAATCGAAAGTAAATATAACAAATAATAAAGTAAACATCCAGGAAAATTGCCTCACGTTCAAAAAGGTTCCGAGTTCTAATCACAGTCAGGATGAGTTATCTGGACAAGGTTATTTTCCCCCAGAGGTTTTCCCTTATCTTGAAAGATCAATGTCTTGTAACTCTGAGCTCTATGGACCCTGGACTCATTTGAACATCATTTCACTCATCTGATATGACTTAGCCTTCGAGGACGTAAATTAAAAAGAAAATTAATCCATAAACTTTATTTAAGGATTTCTTTAGTTTCACCACTTCTCATTCTTTCATTTATAATTATATCCCATTTAGTATTTTCTACAATTCTTGTACGTACTTCACGCTTTCTGTTCCATATTGCATTACTGGTTTCATTAGTGAATTATAAATTAATATTTTTATATTGGTCATTAATCTATTTTTTCCGAATACTTGTTTGGTATTAAAACTTTGTTGCATTTTTCTCTGTTTAACATTTCTATTTTGCTCTAGCATCACTACAAATAAATGGGTGTCCAAGTGAGTATACGAAGATGCCTACTCTCTCTTGTGCCTGGCAAAGAGACGGACATAGTCTGGAATTTCTCGCTGTGTAGTGAAAGGCCGTGAACCTTCGGAAACTTTCGAGAAACAATAGCTCGGGTATAAGGAAGCTACAAGAAGGTTTGCTAGTAAGTTGTCAGTGGTCAGTTGCACTGTGCAGTGTGTGATTTATGTGGACGTTGAACTGCACCGCAGTTGCGAGTTGAGAACTGATAATCGTGTATGTGCAGCTGTGTAGTGATTTGAAAGTGAATTCTTTTGTTTTTTTACGTGTGGTGTAGCGACGATAGACTGTGTTGGTGTATGTTACGTCATCCTGCTGCTGTCAGGGCTGTACAAAGTGCGTTTCTACTAGAAATAAAGAGCATTTTGAATTTCTGCAAACTGGACTTTTAATTCTACGAACCCATAAAGTCGCAATACGTAACTCCGTATATTAATATAGGTTAGTATACATTGGTCGGCAACTTCGCGATTTGCGTGGATATTATAGAAAGAAGCAGTCATTAAACAAAACAAACTTGGATTCCGGTGTCATACTTACTCATATATACACTCACGCAGACCCAAATTAAGACTCTTGCTCGAGACTGAGGCTAGACCATACACACAGCTTCAAATTTGTGTAACGTTGGGAAGGTGGTGACAGATTTAAAGATAAAATTCGACAGTCAAGTGTTTATATTCTATGTCTGGAATATTAAAACATAAAAAGCCCCGAGTTCAAGCCCATACCTACGTGCAGTGAAATAGAACAAACACGTAGGTTGCTACACCAGCAGTGAATGCAGGAAATTTGACTTTTCACCACAGAAAAACAGGGAAGCAGAAAAACACTATCGAGGAAAAAAGAAACTTTTCTGAAGTTCTGAAAAATTCACTTTGAATGTAGATGCTAACTCATTTGAAATCGCATCAGTGGAATATTTTCCTCATGTAGCTCATCAGTCAGATTGGTCCCTTTTCTGTATTTCTCCATTTGAATTTGGTGCCTGTTAGAAATCATTTTGGAGAGACAGGCCTTTCCAGAAGGGAGGAAAAAATCTGCTGGTTTTAGATTTAGTATTGGCTTGTCAACTGGCTCATATTCATAATGACTTAAGATGTGCTGAGCTGTAGCTGTTTAGTTACTAAGCAGACATTGTTTACCTCACTAACTACCTTGCTGAAAGCTTCCAGATGTTCTGGGTGGTGCTCTGCTATACAGGTGAAAGAACGAAAACATTAAGAAAATGAGAAGAGGTTCAAGCGAAGGCAATATTTACATATCCAGTTTGTCCTCATAACGGTCCGGGGTGTTAGACCCAGACCGGAATATATTATCTCTCCTTAATGCTGGGATGTGGTTGGTCTTCAGGAGGTCAACGTCATTTGGCACGTTCGCATTTTCATACCTGCTGTGAAATTACTTGCACTAAAAGCTCATTCATTAGAGCTGCAGTGGAAGCAGAAGCTCCATCTACCTGAACTACTGGTGCAAAACATACCATATCACATACTTTTCTTGAGCCACTATTACCTATCAGCTATTCAGAAACTAATTTCGAATCACCAACAAATAGAGTTGGAATCTCACAGGTACATAAGATTTAGTGAAAAAAGACGATAACAAAGGTGATTTGTACACAGAGAACCGAAAATATACAATTTCTCGCAATTATTTCCCGAAACTTCCACTAAATTTCAAAATCACAATACTCCAAGTCTTTCCGCATACATTTTAAATATGTCTGGCAGTTTTCCTCACTTCGTAGCAATGTCCAACTTTCCGCATGACATAATCTCTTCCTTAATTCTTTCTTCAAAGGTCGATGGATTATGTGTCTTTTTCTATTGCAATCTTTCTATAATCTTGTTATGGAAACAATTGTTTTCCAAACAGCCCTAGTAGCTGTAGAAAAGAGTGGATTATACAAGGCTTCTCTGCGATATACTTCCGCCTGGAAATTTTATCTAACATGGACTCCTTCTAGCCTTCTAGACCAACTCTCTTCTTCTCTAGCATGAAACAAATTCGAACAAGGAAACAAGAAATAAAGGGCTTTGTCAAAAGCAGGGTGAAACGAGAGGTCAGAAATAGCATCCTTTTTAAACCCTGCTCTGATTTGTGTAAACAAGAGGTGGACCAACTCATTTATTGCTAGCAATTTGACCTTCTGAGGAAGATGGATGAGAAGTTAACTACCTATAGCATTAAAATGCTCACGTTTTGTGTAAAATCAATTTTCTGAAGTAAATAGAAACGCAGTCTAAGATATTTTCTTGCCGGTCATCGATTAGAGATGTAGAGATCCTAGGGGTTGTGAACTGTTCCACTACCTCGAAAAATGGAATCCCTTGGTAGAAAAATTATCTACTTCATTTAAGCATTTTGGTCCCTGTATACCATTTACTATCGCTACTGCATTATGATATTGATATGACTTTAGTAATAATAATGTAGTCATTTATTTTATTGTAATACTGCAAACGAAGTTAAGACTATAATTGAAATACTGATGTAAGCCTAAACCTACACACAAGTTATTATAGTACGCATTTCTTACTAGGTGCTGCGTCACCTTAGACCCAACAGACTCGAACCCTGTGGCTGGCAAGCAATTAGTTTCTGCTTATAGCTTAAATTTAATATTTGATATTTTATTATTTAATTTTCATCACATAACTTGCTAATTTTCTTCAGCCACTTGCCTCATACCTTTACCCAAGACTTCATCCACCTTATAATCTGGATTTTACCATAGGTAAATTTGATCACTTATTTCTACCTATCTTCTCTCTGAATGATAGTTTCTTTGCATTCCAACTTTATTATTATTGTTATTATTATAATTATTATTATTAGTTATTTATTTATTTTACCCAAATATCTCTAAATCACTCTCTAACCTTGGACCTTTCAATTTCACCATTCCTAGTCATCTCTATTTGCTATGTTGCATATCTATGTCAATAGGTTTCCTTACTCCCCGCTACTTACATTTCTTTTTATGTTCCCAATGAACTTTTGAAATTGAAACTTGCAAATACCCCTTGTCTTTTATATTTTCCGTTCTCAATCTCATTTCTTTTAAAAAACTATTTTTTCAGCATTTCCCTAGCTTTCCTTATATGTATCCCAAAACCCAATTTTAAGATAGTTATTTTATTTTAGAGAGCCATTTTTGACGAAGCCTCTTCTGTACTAACAAAACACTGGTGTAAATCATTATGATCATCTAAGTTTTCTAATTCTAATCCAATATTTCAACTATGTCCAATTCTTCTTTCTCTAGTTCCACTTTTTCCTAACTACTTATATCACTTTTTTCCTTAATATTTTACTTTTTTAAATATCTTCATTTTGTTTTAAATGCATTAATTTTTTACACACATTTTTTTTACAAAATCTTAGTGCTTGGATTGTTCTAGCATTCCAATGTTGGAAGGACATTTATAAGAAATAAGACACCATTAAGTAAATTGAGCAATCCATCAAACTTTTTAACATTATCACGATTATTAATTTAACAGCAGCAGCAAGAAAAGAGAAAACTCATTGGCAGATTTACACTCCGCCCAGCTTCTGGCATGACCTAAGCAAGTTGCTAGAAGAGAAAACTTCATTACATACTTAATTCACTTAGATCACCTTATTGCACCCAAGTGTGTGCACTTTCTTAAGTATATCTAACTCCCGCCACAATCCTGAGTAATTGATTGCTACATATGGAGGTTTCCCCGTGTACAATGATTTTCCTCACAAGCTCCAAAGAGCTGCATCAAATGCTTTTTCAAGATTCACAAATACTTGCCAACTCCCTGAAATTGAAACTCACAAAACGCTCCCCATGCCCAGTAAAGCGCAATTATTTTGCAAAGACGTGATATTTAAAACAAAATAAATGTAGTTACACAGAGAATAAACTGAAGTTTGTACAAGAACCTTTGAAAACCTGGCAGTACTGCTCCTTTCTATCGCACATACAGAAATTCTTTTGGTGCGATAATAAGACATTAAAGCAAAGAACACCACTTCCTAGTCCACATTTTATGTTTCATAACATGAACTGTAAACAAAAAACTGTCACATAAAATGGGAAACACGTCTCACAGCCATAGGATGAGAATAAAATAAAGAACTTATGCGAGAACGTTGACTTCAAAATTCACATTGTGCAATAGTAAATGTTGGTGCCAAGCTATCACTGCTTACGTAATCCAATTTTAAACCCGTACGCGATACATTTTGTTACAATAAAGTGAAGGGAAAGATGATGCCTTTATGTACTCTATATAGATTATTATTATTATTATTATTATTATTATTATTATTATTATTATTATTATTATTATTATTATTATTATTATTATTATTATTATTATTATTATTATTATTATTATTATTATTATTATTATTATTATTATTATTATTATTATTATTATTATTATTATTATTATTATTATTATTATTATTATTATTATTATTGTTGTTGTTGTTGTTGTTTGAAAATGAAGTACTTAGAGACGTTAAATCCAAATTTCTCTCATTCTTTGGCTGTGGGCTTTCTTTCTCTCGTCTGTCCACGATGTTCGTCTTTTTATTCAGTTTGTCCTCTTGGTCAACTTGTCACTTATGTATCTTCATTCTAAAGACGTTCCTGTCTAGGATATCGTCTTGAGTGATTCCTGACAATTTAAAATCATTTTTACTTCAATTCATTTCCTAGTGTCTTCTTATGCTTTACTTCTATTTTCGTAAAATTCCAAAATTTTTGTGAGCCTCTTTAAGTTAATCGTTTAATATGTCCATAAATTTTTAATCTTCGTTTCCTAATGTTACTATGGATGTTTGTATATTTTTTCATTTCATTTTTACTTGTAAGTCTGTATTCCTCGCCTACGACTTCCGGACCTAAAATTTTTCTAATCTTATGTTGTTCTTTTTCTGTATTTTCGATATCTACCTTTCTGTCCAAAATTAATGTTTCTACTCTATAGAGGCACTCTGGATTAATTACAGTGCTATAGTGTCTTAATTTTGTATATTTAGACATGAACTTTTTATTATATATGTTTTGTTTTGAGTAAGCCGATATACTGCTGGAAATAATCATTTCTTTCACACCAGCCGTGTGTAGGCTAAGGTTTGAATGAGTACTTAGAGTCAGACTGAAAAATTCAATGCCATAGCCGGGATTTGAACCACGGATCTCTCGCTCTCCGTGCGGTTGCTCTAACCCATTGAGCTACTATGGCCAACGTGCCGACATAACATTAAATTCTCCAACTGACTCGTATGTTTCCCCGTAGACCACTAGGAGTTCTCATATGCTATGAGACACGCACCTTTTGTGGCGACTTACTATGCTTTATTTTAGGTAAATTGATGGAAGTAATCTTTTCTTTCACACTAGCCGTGTGTAAACCAACGTTTGAATGAATATAGCCAGACTGAAAAATTCACTGCCTCCATATTTCGGCATCTGCTTTTGTTTGCTTTAGTTTCGATTCCATGTTCCTGAATTATTTCCCGAAGATATTTAAATTGTGAAACTCGTTTAATTTTTTCATATTTGGTTTCCATATTTTTGGTACTTGTCTATTGCATGGAATATATTCAGGTTTTTCGAAAGATATCTGAATTCCAACTTTCTCTGCATTTCCTTTCAGTAATTCAATCCGTTTTTGAACTGTTATGATATCACGGGTCGTCGTCATCAATACCAGCAACCTATCTCCGCGTTACATCCAGATACAAACTAACAACGTAACCAGTGGATATGGTTTGACTACACGGCACGCGGAATGTTTTAAGATGCAACCAGGCAGCATCCAACCCAAGGCCAGTCAGTGACTTGCAGGAACCGGAAAACAATGCAGTGGTCACGATGTTTAGTCCGCGGTTCGTGTTTCGTCACAGGTATCATGTTCGGCTTACATGTGGCGTTCCACTTGGAAAATTTTAACAGCACACAAACATTTCAAGGGGTGAGAATGTGGAATTCCACGCTATTAACAGGGATTACAAGAAAACTAGACCGCAGCTAAGTGTGTTACAGCATTAACACATCGTGGTGTTAATTTTTTTCTCAAACTTGTGAACTTCGCAGCACTTACTGATGCCATATAACTGTACATTATTGTCAAGTACGTACATATAACTTGGCCCTGGCTTAGGCTCGTTCCGGCAGCAATTCGGAAATATGTATAACGGACACACTAGTTACCAAGTAACGATAACCTGTAATAAGATTTTCCAAACATTAAAAGTCAGAACCACAGGAAACATGTTAACTGTTGCTGGTCTACAGAAACGTCGCAGATAAAAAACCAACCCATTTCCTCGACTAAGGATTGTTTCAAAAAAGCTTGCCCCATATATATATATATATATATATATATATATATATATATATATTGTTTATATTTCCATAACCGTATGACGTAACAGAGTTAATTTATCTGGAATGCATGTTAATTCCTAACACGAAATAAAGAGCAGGGTCCTTTGCTTCAAACCTGCCTCTCAGGATGACTGACAATAGCACGTGACAGTTGTTTATATGGCTTTTATCGCTGACTTTGCTTTGAACTGGATTTGTTGTACATTGCATCGCCTACAGCGCCGGAAGCATTAGCCGTTTAGGGTAAAGGGAAAGGCAGTAACCACGCGGAAGGATATATCAGCGGGGCAAATATATTTGAAACAAACCTTAAGTCTGTTGCAGATAACACGCATTCCACATACCAGACTGTGTTTTACCTGCCATCAGCGGCCGTAGTCTCCATTTTTTATAGTGAGGAGGCTAACTTGAAATAAACTGCTTAAGAATTCCTGCACTTGCTGATAACTAGACAGGTAACATGTTAAATTTTATATTCTACCCCATGTTTGCTAGCATTATGGGTATACACATATTTACATTTCGATCGTGTGTAGAAACACAGTCAGAAAAAGTCTTAAAATCTAATTTTTTTCGTACTTTGTAAGATTCACTAATTTCATTTGTAAACATTTTTCGTTAGAATGAACTGTGCTTTTCAGAGTCTATTCTGACAACTGTTCATTTTAATGAATACAAATTAACGATGCATAAAAATATATAATCCATGTATTGCTACATACTTTTTTTCTTCAAATCACTTCATTTAAAATTATAAAACGTATTTGTATTCATTCTCAATTATTTATATACCACTTTATATGAAAAACTCAAAACAATACCTTACTGCTAGTGGTTCCACATTTAGTTCCAGGCAATTAATTTTTAAAACACATTTTATCCTAAATGCAAAATGTCATACATCAAAAAAGGCTTTAACGTGTAAAAATCTAGAAGTACCAACATGAAAATTCCATTTTTGTAAAATTTAAGAATGAATATATAATGGAGGCTTTTCTAGCAACTAGTGTACAGGATAACTGAAATACCTAGTTGTAATTTGGTACACAGTTGAAGCTAATTATATTAAAATTACGGATCCGTTATCGATACTTGCATTTATCGACATCGAACGATAGCTCAGAAAATTCGCTGGATACTGTTTTGATACTTCGGTGGCGATTCTGCAATTTTTATTTCATTTTAAAATCACAAAATGTTACTGCCGCAAGTGGAACATTGCAAAGCCCGAGAAATTGCCAGGAATGTGGTAGCTTATAGTAGCATTATGCAAGACAAAAGTGTGTCAAAGTCAGTGCTTTATGTGTCTGCCTAAGGTTCAAGGGTCCCGAGTTCAAATCTTGGTCAGGGTGAGTTATCTGGATAAGATTTTTCCGGGGTTTCCCTTATCCTGAAAGACGAATGTCGGGTAACTCTAAGCTCCATGGACCCCTGACACATTTGAGCATCTCTTCACCCATTTCATTCATCGTCCGATATGACAACGTTGGAGGACGTAAATTTAAAAAAAAAAAAAAATATTAAATAAATCTGTGCTTGATACCACTTCCGAAGAAGACATCACTGTACATGTCAACAAAAATTTGTCACGTCTTTTTAGTATACTGAATTACTGGAAAACAAATTCAAAATTTCCAGAACTAAGAAAAAAATTAGCCGCTAAATATTTGTGTATTCCACCTGCAACAGCTTTCTCTGAAAGACTATTTAGCACATAAGTGACAGAAAAAGAAGTAATTTGACCCCAAAAGAGTGAAAATGCTGGCATTTTTGAACAAAAACTTATAAAAGTGGACTGTTTTTGTTTTAAATGTCTAATGTACAGTTTAAAAATAACACTGATGATTTTAAGTTTTGTCTCATTAAATATGTGCAACTTTTTTTAATTTTATTGGCATTACACAGTTCTACCAACATTTTGTTTGTACTGAAACTAGAAGTAGAAATGACGGTATCAAGTATCGAAGTATCGGGTAACGTGGAAAATATCGAGTATCGGTATCGAGAATCGAGAAAAAGTGGTATCGACCCATCTCTAATTAAAGTATCACACTCCTTCATAACGAAGCCTTCACAGCGGCAACACCTGGCAGCACTTTGAGACTTAACACATCGCAAGTGAATTTAAGGACTGGCACAAATTTAAACCCTTTAATGCAACGATGCCTGATCCCACTCGGATACATTTGCGCTGATGGACATCTCGCAGCCGATTCCGTAACGTCGGCAGTACCCACAACTTCCTGACGTCATTGTCACGTACTACCCAACCAAATCACCGAAATTCGATTAATTTAAGCTATAAATAGACTTTATTGTACAGATCTCGGGTTTAAGACTCTTGAAGATGAATCCAAGCACGAGTAATAAAGTAACGTTAACAATAAAGTAAGTCGCCAAACCGCTATGTGCCTGCGACAATTTCTCCTCCTTTCAACATTTACCGCCTTCGTTTTCTGCTTCTTTCCCTCCAGCTTTCTTCCATTTTTACGCCGCCTTTAACATATTAGGCCACAAAGGCGGCATTGCCTTTGAAACAACTGCTTACTCGCTTATATTCTCACACACTTTTGCACTCAAGGGAGCACAGAAAATAATTCTGCATGAAGAAAAATACCCATCCTCCAGCCAGGAACATTGGATTTGAAGGCTAGCATGCTAACCACTAGACCACATAGGCAGTCGACATCCTACTGGTCTCTACTTCTCTCACCCAGAACTAACAATTTCTGGATGATCACAGCATCAGTATGAAGCTCGGCATTTGGTTTAGATACTGGTCTCACATTGCATGTATATATTTCAGTGTTGCTCATTAATACATCGTATAACAGGATGGTAGTGTATCTATTTTAGTTAAGTAACACTAAACATCAGAAAAATTAATGTGGTAAGATCGAATAGATCGCATCCCTCATAGGCTACTTATTCCAGTTCCACCCAGTAAAAGTCGATTCATATCTAACTTAGCCAACCACACACATTAAAATATCTTCACCACGTGATAGGAGCTGGTTCCGCTTTCATCTTTTTTTACATTATCGATTAATTACATTCATAAAGTTATTTGTAATAACCGATAATAAATGTTTAAAATATTACAAAGCTTCAGTATTTTATTTATTTATTTTTGTATTCATCAATGGGAACGAGGTAGCTTTTTCTCAATATGCTTTACTCTGGGAACAGCTTAGTTGCTATGTCAATCATAAAATGGACTACATGTTCTGCAACAGTGTGGCAAAGTATGTCGCTTTGACTTACAGAAAATGACCTATACTTATCTATTTATATTAATAATTCCATTCAAAGAAGTTGTACTTCGTAGCATTGAACATATAATTGATCCACAATATACTGCCTTTCCCTTTTCAATTTCAAAGGAAAACAGGCTTGCCTACACCCTGAAATTTAAACCGTAAAACATTTCCTCGTCCAGTAGAACTAATCACTTTGAGATGACATGAAATTTAGAATTCCTAAAATGTTCAGTGTACACAAATTACATATACAATAAGCAATAAGGTACTTCCATCGGGAATACTTAAATTCTTTGTTATTATGGACGCTCCATTAACAGCTGTTGTTCTTAATGTCCGACTCTATATTGGACGTGAAGAACAAAAGTTGGTCAATATGAATAGTGGGTATGCAATTATATCTCTTTATTGTGCAAAATCTTAACGTTCGACTCTTCAAAACTATTTGTAGTATGCTCGTATTTTTCATGAAATTTTACTGCCATTAATGCTCCAATAGCTACATCCGCTTGTCATTACAATATCGAATTAACAGTTTCGTCTGTACGATGATTATACATGGAAATTATTTTAGATATTACGTAAGGCAGGAATACTCAACTACAAACTCAATATTTTTGTTTGTTTTTCAAGTCTTTAAGGGGGACCTAGTGATTATCTCGAGGAAAGAAGACATAATGTCTTTAAGCTGTAAAGAGAATCCTATCTTTCCATAACTTAATCTGATACGTTAGAAACATATATCTTAAATGTCTATTACCTTAGAAGAGCGTTAGAAGACTGCAAACGTAGAGAAGTAGAAATCGCTCACCTGGAACAAAGAGAAAATCTCAGTTTAAGAAACTTTTCATAAATGAGACGTTTTGTGTCAATAAAAAACTATATTAAGTAACGGCATCATCGTAAAATAATCTCTCACAGATAACATTTACACAGAAGCGATTTCGGTAGAAAATATAGGTAAATAAAACATTCGTATCTTTGAAAAACTATTTGTAGTCAATTTTAACATCCCATCACTTACATTTTTATGCTTCAGGGATTAGTTTCGGGAGCTATTGCTTCCATTTTCAAACTGAAACAGGAAGCAAGTCAGCAGTAGCATTTCACTTTTGGAATGAAAAGAATGACGTTGACCCAAATCCAAAATGATTAAAATTATTAAACCAAAACAAAACGAAGACGTGGGAGAATATCTTAATATGGAAAAATAAGGACCAAGTACCGAACTTTGAAATACCACCAGCGATAATTTGATAAAGAAGTTCATAGTTCCACCAACAGAGAGAAGACAGCAGATAATAACAACGGACGATCGTTGGACCTTCGAGGATGAAACTGTAAGCAACAGCTTCTGAACTAATCCCCAAAAGAAATAAAAATTTAAGTGACGGAGTATTAAAACCCAACTACAAATAGTTTTTCAATTAATTTGGTCGCTGTTACTAAATTTCTCCAAACATACATGATTTCTATGTTTCTAAATATTTACATATTTATATTTGTACTTGTCCAATACTCATGTGGTGGAGATTTTCGGTCCCGGGTATAGGACCGGTGCACACTCAGCATCGTGAGGAAAGTGAGGAGCTTACGCTAGGTAAGCGGCCCTGGTCACGAAAACCAACGTTCCGGCTGGGGGTGCCGAGATGCTGACCACATCTCCTCCCCGTATCGGTTGGATGATCGTCCACCTCTGCCGTGCGTAAGTGGGCGTGAGGCCGGCAGTCAAGTTGGTAGGCCTTGGCCCTCTAAGGGCTCTCGCGCTAAGGGTTATTATTATTATTATTATTATTATTATTATTATTATTATTATTATTATTATTATTATTATTATTATTATTATTATTATTATTATTATTATTATTATTATTATTATTATTATTATTATTATTATACTTGTACAATAATCTCACATTATTGAAATCTGTTATGTCCTAAGACAAGTATCAACCATTAGGGAAATTAAATCCTTAGTTTCATAAGCGTTGTAGTCTTGCTCTTCAGGGAAGATGTAAATATCAATATCTTAAATTTAATTTAGTCCAAATATGCTATAATAATGAGCAATAGTGGTGGCCAATATTTACGTTATGAAGGATTAAACACAATATATGATGGAACACAATAGTTTCCAAATCTTGAACGACTTACAATCTATGCAGTGATGCAGAGAAATGGTTTTTGGAAAATTCGTATAGAGTGACATATTGCTACCAGTGCAAACCTATTTCGCATGAATTGAAATTTTCAAAAATTTTTAAATAAGAAAAATCTTGGAAACCACCAAAAATAGTGATCTGTAATATTATTTATACCTCTGCATATTTAAAATATAATTATTGCCTAGGTTAATTTAGTTGACACAGCTTAGAAGATAACCCAAGCTGTATGGTACATTAGCATCCAGAAAATAAAGATTGAAAGCCACCTGTAATTCTGGCCTATGATCAGCGTCTATGACATTGTCACTTCAATTAAACACAAAAGCAACGCTGTCGAAAAATGTTCTTTGTTGTCGACTTGATACTTCATTTTACTGAAATAAAAAATCAATATATAAGCATACAAAAGCTAATCATTGTTTTGTAGAGCATAATTCTGTATCGAATAACATAAAACGTATTGCCAAATCATTTTATTTTGCACGCGAAACTTTCACTTAAAGATGATGAAAAAGGAAATGCCAGAAACGACGAGTCAAACCATTAAAAGTCCTTAACAGTTCCCCCCCCCCTCCCTCAGTCAAACATTACCAGTGCTCCAGTGAAGTGTAACTTCGGTCATTATTACTTTTTTTTTTTTTTTTCAAAACCCAAGTGTTGTATACACTGGATAGCTCCAGAACCAAGGATATCCTTGCAGTTTTTATGTGACTGTACTTTTAAAACAAGAGATTTTTACGCCATTTTATTCTCGGATTCCAGCAAACATATAAATCTACTTAAAAAGCAGGTGCGGCTAAACTTTCTCGTCTCACATATTGCATGTGCTATAAATACAGCAATGCGTCACTGCGTTTGCAATCTGTCAGTAGACTTTTTTGCTCAACTTTCGCTGTCACCTTTATTAACTTATTTAAATTTAGCTTTTAGGCTGGAGAGAATATTTCTCACGTATTTTACATACAAAGTTTGCCTTCCCCTTGTGCGTGTATTCCCCCCCAAAAAGGGGGGGGGGCTGCGGAAGAGAACATTCCTCTTCGATTTAAGGGGAGATTAAAATTCCTCTCCCATCAACGTTAAATGTGTCAAATATGCTAAATATCAGAGAGAACATTTTACAGGTTGTATATGCCTAATTTCTAAGTTAACTGATTAAACATACAATACTGTATTTAATAAGCGTCCTATTCAGAAGGTCCTGGGTATAATTCCCGTCGACTGCCCACTGTGATCCGAGTTTTTTATGGTTTTCCCCGGCTAATACGCAAGTACCATCCATCACGATTTTCTTTCCATTATTTGGATTTCTGTCCGTTCCTTCAGGTGTAACTTTAGCTTTCACAGCGTGAAGTTTCTTTTTTTTTTTTTTTTTTTTTTTTCAATTTACGTTCTACAACGTTAAGTTATATCGGGCGATAGATGAAATGATGTCAAATGATTCCAGGGTCAATAGGGCTTAGAGTTACCAGACATTAATCTCTCAGGTAAGAGAAAAACTCGGAAAAACCTTATTCAGATAACTCATCCTGGCCGAGATTCGAACTCGGGAGTACTTGAACGTGAGGCAGACACGCTACCACTTACGCTACAGAGGTGGTCACGTAAATTGATGCCGGACAAATGTTGGAATGCTTGCTCAAAGGAAAGAGGGACAGAGGGCTCTGCGGTCGATGGGTCGTTACTATCCTCTCTAGACAATTTAGTAGTGGGACGGAACATCGACGAATTCTGTACTACCGCGTGACTTTGAGGCTTGTAGCTTTCTCTCATACTTTTACTTCATCCCTCGTTCAGGAGCGGTAGACGAAATAAATCTATGTAAGTTTAAACTGTACGATGTATCCCACTATGTTGCATAAGTATAGGAACTTTTCTTAACTGTTTATTACAATAAAGCAGTAATTAATTTTAAGATGTAACTTAATCAACTTATTAATACCAAGGTAGATCAAGGATAACACTGAGGTATCGTGTTTGTCATCTACCACTCAGCATCGTGAGGAAATCAAGGAGCTACTAAGGAACCCCGGTGAAGAAAGGTAACTTTCCGGCTAGGTGATGCTGACCACATCTCTCCCCGTATTGGTTGGATGATCGCCCACCTCTACCATGCGTATGTGAGCGTCAGGCCGGCAGTCGAATTGGCAGGCTCAGGTCCACTTGGAGTGTTGCGCCATTGAGGGGGATCATCAATTGTGCAACAAATTAAGATATTTATATTAAAAATGTCACAGACATAAGTTTTCACAGTAAAAATGAAAAAAAAAAAAAACTCGCACGTATTCACAAAAAGTACCGCGTTGCTTGGAGAAACTAAATCTGACATATTCGAACTGGGCTGATGGAATAAGATTAAAATTTCTCTTAACACTGAAACCTTAAGGTTTATTTCATTATTTCCTGTCACTATTCTTGGGACAATAGTTTATTAATTAGATTGGTTTTAGGAAGACTATATTGGCTGGATTTGAGCCGAATTTGTATTTAGGTTCTTGTGCGCTGAAGCTTCCATCGGTGGAATGTGGTTCCAGGCACGTTGAGTTCCTCGGCTGTTCCCTGCACGTGCCAAACAAAGATCGACTGCTCAACATTTTAACCCTTTAAAAGCAGCCCTAAACATCATTTTGGACTAAAACAAACTGCCTCAAATTTCATCCAGCCAACCGTGCAATAGAATCTCAGTGAAGTGTTCATTAGCGAATAATTTCGTTAACGATTTTGATCTCTGAAGAGTTACTGGGCTTATTCGTAGATATCCTGTAATTATAAGGATATTTCGTGAGAGTTCCCTTGAGGTTTCGCATGTATTAACCTTAAAGGTGAAATTTGGAAAAGTTCTGCTTTCTTTGTGCTCTGTGGAATATGTGATGCTTATCTCCGTTGAATGAATGCATAGTGCTGCTTCCTGAGAGTGTAACTGCACTGGACGTGGAGGAATTCAAGCATCCGGTGCAGCTCCAGCTCCTGATTACACCTTGGTGTACAACGGAAGTCAGATGGACGGCACGAGTTGAGAAACATGTCACACAGCTTCCTTCGCGGAAATACGCTCCAAGAGCCACTCAGGTTCTTCCCACGTATGTGTCATCGTTTTTGGAGCTCGTTCAAAAAACTGGTAATAAGCACCGCTCTAGAAATAGACCACTACAAGGAGACAGCTAACGTTTCAGCGACCCCGTGGTCTTCAACACTGGCGAACACTAAATGATATCCCAAATTAGTTCCGAGAAATATAACGCTATAAAACTCAACGATTTCGTAAAAAAACTTGTGCAACTTTCGATATTTTAGTGATATAGAGTTTTTTGATGCAATCAAAAGTTTGTTCCAGACAAAACGATCTGGGTGTGTTACAGGTGACACCTGTGAGGCTCACCTTTGGGAAGTCCCAAGTTCAATCCGTTATTCTACCAGAAATGTCGTTTTTTACATGTTTCAATTTCATGTTTTAGGGTTGCATGGCTAGAAGCTTCGTACCAGCTAGTGCGCATCCTCATGTCGCTCTTCGTGTCTCTCCTTTAGCCCTTCTTCCCTGAGGTCAGGTAAGTCACAAAGAGCCTACAATGACCCACGTGCGTTGCTGAACTCTAGTGGGTAGGGTTCCCTCCTTCTGACCAATCCTAATCCCGGTTTATTTTGAGTCGCTCCCTTTTCTCTGAAATATTTGTTTACATTAAAATAAGCAAATCCTAGTAACCTTAACAAAATAAATATTAAACACAGTGCATTTGCAGGTGAAATCCCTGAAGTTCACAAAAAATCTCGAATAGGTACAGTTCCCTACGTAAGCCAAACATTCCTGAAAAGGCTCAATTCTACTAAATAAATCCTCTTTGCTTATTATCATCAATGCAAATTTGTTACCGTAACATCCGCGAGTGTGAGAAGTCCAAACATAATAAGTACTTAACGCTACCGCCTTTATGCATCTATAATGATGTAATCACTGTGTGGCACTGCCTTCCAACATCCGCAATCATACTGAGCTAAATGCAATAAAACTGTCATAACTGTGAACAATTTAGCGTGGTAAATAGAGTGTAAGTGCACACCTATAAACTTAAGTTACTACTTGTCCATAAACTTATTGAAGGACTACTTCTTTCTTTGCTTTATATATCATACGAGCGCACAGATTTAATTTATGAACAGTTTACCATACATAATTATTGCAATCGATCCGGGTTTCACTGGGAATGTACTATTAAAATGAGTACAAAAATAGAATTTCATAGGCGCCTTTTGGAGTGTAACAGAAAACTCTGATGTATCCTCATGTCATATTTGTAGCAATATATAGAAATAATCTTTTTCTATCGTGAGTTCCATTAGATTTTCGTAATATCCAAGGCATCAAAATACATAGAATTTAACTGTTACTTCAGGATGTTAGAAATATTAACTTTGACAAGGATCAATTCTCACCTGAATGTAACTTAACCAACAGAAAATTGTTAAAATATATGCTTTTATATGCATAATTTGTAAAATAAATAAAGGATAACTGGCAAAGAAACTCGTACGAAAGTTCTATGTCAGGTTTTCTGCCCACTTTCCCCCGTTGCAGCCATAGGATAACGGAATGAAGGTGATACCACAATTTTATCAATTTGGGCGGAATACTTCCTAAATATCACGGTGTAGTTACTGCTGGTCTGCAGTCTAGTTTTATTATCTCTCTATATCAGTAACTGAATTTTTTTAAGATAAATGTGTTTGTAATTTTGAAAATCTACAATTTAAGACCAATATATTTTTAACATTTTACTGTGCTTTCCTTGTACTAAAATACGGTAACATGCAAAATTTGGGAGTTATATTTTGATATTGATTTTGTTTACTATAACTACACCGCGAACAAAATTCAGTTGGAGGCGTGGCTTATCACCACTGAAGTCCTCTAGCTTTCCCCTCTACCCTCTCCTCCATCGCGCGGGCTGCACTGGTCATGTTTCACTCGCTTTTGCATTCGCTGTTACATTCACTCTTTGCATTTACTGCCGAATCACTGCTTTGTTCCTCACAGTTTAAATAAACTATGATTCTATCTATTTGTTGATCGATTGTGACGTCATGTCCGAGATAATTAACTTTGAAAATCAAAATCGTATTAAAATACACTCGTTTCGTGTGGTTTGCGCTCTGTCGCATCCAAGAGGGGAGAGTTAGGAGTCACGTGATGCTTAGATGGCGTAGAAGGGGAGAAGGCTCTCCACGCACATGCGCTCGCCCACCGCAGTTTGTTTGCGGTCTACCTGTAATTCACTGTATTTTAAACAGTTCATGTGTATAACTTTTTTAAAATTAATTTTTAATCCGTTTACAAAAGTAATCGTTGAATAATGTCAAATAACTCCAAGCTCTATGGACACAAGGCTCATTTGAGTATCTTCTCATTCATCGTCTTATATGACTTAACTTTGGAAAACTATTTTTTTAAAGAAAAAAGGAAAAGCAATTTTACTAGCAAAAATTGTATAGACTGTGGCAAATGCAGTTTGTATGTGTGTGTGTTTTTTTTTTTTTAATTTACGTCCTCCAACGTTAAGTCATATCGGACGATGAATGAAATGGCTGAAATTATGCTCAAATGAGCCCAAGGTCCTTAGAGCTTAGAGCTACCTGACATTCGTCTATCAGGATAAGGGAAATCCCCGGAAAAAAGCCTTATCCAGGTAACTCACCTGACCGAGATTCGAAATCGGGACCTCTTGAACGTGAGGCAGACATGCTACCATCTACACTACCGAGGTGGGCCCATAGAGCTTAGAGTTACCTGACATTCGTCTGTCAGGATAAGGGAAACCCCCGGAAAAACCTTATCCAGGTAACTCTCTCTAACCGAGATTCGAACTCGGTAGCTCTTGAACTTGAGGCAGACACGCTACCATCTACGCTACCGAGGCGGCTGTATGTTTTCTTGGTTATATATAACCTTTCGCAATAATATGGAAAAAATATTCTAAAATACTGAAACTGTAAAACTTATGCATTTTATTGCAAATCTAGATGTAGTTCATTTTAGCGTATATCATTTTTATGCGGTCGGGTATTGAACAGTCTTAACTACGCACATGTATTTTGTTTTATGTCTCCTTTCCTAACAAATGCTGGTGTTAGAAGTAGCTGGGGTCCCTCAGAGCGAGGGAGCCAAAGAATATTGACCTGACAGATGAGATCAGGGTTGGGATTCGGCCCAACGCCTGGGATGAATGAACGATGGAGCAATTGGTGGAATGATGGTGGGGGAAACTGGAGGACCCGGAGAAAACCCATCCCAGCGCCATTTTGTCCACAAATCCCACTTTGCGGTCGCCTGGGAACGAACCCGAGCCGCCTAGGTGAGAGCCAAGTGGTCTACCCATTCAGCCATGGCGCGGCCACATTTTATTTCTAAAGACTGTCCATACCAACAACATCGGAAACATTGAAACAAAGAAATGAGTATCTAGATATTTCTAAAATTGTTTATGTTTAAATTATTAAACTAGGAAGTTTAAACACTCAATTTATGAAGCTGAAGTGTAATTTGCAAGTTTGAAGTAAGAGAAACAAATGTATGCATTGCTTTAAAAAATTGTTTAGGTTGTTAACGAAATTTTACCTATGCCTTGCTTTGTGTGTGACTACTGCAATTATTTAACATAGAAAATTACTGGCAGAGGCTCTGAACAAAGGGAATATGACAGAGACCTTGCCACTCACTACTGCACAGTTTACCAGTTTTTTGTTTGCTGCAAGTTGCTCAACACCTCCTCCTTGCAGTGGCGTATATCTTGGCCACAGAGACTTGCTGATGTCACTCATTACAAATACTCTTTCTGCCTCATTCATTGGCCAGAAACAACACTTAAAGTTTTGATTTACTACTCTGATATACACCGTCATATGTCCAATAGATTTACATTAATTTATAGAAATTAATAGTTTTTCTGTGCACATCCATGGCTTTGATAAACTATACTGCAGCATTTGATATTGTAGCCAAACCTTAGTAACAGCAGCCGAACGTTTGTATAAAGGCTCAAGAAATAAAAAGTAAAGTAAATGGTATATTAACTAAATTAATCATGGGTTAAGAAAAAGATGTCCATGGTCACGTGACTCATTTAATTCATATATACTACATGTATATACACTATATTGCTCGCAAATGAGCTAATCGTACTAGAGAAGTCTGAGTGTCATTAAAAGCACTTTTTAAACCAAGTAAAACTGCAAAATACAATGAAAGCAACAAAATTACAAATAAACATTTAACACCTTAAATATTGCTTCTTAAATATTACTGCTTTCAAACGTAAATTAAATTTGGGAATCAGTGCCCTTCAAACTAGCATAATCACCTGCAGTTTGTTTACTTAAAATTACATGGATGGGCCGCACCGTGGCCGAGCTCTTAGACCACTTGACTCTCATTAAGGGTTCGATCCCAGCGACCGGATGTTTGTGATGGACAACACGGCACCGGAGCGAATTTTCTCTGGGATCTCCGATTCCATCCGCTAACATTCCACGAATTGCTCTATTATCATCTTTCCTTTCATTCATTTCGCCCGCTTTCTGTCGTCTACTTCTCTCAATCTCATACCAGCCATTGGGCTGATCACCCGTCCTGGGTTCTCTATTTGATCCAGAGTTTCTGTTCCTCAACCCGACGTCTAAAAGGCATGAGGGCTTAAGGAACAATAATTCATTAATACGATAATGGTAAAACTAGGGAAGTTAAGGCAAGGCTACTATGAAAATTCCAAATTCTATAATAATAAACCTATTACTATGAAAATTTAGCCACATAATTAGAGTACCATTCTAAACATGCATGCACATTTTCATGTTGCTAAACCAAGTAGTTAATTAATTATTAATTTTTTGTGAAAATATTGAAAAAATGACTCGATATATAAAATGTTCAAGGCGTCATAAAATTTCAGTTTTTAAGTTGAATTTTTGGTTTCTACTAGTACAGAGCAGTTTTAAAAGACCACATTCTTATTTTTTGGCATATTCTTGTAACATTTGTTCTAAAATATTTTCCATGTGTTTGCTCTCAAAAGTTTGAAAATATTAACTTTTTTTTATTTCTTAACACCATATAATTTTCAAAACATCAGCTTTAACAAAAAAGGGGGGAATGTGAAGTTTATTATTACATATTATGGACCTATCCTGCAAGTTTCACCAAGTTAAATGAAAAACTTTGACGCATGAGGCATTTTGTATATTTCTCAGAAAATTAATTTTAAAGTAATAATTTCTCTTTAAATTGTCACGTGATGGCCTAAAATGGTGCAAATGATAAAAATAGCATGTCATCTATTACTACACATCCTAAGCTACCAAAAATGTCAAAAAAGAAAATTTCATGATTTTCAAAATTTTCAGTGAAGCCCTGCCTTAAAGAAGAAATTACATGGACCGAGCAGTAAAATGATTGCCACGCTGCGAGTGTATAGGTTATCCTCTGCACCAAGAACTTCCCCCTTATCATGGACTATAGAGACCTAACTCAATAATTTGGTAACCTAGCTACATTTCCAGCAAGGACCTTCAGCAAGAGACGAACCGATTGAGAACTTCTTATATAGAAATTGTTCGTTTAAATGAAAGAAGCTGCAGTAGCAACCAAACTATGTTAAGTAGAACAAGTGTAACCTCACGGTTTGCTGACTGCTCTTTGCAGCTGAATGAGCCGGGCAGTGAGGTAAGACAACGTTGATTGCTCTGCTCTTTATCTTCATCAGAAAGCACAGACGAATGATGCATTTCAATTGTACTAACCTTCATTAAGTAGCAACAATTATTCAAGGGCAGTTGTACCGACAATACACTGCTGGAAACTGAACAAGTTTCCATAGCAGCGAATAACCATACGAGACGGAAAACTTAGTTCCGTATAATTTATATTCAGCAGTTATTACCAAATTTTAGGGCCAGCACCTTAACGCTTCCAATGTTGTAAGTTTTACGCTAACCTTAAGAACTTCAATTGTACTTTTCGGGAAAGTATTTACCATAGAGATATGAAATTTGGAACCAATATAAATCAATATTTTTATTGCAATCACTTTTTATGTTACATAGACTTTTTAACAAAGAAAAAATAACGAATAGACTTTTTTTCATCCAATTTTTAGGTTTACTACTGGTACAGTAAGCAATGGAAATACTATTGCAAGGATGCAACACTAGGTTTTAAGCAAAATCTCTCCATCTGAACTATTCTTTACATGCAAAAATTTAACAAAAAATTATTTAATAAAAGACGACTCTATATATACACACAATGTTCTTCAGAACTTAACTTGTCTTCGTTCTGTATGATTTTTGCATAACTGGTGCACCACAATAGCTTGCTAGACAAAACGTTAGATGTTTAAACATAGAATTTGTCAAATATTCATTATTACTGGTATACATGATTCAATATTTACACTTTTGTCAAATAAGAATGTGTTGTTCGTTTTTTTAACTCTTGGCCATGTAAAGAGAACATCAAAACAACGCCAAGCTTTAAAACATTTGACTATCACTTGAAACCTAATGTATTCCCATATTCCTGTACCTACAAGAGTACAGAAAGTTATATGGAGCAATAGATCGGATTATTAACACAAAAACATTTTATTTTTTGAAAAAAAATTATAGAAAATACAGTATTCAAGAATGAGTGGACAAATTTCTACATTGAGCACAAGTGGTACTGAACTGGACTACGCTACTCAGTGGATTCGGCACGAAGGTCCAAACTTTGTCTATTGTACCTATGCAGCACCGGGAGAAATGATAAGGTAAGAGACACAGGTCGGTCATCCTAAGGTGCCACGACAGTGCACAGGGCAGGATCCCTACACTTTGCCAGCTGAATACTCCCCAGCAAGCCGGTACAATCGACATCCCACACTACTTCGGTTCGGGAACGGCCCCACCAGATCCGATTCGGAGACCGTACACCGTCCTACAGAAGGAGGAAGTGTTTACCAGGAGCATCACCCTTCCATGCAACGCCGAAACAACCGCCGACACTTCTACCCTGAAGGAGATCACTAGATGAAAGATGTGAAATGATAATGGAGATGAAATGGAGGGACAGGAAATCCGGGGATATAATTAACCTACCCAGCATTCGCCTGAAAACCTGGGAAAATCTCCGAAAAATCCCATAGGTCAGGTAGGCCGGCCACGGCAATCGAACCTGGACCTCCCGAATGCGGGCCACAGACAAAACCGCCTGGGCTATCTCGCTCGGTAGAACAAGTGGTTCTCGAGAAAATTATGAAATTACTTACAGAAATGTAAGTTTAAAGAAAACGTCAATCAAAATTACCAGTTACTTTTAGAACAGGCGATTTCTTTACAGTGGCTCCTCATAGTCAAATTCCGCATCTGAATCTCTCTCATTACCTCCTGTGCTGTATTGACGTACTTTCTAAATAAAAACCAGCATCTCTAACGCCTTTGATGGTAGGCAAACCGAAGAACAGGAGGGTTAAACCTCAAACAGCGAACCAGCCATAATAAAGAAAGAAATTACGATCACTTTTTTTTTTTTTTTTTAACAACGTACCTTTACTCATCCTCATAATTTTGATGGTACTTTTCAAAATAGTCTCCCCTGAATTCGATGCACTTGTCCCAGCCTTTCTGCCAGACTTCAAAGACATGCTGGAAACCATTTTTGAGAGATCCTTCAAAATCGCCTCCCGCAGCCTTCACCACTGCTTCTGATGATGGATATTGCCTCCCACGAAGGCGTTTCTTCAAGTTAGGGAATAGAAGTCACATGGGGGCTAAATCCGGACTATAGGCAGTGAGGTATGCACTTCACGTTGATTTTTACAAGATATTCAGCTACAACATTGGCAATATGCGGCCGCGCATTATCGTGGTGCAGCAACCAGCCTGCTTCACGGAACTGTGTTCTATGGCGCCTGATATGGACCTGCAATGTTTTCAGGACATCCCTGTAGTATTGTCCAGTTACTGATGTGTGTGCAGGTACAACATGCTGATAAACCATTCCATGAATATCAAAGAATGAGATGACCATAACTTTCCCAGCACAATCAACCACTTTTGCTTTTTTTGGGGGTTGGTGATGTAGGAGATTTCCACACTGAGCTTTGCAGTTTGCTGTTTGCTCTCAGGATCAAAATGATGTAGCCAAGCTTCATCGGATCTTCTTCTAACATCAACTATAACTGCATGTCACCTCCATTGCAGCGATAGGCGATACTGAACATGTCTGAACTTGCCTGGTTCTCACAGGCGAGAACCAGGAGTACCAACAATGTAACTACTACGGCGTGTTTGTTTCACATTAAGCTAACAGAATATAAGATTGAATTTTAGTGAGAAAAATCAAGACCGTAAAAAATTATAATTCTTTATTGAACAGCCCTCGTATTCAGCCCTTTATATCAAAAGCGAAAATGTCCGGATATTTTTCGTTGGATATTTAAATGTACATTAAAGACTCGTTCCGGTATTTTTTTCATGGAATAAAAACACTGGATTATGATAACACAAGCTTGTAAAATTACAATTTCTTACTCTAATCAGCTTGCAACCTTAACTTAAATGTTTTCTAAGCTCATTTTAAAGGCATTTTCAGATAATGCGTACTGCATTAGTTATCAAAGAAACATTTTATTTCTTCCATTTATACCCTGCTTTTAACTCCAATGGTCATATCGGCGGTCGTCACACACACACACACACACACACACACACACACACACACACACACACACACACACACGCACGCACGCACACACACACACACTCTCTCTCTCTCATTCATACTTCCAGACTCTGGGGAAGATGGGGAATTGTCTTGGTCGGAGAAAAATCCCCACCCCCACCGCCGGGAATCGAACTCGGGACCCCTAGCACGGCAGGCAGGTGCTCTACCGGCTGAACTATGGGGCCAGCCAGAAACATTTATAACTGTCTAAAAAGAACCTATTAAAAATAACATAAAACAAGTATTTAATTGTTTCAGTTGAATTTAATATAAACGGCCCTCAAATTAAACAGAATATGTATAACTATTATTACAACGAAGAGCACAATAACTTAAAACAGTTAAGCGTAACAATCACAGGATTTGCCCCACCCATTATTCATTTCCATAACCATTTTGAACATTATTCTTAAACCTCTTACGCTTCTGTCAGATCACTTAACATATAACCACGAGAGCAGTTTACGAATTTAGCTGATACTTCTATTCCAAGAATAAAATGCAACAGGTCATATAATTAGTAATTAAATTTTTACTTTTTAAATCACGGTGTAATAATTAATGGACAATCGAATGTGTTACAGAATGGTAACCGATACTATTAACTCGGGAATGAGAAAATACTTAATCACAAGATATCGGTAAGTAAAATGAGAACACAATAAAGTCACGTTTTTCGAAGAACATAATTTACTTACAAATTGGCACTATTTGATTGTACATACATTTGTACATTGATTAAAAACAATTATCGAAGTTGCTGATTCTTCGGTAATAGAAACTGAATTGGTTGGACTGAAGTGCATACCGCAACTACTACGGTTCAGTAACGTGCAGACATTTTTTCCGATAAAATCACATCATTAAAGCATGTTGTAAGATAACTGTTGGCCAATATCCGAGGCATTGTTGAACGTTATTGGCGAAAATCAAATATGCGGGGTATGAATGACATTTTATTTTATCGATAAACCGAATAGATTTATCTAGAGAAAACCAGTAACGCGAATGGATGTTAATTGGTTATCTCACTGTTGAAAGTAAGTGTATATAGATTACAAGAATCAAATCAATTACATAATTAGCTTAGTAAATTTATTCGTAGATTTGGATAGGTCAGACTGAAAAATTCTATGCCGAGATTTGAACCATGGATCTCCTGGCTGCTCTTAGCCATTGAACCAACGAGTCAGTTGGACAACTTAGCGTCATGCTGGCATGATAGCTCAATGGTTTAGAGCAACGGGATGGAAACCGGGAGATCCGTGGTTCAAATCCCAGGTGTGATATTGAATTTTTCAGTCTGACTCTATCTATCCAAATATTACCCTACATACGGGGTATTGTGGACGAAAATTAATATCCATTAATTCGTAGACTACTTTAATATACCTGCCTGTCTGTCTTTGTGTCGTTTGGTGTCGTACAGTTTTGGTGAAGCTTATTTTGAATATGCGAAAACAAATGCTATACCGGAGCCGTGCTTACATTGTGTGGCGATGTAAACAAAGCGGGAAATGTATTACTCCGCCGGCGAATGTAACTAGAGAGGATATTCGCTCAATTTTATTCCCACGTGGCAAACCTATACGCTACCAACTACTTCTATGCAAAAGTTTCCATTGCCGTTTTCGATGTTTTGAGTAGCTAATGCAGAAGCACTTTTACGTTAAGATTGAATGCAAAGGTGTGTCTACTGTGTAATATATTTTTCCTTTTGTACGTTAAAAGTGGCTGAATGCTTACAATTACTCAAATATTTGAATTCTTCACATAACCTCACCTCATTTATAAATTAACAATTAAGGCTCGCGTTTTCTGCGGAACAGTGCTAAGTACGATAAGTGCGTGTAGCCACGTTGTCAATGACTTGAAAGTTCTACTGCATGCAACTGAAAAAAAAAATACTTTGCGTGCCGAATTAGAATTTGACAACGGACAAATTGCTTACATGACCTCCACTTAGGAATATTTTCCTTTGATAATAATTCCTGTGCCACAGCAATACATCTTCAAGCTCATGTGTTTTTGTTCTGTTTCTGTTCATAAATTCAAAAAACCTATGTGGCGAAGAATGGTGTGGAAACCCGTTTATCTAAACCTTGGCAGATCATTGTTTACTGCTTGAAGCACTTTTGTAATTGCGGTGGCTCGTTTCTTTCAAAGAAATTATGAACCTTGCGACGAATAGTACTTTTAACAAATTCATCACATTCACCTTACACAACTGGCTTCTTAATTTTTCGATGTTTTCCTGGAGTAGAAAGACGGCACAACCTCACTTCGAGCGGCATTAGTACTTACTTGGTGCTGAAACACAGGTTAATTCTGCTGACAAATTAACGTCCTCAATAGCTAAGGTTGGGTAATTTTCACATAACTTGCAAAACACGTTCAACTAATTCGTTTGTCACCACTTTTTAACGAATTTCCTCCTAGATGTTTACATATTGCAAAAGGCAGCCATGTTGTACAACTGATCGTCTCACTTCCTTCTCTTTTAAATTGTGTACAAATTACATTTACATTTACCATATAAAATTATAATTAATTACTGTTTGGCGTTTGCATTTATAATTATGTATAGTTGTTTATGTATTTTGTAATAGATGTTAAGTCTTTAAAACTGACATGCGAACTATAATTTTCATTCGCAGAGAGTTACAGGGCTAAACAGCCAATGATGTCGCAAATGTACACATGCTTTTGTTTACATCGGTACATAAACTAAGGATGGCACTGGTATAGGTAGGTGCTATGGAGATGAGAAAAATGCAGGGCAAGTAGCCTAGATTGGCTGAAACTCGCAGTTTCGTAGCGACACATGGCTGTGCGCCGCGATGACAGTATCATAAATTTAAAATACTTGCATAACAAATCAAAAGTTCATTTTGAATGTTCTGGAAATATACTATGAATTACGACAGACACAATACTGCTATACAAAAGCTGTAGATCTCGGTTAAGCAGACAGTATACCTACGTCAAATAACTTTTTTTTTTTTTTTTTTTCGTGCGGTTGAATTTTCAAATACTTAATTTCTCAGCTGTAAGTCGCTGTTACCCCCACCCCACCCCCTGACGACAATGCACAGATCACAAGATTTCAAAACCTCTGTTAGTGTATCCTATAACAAGTTGTGCAAATCTGTTAAGTATTGAAAGTTTTACCTTGAAGTGTTTGGCACAGTACCATCGTTAACACTAATGTCTGTTTAGTTATACTGGAAACAAGTATATACCTTTATTACAAATAACAATGAATAAAAAGCAAACCAATCAAATTATGTTGCGAGAAGGAAATACAGTTATTGTTTATTGGCAATCATCTGAGTTTAGTGGAAGACCTCTTTTCAGTCTACATGCGTCAATGTTGTCTGTAAGCGCCTTTGTTCTTAACAGTCAGGAGTTATAGCAATTTGCATTGTAGTATTATACGAGGGTCCCGGGCCGGACAGAGATGGCGCCATTGGGCCAGTTTCACGGATAGCATCATATAATTTAACTCTAGACTAGCTTCTATCCATAGTTACAGGTCAATAGCTTGTTTAGTTTTTGAATGACAGCATTTTAAACAATACAAGTATAGAGGCTTCACGGAAATGGAGGATTTGAAAAAAACTAGCACTGATTAAATACTTCCATTTGAAAGACAACGCCTAAAGAAGTCAAGGAGGAAATGGACAGTACATTGAAAGACTCTGCCCCTTCATATAAGTACAATGATTAAAAGGTGGGTTGTAGAGTTTCAAATGGGACGTACGAGTACTAGTGAAGAGTCTCGCTTTGGACGCCCATTGAAGTCACAACTCCAGAGATCATTGAAACAACTCATGGTTTAGTACTGGAAGACCGCAGATTAAAGTTGTTTGAGATAGCAGAGACTGTAAACATATCTAAAGAAGGTGCAGGTAATATTTTAAGTAATGTTTTGGGCTTTCACAAGGTCTGTGCAAGGTGGGTGCCGCGTTTGTTGACAGCTGATCGAAAGTTTCAAAGAAAACCTGTTTCTGTTAAGAATTTGCAACTATATCATAAAAATCAAAGTGAATTTTTGAGACAGCTTTTTACCATGGATGAAACTTGGACTAAACTCCAGAAAATAATCACAGTCAAAACAGCGAACTGCACCAGAAGAACCAATTCCATAAGAAGGCAAAGTCAATTTTATCAGCTAACAAGGTTATGGCGAGTGTTTTCTTGGATGCAAAGGGAATTACTTTTATTGATTACTTGGAAAAGGTTAAGTGTCTCTGTTACTACTATGCAAGCTTACTGCAACGTTTGAGTGATGAAGCTGTTTAATGGGATGAAAAATGGGGAAAAATAGCCGTCGATGGTGTTCTAAAAGGCCCACGTTATGGCGATCATCTTGAACCGGGATTTTATTGGGAAAACTGTAGACGATGAGTGTTCTAAAAGCACGACGTTGTGGGAATGATCTTGAAGCGTAGGATGATGGTGGATGCTGAAGAATCTCACACCTTTGGTGTCGATCCTATAGAAATCCTGTAATTTACCCGGCAGCTCTGGATCTGAAAATCACCTAGTAGCTCTGGAGCGATGAGATCTCTCGGGCGTAGTGTCGCAGCAGAGGAATTATCGCTTCTACTGATGAATAATTAATAACTCATACTTGAATTCCAAAGTAGAATTCACACAATTTTAAATATTATAAGCATCTAGTCTCTTTTCTAATGAAGAATGATGCAACGATTAACTTTTTCTTAATAGTGCACAAGCTACTGATATGACACCGATATGGCAAATGTATGCCTTCTTGGAGATTATGTTGAGAAATAAAGAAAAAAATGTAAAAGTTTTTTTTTTTTTTTTTTTTTTTTTTTAATTTTGTGAGGCCCGAGACTTATCCAACGACCCTCATAAAAAGGATGCTATAATGTAGGTATTTCTGTGCTATTTTGTTTACTTTAGTTGAAATTTATTCATTAAATAAAACAATATTTTTTTCTTCAATCGTATTTACAGTACATGACAAAACATCTTTAAAACTCTTTAAAAATCCTCAAATGACATTATAAAATATAGTCAACAATTATTTAAAAAACAAACGTGAAGTTCTTGAAAAAATAATCCCGATTTCAACTAAAAAAATAAAAGGCAGGAAGTAATTAAGTACCAATAACAGGGCACTATGTTCATCTCAACGTCTCGCATACATTTAAGATGTTAGTGTAGAGCTCTATCTGTGGTTATGCTATTTGTCGGTTATTATGCACGGAGAGGTTATGAGATGCACGATTCCTTTCTCTCGTGAAAACAAGACAAAGAACGGCCCACATTTACTTTCTCCGTCTATTCACGGCCTTGCGCCACAAATGGGGCATATCATTTACAAGCACAGCTCAATGTTCCCAACTTTAGGGAAATGTTTGCACCGGAACACTCCTTAGGCGTGATTTATCACTTCTGGAAACAAAGGAACGATTAAGCCATGTGAATATGTCATCATATAACGTCACTATGACATCGCCCACAGAATTCAGACGATCCAACCGACAAAACAATTTCGCAAGGTCAAAGATTTCATGTGCGCATACTTATGTTGTTTACGTGAAATTAAAACTACTCTACTGATAGTCCATGCATCAAATGCTGTAATGTTTACCACTGTTCTGAGATTTATCTTCAACATTACGCTTATCAGTGATAAAAACGAATCCGCAACCTTTTATTGGTGTAATCGTAAACAGTGTGTAAAATGTGATAGCTGACTCAACCTGATAGCACTAGTGGCTTTCTAATCTTCGAATCCCAACTAATTTGCCTTTTATCTCCCCACATTGGTTTTTAATTATTTTTTAAAGATTTGATGTCCTATAACTATTGTGTCCTATAAGTATGTTATGTCCTATAACATCGTTTTTAATAGTTTTTGTTACACTTGTATGGATTTTAGAAAGTTTTATATCTGGCTTTTGCCATGACTAGTTTTTTAAAGGGCGCTGATGACAGCCGTAGTTGAGCGCCCTTAGACAATTATATATATATATATATATACTATTTCTATAACATCGTCATATCGACGATGATTGAAATAAGTGAAATTATGCTCAAATAAACCGAGATTATAATATATATATAACTCGACTTAGACATCTTTCAGGATAGTAAATATAAGTAAAACTAGTAAATAGAAGTATTGCATTCCACCCAATTCGATGTGGAGATTTCAACAGAAATGCAAGTTACAAGGTTCGTGAATGAAAAAAAAAAAAAAAGTTTTCAGAACAAGTGAGGCTCGCACACCTGTCATAGGAACTTCAAACTTTAGTCAATTAATCTTTAAAAAGTGATTTGCCATGTTAGCTTTGAAATTCCAATCTTCATATGGACAAAGAAATAAATGACTGACCACACAATACTTAAAAACTGTGTTACAGACTACTTGGAAATTCAAATCAATAATGCTACATAAATGTTTTACATAATTTCTGTATTTTAACGAGTTCTTCACCTTTTGAGGAATCAGATATATTTATTAATGTACGTCCTTCAAGATAAATCGTATTGGAAGATGAACGAAATGGTGAAATAATGCTCAAATGAGCATAGTATGTAAATATAATATGTAATACGTATTTAAATACTTCATTAACATTTGCTACTTCTTTTAAAAGGAAGAAATACGTGTTTGAGCATTCGTGCCTTGTCATGGGCATGAGTAAATGTGGCAGATACGGAGATACATCATTTTGTGGGAGAGAGACATGTTACGGATCTTCTGGGAATCTCTCAGGCCTTTGAAGGATCACGAGGGAGATCACCGCATTCTGGAAGAAAACAAAACAAAGGAAGGACTGCGAAAGAATGCGCCAGCAAGGAAAGAAAAAGTAACAAAAGGAAATGCCTTGCACTGAGCTCAAAACATGGTCCTTGACGCAGGAGATAGAAACGACAAAGACACGTCCGACGGAGAAAGGAGGAAAAAAGGTATCCTCCAAGGTACGAACATCAATATGAATTCAGCTTCGCCATAGGGGGTTGGGAAAAAACATGCTTCTTGCTGATATGTAGAACAGAAAGCTGACAATTTGGGATTTCATGTCATTTTGTACTGCATTATTTGTATTAAAACATTCACATGACTTTCTCTACCTACCGTGCACAAATATTCTTACAAGCTTATTGCCCTACTTAATTTTTGTTAATCCACACAGAAAAGCTTTTCTATTTTACGTCGTGGTCATAGTCACGACAGTTCTGTTAGGAGACACAAATTAAACTTCTTAAGTCTCGTTGCTGTACCACACTATCTGGTTTTCTAACGTATCCATAGATGTGTTACTGCCATAACAACTTATCACTACTTCTGTGACTGGTAGATGGCAATTTTCACATGTCTTTACATAGAGCTTAGTTGCTAGACAAATTAAGAATAATAACGGCTTATCCCAACCCACATCTAATTTTGAGATAGAAACATTAACGTGCACAACTGTCATCTACCGTTCGTATGAAAAAGTAACAAACGAATTGGGATACGCTAAAACTCTCATTTTCCACCTTTAAAATTTGTCCGCAGTGAAAACGAACACATTCTCAGAATAAAAAATGGCATATCCTATGAGTGCTTTACTTTATGACCACTACTGTCCATGGCGTTGTAGTGAATGGTAATGAAACTGTCTGTCTGCAGAGGTTATTCGTGAATCTCAAAAAAAGGTTGGGGGGGGGGGGAAGAAGGCAATGGATGGCTAATAAACAGAAGAACGTTGTGGCAGAAATAATTATAAATTGTTCATCAATCAACTAAACAAGAAAGATTTTGTTGGCATACAGAATATAACTGCAAACATTACAATTAGAAAAGAAAAAAAAACTTGGTGATGCTCCTTTGCTTTTATGTAAGGTTGCGTCCATTATTGTGGATCATGACAATCCTGATCTGGTGCATCAAAAGGTTAATTTTAGGAAAATAGCTAAAAGTTCACAAGTTTCATGGCTTAAGTTATAGCAGAAGTACAGTGAACAGAGAAAGATAAAGAAAGCTAAATACAATGAGCTGATGAAATTACTGAAATACCTTTATAAGTAAATCTATCATGAATTTTATAAGTCTTCGTGATGACGGTGTTGGTGAAGAAAAATGTGAAGATTTGGAAATAGAGCTGGATTTGGTATTTCAAGATGTTGAATGAAGGAAAAGTCTATTTTACATATTTTTTTCTATCTTTTATACTTTTTGTTCTAATAAACAACACAAAGCCAGGAAAAACTGTTTATCACAATGGTTTAAGAATTGGCACACAGATTTGAAATCCCGTAATTTAAATACCCAGGAAATATAAAATCATGTTGTAAACTACATGTTTTGGTAAAAAAAAAAAAAAAAAAAACAGAAAATTGCATTTATCTCAAATTGAACTATGGTTGGGATATGCCGTTATTATTCTAAGCGCCTCGATATTATCTTTGCTTCTACACATGCCAGGCATACAGTATTAGTATGCCATCCGGTTCACTGCTTTCATTATCTATGGACAGCACATTCGCTTTTAGAATGCATTTTCATTTTTACTATTTTAGATTTAAAGTGGAATTTCGGGTTCTGATATTAAATATCCAGTCCGGTATTTACTCCGGCGACAGAGGGAAACCACGAGAGAGGAAAAAAACTTCAGACTGGTCAACCTACGGAGTTTGAACGCGGAACGTGTCAAGTGAGGCATGCAGATGTTATCACTTAAACCATTCACTCGGTTAGATGCTTGAAATATAATAGTTTTCTTATTGAATTCTATTATATATAAAGTTCTGGGCTTTGAGGGGAATAGGCAAGGGGGTCTGGAAAGGAAAGAGACTGACAAAAACATATAGGAAGGTGTCAAAAAGTAATTAATAAGCACCATCAGGAAACTGAAGAAAATTGTAAACTAAGCCTCCTCTTACCGAACGGAATGGCTCAGGCGGTTTCGTCTGTGGCTCCTATTCGGGAGGTCCGGGGTCGATTCCCGTGGCCGACCTATCTTACGATGGTTTTTAAGGAGGTTTTCCCGGGCCATCAGGCAAATGTTTGGTCAATTACATCCCCCGAATTTCCTGTCCCTCTATTTCAACTCCATTATCATTTCAGATCACCTGTCATCTGGTGGTCTCTTTCAGGGTAAAAGGCCGCGGCGTGGCTCAGTGGTTAGACCGCTTGGTTCTCACCAAGGCGGCCCGGGTTCGATCCCAGGCGACTGCAAAGTGAGATTTGTGGGGGACAACACGGCGCTGGGTCGGGTTTTCTCCGGGATCTCCGGTTTCCACCGGTGCTCCATCTTCATCATGTATCATCAGTGTCATCGCCTGCGGTGCCGTATGTAGTAAAAGCAAGCGTTAAATACTACACACTACACATTTCAGGGTAAAGGTGTCGGCACTGTCGTAACTCCTTAGGTCGGCCGCCCTCTTCCCTTGTCTCACCCTTTCTCCCGGGGATGCCCCACTTGGGAACACGGTAAACCGCAGGTTTCTGTGTCGAATCTTCTCCGTAGTAATCCTAATCGTAAACCTCCCCTTAGGTATAGCAAATAAAATTGAATTGAAGTAAAGACACATTTATACTTAACATTGGAAGAAAGGAGTGGCACGATTTAGCTTGAAGGCTGGAGCACACAGAAAATGACTGACCTTCTGCCAGGAGAATTTGCCCAATCTACGGTTTGGATGAAGATTGGGTACATTATTTGGAAGAATGCACACAATGAGAGAATCGGCGAACAATTAAATTCAAAGAAAAATATATCCCAGCCTGGGTAGCGTAGATGGTAGCATGTCTGCCTCACGTTCAAGGTCCCGCGTTCGAATCTCGGTCAGGGTGAGTTATCTGGATAAGGTTTTTCCGGGGTTTTCCCTTATCCTAAAAGGGCGAATGTCGGGTAACTATAAGCTGCATGTACCCTGGGCTCATTTGAGCATCATTTCACCCATTTCATTCATCGTCCGATATGACTTTAAAAAAGTTAAAGAACGTAAATTACCAAAAAAAATCCAGTTCTAATGTTCAAGATATTCTCGGGAAACAAGCCAGGTGAAAAGACGATTAGAAATCGACGTTTTGGGAGCGTACATCGCCCCCATCATCAGGATATTTTTAAGAAATGCTATAACCACTAAATAGATAAAACTATTTTATATATTATATTGTTATTATATCTGTTATATTATTATATTGCGATGCACGCTCCCGAAACGTCGATTTCTAATCGTCTTTTCACCTGGCTTGTTTCCCGAAAACATCTTGAACATATTCGTCGCCAGGAAAGCTTCAGGTCTTATAGCCAGTTGTCCTTATCCGAGATTGGCAAGTGGGTGTCTGTGGCTCAGCAGTGGTACTGGAAAAGCATAGATATTTCCTGGCTAAGCTAAGCGAAACCAGATCAAATTTGATCATTTAGTCGAAGATAACTTATCTGTGTTTCCTTTTGTCATCTTTAACACACATGCGAAGTTCAATGGCACATGCAATAAGTATGTAATATCTGCAATACTTGGACGACAATAGTAAATATACCTTATCAATCTGACTGTCCATGGTTATGGTCGCTAATTGCCCCAGCTTCTATTTTCCTCACGATGCTCAGCTCTCCTGTATCACGGACTTAAATCCGCATCCCGATGGGTGGAATCGATCTCAAGCGCATTTCATGGCAGCTTCACGCTCCTGGCCTCTGCGTCACGGCAAGACGTTAATAATCTGCTAAAGATATTCTACATTTGGGGTATTCAACTCAGGCTCTAGTTTTTGAGAAAACATTCTTCACAAAAAATTTTATTTCAACATTAGGTAAACATTCCTAATTTAAAATTTGCTTGTAACTGTTTGTTCTTGTGGTGCTGGCGTTTAATGTTTGGATGTATTCATTTACTGTATGGCCTTAAGAAAATCGTTTAGCGTCGGTGGTTTCAGTCGCCGCCCATTTCTCAAGCCATCGGTGGAGAAGCCGTAATTTAAGCAAGCGCTTGTGCTCTTAGGCTAACATAAACATTGTCATTTCGCGGTTAAAACCATAATATCATGTTACTTTGCCGGTAACAGTATACCTTGACATTATTGTAATTTAATATAATGAGCACTTTAATCCTGCTGGCGTCACTGCAAAGACAACAAGTTTTCAAACACTTGTTCACCGTCTTACACTAATATTTACTTACCAACAGCGCCCGCAACGCTGTTCGCGTTATTCAGTAAACTGTACAGATTCTACCTCTCTTATTTCCTTCTCTTTTTCCTCGCCTGTCTTCTTTTCCTGTCTGTTTGGCATCTTATTACATGACGTTTTACGTTTAAAAAAGTTATAATACTGCTCGAAGAAGGCGGTAGCGGAAAGAAATAAAGTTCCGGACAAAAATTTGGCGTCAAGAACCTTCCACTTCAAACGTTTGCATTTTTAAGGATAAGATTTAATAAAACTCTTACCCATGTTTTTACTTTCTCAAAACATATCGAACAATTTCCAATGTTTAAATATTTTCATGACAAATAAATTATGACTTATTTTTGCAAAATGCCTGTGATACCGAAATTAAAGGATTGCAATAAGTAAAGAATCGTGAGGGATTTCAAAGAAATATTGTATCTTTGTGAAACGCATGTACGTGCAGTTGAGTTGAGTTGTTTTAACAAAAGAAACGTAAGAAAGAGAGTTTCTTAGCAGGAAGGAATTGTAAAAGGAGTAACACTTGACTCCGTTTGAAAAGGTATTCTTCGGACCCTTAATAATGGCGTGACCGAGACTAATAATCACAATGGACAAAATAGTCACAAAAGGGTCCGCGGCTTGGGGCCGATTAAGAAAGTTATCGTTTGCATAGGTCGAAGGCAGATCAGAACCGGAGGGAAGATCTGTCGGTTCATACGTAACAATTTAAGTATTATCGAGTAATAAACATTCCACCTACAGTGACTCTAAACAGTGATATATTGGTAACCCTTGGTCGGCAACTTCGGTTTGATGTGATGATAAAAAGAAGCAGTCATTAAATCAGTTTGAAACGGGCATTCCAGTGTCACTAGAACCACCCTCACTCATACATATCCACGCATACCCTGAGAGTATCTCATTGGTCATATCCTGCGCTACACAAATATTTGTCGCATCATCTGTGAGGACCTCTTCATTCGGAATCACTTTTGCATATGGTAAGCCCTAAGAAATACATAAAACCTTACTATATGGGAGGGACTTATGAGACTTATGTCTCATATAATTTATATCAAATACTATTTTCAGGATATGCTTTGTTATTAGTTTGAATTTTCAATTGTTTGTTCAAAGGAGTTACTCCCTTTTCGTTCTCGGGTCATGTAAACAGCATGGATTTCAAAGTCATTATGTTATCACCTGCGTTTAGCCCTTTAATGGATGGTATGCCCTATGGCAACATTAGGTTGTATTCAGCTTAAAAATGTTTTGGTACGTTTTTTGTTATTATAATACTGTGCTCGCCTTTGTCAGTTATACATATAAAATTTGGAGTAATTTGAATTGCAAATATATCATTTTTACAATTATATTGTAGTGTATGTTTAGTATAAAAAGTAAAAATCCAAGCAACTGCAGTCAAATGATACTCCGTCAACTTCCAAGCGTGCCATCACACCGATTATTTTACGTGAGTCCTCCTCGTCCTTTACCACAGGCACATTTGACTGCAGTTGCCGAGATTCGAACTCATGATGCTTGGCTTTGGACGGATGGCCAGTCCATTAAGGACCATGGCTATTCGAATCGACTGCGCTGAGCCACCGCAGAAAGCGGAATGGATACCGGTAACAGCAAGAGCGGCATAAGTAGCAAAATAATTCATCCATTAAAGGGTTAAAAATGTGATTATTAAAGGCCGGAGGGAAGTACGCTCGCATGCGATACAAGTTAGTTATTATGTGTTTCAAATGTGAAGAGTTCTGGATTCCACCTAATCAGATGCTGTATCACACTCAGCCTTGCCAGCTTGTTACTCCACTCCCTTTATATCCCCCCCTTCTCTCTCGCACATTCATACAACATGCAGGTCTGCTTGGCGCAGACGTAAGGGTCAATAAATTATATTTTACAAGCTTCTACAATAATGCACTTGCCAAAATCAAAATTGCAAAAAGCATTTTCGCAAATTATGTATATTTTAAAATACTATAACTATAATTATAGTTTATGAATTACCTGTTTTTCTAATCCAATGGAACTGCCAGTGGCTCATCCATAATGCTGTTAATGTCACTTCCGTTAAGATACAATTCGTCATTGTCACTGTCTTCATCGTCTGAGACTTGCAAATTTATGACTATAGGTTCTAAAATCTCGTGACGTGCTATTTCCTTCTTAAAATCCTCTTCTTGAAGGTTTTCTGCATGCCTCACGCAGTTTTCCCCAGTCATATTGTGTTACCTTGTCAATTTCTTCGTAAACCAGTCGTTTAACGTCCGTCAGTTTAAAAGTATTATTTCTGTTTGCAATCCCCCCTTTTATTTGAGCCCACAGCAACTCAATTGGATTTTATTGGCAGTGGTAAGGTGGGAGGCGTATTACCTCGTGTCCCGTTTCAATTGCAAGTTGATCCAGCTGATACACTTTTTCGGTGTTTTTAAACGGAAGTGCTCCTTGCAATAACTAATCTTTAGTTTCTGTTTCCGAAAAAATTTTGAAGAACGTGTACACCTTAAAAATAATACTTCGAGTCTGACTTCGCAATACCTGCCTTTTTGACTCACCACTAAATTCACCGCAAGAAGCCATTGCACTGTTTAACTCTTACTCTACTTTTGCGTAAAGAACAACTGAATGATACTGATCCTTTGTTGTTGTAATTTACGTCCTCCAACGTTAAATCATATCGGAAGAGATATTGATCTGAACACTCCAGAGTAAATAAACACTTCTTATCCAGCATTCATTCCTAAACATAAGCATACAGCATTCCGCAGGCTAACATGAAATGAAGTGTTTGCTCTTTCTCGAATTTAACACCTTGACTTATTCAAAGTAATTCTTTTATCCGTCATGTCAGTAGTTTAAATTTCAGTTCTGAGTAATTAAAAGTATATGTTCATACATATATACACACCAACCACTTTGAACTCTCTAGAGTAAATAGAGATTACGAACCATTCATAAACAAAGATACAATGTGACCAGACACGTTCTGCCAGGGCAGCAGGAAATTTGTTTCCTCTCGCTCGAATTGGCTTATTGAAAGTAATTCTTTTATCACGTTATGTCTAACATTTACGTTTCAGTTCTGAGTAATTACAAATATACGTACACGCATACATGCCAACCAATAATGACATTCACACAGTGCTTACGTCGCGATTTATTGTTATAATACAGGTAATAGTGGTTTATTTATTTGTATTAGGAAAATATTTGAGCTAAAAATATGGGGTTTTCATGGTTGTGTTAGATACATCATTCTCTACCTTTCATATGGATCAGTTTCGACAAAATCTGAATTTTGTCTTAGCGTAAATAGTATTTGATACAGATTGATTAGTTTGGCGCTTGTCACACACCACTTAGCGGGAATGCAATACGACAACACCGCAGGACTCCGATTGGTTGCTCACCTAGCAGCGCTCTAGGACAAACACCTTCCCATTTGAAACACATAATAGACACAGAGTAGGAATGATGTCACATGTACAGCACGGTCATCAAATATGCAAACAACTGCCACTAGAAGCAAACGTACAATGTAACGAGGTACTCTGCGAATTAGTGAAGCATTGTCCTGCAAGTGTATGCAGACAAGTTCAAGATGTAGTATAACGCGACTATTTTGTTTCTTCTTGCTGTAGCTGGCATTGTCAGGCTGTATACCTATGGAAAAACGTACATGCCTCCGGCCTTTAATAATTATCATTTTTAGAGAGATTAATGTAATTGTGTTATACCAGAATCAAAAATGTTACAAATGTATAATGTAAGTTTCAATAACAGGACCGCCATAAAAAGTAGAGAGAAAAATAAGTCTTTGTAAGAATATTTTGCAGAAAAGTGGAGAGTCATGTGAATGCGATATAGAAGTAACTTCTTAAACCGACATACCACTATAGTTAACTTTAGCTGCGCTAAATAGTTTTTGCGGCAGTTGGATTGGATTACGTTGGATTCCGCTACGGAGAGGATTCGGCACTGCGACTAGTCTTCATCTATTATACCTATGTTCTAGGTAGAGCACCCCCGGAAGGAAGCATGAGGTTAGAGGAGACAAAAGGAGGCCGACACAAGGAGCTACAATAGTACAGAGCGCGTAGTCCCTACTATTTACCAGTTGGAAACGCCCGGCAGGCCAGCGCATTCGGCTTGCCACCCACCGAGATCCGGAAACGGCCCACCAGGTCGGCCCGGAGACTGAAAACCATCCGAAGGAAGCAGGAAATTTTTACCAGGAGCATATCATCCTGTCATGCAGCACCAGGACACCCACCGACACTTCTAACCTGAAAGAGATCACCAGATAAGAAATAGTGTGAAGTGATAATGGAGATGAAATGGAGGGACAGCAAATTTGGGAGACGTAATTAGCCTACCCAGCACTCGCTTGGCAACCCGGGAAAACCCTGAGAAAATCCATGGATCAAGTAGGCCAGGCACGGGAATCGAATCCGGATCTGCCGAATGCGCATCACAGACGGTTTTTAGGCAGTTAATTTGCTTAGGAAATAAAATTTGAAGGAGAATCTGTCAAAAACCTTTGTGATTTGTGTAGGGGGGGATGAGTGGGTGGGTGGTAGCACTGAAATGAAGTTTCAATTCCATCTTAGTTTTTCCAACGTTGTCATTAGACAGTATGAATTTCAGACGTTAATTTGTTGATCACACAAAAAGTAACTCATTTCTTTTGCCACAAACATAGCGACAAGAGATGAAGCGGATTCAGAAGTTTTTACTTCGATTGCAAGAAGCTGCTCTTACAATGAATTCTCTCCACCCTGTGTAACTAACAAGAGCAAGCTTGTAATACTCTGGTTACATAGCAACAAAAAATCCCAGCTATGCAAGTCGACAGACCCAAGTCCTGCAGGTCCACGGTTCATAGCCCTCTTCTGAATCGCAAACAAGCACAAGAATGTACAGCAGCATACAAAACAAGGTGAAACAGAATATTTAGCATGAACAAAGTCGAACCCACGCCTGCCAAGTATCGTAACTTTTGATTCACCCAGGTTGCTCCGCTGGTGGCCACTCTGTCAATCTGCCAAGCAGTTTACATTTCTGCGACTTGCTGGAAAAACAGGGTTTCAGTTCCCACAGACAACTTCAATACATTATGCAGTTGTCTTTGCTATTAAGGCTCTTATTTCTCACATAGCTGAGGAACACAATTTCAAAGCCTAAACTCTAGAGTTAAGAAGATTATCATCATTTTGTCGCCACTCTAATGAGTTTAAGCCTGTACCATTAAATAACATTTTAACTGTAACCAGTTGGTATTGATGAATTTTACAATGTGGTTATAATCTTGCCACATCGCCCGAAGCCAATCAAAGGTGATCAGCGATAAAAACGTCCATGTCAGAAGATGACCAATTCTACTCCCTATATGTTTGGTTGGAATTAATTTCTTCAATATCTGTAACCTTGCGCGTCACACTGCATGCAGGGCGTTGAAGCATATTGATACAGCGCTGCATTTTTTCTATCTTGTTTACTTCACTGCCTATTTTTCACTGGTAGCCGACCGACCGGCGAACGATTAGTGCTACAGAGAAGGCACGCTGCTGCCGCGTTGAATATTTACGTTCTAGCGCTTAGGTTTATCATGTAAATTATAATTACAATAATCACATACCTTTTTCACAGAAAGGGTTGGAGATGATGTCCTTGTACTGCCACACTGGTCTCAAACCTTCGAAAAAATTTCAGCTGACACGCTAAATTCATCTTTCGAAATTGCAGTGCCCGCCTCGGTAGCGTAGATGGTAGCGTGTAAGCTCCATGGACCCTGGACGCATTTGAGCATCATTTCACCCATTTCCTTCACCGTCCGATATGACTTAACATTGGAGGACGTAAACTTAAAAAAAAAAAAATTAAAAATACAGTAATTTCTCTTCGGATATTGTCTTTCAGTTCTTTCAACGCATGCGGGTTGTTCCAATAAAGTATTTTTTAGTTCCTCCATAAATAAAAATCGCATACCGTAAGGTCTGGAGATCGCGGTGGCCATATTCCTTTACTGATGACTATTTTCAAAGATAGATCAGCTGTATGTGCGGTAGCAGTCTTGTTGAAAATATGCCTGTGTACCATCAATGTCACACAAATATTCCAGGAATGGTTTGATAATTGCATCCCTGTACTTCTATCCGTTAACTGTTTCCTCAATGAATATAGGCCCTATAATTCCGTATGCATTCACCTCACTCCAAACATCAATTTTCTGGTCATGCAATGGCATTTTGTGCACAATATCGTGTTTTTTCTGCACTTCAATATCTATTGTTTTGTGACGACACATGGCCATGTAATGAAAACCAGATTTCGTCTGTGAAAAAATTAACTTTAGGTCCATAGAGCCATCATTAACATTACCCGCCACCCAACTGCAGAAATTTACTTTCCTCACAGTATCATGGTTGTGGTTGTGGTTGCAGTTGCTGAACTACGGTTATCTTATATGGTTTTAATTTCAAAATGTTGTGGCTTTGCAAGTCAAGAATTGTAAAACGCCTGTTACTGTGATAACCTATTCAGAGATTTTCTTGGACTACGTCCCATCTCATTGAGTTTTTCTTTTGCAGGCATATGCCGAGTTCTTGTGGGTTTCTTATCAAGAACAGAACCAGTTTCACTAAATATCTTTACAAGTTTATGAATTGTCTCTTTGTGAGGTGCAGGAATACCAGGAAATCGGTCTACAAATAGCCATCTCACTTCTCTACTAGACTGTTCGCAGATAAGATTCAAACATGAATATGCGGTGTGCTAAAGTATACACACTTCTTGGCATTATACAGATCTATTAACAATTTGGCAAAAAAAAAAAAAAAACATAACAAGTATCCACAATACCAATGCCGAACATGAACTGACGCGGAGAAAGGTAGGTGCCAGAAACGGTGAGAAGCGCTGTACGTACGCATCTACCTACCCTCGGCCGGCCGGCCGCCCGGCCACCAGTGAAAAATAAGACGCTGTAGAAGAGCGAAATATTAGTAACCTGGCGTACAGTAAGAGATTAAAACACAAATAGAGCTGTGTGTCTGATATGAAAGGTTATCAACTTAATTATCATATAGGCGAATGTATATTACGTTGCAGCCGTCCATTTGTCGCTCGAGAGACAGGGATTTTAATTCTCTCTTCTTTCTCCTTGTAACAATATTTAATCACGTTACATATCATTTCTCGCACCCGCCAGTGTATGACACGTTACTGTAATTGCATGTAAACTACTGACCGTATATGTGCTATTGACTGGCGTAAACAAACTCTGTTGCTTCACATATCTTCCGATACTTTCCATGTTTTGCCATGTAGTATTGTCAAACTATATACTTCACAGCACCATAATGCACATTGATGATAAATACTTTAGGGCATTCAACCCCTGGGCCATTAGCCCTCCTATAAAATACATCATCCACATGGTTATTTTCGCCGAGAGCTCACCCACACTCCGCACAAGCTAAGTCTTCCGACGTTACACGAGATAATGTACGTTGGGTACCGTGGTTGCCGTCTTTGCTGCTATTTCATTCCGTAGCAATCCAACGTGACCACGAATCCATGCACACACCACGTTAACGCTGGAAGCGCGTAAAACATGAAGGGCATTCTGGATCAGCTATACAACAGCTACGAAGGCTTTGAATTGCGCTAAGGGAATCACTCAAAATGGTGCAGTCGCCAATTTTCGAAGTACAAACACATAATGTCTCAACATATTGCATATGCTCTGCACTATAAATGGATTGTCACTTTTCCTGCTCCATACTTAAACTTTGTATGAGCTTAGTACAAGTAACGTCTAGGAGATAGCCCAAAATCCCAATTCATATGTTTCTCAGCTATCAACACTGGCTCTTATTATTGATAGTTTTAACATCCCTATGCGAGTATACTTGTAGTTACTACATTTTAGAAAATTAATTACAGAAACACACATATGCCCTCCCCTGTAGCGTAGGTGATAGCGTGTCTGCCTCACATTCAAAAGATCCCAAGTTCGAATCTCGGGTCAGGGTGAGTTATCTGTATAATGTATTTTAACGGTCGTTTTCCTTATCCTGAAAGATTAATGTCTGGTAAATAAGCACTATGGATCCTGGACTCATTTGAACATCGTTTCATTCATCGTCCCATATGACTTAGCGCTGAAGGACGTACATAAACAAATAGAACCATACAACCAGCTGCTTGCTAAAATAAGCCTTATGAAGGCTTCTAATGGTGCAGATTAGATTGCGGGCGATTCATGGTTACCACAAAATAATCAGCCACTAATTAGTGCCACCGCAAGTTACTAAAGAAACACAGCCATTAAATTGACACTATTTCTTGGACAGGTTAATTAAGTTTGTAATGTAAAGCTTCCAAAGAAAAGAATACGAAAAACAGCAAGCATTGCGATTTATTTCTGCAGCTGTGTAACCTCGCTCTAATTTAAAATAGTTATATAACTTGAAGATGTAAACCTATGCGTCATAACCTACATCTCTTTAATCTATTCATTCGCAAGTCAGTATGTTGCGACTCGGTTATCTGTGATCTGCCCAGTCTGAACACACTACCAGCAGTTGAGAGTCGCTTACACTTAGGCAATCGAATACAAAAATTGTGAAGGAGAAAATAAATCCAATCCGTTCAACGTCTGTGGTCATATCGAGAGTATTTTAGTACAGGAACAACTTACTATTGGTATTTTCACTCATTACACTCGACACATCCCGTCTCTGTGCTATCATACAAAAGATAACGAATGACTCTGGATAAACAAAAACTCTCCGCCCCAGCCAAATATCGAACCGTAACCCCTGGGTTGAAGCCACACAAATATAGGTGGTATCTCCTTTGTTTACTCTAATTAGCGAGGAAAACTTTGTTTAAAATATTCTAAACTGCACTAAATTGTCACGAAATGTTGAAAAAAGGGATATTATCGAAAACTTCATATTCACAGTCGGCTGTTAAGTCCTGGGACCCATAAGAAAAAAATAAAATTTTTGTTTTCTTTATTTCGCAACATAATTTTCAGAAAGGCTAATATATTTGTCATATCGGTGTTCTAATTTAATTAAACCATCTCTGCAATGCGATTTATCACGGTCCACAAAATAGCTGTTTACCGCAACAATGATCTCGTTGCTGTGAAATCTTCGTTTTCCAAGAAATTTTGAGATTCGGGAACAGGTATCAGTCACTGGATGCTAGATCTGGCGAATAGGGTCGATGTTCAAGCAATTCGAGCTTTAATTCACACATTTTTCCCACTGTAATGACTGAATGGTGGGCCGGAGCATTGTCGTGAAGAAATAAGTTCTTTGTGAAATGAGGTCTTTTTATATTTTCACCTCATGACTCACACGTTGAAGTAAGCTCGCATAGTAGTAACCAATGATACTTTTATCGTGTTCCAAGTAATCAATAAAAATAATTCCTTTGCATCCCAGAAAACACTCGCCATAACCATGTTAGCTGACAAAATTGACTTTGTCCTTTTTTTTTTCAGGAGTTGGTTCTTCTGGCGCAATCCACTGTTTTGACTGTGATTTACTTTCTGAAGTGTAGTGATATATCCAGGTTTCATCCATAGTAATAAGCCATCTCAAAAATTCACTGGGACAGCTTCAAATTCTTAACAGAAACAGTTTTTCTTTGCAACTTTTGATCAGGTGTTAACAAACGCGTCACCCATCTTACACAGACCTTGTGAAAGCCCAAAAAACATTACTTAAAATATTATCTGCACCTTCTTTTGAAATGTTTACAACCTTTCACTACTAAACGATGAAGTTTTTCATGATTTCAGGAGTTGTGACTTCCACAGGGCGTTCAGAGCGAGGCTCATCACTAGTGCTCGTACTTCCCATTTCAATGCACTGTCCATTTCCTCCTTGATTTCTTTAGGCCTTAAACCTTTCAAATGGAAGTATTTAATCATCGCTCGTTTTTCGAAATCCACCATTTTCGTGAACTTCTACACTTGTTTTGTTTAAAATGGTCTCATTCAGAAACTAAACAAGCTATTGACCTGTAACTATGGATACAAGCTAGACTAGAGTTAAACTATATGATGATATCGGTCAACTAGCACAGTGACGCAATCTCTATGTAAGGCCAGGGGCTTATCAGCCAATTCTCGTATGTGAGAACCATTTACATAAGTACTAGTAAAAATTCAACTCTGAAACTTGCATAATTCAGTGTAAAAATTATATTTTAAAGCTAAATCATTCATTTCTCAAAAATACAAAGCTCATTACTACTAATAAATAATAGTGATAGGACAACAATGAATGGGCAGTACCAGCATAAACAGCGATATTACCCACCCTTGGCGGTATATATGCGTCCCACATTAAAGAGGTTATGAGATCAAATCTGTTTTAAGGTGTGTTACCCTGTATGAAAAATATAATATCGGATGGCTTTAAGTTCTATGGACCCTAAACTCAATTAAGTATCATTTCAAACAGTTCATTCATCGTCCGAAGTGACCTATCGTCAAATGACGTTAAACTTAAAAAAAAAATCGATTCTACCAGAACTAGAGATAGTAACATACAATTTTAATTTTTTTTTTCTTTCTACGGAAAATCCATATTTCTAAGTATTCATTTGTATATGGATCGACTTGTGCTTCTACATAAAATTGACCCTAAAATGTATATGTATGCTGTTTGATTATTTTTAGAAGAAAATAGTAACATTTCTGTAATTTAAAAGTACAGAATCAGACTATTTCTGTGGTCGAGTGGTCAGTCTTAGCCCCGAGGTACTGGGTCCCCCACATTTCTTAATTTACGTCCTCCATAGTTAAGTCATATCGGAATGAATGAATCAATGTGTAGTGTTTAACGCCCGCTCTTACTACATACGGCACCGCAAGCGATGACACTGATAATACATGAGATGAAGATGGAGCACCGGTGGAATGAGATGGTGGGGGAAACCGGAGGTCCCGGAGAAAACCCGCCCCAGCGCCATGTTGTCCACCACAAATCTCACTTTGCGGTCGCCTGGGATCGAACCCGGGCCGGCTTGGTGAGAGCCAAGCGGTCTAACCACTGAGCCACGGCGCGGCCGTCATATCGGACGATGAATAAAATGATGCTCAAATGAACCCAGGGTCCATAGAGTCTAGAGTCCTCCAACGTTGTCATATCGGACGATGAATGAAATTGGTGAAATGATGTTCAAATGAGTCCGGGGTCCATAGAGCTTAGAGCTACCCGATATTCGTTTTTAAGGATAAGGGAAAACTCCGGAAAAAAACCTTATCCAGGTAACTCACCCTGACCGAGTTTCGAACTCGGAACCTCTTGATCGTGAGGCAGACGTGCTACCATTTACGGTACCGAGGTGGACCCGGGTTCCTTGCCCGACTGGGTGGAGAACTTAACTCTTTAATTCGAATCATTACCTACCCTATTCAGAGTCTAGAACTATGCGTATGAGAATGAATGTTTCAGATTAGGATTGGTTTAAACCAGTAAAATAGACTACAGTCAAGTTATTTTATTAAAACACCCCAGTAGAAACGTGGAAGTTAAATAGGACCATACAAATGATACAATAAAAATAAATGCATAAATAAAAAAGGAGAATCACGGAAAGACAGTAGCGTTGGCAAGAACATACAATCTACAACAAACATTTATTAAGATAGTGCCATATAAAGGAACAAAACATTTGGCTTTAGCTGTTATCTGGACATATGTTTGATAATCTACTGAAAGACCGATCCATTATACGTAACCAATTAGGCGCACTATGTGACTTGAAGGCGTATAGCTACAAGTTTATCTAAGCAGTCGACATTTTATCAAAAGAACACAAATACTTATCTCTAGTAAAGAATACACCGCCTTTAACCGTCACACAAAAGCATAGCACATACTAAGATGACCTTTACCCTCACTGGCTGGATATTTTCTACTTGTATCAGCGTCAACTTTGCTGTTACATCTTCGGTACAGCGCTGTTTGGAATTCTGCGCAGTTCGTTGCTCACTACCAAGATTACAAGATAAGAATAAGACGTGATGGGAAACCATTAATTGGGAAACAAATTATATATCAACAACATGCTAAGACAATGTGATATGTAGATTATGTGCAGCTCATTAATGATCTATACGTTCACTATGAAACCTTAAATAAGCGTAGAAATCTATATAAAGCAGCTATCATGGTTGAATACATTTTATATTTTGCTGGCCATTTTAGTCGTACGTTAATCTGGAGGAACATTTGCATATATAAGTTTCATTACATATTTCGTGGTAGAGGGATGGTGTAGAGTTAACCTGATCGATGGGCAAATGTTTACAAACGTATCGCTATATGTTAGCCTTGAAATGCCATACTTCTGGCATGGCGACAAACAACGGAACTGTGACATAATCTCAAAACGTCAAAGTATTGGACAATTCAAAATAAAACCATCGGATATCTTTAAAATATGTGAAATTATTTGAAACTAGGGATGGGTCGATGCCTGTTTTTCTCGATACTCCTTTATCGATCCAGATACACGATATTTTCCACGATATCCGATATTTCGATACTCGATACTTTTATTTCTAACTCTATTTTCAGTACAAAATAGAATGTTGCAAGAACTGTGTAATGACAATAAAATTAAATAGGTGCACATATTTAATGAGAAAACTTAAAACCTTCAGTGTTCTTATTTATAAACTCTACATTAGTCATTTTAAAGCAAAACAGTCCACTTTTATAAGTTATTAAATAAAATACTAGCATTTTTCACTCTTTCGGGGTCAAGACTACTTCTTTTCTGTCACATGAGTTCTGCTGTGCTAAGTAGTCTTTCAAAGAGACTGTTGCAGGTGAAATAAATATTTAGAGGCTAATTCCTTTTTCTTTAGTTCTGGAAATTTTGAATTTGTTTTCCAGTAATGCAGTGCACTAGAAAGAAGTGACAAATCGAGTGATTTCTTCTTGGGAACCGTTAACTGGCAGTGAATCTGACACACGATTATTTTCTTGCATGTTGTTACTGTGCAGATATCACATTCCTGGCAGTTTCTGGGGCGTTATGATAATCTATGCGCTTGCGGCAATAATATTTTGTTATTTTAAAATAAAATAAATTGCAGAATCACCACCGAAGTATCGTAAAAGTACCGAGTGAATTTTCTGAAGTATCTTTCGATGTCTATACCATGAAAGTATCGTGAGTGTCGAGGGCCTATCCCTGTTTGAAACAATGTGTTCAAAGAAATCTTTTTAGTGTAGTCAGCTTTTGCCTATGTCTCATTATACTGGATTATATCTAGAGGTTGACCAAAAGCTTAGTCTGTAGTGAAGAATATTCCTCAAAGTCGCATCTTTGGAAGGATTTAAAATTAAATACTTAGTTTGGTATTTATTGAACATTTCCTTTTCGAGTTGTGCTGCTCACAAACATGGCTATGTGAAACTTGTTCTGAAGTGCTTGTTTTTACATTTAGGGAGCTCGAAGTATGTACCTCGATATAGAATTGTTGAATTGAATGTATTATTGCCAGGCATCTGATAGATAAAATAAAATACCTTACCCAGACAAGTCACCCCAGTTGGTATTCGAACTCTAGCACTACAGTGTGGAAGGCAGACGATGAAAGAGGGCAGCGCTAGTGATAACAAAGACGCTGGCGATAATGCGACGGTCAAATGTTTTAAGAACTAAATTTCAAACCATTAACAAGCGTTATTCAAAATCGTTAGCTACAAAAAAGTTATTTATGATGGAAGGTTAAACGGAAGATTTTATTTTGTGAGTAGGTGTGATTCCGAAAAGAGGCAGCAAAAGGATATCTATGGACAAAATAAAGTCCTTTTAACCTTTGCATCATGCACGATTTTTAGACAGTCCTGAATATTTATATCTAGATATATTATAGATTATATACATATATATGATACTATTTTATGGAAAAAAAAATGGATTATAAAACACAAAGAACCAATTCCTCTATTGAAGGTTAACAACAAATGTACGCAACACCGAAAAGATATGGTTATGCTATTCTCTGAAAATCGTTTCCAGCAATTTCAGCCCAATCCTAGTACTTTAAACGATTTATCAGAGAAGTAGAAGAAAAAAAAAAGAAGATCAACAAATATGGTTATCACCTTTCAGCAAATACTTCACACCTGCACAAGTTAGGAACACCATACTGCGTTCTCATAAGTAAAAACCTCCAGGATATGAGCTAATAGGAAAGACTTTATTACACAATTTACCGAAAAAGGCCATTCTACAGCTAACACAAATATACGAGGGCCGTTCAGAAAGTAACCTCCGGTTGATTGCGAAAAATTCACCAAGTTAAATAAAAATATTTTAATATATACATCTTACAACTACATCTTTGCACTATTTTTCTACATAGTCTCCATAACGATTGAGGCACTTATCGTATCTGTTCACAAGCTTTGAAATTCCTTCTGCATAAAAATCACCCGCTTGTGCCTGGAACCAGCCTGTGACCACATCTTTGAGCTCTTTGTCGTCATCAAACCGCTGGCACCCGAGCCATGTCTTCATATGCATGAAGAGGTGATAATCGCTTGGCGCCAGATCTGGGCTGTAAGGTGGATGGTTGACAACGTCCCACTTGAAGGACTCAGGAAGGGCTGTAGTTCTGCGAGTAGAGTGAGGACGGGCGTTATCGTGCAAAAAAAAAACGATAACGGAAGTCAGCATACCACGGCGTTTGTTCTGTATAGCCCGTCGTAATTTTTTTATAACAGCACGCACTTCACATTTGGCGGGGTTTTCTATTGCAGCACACATTTCAAACGGCCACAAACACTAAACTAGCGCAGATACGACGTTCACTCGACCACGGCTTGATGCCGACTGACCTGCTGAGTGCGTGAATGCACAGATGGCGTCACTACTCCCCCCACTACCCGCACTGTGACCGATCGGAGGTTACTTTCTGAACGGCCCTCGTATAATGGAGTTTTACTTTCCAACTAAATGGACGCATACAATAATTATAATGATTCATAAACCAGGTAAATTTAAAAGCTATCCAAAGAACTACAGACCAATAAGTCTGTTTTACCTTTCTCATGCTCATTATATTCCTGACTTTTAGAAAACTACAACATTGTACATAAGGAAGGCTAACATTCTACGGGAGGCAGTGGAAATAATAAAACCAAAATAACGTAACCAAAATTCAAATAGTTAATAGATTACAACTTTTTCGACGCTCATCTTTTGAGAAAACTGAAATGTTGATTGTATAATCACCACTATCAGCGAAATAACTATCTACTTTTAACACAATCGTGAACTACAAAAAGACCCAGTTTTACTATCGTCTGCATAAAACGTAAAATGTATGGTTTAACAAGATTTATATAAGAACCTATTGCTTCTATGAGTAGTAGAATTTGGTTTATACCTTAAGGTTTACCAGTCATGCAAGAGTCATCCAAAATAAAGGGGACTTCAGAGGTATTCCCAGAAAATTCAAAATACATTATACAAATATAATAATTTATAACGTAAAACTTCACTTATCTTGAAAATGATGAAAATGTTGATACCGAAATTAAGAATTCCAATGTATAAAGAATCATGATGGGTGTCAAAGGAATGCTGGTTCTTTGTTACAACACGTGCAAGGGCAGTTGAGTCGACTAGCAGTTTGGGTGAATAAGTTGTTTTAACAAAAGAAACGTAAAAAAGTGTCCTTAGCAGATTTCTAAAGGCTGGCTGACTGTATGAATAGGGCATTCTTCGGATCATTCATAATGGCGACAAAATAGCCACAAAGGAAATCTTTGTGTGAAAAGAGGGTTTCGAGAAAGTGAAAGTCACGTGTACACCCATGCGCATCTGTGGTCATTCAGACACTTCGTGGCTGGCAAGCCATTGAAACAGTCTGAGGCGTGAGGGCGATTAGGGCAGTCCTCTTGTTCTGTCTTGGGCCAGGCATACCAGAATATGAGAGAGGATATTTGTCGGTTCATATATACGTGAGGAACGAATAAAGTTTATCGAGTAATAAACATTCTGCCGTCAGTAACTCTAAACAGGGATATAGGTAACCCTTGGTCGGCAACTTCAATTTCCATGTTCTGAAAAAAGCAGTAAATAAATAAGTTTGAAACGGGCATTCCAGTGTCAATAAAACCACCCTTCTCACACATATCCACGCATACCCTGAGAGAAACCTCATCGTTCGCCAATCATTTTTGCTTCAATGTTCTTATTAATTGGTCACTTAACCATGAAATAAATACTGAAGTTAAATTATTAAAACAATTAAATGTCCGATAGATTTAATGGTTTGGGAAAAATTATTTATTAAAAAAAAACATCACGTAATGAATTTTGAAATACGGCAGTCGGTTCTGTTTTTAAGTTTATTTCATTTTCAGATTTTGGTAGCACTGGCAAAAACATAGTGACATCTAGTGATTGTAACGTAGCGTTGACAACGAGGTTGTTTGAGCTGATGATGTGAATGAGTTTTAACGAAATCGCGATCCTCATCAATTAATAAGAAAATATTCATCATTTTCTTTTAAGATAAGTGAAGTTTTATGTTACAAATTATTATATTTGTATAGTATTTGTTGCTTCACTGTAACTAGCTTCATATTTTACGTATTCAAAATATATATTTCACTTGTCACAAAAAATTTAAATACATAGTAGTTACCCCAATTTTTCTATTTTTTCTTATTCAGAGAGCTCTGAAACAGGCATACCTATCTAGTATCGATTTTCAGAGTGCAATGCTTCCTTTACTTATAGCAAGTTAGTAATAATATTTGTTATGGGTAGCGCAGCCGGAACAAGATGACGAACGAGATGTTTAAATGCTGCGCCGCCGGATGAACAAAGCATTGAAAGGCAGGTTATGCAAGAGCTAAAGTCTTTGAGAAAAACGCAAACCGCGCCCTTCGTGGGTTTCCTTGTCCTTGTGGCGGCTGGCATTGTTTCCATTGACGATAAAGAGTGAAATCTTTTGTGTGTGGGTGAGCAACTGTAGTTATTATTGGTTCAACGCCCCGTCAATTACTGCTAATAGAAAGAACCGCATTTGTCAAATACGCCGATCACGACGTGAACTGCAGGGAGGTCGACTTGTCCTTGCAGATCTTCAATGTCGCTTCGGTGCTGAAAAAGAAATGGGCCGATCGATTTTGTCTCTAACATCTGGGCAAAGAGCTTTCTGTTTTACAAGTCTTCCCGGTGATATTTATGCAAAAAAAAAAAAAAAAAAAAAAATCTACGGACGAATTCGTTTCCAAGGAAATCCATACATTCATGGGTGGCTGTAATAACATACAAAATATAGTGCGATCCATAAAAACCTGAACCATTTCAACAGGCCATAACTTTTGAACCAATAATAGAACACACGTGCAACTTTGGGAGAATATAATACACAATTGGGAGATTACATTACACTATTTACATCTCAGAGAAAATGTTGGAAGTGTCCTCCACCAGCATCTATACATGTTTGTACACGTCTAACGACATTCTCTGAAGTTTTACAGAGAGTATCCTCGCCAGTGTTACTTATGTCGGTTCGAATGGATTCCTTGAGAACATCAATTGTCCGTGGCCTATTCTTGTACACTAATTTTAGATAACCCCCACAAGAAAAACTCTGGTGAGGTTAGGTTAGGTTACGGGATCAGGGGGGCCACAGACCTTTTGAGATTTGATTATCAAAGAAACTGGTTACAAGTTCCATGGTGTTATTAGATGTATGGCACGTTGCTCCATCTTGCTGGAAATAACCTTCCCTCAATTCGATACCATCCAGCTTCTCCACGAATGTATTGAAGACACCCATATCAACTTCAGTGTCTACAGTCGTATCGAAGAAAATTGTCAACATCTTCTACTAGCTTTCAAAGGAAAATTATGGCCTACTGAAATGGTTCAGGTTTATATGGATCGCACTGTACACAGCATGAAAGTAAAGTACAGATGAAGCCTTAATTTACATATTTTAAATGTTCAGCAATGGTGAGTGTGTTGGGTTTTAGGGCCCGTCGACAACAAGGTCATTGGGGCTAAATGTTCAGCAATGACTATAGTTGCGAATTTAATGCACCATAAAACCCCAAAAGACTTTTAAATATGCACTTTCTTTTGGTTACAAATATACGAAGCAGATGTAACATGCTGACAGATTTCAAATTATTTAGTACATTTTATCTGAAATTATAAGACACCTTATGGATACTCAGATACGATTAAATACGGTAATGATTATTTTAAATAAACTTTGTAATGTTTTATAAATAGCACTGCTATAGAAAATTTTCGCAAATACAAGAGATGCCATGAATGTAATAAAAGGATTTTCTTTAATCCACTGTGGACGAATTAAATGTTTGATAGCTTTGATAAAGGAATATTATAACACGCAACGCAATATCACACATTACAAACAATTTAACGAATGATTCCAATTTTAGAAGAATCTAAATTGATACTATACGAAAAGGGGAGATAGAAGAGAAAATTCCCCTAAAGTTGGATTTAAAGAATGGGTCCAAAGGTTGGCCGTAAAAGTGTCAGTTTTCCTATTTTGTTAGAGTAACCAAACGGTTTTGGTTTCGACTACAGACCAAATCAAACACCCTTCATTGTAACTTTTGTTACTTTCTCAGATCATTTTAAGAAATACTTCAAATTTATCCCGGAATTTTTAACTTACGTAACCCAGACGACTTGAGAACCTGCAGGCGATGACAATGAAGGTCAATGCCGGAGGGATCTTCAGACCTACTGCCGATTTCTTTGTATGTACCTACATCTCGTTCTAGTTACATAACAGAGCAGGGACTTTCATGTGCATAAAGCTAGTGCTGACAATTCCCAGAAGATAGTATTAGCTTTCATTTTAACATATCTAACTACAGATTCTGTCAATCTCAATCATACAACGCCTTGTGTGATATATAGCTATTTCTTCAAATCTATTATGGAAAAGTTTATCTAGAATAAAAACTAGAAACTGTTGTAAAACAGTCTGACAAGCTATAGCAAAACTAACAAATGTTAACACTTCATAGTTTTAAAATGTCTGTCTGGGAGAGGAGAGAGAGAGAGGGGGGGAGAGAGAGGAGGAAGACCGTCCGACCTAGAAATTGACCAGAAATCAGTCCATATGACAATTGTTTTTCTAAAGGTGGCGATTCCAGCTTAAAGCAAAATAAAAGATGTAGGTATAACTAAAATTTATTATTAGGTTCATATTTTAAAAACTACGCTACAGAATAAATAAACATGTTTTGGGGACGTTTTGTTCCCAGAAAAACTGTCGATAGAATGAAAAGTTGTTTCAAATTATAACTTCTCTTTACTATGTACATATTAGCCCTTGTTAGTATGAGAAAACGTAGTTTCGATTATATAATGAGCACAAAAGCAGGCTCTAGTTTTATATTGCTAAACATTTTATGTTTTAAAGCCCAGTTCTTAATCGCACACGAGAGAGAGAGAGAGAGAGAGAGAGAGAGAGAGAGAGAGAGAGAGAGAGAGAGAGAGAGAGAGAGAGAGAGAGAAGGGGGGAGAGAGACCGAGGGCTATGGAGTGGTAGGTGAGAATAGAGAGAGAAGAGAAGAGAAAGACAAAAGCGTGTAAGTATTTAAGTCTACTCGATACATTTACATAAAGTTTCGAAGGGGAGAAAAGGTACGTTTTTCACAGAAAAAATCATGAAATTAGAATGCAATTAGCACATGAAAGTTTACAAGTTGATTTTCTGGTAATCATGTTTTCTACATTTACTTAGTCTGTTTAACCTCCTCATATCTAGAACTTAAAATTTAAAACTGCACCCTCCCCAGGAGTTCAAGGTGAGCCCCTGGAGTCAAAGCTCTATCGAGTTGGGATCAGAGAAGCAGAAACGGGCAATATGCATCTGAGGAGGTTAAATGACTGGAAGAAATAGTCATGGGGCAAATGTTCGCCCAGAGGCCACTTTTACAACACAAATCAGTCGTGGTGAGATGGATCCCAGGACACTTGGTTAGAAACGAGCTGTCTTAAGCACTGGGCCACAGTGCCGCGTCCCTTACGTTTATGCTTACCTTAACCATTCCTCAGAGCAATTTTTAGTTCTTTCGAAGTTTCGATATACATATAGCTTTCTACACTTTGGATAAAAAGATCCAAGGAGCCTATTCTTGATATCAGGTATGGGCAGAGGCAAGATTTTGTGGTGACAATTATTTATAAAATTCGCGTTAGTAATTTTAATTGGTGGTGTTTTGTGTTTTTTTAAACATAAATTCGCATTAATTTTGCGCAAATTTTCGGGGAGAATAGTGAGTAATGACATGGCTGAAATAAAAAGTAACAGGTAACTAGAGTAACTCAACTGTTAAAACCCCTTTTGCCCCCAAATTAAAATATTTTATTTGAAATCAGCAGATAGTAGGTAACACGAATAAAATCAAATATCACACATCAGACGTCGCCAAACTGCAGCATACAACAAGTTGTGATATTTCCGATTTTCATACTTGTTCTTTTGTCTGTCACAACTAAGTTAGAAAGTCTCCCACTGCCAGCGTTTGACATCGGCAACAGCACATTGAAGGGACTTTTCACAGAAATTGCTGTAAGAATCAGCTTTTGCCTTCAATGTCAAGAGTGCTGTTACTACATCTAATCTGTTATCGTTACCATCATGGCTTTACTGTTCAACGAGTGAGTGAGTGAGTGAGTGTGTGGTGTTTAAGGGCCCGTCGACAACAAGGTCATTTGGGCCCGCTGTTCAACAATGTCATAAAGCTCTTTATAACAAAGAAGCAAATACGAATCACAAGTAATATCATTGACATTAAATGCAATTAGTTGTTTAAACGCTGCCATTACATGATTTAAATCACACTTGATTTAGTAACTAGTCTGGAAGGCTCAAACAAAAGATATAAAACTTTTAAGGTTATTACATCATCAGTTTCTTTAGCCATAATGGAGTTTCAATTTAGACAAAGTCATGCGGCGGCAAACTTTTAGATTCTTTTCTACTGCTTCTCTAACACTGGGATCCATGATATTGTAACTTTGTGGGTTCGTGAAATTAAAAATCCAATAGCACAAACTCAAAATGTTCTTTATTTCCACCGAATTACAGTTGAACACTTGCCAATTACACAGAATTACGTAGCGCACACAATTACAATTCACCAGTTCGTCTGTCACAGGTCCACTCTGCACTCGCAATTACACGCAACTCCTCGATGCACGTACACAGTCTCCCGGTCCGTTCTCTCACTGGGCGCTCCTCACGGCTGCTCGCCAAGAACTGACTCTCTCCAGCCCGGCGCGCCACTTATATAAGACCAACTGACCTATCTAGAAGGTTCCGGATTAGATGAAATATCCCGACTGTTCCAGACCTCAGATGGAGGGGAAAGAGGCGGCCAGCGACCGGTGACACTTCTCTCAACATCCCCTTGAGTGAACACTACAAGATAAATGGGTAGGCGTGGTCTCAATGCCTTCTGTCGCCCACCCAGCTGCTAGCTGGCCGTGCTTTCCGGTAATTAGGTGACAATATGATCTACAAGGGCACTTACTTTGTTTACAAAGTGACCACTCTCGAATATTTCACATTTGGTTCTCAGCGAGATAATTCGGGATAAAACAAGATGAGCCACTTTTTTTTTAATTATTGAAACTCTAATATTCGATCTGTTATCAATCTGAAATTTTCAGAAACAAATGTTGCCTGTGCCTTTACAAATATTGCAGCACTTGGCACAGCAAAAATGATCATTTAACAAATTTTGCGCAGGAACCGAAAGCTTTTCTTTTTTACAAAAGAAATCGACAATTGCATCCAAATAGTTGGCAATGTAAAGTACTGAATTAACCCAGCTGGACCAGCGTGTCACTATAGGCAATGGGAACAGTTTAGCTTCTAAATCTGGGTGGTTTTCAGTGAGGTATTGTTTGTATTTACTTTCTAACTTCGCGCATTTCGGAACACATTCTAAAGCCCTGAGGGGCAATATTTTCATGTTAATGTAATGTCAGAGTAGCTTCCAAAAAATCCAGTACCTTCTCAATACCTTTAGTCAACACAATAGGACACTAAGTGCTACGCAATAAATAAATTTAGCATACGACAAATAGTTCTCAGTATCACGGACCAGCCGGGTGCTGTGGTGTCAGTTTATTGTTGCACCGCTTAGCTGTTATTTAAGTGCGCATGCATGATGATGTCACTGTATTGGCTTTGTTAAGTTTAAACTTTATCTTGCTTTCGTTAAATTTGTAAACATTTTTTCACGACCTCTAGCTGAATACTATGAGGACATGGATGTAAAATTAAAGTTATATTTATGTAATTTGTCATAAATGCAAATTTTTCTATGCAGACTAAAAATAATAGAAATTTTCTCATTTATCGCTAAAAATATATATTATTCTTGAAAAAAGCAAAACATTCGCGAAAATTCTCGGAAAATCCTTAAAAAAAAAAATAATAATAATCTTGCCTCTGGCTATGGGTCTTCCTTTAGGGTGTTAACAATGTAACACCTAATATTTTTTAAATTAAAACTGATACATATTTTTTTCTGAAGAAGTGTAGGGCATTTTACAACTGCCTTGATTTACATTTTTAAAACTTATTTTCCTAAATAACTAAGTAAATAAGACCAAAATCGTTATTTTTATTTTATATTTACATTCAAAAAATGCAATAGAAATCTCAACTACACTGGTCGACATTTGCAAGCGGACTGTTGCACTAAATAGCTCATATATGGTTTTGTAATGAAACTACCGGTGCCCTTGAACAGGAAGTGTTAAGTAGAAGGTTTTCCTGGATTAATTAAACCGCCAGACACTGTAATATACTCGTATGTTATGCCTAGTAACGTTGCGTCACTTCGCCTTCCGTTTGATTTACGGAAACGTTATGCGTTTGACATCAAAAATAAAAGTGGAAGCAAACTGAAGGCTAAATGACAACAAGGGGTTCCGCCTAGAGTAAGAATGGGTAAACTGCTTGCTTGGGACATTTTGTTAACCTTGATAAATTATCTTCTTAATCGACCTGATCGCTAACAGTAAACGGACATGCCTACTTCCACTCCTTCAGTAAGTATACTTATATGAATGCTTGACACCTCTACAATTTTTTGTTTATTTACGTTCAAAGCAATTACAATATTGCTGGTACTCAAGTTATTTTAATTTGATCATCTGACCATTATGTCAAATTTAACATTCGTATTGAATGTCCTCTGAATTGCATCACATCAAATATTTTTCAACCTCTTGTATCATTAAGAGTAGTTGCTGTTTAAAATCTGCAACAAATGAACCAAGGGTCTTAGTTAATTGATGGAAATTAATTATTTCTCCACACTAGCCGTATATAGGCTAAGATATTTGATGGATAGAGTCAACAAATATCTTAGCCTATATACGGCTAGTGTGCAGAAATAATTAATTTCTATCAATTAACTAAACTAATAAGAGTTAAAATGATGAAGCCTGGGACTTAAGTACTTACGATAGTAAGTTGCCACAAACGGTGTATCTCGGATGCAAGGGCCCCTAGTGGTCTACCAGGGAAGTATACGAGTCAACTGGAGGTTTTTAATGTCAGGAGGGCACGTTGGCCATGGTAGCTCAAAGGTTAAGAGCGACTGGACGGAAACCAGGAGATCCGTGGTTCAAATCCCGGCCATGGCATTGAAGTTTTCATGTTGACTCTATCCATCGAACCAAGGGTCGTTCATGTTTGATCCATTTGTTCTGATTAAGAACATTTTTTTTTTTTAAATTTATGTCCTCCAACGTTAAGTCATATCGGATGGTGAATGAAACGGGTCAAATGATGCTCAAATGAGTACAGGATCCATGGAGCTTAGAACTACCCGACATTTGCCTTATAAGGATAAGGGAAAACCCTGGAGAAAACCTTATCAAGGTAACTCACCCGGATCGAGATTCGAACTTGGAACCTCTTGAACGTGAGGCAGACACGCTACCATCTACGCTACCAAGGCGGGTGCTCCCTCCAAATTGCTCCCCGTCTAATTCTTCGACCAATATTGATTTTATTTAACAAAATATAGATGCAATATGCAGAGAATTTTCAAATTTGTCTCCTGCCGAAAATTGTTTTTTAAAATCTCGTCGTAAACAACGTGTATGGCAAATTCAGTTTAAAATCGACGCAGGGATGTAGGAGCCAGTAAGAAAAATAGGACGAAATACGAAAAGGTTGAATCAGATTGAAAAATCCAATGCCATAGCCGGGATTTGAACCACGGATCTTCGGTCTCCGTCCGGCTGCTCTTAACCATTGAGCTACCATGGCCAGCATTGTATTAAATTCTCCAACTGACACGTTGACCATAGTAGCTCAATGGTTAAGAGTAGCCGGCGGAGACCGGAAAATCTGTGGTTCAAACCCTGGCTATGGCACTGAATTTTCAGTATCATTATTATTATTATTATTATTATTATTATTATTATTATTATTATTATTATTATTATTATTATTATTATTATTATTATTATTATTATTATTATTATTATTATTATTATTATTATTATTATTATTATTATTATTATTATTATTATTATTATTATTATTATTATTATTATTATTATTATTATTATTATTATTATTATTATTATTATTATTATTATTATTATTATTATTATTATTATTATTATTATTATTATTATTATTATTATTAATTATTATTAATTATTATTAATTATTATTATTATTATTATTATTATTATTATTATTATTATTATTATTATTATTATTATTATTATTATTATTATTATTATTATTATTATTATTATTATTATTATTATTATTATTATTATTATTATTATTATTATTATTATTATTAAGGAAATTAGCTAAATGGTAGCGCAATTACTTTCCTCAAACGGGGTGGAACAGGGTTCAAATTAACAAAATGAAAAAGAACGAAACATTACACAGGCAAGCTTTTTAAAACGTTTGCATATAAAATTGTGTATAAGTATTATTTCTGTCATGTTTTATTGTAAACAAAATTTCGATTGTATGAATACTTAAGAAGTTGTACCAATATTGCATTCCGCTGTTGGTATACGGAAACCAGTTACTACATGACAAACAAAGCTGCGGTTGCATTATAAGATTATGGAGTAGGCACCTTTAATGTGAAATATTTTAGCATTATTAACGTCCTCGAAATATCAGATTTACTACCAGTTTTTAAAACCTCACATGACAACATGGAGCAGAAGGCGATGGTGAGGGGTAGAAAGTAAGAAAGAGAAAGAGAAAAGGGTTGAGAGGGGAAGCGCAGATCCCTTCCAACATCTGATTCAACAACATCCTATGGTGTACGTCTACAGCTCCTTTCACACCTCATTAGTATTCGTCGAGAAGAGTGAAGTATAGATGGTTACGTGCAGATTTAAAATAACATCCATAACGTGTTGTTATGACAGGTTGAAGCGGCGGTGGAATAACCTTACCTTGTTTGCATCTCTGCATTTGTTACGCCATTCTGCCCTCTTCACCTTAAACCTTCTCCGTAGGCTCAAAACTACAGGACCAAAACAATCAAACAAACGAGCTACAGGTACTGAATGATTTCGCATGAAATGGAAATCCACCTTGATTGCTGTTATGGCTGCCCAACTCCTGTTCATTCTTCAACCCTAGTTACAGCAGACGTTTAACTACTTACTACCTCGATCAAGAATTACTGGCGATTTCTGTTTCAAAAGGATAGCATAGGAGTATATGAGATCCATAGCTGATACGTGATACTAAATGTCACACTGAATGTAGCGTTCTGAACATCCGATTCGTTCTTAAAATGACGTTTGTATTTACCAGAAGATTAGAGCTTTTGCACTTTGTAACGAGATGAAAGCAGTAAGGTCCGAATGCGGCCGAGTTAAAAGTTCAACTACGAAACATATGGATAGTACATGTAGATTGTAGATATCAATTTAAACTGCGTATGGGAACATTACAAAGTGTAATGTTGAATACAAAGACGAGAATGAATCACTATACCAAAAGCGCTGCTAGCACCACCAAGAACATTCTACATCAACACCTACCCACCATTATTAACAAAAAGCAACCTATCCTCATGCCAGTAAAGGACCTTTGCGGAGGAGGACCCTCCTTCAACAACCTCATGGCTGTGTTAGGGAAATGCGATCTGCACTTCGAATACCTAAACCTCTGAACGAACTGTACCCAATTAACTGAGCGAGATGGTTTCCTGTTCCCACTGGACCGGCTACTCCGAACTTTGGTTTTTCTGGAGTATTCCCCATGCGTTGGTAGGCGAATGGTGGAGGACATCTGCCACAATTTTTTCGGACCCTGTTTCTTTGTCAGGTTTCACGGTCAGAGGATCAGGGTATGGCGGTGAAAGTTGGTGTAACTACCTATGTACCTGTCTTGACGTCTCCGACGCAGGGTCTCTCCTTGAAGAGGAAGACTTGTGAAGGTGTTGGGATCGCACACCAGACGCCTTTTTACCAGTTTAATTAAACGCCACTTTTGATTTACATGACAAATAAAATATGGGTATATGGAGAATTGTTTCCAGAATACGTCGTAAACACTCTTTATTCAACATCAAGGTTGTGTTACTGCTTATATAGCTGATCAGCATTTCCAAGAAATCCGTTATTACTGGTTTCCATTTTTGAATAATTTATCACCTTTTTAAAAAGAGCCAACTTGTAAACACTAACGATTAGGCATTTTTTATTTTTAAGTATAATATCCTTTAAGCAGTAGCTCATATCGGACGATGAATGAAATGGATAAAATGAGCCCAGGGTGCATAGAGCTTAAAGTTACCGGACATTCATCTTTCAGGATAAGGCAAAACCTTATCACCCTGACCTAAATTAGAACTAGGGACCTCTTGAACGTGACACTACCACCACGAAACAGAGACGGGCCAGTGACCTCCAACGTTAAGTCATATTGGACAATGAATGAAATGATAGTTAAATCAGTGCAGGGTCCATAGAGCTTAAAGTTACCACACATTCATCTTTCAGGATAAGGCAAATATCACCCTGACCGAGATTAGAACTAGGGACCTCTTGAACGTGACACTACCACCACGAAATAGAGACGGGCCAGTGACCTCCAACGTTAAGTCATATTGGACAATGAATGAAATGATAGTTAAATCAGTGCAGGGTCCATAGAGCTTAGAGTTACCAGACATTCATCTTTCAGGATAAGGGAAAAACCTTATCACTCTAACCGAGATTGGAACTAGGGACCTCTTGAACGTGACACTACCACCACGATACAGAGACGGACTAATGTGCTCCAACGTTAAGTCATATGGACAGTGAACGAAATGATGTTTAAATGAGTGCAGGGTCCATAGAGCTTAGAGTTACCACTCATCTTTCAGGATAAGGGAAAACCTTATCACCCTGACCGAGGTTAGAACTAGGCACCTCTTGAACATGACGCTACAACCACGCTACAGAGGCGGTCAATTCGGTAATCTATTCCCCCCTAGTAAGCATGACGACGAAATGTGTAATTTTCTGCAAAGGTTGTTTCCATAACATGAAGTAGTTTAAAAAGAGTAAGCCTCGTATAACACATCAGGTTGTTATCTTAGCTGTGCGACAGTGTTTTATTTTTTGTGCAATTTACCACCAACTTACATCTTGTTTCGTTCTTATTCCTTGGTATTTACAGAATTTCTGACAATTAACTCTTGTCACATTTCAGAAATGAGCATTAATCCTTCAAGCTGTGTTTCACAAATGTCAGCAAATAATTTAACAAAAAATAGCTCTATAATGGGCAGTTAGCGCGCCAACAAAGGCGTTATTTTCAGTCTTTTCACGCAAGTAATGATCACTTATTACCTTCACATTTACAAAGCCGGTATCTTGTGATTTAATAACGTACATAACCTTCACTGCTACAGAGTGCCTTCGCTACTGCTTCAACAACTTGTTCCTGCTCTGTTTATTTCCGCCAGTGACGGATTTAACTTCCTATCTCGTTATATTTCTATGGACAGAATTTTTCTGCTCTCGCAGCTGATACCAGCTAAACTGCCTTGAAAGAGTTCTTAGCACTTACCTATATTAAGTAAGGGATGATTCGCAAATCATCCAAAAATTTAATATTGTGTTCTACAATATTGTGCTCAGAATCTTCCCAGGATGCCACGCCAATATTTTCAATAAAATTCATTCCCATCTTTAACTTGCCTTTACATCACCAACGCGGTCCTAGCTGGATTCCAGGGGCCCATACTTAAGATTTATATAAAACAAAGCGGCATGTGAGCAGTTTTCTGCGGGTTTCCCAGTTTCCCACGCCATTCATTCCACCACCTGCTTCATCAACTCATTTCCTTTCATCCATTTGGATCATATATCGTATCATACCGCCTCCTTCCTCGCTGTCATACCAGGCTGCTCCATCTGACCCAGCTTTTGCTCCTCGACAGGCGCCCATTTCTATGTCCCAGAAGGGTATAGGACCACCTTACGAGGACGTAAATCTTAAGAGATTCAGAGAAATACGTAATGTCTAAAAACGCAAGTCCTTTTAACACAAAATAATTACTTATCACGTACGCTAAAGCTTCTGCGTATGGGCTTACACAATACTAAAATCTCTTTATTATATTAAATAAAACAAATATTATTGTATAGATATAAAATAATTATTCTGTTATTTTTTGACATTCTCATAGCCGCCTAAATCCTGTGCAACGAACTGTACCAACATCTTCTAGGAAGAGTTGACTAACAGTACCAAATGAATGTTTTTCCCTCCTCGGTAGCGTAGATGGTAGCATGTCTGCCTCACGTTCAAGAGGTCCCGAGTTCGACTCTCGGTCAGGGTGAGTTACCTGAATAAGGTTTTTTCCGGGGGTTTCCCTTATCCGGAAAGACGAATGTCGGGTAACTCTAAGCTCCATGGAACCCGGTCTCCTTTGAGCATCATTTCACCCATTTCATTCATCGTCCGATATGACTTAACGTTGGAGGACGTTAATTACAAAAAAAAAAAAAAAAAAAAATTAATGATTTATTGCTCTATGAAAAATGCTGAAAAAGTTTATAATTAATACCAATGCAGGCTTATGTTGCTTGTTTTGTGGTCAAGTATATTGTTTGAAGCTCTCAAAGTTTATATGGGAGGTCACTGCCATCTAGAATTTGTCAGCATGTTAACAGTTCGAAGGCAGCTGCAATTATGTATTTTTTTTTTCTGGTATCGGGCATTTTCCGAGATAACCTTTGTTATTAGTTTTAATATTTAAACTGGAATTCATTTCATTTTATAAGGCGAATTCCACACTTTATATCTTATTAAACCTTATTTCGTAAAGTATCGATTATTCCAAACAACGGATGAAAAATCCAATGTTAGTCACGCTAGTCTGTCTGTGTGTGTGTCTGTGTCTGTGTGTGTGTGTGCGTGTGCGTGTGCGTGTGTGTGTCTAATTAAAATAAAGCGTCAGATAAACTTGGCACTGAAGTTCAGAATCTTCCAGAAATGTGAAAATTCTTCACCACAAGCTGCCCTTTAAATGAAATTGACGTATTTCATTTCAATTTTCTAAGAAATGGCTAACAATTTTTTATTAAAATACCACGTGTTTAAGTTATTTACATGACAATAAACATATCTTGAATTTTCTGGAAATGGCCTGTGAGGTTCTCCTTATTTTGAATTGGCTTTGTAAATTGTGTAAACCATAAAAAGAGACAAATACGTAGTGAACAAAATAAAGATAACCAAATATATCCAAAATTTGTATAATAAACTTATTCTAGAAGACAAAGAAATACTGTTGACGTGGATACCATCGCACCAAGGAATAGCCGGAAATGAAAAGGCCGATGAAGCTGCTAAAGAAGCAACAAAACAACCACCGGTATACCTTCCAATACCTATTCCACATGAAGTTATAACCCATATCAAAAAGGAAATAATTCAGGAATGGAAACATCATTGGCTAGAAACCAATACCTATTCCACATGAAGAAGTTATATCCCATATCAAAAAGAAAATAATTCAGGAATGGAAACATCATTGGCTAGAAACACATGTACATAGTAAACTCCAAGTGAAACTAAACACATCTCCTACTCAGTATCTTTATAAGCTTAAAAGTTGAAAAATATTACTCTCCAGACTTAGAATTGGACATACATGATTACCTATTTTCCAGAGAGAGGCCTCCAGACTGTGAACCATGCAACCAACCATTATCAGTAAATCATATTATAAATGAATTTTTTTTTTTCGGTAAGTTACGTCCTCCAACGTTGTCATATCGAACGATGCTCAAATGAATCGGGAATCCATGGAGCTTAGAGTTACCCGACATTCGTCTTACAGGATAAGGGAAAACCCCGGAAAAACCTTATCCAGTTAACTCACCCTGACCGAGATTCGAACTCGGGACCTCTTGAACGTGAGGCAGACATGCTACCACTACGCTACCAAGGCGTGCATTATAAATGAATGTACGCGCCTCTCAACCTATAGGACTCTTCATAAAATTGTTACAGATCTTCATGCTCTACTAGATGAACAGAAGAGTCTACAATCACTGTATTTATTTCTACAAGACTGTAAATTAACTTCCTCAATATGAAAATCTATTCAGTGTTACCTGGTTTCGGTGTATTCTGTGAAGTGAGAATAACTATAGTTAATAAGTAATACACAACAAGTATAAACATAGTGCTGTGCAATATCGATTCTTCAGTTCTTCATGAATGTATAGTTCGTGTGAACTTATATGTTTGTACTATACTGTAACCTAATAGTTCCTAAAATGTTAATTGTACTGACCAACTGTATACAATTTTTTTACCATCTTATAGTTGTCGCTATAAGACCATTGCTGTTAGGCGACATTAAATAAATTTATCTTTTAAAAATAAAGATTTCTTTAAAATAAACAAGTTAAGTAGTTTTTGGGACATCAGGCACTTCCGAACTATCATTCATCTGACTTTTTCAATTCTCTGATTTTATGAAATGTGTCATACAGCATTTCTATGATGGCACGGGATTTTACTTCAAAGACAGCACACAGCGATCGCTTTTTTAACAGGACACATTTTTAGATGGTATGAGTCGACAAACTCATATGAATGTTTTGTTTACAATCGCCGTACAGCATGTTTCAGTAGAATGTGAAACGAGGTAGGTTAAACAAAGCAATGAAAGCCTTCTTTATTTATGTGCTAATACAATAACACATGTTACGGAATTAATGCTGAATGTTTTGTGGTCGTACAGTAGCTTATGAAAGGGCCGACCCTCCCACCAGTGACGTCATCCCACAGCTCTCGCCCTTCTTACGGGATTTTCAACCCGTTGGGGAACAATACATCTGGAAACAAAACACACGCGTGACTCGTGCTATACAGCGTACACTCGGGGCATGGGCGGTACTTACGTATCCTTCAGGGGGATATTTTCTTTAGAAAATTCAGCGTACTCTTGATTTTTACCCAACAACCTAACTAGGTATTTATTATACAGCACATCTAATGTTCTCGATAGGTATTGCTCTTAATTTACAAGTAATCCCTCGGGAGATTACAAATTTATCTGATGATACTCTTAAACACGAGCAGCATTTATCAAGGCTGTTACAAAAATAATTTGTAACAGATTGATAAATAACAATAGTTTCTCACCAATGTGTCAGCTGTCACATCACAGCATATTGAATGAACAATTAAAAGTGTTACGGAATAATCAACAACAGAAATGAGAAAATCATTAGCCTCAAAACACAACTTTAAAAATTGAAAGAAGTGTACTGGTTTTCGGGAATGTAAACTGATGTTGAGATAATAGGATATTGTAATATCTCCAATAATTGTCCGACAAAGAGCGGGTGCTGCTCAGTGAAAATGGTTAAGAGTTTACATGCCACAACGTTCACCACTCTTCACTGAAGAGTGCTGCATTTGCTTATCTTGCTTGCTAAAAGAGCGAAATATTAATAACTTGGTGTACCATAAGTGACGAAACATAAGTAAAACACTTGCATGATACGAATGCTTAGCCACTGGAAATGTAATGAAAAAGAACGGGGAGTTTGAAATGAAACACAAAATGGAAATGAAGTTGTTTTAAAGAAGAGGGAAAGGAAAAACAAGGATAAAACAAAGTAAGAAACTGCCTGGACCTCAGAGCAAAAAATTAGTGCATTATGCTCTGGAAGAAATGAGGAAAGAAGTTTGGGGGAAATAAAGAAACATGACATCAAAATAATTAACTGTTCTACACATGGCCGTGAACAATGAAATTGAAAAGGTAGAATCATACTGAAAAATGCAATACCATAGGCGAGATCTGATCCAAGGGCATCATGGTTCGAGTATTGGCAAGGAAACCCTAACATCCGTGGTTCGAAAGGCATTGGGTTAGGAAGAAATAGGAGCTAGTAGACGAGGGGTCTCAGGTAAATGCAGCACACCACAGCAAGTGCCCGCCTCGGTAGCGTATCTGCCTCACGTTCAAGAGGTCCCGAGTTCAAAACTAGGTCACAGTAAGTTACCTGAATAAGTTTTTTCCGGGGTTTTCCCTTATCCTTAAAGGCGAATGTTGGGTTAACTCTAAGCTCTATGGACCCTGGGCTCATTTGAGCATCATTTCACCCATTCCATTCATCGTCCGATATGATTTAACGTTGGGGGACGTAAATTTTAAAAAAGAAAACACCGCAAGTAGGACATAGTTACCAATTTTGCTTTCAACGTTATCTTGGGAATAAAAGGTGAAGGAAGCACTCGAAGGGCGACCAAATTATAACGACGATATGCGCTAGCACAGGCGTCAGATAGCCTAAGCTAAGCCCGCGCTACCCGGGTGCTCTGTGGAATTTCCAAAGGGAGTGTCAGCAGTTTCAACAAACACAGACGTTTTTCCAAAGCTTAAATACGGCTGTCCTGCCGCAACGCACCAAGCTCGGTTACCGCTCCTGAAACAGATCAAAGGAAATGGACAGGAAATTCATGGTGAAAGAGGAAGCACAAAAAATAATCACGGTCACAGCATCGGTCCTACAGGAGTCGAAACAAGACCTCCCAAATGCGAGCCTCTCACGTTACCGGAAGAAGCTCCTTTCAAGCTCAATAGTAGCCACTGAATCAAGTATTTCCTTTTCGTTACAAAGTGTTCACTTCATACAGAAGGGGACATGTTGGCAAAGGGTCTTGTACTTTGGAGCTCATCCAACACACAATACGACATCCTTCCTCTAGGCGTCACTTGACAACACTAAAACGAGGCGAACGCTTCCTTCTTCCACTAGATTTAATGGCTCCCATTGAGACCATGAACATAACGCGTTATTTTGGTACAAATAGCAGAATCAACTTTTAACTCTGTAATAAATCCTTTACCGCAGCTCGCAGCTACTGTCAACAAATGACTAGGCAGCCCTGTTTTCATAAACGAGTACAAAGGTCAAGTGCTCGCGCGTGCACAGGTGCCATTACTCGAAGGAATCGTGCTGTGCTTTGTTCTGAAGATGGTAAATGCCCTGAGCCAAAACAAACGTTAAACATTCCGTTTTAGAGCATTAGAAATATGGGCAAAAAAATCTTACGCGTAGTACTTACTCTACTCTTGTGCGGATTATTCTCTAGAAAACTGTTCCATTAACTTAATGTCCATCGAGGGAATGTAGCAATACAGCGTGCTTATGCGATAGACAAGTCTTAAGAGCTGGTAGCAATGTGATGGCTTTAAATTCTCTTCTCTTTGCATGGCTAAAAGAAAAAAGAAAGGGAAGCAATGAAAAAGAAAAGAAAGACTTCCTATTTAAGAAAAGTATGTCAGAAAATTCAAATCAATAACAAGAAACATCTTGGAAACTGTGTGTGTGTGTGTGTGTGTGTGAGAAAGAGAGAGAGAGAGAGAGAGAGAGAGAGAGAGAGAGAGAGAGAGAGAGAGAGAGAGAGAGAGAGAGAGAGAGAGAGAGAGAGAGAGAAGATTTAGTCTTACAAAACCAGCTATACAAGACATCCAAAACGAAAAAGCTTTGTTGTCACACAAATATGAAATAGATATAAATACATTTTCTATGTAAAGTATAATTTAGGGTTAGTTGACTTGCAACAATATACGGGTCAAAAATAATTTATAGACCAGCATCTTTATGATAAAAAGTAAAATTAAAGGTAAAAGAAATATTTTCCAATTAAGATGTGTTGATCGAATAAAAGCTGCTAACTTATTATTCAAGTGGTTAAACTAAATTCTAAATTCATAAAATCCTCTAATAATTTTTTATTATAATTATATTTTAAAAAGTTAATCCCTTGTAAAATTAAGCACAAAAAATATTTCCTCTGTGGCCTAGCTCTAAAAGCTAGTCTCTTAATTTCCGAGGACGCCGTTTCAAACCTGGCAGAGGACGATGGACTTTTTTTTTGGGTGGGGGATGTGTAAAAATCCTTAGCATGACTTCCTTTAGGAAGGATAAACCGGCACATAAAAAGAAGCTCAAGCCTGATAAAGACCTCCAGGTAAAATTAAGCGGTCTTTCACGTCCAGTACGGAACCACAGCAGTTAAGGATCATATGACGATGATGATAAAATTATCATTATTAAAGAGGCCACAAATATGCATTTCCGGTAACTTCTCAGTATCGAATATTTGGGTATTTGGCTGGAATGCAATACGTTCTCTACCTACAATATAAAGAGCATCTCAGGTGAATAAAATTTAAGAACGCCGCAAGGTAGTAAGTTATCATGTATGGCATCGGAGTTCTTTCACGGGATCCACCACTGTTGCTTTCTAAATGAGATGAGCAGATTTTATTTTACTTTCATTCCACGTGAGCTACGAACATAAACCTGACCGATATCTTCCTTTGCTGCGGCTCGGAGAACATGCTCTGGGTGCAAGAACAGCTTGAGATGTACACAGAGCTATCGACATTCACGTAAATTTATCTTCATTTCTTCTTTGGATCTCTATCCCATAAATACAATATCGATCGTTAAAATTCCATGTGGTTGTGCAACATGGGAAATTCGATGAAGTTAAGGTAATGTATCTCTGAAATTTGCCCCCAAATTTTAAAAATTATTTTAAAAAATGAATTAAGAAGGAACCACTAACGCACTGAAGTGAATATACATCTAGGTACCAGTTATCAAACCTAACATACATCTAACACCCTGTACAACGTGGTTAAATAGAAGTCCTTAATTCAAAACTGCTTGCAGGCTTGCTCGACATTAAGGCTCGATATCTCGAGTAGTTGAAATAAACTCGCTTTCCAAAATCAAAATTCCCTATAAATACTCCAGATATTTAGACATATAACAATCCTTTTGGCTTATTCAGTACTTTTATTCTGCAAAAATAATAGCTTTCTTTCATGTTCATAATTTCGAACTCTTAAATTTTACAGATTTGAAAAGCATGCGAATTCCCACAACTAGGTCGATCTGTACAAATCTTTGGATGTCATATTTGAGGATATAACACTCATAAAAAACTATCAACAGCGTTACAGGTTTCAAAATCTATCTATACGTATTTGTCACACCTAATCATAAATCTGTATCTGAACAGAATTAGGTCCCTTGTACTTTAGATGATGTAAAACATACAAATAATGTAGCTTACAAAACTATTCCATATAAATTATTTACAACCTTTTACATATATCCAAACCAAGTTTCAAAAAATAAAGCATGCAACACGTTATATGACTCAATGAAAGCTGCAGGCTGCTGTTGCATCTCCCAAACTATTCTCCTAGATAAAATTTAATTTATTCTCTAGTTACTTCGGCATTTGGGTAGATACATATAGGCCATTCCATGTAGTTTTGTCAAGATGTTATGCACATTAATATAAAAATTACATTTTTAGGCGATACAATTCTTGTCCACATTGCATCTTAGGATGGACACAGTTTTCCTCTTAGAAACATACGGAAAAAAATTATCTCCGTAGATCATGCATGTGGCACTGAAATGTCACAATTGAAAACATGTTTTGGTGAAATTTCTCTCAATATGCTTAGGATAATTAAACAAATAAGTATATGTTATTTTTCAAATCAAAGTCTCGAGATTTTACCGCCTGTTCAGAAGCCACATTTATAAAAATACAATACTTCAGGCAAATGAAATTAAATTTCTAACAAGCATTGCGGTATATACAAAAATCGTCCACAAACGAAATGAAGATATACGTAAAGAGCTAGAGATATTCGACCTGAATGACAGAGTACAAGAATATAGAAGTAAATGGGTAACCGATGTAGGTACAAAAAATGGAGAAATAAAGATTACCACGCTATTTTCTTAACTATAGCAGTAGGAAAGAGGAGCATGGGAACACCAAGTAAAAGGTGGAACTAATAAAATAAATTATGTAGACTGCAACAGGCAGTAATGTCTAAAGCATAAAGGAAGATGAAGATGACAATTATTTTATGATTTTAAACTAAATAAAGGACATTCAGTTAGTTTTAACGTATTCGTCTACTCAAACAGGACAGAAAAAAAGTTATGCGTGTATCTATTCAGCCAAGCCGATTAACGGTGAACCTCTTGTCTTGTGGTTAGTATACTAGCTTTAGAGCTCCCGGCTTCGGTTCCCGGCTGCAGGACAGGAATTTTTCTATAGCCAGGATTATTCTCCCATTCTCCTTAGGGTCTTAAGTATGATGAGAATGTATAACGTAAACAAACCTCCAAAAATACAGAATAGCAATTGGGTTAATATCATTGCCGATGAGCAATTGTTCCTTGAGAAATCGCTGGTAACACCACACAAGTTTAAAGGCTACTGTAACAGCAACCCTAACCATGTTTTATTGTTAAAAATGCCTTTTGCTGCTAATGATTCATAACACAGTATGTAGCTACTACAAATACATAATTTATGTTGTGATTCTATAACATATGGGCAATATTGTAGAAAATGTTGTTGAGAAGTGTTTGTGTTTTCATTTTTATGTCATGTTTTATTTACAGTGGAATGATTCATATATCTTTCACGATTGATATCCAACTTTCAAACTTAAAATAGCACTAAAGCCAGCTAGTCTCACGTGTAAAGATATTTCCAAAACTAAACATCAAAATACTGTACATGGACGTGATAATTCATGACCATGAATTCATTTTCAGCAATACCAGAACGTGGTCGGTCTTTTTAGACGAACATAGTCTTCTTCCACTATACATTGAAACTGGCGCTTTTAAAAAGAAAACAACAAGGAACGAAGACAAACTCAGCAAATAATGAATTCAAACAAACGTGCTTTGTAATTTGAATGAGTGTAGACAGCGGTTCAGTGGTTTGGAAAGGGAAACAAGCATTAGGTCAGTGACCAGTGGACGTCTTCGTCGGGTGAAAGGTGATGTGGAAGGAAAGAAAGAAGTCTTCCTCAGCCTACGCATTTGCATGACGGGGAAGCACATCACGAAAATCCATCAATCACGCCGCAAATGGTGGACGTGTTTCTTCTTTAGTTTCTTTATCTCTCCTTTCGTGAACATGTTTCATTGTGTACCGCTCCTAGGAACAACCTCTCTGTAGCAATTTCTTTGTTTTAACCAACGTCACTTTTATACAGCAACATTCGGGTTGACTGCCAGCAAGGCCATCGCTGAACTTACAATTTTACACATATATTTATGAAGTGAGATCCATGGTTTAATACAGGTTTCTGCATTCTATAAAAAGTTGAGATGGTATAGTTTGTGATAAGCTGATATTCAATTATATAAGTTGGCTTCAGGAAAAGAAAAAGAAAAACAAAAGGACATCGCTTGAGACATTGGCGAACATTTTGTTTTAAGATGTGAGTAGTTTTATCTAGAAAAGGCACTTGACAAAGAAGATTCGAAGAAATTTCTGTTTATTCTGAATAAAGTAAGTGTATTGGATAGAAAGTTGGCCATTAATTTCTATATCTGGTAAATGATCAGATTCAGAAATTAAATGATAACACATGGAACGAAATCAGAGGTAATAATGCCACAGAGATACCTATTGTGATCTACTACCAGGTTCAAAAACATATGAAGAGGAAAGGCACAGTGATAGAAGATTTAAGATTTGATCACATGAAATGATAGCAGAAAAGAGAAGATTAGAAACGAGATAGATCAAATGGACAGCTTTAGATACTTGAAATGTACAACATGATATGCTATGAAAAAGTGAAGCACAGAATAACAATAGCACGGGAGGCTTTTAATATAAAAATAAAACATAAAGAAACAAATATATAAGGATGTTAGTGAAATGCTTTAATGTATGGCGCTGCTGTGTGGAAATGTGGATCCTGAAAGTTAAGAATGCTTAAAAGACTTCTGTTTCGCTTTTGGGGAAGATGAAAATGAGCAAAAACAAAAGAAAGAAAACACAAAAGCAGCAGCAAGGAAGAAAAGTGATACATAGAGGAGGAACTGGATGGGACTGTGATGAGAACAAATTGAAGACATGACTTTCATAAGTACACAAGTCAACTTTTTGGCACTATGAGTTTATATATATATATATATATATATATATATATATATATATATATATATATATATATATATATATATCGTCGTAATCCTCTCCTGAGCTCTATCATATGACATTAAAAACATCTCAAGTTTCACGCATTTCCACCTGCTACTGAGTTAGTGAGTTTCATTGCTACACAAGTTCAGACAGGCACTGTGCACATAAGCATACTAAAGGACTCAGTATGTGATGTTGAACAGTCTATGATCAAGGACTATAAGATAGCTTTCAGCAAGTCGAAGGAACATATGCAAGTGGCCAAAAAGCAAGAGAAGTGGAAAGTGACTACATATAAGATTATTGAATGTAGATCAAACATTGTTGGAAATTAATCATTTCTCCACACTAGCCGTATATAGGCTAAGATATTTTATGGATAGAGTCAACATGAAAATTTCAATGCCATGGCGGGGATTTGAACCACGGATCTCCTGGTTTCCGTCCAGTCGCTCTTAACCTTTGAGCTACCATGGCCAACGTGCCTTCCTGACATTAAATTCTCCAGTTGACTCGTATATTTCCCCGGTAGACCACTAGGGGCTCTCGCATCCGAGATACACCGTTTGTGGCGACTTACTATTGTAAGTACTTAAGTCCCAGGCTTCATCATTTAACTCTTATTATTTTAGTTAATTGATGGAAATTAATCATTTCTCCACACTAGCCGTATATAGGCTAAGATATTTGATGAATAGTCAACATGAAAAATTCAATGCCACAAACGGTGTATCTCGGATGCGAGAGCCCCTAGTGGTCTACCGGGGAAATATACGAGTCAACTGGAGAATTTAATGTCAGGAAGGCACGTTGGCCATGGTAGCTCAAAGGTTAAGAGCGACTGGACGGAAACCAGGAGATCCGTGGTTCAAATCCCGGCCATGGCATTGAATTTTTCATGTTGACTCTATCCATCAAACATTCTTACTGCTAGCAAGAACTCTAGTGGTTTAATGACAGAGACATTCCGAATCAAAGGAAACAAAGTTTTCTGAAACCATACAATCGTATTTTCAAACTCTGTGTGATAAATATAGCAAAGAACAGATATATAATGGGGAAGAATCAGGAAGTGAGGTGTAAGATTCAGATTAGGATAACTGAATAAATATAATGTTTATTTTTCTTATTATGTTACAAATAAAACGTGGTTCAACACACATATATGAGTACTATAAAATATTTTCACCATTCCTTGCATCTTTAGAGGTAATTCCTCTATACATTTGATAATGCAGTCCTTTCAATGCATTTGTACACCCAGATAAATTTCATAACTGCACAAGTCCAACAAATTCATTATAAATATTATAACAAAGTACCAATGGTAACTGAAATTAACAGTAAAACAAATATAATGAGCCAAATCTCATGTGTTACAAAAGTCATAATATTCGCACATCATTTTCAGAAGTTGTGAAGTTTTTGTTGATTTTCTCGAAACTTAGTTGACTGGACTTGTACACTTATGAAAGTCATGTCTTTGTCAGCTACGAACTTTTTATTATTAATTATTTTTTAAAATTTAGATCTTCCAAAGATGTCATATCGGACGATGAATGAAATAGGTGAAACGATGCTCAAATAAGCCCAGGGTTCATAGACCTTAGAGTTCTTTCAGAAAAAGGGAAAATCCTTATCCTAACAAGTCACCCTGACCGAGTTTCGAACTCGGGACCTCTCGAACGTAAGGCAGGTAATTTACGTCCTCCAACGTTGTCATATCGGACGATGAATGGAATGGGTGAAATGATGCTCAAATGAGCCCAGGGTCCGTAGAGCTTGGAGTTACCCGACATTCGTCTTTCAGGATAAGGGAAAACCCCGGAAAAAACCTTATCCGGGTAACTCACCCTGACCGAGATTCGAGCTCTGGACCTCTTGAACGTGAGGCAGACATGCTACCATCTACGCTACCAAGGCGGGCAGAAGGCGAGATATGATACAGATTTAACATAAATGACTAATATGCGTAGACAGAGAGGCTGCATTTGCTTTTTGAGTACAAAGATTGATTGGTAAGGGATAAACATGCAGTCAGTGTTCTGGTTTTATCATACCACTCTCAAATGTAATAGTCTTCAAATATAGCATACATCACAAGCTTTATCATAGGAATGCGGTAGTGACGAAAGTGCATACGAACTTGCAACGAATGGCATTTATGAATTCCAGTGTACATACCTGTTCTATGTCTTTCCCTTGGAACCATCCGAAATGCTATGGTGGTGGGTATAACCACTATCATTATGGAAGAATTTCTTAGCTTTAGTGAAAATGCTGCAACGTGTAGTATAAATAAAGGTAAGAGGGTTTGGAGGGGAGGAATGACCGTGAAGGTAACCATTAACAGTTGCGCTTCAAGAAGGGTCAGGTTTAAAGGGCTCCTCCCCTTTCTTGTCTTTGCTTTAAATAGCGTTTTAGAGTAGTCATTAGAGGGCCTATGGTATATACACAACACAGCCAAAGAATGAGAAGCATGCCTGCCCTATTGTCTGTCCGTACACGTGTTTCAGCGATTTGAAGAGCGAATTTCTAACGGCGACATTTCTCGGTTTTCCCCATAGAGAGACATCGGTTCAGTCAGAAGTGTGTCAGGTGCAGCCAACGTTTGGCGCTTTATCAGTGAAAGGTAATATAAAAGAAAAATTTACGACTTGCTATTCGCTATCGGTTTTATAACTTCTACAAAGTATTATTATTGCTATCTACTTCGCGTTAATCGAAATTAACCTTTATGCATTTCGTTTTAAATACAAATGGAGATAGAGGAAACGGAATCGACATTCACATGTTTCAAAGCGGGTCCTTGGGTTCTGCTCTTGACACTGCGAGAAATGATGAATAACGATAGTAAGATAATGACAGTGTAAAAAAAAAAACGTACTTGAAATAAATTCTCGTTTAAAGATTTTGAAGTTTTTACCTTTCATAGAGTATTCCTTCAGAATGAAGAGGATTTTAATAGTGCCAAAAAAACTCGATTACAGTACATGTGCGGTATATCCAAGGAAAACCGCGCACACGCCTCCGGCCTATATTGATTTTGTGGGTTCGTAGAATTAAAAGTCCAAGTTGCAGAAATTTAAAATGTTCTTTATTTCCGTAGAAACACACTTTGGACAATCCTTACAGTAGCAGAATTACAATCTTCCAAGGTCGTTGACCACAAACAAATAGCGTTTACAGTTGCACGATTCTCAGTTCTGATTAAATCTGTTTACAGCTCTCGTTACAACTCCGTTTACTACTCGCTGGCCTGTCGCGATCTCTTATACATAACTCCGCTCACTGTTTGAGAAATTACCGATATTTACTGTATCAAACAAGACATCACTAGAACCTTCTAATTATCTAACTTTATCTGTTTTGTCATGCCTTTTATCTCCGCGCTATCTTTATCTGCTTAGGCAATCTCCATATCTCCGCTCGGCACTATCTGTCCCCTATCGCTCCGCGCCAAATCTTTTGTGTGCGTCGCCCGCCGTCGCGACAATATGCACACGTATACCACACATGTACTGTAATCGCATGTAAACAACTGCAGGTAGTTACAACCTGACCATGACAGGTACAGCGATTAGAAACAAAACAGCCATGTTGTACTACATCTTGACCTTGTGTCTGCATACACTTGCAAGCCAATGCTTTACTAGTTCGCAGAGCACTACGTTACGTTGTTCTCGACTTTTGCACATGTGATGGCAGTGCTGTACATCTGACGTCATTCATACTCTGCGTCCAGCTAACTTATATAGCACGCAAACGCACATCCCTCCGGCCTTAATACATTAATTTTGGCATGTAAATAAGTTATTTTAATTAGCAAGTATCGTACTTATCTGACGTTTCGTTTCTGAGTTATGATGTTCATAGCAACACAGATAAACGCACATTCGCGCGTGCACACATATTTCTCTAAAATGTATTTCTTTCTTTTTTATTCAGGGAACCTCAGTATATGCAATGATTCTCGAATCGAATGTTTTAGTTGAATACAGTACTTCCTCTACCTTGACACGTGGTACACAACATAAAATGACTACAAATGTTAGTTATTTAACATGCACGCGTCCCTTGTGTATGCCACACGCCGGAAAGCTACATTACTAACAAGTGATGAAGCTGTTGGTCAGGGCTGGCGAAAACGGGAGTCACGAGGCATTTGGACTGCTCCTTCTCAGTCCATTTATTTTTCATGCACTGCTGACAGAGACCCTACTGACGTCATCGCTTCAAATCCTTGAGAAACTTTCGAAGGGTGTAGTGAATAGTCCACTCCCCATGATTTGCTTCAAAGTTCGCAGACCATTACATTGATTGTGGCTGGCGCATGGCACATATGCAACAATCGTGGAATTCATTTCATCATCATATGCCGCCTTTTAACATCTACTTTTGCCTTTGGAACATTTGCTCAACAGGATTGATGTTCACCTTTTACTATTAGCTTTAGGTTGGTCTTTTAGCATTAAATTCATACACAAATGTACACTAACACTTGTACTTCTAAACTATAGGGATAGTTGAGAACAAATTTTGGCTTTTCCCATCCTCCAGCCGAATATCAAACCGGAAGCCTATGGCTTTCGAATTACTCATACTAAACATCCAGCTCAGTGTAACGGTTATTTCATATTTTTTTCATATATTTAAAAATTTGTTCTGGATTGTTCTAGAAAATGTGATTTGTACAAAAATAGAATGAAGAACTGTGTATGCCACAGAATGACACAACTTACGTAATGGGTTCCTATTGGTTATAATAATGCTATTACGTAATGTTGTGACGTGGATCAATAGGATAAAAGTAATTTAGATTTTCTAGAAACCTCGTGCGCAGAGATTCGAGAATAGGCAGCTAGTTTTGGCGTCATTCTGTATCAGATCATTGACATGTAAAGATGTTTTCTTTGGTACCGATCTGTAAGTGCAACGATGCAGTATTAATCATTTTTATAAAAGGACATCATCTACAAAGTTTAATGTTGTGATAAAATATATCAATGATTTTTGTGGAATAAATTCCAAGACTTTTTAAAGAAGAGAAAAGTTATTATTTTCTATTAACAGCCCAAAAATTCTCACTACGATACTAAGACCGAAGATAAGAATCATTGCTCCAGAGCGCCGAGGCATATATCTACAAGAATTCAAGATCGACACAAAAGGTGAGAGTAATTAATCATCTATTATCATCGCGCCTTTTGCATCCAATTATACTGTTGCAACAGAAACAACCCAGCATTTATTATAATGAAGCAAATGAACAGTACAATTATAAGTATTACGTAAACACAATTCTGCTGAAGTAAAACAGGAATAAGATGCATTACGGGTAGAAATTTACACACATTAACGTGAAATAGAACACTATTTATTCGAGAGTAAGGAAATAGGATTTCAAACCTTATAGGTACATACTCGAATGGCATCTTATTTAGCTCACAGTTGAAAACAAGCTTGAAATTATGTGCAGCACATAAATGGGAATGATTTTGGTATTTTGTGACATCTCCCCGAAGTTTTACACGTGTAACGAACATGCAATAGCATTATGAACCTTGCAATTTTAACAAATATCTTATGATGCTTGCTTTCTTATTTATATAATTATTAACAGCACTATATATGCACAGAAGGCAATAGCTGAGCTGCATGAACTCTGAAGTCTGACTTCAAGAAACATATTTACCAGAAAAAAATAAATTTAGGAGTAACTACAACGCGAAGTGTGTAACACCGCTATTCAAAGAGAAATTGTGTGCAGTGTCATCCAATAGGATTAACGTCAAACAGTACTTTACAGAAATGCGCTTTTTGATATACTTGACATCACAATAAATTTCAAAATTTGAAACCCTTCATTTAAATTGAGATACATAGAGCAATAAAAAAGCGTCTGGCCGCCTCTGTGGCGTAGGTGGTAGCGTCTCACGTTCAAGAGGTCCCTAGTTCTAATCTCGGTCAGGGTGATAGGTTTTTCTCTTAAGCTCTATGTACCCTGGAATCATTTGAACATCATTTCATGTATCGTCCGATGTGACAACGTTGTAGGACATTGGCCCGTCTCTGTAGCGTGGTGGCAGTGTCACGTTTAAGAGGTCCCTAGTTCTAATCTCGGTCAGGGTGATAGGTTTTTCTCTTAAGCTCTAAAAACCCTGGCTCATTTGAACATAATTTCATTCATCGTCCGACATGACAACGTTGGAGAACATTAGCCCGTCTCTGTAGCGGTCAGGTTCAAGAGATCCCTAGTTCTCATCTCGGTCAGAGTGATAAGGTTTTCCCTTATCCAGAAAGATGAATGTCTGGTAACTCTAAACTCTATGGACCCTAGACTCATTTGAATATTTCATTCACCGTCCGATATGGATGTTGTTGGACATTAGCCCGTCTCTGTAGCGTGGTGGTGGTGCCATGTTCAAGAGGTACCTAGTTCTTATCTCGGTCAGGGTGTAAAGGTTTTCCCTTATCCTGAAAGATGAATGTCTGATAACTCTAAGCTCTACGATCCTGGGCTCATTTGAACATCATTTTATTTATCGTCCTATATGACAACGTTGGAGGACGTAATTATTTTTTAAAACAAGGCCTTCTGCAACCCATTGGCCCTATTCTCAAAATGGTATTTTGGAATTGTATTTCTACTCCTTAGTTTTCTATACATACCTTGTTTTTCTGCATACATACACACTTCTGCCGATATTAGAACGATCCTGACTCGGAGGTTAAAAATTGTTCCAATCTCTATCAATGGTGTATGTTAAGTGACTTCAGGAACTAGAAGAAAGTGGAACTGCCAAAGATGTTCCAAAACTTCGGAGGCTGCTAAAAGCCTTCTGATATTACGTAGGTATTGTGTCGCGAGGATGCGTTGTGCAACGCGTGTTTGTATTCGATGACTCTCAAAGCATTCTCACCACGTGTAATGTAACAAGATCAAACACAAACAAATTTTAGAGCGATTTACTCACGTATAAAACCTCTATTGTAAAAACTGCTAATGTGGGGTATCTCTATCGTAGTCAGAGGTCTCTATACATGCTCAAAAACATTTAAAACTGTACAAAGCATGGTCATATGTAACCCCTGGACAACAGGAAAGAAAGAAATAAAAAAAAAAGCTTTCAGTGTCAGTATCGCGGACATTTAACTTGCTCCCCTCTCCCTGTCCCCCACCAGTGAATACGATGAAAAGCAAGGGGACCAGATATTGAAATTGAAGCGTTTATCAGACCAGCACTACCGTAGACAGATAACACCGTAGTATTAGGTCTTCTTTTGACTTTATTCCTAAGCTGATTGGAACCGGTTGCAGATTAAAGATTATCATTTATAATTTAATACCTGAACTGCTCAATGTTATGTACGCCTTGGGCGTTTTCCAGGAGTTAACCACCCTACAGCTCTACAATTCGTAAACATCTGATGCGCTAATTCACTTGACTGGCATTTAATTTTATATTCCTTCTACGACCATTCTCACAAAATCTTATTTTCTTCTACTTCATGTTGATCGAGGTAAACGTTTGCAAGATAGATGCATTATATAATTTATTCTATGCAGAAGAGGATGCAGGATAAATGTTTAAAATCGAATCGCTATACGCTGGTCTTGAAACTCCTCAATTATTCATTCGCAAGAAACTATTGTAAAAGTGACAAAGTATAAAAAAATTGAAGCCAACAATAACCAATATTTCGGAAGTGGCACATGTCACAAAATTTTAATTTAAATAATGTGTTATGAACGGACACTGTGCAACCAATTTTTGTTTATCCTTTACGGTTTACCAATTATACAAAGCTAATTCTAAATAACTTCACAGGCGTTTCGTAGAAATTTTAAAAATATTTTATTCGAAACAGCACCTTAAACAAGTGGCACATTTTAATTAAAAAAAAAAAACACACAAAACATTACAACCATTTTTGGGTCTTTTACGCGCAGAAATTTTTAAACAATCGTGTCTCATCTTCGAAAATTACTAAAATTAAATATACAATTTGGTATTTAACATAAATTTCGTTTCAAAATCATGATGCACACACACAGAAAGCAAAAATAATAAAAGGTAAGTTAAATGCAAATTATTTTGTTGTCCTGGGTATAGCTGGTACTTCTACTAGTGTACTTCACAGATCCAAATATTTGCATAAACGTGTTTGTATTTTTGCTTAGTGTAGAATTGGACCGTTAGTTATTTGTGGGACTTGCGAGGTAAGATGATGTTTATTAGCGTGTGAAATAATTTAATGCCTGAGACGTTAGTGCCGAGCATGATAAACATCAAACCTCGCTAGTCCCACACGTAATTTTATCTGTTACCTAAGAAAAAAATGGTCTTGAATTATGAATTATAAAAAAAATTAAAAATTGTTTTACAAAAAAATTAAAATGGATAATTTTACTACATGGAATATGGTATCGGAGGCTTTGAATTGCGAAGATTCCTAACAATGGTGATGCAAAATTAACAAATGGTAAACGGTGGCGTAGTGGGCTAAGGCATCATACATTGGTTCCCTGCCATCGATTGCGGCCCGGGTTCGATCCCACCCCTGCGGTTGAGAATTTTAAGTCCCGGGTATATGATCGGTGCCCACTCAGCATCGTGTAGAAATTGAGGAGCTTGCGATAGGTAAGCGGCCCTGGTCAAGAAAGCCAACATTCCGACTGAAGGGGCCGAGATGCTGACCACATCTCCTACCCGTATCGATTGGATGATCGCACACCTCTGTCTTGAGTATGTGGGCGTGAGGCTTGCAGTCGGGTTGGTAGGCCTTGGGCTGTCGTACCATGGGTTATTGTTTGTTAAAATGTACGTCAAAATGTGTGATTCAGGCGAGGAAAGTTTTATCTATTCCTGAAGAAATTCCAGAAGAAGCTCGAATTGCTAATCTTAGTTTGCTGTCACAAAAGTTATCTGCAATTTATGACAAATTTATGTTTTACGAAATGGCATGGTTCAAAAAGTGTTACATTGTAGGTGGCGTATTTCTGTTTTTCAGGTAACTAAAGAAAAATTGAACATCGCACTAAACCATCTACGAGGTAATCGAAAGTCAAAGAGATTATAATATAATTGCTCTGACACTATATTAGAGTAGGCGTTCCTGAAGAATAATATGTTTTTGTCTTGCAAATTTCAATTTTATTCTCCTGCTTGACCTGCTGTACCAACTCTGGTAGAGATAATTCCAGTCTCTGCTTAGATTATTCATGTCTAACAGTAAAAGCGCCTAGTTTTTAGCAACAAAAGTATCACGTAATGTATTTTTTCTTATGCTGGCGGATAAAATAAAGTATTTTTTGTTGTGGTTATTACATCACGGCAACTAGTACAGGGTTAGTAGTCCTTTGTCAAGCGTAGCCTTTCAACTGCATATCGCCCCTACATTTGCGTGCAGACTGCCGTATGGATAACGCCAGTTTCCCATTTCCTTCCTCTTACTCACTTTAAGTCCAGTTTGCGGGGTTCCTCTACTCCCTCCTCTTCCGTGTACGAGTTACATGCTGTTAAAGTTATAATCCATTAAGGAAACAAACTCTAGCTCGACAGTGGTGGTTTCCACTACTTCATTTCTTGCAGAAACAAGAGCTTGCCTTTTGCGGTAACGGCTAGATACACTCGCGTTCTGCGATACACAACAACCGTTTAGGAGGAGTTAAGTGCATCTTGCCAATATAAGTAGTCGTGTCAAATGGGCCTTTAATGAGGATGCAACTCGCAAACGGCTCGTCAAGCACAACGGATAATTTTAGAATCAGCTGCGACGTAAATTCCATTGTTCTGAGCGTAAAACTTCCGAATTATCTCACTATATTTTCCTGCGAGGTTTCCGCTAATAAGTTTTGCACTGAAACACACAGTGACAACTGAACATCGTGATTATACCATGTTTACTCAGCCTTGAGCGTAATTCTTACTCTTCAACAGGTGTCACTCAGAAATGCTTCAGTGCAGAACATCTTATTGCTGTGGGCATTTAGTCAACGTGATACATAGTCTGTTTATACCAGACATTTAAAGAAACTCACTTTTCACGCTAGCTGAAGGTTCTGAGGGTAGAGTTAGCACATCACTATGGATCAGGGGTGGCCACGTACCCTAATTTTGAGAGCCGCAATTTATGTAGCTAATTCGAAAGGATCCAATTGTAAGAGTTGTTTATAAAATGAAGACATTTTTCATTTTATAACAAATGAAGGAAGTTTTTTTTTCACACTACACAGAACATTTATTGTTCACGTACACATGAAGAAATGAGACTACTTTTGAGAAGTGCTTTTTAGAGTGTTCATTTTTACTGTCAGTTTTTAGAAATCTGATAATTGGTAAGCACAGTTCGCACAAGTTCACTTAAATACTCATCAGTTTAGATAGATATTTAGATTTAATTTAACCGTTAAGTACAACGATTCACACGCATAAGATTGAAATAAGTCTCTTAGCACATTCTTTTGTTAGCGGATATTTTTTCTCCTGAAACAAGCTTCCAAAATGTTATGGTAGAATTGCCCCTTCATTTGAATTTCCTTCGTCCTCTTGCAGTTCTAGTAGCTCCAACTCTACAGCTGCTGTATCCTTTGTTGTTGGTGATGAAACAGGACAGACATCAACAGCAAAAGGATTTTCCAGAAATTAAAATGAAGATTTAAGTGATCTTAAATCATTAAATCTGTCATTCATTTCTTCATCAAGGCCCGACATGTTGCTAAAGTAATCTTCAGTTTCCAACAGAACGTCAGGAAGGCTTTCAGTAATTTTTGTCAAACATTTGAAGTGAGCAAATGTTTTAGTCTGAAGCTTTTAACTTCCTATGAAAGCTAATTTAGTCTGGACCAAATCAGAAGCAAGATTTTCTCTGTCTTGTAAAAATATGTTTAACGTTTTTAAATGCTGGGCCACATCTGTAAACAAAGCCAAATCTAACAACCACTGGGGGCAAATATTTTTCTTTTTTGGCCGACCTCGAGATGATGTTAGTTTTCATTAATTACATTAATTAATACTACTCTAAGCTTGATGTCAAGAACCGCATGCGGCACGCGAGCCTCATCATGGCCACTGCTGCTATAGATCTTTGCTTTTTTTGTTGTTTTTGTTGTTTTTTCGTTTGTAATTTACGTCCTCCAACGTTAAGCCATATCGGACGGTGAATGAATTTTGTGAAATGATGCTCAAATGAGTCCAGGATCCATGGAGCTTAGAGTTACCCGACATTCGTCTTGAAGGATAAGGGAAACCCCGGAAAAAACCTTATCCAGGTAACTCACCCTGACCGAGAACTGGCTTTCTCCACCCCCAAACTCCGTGGGGTTGCACATTCCTGGAAGGTTCTGCACATCTCTCAATCTGGAGGAGAATTTACGGAGAGGAAATTCCCTGCCATGCACGCAGACACTGGAATAGTACACTGAAATACCCAGGTAGGATGAAAGTGAAGTGAAATAAGTGGGAAAATGAGGGGACAGGAAATTTAGGGGATATAATTATCTTCCCCAGCATTCACCGAGCGACAAGGGAAACTCTCGAAAAAACCATTGGTCAAGAAGTATCGAACCCATGACCTTCCGAATGCGGGCTACCGCCACAGCCATCTTGCTCTTGAACGTGAAGAGACAAAGTGTGTGCCGCTTTCTTGTTGCTAGCATTCTCATCTTGGAACACAATGACACGACATGCCATACAAATGAAAGCAAAGCAGACACCACCAGATTCTTTTGACAGCTGAACTGAAAATTTGAGTGCTTTTTCTACAATGTTTTCCACTGACATAGGAGAATTACATTATATGTAATCAGTTCAATATCAAGGAACAGGGAACTCGAGTGACAATGTAAACACCTTTCTCTCCATTATGCCACATCTAAACGTATTTTCCTCTAAGTCACGTCATGCACAAACATAAACCGGTAACTCATCCAACATCTTTGCAACTTTCCAACTCTTTTCCTCATCATTATTTTACGTGTAGACATTTCTTTACAAACAACCTTTGTGTAATGATATATACCAAAGTAAACAATGAACTTGTGTTTTTCCTGGTTTCTTTTGTTAGGAGATCTAATTTTATTGTGAGCACGTACTTCCCCGTATTTCTTAGAAACTTGGGGAGAAAACTTCAGTGGCAATATATCTATTTGAGAGTACGACAGTACGACAGTAAATCCTTCTTATATTTTAACTCATACTTAGCGTTATCAACGGCAAATGAGAACAAAAGGTGAAAGTAAATGTAAACAATAAAATAAGTAGAAATGAGCAGAACTTGAGAGAATCTCCCATGTAATTAATCCATTGATGAAAAATTCGTGACTATCATTTAAAGTCACGTCAGCTTGTTATACTGTTTGCCAAAACATGGCAAATTTCAAAGGGAACCGCTCTTTTCTGCCGCCAACAAAAGGTGATCCTTAATGTACAGAGGCAATGTAGCCCGTCTTCTGGTTCCCTTATTTCCTGCGGATATCTACGTTGTAAACCAAAACCTCAAAGTAACGCCGCCGTTGACAGAAAAATGGAGCAGAAGTATCATTTTTGGAGGGAAAAAAAACATACTTCGTGATGTCAACGTTTATCAGTAAAGTACAATATGAAAAGGCGTACTATATAGACGTTATTAGAAACTTCTAGTTGTTCTGAGATATGGCACCAGGATAAAATACGTTCAACTCAAATTGTCACCGACTTGGCTAAAATTGCAATCCTTATTTCTGCATGTTTACTTGGAATTTCGAATTCTAAAAATAAAAAAATATTTAGTACATTCTCTAACAAAAGTATACAGTAGTCCCTGAAATATACAACGCAATTTTCCTTTCCTAAGTGTGCCCAAATTCTCAATCAACATAACACGGTGTCGTTCAACCGTCAATGTTCTTTCATTTCAGGGAAATATTTGATCATAGAATAAAATAAGGGAGAAGTTGCTTCGGTCCCTATAAAGCCTCTTTGACTAAAACGTATTCCTATTTCAACAATTGTTCGGAAGACAAAACGGAAAAGAATGTCTTTAAAGAGAACGAACGCCGACTTTGTTGCATCTGATTATTGAATGTTTATATAGGTATGGACAAACATTGTTAAAAGCACTTGCCTTATTTTTCCACTGATTGTTTAAAATTATATTGTTGAAATACTAGGTATGTTCGTTTTAAGGTAATTTATTTTACCGGATAACGTGATTATCCTCACAGTAAACCCTCTTCTATTTTATTAGAAATTAGGTTATAACCTACAACAGCATATAGATATAGTTTTGGTTCATTAGGCTTCTGATTTTTCTTGTCAAAATTAATCATACCTAGCTAAAGTTTGTATTTATAATTCTCACAGTTACAACAATGTAATACGAGAAAAGGAAAAATGGAATTAAGCATAGTCGCCCTGCTTGAACGGTTACCCTGGCTGTATCTTTGTTAATAAAACCTCTCAGATAACGCACTGATTACTCTCCAAAGAATGAGAGGGGAACTGCCGCGCTTCCCGGACCTGTTCTGAGCACCAATGAACGCACCACTTCAGCCAGTAGAATTCGTAGGAATCACAATGAGAGAGAGATGGTATGTCCACGTGGAGCAATCAGTGCGTTATGTGAGAGGTTTCTATTAACAAAGATAAAGCAATGGCAACCGTTCGAGCAGCACAATACACATGGCAATGCGTGAAAGCATGTCGGAAAATATGCGAAGTTGTTTACGCAAACCTATCGTACATACACAGCGAGATAGTGCATCTACTTTCCACCCAACTCAAGAAGGCAAGGCAGAGGAATGTGTAACGTAGTCACTTTTGAAGTCCGTATGTTGTTTATTCTCCCATTTGGATATGATAGGGATGCTAGGTTCATCTAAAATACACAGTGTTGTCACATAACTCATCCATGCATAATACTTATCACTGTAGTTACTGAAACGAACATTAGATCTGGCAGCATAGATAACTCATATGTATTCATATATTCATTTCGTAGTAAACAGATCCATTAACAGAACAGATATACAGTTCAAAACCTCCCTCTTCAGGCCCCGCTTGACAATACACTCTGTTCAGATACAATCACAGTAACGTGTCAACATCGGCAATAAAAAGAACAAGGAATCAAAATTCCTTTGTGTCAAGCGACTGCAATGATAATTTTTATCTTTGTATAATAATTAATTGGTCAACATTTCATACGAAACACAAGTGCTCTATTTGTATTTCGTAACTTATTGTGCGTCGCTTTTCCAGTAAACAAAATAACAAGCGAATGCAGCGCTCGTCGCGGGAGGTCAATACGCCTTAATGCTCTGCCTGTTATACAACTTTGCCCCGTCGAAATGTATTCTTTCCCACTTTCCTTCACTTTTCTCTTGCAAAGTCAGACTAAAAACACAGTTGTAACATGCACTTTAGTCGTCCTACGAGGCAGATTTAAACCGAAGAATCCTCCCATTTATTTGGCGTTGAAATTTTATACCCATTCTAAATGTATGAACTCCGGTGATGTATTTGGTTCACGTGGTTATGAAAATTTAAGTTGACATGGAAGGGACAAATCTCTTCCAATATATTCAAATAAATGATCAAACTATTTGGTAACAAACAACAACTAATCTAACAGATTTTCATGGGTGTTGTTTGTAAATATACTTCAAGAGCAAGGGTGTTCCTGTCTAAAATCTATAACAGTTAAATCTTCCTTTCGTCCGGGTTAAAGAATTACTATTTATAATAACACTGTCCTTGTACGCGGTTAAGCACGTTAAACAGCTTGCAGGATAGTCCCGTAGCTCAGTCGGTAAAGCACCTGCCTTTCGTCCGAAGGGTACTGGGTTTGATTCCCGGCAGTGAGGGTGGGGACTTTTCTCCGACCAAGATAATTCCTGATCTTCCCCAGAGTCTGGAAGTATGAATGACAGTGCGAATGTGTGCGTGATCTAATGATTAAAACCTAACTAATACGAGTTCACACCTTCGATATGTTCCAAAGGAGAACGGCCGCCGATAGTAGTTAATGTAGTTAAATGGAACAAAAACGCTTGCCGTTTCGATTTATCTCAAGCGTATGTGAAATGGTTATGCGTGCATTTCATTTAATTTGAACAACAAATCTAGTCAAGTTTGCTTCTTGGAAATGGCTCTGAGCACGTTTGCACAAGTTTATTGCCGATTATATAGTACATAGGTCGATCGCTAAGAGGAAAAGGTTGTCCTTTTGTGGTATGGAATTTCATCTGTTAACTACAGCATCTGAAGTTTACACTTCAACCTAGTCCAATCTAGGGGTTAAAGCTAACTAAACGAGAACATACAGTTCTTTGACAGATACTTCATATTCAAGCTTTTTCATTCCTAAAGCAAGGAATCCGTAAAATTATGGCTGAAATATGATTAAAAATAATACAATTTTCACTTTCATTATCCAGTGTTCGTTTTTAGGAAGATTACTTCCATATAATCGAACAACTTGTCCATGCACAAGTGAGGTTAACCAATTAGGATCTGTAATTTTTTTTTTTTTTTTTTTCAGCATAAGAGTCAAATAGATTTGAACTTGTCACACTATTCTATCAATTAAGAAAAGGTGGTACTTGACGTTTCTTGTTCGTAACCATTAAATATTTTAAAAGCGAATAAACGAAGTGGTTATACCATAATAAACTAATTACTATAAAAATGAAGACTATTCTTTCACCTTTATCTGTAACGTTAAATATAAGCTTCACAGGTTAAACGTAAAGTACGTATACCAGAAGGCCTCATACAGAGTAAGCTGCAGTGGAAGATAGCGGAGGTAACAGCACAATAATTGCTGTGCCAGTGGTAGGGGTGAATGTACCTTTTTTTTGCCCGCCTCCATAGCGTAGGTGGTAGCGTGTCTGCCTCACGTTCAGGAGGTCCCGAGTTCTAATCTCGGTTAGGGCGACTTATCTAAAGCTTTTTACGGCGTTTTCCCTTATCCTGAAAGATAAATGTCTGGTAACTGTAAGCTCTATGGACCCTTGAGTATCATTTCATTGATCGTCCGATATGATCTACGTTGGGCCACGTAAATAATTAAAATGCGGGGACAATACCATTGCATTTGTTAACAAAATAAGGATACGTGATCGGAATAATTCTATAAATAGTGTTTTAATACATTCATGAAGCGGAATTTAAGCTAAATTTATTACTTGTACTGATCGATATCTAAATGAACTGGAAACTCTATTACTAAAACAACCACTTGATGAATCTTGGGTGTTTTAGGGGGACGTTTTTGAACTCAAGTAATTGTCATTTGCAACTAAGTCGTAATGGCTAACGTTTATTATTATCTTATAGTAACTGACACATCACTACATTACTATTCGACTGTAGCAACGTGTAAGGAAGACATTATTATTATTGTCATTGCCATTATCATTATTATTATTAATAATAATTGCCTAGCATTTGCGGATGACCTATCTTAATCCGTGACCTCACAATAGCTCAAAAACAGATTCAATTATTAAAAAATTGCACAGAAAGTTGGTCTTCAGATATCTTTCGAAAAAACTAAATATATTTCGTGCAATAAACAAGCACCAAAATATATGGAAACCAAATATAAAAAATTAAACGAGTATCACAATTTAAATATCTTGGGGAAATAATTCAGAAAAACGGAATCGAAACTAAAGCAAACAAAAGCAGATGCCAAAAAATGGAAACAGCATATCGGTTTACTCAAAACATATATAATAAAAATGAATATATAAATATACAAAATTAATACACTACAACAATTTAACTAAACCAGAGTGCCTCTGTGGAGGAGAAACATCAATTTTGAACAGAGAAGCAGATATCGAAAGTATAGAAAAAGAAGAATGTAAAATTATTAGAAAAATTTTAGGTCTACAAATCGTAGGTGAAGAATACAGACTTACAAGTAAAAAGAAAATAATAAAATATACAGACTTCCATAGTGATATTACGAAACGAAGGTTAAAATTTTATGGGCATATTAAACGATTAACTTCAAATAGGCTCACAAAACAAATTATAGAATTTTACGAAAGTAGAAGTAAAGCACAAGTGGACACTATGAAATGAATTGAAGTAAAAAATGATTTAAAATTGTCAGGAATCACTCAAGATATCCTAGATAGGGACGTCTTTAGAATGAAGGTGCATAAGTGGCAAGTCGACCAAGAGGACAAACCGAACAACGTGGACAGACGAGAGAAAGAAAGCCCACAGCCAAAGAATGAGACAACTTTGTATTCATAGAAGAACAAAGTCTCTAAGTACTTTACGTAACCCACATGGGCTCATTCGCAATGAATAATAATAATAATAATAATAATAATAATAATAATAATAATAATAATAATAATAATAATAATAAGAAGAAGAAGAAGAAGAAGAAGAAGAAGAAGAAGAAGAAGAAGAAGAAGAAGAAGAAGAAGAAGAAGAAGAAGAAGAAGAAGAAGAAGAAGAAGAAGAAGAAGAAGAAGAAGAAGAAGAAGAAGAAGAAGAAGAAGAAGAAGAAGAAGAAGAAGAAGAAGAAGAAGAAGAAGAAGAAGAAGAAGAAGAAGAAGAAGAAGAAGAAGAAGAAGAAGAAGAAGAAGAAGAAGAAGAAGAAGAAGAAGAAGAAGAAGAAGAAGAAGAAGAAGAAGAAGAAGAAGAAGAAGAAGAAGAAGAAGAAGAAGAAGAAGAAGAAGAAGAAGAAGAAGAAGAAGAAGAAGAAGAAGAAGAAGAAGAAGAAGAAGAAGAAGAAGAAGAAGAAGAAGAAGCAGATTAGATTTAGTCTCAAGCAATACGAGATATGCGAAAATACCATTGTGTCATTAAATTTTACAACTGTAGCTTAAACTATAAAAGTTATGATCTGCTTCCCTTATGGCACATCTCAGGTCCATTCACGTCAATGAATTAGCGAAACAAAAATAAGAGATTAGAGATTAAAAACTCAAGACAGGCAACCTGATCTTATCGGGATACGAATCTACAGTTTAAAAGCAATGTTTTGAAAATGTGAGGTTAGAAAAAAGTTATCTGGTTGTACAAATTAATCTACGTAAGAAGCAGCTCATTTTAAAGCTGGCATGTAATGCATATTCACTTTGTCTTTTATTTTCATTAGTCGGAGAAAATCTGTATCAACAGGAAAGTGGTCAATGACATTTTCAGACGAAATTCACACTTGACTATTGGCCTTGAAGATCTTGAACCCTGAAGGTTATTTGCCGCACTTTGAAACAAACAGCTGTGAAAAGATCTCCCAGTACAGCACTTTATGTTAACTACTATTTTAGGAACCACAAATGCATGAAATAAACACTTAACACTAATGCATTAGGAAACTGCACATTCTTTATAAAACAACGCACGAAATTACTTCGCAAAAACCATATATTCCTCTGCACATATCTTACGCTGCTTTAACCGAAATTCTGTGTAAATTAAACCGCTTCAATTGTTGTAACAAAGCAAACAAAATTATTAGCATATGCCTTTGTTGCTCAGTTTAATAACAATGACTGCACACTGAATTGAATAACACGCGCTTTGTTGTGTACTACAGGCTCCGAAAACAAGTGAAATATTTACAAAACATGTCCATGCATGTTGACCACGACAAACAAGCCATGGCACACTTACTGCGTACAAATTTACTAAACGCTTCGAAAATCGTGTAGAAACATATTTGCTGTAAACATATTTGTTTACCATTGTTAACATTGTTAATGAAAACATTTTTAACTGATGATGGGTTCTCGGTACTTGCAATACTCCGATACTTACGAGGTATAGATATCGAACGATACTTTAGAAAATTAGCTCAGAACTTTTTCGATACTTCGGTAGTGATTTTGCAGTTTTTATATTTTAAAACCAGAAAATAATACCACACATATGACATTGCAAAGCCCGAGAAATTTCCAGTATCTGCACAGTAACATTATGTAAGAAATTAATCGTGTGTCAAATTCACTGTCAGTTAACAGTTCCCAAAAAGAAATCACTGCATAACTTAACGAGGATGTGTCACCTCTTTCTTGTGCACTGGTTTACTGGACAACAAATTCAAAATTTCCGGAATTAAAAAAGAAATTGCCCACTAAATATTTGTGTATTCCACCTGCAACAGTATTCTCTGAAAGACTATTTAGCATAGCAGAACTCATATGTAACAGAAAAAGGAATACACTTGACCACAAAAGAATGAAAAAGCTAGTATTTCTGAACAAAAACTTATAAAAGCGGACTGTTTTGTTTTTTTAAGTCTAGAGTTTAAAAATAAGTACACTTATAATTTTAAATGTTGTCTTATTAAATATATGCACATGTTTAATTTTATTGGCATTACACAGTTCCCAATATTCTATTTTGTATTGAAACTAGAAGTAGAAATGTTAAAACAGTTAAAACATTAAAGAAAATATTTTTAACTACATACTCTTGCACATCAACTGAATATTTTAATCCTGGTTGGTACTGCAATGATTACAGTAGATAATGCAACATTAAATTGATGTTTCACACTTCTTTAACCAATCGAGTCACAAAGCAGTAGCAGATATGTACAAAAGAGTCAAGTGCGGCAAGCATTATTCACCTCTCGTCTCACCTATGTACGCAGTCTTTTGTTTCGCTGTGCTACCTACCACCCACAAATACTGCAGTTATGTCTGCATTAATTTTATTTAAAACAATATCAGTTTTACGCTTGCGTTAAATTTCAGGTGCATCATTCACTTTATGGCGGAAGTAAGATGAGCTATAGGTAAAATATGCTAGGTGCATATTTAGTAAAATGCAACAAATGTTTAGTTAGTGCCTCTATTATATATCTAATTTTATTACCGATTTCTTCCATCCTTTTAAATAAAATATCAGGTTATAACAGTTTTAACTTCGTGACTGACGTGCTGCATTTTTAAAATATTGATACCACCCAAAATATGGTACAGTTTTCAACATAATCTCGGCTTTGTAGATGCAGACAATACATCATAAGTTGTAAGACAGACCAAATAGGTAAACTAGCACGAGTTCCGTAAACAATAAACAATGACAATAAAATAATGCAATTAATATTAAAGTTTCATCTCTGCAACAAAGGGTTTTCGACGTAAACCTTATGGATACATTGACATTTGTATTCTTGCCATGCAGTTAATGTTAGAAGCATGTGGTACTTGTTTACATATTTTTTTCGCGCGTTAATAATTACAAAAGTGTAAGAAAGGAATGTGGACAGACCGGCAGGCAGGCAGAGAACCACTGACACTGGAATGTGATCTTACCTTGTGTGGGGCCTGCAGCAGTCGGTGCACAGCTGCCAGCTGGTTGATGAGGGGTAAAGTAGCACTGAATGTGTGTAACGGAGGTCTCGGGGGTTCCGGAAAGTTGGTGCTATAAGCGAAGGGGTCGATGTCGTTCAGATACTGTACTCTACACGTTAGTGCCGCCATTCCACACCGCGGCCAGCCAGCGACTAACCCAACTGCCGGTCGGGGTCGCTAAGACTCGCGACACCAGCACGCTCTACCGGCTCCAGCCCTCCTTTGTTTATCAACTTATTGCCTTTACATATTTCACCATTCTTTGCGCTGCGCTCATCCAGCGGTATAGTTGCATAATTATATTGCATCCAAACATTCGAATTCAGATTTCACCAAAATTAAGATGTAAGATCCCTTCAATCATTGAATAATTGCACAAAAAATCGCGTATGCGAACATCATAAAGCAGGATTTCGATACACTTGTGGCTAGATGCGACGTCATATGAATTGTTAACACATTTATATTACATTGATTTATTTATAATTGACATGACGTAACGTACATTGCGTGTTATATTGTAAATTAAAATATGTAGGTGTGAATTACACCGACGTAACGTGATAGTCTTAATATATTTAAAAGGCACTGTTTAAGCTTGACTTAACGTTCCTTAACGCGAAAAGTTTGTCAGAAAGAATACTTGAAAGTGTTACCTGAAACCCATAAGGAGTAATAAATATAACCACAACTCAAGAGTTATTATTGTTACGTTAATAAACTTCGCATTCGCGGCTGACCTCAAAAACAAACAACGGATGAGTGCTAAGTTTGGATTTTCAAGGTCAAAAGGTTGAGATAAGAAAATACCCTCACTGCAAACTTCCCCGTACAAGGCATATTTTCGATATTTGGGGTTTTCTCAAGTTATAGCTTCTACAAATAACTATTTTTGCAGTTACTCGACATTTTGTTTTAGTTATACTATAGACATACACAGCACACAGAATGACTTAAAGTTGAAGGACGTTGACCCTCTCTGTAGCGTGGTAGTAGCGTCACGTTCAAGAGGTCTCTAGTTCTTATCTCGGTCAGAGAGATACGGTTTTCCCTTTGGTGGACAACACGGCGCTGGGGCGGGTTTTCTCCGGGACCTCCGGTTTCCCCCGCCATCTCATTCCACCGGTGCTCCTTCTTCATCTCATGTATCATCAGTGTCACCGCCTGCGGTGCCGTATGCAGTAAAAGCGGGTGTTAAACACTACACATTTCCTTATCCTGAAAGTTGAATGTCTGATTACTCTAAGCTCCATGTACCCTGGACTCATTTGAAAATTTCATTCATCGTCCGATATGATTTAACGTTGAGGACATTAGTCCGTCTCCGTATCGTGGTGGTAGTGTCACGTTCAAGAGGTCCCTAGTTCTAATCTCGGTCAGCGTGATACGGGTTTCCTTAACCGGAAAGATGAATGTCAGGAAACTCTTAAGCTCTATGTACCCTGGACTCATTTGAAAATTTCATTCATCGTCCGATATGACTTAACTTGGGGGCATTACCCGTTTCTGCAGCGTGCTGATAGTGTCACGTTCAAGAGGTCCCTAGTTCTAATCTCGGTCAGGTTGATAAGGTTTTCCCTTATCCTGAAAGATGAATGTCAGTTAACTCTAAGCTCTGTGTACCCTGTACTCTTTGAACATCATTTCCTTCATCGTCCGGTATGACAACGTTTGATGACCTAATTTTTTTCTTTTTAAGATAACGGACAAACTAAATGTCCGTTAGATACAAAATACGACATTAGTTTCAGCATATTTCAAAGCCACACGGCAACTTTTAACAAGCATCACCTCTAACCCAAAGTAATTTTCTGGTTATAGGCTATAAAGTTTTCGAAAGGAATTTGGTGTATGTGATAAACAATAAATCAGACAAAAATATATAAAACAATTTAAAAAAGTTAATGTTGCATAATTTTTTGTGGCATTGGTGATTATCAAGGCATGCATTTGTCAATATTTTGTCATTTTGGTGCTGCCCACTTCTCAGTTTTCTGAGAGAGAGAGAGAGAGAGAGAGAGAGAGAGAGAGAGAGAGAGAGAGAGAGAGAGAGAGAGAGAGAGAGAGAGAGAGAGAGAGAGAGAGTATGAGTGTTAAGCATATAGCGACTCTACTATTAATCTCTAAATTATGGAGTCAATGAATTTTCTCTACCTTCAGGTACCTTAAACCTATAACTGAACAGTTTCTGCAAAATATTTTCTTGAATGACTGGAAGTAGATTGAAAAACTGCTTAAATAAACGAAATTTAAAGATGTTTATTTGCCACGGTTTTAAAACGGTCTAAAAATAATAACAGATACATAATAACATAACTGATGCATAAATAATTCAACTAAGTCACTGGACATTTTATTGTACTACAAATTATATGAACTGCTGTGACATTTCTCATTTTTTTAATCTTACAATATTTTCACAGTTGTTAAAAAGTTACAAATCACTAATGTCCAATATAATCCGTATTGGTTTAGGAATCTGTCTGGTGCTATAAATTTGTACGAAGATAGCAGAAATCATTTTATTGTTTTTAGTTAGTTTTAAGCCCGTGGTACGTCAAAAAATTAAAATAAAATTTGAATTAAAACTCGAACTTGGTCTATTTGTTTTCCATACAATTCTGAGCTATGTTTAAAGTTTCCAATTGCTTCTGAAAAATTACATAAAATTCATGATGTACTTTTAAGTTATGCATGAAGTATTTTAGTAAAAATGGTTAAGGCATTTTTAAGAAAATAAAACATGTCCAAACTTTTGCTATGTAAAGGTTAGTTTGAGGTGGGAAGTTTTCTTGCATGTTTTTATTCAGTACTGAGCCACCTTTAAGTTTTAGGACCCTGGCTAATCTCACGGGAAGTTTAAATCGAATGCAAAATTTGTAGCGAAGTAGATAGAGTAGAAAGCAAGTTAACAGAAACGTTTTAAAATATGCTTTTGTAAGGACAGTTTATAGAAGCTAAAAATAAATGATAGAAACTAGAAATTGTCTTTTAATTAATGTTCTGTTATTGAGTTCAGAAATATCGAGGTAGATTTAGTAGAGGGGTGCTAATAAAGCTATCCTAATAAAGTTATTATTCGTAGGATCACGTTGTGAGACAGAAAACAGAGAAGGACGACCTTGGCCAAATGAATGTCCTCACATGAACAGTTTTATTGTCTTAACCCACCCTGCTCCCACTTGTTTCAATAACGTGCATCTGTTTTCGTGGAAGTGACATCTACTACGACTTCTGTAATGCGCAGCACAAATTAATCGACAAAGTAATATGATTGCCCCAAACATTTGTGGAGTAGTAATGGTTTATTTTAGGAATGGGTCCTTGATACTCAGGATACTCGCATGGTATCGACAAAGAACGATGCTTCAGAAAATTCACTAGGTACATTTTTGATATTTCGCTGATGTTCCTGCAATTTTTATTTTATTTTAAAGTCACAAAATATTATTCCGTAAGCAACACGTTGCAAAGTTCAAGAAATTGCCAGGAATATGGCACCTGTGCAGAAAATAATCGTGTTTCAGTGCCAGTTACCAGTTCCCAAGTAGAAATCACTGCATACCTCAACGATGATTTGTCACCTCCTCTTTCTAGTATACTGGATTACAGGAAAATAAATTCAAAATCTCCTAAACTAAAAAAAAAAAAAAAAAAAAAAAAAAAAGAAGACGCCGTTAAATATTTGTGTATTCCTTTTACAATAGTTTTCCTCATTTTTTTCTTTTTGTAATTTTACTTCCTCCAATGTTGTCCTATCGGACGATGAAAGGAATGGGTGAAAATATGCTCAAGTGAGCCCAGGGTCCATAGAGATTAGAGTTACCGACATTCGTCTTTCAGGATAAGGGAAACCGCGGATGCAATTTGTTACATAAGAAATTAAGCTAGTTACTGTGAAGCAACAAATACTAAACAAATATTATTATTTGTATCAAAAACTTCACTTATCTTTAAGGAAAATGACGTAAATTTCTTATTGACTGAGATTGCAATTTCGTAAACCTTCGTTTAAAACTACTAAATTTACAGTACAAAGCTATAAAGTTCACATTAGAAACTGAAATTAATAGATTTCCTCATTTTCTATATATAAAGATAATAGGAAATAACAATAAACTAAACTTTGGTATTTATAGAATATCTACTGATATCGATAATTACTTAAAATTTAAAGTTTAACCCTCATACACATAAATTTGCTGTTTTAATAGTTTCATTTATATATATATATATATATATATATATATATATATATATATATATATATATATATATATAACCCATGGCGCGATAGTCCTTCGAGGGCCAAGGCTTACCAACCCGACTGCCGGCCTCACGCCCACTTACGCACGGCAGAGGTGGACGATCATCCAACCGATACGGGGAGATGTGGTCAGCATCTCGGCATTCCCAAGCCGGAACGTTGGTTTTCGTAACCAGGGCCGCTTACCTAGCGTAAGCTCCTCACTTTCCTCACGATGCTGAGTGGGCAGCGGTCCTACACCCGGCACCTAAAATCCCCACCACATGGGTGGGATCGAACCCGGGCCGCTTTCCGTGGCCAGGGACCAAGGCATGCTGCCTTAGCCCGATACGCCACGGCGCAGGACGATTAATAAATATACCCCCGAATAAAGAGGAATTTAATAGATGATATAAACAAATTATTAATACTGCTTTAATTAATAGTTTTAACAAAGACTTCATACACAGAAAGATTGAAAAATTTAAATATCAAAAAACTGTTAACAACATTTCTATCTTTAAAAAAGAAAACACGATTATAATTTTTAAAAATTAAGTTACCATCCTTGGGTTAATAACCATTTTCAAAAACTTTTCAAAGAATTTGGTAGATATAATTTTGGTACCTCAAAATAAATATAATATTAAAATTTACTACATTTATCTAAAAAAGATACAATTCCTGATAATAAAAATATGGTATTTATCAATTTAATTGTTTAGAATGCGAGCATGTTTATATTGGAAACACAAAACTAATTTAGAAACCAGAATGAAAGAAAATTTTTGAAATATTAGATATAAAAGACTGATAAATCGGCCGTAGCAGATCATTTTTGGTCATTTAACCATGAAATAAATGCAGAAGCTAAATTAGTATTAAAACAATTGAATGGTCTGATAGATTTAATGATTTGGGAAAAATATTTATTTAAAAAAATAAAAATCGCGTCATGAATTTTGAAATACGGCCAATCGATTCTGTCTTTAAGTTTATTTCATTTTCAGAGTTTGGTAGTACTGACAGAAATGTAGTGACCTCTAGTGATCGTAAGGTTGACAACGAGATTGTATACAACTGATGATGTAAACGAAGGTTTACGAAATCGCGATCTCAATCAATAAGAAATTTACATCATTTTCTTTAAAGTTAAGTGAAGTTTTTGTTACAAATAATTATATTTGTGTAGGATTCTATTTTGTATTGAAACTAGAAGTAGAAATGACAGTATAGAGTATCTAACGGATATTTCAATTAACAGAGATTTTATAACCTGTTACCATGTAATTCTGGAACAAATGATCTTGTCAAATAGCCACCTGCCTTTGTGAAAATCTTAATTAAAAAAATAAAAATAAAAACTTTTTAGAAACTGCGATTTGAAATGCTATTTCCATAGATAAAGTCAACATCAAAAATTAAATCATGGCCGGGATTTGAACCACGGATCTCCTGGTTTCCGTCGGGTCGCTCTAACCCATTGAGCTGCCATGGCCAACATGCCGTCCTGACACTAAATTCTCCATTTGACTCGTATATTTCCTCGGTAAACCACTACGGGCTCTCGCATTCGAGATACACCTTTTGTGGAACTTACTATCGTAAGTAATTGAGTCCCAGGCTTCATCATTTAACTCCTATTATTTTAGTTAATTGACGGAAATTAATCCTTTTTTCACACTAGCCATATATATGCTAAGGTTTTTGATAGAGTCAATGCCACGACCGGGATCTGAACCACGGATCTCCTGGTTTCCGTCCAGTCGCTCTAACCCAGTGAGCTACCATGTCCAACCTGCCGTCATGACATTAAATTCTCCATCTCACTCTATATTTCCCCGGTAAACCACTAGGAGCTCTCGCATTCGAGATACACCGTTTGTGGCGACTTACTATAGTAAGTACTTGAGTCCCAGGCTTCATCATTTAACTCAAATCCCGGCCATGGCATTGAATTTTTCATTTTGACTCTATAAAAAACCGTAGACTATATACGGCTAGTGTGAAGACATGATTAATTTCCAGCAATTAACTAAAATGCTATTTCCATGTTTAATTTTGTGGTTGTTTACTCTTATGTGGAACAATGTACCAATGAGACATTAAAATTGTGTCCTTTTTAACACCTACATTTGAGTTTTTTCCCTCCTTATTTGGAATGTTTGTTCAGTAATTCAGAAAATGTTCATACACACCCTAAAAATTTCAACAATTAAAGCTAACAAATTGTGATGGATGGGCTTATAATGAAAATGTAGGGCTGGGTTATTAGCGGCCAAAATTTCCTGTGGATATGCAGATGGATGAATGAACACTGATTACTGACACTTGACGTTATTCACGCTCCTCCTTTCATATTTACTAAATAAGAGAGCAAGAGCAATAAAATTTTAATAATGACTTATATTCAAGATTCCCACACACTTTTATGGAATATCTACCTACAGACTCCGTTTTTCTCAGGCTTTAGAGAAAATAGATCCTATTCGCACATTTATATATCTATATTTTTTCGGCTATCCTCATTGGTCTAGGTTTGAAACTACTACTGCAATATCTCTAGTTCAACGGATTTCCGACAGATCTGGGAAATGTCATGTCACGTCACCCGCACCCTTCTTGCTTAGTGTCTCCCTCGTGTTCCTGTTGAAGGAGGCGTGTCAAGAAGTCGCTTGGCGCCGGTCCACATTTCATTTGGCCACTTCCACTCCACTTTTTGTATAACAAACATTTAAAACTTTCTTATAACTGACAAATCTACTGAGTAATTTTAGTACATAATAAGTACCGTCACATCTCTCGTTGTCATACCGGTTCGTGAGTAAGAGATGCGAAAAATAGAAGTTTACAATAAAAAATTTACAAATTTTGATGGAGAAATTGATACAATCAGTACTTCTTCAAAATATCTGTCTTTTTGCTACACAAATTTAAAAAAATTGTTATTTTATGAGATTTTAGAGCCGCAATCCAAGTAATAGATTTAACTCAGAATCCAAAAACAGAAAAAAATGAGAGAAATTTATTGTTTGGTTATACAGATACAAAATCTATATAAGGATATATATATATATACATATATATAGTCTTCCAGTGAATTCCTACATACTGTGGAATGAGCAACAATGAGAAGTCAGAGATACCAGCAAAAAGGGAACCAAGATAAAATCAGAAGTACCATTAGAATCAGTTGAACGTAATGTCACGAAGAAAATGAATAATGATAATAAAACTAAGTTAATCACTACTATAAAAAAATAAAGGAGAAAAATTCTTAAAAAAAAATAACTTTAAACTAATTCCTGAACTACCGCAAAAAACAGCCATTGCCATGTTCAGACATACCAATAGACATGACTGTCTCAGCAAACACCTCCACAAAACTGATTTGTTATCATCTCTAAATTGTCTGTTATGCAATAAAGAAGAGGAAATGAATATGGAACATATATCTGTGAACAACTTAAAAACAATACAGACTTGACTTCAAAATATTGGGAGGCAAGAAGGAGAATGGCTTTGTTGCTAAATACCTGAGCATTAACTATATAAATTATTTTAAAAATTATTTTCTTTCGTAATAAAATTATGAGTAGAACTTTATGAAACAATTTTGTGCGTTATGAACGGATAAATAGAACATTTATTTAAAATTTTATCGTATGCAAAATGTGGCATTGGAGAATAAAATTCGTTTCTGAAACGTTGGTAGATATTTATCCGATGGTTCTTTGTTGAGTTATTCTATTCAGGGCGCACAATTCTTGGTCAGAGAGTGGGGAGGAGAGGGGCTCAAGCTCTTTCTACCACTCCTGGCTTAGCGGGCTAAGGCAGCATGCCTTGGTCCCAGGCCACGGAAAACGGCCCGGGTTCGATCCCACCCATGTGGGTGCAGGTTTTAAGTTCCGGGTATAGGTGCCCACTCAGCATCGTGAGGAAAGTGAGAAGCTTACACTAGGTAAGCGGCCCTGGTCACGAAAATCAACGTTCCGGCTGGGGGATGCCGAGATGCCACATCTCCTCACCATATCGGTTGGATGATCGCCTTGCGTAAGTGGGCGTGAGGCCGGCAGTCGGGTTGGTAGGCCTTGGCACATGTAGGGCTGTCGCACCAGTGGTTAATTTTTAACCACTAGATAAGTGGTGTAGTGGTAACCATTGATTTAAAAAAGATGCAAAAACAAATCTAACATAAACCCTTTATAAACCAGGAGATCCGTGGCTCAAATCCCGGCCATGGCATTGAATTTTTCACGTTGACTCTATCCATCAAAAACCTTAGGCTATAAATGGCTAGTGTTGAGAAATGATTAATTTCCATCAATTAACTAAAATAAACCCTTTATGCTTATTAACATCCCAAATCTTAGATCTCCGAATTTAACGACACAATGCTTGTGAACCTAATAATGTCATGTACTAGCTGACTTAACCCAGGTTTGACTAATAGCTTTTTAAACTCAAATGACTATTTGATTAATTCCATTTACCTCTCGCTGTGAGTCGATCCTCGCCTAGACCGATAGTGTGCCTAAAAGTGACAACCCCTTGTCAGTGGATTTATTGCGTATAAGCGAACCTCTGTGGGACGACATTCCGCAAAACCGGCGGTGCTGATATGATCCTAGAAATTCACACTGTCGTTAGCAAACAAAATATTTCTTAGCTATCCGCGGTAACCGCCCATGGGTTTTTGTGCTTTTTCCAGCTCGGTAGGCAAATACAATCACGGTAAGGATGATTCCTCTTCTACTTCACTTTCTATCCCGCATTTCCTGTATTTTATTTATTGTCATTTGTTTCAGGGTAGTAGAACCAGACGACGGTGTTTAGCGTGTTTAGGCTGGAAGGCGGATGCACTGGAACTGGAAATGTTAGGCACCCTAATCATACTTGCGCCAGTCATCTGAATCTGTTCTCCTTTCTGAACTCTCATTAAATCCCTTCCTCCAGGGTTTAGGAAGAAGCACAAAGGGGTGCGTTGCTCTGCCCCTGTTCGAGGACCTCTCCATTTGTCCCTACCTTTATCCTTCACTTTCCTCTGAATTTTTTAACACTATTTTTAATACTGTTGAAGGTTTTTACAGACAATCCATCTCTTGACCAGATATTTCTTAGAACGAACGAAGAAAATACCATGATATTCACTAATCACCGGAATGTCTTGACTTCCTTAATCTGCCCCTCGACGTTTCCTACGTTCTGGAAATACTACAGTGTTGGTGGTGGTCGGAATATTCCAGTCAATTTTTAAATAATTACACTAGATGAAATTGTAAACTTTTACTGTATATACTTCTCATAATGCAGAAATCCTTGACATATATAAGACGAAGCTGATGAATATGTAGATTCCCCACTCCAGGTCACCTACTTAACCACTGGGGAAACAATCTGCAGCCATCGAGATAAATCATATTCTCACTTATCAAATACAAAATACCGCTTCACATATTTTTAATGCTACCAAATTTTCTCTCTTTATACAATCATTTAACAAGCCCTGGTGACGAACTTGATTACAATTGTAAGTGTAAGGAAAAGAATGAAAATAGTCTTACATCAGAGTTATTAAAATATTTTGGCATTGATATCACACTTTTATAAACAGATTCCGCTCTCTTTTGTTTTAGGTTGTTAAATGATGCCCGTCTATGAAATATGTGGGCTTTTGTCTTATTTTACTTGCTTATTCTGTGGGGCACAAACTATTTTTTTACTCAATGCCATTCACAACGAAAAGTTGAAGTTTTTTTTAGCAAGCAGGTATACAACTAATGTATTTATACTCTAGTATAGGTACTGCTAAATAAATTGACATCTGCAGTTTTCAAATAGCAAACTAAGGAGCGAGTCACTCACCCTTATGATGCTTACAACCCACCTCATACCCTAGACTAATGACTTGTTTCCGGTGCTCATGGAGTGTGACAGGCTTGAGGTCAAAGACAATATTTACAACCCTTATTGGTATAGGCTCGTTCACTAGTTCCAAAGAATTTTTCATGTCAAAAATTGTTTGGCCATAACTATACGAGCTTTGAAAACTCTTTTTTGTTTGTTTGTTAATTTATAGATCCAAATTAGGTGTTTTATAGCCATGTGCATAAAAAACATATGGATTAGTATGGTATATTTGCTATATTTATCTTTTTAAATTTACTAATTTTTGCAGAAATTACTAAAGTTGCTATTCTCAGTAACAAAGGGATAAACCTAAATATCAGTTATATATGTATATTTTGGAGATTAATTGTATTTTTATTTTGTTTTAAACAATACTATTCTATAGAATAATAGTGTATAAGATGAAGGAAGTGTTAAATAGTTACAAATTCCCGCCTCTGTAGCATAGTTGTTGGCGTGTCTGCCTCCCGTTCAAAATGTCTCGTGTTCAAATCTATGCCAGCGCAAACTATCTGGATAATGGTTTTCTCCGGAAGTTCCCTTTATCCTGAAATATGAATATCAGGTAACTCTAAGCTCTGTGTACCCTAGGCTCATATGAACTTCATTTCATTCATCATCCGATATGACTTAACGTTGGGGAACGTTAAATATTTTTAAAAGGCACACATTTGGAAAGTTCTTTCTCTATAGGAAATAAAGTACTACGACAGTGTACTATTGCATTTATTTTTATTTTTAGTGGTAAGGGAAAAAACCTAATGAGAAATAGAATTACACAAGCTTAATGAGAGTTTTTAAATAAGAATCGAAGATTTGGCAGAGTGAACGTGAGGTGATTAAACTGATTAAAGTGAAAGAATTCAATAGTACCAACAATGTAACCAAGTTTGAATAAACACAGTTTAGGATACTGATTTTCCTACCAAAACCTTCAGGAAAAAGCCCGCTATTTGTGCCAATAATATCTGAATGCACAACTCAATTTTTCAAAGTGATAACATCGTTAAGACTTTGAGGAATTTCCTGTTATGGGCTGACACGAATTTGTTCCCTTATATCCGCATTCTTCATTGTCTGTTCCAGTGAAGGTGATTCAAATATAATCATAGACATGGGACATAAAGCACCTCCCACTGGAGTCACAGCTGTAGGATACAAAACAGCACGTCGGTAATCAGCAGCTTTCTCTCCTTACTCGATTTCTTTCTTCTGTGCTTCCCTTCTTTATAACAAATTTCAGTTGCATTTCTCGGCAAGTTATTCTCCTAAAGAGGTTAACTTGCGAAAACTGTCGAACATTCTCGAAAATATCGACTTTAGAATTTCTGTGCATTAGTAAAATATGACAAAGATATTTTCAGCAATTTACACTTTAAACGCTTGTCACAAGACCATTTAAATGGTAGTTATAAAAATAAAAATTCATACTTAAACATTGGAAGTCATTTTTCATTTTACCAAAACACGCGGATGCTAAATGGTACGTGCTGTGTAAATTTCAACATAACAGTTATGATTCTTGCACCAGAAATCCTTATCATAATAACCGCTAATCCAATGCCATGACCGGGATTTGAACCACGGATCTTCTGGCCATGTTAGCTCAAAGGGCAAGAGTGACTGAACGGAAACCAGGAGTTCCGTGGTTCAAATGCTCGCCATAGCATTGAATTTTTCAAGTTGACTCTATCTGTCCAAAACCTTAACCTACATATGGCTAGTATGAATAAATGATTCATTTCTATCAATTAACTTAAATAATAGAAACTTAATATTCAATGTGTTACAGTTTTGTAAATAAGAGAAACGTAAAGTTCTAATTATTACGTGATATAATGCTACAGTAGCGGCAGTGAACGAACTGTACATAACATATTGAAAGAGGTTCAAAATTCAAAGTACGGGAGAAAAACTTTCAACATCGTCCACATCCAAAAAGGCTGGAACTCAATGTGTGTTGTGTGCAGAACTTTTCACGAACTGAACAGAAATTACTACAGTGCGCAAACTCATGAATGCTTTAAAAAAAGTCCCTTTTGAAGGTAGAAGGACACATTCTTGAGAATACTTAAAGACATCCTATATCGATTTCGCAAGTGCAAAAATATGCGTCATGTTACGTATGCTGTGCTGATATTTTGATGGTCAGACTGTACTGTACTATATTTCCGCCTTCTCTGAACTAAACCGAGCCACGTTACACCAGCGACCTGCCATAATAACTAATCATTCGTCAGAAAGATTATATATTAAAACTAAGTTAACTAACTCTAAACTCCGGCTTAGAACTGGAGGGTGAAGCGTGATTAGCGTTACACGAGTTCCTCCCGTCCGATGAATGCGGTTTTCGGAGCCACACTCTGCCCTCAAGTAACTCCTCAATTAGGCTCCCGAAACCCAGGAATCGAACCCGAGCCTCCTACTTGGCAAGCAGCTCGCTAAGCAAACAAATGAAAACGTCAGTCATTTATTATATTCTATTATTACGCCAAGATGTCCGTGTTGTGATATCTAAACCTAGTACATTATTTTTGGTTTTTAAGTTCCATTCCACTGACCGGAACAATGACTCAGGTTATAAAGCTGAGGTACGAAATACTTCTGTATCAGCGGTCTGACTATGTGAAGAAGAGATTTTAAAATAAACAAAAGGATGTATAAGGGAAAAGTAGAGTGAAGTTAAGACGATTTTCTCTTTAAAGTGGGAAGTCTTAGGAAATGTGAGAAGACAATAGGAAACACTTGAGAGTAAAATGAACATGTAGAGAAATTCCAAGGGGAGACGACCCAAACCAAACCCTAAAAGAGCTACAACCCTCCTTGAACGCAAGGTCTACCACTCCAAGAAAAGTTCTATTGCTTCAACCAATACTTTGGTTGGTGATTGTGTATCATAGCCTGCTGCTCTTTCACCACAATATATCACCTTGCATTAGGTTCATATTTCATTTAAATTACCACTTTCAGCCATACGCAATTAAATAACACAAGCACATTTTATCTTATTCAAACCACCTACTATTAAAGAGTAATTAAATAATTAGGTACCACGTAATTTAAAGAGTGCAGTTGAATATTAAACAAAAATGGGGAAACAGTTTTATTTATGGACGCCCTTTAACTCCTATGATTCTAGCATCACATTCTATAGTGTGCGTGAAATACCGCTTAATTTTGCTCAAAGGCCTCTTCATCAGGGTTGAGGTTCCTTTACCTGAAGTAAATCTAAGTCACGGCACCACCGGGTTTACATCCCTTCCGATGGAAGCCTGCTCAGAATCTTTACGAACGAAAAAGTCCATCTTCTTCCGCCGGGTTTGAACCCGATACCTTGGGAATCAGAAGTAGGCATGTTACCCCTCGACCACGAAGGAGACATGAATCACATTGCGTATCCGGTATTTGGGAAGGTTGGTTTTTCGTATGTCTCACGTTTAAGAGGTCCCGAATTCGAATCTGGGTCAGGATGAGTTATCTGGATAAGACTTTTTCCGGGTTTTTCCCTTATCCTAAAATATTAATATGTAGTAGCTAAGCTCTCTGGACCCTGGGCTCATTTGAGCACCATTTCACCCGTTTCATTCATTGTCCGATATCACAACGTTGGAGAAAAATAAATACAAAAATAAAAAAAGAATTAAACAATAAAATAAACAACGCGAATGTCAATTAACTGATTGAGATGGAGGTAGTTTGATATTATAAACGTTATGGATTAAGAGAGCAGACCAAGTGACTGCCAATAGACTTTGAAAGCCTAGCACTTGAACCTGTGCCACGTGTCCTGTACAAACTAATGAGCACCTGTATAAGGACAGGGGCATTCAGCACACGTTTAGGCTGAGTTCCACTGTAACAGTAAGGGCGTGATAAAGGATAAACAAACCGCCACTAATGTTCATCCCCTGGTAGCAAGATAAATCAGATAGCCGCTATGTCGAGGACCTTTGGACCTCCATGAGAGCGTCTCCATAGCAACCCCCTCATGACCTTCCCCAACAGACTGCGTGACGTCAGTACTAGGGCTATACAAAATAGTTGTTTCACTTTTCTTCTTACTGCGGGAAAAGTGATACAGATCGATCGCCCTCAGTTGCAGGCGTGGGTTTGTACACAGAGCTACTTCAATCGAATTACTACCATCTGTCAAGTTTTGTATGAGATCAATTTAATTTGCCTTATAGGATAGGTAAGCAGAGCAAATATTGCATCAAATATTCCATAAGACATTTCACAGCATATATAGGTTTTGAGACTTCTTGAATTTTTAACAATAATAAAACAAGCATTTTTACTCTCTCTACTATTCACCTATTGAAAGTACATGAAGTATTCCATTCCGCTCTAAATTCAATATAACATCGCAGAGGAAATACACACATTTAAGCCAACCTGGTATTTAAATGCAGGAGTTTCTAGACTTTCTGGGAGAGCGGCGGAATTTCCAATGTTACTCTTTCAGTAGTTTCCTAATTTCGTCCAAGTTTGAATTTATGTTCATCCACTTTCATACCTGTCGCCATTTTATGGATTATTCAGATAATAGATAACAGAATAACGATTCAAATTAAGGTTGCCAACATAAGGAAGAGTTTCCCTCCTTTAGTTTACGTCCTCCAACGTTAAGCCAAATCGGACGATGAATGAAATAATGTTCAAATGAGTCCAGGGTTCATAGAGCTAGAGTTACCATACATTCATCTTTCAGAATAAAGGCAAACCTTATCACCTTGATCGAGATTAGAACTAGGGACCTCTTGAAAGTGACACTACCACCACGTTACAGAGACAGGCCAATGTGTTCCAACGTTAAGTCATATCGGACGATGAATGAAATGATGTTCAAATGAATACAGGGTACACAGAGCTGATAGTTACCAGACATTCCTCATTCAGGATAAGGGAAAACCTTATCACACTGGCCGAGATTAGAACTAGGGACCTCATGAACGTGACACTATCACCACGCTACAGAGAGGGCTAATGTCCTCCAACATTTAGTCATTTTTTTTTTTCTTAATTTACGTCCGCCCCAATGTTAAGTTATAACGGACGGTGAATGAATTGGGTGCTGATGATGCTCAATGAGTCCAGGGTCCATGGAGCTTAGAGTTACCCGACATTCGTCTTGAAGGATAAGGGAAAAGCCCGGAAAAAACCTTATCTAGGGAACTCACCCTGACCGAGATTCGAACTCGGTACCTCTTGAACGTGAGGCAGAGATGCTACCATCTACGCTACCGAGGCGGGCAATATTTAGTCATATCGGACGATGAATGAAATGATGTTGAAATGAGTCCAGGGTACATAGAACTTAGAGTTACCATAAATTCATCTTTTAGGATAAGGGAAAATGCCGGAAAAAACCTTATCCAGATAACTAACTCTGACCAGGTTCGAACTCGGGATATCTTGAATGGAGGCACACACTACCATCTACGCTACCGAGGCGGGTAAGAAACAGGTTAAGTAAATTGATTTCGGTAAATTGAAGTGTGGCGATTTATATTTTGAACAGATAATGTGAACGCCATGACAAATTAATTAATTGTAAAAAGATGTAATGAAACGTCAAAGCCAATTGAACCAAATCGATTTATTAATATAGAAGGTAATTGTGACTGTTTGGACTTGAAACCAAAGTTGGTAACAATGCAATGGCACTAGGTGTGTGACCATTAGCAATTATAGGTTTAGGTCCAGCTGTGTAAAAAAATATGTTCCGAAATCTTAACAAAATTTTCAAACAATATAGGATTTGAGAAGTTGCAGTAATTTGGTACATCTTTAAAGAACGTGAATGTTACAAATTAGCCATCTCAGAGTAACTGTTTGTAGTATATTAACTATAATTAGAATCTATAATGTAAGCCTAAGCAAGTAGTATTACTACATTTGGAATAACAGATCAAGCTGTTAGATGAAGAAAGAGGAAAAAAATGACCTGTCATCTGCTGAAGACAGCAGATATTGGTCATAAAGGTAAAAGAAGTGTAATATCTGTGGGAAGAAAAGCCATATGAAGGCATGTCTCTGCAGTGTCCGCTAACCAGCTGTTATGCTGCGGGGGACAGCACAATCGGCAAGGGTTGAGAATGGGGAGCAAACAAGGAAAACAGCAAGATTAAAAATATTAAGTCAGAAATAGCCTGAGGGGAATCACTACAGGAATGCGGTACAATGAATTGAAAACTAAAGACAAAATAGTAGCGTACAAATGTTTTGGTTGACTATGTTCAGTGATGTAGCTAGAGGTTCAAATTCAATCGACTATCTTGACTAACTGTGTTTATATGTATGTGTTTTATAGCATGAAAACATTAAAGCTATGTCTTTATCACTTTATAAGAAAGCATAACATAACCATTTTAGTTTCGCTGATATCACAACTAAGAATTCGATATGTACATTCCAATGGAAGTAATACTTTTGAGGTCCCATAAGTAAAAGAAGGCATTGTCATTGTTATACCAAGCCATGTGTGAAATAACAAGGGGCCATTGCTACATGTATGACACAGATTGAGCTGTTATATTATCGTAAAATACATCCAAAAATGTTATAGTCATAAGGTAATCTGTACGCCGGGGAGAAGTACCTATCAAGTTTTAAACTGTAACGGCTTGCTTTCACTCAATGATCAACTGATGGGACAGGATTATCAACTTTGCCTGCTCCACACTGATACTACAAATATCTGCAAGCAAGACCGCTCTAAAAGATGTCTTGCACGTAGCGAAGAGAAAATCGGACAAAATTAAGTTTCATTTTTGCCAGTGATGAGCAAAATAAAACCTGCACATTTTCGTAACTTATTTCACTTAATACCTTAAATATATACAACAAATTATATTTTATTAGTGAATAATTCTAATCTTGAGAGAAAGCTCAGATGCAGGTTGTTTTATTTCCCATCTACTATCATCACTGTAACATTGAAGTGACAATGCCTCTTGCAAATTGGAAAAGTACAGAAATACTGAAAAAAAAAAAAAAAACATGCAAAAACCAAGATTTGGAACCACGGATTTTTGCCTTTCCATACCATTGCTCTAGCTACTGAGCTATCATAGCGTTAAAGTACGTGCTTAAGGAATTTAATATGGACATTAAGGTCGAAGATTGGATTGCGTTCAGACGGGATTCGACGCTGCGTCCAGTTTTGATCTACGAGGTGCGTTCAAGTTATAACACCACCTATTTTTTTTTAGAAGTGGGACCAGATAGAACTTCTGTTTCTTAACACACGTGGACCCTTTGTGAATGCGTGACAGAGATGGCAGCACTGTACATGCATAGAACTCTAGTGGCAGCGACGAGAGTGAGGACTGTTTTTCATACTTAAAATGGCGACGTTTTCATTGCAAGAAGAGCGTGTAATCATTTGTCTCCAGTTTCGTGCTGTAACACCTATTGAAATTCATCGCCAGTTGAGTGAGGTATGTGGTGATGGTACCATGGATGTGTCTAATGTGTGTTCCTGGGTGCGACAGTTCAATGAAAGCAGAATATCGTGTGACAACAAACCAAGACAGTTGCAGACATTGCCTCCATAATTGGCATTTCCATGGATCTGTGCATACAGTCCTCCAAAATAACGTTCTCCACTCGCTGAATCATGTCGCCAGACCAGCTGGAGCAAGGCGGTGACTGTCTTGATTTGTTATTACAAGATGTTTTGCTTTCAATGAGCTGTCGCATTCAGGAACGCACATTAGACACATCCATGGTACCATCACCACACGCCTCACTCAACTGGCGATGAATTTCAATAGGTGTTAAACCACGAAAATGGAGAAAACATATGATCACACGCAGTTATTGCAATGAAAACGTCACCATTTTAAGTATCAAAAACAGTCCTAATTCTCTTCGCTGCCACTAGAGTTCTATGCACTGTACAGTGCTGCCATCTCTGTCACGAATTCACAAAGAGTCCACGTGTATTTAAAAAAAGCAGATGTTCCTACCTGGTACCAGTTCTGAAAAAAAAATAGGTGTTATAACTTGAACGCACCTCGTATAAACCTATGCCCCAAATGGGACATGCCCGGGAGGAAGGATGAGGAGAGAGAGGGCAGCTGTTCCAGGAGCCACTACAGTGCAGAGGGCAGGGTCCTACAGTTTACTAAGATGGAAACCTCCCCCGGTAGGCCAGGACAACGGACATCCTCCCTTACTGTGGTTCGGAAGTGGTCCCAGCAGCAGGTTCGGAGACTGGCAACCATCATACCGGAGAGTAAGTAGTTCTCTCAGAGCATATCATCCCACCATGCACCGCCGAGACACCCGCCGACACTTTTACCCTGAAAGGGACCACCAGAGGAGAGATGATGTGAAATGATAATGGAGATGAAATGTAGGGTCAGGATTTTCGGGGGATGTAATTAGCCTACTCAGCATTCGCCTGGCGACTTGGGACACCCCCCGAAAAAAGTCATGGGTCAGGTAGGTCGGCCACGGGAATAGACCCTTGGTCTCCCGAAACCGAAACCACCTGAGCCATTCCGCACTGAAGATCCGTGGTCCAAATCCCAGTAATGACTTTGACCTTTCTTATATCAGAGTATACACAGCTTGTATACAAGAACAATTAATATTAACTGACCATTGAAGTTAGCTACGAAACCTGAGATTTAAGATACGTTGGAGACTGTGCATGCTATCCCAAAATGAATTTGAGAACGCTTTATGGTTTACCGGAAAACTAGGACTCAGTTGCAGAATTTAATATGGTGTCGGGTCGATCTCATGGCAGTAGGTACAGTTGGTTACGGCAACAGCAAGGGAAGCCGTTCATCTGTGGTTTAAATACCGACTATGGTATTGGATTTCTCAGTTTGATGGTAACGTTGCTAAAGAAAGATCACCGCGCCCGTTTGTGTATATGCGAATGTTTAAAAAACAAACAAGTGTTTAAATACTTAACAGTAGGTATTCCAATCAACGAATATCATCCACAGACGGAAAAACATCTATCCCTAAATTACCCTATATTTCGTTTTTATTTTCTCAAAATGACTGGAATGATTTTGATTATAATCCATATATTTAATATTTTGATATTTGATATTTATTTGTACAGTATCCATTACAAATTCAGTACAATAAAATTTAACATTGACCATGCTGTGTTATACCTCCTGTACAAAGTTGCTGACTCAGGTCCCCTGGCCATAAGCCTTTGGTTTTCCTGATGCCATTTCTTCTTGACCTTTTCTTCTTTTATCCTAATCCACTTTTCTCTTATCCTATATAAGAAATCTCCTATACATCTATTTTTCTTTTCTCCCATCCCCGTTAACATGCGTACCGCCAATATCTCTTTACTTACACTATCCCATTTCTTATCCCATATTTTTCTCCTGTAATTTGTTAACTCCTTACATTACATTAGGTAATGAACAGTGTTTTCTTCATCTCCACAAAATTCACATATTCCTACCTCATTACTTCTCAACCCTTTTAAGTATAATATTCCTACTCTCATCCATGCTATGCCTTCTCTTCCAGTTTTGTCACATTGATCTATATAGTTTTCTCTACCCCATTGTGTCTTTAATGGCTTATAAAATTTCAAAGATTTCTTTTCTTCTATACTTTCCCATATATCTTGCCTATCTATGACTTGTAGTCTAGTTCTCACTTCCTTTCAAAAACCGCTATAATTTGTCTCCTCTGCTCTCCATAGATCTCCCATGCCTATCTTTAATATCATTCTTTCCAATTCCGACCACCAACTATTTGTATTTTTAATGCTTTTCTTCAATAATTCCCCTTTCTGTCCCTTAATACTTATACCAGGATTTCAATATTCTCTCTATTATTATTTCCCTCCTTTTTGTATTACCTAACTCTAGTAATGCCACCGCTCTTGGTGCCGATTTTGGCAGCCCTAGTAGTTCTTTATATTTAATATAGTTACATTATTAATAAAATGTAATATCTGGCTCTGAAAATTCAATCTTTTGCAATATTAGGAAAACAAAGAATTTTGACTTGGCACTACAAAAGGGTAACTCAGAGCAATAACAACTTATATTTCGAAATTGATTTATGCCATACAAAAATTATTTTACAGAACATGTATGATTTATCAAGTCTTTCTTTTTTATGTGGCAAGTTCTCGTCTGTTTCTTATGATTTACGAATGAAACACGCTAAAAACAAATAGGTTCTAACAGACAATTCACACAGAATTAAATGTATAAATTTTATTACTGATATAAATATATTAAAAATAACACACATCAATAAAAATTGTTCTAACCATTTATAAAAAATTAGAACTAAGGAAACATTTGTTATATAAAGCTAATTTGGGGCGCGGAGGAGGTCTCCATGAAGATTTCGTTTCGAAAAAGTCAAACGATCTTTTGAGCTATACTGTTTTCTTTTTATAAAAATCTCATATGTTCAACTCACATATATTTTCTGTACTCAATCTTTATGAATGATACATTTTACTAACTGTTATCCTTATATTTACTTTTTATTTAATCGAGATAAACCTGCATTACACATTTGCATATTTCGTTGTAATACACTGACAACCATACAGTAGGTTAAAGTAAATCACTATGTGAGGGCATGAAAAAAAGGAAAAAAAAAAAAGAAAAGAAAAAAAAAGAACGACTGCAATTTGCTACTTAAAAATGTATGCCTAGGAGTCTGAACATTCAAATCAACAACAAAAATATCTCTAAAATTGTTAACGCCAGAAGCATTTCTATTTGTGGTAGATTTTAAACCTTAACATCTACATTTTCCATGAAGTAACATTTTGTCTATAGCTTATGGTTATATGACAGTGATTCAGAATGAAGAGAACTTCGCAGGTTACTCCCAGAAAATTGAAGATAGTAATCCCAAATTCATGGCATTTTAACAGAAATTGCTATAGCCATTTCTGAGAAAACAGAATCAAACGAAGATTTCTGGCCTAAACGTACTTTGGGGCGAGAGAATTTTCTTGAAAAATCTTCGTATTGCATCCTTAGAAGATGTTGAGCTTAAATGCAGAGTTTCTATTTAACCGAATTTGCTTTTTAGAATTATGCTGTTCAGACATACACGCATACACTTACAGGGCCTTTCTATATTTTCTTTTTATTCAGGAGTCTCAAAATGTATTTAAGCTGAAATTTTCTTTTAGATTTTTTGGGGGTGAAATGCAGTACTTTTTCTACCTGCTCTAGGAAACAAGGTAATGCTTTGTTCATTAAGTACAGAATCAAACATAGGCAGCAAAAGTCAGGTATTTTATCCAATTTGAAATATGACGATAAAACGTAATTTTGGAAAGCGTATGAAACTGGAGAACGCAATAAATCTTAAGAAAAGAAGTGGCCAGAGAGTGAAAGGAACCGTGACGAGGGGGAACGATGTTTCCATCTCGAGTGGAATATTTCATCATCTTCGTTGTCAACAGCAGCGCCCTCATCTCAGTGGGAGAAAGCAGCTGCTGAGATCGGAATTCACTTATTAATGTTCCCTCGACCACGTTCCACGCTCTGAATGGCTTTATCGAAGAGGCCCGTGACTTTTCTCCCCTTCAGGAAACTTCTGGAGTGCAAATCATGTATTTCAACGATTTCTTTACAGCAATGGTAGAACCTACTGAAATATAAACTTTCATGAAAACCAACCAGGGAATAAGTAAACAGTATTAGTTTGTGATTTGCAGGGTTCACTCTAGGTTCATTTACAGCCTCTACCTGCCACCTAAAGTTGAGAATTCACCAGAAACATAGGCAGTAAACTCAGGGGACACATACCTCACACGTAAAAAATAAAAACATTTCATATGATTTTGGTTAGAACTAACGTTCTGCATCTCTTCAGGGCACATTAACCACGGAAAACTCTCAGAATCAGCATAAACACTTCTGCTTCACTTTACGGCATAGGCATTCAAATGCTTGTACCCTTCAAAGTCCTCCAGCCATCGTTTTCCGGGGCTGCCCACTGATGACCTTTCTTTAAGATAATAGTGCATTAGTCGCTCTTATCCATTGAGCTACCATGGCCAACGTGCCGTCATGACATTTAATTCTCCACTTGACTCATATATTTTCCCTGTAAACCACTAGGGACTCTCGTATTCTAGATACACCGTTTGTGGTGACACTATTTTAAGTACTTGAGTCCCAGACTTCATGTTAAACTCTCATTATTTAATTTAATTTATGGAAACTAATCGTTCCTTCTCACTAGCCGTATATAGGCTAAGATTTTGGATAGTCAAACTGAAAAATTCAATACCGTGGCCGTAATTTGAACTACGGATCTCAAATACCGACCATGGCATTACTTATTTTCTTCCACATAAAATGCACTCCTCTGGTGGATATCACTCTTGTCCTTAACCAAGCTAAACCCACCCTCTCATATTTATCGCATAGGTCTATATATGTTTCATTTCCCCATTCTCTCTTTATTTTCAGGTATACATTTAGTGATTTCCTACTTACCAGGTTTCCCCGTGTCACTTATCTGTCAATTTCCTCCACCCTGTTCTTAATCACCGTCCAAAAACCCTTTACATTTCTCTCTCCATTCTGCCAGATATCCCCCATGCCTATTCTATTCAGTGTTCTCTCTAGCTCCGACGACCAGCTATCCTTACATGTGGAATTCTTCTGTTGTTTTAAACAAATCTTGAATATCATCAAACTTTTCTATACAGCTGTACCAATATTTTAAGCATATTTCTGTAGTTACCCCACTTAAGCAGGGTCTTCCAAGTTCCACCCTAGCTACTCCATTTGGCGTTGACTTATTCATACCTAATAACTCTTTACCTTTCATTATATAACAAATTCCTAACTCTTCTCTAATACTCTCATTTTTGTTAGATCTCTCTTCCTACATCCTTTCACAACTTCTTTCTAAGTCAGTGTTTTGCTCCGTTGGTTTTTAGTTGTTGTTCAAGTCTCACTTCCGTATACTAGTACAGATACAGCCATAACTTTGTAAAGATTTAATTTTGTTTCTTAACGTATTTTGTTTCTAAATGTTCTAATAACTGTTCCATACATTATTTGAAATTTGCATATTTTATTGTCTATATATTCCTTATCATAACCATCATCACTTCCCAAGTAGTTAAAATGGTTCACTTGCAATGGTTATTCACAATTATATTAGTCCTAATCGGTTCTTTATCTATGAATGACATTGTTTTCATAAAATAAATGTTTATATTATATTGTTCGCAAATTTCAGTAAGTCTAAAAATAGATTTCGAAATAGATTACCATTTCGAATAACAACCAAAACGTCGGGAACAATAATATGCATAAACTCTTTCTTGCCTAAAAGGGTCAAAACAGACCCTTGGTTACTATGGTTAAGTTGTAATGACTACACTCACCACCAGTGTGAGGGCATTGTGAATGCATTCTTGTGCATCGAATGCCGACACAAGATGCAATCTTGGTGCCAATATTGTGGAAGGCTGCCAAACGTTACACAACTCTCCAATCAACGTATCCAGGTTTCAGTGCGACGATGGGTTGATGCATGTATTAATGTTTGGAACATTTTATGTAAGAAATGAGGGATTTGCACCCATTCAGCTACCATGGTGCAAGCCCTAGAGACCTGATACTCGTGGTACATTTGACATTACCTCCCAAAGTTTAGTTTGGGTTGGACTCAGCGGGACATTGGTTCCCGATACCTGTGGGAGATTGAGAACTTATGTGCCACTAGTAACGTCCAGCTGAAATTGTGGGACGCCTGTAACAGCCCGTTGAGCTGGTAGTCGGTGTACTAGACACTGGTGGTGCTACCGAGCTCCTCTTTGAGGTTGACGAGCCATTCACTTCCGTGCTGGCACAAGCAAGAGGGTGGCATATAAAATGGGTACAACCCCTAAGCTAAACATCCCAGAGAAGTAGAGCCACTTGGTTGGCGTCTCACGGGTAGGGGGATGCGGAGGTTGCTGCTCTTGTCTTCCAACCTTCTGTTCCTGTCGGCTTCCACTGATTAATGTACTAAGGAGAACTGGGAGGGAAAAAACGAGTTCTGAAGTGAGAATCGATCGAAGTAAGGTCTAACCGAAGCCCGATTCAAAATAGATATAAAAATAACATTACTATTGCTCGACCAAGGACCTGACAGTCAGATGCCTCTGTCATTTAAAACAGATTGTCAATGTGAAATTTGACACATTTATGACTGATCTTTTCATAACCTATTTACTATATTATAAGAAATTTTGGCTGGATTTAGATACACAGTCCTAAATTCATTTTATAAATTTATTTGTTAAGAAACTGAGAACCATATTCTTATCTATATTATCCTTCAATTAAAATTGGTTCAGCAATCACTCTACTTTCTCTAATGCCTCTTTATAGAAGTTCCACAAAGGAACTTCTAAGGAATTCTTTTTGGTCCCGATGTTTCAAAACATTTTTCCGGTGAAACCTGACATCAAATTTTCGGATGAAATGCAATATTTCCACTACATAATAGAGTAAAATGTACTGAAGTAATCAGAGTTTTAACCTTTTCTGAGATCGGCTTATTTTCAGTTATTTTTTCAATTTACGTCCTCCAACGTTAAGTCATATCGGACGATGAATGGAATGGGTGAAATGATGCACAAATGAGCCCAGGGACCATAGAGCTTAGAGTTACCCGACATTCGTTTTTCAGGATAAGGGAAAACCCTAAAAAAACCTTATCCACCCTCAACGAGATTCGAACTCGGGACCTCTTGAACGTGAGGCAGACACGCTACCACCACGCTCCGAGGCGGGCTGTCATATCTTCGGTTGAAACTGGTTTTGAAAACAGAGGACATGCAATGGGCATTTAATATATCTCTGTTACCTAAAGCGCCTAACTTCTCTGGCCAGGATTTCCCCATCGGATGTTAACTAGCTATCACATCTCTGATAAAGAATGGAGAGGGATCATGTGAAATAAACAGTGATTGGCATACGAGGATGCTTATGTGACTCTCTAGCAAAGTAGCGGAACATACTTTGGGCGGGGGGGGGGGGGGGGGGAGGAAGACTCTGGAACCGTATATTTTTCTACGTCCACATAGTTTCTATGTCGGTTTTACAATGGTGTCACGGTACGCGTGTCTTTAGCTTCGTTCTGCTGAATCCTCTCATTATTGAGTCTGAGTTACTAAAGGTGCACTGATAGCCATGCGGTTGTAGACAAGTATGTAGGAGCTAGATCTACAAAGGGCCCGCCACGGCCGGGATTTGAACCACGGATCTCTTGGTTTCCATCCAGTCGCTCTAACCCATTGAGCAACCATGGCCAACTTGCCGTCATGAGACTAAATTCTCCATTTAACTGGTATATTTCCCCGGTAGACCACTAGGAGCTCTAGCATCCGAGATACACCGTTTGTGGCGACTTACTATCTTAAGTACTTGAGTCCCAGGCTTCATCATTTAACTTCTATTATTTTAGTTAATTAACGGAAACCAATCACTTCCTCGCACTAGCCGTATACAGGCCAAGGCCACCGACAGATAGAGTCAACATGAAAAACTCAATGGCATGGCGGGATTTGAACTACGGATGAAATCCCGGCCACGGTACCGAATCCCTCATGTTGACTCCATCCATCAAAAAACTCAGCCTATATACGGCTAGTGTGGAGAAACGATTAATTTCCATCAATTAACTAAAATTATGTTTTATTATTTATGGCCATGGTAGCTCAAAGGTTAAGAGCGACTGGACGGAAACCAGGAGATCCGTGGTTCAAATCCCGGCCATGGCATTGAATTTTTCATGTTGACTCTATCCAATAAAAAATAAGCTTGCACACAAAGGATTCGAACTCATGGTCTATTTAGGAAACACGTGCATTTGACTACTCAGCTACCACGCATACAGCCAAGCCGCAAAGCATCTCCTATCTATCGCATAGCTTTTAAATGAAGCCAGAGAGGTATTAAAGCGTACTGTCGCGGCAACAGGCATAAGTTTCGGCACAAATAGAAAACAAACGGCGGATAGTGTTTCACGGTAATAAAGAGCTTGCATACTCAGTTTACGATCGCGCGGCTAGTGTACACAAAGGAACTGATAGGCGGCTAGCTTTCACAAAACGCCGACAATTAACGTTAGCGTCGATAAGCAAGAGGCGGATAGTTTATTACAGAGGTGAAAGACTTGCCGGCCCAGAGAGGGTTTCACGTTTCTTGAAGGTGATAGAATATTCGGATGACGTCATTAGATGCCTTGTTTATTCCAGAAAAATCTAGTGATTGACAGAACAGACTGGAATTCATGAATGGGTGTATAAAAAGAAGCCATGGCTAGTGATGAGTCAGTTGTGTGTAAAATGAGAGTGTTGTAACGAGAGCTGATGTAAACTGAATGCTGTTTGTTATTGTCATCGACCGTGGAAGATTGTGTTATGTGATGTAATGTTATTACGTGAGTATTGAACAGTGTATTTCTACGTAAATAAAGAACATTTAGAATTTCGGCAAATTGGACTTTTAATTCTACGAACCCACAAAGCCACAATATATTGTGAACGTAGCGTCATCGAACGTTTCCCATGTTTCCCGAATCGAATTTTTTTCTGGTAGATACTCATTTTTTGTGTCTAAGGCTGTATCTTTTGCATTTATATTGAAGCAGCAAGGTGATGGTGTCGCACAGTTCCAAGTTGGGGCGACAGTTTGATGCAAATAATATGTGGGTGACGCACAGTTCCACGTTGACGCTACAGTTTGAAGCAAATAGTGTTTAGCTCAGGGTAAAGCAATGAGATTTATCTCAGGGTATGCGTGGATGTCTATGAGAAGGATAGTTTTAATGACATTGGAATGCCCGTTTCAGACTGGTTTAATGACTGCTTCTTTTTATCATAACATCAAACTTGAAGTTGCCGACCAAGGGTTACCAATATCACTATTTAGAGTTACTGTATGTGAAATGCTTATTACTCGATAAAACTTAATTCGTTCTTCACGTACATATGAACCGACAAATATCTTCTCTCATCGCTTCTGGTCTGCCTTGCCCAAGACAGAAGAGGACTGCCCTAACCGGCTCTGAATGTCCACAGCTGCGCGTGGATGTGCGTGACTTTCACTTTCTCGAAGTCCTTTATCCAACCAAAGATTTCCTTTGTGACTATTTTGTCATGCCATTATGAATGGTCCGAAGAATACCCTATTCAAACAAAGTCAAGTGCTAACCTTTAGAACTCTGCTAAGGACACTGTTTCTTACGTTTCTTTTGTTAAAACAACTATTCACCCCAACTGCTATTCGACTCAACTGGATCTGCACGTGTTGTAACAAAAGACCAAAATTCCTTTGAAATCCATCATGATTTTTCACATATTTCAATCCTTTAATTTCGGTATCAATATAAACTATCAAACCATCTTGTTTTTAATTTAAGATACTATCAATGCATTTAAAGAAAACATCAAAGTATGCATCAATTAAGATAGTTAATTAATGTTAGGCCGTTTAATTGCAATTTCTATCTATCCATCTTCCAAAAACAAGAAATATACCTCCGATACGATAAATCACGATCGTTCTTCCTTTACTTTGTTTCAAAGCGGTATGAACTAAAGAGCCACTTTATAATCTGACAGGTAAAGTTCCCGCCAATAATACAACTTCCCCGACAATCTACGAGGCAATCCATTCCTCTGTCAGATTTGGATGTTATACTGCTCTTCTTTGTATTCATTCTTCCTTCTACTCTAGTCAAAGCGCTTTTTCTCCCCAGTCTGTCTTATAAAACTAGAAGTCTTCCATAATAAAATGACTTGATTTTCTACTCCAAATTACAAAAGCTCTTGGTACTGTGTTAGCTGAAGATAATCCATATTATGTTATTTAAGACTTCTCCAGACTCCATTTCGTCCATAGATACGTTGGTTTATTTTAAAATTAAGACTATTGCCTATCTAAGTACTCTTTATTCAAATATTTTAGCTACATTTTAAATTTTATTCCTTTTTTTAAATGTTAAAATCTATGCAACAATTTCTTTTTGGCGGGGGAGAGAGAATTGAAAGATTTGACAATTTAATAGCCACGGTAAGCCTAATTTTAAACGATTTATTTATTAACATCAGCTTGATTTCTTTGTAATTCTTACATCTAAATATCGTATCTTCAGTTGTTCTTAAGTACGAGGGTGGTCTGAAAAGGTTCCGACCTAATAAAGATACAAGACATTTTTTCAGAATTTTTATGTTTTCATTTTTTCAACATAGTCCCCTTGTAACTCTACACACTTCTCCCAGCGATGCTCCCATCTCTGTAACCCGTCCAAATAGTACTCGACGTTTTTCTCTGCAAAATAATTGTTCACGAAGGTGATTGCCTCTTCAGTTGACGAAAATCTGTCTTCCGAGCGCAAATTTTCAGATAAGAGAACAAAAAGAATTCGCTTGGGGCTAGATCTGGTGAGCAAGGCGGATGATCAGCATTTTAAACCGTAATTCGTCGGTTTTCGCCATTGCAACCGCCAAGGTCTGAGACGGTTCGTTGTCTTGATGAAACAGGATTTCCTTTTTCTGAAAATGTGGACCTTTTTCCGCAAGTTCTGCCTTCAGCTTGTCAAGCAATGATGCGTAGTATGCTCCTGTAATGGTTTTTCCTTTTTGAAGACGATAGATTAAAGTAACTCCATGACTCCAAAAAGCAGTCGTGATCACTTTCCCAGCCGAGAAAACAGTCTTCTTTCTCTTTGGAGCCGGTTTCCCCTCTGCAGTCCACTATTTGGACTGTATATTTATATCAGGCGTATAATGGTGTATCCAAGTTTCATCTACAGTAATTAATCGGTGCCAAAACTCGGGTTTATTGCGCCTAAACTGCGCCAACAGAGTGTTGGAAATGTTCATTCGAACACGTTTTTTGGCATAACTTGAGCAAACGCGGCACCCAACGCGCGGACAGCTTTCTCATGTCTAAGTGTTAATTTAATATGTGACAAACACGTTCTCCTGTCATATTGATAGCCTCTGCTATCTCTCTCACTTTAATTCGGCGGTCGTCTAGCACCATTTGGTGAACTTTGGTGATGTTTTCGTCGGTAGTTAAAGTTTCTGGACGTCCCGAACGTTCATCCTCTCCCAAGCTCTTACGGCCACGTTTAAATTAAGCTGTCCAAAAATTCACTGTGGTGCAGAGTCCGCATACACAGAATCTAACCCATCTTTGATTTGTGTAGGCGAATTGCCTTTCAAAAACAAATATTTAATGACAGCTCGATACTCCATTTTGTCCATTTTTATAAAAACACTCACATCAACTCACTCAGACGACTGTTACATAACAACTGAGCGTCCAAAATGGCTGAAACTTTGTTGAGTAACTGTCAACATATGAACAACGAAATGCACTAGCTTTTATTTACGACTGTTGTCATCTTCATGTTGAGGTCGGAAACTTTTCAGGCCACCCTCGTATTCACTGCCACACAAGTCGTCCTTCACTTGGTCAATTATCTTAATAAAAGCAGGAGATTTTCCAATATTAATTTAATCGGTTTCTGGATATGTCAGAAACTTCAGTTCTATTTATTTTCAGCTTACTGAACTAAATTGAATAATTCCGATCTCTAAGTTAGTCTTATTTTCCATATTTCATTTTTATGCATGTACTTGATAACAGGTTTAAGGCTATCATTAATAGGAGGAAAAGTTTGTGATTTGGTGACTTGTCAATTTTGCTAGTGGATTTCCTTTTATAAAATGATTTGAAAGATATGCTCATGTAATTTTCATCCATTCCTTTTGAGTTTTATATAAATGGTATTTTGTTTTAATTTCAAGCAGTCCATGTTTGTCTTTTCCTTACTTATGAAGGAAGCTTTATAAATACAGAAACAATAAGCCTTTCTCTGGACTTATTGTCAATAATGAAGCTTTTCAGCTAAGAGCTCAGCCGAGTTAATTGACAAGTTATTATTTAATTTAGTACTGTATCCTTGTTTTAACTTGTATGATAAATAGCAGCTCCTACTCCACATATGTTATCCTTAGGGCTAACGTTTAGTTAACGAGATGTAAATAAATGGATAAATAAAATAGCATAAAAGAGGAAGAATGAAGAAGAATGCATATTGAGAAAGCTGTTATTTTATGTGTCCACGTTTGAAAACCTTGCCTTATAAAACTAGTGTTGAGAGACAAATCTTTTTGAGGTGAGCTTTAACATACAAAAACTAATGCAGCTCTTTTTTTTTTTCTTTTTTACTTGTTCCATTTATACCCCGCCTTTAACTACGATGGTCATATCGGCGGCCGTTTCCTTTGGAACATATCGAAGCTGTTAACTCGTATTCGTTAGGTTTTAATCATTACATCACACACACATTCACACTCTCATTCATACTTCCAGACTATGGGGAAGATGGGGAATGATCTTGGTCGGAGAAAAATCCCGGGGCCAGCCAATGCAGCTCTTGTATCTACGGGGAAGTACTCTTTCCTTTGAACAAGTATCCACCTCATCTGTTCGGCACCTCCATACGCCACGAAGCCTATAGTTTGTCTCAACCTTAAAAGACAGTATGGAAGTAAATGGAATATATATCTCTCTGTCTAACACACGGTAATTCCCATTAGCTCCGTCCTTTTTTACCCTCGCGTTGTTGCCACTTGCTAATAACATGGTATAAATAATTGTCATAATTTGCAGCTTTGAATACACTGTCTTATGCAGAATGTTTTTCTTTATCAAATTATGTCATTATTACAGTGGATTTGTGTTTTTATGAGCTCAAATTTTTCGTAAATGTTTGCTTTTTGGTTAAAGTCCGATATTTGCTATTTGTATGTTCATCATGCTTATTGCTATAATACTACAACAATTTTTTCTTAGGTAGAGAATACCACAGTGCTCCTACCTGCCAAGTTTTAAGTCTCTATTTTAAATCAGACGAGTGTTATAATTTTTACATTAAGTAATATCGGAAAATGTTATATATACGCACTAGAAACTGTAGGCAGCGAGAAACTTTTTTGTTATTGGGATTACATCGGGGGACAAAGCGAGAGAAATGTAAAGGAGAATTGAAGGCAATTTTTAAAAGAAACCGAAATCCTCTAACTTCTTACATTTGTCTTATGTGTCAAATAAACAAAAGGCATTCATCTCTTCAAAGAAACGGCGACATGCAAGGCAGACACCATCCTGGGCAATGAGCAGGCAATATGCTGCAGTAAAAGTGAACACGTTTGCAATAAGGGCTCCTATGACTGTGTTTATAGCGTGTAATAGATTGTGAAGTGTTACGTGAAGCTATTTAACAGTTGTGTAAATACTTAGTTATGGAAGGGGAAGCTAAGAAGAAACGAAATATTGGTAAGCTAAGAAGTAAGGACCACACAGTAGTATTGAATGTCCTATGTTATTTTTCAAGTAAAATTAATATCAGTAAGGCAATGAAAGAAACAGCTAAGGCTACCGGGTGTTCAGAAACATTAGTATATAGAATAAAAAATGATCAAATATAAGGTCCCCTATGAACTCCTAAAATGGACGGGGAAACAAAAGAACGCTAGTTTAACGCAATATGATAAAATAGTGCAAAACTGAGTACGGCGAATTGTTCATTCTTTGCTGCTTGAAAACATTCCATCCACGCTGAATTTAGTTTTGGCAAGGGTAAACAGTGATGACGACATCGTAATTAATTTTTCAAGGGCTACTTTGAATCGGTTCCTAGATGATTTAGGGTTCGAATATGAAAGAAGGGGTAACAAGTGTATGCTATTATGTGTTTCAAGTGGCAAGGTGTTTGTCCTTGAGCGCTACTAGATGAGCAACCAATGGGAGTCCTGCGGTGTTGTATTGCATTCCCGCTAAGTGATGTGTGACAAGCGCCAACCTAATCAAGCTCTAATAAATACTATTCTCGCTAAGACAAAAGTTCAGATTTTGCAAAAACTGATCCATGAAGAAGGAGAGAGAAATTATTTAACATAACCGCAAGGACCCCATATTTTTAGCTCAAATAGTTTTCCTAATACAAATAAAGTACATACCATTTTATTATAAAAATGCATTGCGACGTAAGCACTGTAATGAATATCATTATTGATTGGTACGTATGCGTGAACGTATATTTGAAATTACTCAGAACAGAAACGTAAACATTTGACATGACGTGGTAAAAGAAATATGTACTTTGAATAAGCCAACGTGTTTGTTAAGTTCGATGAGATTTTTTTTTTAATTTACGTGCTCCAACATTAAGTCATATCGGACGGTGAATGAACTGGGTGAAATGATGCTCAAATGGGTCCTGGGTCCATGGAGCTTAGAGTTACCCGAAATTCGTCTTGAAGGATAAGGGAAACACATGGAAAAAAACCTGATCTAGGTAAATCCTCTGACCGAGATTCGAACTCGGGACATCTTGAACGTAAGGCAGACATGCTACCATCCACGCTACCGAGGCGGCGGAAACGATGCACTTTTTGCTGGTCTGGTAGAACGTGTCTGGTCAAATTATATCTTTGTTTATGAATGGTTCGTAATCTCTATTTACTCAAGAGAGTTCAAAGCAGCATTATTCAGTTACTCTTCCATGAAAAAGTGTATCATCTGGATCAGTGAGACGCGATCCACCTTACCTCCCTTACTACTGCTAGAACAATCCAATGGAGTTAATGCGGGCTCAAATTGTGTTGCAAACAGAAATAATATTTTTACCTAAACTGACTGACGTTGAATGATTTATTCTCGAAGAGATTGACAAGGAATACAAGACCGGGAAACTATGTGACACATCACATAAACTACGAGGAGACGACTTTTGGAAAGAGATAACACGTAACGAGATTTTGGAACCTATCATCATAAATTTGCAGTACTCAGACGTTGAAGACAATGACAATGACGGATGATCTCTTAACATAACATTGGTTGCACCACTGGTATTTTCGTTGGATTAGAAAAATAAGTAATTCATCATTATAATTAATTTTAAACTAAATATTTAAACCACTTGCGTAAAGTACGAATATTCATGTTGCAATTGTGATTTCAACAACTGCATTATTATAAAACTGGAAAATTCAGTTTGCGTTTCCTTACGTCTAGCGCCACGAACACTCGCAAGTGTGCGAGAGGGAGGGAAATATAAAAAGATTGGGGGTAACGAGGTGGGAACGGTGGAGGCTCTAACGAATCTGATTTGCTAAAGGCGAGAACTCTTACCATTTGAAACACACAATAATAGAAAGAGAAGATATCAGATTTGTTGTCGGGGCTAATGGACGACGAAGTGGAAGGAATTGCACTCTTATCAGATGACAGTGAAGGAGCATAAAAGTAACCGACATATTTAAAGCATATTTAAAGCTTTTATCTTTGCATGCCTCTATTTGGTTTGTTGTAATATATATTTTTGTCTACAATATCGTGTTTTGAAATACTTAATAAGTAAAAGGAGTAAAAATTAAAATGCATGCACTCAGAAACTGAATCCTTTAAAACAGAATTTAACAACAGTGTAGATAGTTCCGTATTAATGATGTATCAAAACCTGTATTTACATTATATTTACAATACAGTATTAAATGGTCAGACCAGTCGCTGCCATTGCCAAAGTTGCGAGGGCACCCCATAAGACCTGTACTGTCTTCTAAGCGTGAGACGCGCTATAGTAGCACACGTAAGATGAGAAGAGAACGGAAATGATGGCAAGAAAGTCATGGTAGATGAGCATTCGCCTATAGACTCAGGGAAACAATGCAAAATCATGAGCGGTCATCGACTGTTAGCCTCATAAGTCACCACACTATTCTATTTGATTTTGGGAAATGTCCGATAACACTCCTATCATCCCATATTTAATATTCAGTCGTGTAAGTAATTCTACAGTAGAACATTGCTTTATTGTGACATCCAAGAATATAGATAATTAGCAGTTGACTATCCTTTTAATGTCACAAATACTTTATACACGATATAGCAAAGTGTTCTTGCAAACGAAACTTACCTTGATCATGCCGCTGGTGGAACGACGTTTGGCTTCATTCCTGAAATAAACAAAATCATTAATACACTGTTTAACATTAATAATATTAAAGTAATGCATTTAGTTATTATTAACGAACATTAAATAGTGTAGTAAACTATCCAGATAGATATACGAGGGTCGGCTGATAAGTCCCGGGCCTCAAAATAAATAAGAAAAAACATTCAATTATTTTTTGTTATTTCTCAACATAATCCAGAAAGGCTTAATATATTTGTCATATCGATGTTCTAATTTAATTAAACCATCTCTGTAGTGTGATTTATCATGGTCCTCAAAATAGCTGTTTACTGCACAATGACCTCCTCGTTGTTGTGAAATCTTCGTCCTCCAAGAAATGTTTTGAGATTCGGGAACAAGTGGTAGTCACTGGGTGCTAGATCTGGCAAATAGGGTGGATGTTCAAGCGATTCGAACTTTAATTCGCACATTTTTCACATCGCAATGACTGAACGATGGGCCGGAGCATTGTCGTGAAGAAACAAGACATTTTTTCTTGAACGTGACACTACCACCACGCTACAGAGGCGGGCCAATGTCCTTCAACGTTAAGTCATATCGAACGATGAATGAAATGATGTTCAAATGAGTCCAGAGTACATAGAGCTTAGAGTTACCAGACATTTATCTTTCAGGCTAAGGGAAACCCCCCAACGTTAAGCCATATCGGACGATGAATGAAATGATGTTCACATGAGTCCTGGGTACAATAGCTTAAAGTTAGTAGACATTCATCTTTCTGGACAAGGAAACACTTATTCACACTGATCGAGATTAGAACCCGGTATCTGTTGAACATGAGGCTATTATATACTCTATCACCTACGCTACCGAGTCGGGCACGGATCTATTGTGGGCTACCACACGCCAGGGTAAGATATCAGTGAAGGGAGACCATAGGTCAACAGAGAGTGTGGACACTATAAGAACCACAGAGACGTACACTTTTAGATAGCCTTCCAGCGCACCACCGAAACTCGTCACCATCACCCAGGGACAGGACGACGAAGAGACTATAGTGGCCCGGACACAGGCATGCAAGTGGAGGCAGCGAAAAAGGTTTACACAGACAAGCATCCACATCTGCCAGCATAAGTTCCAACTACCGCGGTGCTTACCTCAGCGGAAAACTGGAACCACTACGCTCGGCGACAGGCACAAGAATTTTTAAGCAGTTGTCTTCAAATTAACTATTCAAACCATCAACAAATCAAAGAACAATGGCAAGTAAACCGGATTTCATCTGCAGTCCACACACTCCAACAGACTGTACGAGAAATAGGGTTGGTTTGTTATTTCGGATGTCATTGCACAATTTTTCTGAAACAATTCAACCTAGTTTCCTTTCGAACTGGCTTTCCGCGAGCATGTTTAACAGTGCTCGCCAGTTCCGTTATGATTCGCAACTACTTGCCTTTCTGGATACGCCTCCTAGCTTCAATATGCGTGTGCAACATGATTTGCTTTAATTACAAATTAACTTAACTATTAGTATATGTCTTTTATAGTTGAAATATGCTTAGTACGCACTTGTTGTGCACTTTAGCAAAACGAACTCAGACTCCACACCTAAGTAGCAGTACTTTCTCAAAATGTGTATACTCCTCCACAGGAGAGTAAGTCTCCGAGGGACGAGACGGAGGGGGTTGGCGGAGGTTCCCACACCCTCCCTGGACAGGTTTATGACAACCCATGTCAGTACAGTTACAGACCATTCAAAAACATTCTGACGGCTTCTACTTTTGTGAATGAATCTTCTCGGTTTTAATGTACAGAGTGAATAGGGCGCATGTTTTTTTAACGGTCTGCTTCCTGTGTAGCAGGCACTCTCTGCCACACACATTCGCTGTCCTTGTCCCAAGCACATTCCTTACAGGGACAATCTTTGCGTTGTTATACTATAAATGCCAATATAAAGTTCATTTGGCCCAAAAAGAAGAAGTCTCTGTGGGTGCACAAGACTGAATAAAGTTTTTCGAGTTTTGAAGTTTTTGTTTTCACCTTGAATATTCAGTTATATTATGCTTGGTTGCATTGCTTCTTTTCGAGATAGGCAGGCAGTGGTTCAGTGGTGAGGAGAACCTCGGATCGATCCCAAGTGGAACTTGTGGGTAGGTTGTCTCGTGGTACTCCATTTCCCCTTGCCATTCATTTCCATCATCACCTTCACCCTCATACTCATCTTCATCATCATTTGCACAACGCGCCGAAGTGTAGGTACACTCATCTCACGAGAGTACTTGAGTAGGATAACTAGAGTGAGACAGCATCATCTCTTTCTCAAGCATTGCGAGAGACAGTCCTACTAAAAGGACAGTGACACGTGCATATCTCCATAAGTTGTCCAATTGAAAGGACATCCGTCTACAACATGGAGAAATTAATGGTTTCCTCGCAATATTCCTTGATTCAAAATCGCTCTAGGTAGTTCTCCAACAAGTCCTGAGCACACTTCTCATGGAAGAGCCAAACTACTGACACTGTGATTACTAGATTATTGCAACTTTTACGAATTTAGTGCAAACTAAACATATTTAACAACACCCATATCGCCTCCAAGGAGTTCATCAAATCAAAATTCAACCATCAACATTAGCTGAAGATGTTAGAAATCTCCTAACGAAACGCATTCTAGGTAAACACTAGCTATATATGGAACGAGTACTAGTTGTTCTTCATTGTATCATAGTCCTTATTTGTTAAGAGTATTTAACAATTTAGTTAAGAAGTTATAGGTTCTTTAAAATATATGGTAACGTATTCACTTGGTCAGAGACTGAACGAGGGAATCAGAAAGAACTGGCGGAATGGTACAGTAGAGACTGAGTGAAATTCTTACCTCTCAAACAGGCAGCATACATTTTATCGATTCTTCTTCTTCTTCATCATCATCTTCTTCTTCATATCAGGGATTAGGTATTCTTGATTGTTCCGTCTTCGCATTCAATCAACTATTTCCATCATTTTCTAGGGCGTCCTACACCTCTTCTTCCTTGAGGATTGTATCATGTTAAAGGCGGTACTCTTTCTTCGTCCATTCTATTCATATATTCTTTCCAGTTCTGTATATTTTCTTCTAGATTATCCTATGATTTATATATGCCTAGGTACTTTCGAGTAGTTTCATTTGTTATTAAATTTCGTCTACTACATTCTTGAACTCTGCTTAAGAACCTCATTTCTGCTGCATGTAATTCTCTTCAGGTGCATAAAGAACTTATGTCAAATATCCTCTTGCTATTTTAAATTTCCATCTTACTGATTACGTAAATTACTAAATTTACAAGAAATAAAATTCACATTAGAAACTGAAATTAATGGATTTCTCCCTTTTCTAGATTTGAAGATAATAAGAAATAACAATAAATTAGATTTTGGTATTTATAGGAAGTCTAATCATATTGATAATTACACGCGCAATAGCACGTGTCAGCCCAGGGGTGCTGAAGTGACAGTAAGAGAGGTGAGGTAGAAATCTTACACTCGCTGCCTTCATAACCGACTTATTCGTGGTTACTGAGTTCCAGTGACGGCACTGCGGTGGCATTCTTATGTACAAGAAATCAAAGGTGTACACATTCGTCCACTATGCATGTCTCACTTTGCCTTGGTGACTGGTTGGGGTGTGGGATAACAATGTAGGGGGAAGCAAGCATGTACTGTATTTCTGAACACGCTGAGCCAGCTCACGTACATATTAAGAGAACTGGAGAGTCAGTGTTCCACCTGCTGTAAATGTGATAAGTTCAATGTGGTGTGTGTATGACTGTCTCCAGTTCTGATAACACTTATAGTCCGTAGCCCACCCAACATTCTCGTCACTTCCCCTTATTTTTTCTCTCTTGGGGATATGTAGTTTCCCGACGTTTTAGACAAGCTGTGCTTCTACATCTCCTACTTGCAGATGACAGTCTGGACCCGATCCATACACACAGATGCCATACAGTCTAGCAAATTTCATTATCTGTCCTGTTCACTGACCATTCCCACAGCTTCCCTGCCTCGGTAGCGTGGTGGTAGCATGTCTACCTCACGTTCAAGAGGTCCCGAGTTCGAATCTCGGCCAGGGCGAGTTATCTGGATAAGGTTTTTCCGGGGTTTTCCCTTATCCTGAAAGACGAATGTCGGGTAACTCTAAGCTCCATGGACTCCGGACTCATTAGAGCATCATTTCACCTATTCCATTCATCGTCCGATATGACTTAACGTTGGAGGACGTAAATTGAAAAAAAAAAATCCCACAGTTTTAAGATGAAATTTATGCCCGACTCCGATGTGAATTGGCTTTTTATGTTAACATAGGCTTTATGTGTAAGAGAATGGCTACCTCCGTTATTGAGGTAATGGTGGGCGTTTAGGCAGGTTTCTATGGTATTAACATTAGAAGCATAAAAACGAAACTATACGTAAAGCAATTCAAAATTTAAGTTTTGTGATCAAAGCAAAAATAATAAACATACCCGACTCGTTGGATGGAGGGAGTTTGCGGTGTGCTGTCATGTATCCGCACCTGAGTAGCGTCCACTTCTTCACATTCTGAACCTGTGAAAATATAAGCTTTGTAATATACTTGTAGTTTCTATAGATATATAATTTGGCACAAATGCCAAAGCCAGAATTTTGTGTCAATGTTTTCAGAACGTATGATTAAACTGAAAGAAGTGTAATAGCTTAGCAAAATATAATAGGAAGAAACACAACATGTATATGATATACTACAGTAAATAAATTAAGCAGGAGAAAAGGAGCTCCTGCAGCAATACGTATGCTAGTATACTGTTTAAAATGAATAGATTGAAATTGATATATATCTGATAAAATTTTCATACCAATGGCTCAGGTGATAAGTCTATGGCCTGCATTCGGGAAGTCGTAGGTTTCATTGCCGTGAACAACCTTCCTGATCTATGAGCTTATCCGGGACACTAGGTGAACGCGGCAAGATTAATTTCATGCCCCCCTGAATATGCTATCACTCAATTTCCTCTCACCTTACCTTTCATATGGTTCTTTCAGACAGAAGTCTCGGTCCGAATGGCAGGGAACAAGCATGCTCTCTCCGACGATGTTCGAGAGTGTGCTGGTTATACTAGATGCCATCGGGAAGTTTAAATAATGAACTGTTAGGTTCATTACCCTCTGCTCTGTTGGGGCTCCTAAATCGGCAGACCATTGTCGCCTCTTATCTCACCTCTCCCTCCCGGAGCACGAGTACAAAGGGTGCTTCAAAAAGTGTATTTCCATTGTAGTATGGTATCGAATTTTATGTGGAATTCAATATCCTATGTGTTTACTAACCGAGTGATTCAGAAAGTAAAAACATATGAAGGCATGTATGTACAACAATTAGGGGCTAATATAGAACAGGTAACTAATGCTGTGTCTCAACGAAAAACAGCTGGGAAACAGAAAAAGCTATGTATATATTACAAATCATTAAGAAAGAGAAGGGATTTTATGCTCAGAACTGAGTGTATGAAGATTAAATGTTTACAGGAATGGATGTATACCAAATTGTGGGAGAAAGGAAAATATAGAACTTATAGTGTCAAAATGTAAATAACCTGAGATATAGAAAAAAAAGTTTAAGTTCATAGCACTTTTAATGAACAGAAGTGCTTAAAATCATATTTTTATAAAAAATTGTAAAGAAATTGCTTAGCCTTATTCAAAGTAAAAAACATGAAATGGACATTAACTGGGGGAAGTGCATTACACAGAATGCAGATAAAGAGTGTGCAGAAAATGTATAGTATAGTGCGATCCATATACATCTGAACCATTTCAATAAGTCATAACTTTTGAACCAATAATAGGACACATGTGTAACTTTGGGAGAATATAATATACAATTTGGAGATTAAATTACACTATTTACATCTCAGAGAAAATATTGGAAGTGTCCTCCACCAGCATATGTACAAGTTTGCACTCGTCTCACCATATTCTCTGAAGTTTTACGGAGATTATATCGAATTGAGAGAAGGTTATTTCCAGAAAGATGGAGAAACGTGCCATACATCTAATGACACCATGGAACTTGTAACCAGTTTGTTTGATAATCGAATAATCTCAAAAGGTATGTATGCCCCCAGATCCCCTGACCTAACCTCACCGGATTTTTTCTTGTGGGGGTATCTAAAAAATAGAATTTACAAGAATAGGCCCCGGGCAATTGTTGTTCTCATGGAATCCATTTGAACCGAAATAAGTAACACTGGCGAGGATACTCTCCGTAAAACTCCAGAGAATATGGTGAGACGAGTGCAAACATGTATAGATGCTGGTGGAGGACGCTTCCAACATTTTCTCTGAGATGTAAACAGTGTAACGTAATCTCCCAATTGTGTATTATACTCTCCCAAAGTTACACGTGTATCCTATTATTGGTTCAAAAGTTATGGCCTATTGAAATGGTTCAGGTTTATATGGATCGCACGATAGAATGGTAAAGCATTTTTAGTTTCAGGGCTTGGGTAACAGAAAGTATAACAACAGGAGTGCTTCATAAACATAATTAAAATCTGACCAGTCAAAATGAAATGTAAGACGTACGTATTGTCTCAAATATGTAGTGAGTAGTAATACACAATGAGAAACTACAGGCAGTGCACTATTACCACATCCGAGAGGTTTCACACTGAGCACACCTAGCGATGCTGCCTATTTTATTTATATATGATACGTCACAAAAGTATTTTGATTTAGTTATTACGTCGGTAGAGCAGTAAAATCTCTGTTTTACTATTATACTACTCGTATTTTCTGAACACTGGTTTTCCGTAGCAATATTTAATAGGAACCTAAGCGGTATGTCATACATTACTTGTTATCTGTGTCTGACATTCCCACAATATAACGTGAATTTATCAGCCACATTTAAATCAATCATAAAGAGAAAAGTGCAATGTAGTTTCAGCTTGGTTTAGATTACAATTAGTGCAATAAGTCACATTATCTAACGTAATTGAGTATTCTGATTAAGTGTACAGGGATTAAAATATTAGAGTGGTATTATTCAACTTTAGACTAGATAAATCTCAACGAAGAGTGTTGTTGTTGTTGTTTTCAAGTGCTAAACTTTGGCAATGAAGCCATTAGCTCTCTTACTCTCCAAAAGTTCTGTGTAGTGGGTCCGGCAGGTAGGGCTTCACAGGTTAAAAGATGTTCTTCCTCTTCTTTGTTGCACAGAGGACAATTTGGACTTGTATAAATTCCTATTCTGTGAAGTGTTTGGCCAAATAATCATGTTCCGTAAGTAATCTAAAATTTGTTACTGCAGCTTTACCTGGGATTTCTGGAATAATTTCTGGATTTTTAATTCAAATGTTCCATTTTTTATCTTTGGCTTTGTTAGATATTGATTGGTATTGTTTTTTATTTTTATATTACTTTTGAACCAATTAATATTAAATTATATTTAGAAGAAATAGTTACAAAATCTGAAACTTCCAAACCTGTACTAAAAGCACTAGCATTAGAAACTGCGAACAATAGATACCCACCTGAAGAATGGTTACATATCTACACATATGGATCTAACTTGGACAACTCAGGAGCAGGAATTACGTGTGCACTGTTCTCATTCTATCAATCAACAGGAAAATACATAACAAATTTTGATGCAGTAGTAATGGCTATTCATATGTCACTCCCGCACCTTCTATACAGAATAGATAAATTTAAAAATGCTGTCATACTCCCTGATTCTAAAGCAGCATTATATGCAGTAAGTTGATATAAAATGAGGTCAAACCAAATTAAAAAAAAACTCACAAAATGATCCAAAAATTTAAAAAAACTACACAAAAGAATTAAATTAAAGTGGATACCTACACATTTTGGAATTGCTGCAAATGAATCAGCTTATTATCTTGCCAAAAAGGTGTACATTTAATTCAGAACAAAAATAAAAACTTATCCTTTACATCCACAAAAAGACAAAATAAAGACAACGAAGAGTGTTCTGAGGTTTATTAAAGCCAAAGAACTGAAATTCCTGCGATGGGAAATAGGGGTTGCACATAAGACTTGTAAGTCGAAGTATGAGGGCGTTTCGAGCACTCAAATAAAAATCCTCATACACCGCCAGCACCATCACTGTAACAGTTTTTAAAACTATCACTTGAGGGACGAAAGTTTGGAAGTTCCTACATTTTTCAGTCATACCTAATTTTACGTTTAATTACAAACTTTCCTAATATAGTTAGTCGACATTATTTACATTAAACATGTTGCTATAAACGAAATATCAAATCTGTATCTATAAGAGCATCCAAATTTCTCTAATTACATTTTATAGAACGACCCCACTCTTAATTTTTCTACTATAGGACTGCCTATAATTTAACATAAGAAAGTAGAGTGCATCAGACCACTATCTTTCTCCAGGAAGTCTAGGCCCAAATGACCTTGTTGTCGACCGGTCCTAAAACACCACACACTCACTCACACTCCAGGAAGTCTATGACATATGTGGGATCCTGTCATAAAATTATATAAAAAGAATGTATTCCTAGAAGTATATCCACTGCACCCTACCTTGCAACCTTGAAGGTTAATAAAATAATTAAAATGAGAGGGTATAAGGCAAGTAAGGGAATTTGAATACGATTTCCCGAATGCACGTATGCAGGACTCAACCACCTGAGTTGTCTCGACGGATAATAATTGAAAGAATAACTGATGTTGGTATAAAGTTGCGTTTGCATTGCATTTACAAATAATGCATTCTTACCATCCTCCTCACCAGAAGACGGCTGCTTCTTGCCACGAAGTCTCGACACTCCCATAACGGGCTCCACAGTGGAGGCCGCGGTGCCGAGTATTTCGTCAATGTTTGTATGAGCTCCAATAAAAAGAGGTAGGTTTTTGGGTCGGGCTTTAGGCTTAGGTACTGGAAGATTATCATATGGGGACCTTCTTCCCGAATTATCAGTGGTCTCAGCTTGAGCCGAGGCTCTTGAATCCGGAATTTGCAACGGAAACTTTGGCACTTGGGTTGTCTGTTCAGCTTCTTCATCAGAACTCTCGCTTGATGACGTTTCTAATTTCTGTACACCAGCCGGGATATCACCGTGACTGCTGAGCCACCAAGCCTTCTCGCCGGATTCTTGGTGCCGTATCTTATACGGGAAACTCTGTTGTACAGAATGACTACTTTTTACCCTGGGAACCCCACTGTTGGATTTTTTACTGTCTGCATCAGAGTCTTTGTTGTCAGTCTTATTTACGTCAATTGTTTTTGTGCCTTCGGGTAGAGACAATTCACCAGAAGACTTGTGTTGTATGGGCTTCGTTTTCCGCTTTCCACTCGGAGGTTTATCACTAGAAACCGACGACTTGCTGGCTACTCTTTGAACTGCGACACCTTCGGAGTCTTGTATTTTTGCAACACCGTCGGATTTTCTGCTATCTGTATCGGAATCTTGGTGTAGTTTATTCAGACTAGAATTGCTCTGTATTCTCTGAATACCATCAGGGATTGGCGCGTTATTATCAAGCCACCATGGTAGTTCTCCAGATGGTTGATGTCGTAATTTATGAAGCTTCTTCTTTTCTTTACGCTGTGCGTCTTCAGATATTTTATGTTCTTCATCGGATGAGCTTTTCATTTTATTAACAGCAACATTACTGGAGGTACGAGAAACATCGTTGGACTTTTTGCCCTCTATATCAGATTCCTGGGACATTTTATTAATGCTTGAGTTACTCTGAATTCTTTGAACTCCCTCAGGAAGAGGCGCATTACTGTCCTGCCACCAAGGAATTTCTCCAGATTCCACATGTCTAATTTTATACATCTTTCGCTTTTGCTTCTTCTCTGTCTCCTCAGAACCCTTTATGCCATCCTCGGAGTTGATTTTGTTCAGTGAAACGTTGCTTAGTACCTTAGAAAGCTTGTTGGCAATTTCGTTTTCTCCATCAGAGTCGTGTAGCTTGTTAATACTGGTGTTACTCTGAATCCTCTGTATACCTTCGGGAATCGGTTTGTTGTTGTCCAACCACCAAGGCAGTTCTCCTGAGGGTTGATGCCTGATTTCATGAAGTTTCTTTTTTACCTTATCGCCCTTTTCTTCGTCTGTTTTGGAAGTGTCCTGAAGTTTATTTATTGTGGAATTACTTGGAACTCGTAATAGTTTATCGGAATCTTGCATGTTATTGATAGAAGAATTGCTGGAAATTCTTTGAACACCCTCAGGTACGTTAGTACTATCAACCTGCCACCAGGGTAGCTCTCCAGATTCATGGTGTCGTATCTTATACACCTTTTTCTTACTTTTCTCTGAAGTAGAGGCATTTTTGATTGAAGAGCTACTTTTATCTCTTTGGATCCCAATAGGCGGTTTGCCGTCGTTTTCAAGTTTCTTTTGTCCCTTTGTTTCCCCATTACAAACTGTATCCTTGTGTTGCGCCGAAACGCCTTCGGTGTTACCGTCTTCTTTAGACTTTTCCAAAGGCTCTGATAAATTCTCTGAGCTATCTGTGGTATCACTTCTCCCAAATCGAAACAAACTTGTGACAGCGCGCACTAGCAATGATCTAGGTTGCTCAGGTGATTTCTGCGCGGGAGGAAGCGGTGGTTTTGATGACGATTCATCAGCGGATGTCTGTATTGTGTCTGTTATTGGTGAACCTCTGCGGCGCCTCCTTACAGCGGCTACCGAAACATTTTGGTCTTCTTCATCACTACTCTCACTCTCTGAAGATGACGATGTACAAGATGAGGAAGAAGATGAAGTAGAAGTAGACGAAGACGATGAAGTTGAAGCTCGCCGTGATCTATTTTTAAGTTCCGCTGTGATAGCGTCCAGCTGTGCAGAGGGGGAAGGGAGTCTTGAGCTGGATTTACTTGGATGTAATGCAGTATCTGATTCACCTCCGGAACTGGCAGAGGAAGCACTGCGACTTGTTAAGCTTCGCTGCTTTTTTAGCGCTTCGGCCTGAAGAGAGCTAGAAATTTCGGCGTTAAGCGCAGACTTTCTGAAATCCTTATTGGTCGTCTTGCCACCAAGGGAATGCGCTGACGCGGAAGGTCGAAGATCCGATTTCGGAACAGGAGGAGGCAGTTTGGAATTCGGCTTAAGACTTATTTCTTCGTTCGATTTCGTAGTCGCCGAAGTTTCATTGGCCTTTGAGAGATCCGCTGTCTTCTTTGATGCCGCATCATTTGGAGAAATAGGAGAAGATTTGAAATTACTTTGCTTCGGTGAAACCGATTCATCTCCAGATGACGAGGCCTTTTGTTTGGATGCATCAGGCTGAAGTGGAGGCTTTAAACTCAAATTTTTCATTGAACTAGCTCGGCTCAGACCTAGCTTCTTGCCAGCATCAGTATTTGTGGTACTGTCTTTTTTACTATCGACAAGTGTTGGTGTACTATTTATAATTTGTGGCGGCTTGTCAGTAGGGGATTTGGAAGCACTGGAGGGTGCAGAACTTTCATCCTCAGAGGACATGCCCTTCTTAATAGAGGTGTCCAATGATAAATTTGGTTTTGAGATCAAATTTTTTACCGATTTTGTTCTCGTCAAACCTACTACTGTTTTGGTTTCACCACTAGGTATATCCTCTTTATTATCAGCCTTTTTTGAAACAGATGACAAGGTTTTGGAAGCTATATCTGACGGCGAGGACGAAGAGTTTATTATCTTTGGTGGTAATGTGGAAGCCACTTTTGTTTGACTGTCTGAAGATTTTGTTTCACCAAGGGCTTTTGACCCAAACCCTCTTGCAACTTCCACTTCTGCCTTTGTTGTCGTTCCTGCCAATTGTGGCTCTTTGGTCACCGATGTTTTCTGAGATGCATATGTCTTTTGGCCTTCCTCAATCTTAGCCGAACTTGGTGAACGAGAGATAAATATTTTGCTGGATTCATTTTTACCATCCCCGGAACTTGCCTTAACGTTGTCAGTTAATACACTTTTTACCTGATTGTCCACAGTTTTCGCACTGTTCGTTGAAGCTGTTGTGACCGCAGTATTTAGCTTACTATTTACATTATTTACACCCGTTACTCTGTTTTCGACGCTGTCGCGAGTAATGTTTTTGTTCTCAGTTTTACCCACAACTTCTTTACTTTCGGAGCCCTTGATTGAGCTTACGTTTTGCTTTTTGTCATCCTTTTCACTCACACTTTCAGTTTTGTTTTTGTCAACAGTACCCGATGCAGTTGACTTATCGACGGAGAGCACCGAAGCGGAACTTGTTGGTGAATAACTGGATTTTGATGTATCGCTCTTACGCTCGCTGTCTTCCGATAAACGCGAAGAATACGTGGAGCCATACCTCGAATAGCGAGACGCGGCAGGATAACGATCCAGGTAGGAAGAGGTTGAAGCTGCCGACCATCTTCCATAACGCGACAACCGGGCAGTGTCGTCTCCGCGATCCGATTGGATTTCCTTGTCACAAGTTTCGGGGCGAGTGGCGGGTTTAGCGATGGTCTTCTCTAGAACGCGCGCAAGTTCCGTTCTTCTGCTTCGCAAGTACGGCGAGGAGGAAGGAGGTGTCGGCGAGGTGCCCCGGGTAACCACTGTGATGAACGTCGTCTGTCGAGGAGGTTCTTCCGAAGTGTCGTCAACCTTGGCAGCCTCCTTCTTCTGCTCTGGCTCCGTAGATGCAGTTTCTGTAGTATCTGGAGAGGGTGATTCAGGTGCTGTAGTTGGAGATTTGTCCGTGTCTTGCTGCGTGGAATTGGAGCGGCTCAGACTCCTCGAGTATCCTAACCCTGACAACCCAAACACCGGCGGAGGCTTTTCGCTTACCGGACTCCGTATCATTGAAGAACCATACCTGAAAAATAAAAACATGAGATATCAAGTATCGGAAAATAATCTATTTACATTAAACTTTATGATTGGAGGTTCAAACATTTAATATGTTATAACAGTCATAAGGATTAATTTATTGTATAATTTCTGAATTAGAACCATTTCAGGGCATATACAAGTATTTCAAGCCTTACAAGTCAACCATTTTGTATGTTAACGACGCTGTCAATAGTAGTCCATATCAGTGCTGCCAGTGTGCCGAATTTCGTCCTGCAGGAGTTCTTTTACAAGTCAGTAAGTCTAATGACATGTGTTTGTCACTTTTAAACATACTTAAAAACTATCGGTCAGGGCCGCATTGGAACCCGTGACGTCTGAATCTGTAGGCGAGTACCTTACCAACTGAGCCATTCACAGGACAGTTTAACAAAGGGAAACTATTTGATATACCATTTTGCTACAACTTCCTAATACACTGAAGAGCTGAATATTCTAAAATGTAAAAATTACCGATTATTTTGTTACTGATTTGAGCTGAACACCATGCCGTCGAATTAAGGAGATAGCAAGAATCCCCCAAGGTCAATTTCCTTATTCTTAGCTTCATTATGAACTCGCTTTTTTGGCCCGGAAGTCACAAATGAGAGACATATTACGTAGTATAGTATGAGGATAAGCTTAACATAAAACTAGAGGTCCCAGAATCACATTAACGCGTAAAAATGAACTCTGTATGATACATACATATGGAGGTGGTCCCGCATAACAAGAAAAGGTTAGATGAGGCTGCTCTTCCTTTTTAAAACTGTTTAACCCCGTTCTTTCATTTTAGTTCATTTGTGATACACGAAATAAATTAAACTTAGAAAAACAAATTTGTAGCGGAAACGTTCCAAGCCATTTCCTTGGCATTTTATGGGGTGAGGATAATCTGGAAAAGCTCAATCGCGAAGGACAGGTGGAATTTGTACCGCCGACCTCCCATTCATTAGTTCGTGCCTTAACTAGCTCGGCTACATAGATTTTCTTCCTCTAAAGAAGTCAGTGATGATGTTCTACTTTAGCTGGGTGAAGAGTGTGGAGGAGGGGGCTTAGTCGGCGATTGACTACTTAAGGCCAACCCTCGTTGTCATGGCAGACCTAACATGCCAGTACGGAAATCAAGCTGAGGAAGCTGTCAGGATTCAGTAGCAACGTTAAATCAACTTGTCGTAGCAATATTTTCATTGTAGTTGGTGATGATCATGTAATGTAACAGTAATAAACTGATAGCACTGGGGAACAAAAAAAATTATTTTTATATACCCGAAACAAAATAGGCAAATTCTTATGTAAATTGATCTGCTGATTCCAAAAATGCCCCTCAAAATGCTGTATCACGTAACGTTTTTTAGGTATTCACAATTTTTTATGAAAACTTACAGAAATGTGATGTGATAACTCATATTTGATTTATTGAAAATAATAGGTATTTTATTGCCAAATAACATTGAAAATAATAATTATTATTATTAATTATTATTATTAAAATAAATAAACACAAGATAATGACGAAAACCAATAACTGAATTATCTCAGAAGTGTTTCACTGTTGATTTTTTTTGTATTGACTCTCCCGTTTGAGGAACCAACAATAGTCTCCGAACATGGCTGAATCCCAGCGATATCCTGGTAACGTCTTTCCATCTCATCAAAGTCCTGGTGAAAACGCTCACCTCGCTCATCACTTACTAGGTTTGTAGGGAAACTATCAAGGTGAGAGTGCAAAAAGTGGATTTGAAGTGACATACGGCAACCCATTTCTTTGTAGCTCCTTAATAGTTCTGAGACTAAAGTTTCATAATTTTCTTCTTTGTTATTGCCCAGGAAGCCTTCCACCACTGATTTAAATGATTTCCATGCTGCCAATTCAACACGTTTAAGCTTTAATTCAAAAACACTGTCTTTAAGAAGTAGTCTTATTTGAGGACCGACAAATATACCTTCCTTAAATTTAGATTCACTTATTTTGGGAAAGATACCTCTTAAATACTCAAATGCACTTCCACTTTTGTTCAAAACTTTAACAAAATTCTTCATTAACCCGAGCTTTATGTGAAGTTGTGGGAGAAGAACTTTGTTTGGGTCTATTGGAGGCACATACTTAACATTGCTTGCTCCAGGGGTATAGTCTTCCCTTTCCCCCCACTCTTTCACTATAAGTTGCCAGTTGTCAGTGCCCTACTGTCCCATAAGCACAAAAAACAGCAATATTTTGTGAAACTTCCCTGCAGTCCCGTTAGCAATGCAACTACCTTGAGGTCAGTACAAATTTCCCAGCCATGGTTTTGATAATAGCATCTAAAATGATGGACATGGAATCGTATGTCTCCTTCATTCCTATGGCATGAAATAAAGGTATTGAAGGTAGTAAATTGCCATTATGAAGCAACACTGCCTTTAAGCTGTATTTAGAAGAGTCAATGGCTATTATTTTAAATTCAGTCAATATGAGTTGGTATCATACAATATTTCTGTAATTTTATATAAATGAATAAGAATATCTCAAAAACGTTACGTGATACAGCATTTTCAGAGGCATTTTTGGAACCAGCGAGTCATTTTGCATAAGAATTAGCCTATTTTGTTTCGGGTGCAAAAAACGTGTTCCCTAGTGTAGTGAACAGGTACCATTTCTCTTTGATACATACCTAATAGTTGAATTTTTTAACTTAACACTTTCTAAGATGGAGTTTAACTTTAACTATAGTATAGCAACGCAAAGGTTGTCCCTGTACGGAATGTGTTGTGGGACAAGGACAGCGAATGTGTGTGGCAAGGAACCTCTGTTACACAAGGAGCAGACCCTTCAAAACACATGCGCCCTATTCACTCTGTATACTAAAATCGAGAAGATTCATTCACAAAAGTAGAAGCCCTCAGAATGCTTTTGAATGGTCTATAACTGAACTGACATGGGGTGTCATAAACCTGTCCAGGGAGGGTGTGGAAACCTTCGCCAACCCCCCCTGCGTCTCAGCCGTCGGAAACTATCTCTCCTGTGGAGGACAGTACCCCAGTTGTACCACTATCGTGGTGTTAGGGGATTCTTGTTCCTCTGTCCCTTAAGGTCGGGCCTAAGAAACAGAAGCTTTGGATCCGATAGAGAACCAGGATAGGTGATCAGCCCAGTGCCTAGTGTGAAGGTGAAGGAAGTGGGTGATATACATATATGAGGGCGAGATGAATGATAGAAAGGATGATAATGGAGCAATTGGTGGAATGCTGATGGTGGGAACCGGAAAACCCGGAGAAAACCCGTCCCACAAATCTCAATTTGCGGTCGAACCCGGGTCGCCTTGGTGAGAGCAAGAGGTCTAGCTAGTCATCCATAGCGCGGTCATTAATTATTTTCAATGTTGGAATTAAACGAAAATATATAACAGCAGGTGGCAGGAAAGTAATGTCTAGAAATTCTTTAGCTGTGAATATGAAGTCCTAAAAGCGAAAAAAAAAAACAGTAATATAAGCACAAGGAGCTCTTTTAGATACGCCCAGGAAAATTTACTCGCTGTACGGAACAGGATTTTCTATCTAGTATAGGCGATTAAATAAAACTTTGAAATAAAACAACATATTCAATGGAAAAATAAGTAAAATACGCAAAGTTTTGAAGAAAATAAAATAAAATTTATAAAACTTGCCAACTAAGGAAATTCCTTATGGAATGACCCGATATTGTTTCGAAAATACGTAATTTTCCACCAGTAGTTCAATTGTTTACCTGGATAAAACTTGGATTAATTTAATGAGACTAAAGGTACAGTTTGGCCTTGCGAAGGAGATGAACTTGACTTCCCTTTCCGGAGAACGTAGCAAAAGATTTATAATGTTAAATGCAGGATGTTCAACAGGTTTCTTTCCCAGCACCTTACTGGGTTTCCAAACAAAATCTACCACAGACTAGCATAGAGAGATGGACAGTAAAACGTTTAAGGACTAGACTAGTTATTGCCAAACATTCCCTCCAACAGTGTCACTGTTATCGCTAATGCTACGTACCAACCTGTAGAGCTAAACAATGTTCCTAATTCGGCATTCCTTAAATCTGAATGGAATGTTGACTCCGAAATAGTAACATCAATTCTGATCCATAATCTACTAAAGTTGCACCCGGCCAAAATGGTTTAGATGGCCTCTAAACCTCAAAGACCAGCAGTCTGTTACCCAAAGTTTCACTGTATGAACTTCTAACATTAAGAAAAGACTGTCTCAGAATTTACAAAATGGATCGCACAGTGGAAATGCATGGCCATATCGTAGTATTAATGAGACAAATACGAATAAAAGAACTCACAACAACCTGTATAAAAATGATATTGCGAAATACAACCCACTGTTAAAGAATAAAATTCTTAAAAGATTGTGACAGTGCAATGCAAAAAGTGACAGTGGAGAACTGACAAAAATCTTGTGAGTGAGTGAGTGAGTGTGGTTTTTAAGGGCCCGTCGACATCAAGGTCATTTGGGCCCATCTTGTGAAAAAATGGATACATTAGAATAAGGATGGTTAAGGGATGAGGTTACCGACCGATCTCAAATTAATTTAGAAAACTTGGACAATAATTGCGACGTGCATTTTGAAATATTCGCTGTTGAAATACGAAGAAATGCCCGACAACCACTTTGTATCCTAACAGTCGAACGGTCTAAAAGGATTACAAACACAGCTAGAAAAGGTGAGCAGCGATCCCAGGCTCTTATAAGCTAAGACGTCATCTTGTCACTCTACCGCACCTTTTCGAGCGGGATGGCTCAGGCGGTTTCGGGCCCGCTTTCGGGAGACCCGGGTTCGATTCCCGTGGTGGACCTACCTGACCCATGGGTTTTTTCGGGGGGTTTCCCGGATCGCTAGGCGAATATTGGGTAGATTAATTACACCCCCCCCGAATTTCCTGTCCCTCCATTTCATCTCCATTATCATTTCACATCATCTCTGATCTTGTTCAGGGTAGAAGTCTCGGCGGTGCATGGCAGGATGATATGCTCTGAGGAAAACTACTTCCTGTATAAAATAATGGCGATTCCAACCCTGCTTTATGGGTGTGAAAATTGGGTCTTGACTATCTCACAACAGAAGAAAGTGGAGGCTGCTGAGATTAAATTTCTGAGACAGGTGGCAGGTTATAGACTCAAAGACAAGAAAAGAAACGAGGATATTAGAAGAGAATTGGAAATCAGAGTCTAAATGAAACAATCATTGCATACAGGCAAAAATGGCAAGATCATGTGCAGAGAATGACCGAAGACCGTACACCACAAATAGTATACAAGTATAAACCTGTAGGTAGAAGAAATGTTGGCAGGCCACGAATGAGATGGTCCGATCAATTTCCTTGAAGTCGGAACGGGCCACAAGGCTTATACCGTGATGATGAGTATGATGATGAAAACTACTTCCTCTCCAGTAGATCGGTTGCCAGTCTTCGCTCCTCTACTGGGACCATTTCCGGACCGCCAGCCTGAGACCTTTGGGTTCGGCTGCTGGGCCCGTTGCCGTACCGCAATAGGGGAGCGTGTTCGTTGTGTTGGTAATAGATAAAAGTTATAGTTTTCTTTGAGTTTCTGAGGATTTGTATCTGTTTAGAATGAATTTTTAGTTGCATGGATGGTATGTATTTTATATAAATTTTGATTTGCATTATATAACATGTAATTTATTATTTGCAGTATTTTGATATAATCCTGATATTACATTAAAACACCCTGAACCATTAGTTAAGATAGGAGACATTTAGAGGATGTGCTGGTTCAGTACATAAGTTGCCGCCGGACTTTAGATAGGTAGATTTAGCATTAGTTTCGTTTTTAAATAGCCGGATATCCGGTTAGTTGTTTACTCGATACCAGTAAAATATTAGTTTAGGTAGTTATGTTTTATTTCGTTAAATATTTTCGTAGATGAATATATTTTGTTTTACAACTAAAAAGAGGGATAAGAATTTTAAAAATTCGGTAAAAAGTTTTGTTTTTAAGGTAGTAGTATTATTATTGTATATTTATTTTTAGTGTTTTTCGTGCTTTTTTAATATTATATGTAAAATTATTTTGTAAAATTATATAAAGTTAAATAAATGTAAAAGTTTGGAATATTTATACCCTGGCTTAAGAGATTAGGTGCCAGGGTATAGTATTGCAGTTTATTTCATTATTTGTTCGTTGTCCTGGCCTGTCGGGGGAAGTCTCTATCCAAGTAAACTAAAGGGACCCTGCCCTCTGTACTGTCATTGCCGCCCTTGTCTCCTTCGCCTCATACTTCCTCCCTGGGTTGGGGCATAGGAACAATGGGCCTAGCATGGTGGCCTAGGTACCAAATCCCCTCCGTAATGAAATCCTAATCTTAATCCTACCCCACCTCCTTCGTTTTGTGTATATTTACCTTTCACTCATTCAAGTAACTAAGCATTAGAAAGGTTTCAGCACCATGATTGCGTCATAGCTCGCAGATAACAGGTGGAGGCAAATTCTCCTACCCCTCTTTTACATAAGCTTCTTTTTGTAGAAAACGGATGCCAACAAAGTACATGAAGATGGAGCATGGGAGGAAGATAACTTGGTGAAAAGAAAGACGAGGAATTTGACAAATCCAGGTAAACAATTGACATAAATACCAATGTGTCGTATCCACGCCTGCAAACATCATCAACTACTAAAGATCTATATTAAATTCTCCATATCTCTAGCACAATGAAAAAGTATTTTGTGTCTCTTTTTTAATCTGAAAGACGTGATGTCTTGCGTTAGTATATTAAAACTGAAAAATTATAAGAACATGCAATTAATCATTTTCGCATTGTAGTATATTAGCTTTGATTTGCTAATAAGTTGTTTACTGAGCGTACTTTATTATCTACATTGTACTTTGCCAATATGGGATTTCTAATATAAACACGACGGCATTAAAAATTGCAGATGGAAATGAAATTACAATTCTAGAGAAAACTAGAAAGGAATAAATTATTTACTATGTCATATGTCTGCTATTGCAGAATCTGACAGTTCCTTTAACATTCGATTTGAGTTAAGGTTCGCTAAATGTGATGGTCAATACCTTGCATTAGCAATTATATTGTTATAGAATTCATTCTAAACCAACCATTATATTCACAGACAGACGAAGTAAGTAATTCTGAGCCTAAAATCTCAATTTCTACATTCCCTTACTTAAAGACAGTTTATATAAATCAAGAAATCTGTACTCTTATTTGTCTCTTTTTGCTTAAATGTTATATTTACAAATTTTAAGCTTCATTTATGAACATACTGTGTATGTGTGTATGTGTGTATGCATGTATGTATGTAGGTATGTATGTATGTATGTATGTATGTATGTATGTATGTATGTATGTATGTATGTATGTATGTATGTATGTATGTATGTATGTATGTATGTATGTATGTATGTATGTATGTATGTATGTATGTATGTATGTATGTATGTATGTATGTATGTATGTATGTATGTATGTATGTATGTATGTATGTATGTATGTATGTATGTATGTATGTATGTATGTATGTATGTATGTATGTATGTATGTATGTATGTATGTATGTATGTATGTATGTATGTATGTATGTATGTATGTATGTATGTATGTATACCAACACTCCCCCATATGGCAACTACGGCCTTCGGGGTAATCTCGCCCCACCACGTGATGACCGTAGCCATTTCTCAGGTGGAGGCACGCAATGAAGATGGCGATGAGGCGAGGGGCCTACAGTTTATACTGTGGACTCCAAACCACGTTGGTCATAGGGGCACATCACATGAGCTAGACAGAGGCGAAGGCGTGGATAGGGCCGACTTAAAATCGCCAACCCCAGAGCCTGGAATCAAACTCGTGACCATTAGCACGAGAGTCGCGAACGAAACCGCTGCACTACCCCGGCTCCCTTTATGAACACACTTGTAAATGCTACAAAATTTCATGCTAAATATTTCAGATTATAAACTTAACTTTGTCAGAGGTTTTATGTCCCCTTCCTCACCAATGCTGGTGTTAGGAGTCCCTGGGGTCCCTCAGAGCGAGGGAGCTAAGGCATAATGGCCTGATAGATGGCATCAGGGTTGGAGGGTCGGCCCAACGCCAGAGATGAATGAATGATAGAGCAATTGGTGGAATGATGGTGGGGGAAACCGGAGGACCCGGAGGAAACCCACCCCAGCGCCATGTTGCCCACCACAAATCCCACTTTACGGTCACCTGGAATAGAACCCGGGCCGCCTAGGTGAGAGCCAAGCGGTCTAACCACTCAGCCATGGAGAAACAGTTTTGTACAATTTACAAACAAATATCTAGTGATTGCTTGAACTCGTATAGTTGCTGCAGTCATACTGTATGCAAATGTGGTGACAGTGAATTGCTGCTATATCCCTCTTTGCATAGGTATCCTTCCAGATGCTCTACCAGCGTAATATTTTAATAGTCAACTGAAAAATTCAATGCCATGACCGGGATTTCAACTACTGATCTCCCGTCTCCGTCCGGTCACTCTTAACCATTTAGCTACCATGACCAACGTGTCATCATGACTCTAAATTCTCCAACTGATTAAATATCCAATAACTAACCCAATAGTGCTAACTATAAAGCCTGGAACTTAAGTACTCAAAGAGTTAGTAAGTCGCCACAAAAGGTGTGTATCTCATTGCATATAAGGGGCCGTAGTGGTTTACCGGGAAACATATATACGAGTCAGTTGGAGAATTTAGTGTCATGAGGCACGTTGGCCATGGTACTCAATTGTTAAGAGCGACCGGACGGAGACCGCGAGATGCGTGGTTCAAATCCCGACTATGTCATTGAGTTTTTCAGTTTGACTCTATTTATTCAAATCTTAGCCTACACACGGTTAGTCTGGAAGCATGATTAAATTACCAACGTAATATGGGAGGGTAGGAGGGAGGCATGTGGTTGAAGTGGATGGTGTGACTGTTGGACTGAGTAACTGTTACCATACTTAGCTGACAGTGAATTCTACCAGTATGTCCGAGATATGTGGGGTCTTTAAAAAGTCACTTTGCTGTTAGTTTGCCGTACCGTGATACAGTTCTGTTGAATAGAACATTAGTAATTTTATTCATACTGTTATCAGAATTTGTAAAGTGCAAATTATGCCTGTATCAGTAAATGATAGAATAGAGCTGACACAATTGTATTATGAATGCAAAAGGTATTTCTCTCAAGGTATCAGAAAATTTAGAACTCTAAATTTAAGGGCAGACCCATGTTCCTTTCGTAATTATGGGATTTAATAAGAAAGTATGCGGAAACTGATTCAGTTGCTATTAAAGTGAAATCTGCAAGGGCTAAAGGTAATCAATGTCACTGTTGCTTAAGTGCTTAATGTAAATGATAAAGTAGGTCAAAATTATAATTATGGAATTAGTAGTGTTACACTGATATCGAACAACTTCCAATGATAATACCATAGTTTGGAGAATTCTAAGAAAATATTTTGGCCCATATATTTGTGTTCATATAAACTGAAATCTTTGTTTGTACTCAAAGTGATAAACGGGAGAGATATGATTTTGTTTTAATAATGATTGGTTGGACATTTTTTGACAAATGAATTTCTTTCTTCATGGTGGAATTAACACACACTATTGAAGAATTCAGTCAGAAAAATAACCTTACAATATTGATTCAATGAAGTGTTAATGATTTAAATGTGGTTATATGCCGTAGTTTCAATTCAAAATTCATTATTGCCCTTATTTCTTCGAAGACAACAGTGGAATAAGACAGTTACTCTAAACGGCGAGTCCTTGGCATGTTACAAAACTTCGTCATTCCTAGACTCATGAATTACGATATGGAAACCATTATCGTCATGCAAGAATGCGCTCCGCTCCATTATGTACACTCTTGCAAAACAATTAATTTCCAGATCTTAGTGACCGTGTCATTTGTAGACACTTTCCATTGAAGTGACCACCACGATCTCTAGATCTCAATGCGGTTGTGGGGTAAGAATGACTTTTCCTGACTCATCCAACTACCAGATAGCAACTGAAAGATTCTATATCGCAAGAATTGCTTATATTCCAGGACACACATTTGCAAAATGCTGCGCTGAAAGAATGGAGTGCGTAGAGCAAGCGAACGGAGGTCGTCTTTCCATTGTTTTATAAAACACCATTGTTTGTCCAGTATGTGACATTTGGAAGAATCTACAGTTCCTACCAAAAGTTTAAGGACACCCATTAAAATTGTCCAAACGGTTATTCTAAGGACACATAACGTAATACATTATTGCATATTTATTATCCATTTCTCCATAGTTACATAGCACTTAATATTTTATTGCTCCTCCTTTGACTTTTAAACACAGTTTCACTGTTTTGGGCCTTGTCCTACCACTTCGTCCCGTGTCTGAAGCTCGCCGATTTTCTTATATTTCCCTACTGTCTGTGCCACACAGGTTTTACTTATTCCCAATTGAGTTGCAATATTTCGGATGACTTGTCGCACTTGTGCATCCCAATTACTTGCCATTTTACATTCTCCTTTACACTTTTCTTTCCCATTTTTAGTTAACAGTCACTTTTCTCACCAGGATAAAGTGGCTGCTACTACACAACTGGATGTTGTGGCATGTATAACAAGCCAACCCAATGCCATTAAGTTTTTCACGGCTATAAACAAACACCATTCCAGCTACGTTGGTTCATTAATCATGCAATTGAATCCATTGCCAAAAATACTAATTTAAACACTATTTTTTGCAATTTCTTCCAAAGCTATAAGCATTATGGCAATTATAGATAAACAGTGTATGATAACAATGTCATACTTATAAACATTCCTCACATATGTGTCTTTCCCATCAGAAAAAATAGACATCCCTTGTATATGCATGGTCACATCTCCACAAAGATTTAAAAATAATTATTTTCCGTTGTTCTAAAACTGAAAAAACTCTTAACTCCTAAAGGAATAGTAATATTTACAGTTCGGCCGTTCTATCTCCGGCTCTGACATTTCTTGAGAGGGGGAAGCAGGCTGTTGCCAGTTCTTTAGCGGGTATTTCAAGCAGAGGAACAATGCGTATTTTAAATATTTCATGTATTTGCATATTTCACGAACCAGTAGTCATATTATTATAATAGCGATAATAATAGGACTTACGAACACTAAACATCGGAATTCACGCACGAAAAATATACCAAAGAAAGTTCATCAGCGCAAGCCGCTATTAGGCCACGTGGCTCAAACAAATTTAAGCTGGCAACACAGGGTAGGGTTCCAAAGCCACGCCTAGCACTGACAATGCTGATTGGCGCTAGCAGACAGTTTTAACTTCCTGACCACGACACCGGATGTAGAGACTCCCAGTACTACCAACAGATGCAGTTAGTGTGTGTGTGTGTGTGTGTGTGTGTGTGTGTGTGTGTGTGTGTGTGTGTGTGTGTGTGTGAAAGGTGTGAATGAAATATTCGAATAGAGTGGTATTGTAATAATTATCTTGCATTATGATGAAATTGTAAATTGTATTTCAGTGTTTTAAAGTTAATATAGTCCTATATTTTCATTCTAAAGATAATTTTGAGGATATGTTTTCAATTGCTCATTACTGTATGTTGGTACTATTAGGTTTCCCCTTCCACCTTTTACAGTCGCAAAACGTCAGAGCCGGAGATACAACGGCCGGACAGTACATACTTGTTTTTTAAAATGTACCCTTTAATAAGATAATGTTTTTGAAGAAACATAAGGCCGCTGGACAAAATAGTTTCAGGACAGAATGTATTTCTGTCAGGACAGAATGTATATGCAGGTGTCCTTAAACTTTTGGTAGGACCTATACATATATATCTAAACACATTATGAAAACGTAATGAAGCCGATCCCGTAGCTCAGTCGGTAGAGCACCAAACCTGATGTAAGGAGTACCGGGTTCGATTCCTGGCTGAGGGTGAGAATTTTTCTCCAACCAGATGATTTCGCATCTTCCCCAGAGTCTGGAAGTATTTAATGAAAGTGCCGTTCCAAAAGGAGAACGGCCGCCGATATGACCACTGCAGTTAAAGGCGGGAATGAAAAAAAAAGTAATAAAATTTTAATGTGGGAGGGAGACGATGGAGTTGGCGTGAATGGTACAATTGTTGGACTCTGTATAACTGTTACATTGACGCTATAGTATGTGGCCCACTGACAGTCAATTGCTGCCATATCTCAATGTGTGTATATGTATATGGGATGGATTCGGTACGGAGATACACACTTGGGTACTATTGTACCTATGTCCCCAAGTGGGTCCCCCCGGGAGAAATGATGAGGCGAGAGGAAACAGATGCCGGCCGTCTCAAGAAGCCACGACAATGCAGAGGGCAGGTTCCTTACAACTTCACCAGAATAACCGACACAGCACCGTGATCCGGAAACGGAGGAGGTTTTACCAAGAGCATATCATTCTACCATATAACGCCAAGACAGTCTTTCTGCCTTGAAAGGGATAATGCTACACGATAATGGAGATGAAATGGAGGGACAGGAAATTCGGGGTACGGTGACCCACGAAAATCACCGAAAATGCCCATAGCTCACATAGGTGGGCCATGGGAGTCAAACCCGGACGAAACTGACTAAGCCATCCAGCTCGGTTACCTGTATGCAGTACCAAAGATGGTGCAATTGCTGCCATATCTCTGTGTATATCTACCTGGATGCAGTACCGAAGCGTAACGAAGTTGGAGCATGTGACGGAGACGATGGGGTCGAAGCGGAAGGCTCAGAGTCCGTACGACTGCTGGACCTTGTGTAGCTGCTACTGCGGCCATAGTGTCTGCAATACGGCGACAATGAATTGCTGCCATATCTGTCAGCTGGAGGTTCTGGACTCGTATCCTTCTTCTGATACTTGTCTCTGAGATGGGCAAGACGGTCGCTGCTGGTGTCCCTGCTTTCCTTGTTCAGCGTCCCAGATGATGTTTTATCCTTGACACTGGAGCTCAGGTAACTGCTTCCGCTGCCAACTGCCTCTTTTGGTACTCGCCCAGCCGTATCCTTGTCCTAAACAAGCAGTGAGGTAAAGTTACAATGTAAACACGAACAGAGCAATACCGTTAGACAAAAGTTAGGATGTCTCAAACATGGTGCGTCTAATACAAACAAAATGTGACAGTGATTAACTAAATAAATTGCTGGAAATTTAACCTTTCAAATAACTAATTGAATGTAAAATATGTTAATTAAGAACTATCTTAATTTGATAATTACTCAACTTTCTTTTATCATTTAATTGCATTACATACTCAGCGTGTATTTAAAGGACATTAAGTCCACGGGTTGCTATATATACTCTTTTGTTTTTTTCAAGTATTAACTTGCACACTAAAAGAAAATGCCAAATTCCATAAAAAGATTTAACATCCATATTTCAGCGAAAAATAGATACTGTAGGGTCTCTCCTGAATTAAAGGCTCGGATTTTTTAGAGATAATTCCATGTGTGTACAGTATGCACTATATTTTAATAAAAAATGAAAGGCGAGATAAATTGGTACCAAAGTTGGTATTTGTACTTAAAAACAGGAGCTAATAACAGTGGAGCAATACAAATATCACAATAAAATATCATTTTCCTGGTAAAGTTAATTTGTGGTAGGGAAATTTAAAAATAATCTTTGTCTTGCATTCTTGGAATATTGACGCACTTAAATACAAAGTTTGAGTTATACCGTTCCTATATCTATGCATACACGAAATTTTTCCTGAAAATACTTTTGTTTAATTTCAACGACAACTAAGCCAAGAATGGCTAGCCGGTAGAGCACCGGCCTGTCGTGCTAGGGGTCCCGGGTTCGATTCCTGGCTGGGGGTGGGGATTTTTCTCCGACCAAGATAATTTCCCATCTTCCCATCTTCCATCTTACAGAGTCTGTAAGTATGAATGAGAGTGTGAATGCGTGTGTGATCTAATGCTTAAAGCCCAACGAATACAGTTAACACCTTCGATATGTTCCAAAGGAGAACGGCCGCCGATATGACCACTGGAGTTAAAGGCGGGGTATAAATGGAAGAGAAGAAAAATAAAAAAAAAGGAAGTATTTCGATAAAGTATCTATATAGAAGTTTGGATGGAATGCAATACTTCTTTTACTCATTGCATGAATTGATGTACTGTAGCGAATGTGAGTTTCTCTGTTAAGTCTTACACAAACAATGTTTACAAATGTATATTCTCCCATCTACTTCATATTATTCGACATGGACATTTGTAGACATAGCTTTATGACATTTTTACTTGTAGAAGTAGAGTAAGCTTAATGGATTGTCCATATTTTTAAGAGCTGTTCGCTATATGCTGGTTTGAAATTCAGTTCTATTTGTATGACTAGGAGGAATATGGCAAATGACTTCCCTTCTCAGAAATAGGAAATTGATTACAATAACAAGGAAGGAAAACGTTAACCCCACGAAAAAGTTATTTTACATAAGTCGTGATTTAACGAGATCTACATTGTTTGTCAGTAAAGTTTAGTCTACTTGTTAATGCTTACAAGTAACAATTTGCAAATTTGTAAATTTAGCAAACGTTATTCACAAGGGAACTATTATGTATTCACACCACTACGCGACTGAAAATTTGATGTTATAATACCTGCTGTATATAAACCATGTGTACCAAAAGTCTGCTACGGAGTACAACCGCAAGGTCTAAAACTGAAGCCTGAAATGTGCCATTTGCAAGTGGCTGCTGGACATCCTTCGTCAGTTCTGTGGCAGGTGTGGGGGACAGCGCTCCTTACGTATGTCATGTGTACGCCGCTGCCCTTCAGGGATAAACAATCTCCCCTCTACAACTGTGTTATTATGCCTATATGCTCCTACGTATTCTAGACTCATTTTTGGATACTTACAGCTATACTCCGCACACAGGCCCCAAATAGAGCAGAGATGATGCCATCAAACTCTCAAGCGAATACAGGTATCAGCATAGTGATAGTTCCCTTGTCAGAATGAAGAGAACTTCATGACTTTATTCTCAGAAAATTAAAGATACCTATTCTATTTGTCACACAAATATTTTGGCGCGCCTCTGTAGCATAACTGATGGCGCGTGTGTATCTCTCGTTCAGGTAGTCCCAAGTTCGAATCTCGGTCAGTGATAAGGATTTTTCCAGGGTTTTTCCTTATCCTGAAATGTGAATGCCGGGTAATGAAGCTCTAAAGATCGTGGGCTCCTTTGAGCATCATTTCATTCATTCATCGTCAGATATACATAACGTTAGAGGACGTAAACTAAATATAAATACACACATAGTCGTTAAAGCTGCCTGATATGCCAGGGATACTGCGTTCAAATATCTGCTGGGGTGGGAATTTTGTGGAATTCAGGATATTTAAAATAATCACACAACTTAAGTATGCAATTAAGAAAAGTATAAGTTACTTTTATCCTTAAGATCATACTGAAGGCCACTTAATGATTTAAGGAGGTTGAAAACCATATCAGAAAGTAGGTTTATCCGAGTGAGTAATGTGCCAATGGAACATTCTACCTGAACGACCACTTTCTGTTCGCATTTTGTTTTACTTCAGGCACTTGGCTGTCAAATGACATGACCAAAGGAATCTGAAGTGTTACCTTAATGCTAGAGCTCAAGTAACTGCTGCCTCCTCCACTGTCTTTATCTTTGAGGTAACTACTTCCTGAAGAGTAGCTGGAATTGAGATAGCTGGGTGTGGAACGATAACTGGAGCCCAGGTAGCTGCTGGTACCGCCTCCCGAACTGTACCGTCTTCCGCCGCCATCATACTGAAAGTACAACAATATTAGTAAAAAGTCACGTGTACAATATTGGAAAATTGGTAAAACAACATACGCAGGGTTCACTTTATTCTAGCGAGTGGAAGGTCAATATGAATGTGACCAACACTCGACCTATTACATCAATGTTCACTCTTCGAAATGTTTCATAGAGTCAGTAATTTTCATAGTGGTTTTCTTGGTTGGATACTTCATACATCCAGAGAAATAATTTGTATGTTTAATTAATTTATACACAATAAGAATACACTTTTTATACTTAAAATTGTATTTCATGTACGAGGGCTGTTCAATAAAGAATGATCATAATTTTTACGGTCATAATTTTTCGCACTAAAATTCAATCTTATTATATTCTGTTAGCTTAATGTAAAACAAACACGCTGTAGTAGCTTCATTGTTGGTACTCCTGGTTCCCGCCTGTGAGAACCAGGAAAGTTAAGTATCGCTTATAGCTGCAATGGAGGTAACGTGCAATTAAGGTTGATGTTAGATGAAGATCCGGAGTTTCTTTCAAATGTAATCACTGCTGATGAAACTTGGCTACATCATTTTGATCCTGAGAGCAAACAGCAAAGCTCAGTGTGGATGTCTCCTTCATCACAAACTCCCAAAAAGCAAAAGTGGTTGCTTCTGCTGGAAAAGTTATGGTCATCTCATTCTTTGATATTCATGGAATGGTTTATCAGCATGTTGTAGCTGCACACACATCAGTAACTGGACAATCTACAGGGATGTCCTGAAAACATTGCAAGTCCATATCAGGCGCCAAAGACCACATTTCCGTGAAGCAGGCTGGATGCTGCACCACGATAATGTGCGGCCAATGTTGTTGCTGAATATCTTGCAAAATTCAACGTGAAGTGCATCCCTTCTCCCTCCCTATAGTCCGGATTTAGCCCCATGTGACTTTTTTCTATTCCCTAACTTGAAGAAACGCCTTCGTGGGAGGCATTATCCATCATCAGAAGCAGTGGTGAAGGCTGCGGAGGTGATTTTGAAGGATCTCTCAAAAATGGTTTCAAGCATGTCTTTGAAGACTGGCAGAAACGCTGGGACAAGTGCATCGCATTCAGGGGAGACTATTTTGAGGAGGACCATCAAAATTATGAGGATGAGTAAAGATACGTTGTCAAAAAAAAAAAAAAAAATGTGATCATTCTTTATTGAACAGCCCTCGTATATTTTCCAATCAAAGTACTTCAAAATAAAATACATCTACTAATATGTGACATTACATGTGATAATTACGAGGAGGGTTCAATAAGCACCCGTGTTTCAAAATATATGGTATTTATGTGTTACCATCATGTACTGTCATTTGTTACAAGTTGTAAAAACAAATTTCATGCTGATTCATAAGTTAATTTGGTCTTTACAGACATTTCAATTAGTTGTTCAACGTGTTTTTGCCAAAATTAAAAAAATGCAGATCGTTCAGTGATTCTTACTTTTAGATGGGAAAATTTGTGAGCAAGTAAAAGCAAAACTGGATGCTGTTTATGGAAACCTTTCCTCTTCTATGACAACATATACTGGTATAACGAATTTAAACATGGTCGAACATCCGTTTTAGGCGAGGAGCTCCCAGCACGCCCTGCAGATGTGGTTACTGAGGCAGTCATTGAAGAAGTCCACGATATGATTCTCGCTGACCGCCGAACGAAAGTTCGAAAAGTGGCAGAGGCCATGGATGTATCGACGGGAACGGCAATTCATATTTTGCCCGATAAGTTGGAGATGAGAAAGCTTGGTGCCTGATGGGTGTCGCGTTTACTAACAGTGGACAGCAGGCGGATGTGGTTTTCAACTTCGGAGCTGTATTTGGAACAGTTTAAGCATACCTATGACTGAACATTTGAAATCCTGAATTAATATCGCTAGCATTTTAATATTTATACCACATATGAAACTCAGTGCAAATATGATACAGCCCAAATTTTATCAATTTTGTTTTGATAGTTCGGAAAATATGGTCAAATTTGTTTATTTTTAGTTACGTCACCTAAAAAGACCCCTGCAACAAAATAAATGAAATAGTAGTCTAATATTTTAACAACAAGCTCCCAATACATCCATTTTTTGAATTTGCTCTAGGTTTCTCTGTGTCTCAATAACTTTAGGTTCCAGAAATTTTTAAAGCTATGAATATGGCTTTTTTGCCCAAAATTTGAAATTTTTGTGTTTTGAAGTAAAGAAAGTGTGCTTAAGTGCATCTCACAATAAAACCCAGGGCAGTTTGTATTCAGTGTATTTCTGTGAACGTGTGTAACAGGTTTCATTAGTGTAACACTAAAACTGCGACTCAAGGAGCATCTTAAATTATGAAAAATGCTGAAATTTTCAATAGCGAGAAAACAAGAATAAAGAATTAGAATTCATATCCAACACTAGCATTCACGTAACTTTCAAACTAGATTAGAGCATTTAAAATGACTTTCGGATGCTGTTTAAGCATTCTTTGGATTCAGGAAGGCTTACACTATTTTATAGACTAAAAAGAGGAAAAGGTGATTATTTGAAAATGTTCGTGAAATTTCAGTCATACATATCCTTAAGCGAAATCCGAAGGACTTTCTACTGGAGTTGTCACTGTCGATGATACCTGAATTCATCATTATTCTCCGGAGCAACAATCAAATCAATGGGCTGCTTCGGTAAATCTGCTCCAAAGAAGGCAAAAACGGTCTCATCGGCCGGAAAAGGCACGGTGACGATTTTTTGGGATGCGAAGGGTGTCATACCCCTATACTTCTTGGAAAAAGGATTACTGGAGTATACAACAGTGAGTTATTGGACCAATTCGACAAGAAGTTGGAGGACACACGGCATCCCATATGGCAAAGAAGAAAGTTCTGTTTCACGACGGTAATGCCCCAGAAGTTGCTGCTGCCAAACTGTATGAATTGAGTTAGGAATTGCTGCACATCCCCCATATTCTCCTATTCCCAAAACTTTAAGAAATAGCTCGCTGGAAAAAAAAGAAAAGAGAGAGATCAAATGAGGAAGTCATCATGGAGACAGTAATTTTGGAGGGTTTAAAAAATTGCAGGAACGTTGGGAGGGAAAGATTTGTTGAAAGATAAATAAGTTTAGTTTGAAAAAAAAAAAAAAAAAAAAAAAAAAACGCGTGTTCGTTCTTAGCACAGGTACTTATTTCACCGCCCTCATAAATACACTATTAATGAATATCAGAGATATAATATTCCAAACCCAAGGATAATACTAATTTCCAATAAGACAATGAACAACCTGAGAAGATGACGTGGAGCCAGTGTCTGTTGATTTGCTACCAGCGCTGTATGAGGAACTTAATCCGCTCTTGTTCCAAGGCACCTGCAACAAAAATAAAAGAACATTGAACAAACACGTGTCCATTTATTCAGACACAATAAATATTACACTTTTTTCATACAGATGCATTAGCCTTTTAAAATCTTCACTAATACGTTTAAACTGCTTATGGCAAACTGGTTTATTATTGAATATTCATAGATTAGATGCGTGTGTTGTAGAACTGCTAATGTACTTTAGTACTCGTTTAATGACTAAAGCATTGCTTTAAGTCTGCGCGCGCATAAACAATTAACCACCACAATACAACATAGCGTAGGTGGTAACGTGTCTACCTACTCAAGAGGTCCAGAGTTCCAATCTCGGTCAAGGTGAGTTATCTGAATAAACCTTTTTCTGGGATTTTCCCTTATCCTGAAAGATGAATGTCTGGTAACTCTGAGCTCTATGGACCCTAAACTCATTTGAGTATCATTACGTTCATCGTTTGATATGACATAACGTTGGAGGACATAGGTCCGTCTCTGTGTCGCGGTGGTAGTGTCACTTTCAAGAGCTCCCTGGTTCTGTCGGTCAGCGTGATAAGGTTTTCCTTTAACCGAAAGGTTAACTCTAAGCTTCATGGACCATGGACTCATTTGAACATCATTTCATTCATCGTACGATATGACAACGTTGGAGGACGTTAATAAAAAAATTAAAAAGCTATTTTAATGCATTCTATTGATGCTCAGTTATGGAAACATTAATAGTGATAGAAGGATGATATTTTTACACTCACAAGGCTTTTTTCTGCACATCGTTTATTTTCGATATGTAGATATATAGTTTCCACAAGCGATCCTTGAAAATGCTTAATTTTTCTACCTAGTTCATATTAATCGAAATAAAGCTTTGTAGAAATATAATTCGAGGTGACATGGGGAACCGAATCGATAATGGACTATTGCAATGTGGATGCTATATGTTGGCCTTGAAATTTCATAGCCCTTCTACGACATTGAGGGAAACAACCCAATTGGGTTAAACATTGAATTTATGAACATTTTTCTGAAAATTCACAACAAATAGTAATGAATATAAATATGAAGAATGTGTCAATATATTGCTTATGGTTAATTTGGTATACAACATTATATAAAATTCCTTCCGAATAAGAACTTCAGATTATACCAGGTGGCCCAACTGCCCCGTCCTTCGTGTAAGTAGATGTCCCTGAGTGCGCTAACACATTTACAAAACCAAACGGGGAAATTCCAGTTAAACGGATGGCAATGGTGTGAGGGGACTACACAGGGTAGTTCAAATCTCGTAGCTACCTCTTATCTTTTGGATCAAAACCAAGTCCGCTCGTGTGCGTTTAACTGGAACTGCCCGATTCGTTCTACAACTCTTTTAACGCACGAAGCAATATCTGCTTACGTGAAAAACGGGGCAGTAGGGCAACCCGGAATATAAGATAATTTAATCAAAATTTTTAAAATTTAAACATTTTCTGTATAAGTGATAGTTCTGGGTTGGATGTATGTTCTGAAAAATCATGACGCATCCTTGGAAAAAAACAAGGTTTGGTCTTAACAAACTTTTTGTTTTTAAACTATGCTGTTTAGAGTCAGACAGGGAGACACATACATGAACCTTTTTCTACATTGCTTTATTTATTTAGGAAACCTTAGAAATTGATTACACTGGATGGCATCTCGGTATCGAAATCTTGGTTAGATAATTTCTCTGCTTGCTATAGGTAAGTTGTAGGAAAAATAAAATGAGTATAATTAAGATAAAAATCACACCATCTTTGGATAAAGGTATATTAGTCAACGTAGAGTAGACACAATAACTAAGGTGTTCAATACAGTAAAACGGTCGTCTACCCTGGTATAACATGCTAGCCTCCGATTCCGAGATCGTGAGTTCAAATCCGGCGGAGGGTAATACAGTTTTTCAGGGTTAAAAAAATACTTAGCAGGGTTTCCTGCGGAAAAGACGTAAAGCCGGTATCCCGTGTCGTGGATTATCAGAAACCTCAACTCTATTAAGAGACCTCTGAGCTAAATTGAACGGTCTTTCATGTCCAGTATAGAATGGAACTCCGAAAACCATAACAGTTTAAGGGCATATATGTATATATACATAATGTATAAAGTTCTATTTAATTTTCAGCAGCAAAGCAAAACGAGCTCTTGTTACCCGATTTGCTCCATCTGGGTTAGACAACTTACATATTGTGACTTTGTTCGTAGAATTAAAAGTCCAGTTTTCATAAAATCAAAATGCTCTTTATTTTAGTAGAAAGACGTTTTGTATTACGCATACAGGTTCTAAAAATGACGTGTCATACACACAGTAGTCTCTGGCTGCTTCACCACACATAAACAAACGAACAAAATCACTTGCGGTACACTTCAAAGGTCCACTACACAATTAACACTTCTCCACTTTCAACTCACAACTCTATAAACAACTGAACCTCTGCATTGACAGCCGTGTCACTTTTATATCTCCAGTCACTGTTTCTAGAAATTAGTGGAATGCTCCGTAACAATCAAGATGGCAAGAAAAAGACGAAACATCCAAATATCTGTCTCTTTATCTGTTTCGGCAACCTTTTATCTCCGCGCTACACTAATCTGTCTTTTACGCGCACGCCGGCCGCGCCCGCCGCAACAATGCCTCGCGACAGTATGAATTGATTCCTCCTGGATGGAAGCGTACTAACAACGAACTCTACTGCAGCCAATGAAGGATGCGATTCGATATCTCAGTGTACTAAAGATTTCAGTGCAATGAATAATAGTTTCTGAAACATGAACTTTAAAGTTAGTACATTTATCATTGGCGGGATAGCGTTTTCAGTGTGCTATTAAAATGAATGCCAAAAGAACAATTTATAGCATAAAATTCTGCATACATTTTAGAATATTGAATTTTTCAATGCGATTCTGCCTTTTTAACTTTAACCTGTACACAATATGTGTGGAAACAGAAGTAATTATCATTGATTAACGCACCAGTGTTTAAGAATCAAATCCAGAACATAAAGTACACGATTTCAAGTTGCTATTGGGTTAAGTTATCTCAAACAGAATTTGAGAACGCCTTTTGGTGTGCGGTGAAAATGTGAATGAGTTTAAAAATATAATGAAGTATCAGCATTTGCCATGATCGCTAAGTTGAACCGAGCAACGACATGAAATGCTGAACATACGTGGTTCAAATTCTGGCTATGTCATTTTAATTCTACTATTCCAATTGATAGATCAGTCTTCCATCCTTATTGTCTCAGAAACTGCTTCCTTTACATTGGCACAGAGTACTTCCTCGTCTGTCAAATAAAACCTAGTGTAAAAGCTTAAGAATGTTTGGCTCTGCAACTTGTTCTATTTTGTCCCAAGACTGATACATGCCAACTCTTGCTCCGTCGCTTCAAAGTCTTACTCACATATTGGTCATAAGTTGTAAAATTACTGTTATGATTCTGACAATGTTTTGTCATTTTGTTCTGCGAGACAGTCATGCTTGATTCACAGGTCCATGTGGAAGTGACTCACCTGTGCAGGTATTGGCTTCAGTGCCAAATGTAAAGCGGCCAATATCATTCATGACCTTAAGAAATTTTGTAAGAAAGCTTTGTGCAGCTCAGATTTTGGGGCTAGCTTTCTAATTAAGCTCCTCTATAGGATTCTACACCCAAAACATTTCGAATTTTACATTCTCATTTATGAAAAATGTACACTGATGTAGATAAAAGCGTCCGAATCCCATAGATCGTAATTTAGTTTCTACCTCCGTAAGGTTTCCACCTTGAGGTGAATTGGTTCTCTATATAACTAGTTGGAAAAACAATTTAGGAATACAAAACTTTATCAAAATTGTTTTGAAATGTAGGGTTGGTTAGCTACCGTCTCTACGAATTTCGCTACACAAGAAACTGCCCAATATAATTCGGATTTCTAAACGAACAGATGCATTTTCGCAACTGATTTATATATCTTTCATCAAATGAAGACAAAAGTTAAAGCTGCACTATTGTAGTGTAATAAAAATATTAACAGTAAGAAAATGGTAGTATACTGCGAAGATATACTGTGACTTTGTGGGTTCGTAGAATTAAAAGCCTTGTTTGAAGAAATTTAAACTGCTCTTTATATCAGTAAAACACACACTGTACATCCCTTCATGCTCTAAAACTGAGTGTCATACACAAAGTGGTATCTCGTTGCTTCACCACATGCAATCAAACGAAAGAATGCGCTTGCCGTATACTTCATCACTGTTTCTAGAAATTAGTGGAACGCTCGGTAACAATCTAGACGGCATTAGAAAAGACGAAACTTCCAGACATCTACCTGTCACTTTCTTTCTTTCGGCAAGCGTTTAGCTCCACGTTACACTATCTGTCTCTTTCGCACGCGCCAGCCGCGGCCCGCCACAAAACAATGCCTCGCGACAGTACGAACGAATGTGTTAAAATAACAAAAACTGAAACATCTTAACATTCACTTTATTTCTACGTTTTTATAGCTTACATTTTAGCTATACGCCAAAATATAATGGGATATAAAAAGAATATTGCCTTAAGGATATTTCGTTAGTGACAAATGTAGTTTGTAATGTTACCCTTCAGCAGTTCGGCCATATAATGGAAAGTACCCTGCCAACCCAGTGACTAGAATCATGCTTGAGGAACAAATGTAATCACATGCTGTGGATTACAACCACATTTGTCAATACCAACATAAAGAGCTGCACTTCTTCTTCTTCTTCTTCTTCTTCTTCTTCTTCTTCTTCTTCTTCTTCTTCTTCTTCTTCTTCTTCTTCTTCTTCTTCTTCTTCTTCTTCTTCTTCTTCTTCTTCTTCTTCTTCTTCTTCTTCTTCTTCTTCTTCTTCTTCTTCTTCTTCTTCTTCTTCTTCTTCTTCTTCTTCTTCTTCTTCTTCTTCTTCTTCTTCTTCTTCTTCTTCTTCTTCTTCTTCTTCTTCTTCTTCTTCTTCTTCTTCTTCTTCTTCTTCTTCTTCTTCTTCTTCTTCTTCTTCTTCTTCTTCTTCTTCTTCTTCTTCTTCTTCTTCTTCTTCTTCTTCTTCTTCTTCTTCTTCTTCTTCTTCTTCTTCTTCTTCTTCTTCTTCTTCTTCTTCTTCTTCTTCTTCTTCTTCTTCTTCTTCTTCTTCTTCTTCTTCTTCTTCTTCTTCTTCTTCTTCTTCTTCTTCTTCTTCTTCTTCTTCTTCTTCTTCTTCTTCTTCTTCTTCTTCTTCTTCTTCTTCTTCTTCTTCTTCTTCTTCTTCTTCTTCTTCTTCTTCTTCTTCTTCTTCTTCTTCTTCTTCTTCTTCTTCTTTTTCTTCTTCTTCTTCTTCTTCTCCTTCTTCTTTTCGTTTCACCCTCTTTGGGGTACGTTGAATCAATCATTTCCCTATCTGTTGTTCTTTTCTCAGTTCCCGGTATTTTTTCATTCTATCTGATCTTTTTTCCTTTCTTCTGCCAGATAATGGGTTTGGATTATAATTTAGATTTAACTTTGAACCGTATATTTTCGATTTTAGTTATTACTTTCTCTGTCCCGTCAAGTAATGAATTTTCTGTGATTTTTAATTCTGCTAAGTATTTTTCAGTTTCTTTAAACCGGTTAGGCTTTTACGATTACGGAAGAAATTAATTATATGTTTGGTTAATCTGCTAGAGTTCATTCTGAGAAGATGGTTATATATATATATATATATATATATATATATATATATATATATATATATATATCCTACTTTTTCACATAACATCTCAGAGTTTTTAAATTTTCTTGTATACTATTTTATTATCTTGAAATTTTGGTCCTATGATCTTTCTTAATATTTTCCGTTCCTTTAATTCGAGCCTCTCTATCTGACCCTTGAAATTCATGTTGAATATTTCTGATGCGTACAGAGCTTCTGGTTTAATCACTGTCTTATAATGTTTAATTTTGGATCCTCGTGAGCTGCACTTGATTATGGACTATTCTTACCCTCCTAAAGAAATGCAAACGTTATGTTATCCTGTGTATTTCTTTTTTATTTTAAAAAAATTACGACACGTTTTAACTTTTCAAAAAGAAATACTTGGCTTTCAATGTGTATGTGTGTTTAACGCCCGCGTTTACTACGTGCGGCACCGCAGGCGGTTACACGATGACATATCAAATGAAGATGGAGCACCGGTGGAATGAGATGGCGGGGGAAACCGGGGTTCTCAGAGAAAACCCGCCACTGCGCCGTGTTGTCCACCACAAATCTCACTTTGCGGTCGTCTGGGATAGAATTCGGGCCACCTTGTTGAGAGTCGAGTGGTCTGACTACTCAGCCACGCCGCGGCCACAGGGCTTTAAAAAGCAAAAGTAAATTTGTATGCCTTTTACATTTATATAACTTTTTAAGCCCAACATCCTTAATTAATATCTAAAAACTATTCTTTTAAAAGATGGTTTTCTGCTTATTTCACTTAGAAAAGTAGATAAAATCATGCAAATGAACACAAGATTCGTTAAGATAATGATCAACGAACTACGAATTTCAGATCTTAATTATTTGCTGTTTATGCTATGCTATGAAGTAATATACAGAGTTTAAAATCTCCAATGGTTACAGTTTTCGATAGTGATTGTTGTCGGATGGTTGTAAAATACAGTAACACTAATGTCCGATTTCACCAACAGATGTTGAGACTTAACATAAGTTTAGCAACAGTTAAAACAAAAATTGCATTTCACCAACAAGTGTTCTTAACACTCGTGTTAAATCTCTTGTTAAACTAACAATCTAAATTTCTGATGTTAAGCCCTTAACAATTGTAAATAGTCAAGATGGCGGGTATGAACGCAGCTGTTGATGTCGATTTGTTATATTTAAGACCATCTAAAAGGCATTCGTAATACAGTACGGCCTATGAGGAGAAATTATTTTTAGGAGCTTTCATATGAAAATTTTCTACAGAGGTATAGACTGTCGAAACAAGTTGTTATGAAGGTTAATGCGGAAATACAAAAGAGGTTAAAACATGCATTGAAAGGAATATGCCGATCTCGCCTTTGCTTCAAGTATTAATAACTTTGCTATTTTATAATTCACTGAATTATGTGGATAATACACTGTTCCCCACCCGTCTTGAAATTTCAAGTCACTTGTCACTTCTGTCATTCGCTCCTCGTTTTAAATTTACGTAATAATGAGTTAGAACATGCATCGAAAGGAATATGCCGATCTCGCCTTTGCTTCAAGTATTAATAACTTTGTTATTTTATAATTCACTAAATTATGTCGATAATACACTGTCCACCTCACGTCTTGAAACGTTCAAGTCACTTGTCCTTCGCACCTCGTTTTAAATTTACGTAATACTGACGAAATTGTTTCATGCCTCTAGTAGTGACACATGCATCTTAATTAAATTCGTTTTCAATATTTTCCCACGTGACATCTTTCTCTTTTACATGCACCGCATCCGTCCTCTTATTTTCCATGATACCCTTACACTTCGTCACCAATTCAATTAACAATTCTTTCTCCATCGATGAGAAATTTGTCTCACGGCTTTTGTTTACGATTTTGTTCACCCGCCATTTTTTCAGCTGTGTGAGACGAAAATGAAAACAAAAGCGCACCGCAGTACGTTCAAAAACTGATACGACTCATTCATAGCCTTCTCTAACTGTAATATTTACAAGTTTAACACGTGTTTGTTAACATTTTCAGAAAACAGATTGGTGGAATGCAAGAAATTTAACAGTAGTGTTAGCGCATGTGTTATAGTAGTGTTATTGCATTACATTTGTTAACGTCGATTTTAACATCTGTTGGTGAAATCGGGCATAAGTGTTTGTACTTTTAGCAAGAGACGTCCAAATGATTTTAACTCATTTCAAAACATCCATTATTTTTGCAGTCTTGTCTGTACAGTACCTCGGAGTTTATTATCAACTGCTAAAGTTTTCGCCAATGCTGCCCGGCCTCTCATTACTAGAGACGTTTTCTCCTTCCTTTAGTTTGCAGGCCAATGTCATTTATTTTTATCGCTACCACCAGACTTTGGTGCACCCGCAGGTCTTCAAACAGCTCGGCTATTAAATCAGATTTATGTGAACCAAGTTTTGCCAGAAAAACGCCTTGAAAATTGCCGTACTAAGTTCACGCATTGCCAGCTGGATATGATTTTTCTTATAGATATTTCCAGCCCTGATGTAAAATACTTTTGTTTTGTTTAGGTTCCTTACTTTAGAATTGAGCACGTTTTAGACAAAGTTTGCGTGTTTAGACGATACATTAGATGAGATTGATGCTGACTCTGAATATGTATTTCGAAAATAGTAAAATACCTTCTCTCCCATTTAGGTACAGATGCACACCCTAGCCGTCCTATAAGAAGGACAAATAACCTGAACTCTCTACCAATGACAAATTCAAATAAATTCTTGTATATTATTGCGTATAAGATAGGATACGATAGCTTCTTCTGGGGCGTATTCGGCACAGCGACTAGTCTTGATCTATCATGCGTATGCCTCAAATAGGACATCCCAGGGAGGAAGGATGAGGCGAGAGGAGACAAGAGGTTAGCCGAACCAAGGAGTCACGGCAGTGCAGAGGACAGCATATAGTCGCGCTGCTTGAACCGTTACCATGGCTTTATCTTTGTTAATAGAAACCTCTCAGATAAGGAACTGATTATTCTTGTAAGAGCGAGAGGGGAACTGCTGCGCTGCCCGTCCTGTGCTAAACACCAATGAACACATCACTTCAGCCAATGGAATTCGCAGGAATCACAAATATAAGATAGAGGTTCATTCCACGTGGAGTAATCAGTTCTATATCTGAGGCGTATCTATTACCAAAGATAAATCCATGGTAACGGTTCGAGCAGCACGACAATACCTACTCTTGACCAGTTGGAAACTTCTCGGTAGGCCAGTACAGCCGACAACCCACCCACCTTGGTCCTGAAGATGCCCACCAGGTCGACTCGGACACCGGAGGAGAAAAGCGTTTAAAAGGGACATAACATCCTGCCATGCAGCGACTAGATTCCCGCCGACACATTCTACCCAGAAAGAGATCACCAGATGAGAGACGATATGAAATGATAATGGAGATGAAATGGAGGGACAGGAAATTTAGGGGATATAATTAACCTACCCAGCATTCACCTGGCGACCTGGGAAAACCCCGAAAAAACCCACGAGTCAAGCAGGTCGGCCACGGGAATCGAACCCGGACCTTCCAAATGCGCTGCTATTGATATACATGAAGTGGGACACTTCCCACACAGTGGGAGAGCTTTTACGGCTATCAGCCTCAAGAGGAAAGGAAGAAGTCACTCACAGGAGGCCACAGGTCACAGAGATACGCGGAAGTTTCTTACCATTGCAGGTTCTAAGACCCATGCCACTATTGAAGCTACCTAGAGAGGGTAATGAACAACCTGTCAACCAAACCAAACTGATCTGTCCGGCGCCCGCCTCGGTAGCATAGATGGTAGCGTGTCTGCCTTACGTTCAAGAGGTCCGAGTTCGAATCTCGGTCAGGATGAGTTACCTGGATAAGGTTTTCTCCGGGGGTTTCCCATTAAAGAAGAATGTCGGTTAACTCCAAGTTCTATGGACCCCGGGCTCATTTGAGCATCATTTCACCCACTTCATTCATCGTCCGATATGACTTGACGTTGGTGGACGTAAATTACACACATAAAAAGGATATATCCGGTACCGCCTTTCTTACACTGGATACCCAGAAGCACATGAGAAGTAAAGGAATGAAGGTAAATTATGGAAAGGAAATGTTGGTGAATAGGAAGCACTTCTAATATTCCCTTAAGGACCAAGAAAAACAGGAAAAGCCCAAGGGGAGTAGGCAGTCGACGGGATTTAAACCCGAAATTTTCCGAATTCGAGCCTCACATGATAGCGCAAAGCCATTTCGCAGGTACCTACTAGAGCCAAGCCTTTCAAATAGCACCGAATATTTCCAAAAAAATCACCATCACAAACTACGCTTTGAACGGAAAATGATTCGTTACTCTTTACTTTCTGAAAATGGTGCTAACTTTTTCAATTATAAGAAATATATTTGCATGAAAATTAGTAAATAAACTGAATTTTCCTGATGGGGGGGGGGGGTCCTCGTAAAGTCCATTTTGAGTGGAATTTGTATAATTCTGTATAACTGGTAAGACGCAAGGGATAGAAAACAACTTACTGTATACAAATAAATATGCCATTAAATTACAGAATTTATCTAAATAAAATTTGTAGTGCACACTTTTAGCATTCAACACTTCATTTTTCTATCAGATTTTTCTTGCTATATTGGTATTTCAAAGCCAGCATATCTGTAAATTACTCGCTTTTTAAACATAGGTTAATGCTTAGCTCAGTTAAATTGAAACAGAAGTGTACTTTAGAAAGAACAGTTTATAGAATAGAGAAAACAATTCCAGAGTTACACTTGCACGACTTCCTCTACTCACTCTCACACATAGTTCATGTTGCAGAAATATCTTGCCTTGTAAGTACAATGGAAATAGGAATACAGTAGTATTAGGAGCTGATGGCTCTGGAATTCCGTTCTCTTTATATGGCCAAGGGATAAAACAATGTAAAAAATCAATAACCTTTTACCATTTGAGAAAGTTTAAGTACTGGAACATTTAAATACATAAATATGAATAATTCGGAAATTTTAACTTTATAAATACAATTATTTCAAATAAATGATTGACTTTAACATCTAATGTTCAGTAATATTTTGTCTATCTCTTACAGTATACTAGTAAGAAGGAAACTTTAGAAACCATTCCCAGAAAATTCAATATGTACTTTTCATTTAGCATGAAAATATCTTATATACGTTAATTAAATAAAACTCGTTAGCGTCATGTACTGAAAATAAAATTTTTCAACATTTTCTATGTAGTGCTCACTTTAGAATTGGGAGATCTTTAATAATTTTGCATTTTATCCTTCAGAGACGCTAAAGTTAAACACCAAACCGACCTGTCGTTTTTTAGTTAAGCTGTTTATACATGCATATTTACCTTAAAAGGATTTGTTTTTTAAATTCAGAGCGTCAAAACCTATATTCTTTGAAATCTCGTGTCGAAAGTTTTGGTGAAATACAAAACACCCTTAGTTTGCGTAAGTACTTAATAGAAAAAAATAATAAGGGATAAATAAGAATTATTTTAATTGAATACTTATTTACACTCTAAGTAATGGAAATGCTAATACAGATAAAACAACAAAGCAAGCCTTTACAATAACAACCTAGTGCTTAACCTACACATAAAATCTAATATTCATCATCATCGTCGTCGTCGTTGTCATCATCATCATCATCATCATCATCATCATTGTACAAACAAGGTTCAGACCAGGAGTAATCTGTTTCAACTCCAAACTAAAATTGTTCTATCCATCTTCTAGTAGATCTTCCTCGACTTCATTGTCCTCTTGGCCTGTAACTTTAATACTCTCTAGGGAGGCCTATTTTGCAGATATGGTTGTACAATCTTTCCCTGTACACTGCTATTTTGTCTGTTAGTTTAAATATCCCCAACTATTCTAAGATATCTACACTCTTCTGTTTATTCATTAAAGTAAAACCCTCGGGAATTTCATTTTCGCATCTTCTAACCGCAAGTCCAACACTCACACTCGTAAAATAGAGCTGGAACTGCTAAAATTCTGTCAAATTTCAATAGAGTTTCTTTGAGAACTTTCTTTGATAAACTTTTTCAAATTGTTCCATATATGAGTTGAAATAAGTTAAGTTTTTCATTTATGTCTTTCGTTTTATCCTTCCCAATACCGAGCGGGATGGCTCAGGAGGTTTCGTCTGTGGCCCGCATTCGGGAGGCCCAGTTCGATTCCCGTGGCCGACCTTCCTGACCCATGATCTTTTCGAGGGGTTTCCGGATTTCTAGGCGAATGCTGGGTAGATTAATTACATCCTCCGAATTTCTTGTCCCTCCATTATCATTTCACATCATCTCTGATCTGGTGGTCTCTTTCAGGGTAAAAGTGTCGGCAGTTGTCTCGGCGGTGCATGGCGGGATGATATGCTCTGAAGTAAACTACTTCCTCCTCCGGTAGGTCGGTTGCCGGTCTTCGCGCCTCTGCTGGGGCCATTTCGGGACAGGCAGCCAGGGACCTTTGGAGCTCGGCTGCTGGGCTCGTTGCCGCAGTAGGGGAGCGTGTCCGTTGTCCTGGCTTGTAGGGAGAAGTCTCTACCTAGGTAAACTGTAGGGACCCTGCCCTCTGCACTCTCGTGGCTCCTTGGGACGGCCACCCTCCGTCTCCTCTCGCCTCATCCTTACTCCCGGAGGTGTCTCACTTGGGGCTTAGGTACAATGAGCCCAGCATTGTGGCCTATGTACCGAATCCCCTCCGTAGTGAAATCCTAATCCTATCCTTCCCAATGAAAACTCCTAAATACTCTTAAAATCCATAACTTGTTCTATAGGTACCTAAATTATCAATCACAATTTTAGCTCTGACAGGGTCTTTTCCATAAAATGTCATTAATTTTTTTCAGCTGACATGTTCAAATTGTATTCAGTTGCCACTATACTTAAATTGTAAATAGCTCTTTTAATTTGTATTCCGTAGATGCTATTAACTGCTTGGTCGCCTGAAAAAAAAAACTAAAGTGTCCATGTTTATATGTGTGTTATTCATTTTAAAGTTTATAGTATAAAGTAGTTTTCTATTTACAAATGATATCGATTAAATAAATATTAAATCCTGCGGGTGTAAGTGGGCACCCTTGTCGCACAATTTCATTTATTTCGATGTCATCTTCCGAGAGTTTATTTCCACTGTTTTCTAATATTATGCAATCTATATCTCTATCTTCCTTATACCAGGCTTGGATAATTATCTGTATAATGAAATTTCCCTTTACTTTTCCCAATTTTCTCCATCACTTTATACGGTGACGCCGTGGCTCAGTGGTTAGACCGCTTGGCTCTCACCAAGGCGGCCCGGGTTCGATCCCAGGCGACCGCAAAGTGAGATTTGTGGTGGACAACACGGCTTTGGGGCGGGTTTTCTCCGGGATCTCCGGTTTCCCCCGCCATCGCATTCCACCGGTGCTCCATCTCCATCTCATATAGCATCAGTGTCATGGCCTGCGGTGCCGTATGTAGTAAAAGCGGGCGCTAAACACTACACATTTCACATTTCCATCACTTTATTCCTGCTTTTTCTCTAAGTAGTTAGAATCTTAAATGCCATAAATTATTTCTATAGATTGATTGTTCCATTTTATTTCCCCAATACCCGCCCTTCATCTCCTGACGCCATACGCTAATAAATAAATAAATATCCCTTTAAACTGCCAATATATAATGCAGCCTTTCTCATCTTTCTCTATCGAACCTTTAAAAAATAATACTGATGTATAAAATCCTTTCCTCCAAATTTATCAGATTCACCATTTTTCTCCCTACCCTTATATATTTAATTGTTATACATAGTTTTAAATAATTATTTTCTTTAAAAATAAACCAAATCCCAAACTATCAGTATTTTCAACCCTTTGCCAATCTTCCTTCCAAAACTCTATTTTAATTTGTACTCCAACTTCACCCATCCATCTGTTACACTGACAGTGACTAGGAAAAGCTATATGAATGAAACTTCAAATTTTTCATTGCGGCTGTTTTGTTGTTTACTGCTTTTAGTCGAGGCATTTAACGCTTTTGCTGTGTGTATTGTGGTAGGTGGTGGTATATCGCCAACACACCACGCTATTCACATATCGCGCAGCAATTTGCGCCAAGAGAAAAAGATGACAGTAGAGGACGCCTACCGACGTCATTAGCCAGTTTTCCCGCCAACTGCAGTGTCAGCTGTCGCGGTCCTTACGCCGAAATATGTTGTACTCAGGGCTAATGAAATACCTGGAAACTCGCCACAGAAAATGTGTGTTTGCTCTTCCTTTACAAACCTTGACATTTCCAATTGAAGTGAACTTACCAACTTGATCTCAACCCATTAAACCTTCCACAGTTCATGGAAGTTCGCGTCAACAGCCGTCCTAAATACTTCCAGGATGATGAAGTGGATGTTTCCAAACTTTGTTTAGGAAGGAGTCCAATAAATTAGTTCGGAGGTGAGCACAAGTATTCCCCTGCACATTGTGATACGCAGTCCGCCTGACAGCAACAAGGATTGCTCGCAGACAGTGACCAAAATCTACGTGACACAAGTTGTACTTAAGTTATACAGAAGAGGAACTGAGACAATTCACAGAAAATTCAAGATACATTTCCACTTCTCGTGAAAATATCTTCTACTCGTGAAACTTTAATCCACATCCTTATATTCATTCTGAAAATCTAAAAGTTCAAAAATGTTTCGTGAAAGTCCACTTTGGGAAGGGGGAGCTTTTTTAAATCTTCGTGTTGCATCCGTGGAAAACGCTCAACTTCAATAGAAAGTTTTATTTAAACGAAATTTTGCTTTTGTTTCGTGTTATTCAGAGACAGAGAGATCATACAAAGCTTTTTTCTAAAAATACCTTTTTTTATTTAGGAATTCTCAAAACATGCATTTTCCATAGAATCTTGATACAGAATTTCTGGATGGGATACATAATCTATATTTGTGTACGTAGTAAAGAAAGTAAACATATATATAGATGCTTAACACTTGTTGATCTCTGACATTTTTTCTGTATTTGTTTAGTAAGAGAGAAGCGGTACATGAGTAAACACACTCCATAATGCAGACATGCTCTGATCCCTGTGCCTTCAGCCACATCCTCATAGAAGATTTCTTCGTTGGGAAGTCACTTGTAGGGAAACTTTTCAATTTGCGTGGTAAAATTTCTAATTCATCAAAATTATTATTGTATTTATTTAGTAATTTTAAGCTCCTTTTTTTTTTTTTTTTTTTTTTTGCTTATGTCAGTGATCGGTTTTAAAGATCTTGTTGTCCGATATGCGTTCAAGCTATACCTGCTATTTTATTTTCAGGACTGGGACCAGATAGAAATTTCTGTTCTTTTAAAATACACATGGACTCTTTGTGAATGCGTGACAGAGATGGCAGCACTATATCGTGCATAGAACTCTAGTGGCAGCGACGACAGTTAGTGCTCTTTTGATACTTAAAATGGCGACGTTTTCATTGCAAGAACAGCGTGTAATCATTCGTTTTATCCATTTTAGTGGCGTGACACATTGAAATTCATCACCAGTTGAGTGAGGGATGTGGTGATGGTGCCATGAATGATCATCCTTGAGGTCATCCGTCAGCATTCGTGGCACCCACCTGGAAGACATTTTCGCATTTTCAGATCTTCATACAGGATTGTATGGAGGCGATGTCTGCAACGATCAATGGATGATCCTCCAAAACAATGTTCTCCACTCGCTGGATCATGTCGTCAGACCGGCTGGTGCGAGACCGTGACTGTCTTGGTTTCTTGTCACACGATGTTCTGCCTTCATTGAATTGTCGTACCCAGGAAGGCACATTAGAGACATCTAAGTATCATTCCTGCCGCAAACTTCTACATAATATTGTTATGAAAGCTTATTTTTCTACCTATCGTGATAAATCTTTGCAAAACCAGTTGCGGACATTCTCAAACATAAAAACACCAGGTATTTATGCTTTCATGGAATCAGGGGACATCAAACATGTGATCTTTTGGTGCGTTCTACTGGTAACGTAGTAAAGGAAGTAACAATACGAGGGTGGTCTGAAAGGTTTCCGACCTCAACATGAAGATGGCAGCACTCGCAAATAAAAGCTAGTGCATTTCGTTTTTCAAATGTTGACAGTTACGCACTAAAGTTTCAGCCATTTTGGACACTCAGTTGTTATGTAACACTCGTTTGAGTGAGTTGATGTGAATGTTTTTATGAAAATGAACACAATTCGATATCAGTCATTAAATATTTATTTTTGAAAGGCAATGCGCCTACGCAAATCAAAGATGATTTGGATTCTGTGTATGCGACCTCTGCACCATCATTTACAAAAGTGAAATTTTGGGCAGCTGAATTTAAACGTGGCCGTAAGAGCTTGGGAGACGATGAACGTTCGGGACGTCCAAAAAGTGCAACTACCAACGAAAACTTCGCCAAAGCTCACTAAAGGGTGCCAGACGACTGCCGAATTAACGTGAGAGAGATAGCAGACGCTATGAAAATATCAAAAGAACGTGTTTGTCACATATTAAATCAACATTTAGACATGAGAAAGCTGTCCGCGCGTTGGGTGCCGCGTTCGCTCACGTTAAGACGAAAAACGAGTTCGAATGAACATTTCCAACGCTCTTTTAGGACAGTTTAGGCGCAATAAACCTGAGTTTTGGCGCCGATTAATTACTGTAGATGAAACTTGGATACAACATTAGACGCCCTAAACAAAAATACAGCTCAAACAGTGGACTGCAAAGAGGGAATCGGCACAAAAAAGCAAAAACTGTTTTTTTTTCGGCTGGGAAAGTGATGGCGACTTTTTTTGGGATGGTCATGGAGTTATTTTAATCAATTATTTTCAAAAAGGAAAAACCATTACAGGAGCATACTACGCATCCATTTGCACAAAAAGAAAATCGTGTTTCACCAAGACTGTCTCACACCTGAGCGGTTGCAATGGCGAAAATCCATGAATTACGGTTTGAACTGCTTGACCATCTGCCTCAGTTACCAGATCTAGCCCCAAGCGACTTCTTTTTGTTTCCTCATCTGAAAATTGCGCTTGGAGGTCAGAGATTTTCGTCAAATGAAGAGGCAATCACCTTCGTGAACAATTATTGTGCACAGAAAAACGCCGAGTACTATTTGGACGGGTTACAGAGTTGGGAGCATCGCTGGGAGAAGTGCGTAGAGTTACAAGGAGATTATGTTGGGGGAAAAAAACTGAAAAAATGTCTTGTGTCTTTATTAGGTCGGAAACTTTTCAGACCACCCTCATACATCACCAACCTCTACGTTCAGTGTAGTAGTCAAGGTTCAATTGTATTGTTTATTGTAATTTTTTAATCAACAGCGCAGTTCTTTTATATTCTTTACGTAGCAGCAGTAATTAATTTACGCTATATTTAACAATTCTAATACGAGGAGGCCTAACATCGGAAATACGAGAAAGAAATATTGCCCTTTTTTTTCTTTTACAAATTTTCTACGTTCCACTTATATTGTAATGCACTAAAGTTATAACTTCATTAAGGTCTGAAGCAGAAATGTCTAAAATAAAACAACTAGAAGGAAAAAAGGCAGCTGTGTAAAACGTTTACCGAATGAACGACTGTGTCACGCAAAGCTCGCAAAACTGGACTATGAATAGACAGTAAAAATAGAAATGCTTCCTGCTCCTCCAGCTATTGTGTTATTTAATGAGTACTTCTGCTGTAGAGATGTCTTAACAACTCTACCTTTCTGAAAGAGAAACGTTATTCCACATTTACAGTACACTGGTTCGCCAATAACAAATGAAGAATAAGATGCTATCGGCTGCTATAACTAAATCCGCTGATAGAAGCCAATAATTTATTTTTAACTTCTCTACCAGCTACTTATTTAAGATAAGATGCATACCATAATTTTACAAGAAATACCAGGAACCTCAACCAAAAAATGTAATTTTTAGAAGAATAGTCTCTTAATATCACTTGTGAACAGCTTAACTGAAAAACGAATAGTGAGATGAATATCAAACTTATCGTATAAGTTACCACCTTCTAAAAATAAAAATGAAAATCCAAAGTCCAAACAACTCTTGGAAAAATTGGATAGGTGGAGTCAGATTGAACAATTCAATCACATAGCTGGGATTTGAACCACGGATCTCCCGGTCAATTAACCTCACAGTGGTTTAACTATGATATTATTACTTCAAAACATATTTCCTTGGCTACATAAATGCAAAAATATAGTTATTCTTCCAGACTCAAAGGCTACTAAACAGCAATAATAACACTCTCTAAAATGGAACAAATTAAAGAAACTGAAGAGATGATTCAACAAATTGGTGAATTAGGGGAAAAAATGTATTACAATGGATTCCATCTCATTGTGGAGTAGATGGAAATGTAAAAGGAGACCTTTTGGCAAAGAATAGAACCAAAATTAAGCAAAAAACTGTTGTAAATTGTCCTTATGAATCAATCAAACTCATTGTTAAAAGAAAAATATATAAACAATATATAAATAAAATAACACAAGAAAATAAAAACACAAAATGGCTACAAATTGTACAAAACCTTACAATAATTCCAAAACTACCAAGAAAATCAGCTGTTGCCATCTTTCGTCTCATAACTGGACATGATTGTCTGAATATGTTAACCAGGAACAAACTTTCTCTTACTAAAGCCTAGTCCCTTGCAAAACACATTCACAAATTAAGGGAGCAATTTGATCTTTATAGGATTGGACTTTCAAGTTCACCACTCTGCCTACTGTGTACCAGAGAAGAAATTATGAATATGGAATATCTAGAATCATGCCAAGCTTTGAAGACGTATCCCAATATTGTCACCAAATACTGGGAGGCTAGAACGAGAATGACTTGGTTGTCAATTCTCACACACACACACACACACACACACACACACACACACACACACACACACACACACACACACACACACACACACACACACACACACACACACACACACATACACACACATACACACACATACACACACATACTCACACACACAAACCAACAAACAAAAGAACAAACGTTCAGTTAAAGAATTAACTGTGTTGTTTAAATTGGGGAAAACTCAGATTTATAGTACTTTGAACAAATAAAAATTAAAGGCGAGTAGTTAAAGGGAACAGCAGGGCATAGAGAACGCATCACAAAATCCACAGAATATGACGAGCTGAACCGTTCTGTGTTTCAGTGGTTTGGTAGTACGAGAGCTAATTCCCATTTCTGGAGCATTGCTTCAGACTCAACCTTTAGAGATAGCAGATCTTTCAATGGATGACTCGAGAGTTTCAAACATCGCCATAATATTGTTTTGAATGTTTTGTGTAGTGAAGCAAATGATGTGGATGTGCAGATAATTGCAGATTGGAAAGGAAAAATTGAAAACAGACAGAGAAACTAGGCGATAAACCACAATTATTGTATGTAATTTTAGTTAATTGATGGAAATTAATAATTTCTTCACACTAGCCGTATATAGGCTGAGGTTTTTGATAGAGTCAACATGCCATGGCCGGGATTTGAACCACGGATCTGCTGGCTTCCGTCCAGGCGCTCTAACCCATTGAGCTACCATGGCCAACGTGCCGTCCTGATATTAAATTCTCCAATTGACTCATATTTTCCCGATAAACCACTAGGGGGCCTCGCATCCGAGATACACCATTTGTGGCGACTTACTATCGTAAGTACTTAGGTCCCAGGCTTTATCATTCAGGTTTAATCATTTCTTCACACTAGCCATATATAGGCTAAGGTTTTTGATAGCTGGCCAACATGAAAAATTGAATGCCATGGCCGGGATTTGAACCACGGATCTACTGGTTTCCGTCCAGTCGCTCTAACCCATTGAGCTAGCATGGCCAACGTGCCGTCTTGACATTAAATTCTCCATTTGACTCATATATTTCCCCGGTAGACCACTAGGGGCTCTCGCATCCGAGATACACCGTTTGTGGCGACTTACTATCGTAAGTACTTGAGTTACAGGTTTCATCATTTAACTCATATTATTTTAGTTAATTGATGGAAATTAATCATTTCTTCACACTAGCCGTATATAGGCTAAGGGTTTTGATAGATAGAGTCAACATGAAAAATTCAATGCCATGGCCGGGATTTGAACCACGGATCTAACCCATTGACTGGACGGAAACCAGGAGATCCGTGGTTCAAATCACGGCCATGACATTTAATTTTTCATGTTGATTCGATCTAATTGTATGTAAGTTGAAAATATAGTACACAACAACTTATCATCATCATCATCATCATCATCATCATCATCATCATCATTATTTACTTTATTCTACATATTCGTTCTCTGTAAATCTGTGCGACTATTTCCTAATTTCTTTGTATTCAAACACAACTCTCTGTAAGCGAAAAATAAATCCCGGAACGCATTCCATTAGCGTTTCATTTTAGAGAGGTTTTACTGTTTAAATCTTGTGTAAGGTGTAAACTATAAGATATATACAAAACTGTTGGTGCTACACAAAAGTATATCTCTAAAACATACACATTCTTTCAATAGCTGTTTTGTAGCATCATTCATTTCTGAGATATTATTGGTTTGAATTTTGTATAACTTGGTACACTTTTAAATTGCCTTCGCAAGAATGAATAAAGTATGTCATATGAATACAAGATTGTTTCGATGTCAGCTTCTCCTTGGGGAGACGCTTTTACAACCGAAAATTCCGAAGCATGGGAAATGTTGCCAAGCTAACTATAATTTGAGTTGAAATGTTGTTCGGAGACCGTAGTGCCACTTTAAGGCTCAAGAACATGCTGATCAAGAACATCTGAATGTTTTCAGTGTGATGAAGAGCGCTGAAAGGTACCTCGAACTGTCGGCACTAAGGGCCTTTGAAGACTTGGCGCCAAACTGCATCAGACCTAACCTACGATCATTTGCTGAAAGCAATAACGAGAAAACCGTGAAGGTCAACAGTTGTTTTTGTTTTTAGTATAAAATGAAACCAATGTATGCAGAGTGTCTGGCGTGGTTTATTTTTGCTGACGTCGTCTACTAATACAGTTAATATAATGCCAGTGGGTTAATAGACTTCCAAAATATTCGCTTATTGTTTATAATCTCAGTAGGACCTACAAATTTATTTGTATCATTTAGACACAAAATGATTGTAACTCTCCTTCATCTGGCTTCTTTAATTTCATGGTTCTCTTCTTCTCTTTCTATCTCCAAAGGATGCCCCTCCCAACTCCCATTTCTTCTCTATGTGCACATTTCATTATATAATGCTTTGAAATCCATTAATAAAGCTATATTTCAGTTTTTTTAATTTTAAATATAGAACAAAGGAGGAGATAAAGAGAAGAAGGGGAAGAAATGGCATATGTGTGTCAGCTGCCTGCTTTGTTTAATTGTTACTTCACTGAAATAGCTGTAAATGGTTTGGAGTTCGTCCATTCTTTATAATTAGCATTTACGCAGACGTCAAAACTGTTATTTACAATATGTGTTAAAATTGAAGTTTTATTTTGTGATTAGAAATGTTCGAGGAGCGATGCGAAAGTCAGTGTAGCAAATAAAATTACTTTTAGCATGTATTGTCGTATACATATTTTATACAGCTCTGAATATTACGTTACAAGTGATCCACCTAAAATTAGTGCAGAAATAGCAGTATACCTTATTTTATTGTTGTTTGACCTTCACAAGAGCATACTGATAGCATACACAATTATCTTCTATAGTACGTAGCTGTGGTGAAATTTTTAACTGTCATCCTTTAGAATTTCGCTGTAAGTATACTACAAGTTTACAATATTGTGTGGCAGCGATTACAGTTCAAGTTTGTCGTGAGGTGGGCGTTTGGAGAAATATACAGAGATAAGTAGATACAGGAACACACTCGCACGGTGTAAATATAGAAGCTCGACCGACATATAACTATAATCTTCTAGATATGTTTTTCTCCTACACATCCAAAACATTCTAGAATGTTTTGGGGAAATTTCTAGCGGTATATTTCTAGCCTTCTCGCGAGTCAGATCAAGCGAGTTAGTGCGTTTCTGGTACAAAAGTGCCGATCCTCGAGCGAGTTTCCAAGGGCTATAATGACATGCAAGGTGAAACGTTGAACTAAATTACATTACTGAACTGAATGTTAAAACTGGACAGAGTCAATATTTACTAATGTGTTGGATATAATTTATATTGAAACAACGCTTAATTATAATATAATAATTTGCCCAGTGTTAGAAAATTTTCTTTGTCCTTTTGTCTTCAAAATATGCTAACACTTTTCACATTAATTTACGTATATATGCAATATCATACTGTTGCCTTCTTTGGTAACAATTCTAAGGTTATCCTGCAGCTTATTGCAAAACACTTCTTTTGGTTCTGGCGAATCCGATTCCAAGTGATTTAAAAACCTCCATTACATTAATCGATACAAGGTAATTAAATGGAGTATTACAAACTTCTTGATTGGCTATAATTGACACCTCTAATATTGACGCAGTTATCTACAAATTGAATGTTTTGGTGTTAAAGCGTAAAATGTTTCTAGTTTTCCCTTTCTCTATTAGGGGTTTTAAATCCAACCATACGACGTTTTAAGAATAGATTTAGAAGAGCTGTTTATTAAACAGCTGCAGTTGCAAAGGCATTTTACTTGGATTTATTGTCAATTTTGTTAACTTTCCAGTATTTATTACAGCATACTGCAGTGATTGTATATTAACTTGTCTTAATTGTAAGACTTGGCACGTGTGTTCAGGTCAGCTGTAATTCTGATCTGTTTAAGAGCTAATTGGTTATTAAATGATTGATTAAAAACACACACCCACATAAACATATTCACGCATTAGGCTGAGCATGCACATAAACTTCGTTAAAGAAAAGAAACACCATGAAATCATCCGGGAATCACAGAATCCCGCTTATAGCAGATAACGGGACTAGTTGTGTGTGTGTGTGTGTGTGTGTGTGTGTGTGTGTGTGTGTGTGTGTGTGTGTGTGTGTATTTGTTTGTTTGTTTGTTTGTTTTCCCATTAAAGAATCCAAAACGTCGTAACATTTACTCAATTTCCTCCAAATTTTCAGTAGAAACTATGAAATAATTATGAAAAAGATTCTCTAATGATTTTCTCGAACTGTTTATATTACTTTAGATATAATATTTGAGTTTGACAGAGTATCTGGAAAATATTAAACATTTCATTTCAGAAATCCCCCCCCCCCCCTCTACATCGATACAAAGTTGTTTTCAATTTTTTTCTTGCCTTAAATCAACGTGTAACTGACCTATTTTACATAATATAGGTATAGTATTTTCATGGAATACATTTTGATTAACTACTTGACAAATTTTGTTTGGTAGTTTAGTTCAAGGGGGGAGGGAAGAGAGAGGAAAAAAAGTAAAAAGAAAAAAAAATCTGTACTCCAAAACCGTATAGAGAAGAATATTGTAGCTCAGAATATCAAAACTGTGTCACAGTTTACTTTGAAAAATTTAGAGGGAACCTGTACAGCAATGTCGATCTGGATTCCGTACAACCAATGCCCGAATCTGGAGTTCTATTATTTACCTCATATAATACCAAAAGAAAAGTATACTCATTAAACTGGCATTGATCTAGTGGCGGTTAACTATAAAGCCCAGGAATAAACGGCAATCAGTGGTTCAAATTTCGGTTAAGCATTGTAGTTTTCAATCTGAATTTACCGTAACACTTTTGGTCTACACGCATGTTTAGAAAAAAAAGAAGTTACATGCTTTGCTAGATCGAAGGTCGCATACATTTGGGAACATTCCTCGTTGTGGTAGTGCTGGTTGTTTTTATATACTTGCCAGGAGGCTCAGTCGCAAATTACAAATTCCGAGAGACAAGGCATCGAATTATCTTAATTTTCCTTTTACTGATGTACTTTAACAGCTCTTAACAAGTATTTCAGTTAAAATATGCGTTCACAGCACTGGAATCGTAAACGCACGCGTTAATCTTTAAGTGGTCCATTTTTTGTTCCAGCGACCTGTACCAGAGAGAAGTCGCGTGAGAAGAACGTCTTGCTTCACTGCTCTTCCACAAACTTCACTACAAGTTAACCTTGCAGCAACTTGGGACAAATTCTCGTAAATGTACTACAGCCAAAGCTAGAGTGACTTTTTTTCCTGAAATGAGCAATTCTTTACACCTCTCTCGGTTTCTTTAAGGGAAGGGGATAGCCGTGTATTTATAAGAAATCTTCAACATTCTATTTATATTTTCTCTACTCTGTACTTACAGTTAACAGAGGAAGTAATGTATTCCACATAAAACCGGGGTGGCTCGAGGCCGGAGGCACGAGTTCGATTCCCATGGCCAACCTACCTGATCCATGGATATTTTCGGGGTTTTCCCGGGTCGCCAGGTGAATGTTGGGAAGGTTAATTACATTCCCCAGATTTCCTGTCCCTCCATTTTATATCCATTTTCATTTCACATCATTTGTCATCTGGTGGATCTCTTTTAGTGCTGCATGGCAGGATGATATGCCCCTAGTAGACACCTCCTTCGTAGGACGGTCCCCTGTTTCCGGGCCGGCCTTGTAGGAGATTGTAGGACTACGGTGAGTAGGATGTCGGTTGGGCTGACTTGCCGGGGAGTTTCCAACTGGTCAATAAAAGGGACTCTACCATCTGCATTGTCGTGATTCCTTGGATCGGTCACCCTCTGTCTCCTCCCACTTCATGCTTCCTTAGCATGTGTACGTGTGTACGTACGCGCAGAATTAACTTAAAAACTAAAAATCAAATACATTCTAATTTGATGTATCCAGCATCTTCCAAAGACGCAAAGATTTTCAAGAAAATCCTCTCACCCAGCACATCTACCAATTTACTTCGGAACATTTTTTTAAATTCTGATTTTCTATTAAAAAAAAACCCGATCTAACCCTTTTGGTTAAAATATTATATGTTCAAGATATTTTCATTTCAAAGTGTACATCTCGAATTTTTTGATGTTCTCAGAAGTCCAGTTCATTCAGAATGACAGCACAGAATAGTACATAGCACAGAAATGCAGATCTCGTAAAGACACAATTTATGTCAAATACCTTCTTTTATAAAGTGAATCATTTTCGAGATATGCTTTGTTATTTATCTGAACTTCCTAATACTTACACTTTCCTCAAATGGAAAATGGTTATTCAGTTTTATTTCTAGGCCATACAAAGAGAATGCAATTTCAAAGACGTTCCATAGCGCCCAGCTCTTAAGAGGTTTACAATAGCTTAAAGGCTACTGTGTTCGCATGTGTATATAACCCTTTCATTAACATTTATTTTGATTAATATGAAATAAATAGAAGGATAAGCATTTTAAGAACGGTTTATCCAGGAGTGAGTAGAGAAAGTCATCTGAGTGAACAAAGAGGTTTTTCAAAACGGGATCTATCCACCGTTTGCTTAAGTTGCAGAAGCCCAAAGATGCTTCTGGGAGGAATTCCTGCTCATTTAAGAGGGAACGACCTATTACAATTCTGCCGACTTTTTGCATTTAGAAGTAATGCTAATGCATTGTCATATCTAGCAGGCATATAAACAGCATTTATATAATCTTTTTATCCATGCGTGTTAGCTAAACAACGGAAATGCTGGTGTCATTAGAAAAATATGTAAAAAATATATTTTTTCTAAAAAATATAAAATTCCCGATACTAAAAATTTGGCATTTATCAATTTAATTGTTTAGATTGCATCCAGGGTTACATTGGAAGGACCAAACTTAATTTAGAAACCCGAACGAAAGTACATTTTCGAAATATTAGGTATAAACAGACTGAAAACCCGGCCGCGGCATAACTTTTTTGGTCATTTATCCATGAAATAAATCCAGAAGTTAAATTACTAAAGCGATTAAATGGTGTGATAGATTAAATAGTTTGGGGGGAAATGTTTATCTTAAAAATAGAAATCGCGTAATGAATTTTGAAATACCACCAAACGACTCTGTCCTTAAGTTTGTTTCATTTTCAGAGTATGGTAATACATACACAAATATTACACCTAGCGACAACGAAGGAAATGGCTGAAGGTGTAAACAGCATTTACGAAAGCGGTCTCTTGAATTCTGTGGAAATTTTCATACTTTTGCTTAAAAGACAAGTGACGTTTGTGACAAATATTATTATATTTGATGCATTATCATCAGTGTTGTTTCATCTAAAGCTTGAGTTTGGTGTTAAAGAGAAGCTAATGAACCTATAAGCGATACAATAATCTGATCTAATTTGAAGAAACTTGCTTTACACGTGAGGTGATCTCGTTCTAAACGAGATTCAGGAGTTTCGGATCTTTTACAAATTCAAGCGATGTATAAAAATAGATAGTATATGCTACACGTGTTAAGAGCGGGTTTATTTTGCTTGAAGAATTGCGAAACACGGCCCACGGCCTACGTCATTCCAATTGTTATACGGGTTTTCTCCGGGGTTTCCCGTTACTGATGAACATACACAGCGTGTATAAGCAATTCCTAAGACGGAAGCAAATGTTCTTCTTGCAGCAATAATATTTTTTTGATTTTAAAATAAAATAAAAACTGCAGAATTTGTACGGAAATATCGCGAAAAGTACCGAGCTAATTTTCTGAAATATTGTTCGATGTCAATACCCTGTCAGTGTCGAGAGTATCGAGGTATCACAAGTATCGAGGACCTATTCCTACTTTTAACCCATTCGCCATAAATCTGCTATTTTATATTGGGTCAGAAAACTTCTGTAACATCTAATATAATTCTTTGGTTGAAGTTCTAGTTTTGGTTTCAGCCATCTAAAATATTTGTATACATTTAAGAGTTCATACATTCTTTGTGCATGGGAGTGAGAAGTATTACAGAATACATACAAGTTGCACTTTGCGGTTAATGTTGCCAAAGTTTGCACACGTATCCGCCTGAATGGAGGCTTTCGTAAGAGCGATGTGTAGTTCAAATCGTTTGAATGCAGTACTCCACGTGCGGATATTTCCGAACCAATACAATTTCATTTAGAGAGCAGCGCGTTTATTAATAACGGGGTCGCCAAGCATCAAAGAGCCAATTCCGCGAGTAAAACCCATGAATTTATGGCACCCTTGTTTGTAAACATATGGCGATTTGTTGGAGCATTCTCCGCCAGATGTCCTCAGGGGGCAGCTCCGCCGCAACTTGGCGGTCTGCCCGAACCACAGCGCTCTTCTTCCCAGAAAACTGCACCGGAAGATTGAAGTCTGTCACGGTCCATGCCTTGCTGCACGTCGTCAAGTCACTATTTGTTTCAAGTCTGACCTAGTTTCTTGTACAGTTCCTGGGTACGCGTCTACTCCCTGGGCATTTAAAAGCTCAGAATCTGCAAAGAATACAACTGATACAGACTGCATAGTGGTCAACGTTTATTTGATATCGCCTCGAGACCTCTACGGCTACTTGTATTCACACAAGATCTGCAATGTCACAGCGACAAAAATTCATTTTTTACCTCCAGCTTCTTTGAGGCTTACTGAATTTAAAAAAATCACTTTTAGAGAAAAGTAACTGTGTAAATGTGTGAAAAGATTACTAAAATTAAACACTTCTGCCAAGGATTCAACACGAAATTTCTTAATAAATTGCATCCCAAACGGCCTTCACTTTTCTTTGTTTTTGATTCCCTCAACACCGATATAACGTTTGATTAAAATAACATACTTTAAAAAGTTTACACAGTAAACAAAGACGTATATTGAATTTCCCGGAAATATCTTGTGAAGTCTTCAGTGTCCGGAAGAAATTAATTAATGTTATAAACTATAAGATATAGACTTACACTTACTGCACAATAAAATAGGCATGTTAAACTTACAGTTTATGTAAACTAAAATTTATCCGCCACCGTAAGAAAAAACACATCATTACGCGAACTTTTGTACCTGAAAAGTAGGCCTTTTACTGTTACACATGAATAATTTCTGTAAAAAGTTGAATTAACTCTACCAGAGTTTATATAGAGGCCAATCAGAAGAATAAAGTTAAAATTTGCGAAACAAAAAGACATTATTCTTCAGGAACGCCTACTCCAATAAAGTGTCAAAGACATACTGTCGCGAAGCCGTTATCTACGATAGCGTGGCTAGCGTACACAAAAAGCCGGCAAATAACGATAGCGTCAATAATAACAGACGGATAGTGTACCACAGAGGTAAAGGACTTGCCGGCATAGATTAAGTTACGCTTCTGGAATGTGATAGAATTTTCGGTTTCTTTACTGTACCAGAAATCTCTCGAATTTATGAATGAGATATATAAGAGATTGTGACACGCCAGCAGACAGTTGTAAAACGAGAGTGAGTCGCGAGAGGTAAGCAGAGAACAGCTGAGAGTGTTGGTCTAAGGAGAGCTGATGCTGTAAACTGAACGCTGTGTGTTATTGTCATCGACCTTGGAATATTGTGTTGTATATATGATGAAATGTTGTTACGTGAGAATTGAACAGTTTATTTCTACGGAAATAAAGAACATTTAGAATTTCGGCAAATTGGACTTTTAATTATACGAGCCCACAAAGTCACAATGTTATAATCTCCTTAACTGTCGATTACCTCGTGGGTGGCTTAGTCCGATGTTTAGTTTTGCTTCAGCTATCTGAAGAAGAAAAAAACAGATATGTGACATCTACAATGTAAAGAAATATATTTTATTACTCTGGTTTCATTACATAAATAATATTAACGGTACAAGTCTTTATTGGTCCGAACCTGTCCTTGGTACTACCCCAAGAAGGGCCAGATGTGCGATCCTTGATTGGGTATCACTTCAACATGGCACTTCATGGCGTAATCTTACTACAGCTAAGCAGGCTCGGTCTATGATCGAGGGACCTAGCAAGAACAGCAGGATTCTGCTAGCCTTTAATCGGGGACAACTTAGAAGTGCTGTTGGCCTGTAGACAGGCCACAACATCCTAACGAGATACCTGTATGTGATAAAGCTTAGTGCAGACTCTACATGCAGGAAGTGAGGTGGAGAGGTTGAGTCTTCTCTACATAGTGTCGCGGCGCTGGGCATAAACATTTCGGCACAAATCGATAATAGACGGCAGATAATGTTTCAAGAGCTTGCATGAGCAGTTAACGCTAACGCGCCGAGTGATCACAGAGGCGGTAAACAATGTTATCTCAGATAAAGGACTCGCCGCCACAGGTAGGATTTCATGTTTCGAAGTTTTTAGAGATATCTCGATTGACGGAGAGTGATTGTTTTTCTTGTTTGTTCGTGAATGTTTTCGACTTATGAATGGACATATAAAAAGGATGGTGACACGCCAGCAGTAGTAGTTGTGAAGCAGTTGTTGTGTAACAGTCAGTATTGTTGTAACGAGAGCTAATGTAATCAGCTGCAAGTGTTTGTTATTGTCCTCGACCTTGGAAGATTGTGTGATGTAATGTTGTTACGTGAGAATTGGGCAGTGTATTGCTACGGAAATAAAGGAGATTTTCAATTTATGCAACTTGGCCTTTTAATTCTACGAATCCAAAAAGTTACAATATTTTGTGCGAATGTGAAGCACTTGCTACACTTGGACACTTCATTCTGGGCTCAGACAAACAGACCAGGTGATATAAGGAGTACACATCCAAGACGTATCCCGTCCTTTTCGGAGGCCACTTAAGAGGGACACAATGGACCCAACATGCGGCCTACGTGCAAGGGACCGAATGGTCCCAACCAATTTACTTTCATTCATTTATTCTTTCAACGGTACAAGTCGATTTTTTCTTAGGTAATGGATACAATTACGCAAGGGACTAGCGAGGTTTGATGTTTATCATGCCCTTGAAATTTAAGTCCTCAGGGCTAACCTTCGGGCGTTAAACTTTTTCACTCGCTAATAAACATCAACTTACCTCGCAAGTCCTATAAATAACTATTGTTGCCAGCTCTAACTCCTTCTGACACATTCTTTACTATTGGTTTTAGTTCTCAAATACTCAATATATATTTTTAAAATTGGTGAAGCCCCTATTCGTTTCTTCTCGTGATGAAAATAACATTAAATTTCAAAGCCATCATTTAATGATGTGTGTTTCTTTTTTAAATTATCATTGCCTTACTCTGTGGAATCATTCTTACGCCCACAACGAATGTTTAGAGAAACCTTATTCCATTAACAAGAGGCAGCGGGATTTTTGTAAAAGATTTTCTAGAAGAATCAGAAGCACACCAGACGTTTTAAATTTAACTTTTCAACTTGTATATCGCAACCCAATCTCCCAGAGGCGATTACGTCATTCATTCTACCGCTATTCATATCTGGGTATAGCTTCTGAGTTCTCTTCATTCAGGATGACTTTGTATAACACAAGAAAATCTTGCTACACAAATACTTCATATCTCTTAAAACACACAATTTAGGTCAAATACAATAGTAAACAAAGTTATATGAGCGCAGGCACACATTTTTGAGAGATCTTTCTGCGAGTTTGACAAACCCAGTAAGTTTTCTCATGGTTTACCCAAACAGTACAACACTGGGTATATCCTAGACAATCCAAGCTAAAGTTACGCTATCTAAATTAAAATCGTTAGTCATTTTTAGGAAAATAACATTTCTGTGTAAAAGGTAGTTAGGATTGGGGTTATAAATTTCTATATCACCTTTAGGTAAATACTGAATTTAAATGACAAGTTTAGGACATATGTGAGATTTCGTTATTGAGTAATCATTTTTTAAATTTATGTCCTCCAACGTTAATTCATATCGGACGATGAATGTTCAAATGAGTCCAGGGTACATAGAGCTTAGAGTTACCAGACATTCATCTTTCAGGATAAGGGAAAAGCTTATTACACTGACCGAGATTAGAAATAGGGACCTCTTGAACGTGACACTACCAACACAACACGTTGCAACGTTTAGTCATATCGGACGAAGAAAGAAATCATGTTCAAATGAGTAGTGTCCACAGAGCTTTGAGTTAGAAGACATTCATCTTTCAGGATAAGGAAAAACCTTATCATCCTGACCGAGATTAGAACTAGGGACCTCTTCAACGTGATTATATCACCACGATACCGAGGCAGGCCAATGTCCTTTAACGTTAAGTCACATCGGATGATCAATGAAATGATCTTCAAATGAGTACAGGGTACATAGAGCTTAGTTACCTGACATTCATCTTTCAGAATAAGGGAAAACCTTATCACCCTGAAAGAGATTAGAACTAGGGACCCCTTGAACGTGACACTATCATCACGATACAGAGATGGGCCAATGTTCTCCAACGTTAAGTCACATCGGACGATGAATGAAATGATCTTCAAATGAGTACAGGGTACATAGAGCTTAGAGCTACCTGACATTCATCTTTCAGAATAAGGGAAAACCTTATCACCCTGGAAGAGATTAGAACTAGGGACTTCTTGAACGTGACACTACCATCACGATACAGAGATGGGCCAATGTCCTCCAACGTTAAGTCACATCGGACGATGAATGAAATGATCTTCAAATGAGTACAGGGTTCATAGAGCTTAGAGTTACCTGACATTCATCTTTCAGAGTAAGGGAAAACCTTATCATCCTGACCGAGATTAGAACCAGGAACCTCTTGAACATTACACTACCACCACGTTACAGAGATGAGCCAATATCCTCCAACGTTAAGTCAAATCGGATAATGAATGGAATTATATTTAAATGAGAGCAGGGACCATAGAGCTTAGAGCTACAGACATTCATCTTTCAGGATAAGGGAAAACCTTGTCACCCTGACCGAGATTAGAACTAAGGACCTCTTGAACGTGACACTACCACCACGTTACAGAGATGGGCCAATGTCCTCCAACGTTAAGTCACATCGGACGATGAATGGAATGATATTCAAATGAGACCAGGGACCATAGTGCTTAGAGCTACCTGACATTCATCTTTCAGGATAAGGGAAAATCCTGAAGAAAAAAAAAACATCCTGATAACTCACCCTGACCGAGATATAAACTCGGGACCTCTGGAATTGAGGCAGACATGTTACCAACGCTCGCTACAGAGGAAGGCTTTGAGTTATGTTTCTCTATCATATATACACACATATACATATTTGTTTTGCTCAGGAGCCTCAAATTATATTAGTGCTGTTATTTCCTTATCGAATATTTTTGGGTGGTATGCGATTCTTTCAGAAGAGCCTTGAATGTGGTAGATAAATTCGTGTGTTTGTTACATGGACTATAAGCATCTGTAGTAACATAAAAGTTGGATTAAGTTAACACGAGAATTGGGAATCCCCGCTATAAGTCACGAAATTGCCGCAGCTGGACACAAAGCAAACCTGTATCAACATTAAGAGGCGCTGGTCCGTATTTTTACGTCATCAAAATGGGACGCTGCTCCCAAAGATATATTTAGAGGTGTAGCGAGCAATTTTGAGACACGGTCTTGGCTTCAATGCCACTCACGGTCATCGCCCTTCGATGAATATTTTAAATAAATCTTACTGACCGCACCATTGCATCCGTGAGGTAATTAAAAATAACCCATGCTAACTTTAAATCGAGTGCGAAAACGTTTCCGGGTTTGCAATGGACTCGTTAGTAGCTGTCAAAACGCTGCTGTCGTAAATCAGTTTGACAAAGCTTCTCCGCTCGGGAAGCTGCGCTGTACCTTCTGCTGAATCTTGGCAGACCTTATTGATATACAGTACTGTAATTGGAGAATCAGGAGGATTTACAAATTATAACACGATGAACAATTTATCTTCTACTTCCAACATTCTCCCATGCACTTAAAGCTCTGTATTACATCCTACAGTATACAGTAAAACTCTAAATATTCGGATTAACTGGGACTAGGCACGATCCATAATCAGATATCCGGAGAGTCAGGAATATAATTATAAAATTTCTGTGACTAAAAAGCTAAACTTATGCATTCTATAATATTAATTAATGACTAAAAACAATGTTCACATTTTCTATGGTAATGTAGATACGTAAAGAGTCTTAATTTTACGAGAAGAAACCTTGTGATAGCCTAAAGAATACCAATTCCTTGTTTTATCGTAATAAAGTAATTTTAGGCATACATTTATTTCCTCAAAGTGATCAGGGAAATTCTATTTCTACTAGAACATTTACGCAAAAACGAAATTAATTACTAACATTTGTTAAATATGGTGGTTTCAGTAGCACGGTCACCAACATAACATTGGAGGTGAAATGGCGATCATCACTTAGTGTTGATAGCTGGACTCCCCAAACTTACTGCTGCACAAATTACATCTTAAGTACTTATAAATAAAAATTAAAACATTTGGATAAGTAAATGGTAAAATTAAACCATCAAATTATAACCCATATTTGCCGTAAAAATGAATAAAAATTACGGGGTTTAACAAGGTTAATAGACATAAGTGAAAAAAATGGCAACATACACACATAGGTCAAATTACCAATACTCAATGAGGAAATTCAACTTTCATTTATGCCAGCGTAATGGAACATGGATAAACATGGCCGCGTCGTGGCTCAGTGGTTAGACCGCTTGGCTCTCACCAAGGCGGCCCGGGTTCGATCCCAGGCGACCGCAAAGTGAGATTTGTGGGGGACAACACGGCGCTGGGGCGGGTTTTCTCCGGGACCTCCGGTTTTCCCCGCCATCTCATTCCACCGGTGCTCCATCTTCATCTCATGTATCATCAGTTTCACCGCCTGCGGTGCCGTATGTAGTAAAAGCGGGCGTTAAACACTACACATTGGATAAACATGGATAAAAGCAAGCCACAAAAACTATGCATACACCATAAAAAAGGTTGATGGTCCTAACAAGAGCGCTTCGGAAGGTCCAAGATTCAAACCCAACCAGAACCGTCCTGTCCGAATGATATTTCCAGGTGTTCCTCAGTCCACATTATTGGCAAATTCTGGGCAGCTACCCTAACTTTGGCCCTGGAAGTTTTCTTCCCATAAGTCTTTTCCCAAATACCATTTCATATATCTGACTTGGCACCATCTATGATGCCACGTTGCCGTTTTCAAAAATATATTATACATCTGATAACTCAAAACTCGCAAACTGTAATATAATTGGGTTTTTATGGATTTAAACAAACAGAATATTCTCTTGGTTAGTTTGGCTGATATATGTTTTTAAATATATTTTAACAAATACTTTCTGGAGTCATCGTATATATCTTCTGATGAATACTGGTGTGCGGATATCTCCAAAAATTAATTTCCCTGTTCAAAGCCAGCTCGTATGCGTCATGTTTATATATTTGTTGTACGCACGGTATTTGAGTTTAGGGATCTGGTTGACTACCTCTTAATTGGTACAACAGTTGAAGTAATGAAGTTGCTGATAAACAGTAAGGCCAGAGTTTACCAGAATTTCTTGTTTACAGCAACGTTTTACTTTATCCTATTATTTATTGTTCTGGGCCCTGGCAAGGTCAGAATATTATGTCACTGCCAACCTTAGAAACACGAGGCAGGCGAGCGAACGAGCGCAATCCGCCTCGTTGTAACAACAGGATTTCCCATTTTACTGCAGCAAAGCAATGGTAATTCAATGTCACAGCAGCCCACCAGGCAGCGTGCGTGTAGGCCTGCATGAAGAGGAGGACAAAACATATTAGGTACACTGCCTCTTAAAGCATTCGGTCAGCTGCTATACCATTATTCCTTCTTCAAGAACTTATATTATGTAAACATGATATACGAGTACGTATATACATATATAATCTAAGACAAAAATGTCTCTCCCATAGGTTAACCCACGAGGGCGCCGGGGTAGCGCAATGTTTTCGTTCGAGACTCTCGTGCTGAAGGTCTGAGTTCAATTCCCGGCTTTGGGTTCTCGATTTTAAGTCGGCCCTATCCACGCCTTCACCTTTTTCTAGCTCATCTGAAGTGTCCCCTATGCCCAATATGGTTCGGAGTCCACGGTATAAACTATAGGTCCACTCGCCTAACCGACATGTACGCTATAGCCCTATTATTGGAGGTAATGGACACCACCATCTGGGTGCCTCCACCTGAGAAACAGGTCCGGTCATCATGTGGTGGGGCAAGGTTACCCCGAAGGCCGTAGTTGCCATATGGGGATTGTTGGTATACATACATGTTAACCCACAAAAATCATACGGAAGCTGTAGATCTGTAATTCATGTGATGAAATATAGGTATAACCGAAATCCTGATGCCTGAAACAGTGCTTTGATCTCCGCCAAATTGCCGAATCCATCGTTAAAAAAATCAGTTCAATCCCAAAGTAATGTTGTGTGTCTGGTGGAATTTTGAAGATGTGATTCACTGAGAGTATATTTTTCTGCAGTAAGATATGGTTTACCAATTATAGAAGTTGTTCAGAATGAAATATATTTTGTATTTCTATGAGCTGTCAGTTGGCGGGATCATATCAGTGCCGCAGGATATGTTTTACGTGTCAGTAAATCCAGCAGGATGGCTCAGGCGGTTTCGTCTGACCCGCATTCGGGAGGTCCGGAGTTCGATTCACTTGGCCGACGTACCTGACCCATGAGTTTTTTTTTTCGCAGGTTGCCTGATCGCCAGGCAAATGCCATTATCATTTCACATTCTCTCTCATCTGGTGGTCTCTTTCAGGGTAGAAGTGTAGGTGGATGTCTTGGGGTTGCATGGCAGGATGATATGCTCCGGGTAAACCCTTCCACCTCCGGTAGGACGGTCTCCAGTCTCCGAACCCGGTTTGGTGCGGCCGCTTCCGGACCGCAGGGGGGTGAGCTCCCGGTTGTGCTGCATTGCCGGGGAGTTTCCAACCCGTAAAGTTGCACTGTCCTGACTCCTTGGGTCAGTCACCCTCTGTATCCTCTCACCTCTTCCTTCCTCTAGAGAATGCCTCACTTGGTGGTATACGTACAATAGATCAAGGCTGGTCGCAGTACCAAATACCCTCCGTACCATAATCCAATCCAACCCAATCCGCTCTAAATCTACTTGACATGGAGCTGTCGCTTTTAAGTACACTTAAAGACCATTGAAGTATGCATATAAGGGCGCTCAACTACATGATCATCAGCATAAAAACCACTAGTTTATCAATTATAAAATTCATTTAGGACGAAGAGGAACACACAAACTTTTCCCAGAATATTAAATATATGCAGTTTATCTGAAAATTTCTTATAGAACATAAGTTAATAAAAGAGCTATAGCAATTTTTTTTTAAAAAAAAGCATGTAAGTGGGGTAAGTGATAGTTTGGACTCTTTAGAGTAAGGAAATTTGTTGGAAACTTTGGTGTTAACCTTGGAAAGAAAAAAAAAACGTTTTTGTATTAAGGAGCCTGCAAATTTTGTATTTCTGCTGAAATATCGAAGTAAAAAATTTGGCTGAAATACACATAATACTTACTCTACTCCTATTGATAAATAAAGTAAAGAAATTAAAGGTGAAAGTTATTCATAGTTAATTCAGGTAGATACAACACTCTTTCCATAAGGTTTAATTTCAGTTGTTCCTAATTCTATATTCATATTAAGATACTAGAAACAACTACATCGTTTATTATCATTATTGGAAAGAAAACATCCGGAATGTCTACGTTAAAATACTCCCTTAAGGGTTACCTCCTACAGTAAACAATTAAAACATTCGGGGACTTCTTCTGGTATAAAATAACAATAAAGAGAGGAGAATACTAAGAATAACTGCTGTATAGAGTTCAGTTAGGAGTAAAATGATTTCCAGTTTTAAGTTTTCTAGCATTGTTCTTTTAGAAATTATTCTTTCGTTTAATCCTCTTAACAGTTTGTGCTTCCCTTAGTATTTTGTTGGAGACCGTTTCCTAGGACAAAGAATGAAACAGAACTTGCTCTCTTAAAATGTCAAATGACATTACTTAGAATCATTTATGTTTAAAAATATAACTTGTTTTGATAAATTAGATAGACATCGGGTTCTCCCAAAGAGGTTAGTGACCAGCTTGAGAGGCGTTGGTTTAAGGCTATTAAGACATCATGCCAACTCCAGGTTGGCAAGTAACTCTTGTACTTGCTAAAACGCCAATAAAATGGCATCATATTCCTGTACATATATTTAAAATAATTACATTCATAATTCAAAATTTTAAAAATCTGTTCTTTTGCTCTGTTTCAACATGCACAGGATATTTTTAACAAAGAAAACGTGTTGTGCAATAATTTATAGCCCGCCTCGATAGCGTAGATGGTAGACTGTCTGGTTTACATTCAAGAGGTCCCTAGTTCGAATCTCGGTCAGGGTGAGCCACCCGGATAAGTTGTTTTCCGAGGTTTTCCCTTATCCTTAAAGACGAATGTATACGACGGTCGACTGATAAGTCCCAGGCCTCACATAAAGACGGCGCCACTGGGCCAGTTTGACGGACAGCATTATATAGTTTAACTCTAGACTAGCTTGCATCCACAGTCACAGGTCAATAGCTTGTTTAGTTTTTGAACGACAGCATTTTAAAGAAAAAAAAATAATCTTGATTCTTCACGACAATCCTCCAGCCCATCGTTCGGTCATTGCTATGGGGAAAATGTGCGAATTAAAGTTAGAATTGCTTGAACATTCACCCTATTCGCCAGATCTAGCAACCAATGGATGAGTCGTCATGCTAAAAGGTTAGAACTGGATGAGTTTGAAAAATGTGATGTGCACAGAACTTCTCGAGCTCTACTCTTTTCGAGAAAAGAAATTCTTACAGTATACGTTCATGGCTTTAAAGAAAAGATCTCTTTAGAAGATAAGGACACATTCTGGAGAATGCTTATGAAATATGATTTCCAAAGAAAATGATGGGCATCGTATTGAGTACGCTGTGCTGATATTTTGATGGGCAGCCTGTACTATACTCCCCCTTTCTCTAACCTTTAAACCGAGCGACCTACCCAAAAAACTGCACCCATTTGTCTGACAGTTAATATATTCTGTTCCTCATGTTAATTATTAAAGAGTGTGTCCTTGAAAGTGCTCTATGAGTCAATAAATATAAAGCACTTTCGATTATCATCACGATTTTCTCATTAAATATTAAGTAAGGTGTTTGTAAATGGCTTATTTTAACACCAACACTAGCACCTACATGCGATGTTTTTCTTCCACCTGCTTCTTTATTTTAAGCCGAAAGCTTTTTGTTCATCTATAGATTTTTTTATGGATAACCATTCATGTTATGTTGGTTAAACTACTGCAGCTGTTTATTGTTCTTTTCTGCAATCTACACCCTGACATTACTCTGTAAGTGAACTACCAGTAGGTTCTTCACCCTCACAGAGCACTAGCAGGATTACGATTTCATTACGGAGAGGATTCGGGCTCATTGTTCCTACGCCCCTAAGTAGGGCACGCCCGGGAGGAAGGATGAGGCGAAGGAGACAGAAGGTAACCGACCCAAAGAGCCACGACAGTACAGAGGACAGGTTCCCTACAGTTTACTTGGATAGAGACTTCTCCCGACAGGCCAGGACAGCGTACACTCTGCCCTACTGCGGAGCGGTAATGAGCCCTAAAGGTCCCAGGCAGTCGATCCGAGCCCCAAAGGTCTCTGGTTGGCAGTCCCGAAATGGTCCCGGCAGAGGAACGGAGACCGGCAACTGACCTATCGGAGGAGGAAGTAGTTTACCTCAGAGCATATCATCCTGCCATGCACCGTCGGGACACCACCGACACTTCTACCCTAAAAGAGACTACCGGGTAAGAGATGATGCGAAATGATAATGGAGATGAAATGGAGGGACAGGAAATTCGGGGGATGTAATTAACCTACCCAGCATTCACCTAGCGATCCGTGAAAACCCTCGAGAAAACCTATGTGTCAGGTAGTTCGGCCACGGGAATCGAACCTGAGCCTCCTGAATGCGGGCCACAGATGAAACCGCCTGAGCCATCCCGCTCGGTGAGCTCTAGCAAACACATAAATGCTTCTGGTTGATTACAGAAGTGTAAAGATCGGTCTGAATACAAAGTTTGAAATTCCTGTTCGAGACGAATCCTTCTGTTTAGAATAAATTAGTTTCTTCTAGTTGTTTCACTGTAGACTTGATACCGCTCGACAACAACTTAATGAATTTCAGCCACCGTGAAACTAGTTTACTGTTTACAGTTGGGGCGACTGTACTTTAATGGGAGTCGATATGGGATATTTGTCATGTTTTTTTTCCCCCCCATTTCCAGGTTTTAATTGTATAGAAATATTTATAGTCTCCCGCTCATTTTGGTGTAACTTTTATATATTGTGAATATATTACGGCGTAGTAGTTTGTTTTTTAGAAAATATTGGTACATTCAGTTGGTAAAACATCAACAACTTTGTAAATATTAATGTTTCGTGATTCTAACTTCAAATCAGTGTTAGCTGCTAAACCTTAATGAGATCTACTGCCAGTCAAACTGGAATGTTTCTTCCATGTATAAAAAGAATGGATACTAGATTGAGTAAACTTAGCCACTTGGAAAAACAAAATTAACCGATGGGAAAACAATCAGAGGACATCTGAAAGTCCCAACCATCAATCAGCTAACTGAATATTATGGGAAGGCTATGAGAGAAAATTCAATTAAGCTTGAGGGCATGACTACTGCAGCGTGGGCTAGCTACTTTCACAAAGCTTCCACTGATATCAAATCACTGCACAAATTCTTCTCTGTGGATTGGTGCAAATATATATAAAGAAGCTGGCAATAAACTGCATGAATATCATCATAAGAATCCCATACCTAAGGCAGTAATTTTGGCATTGAAACCTATTTATGTAGATCTGGCTAATTCAGAATTACTGAAAAAGGTTTTGACAGGGAAAATTCAAAATGTGAATTAATCTTTTAATAATTTAGTTTTCTCGCGAGTATCTAAACTGCTTTTTTCTCATCTAAAACTTCTGTCTTGATACAAATGATTCGGTTATCACATTCAATAAAGGGAATGCTGGTAGAATAAGTGCACTGAGTGAAATTGGAATGACTATTGGGTATAATACCAGAAATACTCCAAAAGAGCTCGATGTGACAAGGATATGTAAGGTAGAACATACGTCTTAGGAGGCTAGGTCACTGAAAAGAAGAAAAAGGAACCATATCCAAGTAGATGACACAGTGTAGTATGAAGCTGGAGGATTTTGAGACATTCTGTACACCATAAGTGAGGATATTTTTAAAATTATATTTTTAAAGCAATTTCTGAAAAAGTAAAACTTTCTGTACAAATGCCCAATTATCTCAAAAACTAATTGACACTAAGGGATGAAATTTTTACCACACATTTGCATTTTAATTTGAAAATTGCAATGAAAAAGTTTTTATGCACATGGATTAGTTACTTTTTTTAAGTTTAGAAACCTTAATTTTCCCATAACTTTTAAAGATCTTTATTTATAAATCACAACATTCCTTCTAATGAACTGAAGTGTTTTATTCTTCATCAATCAACTGTAAAGGTATTGTTGAATATACCTTAAAAATTTAGCTCATTATATAAATGGTTGCCGAGATAATGGGTCAAGCATTGGCAAGATAGACTCCCCCCCCCCTTATGGGATATCTGTTTCTGTTTTCTCTACTTAACAAGTGGTTAGGAAATATTACATTCCGGCCTCAAAGTAGATACATTGCATACTTCCTTATTAATAACAAAAATAGTATTAGAAAAACATCCGCGATGTGTGTCTGAAACTAAAATTGTAACTTGCTACTTAAGAGTTGTGTGTACTAAGGACGCCAAACGAAGATTCCCAAGAAAATCTCTCCAACTCGAAATAACCCTTTAGATCTGTGATTCATATTTATTTTTTATTTTGTCAAAAATAATTAACCATTTTGATATAAATACCATACTTTTAAGACCCGTACAGATGTATTTTTTAGACGTGGCGTATGAAGTAATCTTGCGCAGTAGTTAATGGTCGAGGCCACTTGTTTATTTGTAGGAAAAAGCGTTGTCAGGTTAGTCATCTGCCATCTAACCCACTAGCTTTATCAGCAATCTGCTGGTGAAAGCAATCTTACCCCCACCATTGATTCGCATATCACTCGTGCACAGCCGAGCAAGGTCATGCGCTACGTCTAAAAATACCTCTGTCTATGACAAATAAAATGTATATGTTAAATTTTAAATGTTAAATTTCGGAGTAGTTCATAAAGTCTTCATTATAAATGAGTTTAGTATAAACTGAAAGAAATATGGAAAACCTTACTGCACAAAATATATGTATAGGCCTGGTTAAAGTAAACTATTTATATAAAATTTTTCGCAGCATGAATTATTTTCTTTGTTATTTGTTTGAGAGCTGAGCTTTTTTGAACTACAAAATCTGAGGGGATGCAAAGAGAGCGGTATTTCAAGGCCATTACATAGCGACCTGCTTTTAAAAATGTTGGTTATCCCTTAAAGCTAGTTTATTTCTCTTGAACGTACAAAGATATGTATAAAACACTACTTCTGTAAATGTTTATCTGGATTAAAATGAAAAAAAAAAGAACTTGTAAGAGCAATTTGTAGAAGAGTGGGTTGCAAGTTCATGTGAATCTAAACTGCCAATGACCAGACTTTTGAGATATGAGTATTTAGGAGTCGTAGTTGTATGGATCGACTTGTAGAAGTGAGAAACGTGTTACATTCCTGGCAATGAAAGCAATTGACATTCTCTCCCTCTTTGTTGGGTGACCAAGCACATTAAATAAAAATTCTGGTGTCTGGTGCATTCATTAGAACTACCATTGATTAAACAATTGATCAGGTCAATAAGAGTGCCTCTACCACTTGTTTGTACAAGTAGACACTTCATTTAGGCATGGTAATGTGACATGAAACCTTCCTGTTTACATCCTATGTTTGTAGCTTTAATTCCATCTTCCGAGGCACAAAAAATGCTCTTCTTTGTATGCATGAATTTTCTCAAATTACTTCTAAAATCCTCTACACCTTAGTATAATAAGTAGATAACATCTTACTGAACCAAAAATAAAATCTCAAGACACTCAATTTGTCTTAAATACAACTTCTTAGAGCGTTATACGTTTCGCAAACATTTTTATTATTGGCTTGAATTTCAAATACTGACTCCCCAGAACATTCTTCCAAAACGTTGAATTTTTTAAAAATGGCTCTAACATTAAGATATTTTAATTAAAAATGAAAGGCATGCCTTGAATTCTCTTCCTAGAGAAAGTTATGTGAAATCAGATATTTTTCGTCGTCGTAAACTAAGGGGCATGACATTTTAGAGTCATCACAAATCTCTCACTTTATCCTAGTATATTAGGTCTACAACAATACGCAACGAGAAGTTACATATTTGTTGTTAGAGAAGGCGGGAATACCATGTATCAAAACATCAGCAAAGCATACCTAACACGATTCTTGTTTTTCAATTGCTGAATTGATATCCCATACCTTTAATTATTCTCAAGAATGTATCCTTCTACCTTCAGAAGGGATCTTTCGTTTAACACATTCATGAGTCTACGTACTGTAGAAATACCTCTGTCCGTAAAACTCGAGAAAAGCTCTGCGCATTTTTCAAACTCGCCGAGTTCAAACCTTTTTGGACGTGGGCGATGCATTGAAAGTTTTTCTCATGTACACTTTAAATTTTGAATCAGGGCTGGCCCCGTAGCTCAGTCGGTAGAGCACCTGCCTGCCGTGCTAGAGGTCCCGGGTTCGATTCCCGGCAGTGGGGGTGGGGACTTTTCTCCGACCAAGATAATTCCCCATCTTCCCCAGAGTCTGGAAGTATGAATGAGAGTGTGAATGTGTGCGTGATCGAATGAAAACGAGTTAACACCTTCAGTATGTTCCAAAGGAGAACGGCCGCCGATATGACCATTGGAGTTAAAGGCGGGGTATATATGGAACAAGGGGAAAAAAATTGAATCTTTCTCACCTCCTTCACTTTTCTCCAATGCCATTGCCGTAGCATTATTTCTGTTCTTTAAAACACTGTAACACACTGAATATTAATTTTCTTTTGACGGTGTTTGAATTTTGAGTTGATTCGAACCCGTCCACTTTAAGAGATTCAACTTCTGTATTGCCGAACAGTACAGGGAATGGTGACGTAATACCGCTTATCTGTTTATGTTTACGAAAGCTTCCCCTGTTGTCCGTCTGCATTCATTCTTCAAACTGGTTGTAAATACAAACTGTTATATTTGTCCGAGATTCTGATTTTGAGGTGCACATTGCTTTTTATTTATTTATGCTTTTAAACAAAGATCCCCAAAATATTTATTCCCATTTAAATCTCGGTGTAGAATTTTCTTGACAATACTTTATCTATTAATAGGTACGTAGTAATGAAATTAAATCCGTCTAAATGAAAACAGTAAGGTACACATCGTAAAAGAGTGGACCAGAGTGGGTGAAGTCTTCTAAGCCTAAAGACAAGAACGGCAAAATATATACAAATTAACTTTAAGCAGCTCGCTTTGTTACCTTCACCTTCGACTGGGTGTTGGCATTTAGCAGCAAGGTTGGCATTTGGCAGTAAGATAATACAGGAGTTCGCGTATTCACAAAGGAAGCAGCAGTAAACTGAAAGCAAAAGCCTCCGACAAGAAAACATTTTTCAAACACAAACCGCTCTGTGTTTACATGAATACGAAGGTAAACACCGCGCCGAATGTGTTTGGACTCGGTGCATTAAACTCCTCTACCAACTTCCTCTATTTATGAAACGCGAGGGTTCTAATTTTAACTACAAGCATGCGGATTCTCCGCTCTAAACAGTTCCGTAATTTCACTGACCTGTGACACTGAACAGCTAGACCATATTCTAACCAAATAAACCAAACGTTGAAGAAACTTATCCTAAAAACGCGATCATGCCTTTCCATTCTGAAGATCCGGGTACGACTCCTGGCACAGTGAAATATTGTTGATATTACCTAATAGTCAAAAGATACTGTTACTGAATCTACAGCTTTGCTTTGTTCAATGCTCTATCACACTCTCTTAAATTTTAATGTTTATCCCTCTTTCTCTTTCTACTTTTTCTCCATATCCAATCCATCATCTTCCCTCCTCCCTCTTTTTTTTTTTTTTTTTTTTTTTTTTTTTTTGGTAATTTACGACCTCCAACGTTAAGTCATATCGGACGATGAATGGAATGGGTGAAATGATGCTCAAATAAGCCCAGGGTCCATAGCGCTTAGAGTTATTCGACATTCGTCTTTCAGGATAAGGGAAAACCCCGGAAAAAGCCTTATCCAAGTAACTCACCCTGACCGAGATTCGAACTCGGGACCTCTTGAACGTGAGGCAGACATGCTACCACCACGCTACCGAGGCGGGCCCTCCTCCCTCTCTCTATATAAATTGTATATTGTGTGATGTTTTATTGTATAGGAGTACATATACAGGATGTTTCGAAACGACACCAACAAATATATAGAAATAGTTGCTCAGCTTCTATGTGACACATATAGATAGTTTTTACCGCCAATAGAACCACATAAAAACGTTCCAGAATGGGTGTGGTTTAGGCAGTTACAGGAACAAAACCGCGTGCCTCACGCTATCAAAGTTCGCAGGTAGGTGATACAACGTGCCGCCTGCTGTAGCTGTTTGTAACCATACCAGCATAATCCACGGTTGCTTACTACTATTAAGAATAAAGAAGCTATTCTTTATTTATTTATTTATTTATTTATTTATTTATTTATTTATTTATTTATTTATTTATTTATTTATTTATTATCTGTCTGTCTGTCTGTCTGTCTGTCTGTCTGTCTGTCTGTCTGTCTGTCTGTCTGTCTGTCTGTCTGTCTGTCTGTCTGTCTGTCTGTCTGTCTGTCTGTCTGTCTGTCTGTCTGTCTGTCTGTCTGTCTGTCTGTCTGTCTGTCTGTCTGTCTGTCTGTCTGTCTGTCTGTCTGTCTGTCTGTCTATCTATCTATCTATCTATTTATTTATTTATTTATTTATGGGTTATAACAGTAGTTTCAAGTTATATTTAGAAAAGGTGTGGAGAGTTTATAAATTTATAAAAAAAATTGATTATGTAAATCTATTTAGTAATTTAATTAAGTAAAAATATATGCAATTTTGTGATTTACCGTAGTAATAATTGTATGACGTAATGTTGTAACGTGGCATTAAATCGACCAATCACAAAATTAAGATAGGAGTAACGATAGTTATGGAAAATCAATAATCTTGGTAGAGATGTTCGGTAATCTGGGAAGTGAAGAATAGTCGTGCAGGAGTAAAGAGTGTTATGTAATAATTGGAAATGTTTTATTAAAAAAGTAAGAATTTATCGATAGGCTGGAGGTAACCTGCAAGTGACTGGGAAAAGAAGTTCAAGTAAAATGTAATCCAAATAATACAATTAAATTGTTACAAAACTTGACTTCTCCAAAACTTTATTCCGAACCACGCCTGAAAACTAGATGACACATGACTCTTTTTTAATCAAGCACAATCATCAATAAACAACTCAAAATACAACGAATTAACCCTGTTATATCTGGCTTCTCGACTTGGGTCTTCGAAACAGTCAACGTGCATCCCATCTCCAACATAGAAATCCCACACCAGGGTGTTTAACGTGTTCCAACATTCCGTTATAACACTCGATACCGGAAAATAAGCTGGTGGACATATGCAACTTAAACCTTTAAGAGGGAAGTTAATGACGGTGAGATTGAGATGGAAGCATTAAATGATAAGAAGAAACGATAAAAACAATATCAAAGAATTATAGATAAAATTAATCAAAACCAAATGCCTTTGCAAAAAGACAAGCATTTTATTTCACTGTGTTTAATAATATTAAAGAAAACATTTGTAACTTAAAAGGAAGTTGTTGATTTTACAGTAACTGGTTGAAAGCACTGTACAATTAAGATCATAGCAAAATGAGCAACCTTGGAACTATCCGAGTCATTAGTCGACTTTTTCACAAATAACTGCCCTTTGTTCCATTACCTGAAAGCTAGGGTCACTGATAAAGAGCAGTGCTTTTGTTTTCGTGACCGGTGCGTCCCAATAACAACTTTTGAGGTTCGCACACCAGTGGTTCCTACGCTGCCTAATAACAAAATAATGTAATATTTAATGCTGCATAAAATTATACCTAAGAGAATTTCGATGCTGCGACACCGAAATTCGAACTAATTAAGTTATAAACTACGAAATGGCTATAATCGTTCGGTGTCGTTTCGAAACAGTCTGTGTATTGTGTACGATTTTCAAAACTTGGAAGACTGTAGGTGAGAGGTAGGGAAGCCAGACTTGTCGGTATTTTAAATGCTTTTGTGTGAATATCAGCACATTTTCCATCCTGTATCAGGAATAGTCGGGAATATATGAAATTACAATTAGGAGTAAGGGGAAGGATTCACTATATGAACTCTTTGATCATAAAGAAGTCACAGAAAAGTCGAGGTAAGCTCAAATAATTAGTCATGGGATTCAAAAAGCTAATAACATAACATGCAACCGTTAAAAATAGAATTTCATTTTATCATAGTGAACATATGCTATTATAATAACCCAATAAACTTCAGGAAAAATGCAACTTATTTCATATTATCGTAAGTAACTACATTTAAGATTTATTTGTAGCCTTTTGTCTATTATTTGGCACAACAATTAAACCAAATCTAACCCAGATCATGTTATTCCTTGCATTCTCTCGCGATTTTTTCGGAATAACAGAACCTCTTGTTAAGTTACTTATGGTAAGTTGCCTAATGCTTCTTATTGAAGCAGTTGTTAATATATCAAGTATCAGAGCAGTGTTTCATTTGTCAAGTTAAGTTTCATGTTAAGTTTAAAGTTTAAAATTTCAAGTTTCAAGTTTAAAATGATGAAAGTTTTGTTGTGAATTAATATGAGTTATAGATGACCATGGCTGAATAGAGTAGGTCATAAACAGGTGAAGATAAACGTTAATGTTTCAATCTAAATAAATAGTAAATATAATAAATTCAATAGAAATACAAAATTATAATAGAAAATTATTTTAGGACTTTATATTTGAAAAATTGGGAAATTATGTAATTCAAAATTAATGTATTGACCACAGGGAAAAGAGACAGACGAGAAGTATTTAGTTACCATGGTGATAAAGTAAAATCAATAATTGGAAAGGATAAAGCGTCTTTTGCATCGGGATTTCACCGTGAGTAGACGTGTGTACAAGTTCTGGATATTTGCAAGAGTCTGGTTGTAAACCAGAGAATTTGAACTGTGTTTGAATTATTCCTCAACGTAGGGAAAGTATTATTTTAAATTGTGTAAATATATTGTTTTAAAATACAAATCACATTGAAATTGAGTTTCGAGTTTAAATTAAAGAAAAACTTTCAACATTTTGATTTCCTTTATTTTTAGTTTCCATACTTAAATTATCCGAAAACACGACCGAGATTAGATCTCATGCGAACCGGAGCAACAAGCAACAACAGTATTTTGAACAATTCATCAAATTTAAAAGGAATTTTGCCGGAAAAGTATTATATATATATATATATATATATATATATATATATATATATATATATATATAGAGAGAGAGAGAGAGAGAGAGAGAGAGAGAGAGAGAGAGAGAGAGAGAGAGAGAGAGAGAGAGAGAGAGAGAGAGAGAGAGAGAGAGAGAGAAGAGACGTCTGATGCGACAACACATCGCGGACAAACTCGAGAAGCAGCCGTTACAAATGGCTTCCCAACTAGGTGCTCATAGATAATCTGCCATTTCAGCAGCTGAGTATAAGAGGTTCTGCTATATAATGAATGTTCATTTGCATCATTCTACAACACCTTTTCTCCTAATATTTGTTATAAATGAACTACAAATCTTAGTTAAATAGATTAATTTCGATTAACGCAACATAGATAAAATAACGACGTTTAAATTGCTTTATAAGTTATGCTTCTAAATTTGAAATGTGTAGAGAAAGTTTGTGGATGTACCACATCGGATCTTCTAGGCCAGGGGTGAGAAGGAAGGAACTATAAGTGAATTTATCCTCTCTAACGTTTCCACTACCACCAAAACAGGTAAACACAGCCAACCAAACCAGTTGATTCTCTTTTGTGTGATAGTCTTATCAGTGCAGTGGTGGCTTCCAAGTGCAACATGAGTGACGATGAATGTTTAAGCGGGACTGGAAGAACAGTTACTTTTTTGTTCTTCATGAAGGTAAAGTTTTGATATGTCCTTTCAACTTTGGATAAATACGAGCTTCACCCTAAGGAGACTTTTCAATGCAGCTCATTTTGGAGCCTTAAACCTTCAAAGCAACACCCATTGCGCAGTTCAGGGAAACATGGCTTGGGTTTATACACATCCCTGCCCAAAATACTGACAATGCACGTTGTTAACAATTTCAATGTACTTTTCATTAGAATTGCCACGTTTGTTTTTAAGAATACAGTATATAAAGTATTTAAATGTATTTAGCAGCATAAAGAAAATAATTAGCACTGTATAACAATAATTGTGTAACAAAATAAAGGTAATAAACATGTAATCTGTAGAACTGCTTTTGTTAGCTTAATGTTTGACTTAGGTCAGTAATGTGGCAAGAGAGCGATTTCTCACACAATGCCAATATGAACCGTTTAGCATTGCCGATATGTCCATCACCCATAATCCGTAGTGTCATTAGCCCCCTTCATGCTTTTCTCTGCCTCACGTTCAAGAGGTCCCGAGTTCGAATCTCGGACAGGGTGAGTTACTTGGATAAGGTTTTTCCCGGGGGTGTTCCTTACCCTGAAAGACAAATTTCGGGTAACTGTAAGCTCTATGGACAGTGGGCTCATTTGAGCATCATTTCACCCATTCCATTCATCGTCCGATATGACTTAACGTTGTAGGACGTAAATTAAAAAAAAAAACAACAAATTTTTAGTTTGAAGGTATGCATAGATAGAGGCAAAATGAAAAATTCAATGCCACGGCTGGGATTTGAACCACGGATCTTCTGGCTTCCGTCCAGTCGCTCTAACCCATTGAGCTACCATAGCCAAAATGCCGTCCTGACATTAAATTATCCAACTGACTGGCATATTTTCCCGGTAAAACACAAGGGGCACTCATATCCGAGGTACACCGCTTGTGGCAACTTACTATAGTAACGACTTCAGTCCCAGGCTACTTCGTTAAACTCTTATTATTTAAGTTAATTGATGGACATTATTTCTTCACACTAGCCGTATATAGGATAAAGATTCGGATAGATAGAGTCAAATTGAAAAATTCAAAGATATGCATTTAATTACGTCGCAAAAATCGTTTCATACAAAACTCGAATGACACCACTGCAGCACAAGTCACCTGTCTGTATCTATCGGATAGAAGGAAAGAGGAAAGTGCTGAATGTAGGGGTGCTCGCTCAACTTCCAACCCTGGTCTAGGAGATCAAAGTCACAGGGTTAACACTTTTTTTGCGTTAAGGGAGATTCATATTTCAGCGGTTAAGTGTGGATTTTATTTCACGTATTACCACACAGAAATTATATGAGACAGATGTACCAGTTGGAACTGTGATCGTCTTCCCTCACTTCATGGGATTTTCTCCATCATGAACATTAGCACGGTTTCGGACTGATGCCAAAAGAGAATTTTAACGGCAACTTGGCAAGGCTTCTTTGCAGAAAGTTTACGAGGCGAGTGTTCAGAGATCGTCTGTCTGGCTGTTCGGTTCATGCTTCTCGCCTTCAACTGAAATGATGCAATTTCTTAGAACACTTCACATTTATAGTACCTTGATTCTAGTATACCTACTACATGAATCGAAAATTAACTCAGATGTTATTTATCTTATGCCGCCAACCTTTAGTGCTCATTGGCACGTAATATAAACCTGTCCTGGTGATGGATGCTAGTTTTATGATCTGTGACACCTCTGCTACAAAACTAAAAATAATACTAAATAAATTTTTTTTCATATTTAGTTTCCACGTGTTTTGGTGCTTGTTTATCGCACGAAATATATTCAGTTTTTTCGAAAGATATCTGAATATCAACTTTCTCTGCAGTTTCTTTTAAATATATTGGGTAAATAATTGAGGAAAACTGAATCGAAACCAAAGCAAACAAAACAGATGCAAAAAAAAAAAAAAAAAAAATGGAAAAAGTACATCGGTCTACTCAAAACATCTATAATAAAAATGCTTGTCTAAATATACAAAATTAAGACACTATAGCACTGCAATGAACCAGAGTGCCTCTGTGGAGCAGAGGCATTAATTTTGAACAGAAAAGCAGATATCGAAAATATAGAAGAAGAAGAACGTAAAATTATTGTAAAAATGTTAGGTGCATGAGTCCTAGCTGAAGGATACATACTTATCTATAAGTAAAAGGGAAATAATAAAAAAAAGCATGTACAGAAATCCATGGCGATATTAGGAAACGAAGCTTAAACATTTATGGACATATTAAACGATGAACTTCAAATAGGCTCATAAGCCGAATTATAGAATTTTACGAAAATTGCAGGAAAGTACAAGAAGACACTACTGGCCCGCCTCGGTAGCGTAGATGGTAGTGTGTCTGCCTCACGTTCAAGAGGTCCCGAGTTCGAATCTCGGTCAGGATGAGTTACCTGGATAAGGTTTCTTCCGGGGTTTTCCCTTATCTTGAAAGTTGAATGTGTAGTAACTCTAAGCTCTGTGGACCCCGGATTCATTTGAGCATCATTTCACCCATTTCATTCAACGTCCATATGACTTAAGGTTGGAGGAATTAAATAAAAAAAGACACTATGAAATGGATTGGTGAAGTAAAAATGATTTAAAATTGGCAGGAATCACTCAAGACGATATCCTAGACAGGGATGTCCTTAGAATAAAGTTGTTTATGTGGCAAGTTGACTGGAACAAGGTGGACAGACGAGTGAAAGAAAGCCCACAACCAAAGGATGAGAGAATTCTGAATTCATGGAAGAGCTAAGGGTCGTTTCTAAATACTGCGTGGTTCCAACATTAGCTCGTTCGCAAAAAAGAAAATAATAATAATAATAATAATAATAATAATAATAATAATAATAATAATAATAATAATAATAATAATAATAATAATAATAATAATAATAATAATAATAATAATAATAATAATAATAATAATAATAATAATAATAATAATAATAATAATAATAATAATAATAATAATACACAAAAATGAATAAATAATAAGAACTAATGATAATGGCAAAACACCTTTTTCGAGTGAGATTCAACTGCCTCATCCAATTTTCCTTGCTACTACCAAATAGGTATCAGTTCACCAAATGAAAAGCCTAGGTGAGTATACTGGCACTGTGGTTCTGCGCATTATTATAAAGGAAGTTAGAGAGGCCACGTGACTATCACAGCCAATTTACCGTCACCCCACTCAATTATATCACGGTGAGGGGTCCGCATCAAGCACATCCGTCTATTTGAGCTTACAAGAAACTAAGTACCATCCAGAACAGACCTGAGTCAGTACTTGTCAAACAAATGCCTAGCACAATTGTTCTTTGTGCCTCAGTATGCTCTACCGGGCGATTCAGCTCATCCGGCTGCGTGTATAATATACAGGGAGTGTTCCAAACATGTCTCGATGCACTTTGAGATTTAGTTCGAATTTAGGTGTTGCCGGTTTTTTCAAGGACATGTTCCAGTAGTCACTGCACTGGCTATAATGCCAAGTTCAAATCTTAATGAAGCATACACTTCAGCTTTGTGCAGTTGAAATTAAATACAAATTTAAGTAACTTTGAATAAATTACGGTTGTTAAAATAAATTTACCATAAATTCCTGACTGACTTAAGGGTCGTCTTGGTACATACTCTTTAAGGGTATGTATGACTGAAATTTTCAAATTCTGAACTAATAATGCTAGCTTTTTCAAATTTACACCATAGGTGTAGTATAATGTAGGCATGTAACAACCTAAATTTAAACCATTTTTCTCCAGCAGTTTAAAAATTATGATAAATTTTGTATGTTTTTTGTTACGTCACTAAAAAAGTCCCTTGCGACAAAATATTTTGAATTTTGGTCTAATATTTTAACCCTATGTTCATAATACACATACTTTTTGAAATTGCTCCGGTTTTTTCTGTGTCTCCTTTAGTTTAGGTCACAAAAATTTTTTAATTTACAAATATTCTTTTTTGTCTAAAAAACTGTAAGTTTTGTGTTTGAAAATTAAAAATATATGCTTATATACATTTCACAATAAAACCTAGGGCAATTTCCCTTCCTCATGATATTCTGAACCTGTGTAGGAAATTTCATGAATGTAGTACAAAAACTGCATCGCAAGGAGCATTTTACAGGAAGAAAAATGCTGAAAAATGAACATTGAGAAAACAGCGATTAAAGATTTGATTGCATAACTCACATTAAAATCCATCAGGCTGATAGGTTGGACCCTCAGATTTCTTTTTCCTCTCCTCTGTTGCTGCTTTTTCTACCTTTTTCTTCTTTAGATGTTGCTTTTCTTCTGCACAACTTCGCTTCTTGCTTTGCAGGATACGAGTCTGATCTCGGTGCACTGAAGTTTTCCTTGCTGAGTCTACTACACTTTCACCTCTGATATTTTGCTGCAGCTCCAATGACTTAAGACTACCCATGTTAAACTCACTGATGCTTTTAATAACAGCAAGATCCAATTTTTGTTTTGATATGAAAACTTCCTTTGGGCACTTATTCCATATGACATGATGCAAAGATTCATTGGCATTCTGTGTTTTTCCTGTTTTGCACCTCCCTAGTAATGTTGTAGAAGCCAGCCTCTGATATATTGGCAACATTTTAGGAACTATTTTGTCTGAAAGCCTTATTTTTCTTTTCTTGAATTGAAAATTTAAGAACGGAAAACAGACAAAGAATGTGGATGTAGGCAAAAGAGGGCGTGACTCTGACAGAGTTTAAAGGCCACCGACATTTAAATAAGCATTTAAAAATGGCGTTCGAAGGCAAATTATGCATTTTTCACATTCGGGAATGTCTAAATTATTTTATAGAATTAAAATAAAAAAGTCGTTATTTTCACGATTTTCATGAAATTTCAGAATATTATTTCATTTCATTAAGGGATTTCATTTCCCTTAATGTCAAATACGAGGGCTGTTCAATAAAGAATGATCACGATTTTGTTTTGACAATGTACCTTTACTCATCCTCATAATTTTGATGATCCTCCTCAAAATAGTCTCCCCTGAATGCGATGCACTTGTCCAAGCGTTTCTGCCAGTCTTCAAAGACATGCTGGAAATGACTTTTTGAGAGATCCTTCAAAATCGCCTCCGCAACCTTCACTACTGCTTCTGATGATGGATAATGCCTCCCACGAAGGCGTTTCTTCAAGTTAGGGAATAGAAAAAAGTCACATGGGGCTAAATCCGGACTATAGGGAGGGCGAGGGATGTACTTCACGTTGATTTTTGCAAGATATTCAGAAACAACAATGGCAATATGCGGCCGCGCATTATCGTGGTGCAGCATCCAGCCTGCTTCATAAAAATGTGGTCTTTTGCGCCTGATATGGACTTGCAATGTTTTCAGGACATCCCTGTAGTATTGTCCAGCTACTGATGTGTGTGCAGGTACAACATTCTGATAAACCATTCCATGAAAATCAAAGAATGAGATGACCATAACTTTCCCAGCAGAAGCAACCACTTTTGCTTTTTTGGGTTTGGTGATGAAGAAGATTTCCACACTGAGCTTTGCTGTTTGCTCTCAGGATAAAAATGATGTAGCCAAGATTCATCAGCAGTGATTACGTTTAAAAGAAACTCCGGATCTTCCTCTAACATCAACTTTAACTGCATGTTACCTCTATTACAAGCGGTAGACGATACTGAACATGTCTGAACTTACCTGTTTCTCACAGGCGGGAACCAGGAGTACCAACAATGAAACTACTACGGCGTGTTTGTTTAACATTAAGCTAACAGAATATGATAAGATTGAATTTTAGTGCGAAAAATTATGACCGTAAAAATTATGATCATTCTTTATTGAACAGCCCTCGTGAGTGTGTGGTGTTTTAGGGCCCGTCGACAACAAGGTCATTTGGGCCACAACAGCCTTTTACAAAGGACTTGTGCAATGGGTTGGAATAAACGAACTTATCAGATGGCCGGCACATTCTTTAGACAGACCCAATTAATTTTATGACGATATTTAAAACCAGAGGCTGTAAGGGAATTCAGGGTTAATCACTTTTATCACCAAAGGGCAGATAGTTCCTTCACTGTAAACGTACGTATCCAGAAAATACCAAGTACGCTTAAACAGAACAGAAGTTTAGATAACTGCTCTGAATCTAGAACATTCTTGAAAATGTTCAGATAAATACGCATTTATCTTTGTCAGTGGAAGAATTCGAAACCATATTAATCGCTGTGCTAAGCCACTGACCGTGCTGCTGAGATAGGGATGTGTGAATCAAAAGCATATCTTTAAGATTTAGGTTGCCTATTTATCATTGCGCAAGATAAACTTAGTTCACTTCCATAACTGTAAAGAGAAAATTAAAATAGTTGATATCGTAGCTGAACGTTCCACGAATTTCCAGCATGAAACTCTCTTATAAACGATAAATTCAGCCTTTTATAAACTAAAGTTACTCTTGTACGTACTTTATCTGATAAATGTGTACCCAGTTACGGTTTCAAATTATGTAAACCGACCGCTTGCATGCAGCATGTGTGAAACACTAAATTCAATTTTGTAACAATGAACACATAAGGGGAGGAAAATAAAAAAAGAACAGTGCACATCGCAAGGTAGCTTACAATGCATCAAGGTAAATTTCAATCCGAATGGAAACTATTACAACGGTTATTTGGAAGGCTATGATATCAGCAGAATCTAATTCGCAGCGACATCGGAGACAAAACGCGCATTCTACTCTGGGGTGGGACAGAACGTACCCATCAAAAACAATTTTCTCACCCAAATGCAAAGAAAAACAAACTGTTGCCAAACGGTGTTGCATTACAGAGCTATGAAACATCATAATATTTTTCAAAGTTCTCAAAGACATTTATTTCCGTTTTAGTGGATCTTCCTATACACCCTTCACTCAAACATTCTATTATTAGAATCAAATTATGATTTCACCCTTTGTAAATATAAATGCTTTTAAATGGACGTGCATAGAAATTTACAAATGGAACGTGGCATTTTAAAAACTATATACATTACGATTTTGACACTAAAAAGGTTATAATACAACGTTTGTTCGATTTCTTTCAGAATTTCAATGCACTTAACTCCATTGAAAGAGGATGGGTATCTACAAGCAGCTTTACCAATTGAAATAATATAATTTTCGAATTTATGCGTTTAATAATTTAATACACCATTGACTTTTGGATGTAGTTACATAATTTATTAAGTTTACAGGAAAACTTATGCCACACAAACTTGTAAAGAGCTACACTCGTTCGGAAATAGTACGCAGAATTTCAAATTAAATTTTCTTAAATTTTATGGCTCCATTTTCAGTTTTTAAAGACCAATTATTTGTAGAGTTAGATACAAGGGTGGTCTGAAACGTTTCCGACCTCAACATGAGGATGGCAGCACTCGTAAATAAAATCTAATGAATTTCGTTGTTCATCTGTTGACAGTTACTCATAAAGTTTCAGCCATTTTGGACGCCCAGTTGTTATGTAACAGTTGTTTGAGTGAGTTGATGTATTTTTCTGAAAATGGACAAAATCGAGTATGGAGCTGTCATTAAATATTTGCTTTTGAAAGGCAATACGCCTACGCAAATCAAAGAAGAGTTGGATTCTGTATATGAGGACTCTGCACCTTTATTTACCACAGTGAAATTTTGGTTAGCTAAATTTAAAGGTGGCCGTAAGAGCTTGGTAGACGATGAACGTTCGGGACGTCCAAAAATTGGAACTACCGATGAAAACACCGCCAAAGTTCACCAAATGGTGCTAGACGACCACCGAATTTAGGTGAGAGAGATAGCATAGGCTGTGAACATGCCAAAAGAACGTGTTTGTCACATATTAAATCAACATTTAGACATAAGAAAACTGTCCGCGCGTTGAGTGCCGCGTTTACTCACGTTAGACCAAAAACGTGTTTGAATGAACATTTCCAACGCTCTGATGCCGCAGTTTAGGCGCAATAAATCCGAGTTTTGGCGCCGATTAATTACTGTAGATGAAACTTGGATACGACATCATACGCCCGATATAAAAATACAGTGCAAACAGTGGACTGCAAAGGGAGAACCGGCTCCAAAAACAGCAAAAACTGTTTCTTCGGCTGGGAAAATGATGGCGATTATTTGGGATAGTCGTGGAGTTATTTTAATCGATTATCTTCAAGAAGGAAAAACCATTATAGGAGCATACTACGCTTCATTATTTGACAAGCTGAAGGCAGAACTTGCGGAAAAAGGTAACATTTGCAGAAAAAGAAACTCCTGTTTTACTAAGACAACGCATCGTCTCACACCTCAGCGGTTGCAATGGCGGAAGTCCACGAATTACGGTTTGAACTGCTTGGCCATCCGCCTTACTCACCAGATCTAGTCCAAAGCGACTTCTTTTTGTTCCCTCATCGGAAAACTGCGCTCGGAGGACAGAGATTTTCGTCGAATAAAGAGGTGATCACCTTCGTGAATAATTATTTTTCAGAGAAAAACGCTGAGTACTATTTGGACGGGTTACAAAGATGGCAGCATCGCTGGGAGAAGTGTGTAGAGTTACAGGGAGACTATATTGAATTCTTTTTTAAATGTCTAGTATCTTTGTTAGTTCGGAAACTTTTCAGACCACCTATGTAATACATGATTGATATTTGGATATAGTTACATAACTTATCATTTTTACAGGAAAACGTATGCCACACAACCTTGTAAAGCGCTACATGCGTTCGGAAATAATACGCAGAATTTCAAATTAAACTTGCTTAAATTTTATGACTCAATTTTCAGTATTTAGTGACCAATTATTTGTAAAGTTAGATACATAGGGCTATGAAAATGAATGCATTATAATCATATTATACCTATGATAAAAATGTGAACGAATTGTACATTTTGCTGTAAATTTTGGTCTTTAAAATGTTTATACTAACAGAGAAAACATGCATATTAATGACGAGGAAGGTTTTTGAGAAATGTGAATATAACGTTCGCACAAGCAACGCTGTAGACAACCAATAAGTAATACAACTTGTTATGAAGTGAATGAAGCAAGTGCTACGAGCATTTTTGGCCTCGTGTTCCGCAAATAACGTGATACATGCTGTCGTTTGTGAAAAGACAAGTTGGGCAGACAAAAATAGGCAGGATCAACAAACATTTTAGAAACGCATCTGTTCGCAGCTCAAGTGACTGACCTTGTGTGCTTTTCTCAGTGACCTTACGGTCAGTTCGAATGTGTTCTGTGGGTGTCTATGAACTTGTCCTCTGTTGTTACCACCAGAGAGACTAAACATAATATTTTCTATTTATAGTGAATCCATTATCCTTTCCCTACTTATAGTCCACTAGCACTCCGACATTGCTGGACAATTTAATTAATCTCATTTAGCTCCTCTCGTTCTTTATGAAATTATTGTACAATGATTAGAAGATACTTTAAATGAATCCTCCTCGTTGTCCCTTATAATTGTAATGTTTATGAGTATGTAATTATAAAATGGACAATACTATTTGACTGAAAATCATCGCTAGCAATTCCGTACGTAGGTTGTGTAATGAAGAGGAAGAAATATAATCTTCGAATGTGAAGTTTTGGGTAGTAACAAGCTTGAATTACTGGGCTTCAAAATCATCCTAAAGAGAATATTCCTAAAATTAATTTAGTTAATAATAATCTGTCTTTTATTAGAGGTACAGGACTATTTAAATAAAACTGTAAAGCGAGAATATAATACAATAAACTTTTAAGTTTCAGTGTTAAGGGCATACACCCGGCACCTCCTTTATAAAAAACAAGTCAAGTCATTGGTTGGAATGATGTAATCATTTTTCAGACAATTACCATAGGTGATTGTATCTTATCTTTGATTTTTTTAAATTAATGTCATTTAACCGGTTAGATCATATCGGACGATGAATGAAATGGGTGAAATGATGCTCAAATGAGCCCAGGGTCAATAGGTTTAGGATTACCACGGAGGGGATTTGGCACCGAAACCTATTGTTTATTGTACTTAAGCCCCAAATGGGGCATCCCGAAGGAAGGATGAGGTCAGAGAGACAAGAGGGCGCCGATACAAGGAGTCATGAAAATGCATAGGGCAGGATTCGTTCTAATTACCACTTAGAAACTACTCCGGCAGGCCCGCACAGCCGACCTCCCACTCCGGAAACTGACCACCAGGTCAACCCGGAGACTGGAAACCGTCCTACCGAAGGAGGAAATGTTTACCAAGAGCATATCATCCTGCCACGCAGCGGTGAGGCTCCCGCCGACTGTTCTACCCTGAAAGAGATCATCAGATGAGAGATGATATAAAATGATAATGGGGATGAAATGGATGCACAGGAAATTCGGGGAATGTAATTAACCTACCTAGCATTCGCCTGGCGACCCTGGAAAACCTCCGAGAAAACCACGGATCAGGTAGGTCGGCCACGGGGATCGAACCGGATCTCCGGAATGCGATAAGGAATGAAGGAAAACCCCGAGTTTTCCAGATAACTCTGTCTTGAGACGAGATTCGAACTCGGGACCTCTTAAACGTAAGGAGTACATGCTACCACCTACGCAACATAGGCGGGCCTCTTTGATCTTGTGGCTATTTAATAACATACGAAACCTGCATAGTTCTCACAAAACGCAAAATCTAGTAACATACAACATAGGGTGCCTGCCTCGGTAGCGTAGATGGTATCGTGCCTCCCTCACGTCCAAGAGATCCCGAGTTCGAACCTCTTACGTGGATAAGGTGTTTTCGGGGTTTTCCCTTATTCTGAAAGACGAATGTTTAACCTCTATGCACCCTGGACTCATTTGAGCATATCGCATCCATCTCATTCATCATCCGATATGACTTTACATTGGAATATGTAAATTTAAAAACAACGGCAACGACGTAGAAGTGAAGCTGGTGAATATTAAGTTTCCCAACATCCAAGCAATCCAATTTTCTCGCTAACATATTTTATATTTGGGATGTTCCGACTTCAGTTGCGAGGATGTCTGCAACATAAGCTCCCGCAGTCTGAGGACGTAGTAATGAAGTTTCTGTCGTACCTTTCAACTGAATCTGGAAGCCCGAGATGAAAACAACTGGAGCAGCCATTCAGAGTTTTTAAGTGTTACCCTTCAGTCGAGAAGCAGTGCGTGCCTCGAGTATTCACTTAGCCCTTGTCGAGAAACTGCTCAATAACGTGCGTGGTGTTCCCCGAGCACTTTCATTTTACTTATGCTACAACTTGGAAACTCGCCAGTTAAATGAAGCATCTTGCAAGCCCTCTTTAACTAGAAGCAAGGGTCGTCAAGTTGAGGCTTTATTTACCACCGTAGGAAATGGCAGGACTAGTTTCAAGTACGAGTATTAAAAATACATCCATTAAAATAAATTAATATAAGTTGTTCGTTTAGTACAATATGCTGTACAATGTAGATGTTTATAAAAGCAAACACAAACTATGCCAATTTTAGGTATTAAATAGTTTGTAAACATATCGGAAACGTTATAGTAGGTATAAAAGCAAGAGTAAACCATTTCATTCGTGATATATCACAATCCGTTTTGGGGATTCACGACAAGGAGTGAACGAGAAAAGTAAGAATAAGTTTTGGGTCTCCACCAATGCCCGCACATAGTGAAAACATTTTGCATTCATCTTTCCCATTTTTTTTTTTTTTTTTTTTTTTTTTTTTAGTTTTACCTGAAACCTGAAAAGATTATACGGTCATCCTAGCACTGTATGCAGTTGGAAGGAAAGAAAGAACATCACTCTATTCTATGAAGCGAATATAATGTGATAAGAGAAAAATCAAAATAAGATTATAAAATATTTGCTTTTTGTTATACGTAAGTATGTCAAAAAATACTAAAATTAAAATATATACTACTGTTCTGAGACCAATAATAATGTATAGTTCGAAAGTTGGGTTGTTGACAACCAGAGAAGAACAGTGGTTATTACGGTGGGAAAGCAAGATTTTGAGAAATGTATTTGGAGCAATAAGGGACTTGGACGGATGGAGATTAATTAAATTAAATGCGAGGATCTACTCCCATTAGTCCTGGACCCGTAGGAACAGAACCCGGGCCTCTCGGGTATATTTACCGTAGGACAGACCTATTTTATAAACTGCCCCCCCCCCCGCCTGCACACGGCAGATGGGACGGAAGTGGATACGCCACTTACGCGCCGGTCCTTAATGAACCAGCTACCAAAAAACCTTGGTAGGGCCGCCGTTGATCCAGCACACCAACTACTAGCTCTGCAGGCTAGTACCCGGGACTTATGAGGCAACCCTCTACCCCCTCCGGGCGGCCAAGGCCTGGCCGGAGGTACCCAATTTCCCGTGGGTGTCGGGAACACACTGCCCCCTCGAGTCCAACCCAATCCGAACAACTCCCAGAGGGAGGGGCTCGAATGTTCGGCCCGAGGTTCCTCTAGTAACGTCAGAGGTACCACGAGTGCTAGGGGTCCGCAGCGCCCGCACCTTGGCAGCTGAAAGGGACGCATCCCTCCCCCTACGGGAGGACGGATGGAGAATGCGGACTAACTTGGAGTTACAGTGCCTATTTGGACAACCAAATATAATACTGAAAATTAAACAAGGAAGAATAAAGTGGATTGGCCACGTGCAGAGAATGCCGGAAACTAGGGTAGTTAAGAAGATATTCATAGGAAAGCTTGATGGCAGAAGGAGAAGAGGGAGACCCACTGGGTAGATGATGTAGAAGATGACTTGAGAAAGTTGGGGGTTAAAGGCTGGAGAAGGAAAGTAGAGGACCAAGTAGAATGGAAGAGGGTAGTTAAGAAGATATTCATAGGAAAGCTTGATGGCAGAAGGAGAAGAGGGAGACCCACTGGGTAGATGATGTAGAAGATGACTTGAGAAAGTTGGGGGTTAAAGGCTGGAGAAGGAAAGTAGAGGACCAAGTAGAATGGAAGAGGGTGGTTAGGGAGGCCAAGGGTCTACATGGCCTGTAGCGTCAACTATCATCAAGTACGTCAAAAATTCGAATCGAAGTACAAGTTCTGCACACTGTGGTACAGATTGGAGCACTCCAGTAGAATTGAGGTAGGATGTCAAGATGACCGTAATTATACAGTTTTGTATCTTCACTTCCACAAATATGTAGGCGAGTGTACGAATTACTATGCTCCCATTCTAAACATGTATGATTAAAAATCAAATGGCAGAGAGCCGTAATTTGAGACTAAAAAGCATCGTTTATAGATGAAACTGTAATATGAGCGTGGAACAAAATTTTCCTTATCTCAGTACCAATACTTTTGACTAGCTGACGTCACAGAGCTATCAGTTGACTGATAAACTATTTTGTCTGTTAACGACATTGTCAACTATCAGGATAAGTTTCTCCGGTGTGCCAGAATTGAAGTTCTGTGCATGACAGTAAATCTACTGATACGGGACTGTCACTTTTATATACACCTACAAATTATCGGTTCGACCCCAGGCCAGGTTTGAATCAATGATCTTGAATCACTATGCCAACGACTAACTACCTCTTCTTGTATTAAAAAGCAGTAGCAGAAATCTAATGTTTAAATATATTTGAATTCAATTCAGTTCAATTTATTCATCTCTTATATTTCATTTACTGGATACATCATTTTATAAGAAAACGTAAAAAGTAATACCTAAAAGTCTACTATATGCATTACTTAGAAACTAAAACGTACATTGCATTTTTGCTTTGTACTCTTCCACATATAAAAATCTTGTTCTGACAAAAACCTTCTGATATTCTTAATATTACTTAGCTTAGTATTCTTTATTTTTCCTGGCAATCTATTGTACATGTCTTTTCCGATACTTTCTAATGATCTGTTGCTTAGTGTTCCCTTAAGTGTGGTTCTAAAATAGTCAACTTTATTTCTTACATTATATGCGTGCACATTACAGTTCCTTTTACATGTATCCATTTCTACGGGCCCAAATGACCTTGTTGTCGACGGGCCCTTAAACACCACACACTCACTCACTCACTCACTCACTCACTCACTCACTCACTCACTCACTCACTCACTCACTCACTCACTCACTCACTCACTCACTCACTCACTCACTCACTCACTCCATTTCTATTACCTATTTAATACTTTCATATAGGTATATACACGGAACAGTTAAAACATCCTGCTTCTTAAATATCTGCCTACACCTAAATCTTTTCTTCACGTTTTCAGTAATTTGGATACCTTCCTTTTGTAATATGAAAAATTTTAACACCTCTTTTGCATTTATATTACCCCATAAAAATATCCCATATTTTATAAGTGAATAGATAAATGAACAATCCACCTGTTTTAAGGTTTTATTATCTAAAGTTTGTCTGACTTGTTTAATTATGTATATACCTTTATTTTTTTAATTATCTGTTCTATATGTTGCTTCTACCTTAGGTATCTGTCAATTACTACACCCAAAAAGTCTGTTTGGTATGTCTGTGGAACTCACGTCTCATCTAATTCTTGCTTTCCAAAAGCTCCAGTCAAGTGTTTTATGGGCATATTCTTGGAGCTAAACAGAAAAATGAAGCTTATTTTATCTCTCATTATATAATTTATTTAACTACGTGGTCATTTCGCAACCATTTCTGTTACGAGATATCTCTTGGATCCCTGTATATATCATCGTTCTTCCCCACGTGTCCAATGACACCTTAGTACTAGACAATTGTACTCTATCTCTACTTCTACACATGCCAAAAGATGGCATCACGGTGTTGTCCAGTCTACGTACTTTCAGTATCTGGATAAATGACAGAGCATTCGTTATTTTTAATTTTATTTTTACCGTCGTTTTAAAATTTAGAAGTAACTCTGGGTTGTGATATTAAATATTGAAATCCGTATTTATCTTGGTAACCAAAGTAAACCATAAAAAGCCTGACGGATACCATTTAGAGAGTTAAACATTGCAAATATATAATCTAAATGTTGCCATAGCATTGGTTGCTCGGCTATTTATTTTTGTTTGGAATATGGTAGCCAAGACTGATACTAATTTCAAATTTGAAGTTCGTCAATATTATTTTAGAAGTTTCGTTCAGGTATAATTTTTGCATAATTACAGGGTAAAGTTTTATTTGGCTTCTGTAAAAGGTTGGTTCTTTTTTGGTCAAAGAACCAGCAATTACAATACGATAGACCTCGTAGCTAGAGGACGGGGTGATATTTTCATATTTTCTTTCTCTTCCATTCAATTTACCTAACCAAGATCTGAACCAGGTACCTCTGGGTGTGGAAGCTAGTATGCTAATCACTTGACCACAGAGGCAATGTACTGATATTTTACTTTGTATGATCTAAAATCGTACACTTTTTATATCCTTCCGTCGACTTAAGAATCACATATCTATACAGCTTGATCATCGAGTTAAGTAGTTACGTTTCTTTGACCCAATTAATTTTCTATACTCACGCCATCTCCTGACCTGATATTTAATTTACTGAAAACAGCCTTTTGTTCAGTGATGCAAATATTGGTAGTGTTTTGTCTTTGTTTATATTTGTATTATATCCAGTGATACATTTGTGGTATGACATTTATTAAAATATTCTGATGATGGGAGAGATGTACGCTCCCGAAATATCGATTTCTAATCGTTTTTTCACCTGGCCTGTTTCCCGAGAAAATCTCGAACGCTTTATCTCGCAGGCACATTTTGGCTACATGCTCTTTAACTTTCTCTAGAAAGTAGATATAGTAGGCAGAGAAAATAGAGAAGCATTTCGTAGGAAATGCATTTTTGAGGTGTTATTTTGTCTTTGTGCGAACATAACAAATGTCGGTAAATGCTTAACTTGATCATTTATGTTCAGCACGTATCAAGAATATGAAACAAAGATTTTCAAGAAAAACCTGCAACTACAAACTACCATTTACGTAGAGTACCATTTATCATTCCTTTTTAGTGAATTCAAACATGACTATAAGGGTTGTAGTTTAACATATTTACATATTAAATAAAAAGTATATCTTTAATTTTGTGGAAACAGGTTGTGAAATCCTCTTCATTTGCAATTAACTTTGATAATTGTACACCCATTGATAGAAACTTAATATAACAATTGTAGAGGTCTTTAAGATAGATAATTTACTTGAAATTATTTTTGTGGCATCACAAATACCCAAGGAATTCGCTGTTTTTTGTTTTAAAACTTTCAATACCTAGGTCCTTAGTCATTCAATTGTTTTTTTTCAGTATGAATTTTCAGAGCCCTATAAAAGCAACTGACTGACTATACTTTCAATTTAATGTACGAGTATTTTCTTGTAACTACAATATGTAATTAAAGTACTGCTACAACAATATATCTTAAAATAGGCAGAAAAATAAACTAACTTGTGTAAGAATATTTCGTAGAAAGATAAAAATAAAATATAGTGGTTAGAAAAAAAGGTGAATCAGTGTTTACTGGATCTTGGCTCTTCAGGTATCGCGTTTTGTTAGATCATGTTTCGTAATATAAATGTAACGATGGTAGTGAACTCGGCATTGCGATACCAAACTGGGATGTAGTTGTAAATTCTCCCGGAGCAAACGTCGTTATCCTTGCTTCGTTATGAAGGAAGTAAAGCTAGCATCCCCATGTAATAGATTTTATTGAATGTGGAAGCATCTTATATCCTGAGGGAAAAGAGGTTGGGGGAAAACCGCAGGCAGATAAATCGGATGTTTCCAATCAGAAGTTTTATGCTTCCTTTACCAGACAGCGCTAACATCCAAGTTGATAACTTAATAACCAGATGTCACTGCGGCAGACTAGGCGTGAAAATTGAAGGATGATCTATTAACTTCCCTCCTCCTGCATCTTCAGGTCGTCATGACATCGTGGTATTAGCGGTCCGCTCCAGAAATGTAATCTTTACACAGACTGACTTATCGTAGTGGTTTGAAATTTTATCCATTCGATAAACACTACCGAGTGAGGTACACCTATAGGAGTGTAATGCCACCTCACAAATCTTTTCCTATTTAAAATCCAATAAATCTACCTAAAAAGACTGGAATTAAATTCTTATCTGTGGTTTAAACCCTACTGAGGGTGGACATACAGCAAAAGACACTCACAAGGGACACCTTTGACCTCGAACGCTCGTAACCGCACGAAAACATGCTTAGAATAACAAACGACCATTACAACAACAGTGGTGTACGATTTCCATGCAAAACTTCACAGTGTGTACTGGCACCATTATAAGCTTGATTGCTGTACCAAAGTATGTCTATGTTGCAATATGCTTGGTGATATGCAGGTTATGACATTAACATACCCTTATCATTTTCAAATGTAATTAGTGTAGTTTTACATACTGGACTGCGTGAATGACAAAGTGATTTGGAACGTGATAACTTGGCTTTTGTGAGGTGTGAACATTGTTCTCTTACTCTTTGTTTTAATCACTTCATCGAAATTCTGAACCTGCACTTTGAGGACTAGTGTATCACTGACAGGTGTAGTATATGTGTGTTTTGAGCTATTACAAGCACTTCAAACAGAGGGCTTTTAGCACTGTTGATTGAAAATGTAATTACACCCTGACGTCTTTGGATTACGTATTGTAGCGGCAACAGGCAATAAAGTTCGGCACAAATAGAAAAACAGACGGCGGATATTGTTTCACTGTAATTAAGAGCTTGTGTAAGCAGTTAACGATAGCGCGGCTAGTGTAAACAGATATCCGACAACAAAGATAGCTGAGATAAAAGACTTGCCGGCCCAGACGTTTCCGGAAGGTGATAGAAAATTTGGATTACGTCATTAGATGCCTTGTTGATTCGAGAAACATCTAGTGATTGTAGAGAACAGTCTGGAATTCACGAATGGGTGTATAGAAAAGAAGCCATGGCTAGTGATGAGTCAGTTGTGTGTAAAACGAGAGTCAGCTTTGAAGTTGTGTAGCAAGAGTGTTGTTGTAACGAGAGCTAATGTAATCAGCTGTCACGGTTTGTTATTGTCATCGACCTTGGAAGATTGTGTTATTATGTGATGTAATGTTGTTACGTGAGAATTGATCAGTGTATCTCTACGGAAATAAAGGAGATTTTTAATTTCTGCAACTCGGCTTTTTAATTCTACGAACCCATAAAGTCACAGTATAATTTCCCTCTTATGTCATTAATATCTTCTTACTCTTTTCTCTCTATTATCTATGTCACTGAAGTAAAATGCAACGTTTTGCATGGAAGACACTTTTATTTATGATCGACTGTTATCCAAGAGTGTTTCCAGTCTCTAGACGTGCGCTTAGAAGATTAACTACAAACACGTTTCGCTTCATATCACCTTCCGTACTTCATGTCTGTTTTGCATTACAAGTCACCGGCAATCTTGGCGTTGTATGGCATGGAAAGGGATGTTCTATGAAAAGTATTCTCGTCCTCTGGATTGTGGGCCGTTTCTGAGTCCTGCCTTCATGTTCAGTAGGATGTGTAAGCTGCAGATTATGCAGATACCCCTGAACACATAAAAGTAATAATTTTTAGAGGAAGGTCAAAGTATGTGCCTGTGCCAGTGGGCAACATACAAACACGAAATGTCGTATAAACACAAAATATTGTATTTAAATTTAGCGATACAAAGCTTTCAGGGAAATAGAAACTGGCTCTATGTTATTTGTGTGGCAAATAAAATATATTATGTTCTAGGAATAGCCAGTGAAGTCTTCTTCCAGCCCGCCTCAGTAGCGTAGATGGTAGCGTGTCTGCCTCACGTTCAAGAGGTCCCGAGTTCGAATCTCGGTCAGGGCGAGTTACCTGGGTTTTCCCTTGTCCTGATAGACGAATGTGGACCCCGGACTCATTTGAGCATCATTTCACCCATTTCATTCATCGTCCGACATGACTTAACGTTGGAGGACGGAAATTGAAAAAAGAAAAAAGAATAAGTCTTCTTTCATTTCAATAACTTTTGTAAATTGTTAACCACAAGAGGTAAACTCTTGCTGCACAAAAATGTATACTAATACACACAATTTACAACAAATACAATGTTTTTGTGCTTGTTCCGACAAATTATATATTATACTTGATTCCTTCAATGGTCAGTCGCTATTGGTTTCTTCGTAGTCATGTAAGAAACAATATTTCAAAGTTAATGCAGTAAACATCCGGTTCTTAGGAATCTCATTAGTTTAGCCTAATGTCTACCTTCAATGGAATAGGTAAATATGAAATAAAAGTTTATGTCTCTTAACAGGAGGTAGTTAGAATAATAATATTTTCATTTCAATGCAACACTGTTATTTTATTTCTCGGTTATACTGCTCACAACATCTTTCTTCTATTCAGTAAATATCAGTACATGAACTTCTTCGTGATGAAATCTTGACATCGGATTTTTGTATTTTACTTAATGCTTTGTCTTATGTGCCACAGGTATGTAGCAGAGAAAGTCAAAAATGTTTTTGGCAAAGTATAAACGCGCAAAGAAAATCTTTCGGAAACGGTTAACACTACGAAATGCCTGTAATAACATCGTCTGCACATTTTAATGAGCTCTGTGTTTTTCCAATAGTATTTGTGTACTTTTTTATTTTATTTGGCCTTCTGGAAGAACCCATTTGGCTATAGAAGGGAATCTCTTTTCTCTAGTGGCGCACATATACACCATACACAAACACATCTACACCCATGCCCCAGGTAGGACTCGAACCCGCGACCCTCTGCTCGATGGAACTCTAGAGACATACGCTCTAACGACCATGGCTACGAGGGCCGGCTTATTTGTGTATCTTGGTGTTTCTTTTTTTGTAGTGTACGTCCTCCAACGTTAAGTCGTATCGCACGATGAATGAATGGTCGAAATGATGCCCAAATGCGTTCGGGGTCTTTGGAGCTTAGAGCTACCCGACATTCGTCTATCAGGATAAGCGAAAACCCCGGAAAAATGTTATCCAGGTAACTCACCCTGACCGAGATTCGAACTCGGTACCTTTTGAACGTGAGGCAGACATGCTACCATCTACGCTAACGAGGCGGGCGTGGACCTTGTGGCCGAAGTCGTTGATGTATGAACTCGTTAACAAATCCCGCCAGCACCGCTTCCCCGACTGTTGCTTTTTCCACGTTTTCCTGTCTTCATAATTGGCTAATAGCGAGGAGGTAACAACGTTTCCGTTCCTAATTTCCTTTTTAACACTTCATTTTTCATCAATGTCCAGGTGTCGTATGCACTTTAAATGCTATTAAAACTCTGATGTGTTAAATTCACATGGCCTTCTCTACTTAGCGAGTAAGTGGGTATACAATTTATTCTTAAAATGTATTTTTATACATAGTTCATTCTACTTCTATTTTCAGAGATAGTTACGTTATACATTTCGTTATATATACAAAGCAAATAGTGATAGTCAAATATTTAAAACTGGATGGTGTATGTTAGCCTTAAAATTCCATACTATTTACATCCAATAATGAGAAACTGAAAACCAACCGTGCTTAAACATGACAGAATACTGAACAAATGAACTTTTTTTTTTTTACTTTTTTTTATTTACTAAATATATATCTATGGCGGAACGCTAGAGACATACGCTCTAACGACCGTGGCTACGAGGGCCGGCTAAATAATAATAATAATAATAATAATAATAATAATAATAATAATAATAATAATAATAATAATAATAATAATAATAATAATAATAATAATAATAATAATAATAATAATAATAATAATAATAATAATAATAATAATAATAATAATAATAATAATAATAATAATAATAATAATAATAATAATAATAATAATAATAATAATAATAATAATAATAATAATAATAATAATAATAATAATAATAATAATAATAATAATAATAATAATAATAATTATTATTATTATTATTATTATTATTATTATTATTATTATTATTATTATTATTATTATTATTATTATTATTATTATTATTATTATTATTATTATTATTATAATAATAATAACAATGCTTACCTCAAACATCTTTTAATTTACGTACTCCAACGTAGACAATGAATGAAATGGCGCTCAAATAAGTCCAGGGTCCATAGAGCTTAGTGTTAGAAGACATTCGTCTTTCAAGATAAGGGCAAAACTTATTACCCTGATCGAGATTACGAGATTAGAACTAGGGATCTCTTGAACGTGACACTACCACCACGATACAGAGACGGGCCAATGTCCTCCAATATTGTCATATCGGACGATGAATGAAATGATGTTCAAATGAGTCCAATTCATCTTTCAGAATAAGGGCAAACCTTATTACGCTGACCGAGATTAGAACTCGGAACCTCTTAAACGTGAGGCAGACACGCTAACAGGGCAACCTCTGAAATGGCTAATGTTTGGAACAATTGCTGAACATCTGGAGTAGTGTTAATATTTGTATCACTTTTGCTTATTACATTAAATTCACACACACATGTGCATATACATACATTTATACTTCCATACCTAGGGAGGATGGGAAATAACTTTTGCTAAACAAAATTCCCATCCTCCAGCTAGGAATCGAACTCAGGACCTCAATACGAAGATAACCATGTTAGCCATCAGACCACAGAAGTATGTGACATTTCATCAGAGATCGTTAAATCTGTTTTTAGAGAAATGAAGGTAGATATGAAATAAGTAGTACATGTTTTAAAGGGCTGTGTTTGGTTGAACGAAGAACCACGCTTAACACGGAAATCTGAACCGCGTAAGAAGGAAATATTATTGGAGTAAATTGGTGCGCGACACAGCTATAATTACGAGATGTAGAGAGACCTTGGCCTCTCCTCAGTTGGCACTACTGTCTACCCACACGAGACGCATTGCGGCTGACATGCTAATTGCTGTTGGTTCAGATCCAGTCGACTGAGCATTTCGTTGCATTCAAATGATGTACGCAATTTATTTCTGTATGGCGTACGACTTCGTATTCAATAACACCTTAACTAAGAGGGATGAAGTACTCCATAACACGTCGGAATGTCTCTGAAAACGCAGGTACTTAGGATCGCCATGTATAAGGGAAGTATTCTGTTAACAAAATTTATCCAGAAATAGATGTGTGTTTGTATGTATGCCAACAGAATAACTAAGGATGTATTATTCCACTCAAAAAAGTTGGTATCCAAATTTAATCGGAAATGCATATATTGAGATAGGTACCCCAAACGAATACCCATACATTACCTATAAGTAATGATCAAACTCTGGAGGCGTATGATTTTTACCAAGTCACATTCTTTTTTCACTGTCCGGATTGTAATAGTGTCACGGAACGCGTCTCTTTAGCTTCGTTCTACTGAATCCTCTCATAATTGAGTCTCAGTGACTAAGAGTACATTGATAGCCGAGCATTGATAGAGAAGCATGTAGGAGCTAGATCAACAAAGGTTCGAATAGGAACAACATTTTAATTTCTTATTGTAGAAATACGAAATGTTGCGTTTTACCGCTCGGTTACCATGCATACGGCTAAGCCGCAAAGCATCTCCCTATCTATCGCATAGCTTTGAAATGAAGCCGGAATTGTATTAAAGCGTTTATTGTGAATGCCGTGTCATCGAATGCTTCGATGCTTTTCGAATCGAACTTTGTTTCTGAAAGCTGCCCATTTTTTGTCTAAAGCTGTATATAGTGTGTATGAACAGAATATATACAAGACACAATACGATACGAAGTTAACCTTAAATTTATGTCACCAAAATCTTTAGCTCAATGCTAACGGACAATAACTTCCTCTTTTACACAAATACACAGCTTCTGAACATCTATTTAATGCTTCTTTATGTCTTCGTTGCACGCACCAACTTGTGCTGCTGTAATCCCTCTGACGTAAATATACAGAGCTGTGCCACACCCTGAACACAATTCGTTCCTGAAATGCTTCGCTGCGTATTCCACTGCTCGCCGATTCCTCACCATGGAGCAGCACTCGTCGGCTGGCATACAAAAACACTACACTATCAGGCCTAGAATCGCCTCTTAATAAGCCTTGTCGGGTCCGGGAGACCCTTTCAGTAATCGAATATTCTCGAATTACATTCTAGAACAGTCTCGAACGGTGTGTGCACAGTAATAATACGATTTTAGGAAGGAATTTTTGAATGACCGATAAAGTATAAGAATAAGACAAAGTTCATTAAATAAAAATAGAACCCTTTTAACAAACTATTTACTTCAATATTTATTTTGTGGTACTGGCTATTTCTAAAATATTGGTTATTACTGATTTACATGTTTCACTACTGTTACTTTTTAATATGGTCACTATTCATTTGTGTTTGGCGATATCATGGAAAGAGTACGATTTCAATACCAGTATATAAATATCTGAGTTAGTTATAAATTTATAAATTAATATTTATTTATAAATTTATATTATTAATTATATTAATAATTACTAATATAATTATATAATTTAATATAGCATAATATATAAGTTAGTTACTAACACTCCCCACGTGGCAACCTTGGCCTTCGGGGTAACCTCACCCCACCAAGTGATGACCGGACCCATTTCTCAGGTGGAGGCACCCAGAGGGCGGTGTCCATTACCTCCGATGATAGGGTGATAGTGAAGATGGCGGTGAGGTGAGAGGACCTACAGTTTTTACCGTGGACTCCGAACCACGTTGGGCATAGGGGATACTTCACGTGTGCTAGACAGAGGTGAAGGCTTGGATAGGGCCGACTTAAAATCGCCAACCCCAGAACCCCAGAACGGGACCCTTAGAACGGGAGCCGCGAACGAAACCACCGCGCTACCCCGGCGCCCGCATAATATATAATATTACATATAATTATATAATTATAATATATAATTATTAATCATATTAATAATTAATAAATACATTATAGTTATTTATAGATTTATAAATATCTAAGAAGCTGAGATGGGAAGAGGATGTGAGAAGGGATATAAAAATTCTGGTAATAAGGAATTGGAGAATTACGGCATTGGTGAAAGAAGAATGGAAAGCTTCTACAGAAGGCTAGGGCCCACACAGGGTTGTCATGCCAATGATGATGATGATGATACAAATATCTAACGACGAGTTCCCAGTGTACCTCTTGTATTTACAACGAAATGTGTAGTGCAGGTAGATTAATATTAAACAGATATAAAACCATGTGCTGTGTTCACAAGACTTTCTGTGTTGGTTCTTCTACAAACTATTTTCACAAAAGCCTATTCTGTTTATCCACTTATTGATAACCGGGGTAAAATTTCACTTCACATTCCACTAGTGTGTGATAGGTTTTCAATGTAAAAGGTAAATTGTATTGGAAGGAATTTTTTCAGAATCTTCATGCCTCATCCTTAAAGATGCTCGATCTGAATGCTATGTTTGGTATTTCATCTATTTTTTTTTATTTGTGCTGTTTACAGAAACAGCAAATTATAAATTAGCATGGAACTTAAATATATTTACGAGTAAAAATATGAAATTTCCATATCTAATTTGTGGGTGGAATGCATTTGTTCTATTTACTATACGTAAGTGACGGGGAAAATAATGAGCTAGAGAAAATCATATGAATGTATCACATGTGATCAATGTGAATTTTTCGGCCAAATTACCCTTTCACTCACAAGAATGTTGTACATGCAAATTGTTATGAAGTAGCTAAGGTTTTGTGCTACATTTAACAGATGTGTGCATGCTCTGGTCCAGCAACAACAGCAACAAACCACATCACAAAGTTTGGCAATGATGCTCCACTTCAAGTACAAAACAACAACGTATGCTGACTGCCCTCCCCCATAAATTGTTGCTCTCATGATTTGCAAATACTTGTAACATATTTGCTGTCTCTTTGAACATGTTTGTATAAAATTGGCACTAGAGCGCATATTGCCAAACAATAACAGGGACGCTGTCTGTCTGTTTTGCTTCCTGGCCTTCTGCCCTATGACCTTGCAACTCGCCAAATGAGCATCAAAACTTGTTTTCTATTTTTTTCTTCTTGCTTTTATTAATACTAGTTCTTTAATAATGTTGATGGTGGAAGGTTAATACAATGTGGTGAGTATTAAATGAGAACTAGATAACCCTTGCAAGCAATTCACATAACCTTGATAAGGTTTAAATATACATAGAATTGACTCCCCAGTCTAAGTATAAAAACTGTGATATACTGCATTCAAAAGCCTTTCTCTGTCCTCATTTACCCGTGGACATATAAAAGTTATTTAAGTTACTAGTGAATCAAAATGTATTTTATCGACGAGTGGAAGGTTTGTTAATTTCCGCGAGAGTATAAATAAGTCTTGTACGGTACAATATTTTATAAAACACTTACCCTAATCATTAAAAAGGCTTACTACTTTTTAATTAAAATATTATAATATAGAAAAATTAATTTTAATTTTATTCTCTGGAATATAGGGCTATTTAGACCAAGGACGTGTGCCTTTTTTGTGTGTGTAATTTACGTACTCCAACGTTAACTCATATCGGACGGTGAATGAATTGGGTGAAATGATGCTCAAATGAGTCCAGGGTCCTTGGAGCTTAGAGTTACCCGACATTCGTCTTGAAGGATAAGGGAAAACCCCGGAAAAACATTACCCAGGTAACTCACCCTGACCGAGATTACATGTGTCGTTGGCTAATACCTAATATGAGAGAATAGATGTTGGCTAGTCATTTGTTTTATTTGTTGGTATAACAACTTACGACAGCTAATTCATACTAGTTAAGAAAAATAATGTTTAATACAACTTTATGTGACAAGAGACGGTATCTATACCAGACAAAGTTTTGGAGGAAGCCAGAAGCGTTTTATAATAAGTATACTTGAAACTTGTATTTTATTGATAAAGTGGTTAAAGTGAAATTTTATCCATCCCTAATATTTAAGTGTTACTTTAGTAGGTTAATTTATATTATTAAAGAACAATTTAAAAATAAGTGTTCCATAATGTTATTTTTCCATCTACTTGATTTCAATCTAGAAAAATCTTTGTACGGTACGCCAAAATATACTTGTGCATGCACAAGTCTGAGCGTCTAGGTGTTGTTACATCGCCATGATGTATAGTTAGTTGTGTAAGGAACGTTGTGCTCTGTGGTTGGAAGTGACAATTGGTCTCGCGACGGAGGAAAAAATGTTTATAGTGGAGTATTATTTTTGCTCGTACGGAAACGGTTATCAAAGCGGGCCGAGTTCAAAGTTCGTGGCGGAACAATATCGTAAACACTTCAATAAGCCAGCACCTAATAACTCAGTTATGTTATCTGTTCTTAAAAATTTTCGTTGTATTGGTAGTGTATTGTGTCCACACTAGGGAAAGTCTGGTAGGACAGTAACTGTGTCCACAAATGAATATCATGGACGTGTCCTCAATTAGGTGTTGCAGTCTCCAAAGCGAAGTCTTCGGCGCACAGCCTTGAAATTGGTAGAAGAGGCTTGTACTCCACGCTTGTACAGCACAAAGGAGTTAGAGAAAGAAGAACAATACGTCACTTAGACGACTGTTTAAAAACATAAGTGGATTTCCGTACCGAATACAGGTTGGGCAACGGCTGACGGAGCACGATAGGCATGTCAGGGTATAATATTGAGCACGATTTTTGGCCATGGTGTACGAGGATCCAGATTTGTTGTTCAACGTGTGGTTCGACAAAAGTGCCATTCACTTTGACGGTTGTATCAATCGCCAAACAACTCACGTTCTTGGTTTCGAGAGGCCAGGCACTATAGTTCAGAAATCACTACATAGTGTAGGTGTGACCATTTGGTGTACAGTGTCAGGAAACGGTGTGCCAGGTCCGTATTTCATAGAGAATGATGATGGTGCACCTCTTACTTTAACCAGGAACGTGTGCGATTCCCCTTCCACTTGTTAATTTTGCGGCAACCTTATGGGATTTGCAAATCTCATTGATTGTTTTTGTGGTTGTTGATGTTTAGGTTGATTCATTAGTACTGGGATTCTTCTCCGGTCGTGTCCACTGCTGCTCATCTGCTATTGTTTAGGTAGAGCATGTTGGGTATGGAGATTTCAGGGCAGTGTGACCAGATACAATGACAATAAATTGTAGACTAATTGTAGTTCATTCGAATATTTACACTCTTCATGACAGTGTCCCCTATGAAAATGTTTCCACTACTGACACACCATGAGTTTCCTTATACGTTCAGACACCTTGGATTTCGCACTGAGACTGACCACTGATTTGTTTCCAAGTTCCTTTGACCTGCTTCTATCTCTCTGTAAGGGGTTGAGTGCATTGAACCACCCTAAGCCTTCGTCCCGTTATACACCGTTAGGATTGCCTTTTGAAAAGCCTAAAGAGCATTCTTTTCAAGTAATGAAAACATTTGCTCGGTGGATCAATAATCAATTCATATGTTACAGTATTTTACATCCACATATTACATCCATACAATGTCCATTCACATATTATATTTATATGTATCCATCTCATATTTATAAATTATTATTTATATTATACATATATTAATGAGGACTTGTAAATTATGCTCCAAACCCTGTAAGAACATGGTGATCGGACCATTTATTCAGGATCTAAGAAGGTTTTATCGTGCCAGGAACATGCAGATGAACAGACAGTGGTTCCAACAAGACGGGGTGACCTGACACACCAGTCGACAGTCTATGGCTATGCTGCAAGAAACCTTTCCAGGACGAGTCATTTCCCGCGGAGCTGAGTTCCCTTACCCACCACATTCCCCCGATCTCACACCACCTGATGCTTACATGTGGGGAATGTTAAAGGAGAAAGTTTTCAATTTTCCAGATCTACCCAAAACTGTGTCTACATTACGTCAAAAGATCGTCTCGTTCTTCGGGATTCTGCAGCAACCTGCGTTCCAGAATATGTTGGAAAATCTGCGTGATCGTTATGAACACTGCCTACAACGAAATGGAGCACACTTTGAACATTTTCACTATCATCTCGATACGTAATACTGACAATAAGAGTAACATAATTTCCAGTACTGTGTATTTTGGCGCATACTGTATAAATAGCTACATTAGATATTTCATTAAACAGACAAAGGGAATAGAGATACGTAGTCTGAGAGCTGGAGGCTAAACGCTGGCGTTAAAATTCAACTCTTTCCACGCAATTGTACAAAATAAGTGTATGTCGAAGACACTTAAAAGATAAAACATATTTAACAGCTGGAACTATTAATAACAGATACAGCGGATGTCCCTGGTTCCACAAAAGTTATCTGAAATAAACTATGTATTTTTTTACAGATCTGTATGTTTTGTACAGTACATTTTCGTCTTTCAGTCATACATGATTTATAGAACTCTTTCCCAATGAATAGGAATTCACAGCCTATTCGCAGGAATTACTAAATATGTATTTTATTTGTCATGTAACTATATTTTAATCAAAATCATTAGATTTTTGTGAGAACTTCTCAAATTCATCAAGCACTTTCCATATAATGTTAGTTTTGATTGGGAGGATTTTTCTAAAAAAAAAATCCTGTCATTAGATTTTTGTGAGAACATCTAAAATTTATCAAGCTCTTTCCATATAATGTTAGTTTTGATTGGGAGGATTTTTCTAAGAAAAATTTCCTGTAATTAGATTTTTGTGAGAACATCTAAAATTTATCAAGCTCTTTCCATATAATGTTAGTTTTGATTGGGAGGAGTTTTATGAAAAAAAAAAAAAAAACCTGGCGCATTTTTTTTGGAAATTATGAACTTAAATCCAAACTTGGTATTTCACCGACCTTTCGTGTTTGAGTTTGGCTATTCAGAGAGAGAGAGAGAGAGAGAGAGAGAGAGAGAGAGAGAGAGAGAGAGAGAGAGAGAGAGAGAGAGAGAGAGAGAGAGAGAGAGAGAGAGAGAGAGAGAGAGAGAGAGAGAGAGAGGTGGGGGAGGGAGACACGCGATGAATTACCTTAACGATTCCCATCTGTGGAAATCTTTAAATCTAATTTTGCTTTGATTGACTTGAAACACTAACACAAATACTATATTAACAACAGTTGTGAAAAATAGTTCTTGTGATTATTTATAGTGTTATTTTCATTTAATTAAACCGTTCCATAAAAAGTAATTTTAGTTTGAGAAAAAGAATACCTTGCAGTTCATAAATATACATTATTATTACATTTATGAGGTTATATTTTAGTCTGACTTTTGGTTTAGGATAAACAAATTATTCAATTCTCATGTTATTAGTTCCTAATACTTGTTTGTGAAATATGAAGTTTGTTATTTAATTGCACAAATACTGGTGACGTAAAAATCATTGGTACTGTTTTTATCCAAGCATAACAATTTTCAAGCTTCTATTTGAAAACTTCATCTTGTGGAGCAATTTATATTTTGAAAAGCGCTGAAAATTAAAAATACGAGAAAGTCACCAAAATAGGTGATTTAAAGCATCACGCCCACTTAAGCCAGTGATTTAAATAGTCACATAGCATAGTAAAACGGCCGTCTGACATTGAAAATAATAGGAAACTGAAGTACAAGGATTACTAAATTTAATCAAGAAAAAAGAAATTGCATTTTTTGACCAATTTTCACAGATGAGTATCCTGTTTGAGTTAGGCTGTTCAGAAAGAAATACATACACGCGACGAGTTGCCTTAATTGACTCAATATCAAAATGTCAAAGTCATTAAACTATTTGTTTATTTGTTTTTGTAAGCGTTAATGACTATTTATCACAATAATTGCTGTAAACATGGCAGTAAATGTCTTGGTAATCTTATCAGCGGATGTTCAAAGCTAACGTTTAGGATTTGCACGCAGGATATCCAGGTGCATATCCAGACGATGATCTCATTTCTTTCTGTAGCTATAATAACGCTTTCTCGCTGCTGAAAGGCTTCTACATGATAAGATAGCAGACAGACCGGGTATAGTAATTTATCGGGTTTTTAACCCTGTTACTCAACTTTGAACTTTTGCTTACAAGGCCCACACTTCTGCCGAATCCAGCGTGATTGTGAGCCTTAACGATCGCACATGATGATTTGGCATGAATTAAAAAGCGACCGTGGTGGCTATTTTTATTGAAAGCAGTCACACAGATAACTTTGTAGTGTAGAGAAACAGAATTACAGTGACCACATCTTTCATTCTGACCAACATAAAGTTAGGAGTGTAAACAAACAGTTCATCAAACATCTATCTCATGATGCTAAATAATATACTGCTTTTATGAAAGAATTGACGTATTTCATTGCCTAGTACACTACTGCTTATAAGGTATTTTAATATAAACTATGGACCTGTTGCACTTGCAAAACTTTCTATACTCATTCAAACGCTTATTCCTCTATCTACTATATATTAATCGAAATATAATTTATAAAAATGGTTCTATTAAATATCTACTTGTAGGTACAAAAACAGCAGGAGAGTGCAGTAGACTTACGGGATAATCAGATATTTTAAGAGCTGGTCACTGTAATGGCTTTGAAATTCCGTTCTCTTTCCTGGACCATAAGGAACTCCATCAATAATGAATTACTTCCCATTTGTCTAAAGTACGATAAGTATTTCAAAATTAAAATCAATGGCATCGAAAATATGAGAAACGTTAACTCCAAAAGGACAAATTGTGTGCTTTAATGAAATTTACATTTTTATGTATTGTGACTTTATGTGTTCGTAGAATTAAAAGTCCAATTGCCAAAATTCTAATTGTTCTTTATTTGCGTAGAAATACACTCACAGTAGCAGTATTACATCACATACACAATCTACCAAGGTCGATGACCACAACAACAGCTTCTGATTACACCTGTTTACAACATCGGCTCTCGTTACATCTGTTCCCGACTCCTCTAGTGTGTCACATACTCTTATATATACCTCCAATGATGATTTCTACTGTTCTAAAACAAACTAGAAACCGAATAATCTCTATCAATCAAGAAGTCACTAGAAATTTCCATTTACCTCACTTATCTGTGTCGGTAAGTCTTTTATCTCCACTATCTTTATTTGCCGGCTCTTTGTGTACACAAGCCGCGCTATCGCAACAGTATTGAGATTTTGTCCATCTCTTAAGGTTTACCAGTTATGCAAAAGTCATTCAGAATAAAGATTACTTCAGAGAATATTCCCAGAGAATTTAAGATATAGGTACATTTAATTTGTGATAGAAATAACTAACTTTAACATTCTTATCAAACGGCTTGAGACATTTGTGAGAAAATAAAAACTTTCGAAAGGCAGCTTTGAGCTGAGAAGATTATTTTTAAATATAACGGATATTTTTATCGTAGAATTTAAAAATAATTGCATGTGCAGAGAAAGAGTATTGGAATGTATTGATGAAATCTCTGATTACATTGTTTGGATTGGAATCAGTTGATTGATTAAAAGAATGTAGAAGCAATTATCTTCAAGTCTTCCTGAGCGGCTGTAGATGATTTCCATCTTCCATAGTATTTAATTCTTCTAAGACTGAAATGCTTAATGATAATTGGGAATAGAAAATAAATGTTCCAGACCTAGTTTGGGTACTTCCCCGGCATTTTGTAGTGATGAGGACTGGGGGGAAAAACTGGAGAAATCTCATTTAGAGAGAATGAACCTGACTGTATTTAAATCTAGATTATGAATCCTTGACTTGTCTAAATTCGGTAACTCTCTCTCTCTCTCTCTCTCTCTCTCTCTCTCTCTCTCTCTCTCTCTCTCTCTCTCTCTCTTTGTTTTTGTAGTGTTTAGCACTCGCTTTTACTACAGGTGCTCCACAGACGGTGACACTGAGGTACATGAGATGAAGATGGACCACCGATGGAATGAGATGGCGGGGGAAACCGGAAGATCCCAGATAAAACACGCCGTGTTGTCCAGCCACTATCTCACATGCAGTCGCCTGGGACGAACCCGGTCCGCCTCTAACCAGTCAGCCACAGAACGGCCTCTCTCTCTCTCTCTCTCTCTCTCTCTCTCTCTCTCTCTCTCTTTCTGTCAGTGTATGTATGCCTGAGAGAGAGAGAGAGAGAGAGAGAGAGAGAGAGAGAGAGAGAAGCATTAACTCAAAAGCAAAATGTGCTTAAACACAAAACTGGTACTTAGATACACCATAGTATATCGCCATTAAGGTAATTGTCTCATATATAACTCCTAATCATTTTCCGTAAAGAATGCGAGTCAGTTGTAGAATTTAATGTCCTTCTGGCACGTTGCCTTGGTAGCTCGATGGTTAAGAGGAACCGAACCCAGATCGGGAGATCCGCGGTTCAAATACCGACTATGACACTGAAATTTTCAGTCTATCTTTCCAAATCTTATGGAAGAATCATGAATTTCCATTAGTTGAACTAACAGTATTCTGAACTATAAAGTCAGGAACTTAAAGTACTTACATCATAGTAAGTCGTCATTAAGTTAGCTGTCTCATGTGTTTTTGAGAAGTCCCAGTGGTTTGCCGGGAAAAATACGAGTCAGTTGGAGAATTTAATCTCATGCTGGCAAGTTGCCATGACAGCTCAATTGCTAAGAGCAAGCGGACGGAGACCTGGAGATCCATGGTTCAAATTCCGTCTATGTATTTGAAATTTTCAATCTGACTTTACCTTTCCAAATTTTTATTACTGATTTGAAGTATGCGGTACTTAACATTTTTATTTATTCTGTTTATGCAAAGAGAATGTAATTTTAAAGCGTTTGTATACGAATATCACCTAGAAGATTTGAGTGTCACTTAAAGTCTACTGTATTCCCATATTCCCATTCCACATACAAGGAAAGTGCAATAAGACTGTGCAAGTGTTTATATAGCTTAACATGAAATATAGAGAAGAATGAGCATTTGTAAGAAAGTTTAGTTTGCAAAAGAATAGAGAAAGTCACGTGAGTGTAACACATTAGATTTGTTACATCTGTACAATTGGCAGAGGTAGATGAACTGAGCCGGTGTCCACTTGATAAGGGACAACGCAGCATGATGCACCATTATATTCATCCTGTCACACGCACTTTGTTACTCACTGTTGTGTGGGTGTCTCTGTAAAGTATCCCTCCCCTGAAAAGTAAATGGCTTACCACTACACAATAGACGCAGTTAAACCTGATTCCATTCAGTGCTCCACGCGCAGGGAGTCTGCTGCGAATCTCACATTTAAATCCAACTGAAAGACGAGCAGCGAATTAAGTGCTTCATGTGCTGGGATCGATACTTCATTAACGATATTGGAAACGAAAATGGTATCCGAGTTGGTGCAGAGCGAAATTCAATATAAATGCTTCATTTAGAGCAAGGAGTATAAAAATAAACAAATGTAACTCCATTCAACGTTTTTAATGTTCTTTTTCTACACATATGTTTTTACTAAAACTTAGCTAAACTGTTCAGTTAATAATAGCTGTTTTGAACTAAACCTGCTATAAATCCACAGAGTGGAGTAACGCGGGCTAAGCATTAACTCTTTGGCCCACATTCTAGGGATTGCCAGTTCAAATCCTGCGGGACGTCCTGTCTGATCTGGTTTTCCTTAGTCGGCGAAATAAATATGCATTGGATATTTATATACGGCGACCCAGAGTTACATCTTAAGTCTACAAGATTAGTAAACATGAAAATATATAGTAATAACAAAAGCTCTGTTGTATATCCACAGATAATGCAAGAGAACTGATGCTCTATACTTGCCAGATCTGAGGCATGGCGGCAGAGAGCTGGATTTTATCGGTTCAACGTTCGCAGAACAGAAGACTTCGGTCCATCTATTCTGTAGGCTGCTCCTTCCCCGTGAGGTCACTTCACGAAGCCTCATTTCTTACATACGTGGAAGACGAAATTAGGCGCCGGGCTACAAAATTCTACGCCAAATTACCTTACTATAGAAGTACCCTGGTTAGGTTTCTAGGAGATTATGACCCCAATAGACACCGCTTTAGGCTATTCGGGGTAACCCGCAAGACTTGCAGGCACCTGAGGTAGCACCGGAGCTAACTCGTGCAGCAGCAAAACTGATCTCCACATAATCTACCCAAGAGCTGTTTGGCTTCAAAATTAAAAGCCCACAACTAAGTTTTTCAATTTCATATACACGAGGGTGTAGTAGGTTTTGCATCCTGTCCGCCATCCAGAGTAGTGCAGCAGCTACTTCATATCCCATTACTAACAAAAATTTCCATAACCAACCTGAAAAATCGTTTCTGTGGTAAAACCCATTAACTGGATGGGCACGCACCAAAAACCTTTGGGTTGTGTACAGCCTGTCAGCATCAGGCCAGTCGATCGGTTGGTCAGAGCAAGAGCTTCTATTGTGACTGCGGGGAGGGACCCAAATGGGACCAAATCGGAATCAAGATTTGGGTAAAAGCATGACAGACTATATATAAGCTCGAGGGAATCTACCAGGGCAATCCACACAAAGTGAAGTGTAAGGCCCCCCCCCCCTCTGAAAAACAGGGAGTTACCGAACTGTCCCAAAAGGATGCCCGGCGCATCTGTGGGGCTTTTCATAGGGCAAGACCTACGGAGACTAACAAGGCCCCCCCCCCTCTGGTCCTATGGACTCAAGACGGGACGGAAGTGGATACGCCACTTACACGCGCCAACACCAAAGGGGAAGGCAACTGATTAACCTCGGTAGGGTCGCCTGGTGATCTAGCACACCTTCTACTAGCTATGCAGGCTAGTAGAATAGCGGGAATATCTAGCCTCCCTCAACACCGTCCGGAGACGTACCCGATCTCCCACGGGTGTCGGGAATCACTGCCCCCTCGAGTCCAACCCAAACCAAACAACTCCCATTCAGGGAGGGGCTCGAATGTTCAGCCCGAGGTTCCTCTAGTAACGTCAGAGGTACCACGAGTTCTAGTGGTCCGCAGCGCCCGCACCACGACAGCTGAAGGGGACGGATCCCCTCCCTTACGGAGTAAGCATGACAGACTCCTTAACATTTCCAGTTGGAACTGCCTGATGCCACTAAAGCCTACCCTAATATTTCCAACCCTCTGGGATACTCCAAGCGACCGGCGGCTCTAGATCACTCGCAGCGTGGTCCTGACTGAGCGTGCACACGCACACGCAAATATGTAGGTACATGAAACTCGGATCCGCTCCCACTTTATTTGTTATCATTATGGTCTCGTCACATAATAGGTACACTATAAGGACATGGACGACCATAAACCTTACTGTATAGTAACTTAACACTAAAAGCACATCATTCTCATTTCCTATATACATAAAAACAAAAATCGGGCGATAAATGAAATGGGTGAAATGATGCTGAAATTAGTTTGGGGTCCATGGAGCTTGGAGTTACCTGCCATTCGTCTTTGAGGATAAGGGAAAACCCCGGAAAAAAACTTATCCAGGTAACTCACCCTGACCGAGATTCGAACTCGGGACCTCTTGAACGGAGGCAGACACGCTACCATCTACGCTACTTAGGTGGGCTTCATTGGTTTACCTTGTGTACGCCAGGGAAATATGCATAGTCACCTTTGTGAATCATTTGCTTAGGTAATTTATAGACAGCAGGTATTAGATGCGCAGTCCCTCTTTATATCATATACTTAATTCTGTTTGTATTAATGTTGCTCTATAGCAGAACTATCGGTCATGATGAAAAGTCAGAGCCAAAATACCTTTCTAGAGAGTCTCTGGTACATATCTTCGAACTTTACTGTCCAGTACGGCAAATAATCAGATGATTAAAGTGTTTCGGAAGAGACCTAAGCCAAGTCCGAACTTTTGGTTGATTCCACTAAACCTTTTGTGTACGTAGTACATACATCTGGCTATAGTAAACGCCCTCAAAATTATATTAAATAACATGAATGCTGTATAAATATAAAAGGCGTAGTCAGTCATTTGTTAGCTTATTCTCAAATCGTCTGAATCCTACAAACTCCCTCTAGAAAGATTGGTGCGTAACAATACCAGAGGTGGATGTAGATAGCTGCGCCTATTCCGAGCATTCATTTCTAAGCAACAAGCTTCTGACTGAATATAGGAGAAAACCTAGAGAAGATTTCAATAAAAAAACATTGAATCGGAACTGTTACCAGCAACATTTCGGCGGCAGCAGTAGAAGAAATAATGCTGGTAACCTGTATAATTAACATAAAACCCACTTATGAACTTCCTGTTAAAGCTGGCATCTGGATTTTCTTTACTGCGTCACTAAAGGTTTCCATGACGACTTCAGTGGTCTAGGACGCACAAGTGCTATTTTCGGCGTCGTAACAATCAGCTGTTCCACAGAGCAAGTACTAAAAATCATTTAGGAGTCAATAATTCACGTACTTTGTTTTATTTGGACCACCTGGAAAATCACTTTGAAGATAAGTAAAATACCTCACCTCTTCAGGTTTTTAGAATTCCTATTTAAGAACAATGCACTTGTAAAATTGGATGCAAATCTGGAAAAACTACAATATTGTATTCATATTCCATATTATATTCCATTTCGATTTGTGGCAATATTTATCACAGTGTAGCTTTTGAAACACTCCTGAAGATAGTAATGTAATGTATGTTAAAATTTTAAATGTCTTTTTTTAACTGTCGTTTCCAGTACATTTTACTACTTAAATGCTATAAGCATTAAAATTTTTCACATATCAACCTCTAATTGTTAGAAAAACTGCACGAATAGTTACTTAAGAGACTCATTTTTTTTTTTTAATTTACATCCTCCAACGTTAAGTCATATCGGACGATGAATGGAATGGGTGAAATGATGCTCAAATGAGTCCGGAGTCCATGGAACTTATTTTTTATAGTTATATCGGACGATGAATGGAATGAGTGAAATGATGCTCAAATGAGTCCAGGGTCCATGGAGCTTAGAGTTACCCGACATTCGTCTTTCAGGATAGGGGAAAAACCCCGGAAAAACCTTATCCAGGTAACCCAACCTGACCGAGATTCGAACTCGGGACCTCTTGAACGTGAAGAAGACATGCTACCACCACACTACCGAGGCGGGCTCATGGAGCTTAGAGTTACCCGACATTCGTCTATCAGGATAAAGGAAAACCCCGGAAAAACCTTATCCAGATAACTCACCCTAACCGAGATTTGAACTCGGGACCTCTTGAACGTGAGGCTAACACGCTACCATCTACGCTACCAAGGCGGGCTTTAAGAGACTCACATTTGCATTTTTGAAATATCATAATTAGGTTATTTTTTATTATTTCCATAGCCTGACATTCATAAAACTGAAAAATACCAAAATACACAAGGTTTACTTATCCTTTTATAACATAGCTTCATTTTAATTTAAAAAAAAAATCACTTGGGATTTTTATTATGATTCGTTAATAGCAAAATAAAATCCCCGGGATGTAAAAAGTCTAACATTTGGGCATTTTAATTAACTAAATAAAATTAATTACATCCAGACAAAAGCACTGACATCTCTGAAACAGATGCACATTTTTGATTGAAGATTTGTACGTGGTCGTTATATTACAGTACAATAGTGTCATAAACATTTCAGGTTGCTAAGCTGGAAATTGAATATTTAGGTCTTACGCAGGTACATTGCCTACAAGGACTGATTTTGTTTTGTTTCAGCGCTTGATGAAAGATAACCCAATGAACAGACGTAAGTGGATTGCAAATAGAGAGCAGCAGTGTAGAAGGAGCGTGGGAGGTGAGGACCTATCTGCTGTTATAATGAAAGCGACGAAATGAAACACAGCTTCCTGACACTTTGACGGGAGTTGATGGACGTACGTGTGGGTATGCCGCTAGAAGAAAGCGGAAATGAGCAATAGACGTTGTTTCAGCTGAAATGATGGCGGTTTCTTTGTGTCACATCATCGTCTACCACAGATTTGTAACTATGGAATCCATACCATACCATGTGGACTTGTCGGAATAGAAGTTCTCCATGAATCTGTGGACCTCCAGAGCTTCATTTTTAACATTCAACGGAAACAGCGACGTCTATTTAACAGGTGCAATAAGCATTGAGCACCTCTCCCAGGAACTAAAGGTTGGTGTGGCTCAACGACTGTTCGCATTCGATTTCTCTTGGGTCGCCACTCTTGACCACGAACTTCTTTGAAGTTCCCAGGCCGACAAATGGTTCCTCTCCATACTTCATCTGCTATCGCCAATAACTACGTTTCACTTGTTTCAGGACTGTAGTGGTGGTATGCTGCAATACTACGGTAGAATTTGCGTTGTGGAAAGATTTCTTCTTGGTTCTCCTTCCTTCTTAGCAGCATCTGGTCTACTGCTATGTTACCCAGATTGCGAGTACCTTAGGCAGAACTAGCCGACGTCGGGATTGAATCGTTAGGGACCTCGTTCTTGCTAGCGAACATCGTCGTCTGCATCTGATCACCCTTACCTATTTCATCCCTTCCTCCAAGGGATCACATTAGAACCATAAAGGTACCACTACGTGCAGTGCTGTGCTCAGTTACTGGAGAACCCTCCGACTATGACCTCATCACTCAATCCATTTAGATAATTGTTTTAAAATTCCAAAAGCTTAATTCCCTCTGAGGAATATGCCCTGTAAAACACCTCATTTCATTTCATAATCTACTAATATATTAAAAGCAATTTACAGAAACCTTATATTTGAATGCGGACACACTACAGCTATATAACATACCTGTGAAAAGGGCTTTAATGCTATGAGACAGAAAAGACTCTTAGAGTAAATGCATGTAAAATAAGACAAATAACTCGCTGCAAACACTACGTATACGTAATACTTGGTTGCGAATTAGCAGCTAAGAAAACATAATACGCAGCGAAATAAATGATACAAATCTCCTTGACAAAATTTGTTATAGCCTTGATGCAAGAAAGTTCTCTTTCATCTCCTTTGTACTTATGTTGTAATCGCATTCGTTGGCTAAATAATTACACAAAGAGAGAAAATTACTAACAGAAATGAATTAAACAATTTATAAAATTAAAAACTGACATTTTTTTTTCGATGGCCACAGATTGTATTTTCAAAATTGGTAGCATGGGAGTGCAGAATTTTCATATTCATGAGCGTCATCACCTCTATTTCGTTGAATGTATTAAGGGCGAAAACTACATATAACTTTTATGTTATTAAATAACTGCAGAACCAAAGAGAAGGTAAAAAAATTTAAAACTTCACCCATTGCAGTCATCGGTCATTCATCACTAAAGCATACGTACACATTTTGCAAAGCCATAAAATAAAAATTATATAATTACACTCAGTAACTCGGATGGTCACTTTTACCATTCCCGAGCAACTAACACAGAGTCATAACTAAATTATCTTTCTTTAAAGTCTAGAGTTCTTCACTATGTTCTGTCTTATTGCCACTAGGTCTCCCTTTATAACCAATTCTTAACTTATAACAGAACGAATGTGACTGAAAATACGCTTCATATGTCACATTCAGTTATCCATAATTTGAGTATTGAACGACAAAATTCAGTGAAATACATTCAACAAATACTGCTCGCCTTTGAATGTAGCACGCACTACTGCGCGTTGCAGAGATTGCTGTTACGACTTATGATAGCTGGCTATGTGGTGAAAGTACCTCAACACCTCGCCTAGACTGCTAGAGGAAATAAACTCGCATAAGCAGGACCATCTAGAATGAACGTTGAAAATTTGACTGTCTGTTTTAGTGGTCCTTCTTCACTGTAATTAGATTTACATCTGCGAACAACAGTTATGCGGCATTATAATGTATTAAATTAAGCAAGTTTTTAGTATATTTACGACAGTAACTTTCCCTACTGTAATAATGTATTCTTTTACTTCTCACCAGAAACATTGTGTCACAAATTATATTTTGTAACAAGCAGACCAATAAAGATTGTAAACAGAAAGGCATGAAAAGCACATGTTACAGAAAACACATTACTGTAATTATTCTAGTCTCCTAACTTGCACAAAAAAATTTATAAATACTCTTGCTTCACCAATGTTTAGACAACATATCACACTTACTAAAATAATAAAAATAACAATGATAATCTAACGGTGCCATTTTCTCAATCTGGAAAGATGGTCCTAGGTATGAGCACGTCATTAGAAGGCATCGGATCCCATACACCTATAAAGAGACATGAAGTTTACGTCTCGCAGTATATAACTGTTGACGTCAGTCCCGGGGACAACACGCAGGGATAGTCCGGTTCACAACGCGTAGCTTTAGTTTCATTACAACTACTGCTCACCACGCAGGTAGATCTGTCTTCCAGGGAGTACAAGGTGTTTTACATATTGTGTTAATAGAATTACTTTCACAAGAATTATTGGACAATCTTCATTTTATAGATCAAAAGTTTTGGGTATTAAAGTCATTAAATGGCTTGAAGAAAGTAATTTGGAGCTGTCTAAAAGCAGTCAAGGAGATGTCTGCAAAAATTAACAATATACAGAATGCACAACCTACCAAACGAACAAAAAATAAATTGTACAGCATTCAACACAAAAAATACTAGATTTTCAGTGCTGCATAATATAAGAAAAAAAAACTAAAGTCTCAGATAAACACATGAAAATGATTTGTACTACTCATATGCACCATTAACATCATATGAAGTTGAACGAACTTTCTCACAATATTTTATATTATTTCAGCGAGAGGTGCAAGAAATTCACATTCGACAATTTTACGAATGTACATGGTTGTTCACTGTAATTCCCGCATCCAAAGCAATAAGGAGGATGGCATATTGTAACGTAGGTTACATTTTGTATCCGTACCGGAGTGTACACACACACACACACACACACACACACACACACACACACACACACACACACACACACAATGCATCAGTATACTTGTTGACACGGACGTTTGTTGATGTCTCGCTTGGCCTTGTGTAGTATCTGTGTGCGTACATTGATTGCTAAGGTGTATGCGATCCGATGTCTGGTCATCAGCTATTCAGCCCAGTAAATGTTTCTCTGGAACAGCATTCATAGCTTTCTTAATTCGTGGGTTATTGTTAATTATTCTGCCATTTTAATTGGTGCTATTTTAATAATAATTATAGATGAATGCTAGTCATTTTATTATTCTACAGCACTCACAGTGCATTTATGGGAAACACGCTATTGATAAGGCTATGCTGCATTTCCAGAAACTGCAAGACTGTTAGTGGGACGTTGTACGAAATTGCAGTTATAAGGGGTAAAAGGAATATTCATTACAAAAAAAAAATATTTTACAATATGGGAGGGACGACTCAAGTGTAGGGCAGAAACTGGTGTACAATAAAAACATGGAATATAAAGCAGTCGAAAGCCTTTGAAGTAGTTTATAGAGAGGGTCTGCTTGTGTCATTAATGAGTTAACGAAAGGGTTGAGATAATTATGTGGTCAAGGATGTAAATAAATACAACCTTGGGATAAAGAGCTGTCTGTATTGCATTTTGCTATTTATGAGCAGTTGGGCTGACAGTGGGTCATATATGACCACGAGGTCAAGGGCTTGTAAAGGAGAGAGAGTCATCTGTCCCCCTAATAGGTGCAAGGACTGCCTCAAAAAGCATACTTTAACTTCCTCTGCTATTGATTAAAGCCAAAAAAGCACTGTATTCCACCAAAAAATTCGGCACTAGGAATTCATTAGAAATACAAGTTAAGAAGCTTCCTAATTTATGAATAAATCAAACATATGAGTGCGCGCACACGTCTGTGTTTAAACAGCATAACTCAAACACCAAAAAGCGGATTAAATACCAAACATGGTATTCAAGTTCAGCATCTTCCAAGGAACCTACAAGATTTTTCAGAATATTTGCCACTGCAAACCAGTCATTTAAATGAAAAACATTTCTTATTTTTTCATTTCTTAAAAAAGTATTAAACAATTTTGAAAAATGTAATATTTAAGATATTTACATGACAAAATGTATGAAACTTTCTGCGAATAGAAAGGTATTTTGAACTAGTAAGCCTTAAGAGATAGAAATTAAAAATGTAGACAGCTTAATGTGAAATGTGTAGTGTTTAACGCCCGCTTTTACTACATACGGCACCGCAGGCGGTGACACTGATGATAATGAGATGGAGATGGAGCACCGGTGGAATGAGATGGCGGGGGAAACCGGAGGTCCCGCAGAATACCCGCCCCAGCGCCGTGTTGTCCACCACAAATCTCACTTTGCGGTCGCCTGGGATCGAACCCAGGCTGCCTTGGTGAGAGCCAAGCGGTTTAACCACTGAGCCACGGCGCGGCCCAAAGACCACTTAAAATACACAATTTGTGTATATATTTTTTGTTAACTAGGGATGAGTCCTTGGTACTTGCAATACCTCGATACTTACGATACTTAATTGGATCGACATCGAACGACAATTTACAAAATTAGCTTGGTCTTTTTGATACTTCGGTAGTGATTCTGAAATTTTTATTTTATTTTAAAATCACAAAACATTATTACCACAAGTAGAACATTGCAAAGCCCGAGAAATTGTTAGGAATGTGGTGTCTGTACAGTAACATTATACAAGAAAAAAAACGTGTGTCAGATTCAGTGGTAGTTACAAGTTCCCAAGAAGAAATCACTGCATATCTCAACGACGATTTTTCACCTCCTCTTTCTAGTGCACTAGGTTACTAGAAAACTAATTCAAAGTTTACAAAACTTAATAATAATTTAAAAAAAAGCGCTGAGTATTTGTGTATTCCACCTGCAACAGTTTTCTCTGAAAGATTATTTAGCACAGCAGAACTCATATATGATAGAAAAATAAATAGACTTGGCCACAAATAGTGAAAATGCTAGTATTTTTGAACAAAAGCTTATAAAAGTATACTGTTTTGGTTTTAAATCCCTAAGTAAAGTTTAAAAATAAGAACACTGATGGTTTTAAGTTTTGTATCATTAAATTTGTGCACTTATTTAATTTTACTGGCATTGCACAGCTCTCTCAATATTCTATTTTGTATCGAAACTAGAAGTATAAACGACGGTATCGAAGTATTGAGTATCGTGGAAAATATCCTCTATCGGTATTGAAAATCGAATATCGAGGAAAACTGGTATCGACCCATCTCTATTAACGTATGAACCATTTTCTGTACTATTGTTTTGATTTGTCAAATACTCTGTACTGTTTTCAAGTGATAAATCGCTATTTCGTCTTATTGAATGCTCCTGCAGAAAAGGGACTCAAAGCCATGCTCTTAATAGATTTGACTAAGGCTACTGCATCTTCTTTCTACCGATACGTACTTAAACAAGAGAAATAGGTTGATGCCAGATTTCTTCGTGGTTTTCCTTAATTGGTAGCCGAGTGTTGGGATGGTTTCCTCAATTACCATGGTGTTTTTTTCCAACGCTTCTGTTCCATTAATTTCCCTATTATCTTCAGGTGTACTGTAGGTTTCGTCGTGTATGACGGCGCCGAACAGCTGACGTGGATGATTACTCAAAGGAAGATAACAAGGGCTGCTCGGTTAACGGGTCGTTCGTCATCCTCTCAGGGCAGGTCTAGTAGTGGGACTTCCACTCGAGTCTATGGCCTGCCTGCGATCTAGAGCTTCTTATAGTTCCCTCGCTATAACCCGTTCTCCCAGTGGAAGCACATACTTGAGTAGATCCCTAAATATTAAACAACAATCTTGACTAGCCCTACCTTGGACAGCTTTAACCTGAGGATCCCGGATGTACAGGAGAAAGAAGATATTCCAAGTTTAGATTACCCGGTTGGGCGGATGAGACTCGACACCGGGATCTCCAGAGTAAACATTATCGAAGCCATCTCGCTCGTTAAAGCAAAGGATTACATATCTAGAAATTTTTTGAAAGAGTTGAATCCTTAAAATATGTCTATTTATACTCAAAAGTTATCTCTCTATTGCACAATGTTTGTGTTATGTAAACACATCTACTTTTGCAAATATTTTTTTCACAGGGCAACAGACATTTTCATTCGAATGGAAGCCTTTGCAAATAACTTTTATATTGAAAATTATTCATTTATATCATTACTATTGCAGTGTACTTTTGGATTATTTTCCTTATTTTCCTTAAGGAACTGTATCCTTAAAAATTAAAAGTATGCAACTAAGTTAAATGTAGCCCACTCTTCATTCATGCATACCATCTCGCCGATTATTCTATGTGAACCCTCCCCATCCTTGTCACGCTCACTAATCTTTGTTTCAAATAACCCTGACCCGCTAACATGTACCCCTCCGCGTATCATTTCCTCCCCGTTCCCCTAATTGGCTAATCCTTTCGGTGCCATAGGCACAACGTGCAAACCTGCAGGAAACGTGGAAATTAATTATTCTTTCACACTGGCCGTGTGTAGGCTAAACTGTGGAAACATAGAGTCAGACTGAAAAATTTCAATGCCATAGCCGGGATTTGAACCACGGATCTTCTGGTTTCCGTCCAGCCGCACTACCATTGTGTTACTATGGCCAACGTGCCGATATGACATTAAATTCTCCAACTGACTCGTATTTTTTCCGGTAAACCACTTAGGAGTTCTCATGAACACATGAGACAACTACCTTAATGGCGACTTACTACATGTAAGTACTTTAAGACTTGGGTTTTTTATAGTAAACCACTATTAGGTTAATTAATGGAAATTAATTATTCTTTCACACTGGCCGTGTGTAGGCTAAACTGTTTTGAAGAAATACGGGGTAAGCTGATTTGAAACAGGGATTAGGATGTGAACTCACTCCATTCGGCTTTACATTGACAGTCTTCATTAGTGAAGAATGGCTTTTTGATTCGCTTATATTGAGGTGCTTCTAAAGAAATGTAAAAATAATATAGAAATTTGAGGAACAACAGTGTAAGCTCTTTTTATGTATGCTCTTTCACTGTGGTGGTTCTTTTGCACTATAAGTAGCAAAAGAATTCATGCAATAGAAGGTTATTTACCTAATGCCATTTACGCGATCGCTAAGCGATACATATGCACTTTGCCTAATGGATACAAAATTAAAACTTTTCACAAGATAGAATGCAATACACTGCACCCTACATTAAAAAACAAATTTGTAATGGGAGCCTTGTTGTTTGCGAGTGTTGTTTAAATTCTGATGTCAAGTCGAGTCAATGGCCCTGATCAGCTGTACTTCAATTATTGGAACATCGCTATACATATGTATGTTCCAATAATTGCCCTAATCCCATATTCATATTGCCTCTTTCCTTCACTGCAGCACACAAAGAGTCATTAAACATATTTATGCACTCAGGTCATTGCCCCTCATGGAGAAATGTGAACAAAACTAATCGAAAAAAGTACACATTGCTTATGTGTTCCTAAATCCTTGGAAGTTTGATATAGGACAAGAATAAAAATACTGCGAGGATGGTTTCACCGAAAACCACTTCAATGGAACAGGGAGTGGGAAACATTAGGTGGGAGACAATTTGAAGGTTTCTGAGCAAAAAAGGGCGGTTTTCTAAACATTTTTGTGAGCTGTATATGTATCAAGTATGCTATAGATTTTGCATACTGAGGTTTAGTGCAATTATATTAAATTTTATAAATGAAAGTAATATAGGTACACGCATAGTCATTTGTTGACATATTCTAACAGCCCCTGAATCCTACGCCATGAACTGCACTAACATCGCAGATTCACGTTTCTGGCTAAGATTGATTTTCACCCATATTTTCAGTCACAAGCTTGTTGTTTAGAAACAGTGTTCAGCTATCTACATCCGCGTGGAAGAAGTATCCTTCAAGTCAACATCCACGGTTCTAACACATTGCATCAGCATCTGTGAGTCATGATTCTTCACTTATTGCAAATGTCAAGAAATGGTTTCAAATTTGTTAATAACTTCCTTTTCGTAAAGGTTTGTGATAAACAATAAAACATATTGAGTTATATTCCTTTTAAGTTATTTTGGGGGTAAATGTGCTGATAGTTTTTAAATGAACCTAATTCCAATGAATGAAAGTTAACATCTCCTATCTTTTATCCTGTATCTATATTACAAAAGCAGAGCTTCTGAATTTATCTTGAGAAAATCAGGCATTCTAGTTGTAATTTTATTTTAATTACTTAAGAATACACTCATAAAAAGAGACAAATAACAACCACAAAACACTATTATAAATGTTACTCCTAATTATAAAAACACACAGTTATGAAAGCCCGGCCTGACAGCTAAATTTCCGTTAACACTGAAACTTGATACTATTTATCATATAATGCGATAAAGACATAAGGAAAACAAGAGTTACATTAAGAAGATTCATATTACCGTTTATTTTTGCATAAAGTTTCAAACTGCTCTTGCGAAAGTAGATTACACATATCTCTTTCAAGTTAATCGAGAAAAACGTCGCATAAATAGTTCCAAATTCCACTATTCTTCCAAGAAAACAACCAAATAGCGACAACTCTTTTAAAAAGATAACAAAAGAATTTAAAATTTGAAACTAACATTACAGAATAGCTCGGAAATAACTGATGCCACAATATTATTTAAATAATAGTGCATTTCGGAGAAATTTAAATTTTTACGGAGTACGTTTTTGCATACCTCTTAGGGTTTATCAATTATACTAAATTACACAAAAGACCTTCGAAGTAAATATTTCAGAGGTCATTTTCAGAAAATTGACGATATACATTTTATTTGTCATGTAGATATCTTAAATTTTTAATAAGGATGGTAGAGATGTTTGAGAAAATCAAACACAGAAGATATTTTCATGTAAAGCACAGTCCGGGGTGAGAAATATTCTTGAAATTTATTTTCTCCCGTCGCATTTTTAGAAGACATTGGGTTCATGTGCCAAGTTTGGCATTTAGCGAAAATTATGTTTTTGAGTTATGCTATTCATAGACACATTAATTCGAGGACCTTTAAACCTACTTCATAAGTTGTAGAGATAACAAAAATTGCAGTTCGAGATTTTAAAACGAAGACAATAAAACTGGCAGGATGGACAGAAATTTTAGATTGATGTATATCCAAAGTATATTTATCTACACTAGCTGACTCGGTGAACTTCCTACCGCAAATAAAAGTTGTCTGAACTTATCTATATAAATACAATTTATATCTGATTAGCTATTTATTCTGCAATTGGGGGTGAAGTTTAAATACAACACAGTTACAATTAAGTTAATCAATTTAAAGCTTTGATAAACAATATTTTTGTCTCATTTGTGGTGCGTAAATATATAAATATGGTTTTCCGACGCGCGAACACGCGTCCATGAGAGATACAGGGAAACTCCAAGTTGATTCCGCAAACTTCCAACGACTACCCTTGCGATTTATTTATGGTCATCGCAAAGGAAAAACGTACAGATAACTGTAGACGCTTAAAATCAAAAGGTAAATCCGTTGGAATCATCGGAATACGCAGGATCAAGATATCCTCTCCTTTTACTTTCCTTTGATAATTGTTGCCTCGATGACGTTATTCATTAGCTTTTATACAGTTAGTCTCGTTCCACTGCACAGTCGTGGTTGGTTTATGTTACGCAGCACGATCACAACGATCCTACTTTTAATTTTACATTGTGAGGTGGGCGTCCAGACAATTCTAATAAATTTAAAAACTCTGTGAAATAGTTTACGTCATTCTGGTTTATAACTGTGTCAACTGATTTGAACGAAAACAACTTACCCGGAAGAAACAGACGCTCTAGAACGCAATTATAACACACCAGCACGACTATGCGGCTCGCTGCTCATCAGTGCGGTCGGCACGTGACGTAGCTCGTCGCACATTTGACTGACTGCTACGACCTAAGTCAGGTCTTCTCCTTGGCATAGTAAAAAAGTTTTCACGAACTTCACAAAGTCACAGAGGAATTCAATCAATTTTGTGTAAATTCAATTCACATTCACGAAACCACAAACACAAATTATAAAGAAGGTATCCAAGGATTCACCAATATTTGGCAACAATTGTCTGTGGTCAAATATTTATAGTGTTATAGTGCGTGGAAATTAATTTTGTGTCTAATCTTCGAAAGGTATATCATCATGCTACATAAAAAATCAGCCTTGATAAACGATAAACGCTATTTAATAAAAAATTGTAAGTGAAAAGTTTTGAAGACTTTGGCAAGGAGTGGAATATCTTTCTACTTTGTAATGCATTTGCTTGTCGAAAATAAAAGAAGGCGTAGGTATGTGTTCCGTAAAAGTTTGCGTGTGTGCTTTTATATTTAGTTAATAACTCGGTCCATTATGGCTTGAGGTTCTTTTACTCATCTTAAACCTTCCTTGGACTTATACAAATATTTCAAAACTAGAATTGGGCAAATCGATTCAGCCATTCTAAAGTTTTTGTGAAACTAAAACATGTCAATTAATTTTATGTATATAGCTTTGTGATTTGAAATACGATATTGTTCTTAAACATGCAATTTATTTTCGTCTTTTAAGAACTTATTTGAACATTTCAAATTTTCGAATTTATTTTTCGCTAAGACAGGAATAGTAACACGGCAGAGTGACGTGGTTTTATTTCACTCATAAGCTACAAATCACAATGACGAGGACTGCTATAAAGCATTCAGTTTGGCAACTCTATTGATTTGCAACTGTTAGCGGCAAAGGCTAAACCAGTCAAACGCTATTTCGTCTATAAGAAAGAAAAACAAAATGCGCGGCACTTAAAAAGTAATTAAATAGACGGCCCAGTAACATTTAACATAGTGAAGATATATCTGCATTTAGTCAAAAAGGCACGATGACAGCTTGACGTCATGTGACTGGTGTAAACACGTGTGAATCTATCGAGTAACTCCCATTATTTTACGACCGGCAAGTGGGAAGTTAAGTAACCGCTATTTTGGGCCCTAATAGAGAACGTCCATAGTCGAAAAAAACAAAAAAAGCATCTGGGTCAAAGAGGGCTCATTAAACGCTGGGGATAAATAGTGTATGTACTTCTTGGCGGTCTCCCGCGCTCCGCCGGCAAGCTGTTACAGGGTGCCGGTTTCGATCACACGCCGGTCCACGTTCTTTTGTTTCATGATTGATTTCTAGGCAGCTTGAGTACGTTGTTTACATACTTACTAATTAAAATTTGGATACAAATCTGCACTCACATGACTTTCTCTATGCTTGTAGAAACTACTTTTTGAAATGCTTATTACTTCAACTACTTTATGTCGGAAAAACATTTACAGATATTATCTGATTGCTAATTTGCGTGTACGAATAATCGAGTTGTTCGTTGTTTCCTTTGCAAGACTAAAAGATACAAAAGTGATTATCAACTTTACACACGAGAAAAATGTAAGTATTTTAAAATTATCACAAAAAATGAATATCTTTGAAATAGTTGAATCTAAAAAAAGGTATGACATAAATTGTGTTTTTAAACTCTTTTCAGCCCAATTTATTTATAATAGAAATCGGTTTTTGAAACTTAATGATATGTTATGAATGTTTAGATCCGAGGGTTAGCTTGAATCTCAGATTTGTAGCTGAACAATGAACATCAATTCTGAACTCTTGCTGTGATGTTTCCAACTTTGTGGTAAATGATGGGATGGGCTTATGTAATATTAATGGTGATAGACACATTGTGTGATTACTGTTAATACTGTAGCTGAACACATGTTGTTAATTTATATGAAAAAGAGGTAAAAATTTAGTATATAACAAACAAATAGAGAACTACTGAACGTTAACCCTTGTAAGTAATAATTTTACACAAAACATTTCTGACAAAACATTTACATAACGATACCATATACCCGTATTGGGCTGGAAAGGGTTAAAGAGCTTTATAATTTTTGTGTAGTAAGATTTTGTCTATCTCTTACAGTTTATCAATTATGCAAAAGTCATTAAAATGAAGAGCACTTCCGGGGACATTACCAGAAAATTTAAGATAAACATTTAATCTGGCATGGAAATATGTTAAACATATTTCAATCAAACGCGCTAACACTATTTTTTTTTGGAGGGGGGAATGCAAAATTAATTTTGCGAAACATTTTCCATGTAAAGCGTGATATGGGGTGGCGAGACTTTGTTGAAAGCTTCGTATAGCAATCTTGTAAGAAGAATTTTAATACCAAGTTTGATACTTAACCCTCCCCCCTACACACACAATTATTTTTATGCAAGGTGTCTGACTAAGTTTCCGGTGAAATCTCTATATTAACTTTTGGATGGAATAAGGTGCTTCCCCATTTACTGCATATAATACAGAAATTGAAAATAATTGCGGGCTTATGAAGGTGATGAGTTTTTGTTTTTTCATAATGGTTTAATAAATAATTTAAAATTCTGATGTGTGGCATTTACGTGAGTTAATGGAGAGAGAAATATTATTAAATATTTATCGACAACTTTTTCTAACGTTTCCCCAAAAAAGCAGTAGACAAACTTTATCGTCAGATTTCTGAGCTGAAGATTTATTTCACAATTACATATTCCAACATCATAACTAGATGTTTATGTATTGTAGAGATAACGTAGATGTTTTAAATAGCTTCCATGACCTACAACAATGCGAGAATTGGTTGTATCTCAAGAAATCACAACCTCTAGCTGTGTTTACTTTAAATATTTTACGAATAGAATTATAAAAAATCAGGTAATATTTCCATAAAGTGCGCTGATAAAATTACTGGTAATAATTATTACACATAGACGCAGTTTAAATATTCCTCCTTACATTTTAAATCGGGTAGCTGTCGAAACTAAAACCATTTAGAGAACACTAGGAAAAAACGCTATACTTGAAGATAAAACAAAACGAATAAAATAAATCTGGCACGATAGACACAGTTTATAGCACTTCTATCCCGGATTGGTCACTTGAAACATCATGTCAATGTTCAGTTACAAGTTCAAAATTACAAGTATGTATTTGGCAATTGGCTTAAATCACAGAAAATCAGGTAAGAGTTCCAATGGATGAAGTAACAATAAATAAGTGCAAAGGGTGTAAACAGTTGTTGAATTCATATTTTATATGTTCCTGCTAGCAAATTTGACACAGAATTGTAACACAAACAATCATAAATGTCACTATTACACAACAAATTCTGTCGTGTAAGTAACAAGCAATTTAGTGGATAATCCAACACGTGTGTTATTGTAGAATTTTAACATAAACAAATGTGCTTTACGAGTACGACCGCTATGTGTGTATCAAATTTAAAGGTCGCTAGGTTTTAGAAATTCAGTCTTATTTTTGGGATAACAGCATTTTGACTATCGTAATCATTTTGATTTTTCCCTGAATTGCTCTCAATTTAAGAGGTCAGTTTATAAAGCTTCTGAAGTATTCATAGCTGTTTACAAAGCGCGTGTTTCGTATATTTTGTTACTTTTATTCCTTCTCTACTTTCTGTAATTGGGACTAAAAAATAAAAGCAACGTAAAACACATTCTAGATTAAGTTGGAAAGCCTTAACCAGTGCCGATCCTGTCAACATTGTTGACAAGCTGCAAGGGCCGGTAAGATGGTAACCCTGTTGCACAGCAACAACCGGCGCAACTCAAGTGACGTAACAATGTGGACTGTCAGAACTATGAGAGAGAGTACTTACGTAGCTCCTGTATGAAGACATGGATGCTCAGTGCTTGGCCGACATCGCTGCACTGAACAGAACGTTCTGCCTTCTTGCCTGGCCCGGTCCCCACACTATTTTAAGCTGGCGGGCTAGAGCAGCCGTGCCTGGCGGATGCAAGGCTTACTATACATTAAACGCCACTCATTGTTTTCTTCATTTATACTAATTGCACATACACATAGATCTTTGTTTATGATATCCATAGACCCAATTTGTTCAAATTTTCAAAATAAGTGGTTTATATATCTTATTTTATACCGTTAAACATACTATGGCTTTCGCTCTCAGTCACGTGAATATTAAAGTAACAGTGCTATCTATAAAAATACCGAAAATCTAGTTTTTCTGACTCATATACTCAGACCAAAAACTACGAACTATGTCAATTCTTTGTTAAGACATGTTTATTCACAATTAATCACTTTATGATATACAGTGTCAAATATTCCTTCGACCCTACAGTTTATCGCATAGCTCCCAAAATTTTAATTTGTCTTAAACATTAAAACCTAGACACTTTTGTGTAGGCATTTAATAATTTTAATTCGTTTAAGAGAAAAAATGTTTTTATGTACATATTACTGAATTTTTCAAGTTATCAATGCTATTGTTATATAAAACAAATGTCACTGAAAATAATTATTTTTAACAGAACTATTCTTACTTTCTTTACCACTAGAGTAAACAGGGAAAGTATTGCATTCCACACAAAAATTCGATATCGACTTTTCACTGGAATTACATGTTTTGGGACACTTTGAATCTAAAGGATTTTGAGCATTTATTTCTGGATCTTCAAAGGATACAATACGAAGATTTTTTCAAGAAAAACTTCCGAAGAGTTCCCCTTATATGGAACATTTTTGAAAATTTATTTTCTTGATTTTGATCAAAATACTATAGGTGTTTGAGATACCTTTGTGATAAATGAAATGTGTATCTTGGATTTTCTGATAATGTTCTCAGAAGTTATCTAAATTCTGGATGACTTCTGGATTTAGATTTTGTTGAAACACAATTTATATAATACATTTTTTGTTGACTGCTCTTTAAAATGTTCCAGATATGAGATTGCTCCATCACTGGAGAGAAATTGTTACAAAACTTACGTTTAACGTAACCCATAGAGTAATAACTCAAAGTGGGCGTGAGTCTGTCAACCCGACTGACGGCCTCACCCACATACGTAAGGTAGAGCTGGGAGATCATTCAACTGATACGGGAAAGAGATGTGGTCAGCATCACGAACCCCCAGCCGGAAAGTTGGCTTTCTAGACCAAGGTTCGCTACCTACCGTAGCTCCTCTATTTCCTCACAAAGTTGAGTAAGCACCGGTCCTATACCCGGGACTTATAGTCCACACCCCATAGGGGTGGGATCGATTCTGGGCGCATTCTGGGCGCAGAGAACCAAAGCACACTATCTAGCCCTCTATAACACGGCGCAGGGCGTTTAAAATTTGTTTATCAAATATACAGAACAGAAAACAAATTTATGTGGTATAGATTTGCGCATTAGTGTTTAAATAACTTGGCGGACTTATCTTCAAAATCATTATTTCTGTATGGTATGCATTAATTGATAATATTTTTTTCTAAAAATGCTCTAAATGTATCTAAATTAAATTCCTAACCAGGTTAATATAGTAAGTAGCTGATGACAAAAGTTTGAAAAAATGTTTTTTTTTTTTTTTTTTTTAGATAAAGTCTGCAAGATTTAGAAATTTCACCCATGATTACGCTTTAATGATCTGCCAAATGTTCCAAGAGAGACAAAAGAAAACTATTTTAATTCTTATCCATACGTAATTCAAATTTGAAATTGAGAATTAATAGAGTCTATAGATATAGATAGCAGATTTGCCATATATCACACAATACATGAAATATGCACTGTTTCGTTATTCTGATTCGGCAGATGTTTTGTTGGTTTTGCTATTTTTATCTTATGACACTCGCTGATGACAACAAATTAATTATAAAGTATTTATCAGTATTCATAATTCAATCGTATTCTAACAGTTTTGCACTATCACCATATTACACATCAATAAAATTCTGTTTTGAAATGAAGTATAAAGGTTATCTTATCTCACAAGTATAGGAACCAAAATAAGTATCTTAACAACCACCAGCTTCATCTTTCCTTATTTTGGGATCAAAATTATTTATTCTAATCTTTGGCTTCGTATATATTCAGTTTGAATTCAGTATTACGGTTTGAACTAGGTAGTCCTGTTTTCCAGAGATGGATATAGGTGACCTTTGATAAATGACGAGGTATTTTGAATAATGAAAGACATTTGTTCATGTTAATCCAGATAAACATGCAGAAATGGTTTCATTACACATTTCGTTTTGGGTGCTACAGGAGACTGAAGTACAGACACATGTTTAAAACTGGGTCATGGTCTGCGGACTTTGAAATGGCATACTCTTTAACTGGTAGAGAGGGGGTGGGGGATTAATACCGACTTACGTAGTACTTCAAACCAATGGCAACGAATATTTCGAAAATAGTTAATATCGGGACAATTTTTATTCCAAGTAATTTGCATCATTTAACAAGGTATACCTTTTCCATGCAGTACTTAATTTTTACCTCTTATATGCCCGCCTCGGTAGCGTGGTGGTAGCAAGAGGTCCCGAGTTCGAATCTCGGTCAGGGTGAGTTACCTGGATAAGGTTTTTTCGGGGTTTTCCCTTATCCTGAAAGACCAATGCCGGGTAACTCTAAGCTCTATGGACCCTGGACACATTTGAGCATCATTTCACCCATTCCATTCATCGTTCGATGTGACTTAACGTTGGAGGACGTAAAATTAAAAAAATTACCTCTCATGGTTTACGATTTCTACAAAACTGTAGAAAATTTGTTGTGGATAAAACGGCCTCAGAGGTAACTGACAAACATTTCTAGATTTGTCTCTTATTTGTTGAGAAAATATGAGTTAGAGCACGGCACCGCTCTTAAGCCACAATGAGCTCTGTGACCCTCCTGGGAGGAACGGATGAATGGAAGACCAGATGACAAGATTCGGATGCCGATGATATGGTACCAAGGACGGGGTCCTTAACAATTCCAACATGGCACCAGTACTGACGCCGATTAGGTCTGCCGTAGCCACGTAACCTGCGGGCCTCAGGAATAGACGAGCACACTCTCAGGAAAGAAGAGGCGCCCTGTAACCCCATCAACTCTCAGAATATATATATATATATATATATATATATATATATATATATATATATATATATATATATTTCCACAGCGACAAGTCCACCTTTCCGCCACAACAAACCAGGCGCCGTCGCTTGGCCATACAAACCTGAAACTGATGAAAGGAAGTAGTGAAGACAGCAACTTTTGGACAAAAAATTCCTAAGAAAAGAATAACCATCCTAGCCGGGGAACTACGAAAAAATCCATGGTCAAAGTGGCTGGCTCTCAGAGAATCAAACGTTACAGCGAGTGCATCTCGCCATGTAGTTGATGTGTTTAACTCATATAACCTTTGCTAGTTACTCTTCTAAAACTATTCTTACAAAAACTTATTATTCCATTCACTTCCTTTCAGATAAACCTGCAATTCACATTTACCTACAACAAGCTGTCAGATTTTTAATGGGCACGTCTCTATGTGCTAATTTTTGAATTTGCATGACTACGAAAACAGGAATAGCGTTGTTTTTACAGAGAAAAATATCTCTTTGAAAATTCAAATCAATAAAAAGGATTCTTAGAAGTGGTTAGCACAAAAAACACAAATTGTGTGCTTTAATGAGTTCTAATTTTTTCTGGGTTATGATTTTACATATCTAACTCTTACAAAAGTCATTTAGAATCAAGAATACTTCATACCAACCTATAACGTTCAAGATGTATATTTCGTTTCAAAATACCTTAAAGATATGGTATTATTTCGCGTATTTAAGAACTTTAGGGTGAGATATTTTATTGAAAATCTTCTAGTATATCAGGAAGATGCTAACTTACTTAACTAAAATATTGGACTTCTGGGTGGAATTTAATGCTTTCTCTTATTACGCAAAAGGTAGATAAATAATAAAAGTATACATTATATGTATGGATTACAGTACTTTAGTTCAACTGTCACTTTGGAAGAGATTGAAAGGACCTCCTGATCCGCCTTGTTGGCATACTACACTTTTGTAAAGCCTCTCGATTTAATTAGAACCACACACAAAAACTTGGCCACCCGACCTGAAGAAAAAGAAATAGTTTACTGTCACGCGGTGACGCGGAAGTTTCACTCTTGGTGCCCTGTAAACATCGTCCCTTCCTGGTCTATCCCGATTCTCTCTTGACACATATCACATAATTACTAGCTGCAATGGAAAATATTAAGCACACGATTGTCTCTAAACATTCTTTAAACTAATCTTACAAAAACCTACTCATGTTATTAGAAATTGTTTTAGTGTATGCTTTCTTGTAGGGGGTTTATTTTATTATGTGTTGGATTTTAAATCCCATTTTCTTTGATAGATAGAGTCAACATGAAAAATTCAATGCCACGGCCGGGATTTAAACCACGGATCTCCTGGTTTCCGTCCAGTCGCTCTATCTCATTGAGCTACCATGGCCAACTTGCCGTCATTACATTAAATTCTCCATTTGACTCATATATTTTCGCGGTAGACCACTAGGAGTTCTCATATTTGAGATACACCGTTTGTGGCGACTTACTGCCGTAACTACTTGAGTCCCAGGTTTCATCATTAAACTCTTATTATTTTAGTTAATTGACGGAAATTAATCATTTCTTCACACTAGCCGTATATAGGCTAGGGTTTTTGATATAGTCAACATGAGAAATTCAATGCCACGACCGGAATTTGAACCACGGATCTCCTGGTTTCCGTCCAGTCGCTCTAACCCATTGAGGTACCATGACCAAGTCAAATGGAGAATTTAATGTCATGACGTAAGTTGGTCATGGTAGCTCAATGGGTTAGAGCGACCGGACGGAAACCAGGAGATCCGTGGTTCAAATCCCGGTCGTGGCATTGAATTTTTCATGTCGATTCTATCAAAAATCTTAGCCTATGTACGGCTAGTATGAAGAAATGATTAATTTCCACCCATTTTCTTTGCTTGGCCACTAAGAATAAAGAAATAGAAAACTATTTTACAGTTGAAAAGGCATAAAGAATGTGTTTATTCAAACCAATAACATCTCCGTAATGATTAACACTGCATAAAATGACCTGCCTCGGTGGTGTAGTGGTAGAATGTCTGCCTCACGTTCAAGAGGTCCCGAGTTCGAATCTCGGTCAGGGTGAGTTACGTGGATAAGGTTTTTTCCAGGGTTTTCCCTTATCCTGAAAGACGAATGTCGGGTAACTCTAAGCTCTATGGACCCTGGACTCATTTGAGCATCATTTCGCCTATTCCATTCATCGTCCGATATGACTTAACGTTGGAGGACGTAAAATTACAAATAAAACTGCATAAAATGTGTCTATACCGCTCGCAAAAGTTAAAGGCATATGAACGCTGGCCAATGCTCAAGCAAAGCGCTGTTGCCAAGCGTAGTGCGTGTACCGTAGACGTTCTGAACATAAGAGCACTTTTACCCGCTAGCAAAGGTTCTGCCTACTCTTCCCGTAATTAAACAACACATTAAATATTCCTAACACATTAAAATCGTACCTTGACACACGTTACAGCAGTGGAACAGCAAGCACGGTTTCCAATCCAGTAACTCGCTTTACAATTTTGTGGATCTTTCCCGGAGATTGAAACACAGGCACGCTCCCTTTTTCTAAGGATGAAACTGCTTTACTACAAATTCGTGAACACTACCTACGACACAAGCTTCCACAGTTAATTGTCGTTTTTTTTTTTTTAAAGTATACAGTTACCCTATATTCTGGAAAAACTTGTTCACATTAAATATAATTGTTCTATCCTGAGAATGAATCACTTCACGTTTGTTGATCGAAAAATCACTTGTCCCAGCTTCGAGGGCATGTTCACACATTTGGATCACAAGCACTGGAAAAAATATACGTGTATAATAGTAATTAAATGTAATATTAACAATATTTCAGCTAGACTTAACGATGCCATTCCCTTTAACAAAATAACACCTCTACTCTGAAAACGAACTGAAAATTATCTCTGTTTCAAACTGCGTGACATTTGTTTTCATAGTAGGTGCATTATTTATTTATGCTTGAGACATTGCAGGGAAAGACTGGTGTTGTTTTTCAGGCTTATCTGTGTTGAACTTATGGATCTTGGGTAACCATAACCATGTGAAGATAAAACGTGCATCGCTCGTGTTGTAAGTACTGTAGAGACTGGGTTTTTGTACGGTTATGATCAGAGAATAAAATTCTTTTTATTATAAGATTGGCATTTATCATTTTCAAACATTTATCTTAGCGTAATTAATATAATGTTCTCAGTTGAGTTGCGTGAGATGCGTATACCACATTCAGCAGCGATGGTAGGAGGGGCAAACTTAGGATTGGCTGGAATCTGCAGTTCAGCGCGCCTCCATATGCCTTTAACTTTTGCGAAGATTATAGCATAAATGATGTGCTTTCGAGATCTTCATTTATTATGCAGAAACGTCTTGTCTATCCCGTACAGTTAACCAGTTATACGAAATGCATCAATAATCAAAGGAATTTTATAGGCTTTCCGACAAAGTCCAATATAAGTATTTTATTTATAAAAAGTAAACTATTTCAGGTGAACAGTATGGGGGGTTTCTTGAAGAATTTCGGGCATATCCTTGGAAGAAACAACTTAAATATTGAAACTGGTATTTAAACATTAAACAAATTTCCTTTTATTAGCTTTGCAATTCACAAACACACAAGGATACATTTATAAAGGGATTTTTATTTTTAAGCCTGGCCGCGCCATGGCCGAGTGGTTAGACCACTTCGCTCTCACCAAGGTTGCCCTGGTTCGATCCCAGGTGAACATGTGTGAGATTTGTGTGGTTTTTCTTCGGGGTCTCCGGTTTCCTCATTCCACTAATCGCTCCATCATCTTTCCTTTCTTTCATTTCGCCCTTATTTTCATCTCGTTCCCTCACTCTCATACCAAGCATCGGGCTGATCACCCATCCTGGGTTCACTATCTCATCCAAAGTTCCTGTTCCTAAACCCGTCGCCTAAAGAAATAAAGGATAGAGAAAGAAGAATACCTAACACCGCGATAGTGGTAAAACTATGAAAGTTGAATTTTTATTTTTAATAAAATTTATGTATATACTCATGTATGAAATACGCATTTCCAGTGATCTCGATATGGACCTTTGGGGTAGCATACAGACTTCGTCTACCTGTGTTAAGTGCTAGAGGAAGTAAAACTGAGGTCTCTCTGAAGGATAAAGATAAACAAGCCCAAATAAACCTGCAAGTGAACTCATATTGTGATAATCCTCTATTAGGTAGACTTGTCACGAGAAATACATCTGGAACTTGTATGGAGAATCACGTAGATCCCATGTGCATACATCCTACAGCTATTAACACGTCATGACGGCAATTTCCTCTCCCACCCCCTCACTTTTATTCAGTATTCTTGCTGACGGTCAGTGATCTTAACATAAGGCGCGTCAATTGCTCGGGGTGTATCAAACTTGCCTTTAAGTACACAATAATAGAAATCAAAATGTACACCTGGGCAGCAAGTAATGTTTTATTTTCCCTTATTACATAAAAGTCCATTTTATTATTAGGACATCGAAAATATTGTGTTTACAGCAGTAAAGAGAAACTAGCGCCTATCACGTGATTTACTCTAACTGGGGAAGATATTTTTAAGTTCCTGATTTGATAAAGTCAGATCTGAATTGATTCCTACTGGGTGGAAGCAGGGTAACAACGAAGTCTACTATGCCCGACTCTGTAGCGTGAGGCTAGCGTGTCTACCTCAGTTTAAAAGATCTCTAGTTCTCATCTCGGTCAGGGTGATAAGGTTTTCCCTTATCCTGAAAGTTGAATATCAGGCAACATTAAGCTCTATGGACTTTGGTCTCATTTCAACTTCATTCCATTAATTGTCCGATATGACAACGTTGGAGGTCATCGGCCCGTCTCTGTAGCGTGGTGGTAGTGTTACGTTCAAGTGGTACCTAGCTCTAATCTCGGTCACGGTGATAAGGTTTTCTCTTTTCCTGAAAGATGGATGTCTGGTAGCTCTAAGCTCTATGTAGCCTGGACTCATTTGAACATCATTTCATTCATCGTCCGATATGACTTAACGCTGGAGGACATTGGCCCATCTCTGTAGCGTGGTGGTAGTGTCACCTTCAAGTGGCACTTAGTTCTAATCTCGGTCACGGTGATAAGGTTGTCCCTTATCCTGAAAGATGAATGTCTGGTAACTCTAAGCTATATGTACCTTGGACTCATTTGAACATCATTTCATTCATCGTCCAATATGCTTTAATGTTGGAGGACATTGGCCCGTCTCTCCAGCGTGGTGATGTCACCTTCAAGAGATCTCTACTTCTAATCTCGGTCAGGGTAATAAATCGTTCCCTTATACTGAAAGATGAAAGCTCTATGTACCATGGACTCATTTCAACATAATTTCATTCATCGTCCGATATGACTTAACGTTGGAGGACATTGGCCCGGCTCTGTATCGTGGTACCTTCAAATGATACCTAGTTCTACTCTCGGTCAGAATGATAAGGATTTCCCTTATCCTGAAAGATTTCCCTTATCCTGGCTACCCTAAGCTTTATGTGCCCTGGACTCATTTGAACATTGTTTCATTCATTGTCCGATATGACTTACAACAACGTTGGAGGACGTAAATTAAAAAAGAAACTAACTCTACTCCAGCCAACGAGAGAAGCGGTCGAATCGCAACACGTACCGATGAGCCCTGGTGTTCAATGTCCCGCTTTGATTTACTTACCTTATCTTGTGGAATAGTCTGTGAAGCCCGCTTCATTCTAACTTTCGTATAATTAGCCAATCGTAATAGGAAAACGCAATCTCAATACAAAATAATGTAGTCTATTTTGATTAACCATACAAAACAATAATCTACAATAATAATAGGAATAGGTGGTAGAAAAGTGGAAAAAGTATTATATGAGTTTAACACATAAGATTTTTAAAGATTTGACTATTGTTTTACATACCTCCACCTAGTCATAACTAAAAAGAAAAATGTATGTAAAATGTTTAATGAAAGTTTCTATCAATAACAAGAGTAGAGAAGAATTATTTATTTAATTTATTTACTGTTATCTGAAAAGGTTCCCAGAGCCATAGCTCATGCTAGGGAACAGTACAAAAATATATAAAATGATGGCAAACAGCCCTTAACAATACTTATATTACCCATTATTATATTATATTACCTTTTGAAAGAATAATCTGTATAGTGCATTAGTCTCAGGTCCCGAGCTCGAACCTCGGTTAGAGTAAGATAAGATTTTCCCTTATCCCGAGAAGACGAATAAATACTGAAGATTAACTAAAGGAAATTATTCTTTCACACCAGCCGGATGTAGCACGAAGTATGAAAAGGTAGAGTCAGACTGAAAAATTCAATGGAGTAGTCGGGATTTGAACCATGCATACTCCGGTCTTCGTCCGGTTGCTCTTAACCATTAAGCTATTATAGCCAACAGACTACCGAGCGGGATGGCTCAGGCGGTTTCGTTTGTGGCCCGCATTCGGGACGTCCGGGTTCGATTCACGCGACAGACCTAACTGACCCATGGTCGTTCTTTTCGTGGGCTTTCCCGGGTCGCTATGCGACTGCTGGGTAGTTTATTTACATCCTCCGAATTTCCTGCCCCCCCCCATTTCACTACCATTATCATTTCATAACGTCTCTCATCTGGTGGTTTCTTTCAGGGTATAAGTGTCGGCGGGAGTCTCGGCGGTGCATGACAGGATGATATGCTCTGAGGAAAATGCTTTCCCCTCCGGCGGGACGCACTTCGGCCTCCGAGCCGGCTTTGTGGGCCCATTCAGAAGCGCTGCAGGTTGGATGCCGGTTGTACAAGACTGCTTGGAGTATCCTGCCCTGGGGAGATGGCCTCTGGTCTCCGAACCGGCCTCGTGACTGTTTCGGGGCTAAGGCAGGTGGAATGGCGATTGTGCAAGACTGCCTGGAGTACCCTCCTCTGGGGAGGCGACCTGTGGTCTTCGAAACGGCCTGGTGACTATATCGGGACCATGCAAGGTGGGATGACGATTGTCCTAAGCCCACCGCCGGGGAGTTTATATCTGGTATAGTGTAGGAACCTTGCCCTCTGTACAGTAGTGACTCCTTGGGGTCAGCCGCCCTCTGTCTCTTCCTACTTCATCCTCCCTCCCGAGGGTATCCCAATAGGGGCATAGTTACAAAATACCAGTCTGCTCGAGGTGCAGAATACCCTCCGAATTATCCAATCCAATATCAAACAGACTAATAGTGGTCTGAACTATAAAGTCCAGCCCTTTAGGCACTTACAGCATAGTAAGTTGCCATTAAGGTAGCTGTCTGATGTGGTTATGAGTAGCTCCTAGTAGTTTACCGGGAAGAACACGAGGCAGTTGAAGAATTTAATGTCGTGCTGGCATGTTGCCATGATAACTCAATGGTTAAGAGCAGCCGGAAACCTCAAGATCCGAGGTTCAAATCCCGGCTATGGCATTGTACTTTTCAATTTGGCTCTACCTTTCTATAAATTCTAAATAAGTTCAATATGTTTCAAATGAAGATTTACAAGAGAACTCCCCATAAGGGTAGACCTTTGTTCTTTTTGACTTTCTGAAAAATGGCTGTAAACGATTTGTATTAACATATTTTGTATTCAATACTTTTACATACCAAATAAGGCACATATCCGAATTTTCTGGGAAGCTATTTCGTATAACTATGTGCAAATAAATGGTAAGCCATAATTTATGGAAACACGTCCAATTTGTTAATATAAACTGTTCATGACATAGCATTTTCAGCGACATCCGTTGTTATTGGTTTGAAATTGTAATGCTTTTACATGCTGTCAAACAGTTGTTTCGCATGATGTACCAGAAAGATTATGGTATAAGACTTGTAGCTTTCACGGCAAGCGTTATTAATCAATGCTTTGCGGGTGATTAGCTGTGTCAGGTTTATGATGTCGAGCTTTCGGCCATTCTATACTCCATGGCCTTCTTCAGGATTATGGTATATTAAGATCAGTATATAGCAGCCCGTTTGTCAACCGTTAAGCGTTTCGGGTGATGCATTCTTGTACAGAGCCACAATGAAATGTGCAACGTTGATCTTGAATACCATATGGAAAAATACATAAGCTTTAGTAAGAATAGTTGGACGATTTTATAAGAATAACTAGAATGAATTATATAAAATAAAATGCTAATGGTAGAAAAAAAAAAAAACAATGTGAATGTGAAATCAGTGCTTTCCTCCCTACTTAGTTCCTCTTAACTAACTTCCTCTTGTAGCTATTTCTTCACATTTAATTTGTTTTTAAGACGTTAATTGCATGTTTTTTTCGTACTGCGTGTGCATGTGTTTGTGTGCGCGCGCCGTCCGTAACTTTATTTTTAGCCTGCAATCCAGTCCACGTATACAATTGGGTTAATGCCTTCTCCTGACCAAGTGCATAGCGTTCTTTACCTGTAGTACAACTAAATCACTTCCGTGAATGGTTTTGTTGACAACTTCTGAACTTATCTGACAGGACACTCGGGGACTATATTTCAATAAAGTAGGTTTATTGTTTTCTTCATAGCTCCTTAAATTCAAACCTCTGTCTGGATATTACAGAAAATGTGAAACTATTGAAATAAAGTTACACTTTAAACAATGAATTTTATGTGCTATATAGATGTGATAAAAATGACCTTTGGTCGCAGATGGGTATACCTATAACAAGAATGCTACATGACGTAATTAAAATCTGCCCTTATGAAATATTTTCATGTTCAGTCAAGTGTGGGGGAGGGGCAATTTCAAATGCGTCCATGTATTGTCAACGGGAAGTTTGCAGGCGTTCCGGAAAGCCGAGAAGGTTGACCCATGTTTCAAATTTCCCGTTCTCAATCATACTTATCATGCACTTGCTTTTATTTAGTTTTTCGTTTCTGATAGTTTCATTTTAAAAACATAATCCATACAGCTTTTGAAAATCTTTGTAGTATTGAAAGTCAAAGCTGGGGAAAAAACTGTCACCGGTAGATCTAGGGCACAGAAAGTTTGCCAATGTGACATGCGCAGAACACTATTTTCGTAAAGTCTGTTTAGTTAACTCATTTGCAGTCGGCCGCTGCCTTTGACGAACCCTTATAATCGTTTTACAACCCTCGCCCTCCTCGCAGACCTTTCTGCAAGGTTGCCACCCTTCTCGATACGTCATGGGTATCGTATGAGGTTTCGTCTAAATAAATTATCTTATGTCCATTACTGCAAAACTTTCTTAGTTTTGACGATATATATATCGCCAAGCTACAATTCTACTGGATTCCATAATAACCCTTATCATATTCAAAGTGCAGTATTTGAAACCCAACTCCTTTAGGAGGCCGCGCAAAGTGCAGTGCCCATAAGGAAAATCACAAATTTCTTGCAAATGTGCAACCAATTCGTCTAAGGTGGGCGCTCTCCCTTTTGCATAGAATCTATAAATTTCTCGACGAATTAAATCGCATGTGAAATTATCTAATTTAGAGAACGTTTCCTTTAGTTTTTACACTTGATCGGCGTCTTTGGTATTCCTTTCGTCACAATATTTGTTACTGTATTTCTGTGAATTCCCATAATTTATCATCATTGCATGACTCCTTACCAAGATTATTTGTCAGCACATATTTATGTGTTCAAAACAAGCGCTTGAATTTGCTTAGAAACAGTTCCCGTTGAAACTTTTGTTTTTTGAGGCTTTTCCAGTAATATAACTCGGCCCAGTTATTCACCTTATTGTCTTCACTTTGATTATTTTCACTTGACTGAAATTTATCTACTACTGCATTTGCATTTACAACTGCATTTCCCTCCCAGGGTCTCCACATCGTGACACACAAGGAATTGCTGCACATAATGAAACAGATTAACTGGAAGTTGGAACTTTGGCAACTGAGACTCCACGTGGAGTAGACATGCGACTGTCACTTCAAGAAAATCAGGGTTGTTATTCGTCCTCAACGACAGTGTTCCATTTCTGAAGTGAGGAGATAGATTTATGACAGTCATTAGTGGGCGGGAAGGTCAGGTCCCTTGAGGTCCCTTTGAGTGGCAACTGCACACACGTTAACTAAACAGACTTTACGTACGAGCCGTTACGCCCGTTGCAGGGCCACATGTCGAACAACCTCTCGAGATGTGCATATCGCATAAAATGGGTATATTATTGAGCGGATCTATTGTTTTATGTTGTGTTTTGTCGTTTGATAGGTAACGTTTTATTTATTCATTAGGATACATCAGACCTCGTTAAAATCAAAATTAAGGAGTGCTAAACCATGTGACTTTCAATTCAACCCGAATTCGCCCGAGTAGTACCGAAGTTACACGCAGCTCGGCTTGCAAGCTTTCGTTGTTTTACTTCTAGGTTCTAAACAGTGCGCAAAATCTACTATCCATTATTTATATCCAAATACCTTACAACAATGAGTTAAACGTGATAAAAGCTTAAGTCTTCTAATTTCTCTCGTCATTCAGATTGTAATTCCTGATTTACTGTAGAATAACTGTAGGAAGCGATACCTAAATTCCATTATAAAGTTGAGGTTAGAATTGCTGCTTTCCATTATTGTTTCAGCTCCCGAGCATTGTTACAGCTCTCAAATAGTGACATCTGTCCGAGCGAGAAAATAGGTATGAAGGGGAAGGTACGTGGAGATGTTTCCTGCAAATCGGAGAAAATGTAACTCCTATCGAACCACGTATAATAATACTAGTGTTTAAAACGTAATGTTACATTAACATGGTCTTCTCTATGCACTATAATTATTTCGATAAGTTTACGAAATATTTTTAGGAATACTCATATTTCTACCTACTTCTTGTTAATCGAGATAAAACTTTGCAGAAATTACATTTCGCTGTAGATGCAAGGGGATAGACAAAACAGAATTTATGTATTTAAAAATGGGTGTCTGTTTGCTAGTAGAAACTCCACATTCTTTCAATGACACTTCAAGAAAAACTGAACTTAAAGAATATGACATAGAGTTCAAATATTCAAACCAATATTGATAGCACAGACTCTTGTACGAAATAAACTACGGGTTTTAAAAGGCATTATTATGATCGCATTATTATGTGTTTCAAATTGGAAGGTGTTTGTCCTTGAGCGCTACTAAGTGAGCAACCAAGCGGAGTCCTGCGGTGTTGTCGTATTGCATTCCCGCTAAGTGGTGTGTGAAGAGCGGCAAACTAATCAATCTCTAATAAATACTATTCGTGCTAAGACAAAAATTCAGATTTTTCAAAACCTGATCCATGAGGAAGGAGAGTAATGTATTTAACATAACCGTAAAAACCCCATATTTTTAGCTCAAATAGTTTTCCTAATACAAATAAATAAAATAGATACCATAAGAATGCATTGCGACGTAAGCATTGTAATGAATATCATTATTGGTTGTCATGTATGCGTGAACGTATATTTGAAATTACTCAGAACTGAAATGTAAACATTTGACATGACGTGGTAAAAGAAATATGTACTTTCAATAAGCCAAGGTGTTCGTTAAATTCGCTGAGAGGAAACGATACACTTCTTGCTAGTCTGGTAGAACGTATCTGGTCACATTATATCTTTGTTTAAGAATGGTTCGTAATCTCTATTTACTCTAGAGTTCAAAGCAGCATATTCAGTTACTCTTCCATGAAAAAGTGTATCAGCTGGATCAATGACACACGATCCACCTTTCCCCCTTACTACAATCCAATAGAGTTAATATGGGCTCAAATTATGTTGCAAACAGAAATGATATTTTTAAACTGACTGGCCCTCAACGATTTATTCACGAAGAAATTGACAAGGAACACAACAAGACTGGGAAAACTGCGTGAGAGATCGGATAAACTACAAGAAGACGACTTTTGGAAAGAAATAGCACGTAAAGAGATTTTGGAACCTATGATCATAAATTTGCAGTACTCAGACTTTGAAGACAATGGCAATGACGAATTATCTCTTAACGTAAGTAACATTCACAGCTATACGGATGCATCGCTGGTATTTTAGTTGGATTAGAAAAATAAGTAATTCATAAAATATAATTAACTTTAAACTAAATATTTAAAACCGTTGCATAATATACGAATATTCATGTTGCAATTGTGATTTCAGCAACTGCATTATTATAAAACTTTGGAATATTGAATTTGTGCTCCCTTACGTCTAGCGCCAGGAACACTCGCAAGTGTGCGAGAGAGAGAGAGAGAGAGGGAGATATAAAAAGAGTGGAGAAAACGAGGTGGCAGCGGTGAAGGCTCTAATGCATCTGATTCGCTACAGGCAAGAACTCTTCCCATTTGAAACACATAACAGTTGTGCAAAGCTTCTGTCTATTCTTTAATGGTTTACAGATTATACAACATTAGACAAAACTTCTTCAGAATGAAGAAAACTTTGCAGGATATTACAAGATAGTTGAAGAAACGTTTTATTTGTTTTTATTAAATAAAACACGAAAACATCTTTGTAAAGAGTACATAGATTGTAGTGTAGTCTTTGTGACACACATTTGGAAAATATTGAGTTTAAATAAGCTTAATGGTATTTATCATTTCATTTTCTGGTTCTGCTGTTCATAATCATGCAGAGACAGGCATACTTATGGCCATTTTCATAAAAGTGACTTTTGGGTTCTAGTTACCTCACAACTGGGATGCTAGATGAAATCTTGATATAGCAATTTTTAATGGACACAATATGTACTTGATTGTTTTATGGGGATATTTTAAATATCTGCATGACATGATCTACTAATATGGAAGAATTAAAGATGAGGATCAAAGATATACCACCAACAGTGATTGAGCATGCTCATCAGAAAATCACGCTTCAACTTAACCACTGTGGGATAGTAAACGCTGAGCATTTTGAACATCTTATTAAATGGTACAATCTCATCTGTCTGGTAGTTACGGGAAAAAATATTAAACAAGCCAACAATGAATCTCTTCTGACAACAGCCAACCCATTTTGTAAAATCAAATTAATTTATTCATGCAACTTACTCAAGATGAAGTGGCTAACAGGCCGGCTGCAGCCCGAATCAGTGTTACGTAGTATTTGCTAACATGTACAACTCATGATATAACTAACTTTTGTATACATTTAATGGGCAATTTATTGATTATGTTATTGTTTTGTCCCATTTATATCCCGTCTCTAACTGCAATAGCGATAACGACAGCCTCTCAGGCCATGGTGTTAACACATCATTGGGATCACCACACATTGACGCTTGGAAAGCGGGGACAGGAAATAGTCTAGCCTAGAGGAAGACTAGCACTGAACTACAGGTTTGGCCCTTGTTTGTTTAGTATACTAAGATGTACTGGGTAAATGTAATTTTACTTCATTGAGTCATGATTGCACTAGAAGAATCAACTGATTTTAATTCGCGCCATAACAGGTCTATTCTCGTCAGTTACTTATACGTTTTAAAAACGACATCTACTTTGGCCCTACTAATAGTAACGGGAGGTTGGCCTCTTGACTATATGATTAGATTAAGGGGTGCAACCTACTGGCTAAAGAAGGAACAATATGGGAATGTTTTTAAAATTATGGGAAAATATGCAGTACTAAGAAAGAAGCGAAACATGATTTACTGCAGGAATGGCAAGATGAGTGGTATAATGCACACGTAGGAAGAAGAGTACAAGATTTATTTCCAGACATTAAAGAGAGGCTAAATTTGGAACACACAAAACAAAGAAAATGATTTTTTCACTTTATTACATGACATGGCCCATATAATGTATATTTAAAAAGAATAGGAAAGAAAATCTCAGATTTATGTGAGCAATGTAACTGTTTAGATTCACCTGAACATGTTATTTTTGAGTGCAATAAGTATAGTGAACTAGTAGAAGACGGTTGAAGGAAACTTCAAGGAAAATGCTTATGGAACATCTTAAGGGAAGCAGAATATTATGCACATTTAGAAAATGTCTCAGATAATATTCGTTAAGGCGTTAGAGAAATATATGACTCGCGACAAAAAAGTTCAAGAAATAAATACAGTAACACTTCAACCTACGAGAAAAGAATATTATTTAACAGATTTTCGGAGGGAAATATCTATTAGGACCAGAAGAAACTAAAGATACAGATTACCAGACTTGAGAAGACCTAATTTAAGACGCACAATCGATGAATTGAAGACGCCAGTTATGGATATCGGAAGGAAGAGCAGAAGCCACCAAAATAAGGAGAATCCTAGGAGAGGAGGTATATGGAGAGAATCAGAGCGGACAGATACAAATAATTATATAGAAGAGGAACGATGATAACCCGGTTAACTGAAACTGCCGAACCAACTTCATCTACTGATGCCAGTCCCTTTAGGAGATGAATATTCCAGTAGGAGGAAGCTTTGGATACCAGCTGCAGAAGAGGAAATTTAAAATTGTACAAAACAGTCTTTCGTAGTTCGTTATAGGAATTAAAGCTGTAATAGAAACGTAGATTTGAATTATATCGTTGGAGTAGAAACAAAGTAAAGACTGTTTACAGATAAATTAAATGAGTAGATTTGTAAGATTACTGGAATCCAGTAACTTGTACTGGTAGGTTTAATTAGTTAGTTAAGGTAGCAAGTAGATTATATCTGCAAAATTTGTAAAATATTTTATGTAATTTGATTTAAAATAAATAAAGATAATAAAGTTTGCGTAATAAGGCCTAGTATAGATTCCAGAACCCGGACTATGAGATATGCAGATTTTATTTTATTTTTTAGTTACTTGTTTCTTGTCATTTAAACTGTGGATGTATACACGATATCAGCCACAAATTTTGTTCATTGTTGTAAAATTGATTTCTACGTGGACAAATATTAATTGTTATTTGTGAAAGACCACAGAGGGAATGAAATTTTTTTTTTCAAATATTATTTCTGCAAATACAAAGGTCAGGGTCATCTTATTCCAATTATAGAATTGATTCAATCGTGCTTACTGTGTAAAAATCCCCTGTCGTCAGCAACAAGATGATGTTCCTCTTTGGATTAAGATTCTGAACTTGCCTTACTTCTGTGCAGATAGCACTCATGCTTCATTTAACCCATCGATCTGAAGGTCAATGTCGATACCCAGTAAATAACTATCACTAAGATCCATCAGCAGTTACGTTGGCAAGGATTTGGCAAAGTTCCTTATTATCTGACTCTCTAAACTTAATCGGATCTCAAACGTAAGTGCAGCTGCAACGTTGGGCTGGACTGAACAAACCATTTGTTCTCGAACATTTTTGTAAGGAAATATTTAGTTGTAAAACATAAATATACTGAGTATTTCACTTCAAATGTATTACATTTGAGATAGGATAAAAACAAAAGAAGTCAGGAGATCGCGGAGGACAGATACCTTCAGAAATTAATTTCCCCCAACAATTTCTACTAATACGATGGTAATTAAATAAGTATGGTAAAAAACCAATAATAATTCCCCCCCCCCCCGTGAATATCTCACCTTATTTCTCGACATAGTTTCCATTGATGGCTACACACTTGGTCCAGCGATGTTCCAGCTTTTTCATTCCGTTGGAAAAATAGGTTCCATCAAAGTCTCAAAATACTCGTTGACGGTGACTATCACTTCTTCATTTGATGAAAATGTCTTACCAAGCCAGATTTTCAAGTTTGGGAACAGTAAGAAGTCACTTTGGGCAAGTCTGGTGTATAAGGTGGACGAGAAACCAGTTCAAAGCCCAACTCATGTATTTTCACCATTGCGATCGCTTATGTGTGCGATGGTGCATTATCCTGGTGAAAGAACACATTTTAGTTTCAATCTCGGTCTCTTTTCAGTCGACTCCTGTGGCAAACGATCCAACAATGAAGCATAATACGCTCTGGTTATGGTTCGGCCTTTTTCCAAGTAGCCTATGAGGATTATTCCTTGAGAATAAAAAAAAAGTGGCAATCACCTTACTAGCTTACTGGTCCTCTCCTTCTTTGGTGCACTTTCAAGTGCCTCTGCCCATTGTTTAGACTGCTGTTTTGATTCTGGTGTGTAATGATGTATCCAAGTTTCATCCACGGTCACAATTCGACGCAAAAAGGTCTTGCGGATTACGATTAAACATCGCCAGACCCTCAGTAGAAGTGTTCTTCCGGATGCGCTTTTGGCCGACTGCGAGCAATCGCGGCACCCGTCTTGCACACAGGGTTTTCCATTGCCAATTTTTCATGCAGGACATTGTGCACTCACTCAGTTGAGATTCCTATAGCCTCAGCAATTTCACGAATTTTGATTCGGCAGTCTTGCATAACCAGATCTTGGATTTCTTCAACGGTGTCCTGTGTAGTGACCTCAACTGGGCGACCAGAGCGCGATTCATCTTCGATGATTCTACGACCACGCTTAAATTCATTGATCCAAAAGAAAATGATCTCCAGTGTTCGCGTAGAGTCCGCGTGAACTTCATCCAATTCAGTTTTGAGTTGTGTGGCAGTCCAGCCCTTCAAATGAAAATGTTTAATAACAGCATGAAACTGTTTTTTTTTTCTTTTTATTTTCTTTTGTTTCATTTTCGGTCTCAGCTATCTCACTGACCTGTCAACAATGAACTGTATATTGTAGCACATTAAAATTTTCTGTATAATCGTTTGAATTATCAAGCACCTACCACATACAAAGTTTTAAAAAAAAATTCTATCTCTTCATGGAAATTTACCAGACTTATCAAACGACCCTCGTAACACAAATAGAAGTGATATATTAGTAGTGGCGTTGTCTTGTTGTAAAAACGCCCCGTTCATCTCATTTCCATTTATCTATGCAATAAACAAGAATAGAATATATGAGCAGTAAACATCGGAATAACAGCAATTGGACTAATAATTCGAGAGTGAGAAAAAATGCATATCCACAATGTTTCCAATTAAAAGGGGTTTCTTGGATGCTATTAGGATTTTCAGTATACCATATGCGTGTATTTTTGAAGTTACACTGTTGTGATAATGTGCATTATTTTCGGGGTGTACGATTAATGTTTGTGCTTTAGAAATATGGAAATTAGCTTTATTTTTATAACAGTGATATTTTGTTTATAATTTTTTCATACAAAAATTAAATGCTGCTACTTTTTAATACATAAAGTTTAGTATGTCCTTTATATATTTTCTTTGAATGTTTAGTAGTGTACGAATACTTTTTGACACATTTGAGGCATATATGAGAACACGTATTCAATTGCTATTTAACATCAGCAATAAAGTTCTCCGTGAACATCCGGGCAGATTTGTTTGGACCTATAAATCTCCCAGCAAGGTTAACTGTAGCAGCCTACCTACGTGGGTGGATTAAACATAAACCGATATTTATCTTTAAATCTTTATTAAATAATTGTTGTGCATCTCATTTTACTGAATAGTTACCAATTTTAATCGTGCGAACCGAGAGTTTAATAATGCAAGTCTCAAAGAAAGTACGAGGATGTATTTCAGTCATCTGAACACGAACTGACCTACCTATTGTCGTGGAAATGCTCCCTTCCAAGACTTTACTTAAGTGGCCTGAATATTACATGGTGACAGCTTAAGATGTTGGACAGTCCAATGCATTTCCGCCAATTTTTGTTGTCTGGGCAATGAGAAATATTCACTTCACAGCATTGTGGTTCGCTTGGTAGTCTTGGCAGAAATACTGCTCATTTTTAATAATATATTGGTTATTCACTTAGCCAATTCTCAGCTCATGATGATATTGTATCACTATGCACTGATGACCACTTTCAGTAAAGGCTGCGATGTTGTAATGAGTGATGCTCTTGGGGCTGCATTCACTGGGCATGGAGAGGACAGGTCGGTTTATATTTGATAATTCCTGCAGATTGCACTTCTGGACCTTTAGGATAATGCTGGGTAATGCAGTGTCAGCATATTAGTAGTGTTTAACACCTCTTCTTATTGTATGCGGTAGCACAGACACTAATGAAGTGATATATGAAATGATAAACGTGGACAGAAATTTTAGGAGACACTCCAAACCTACGTTTAGGACACCGTCTAGGCATTTGCCAGCTATGCAGACTGAGGTAAACCTGAGAGGACAGTTCTAACGGGATTTGAACCACAATAATTTTTTCATGAGCCCGTATCCTAACGACCTAGAATTTTCTGCCTGTGTTGGTGTTACCAGCAAGATGGGGTCCGGCTACACACTTAAGTTTTGATTTGCGAACTCACCTAAGCGTTGACTTTGGAGAGGTGTTAGGAATGCTCAGACGTAGGGGCTTCCAGTAATTGGAGTATAGCATCATAGTAGACATAGCAGGCCTTTTGTGCTTCCTAAGTGACCCCTAAGAGAAAGGGGTGAAGGGGGGATCCTAAGGGCGACCAAATGCGATGATTTACTTTAGGAAACGTTGGATAGCACGAGCAGGACCCTTTGCGGGGTCAGCTGTTGATCTTACCTAACACCCTTTGATCCTTTTTCTTTGTGTACGTAAAATTACAGTACTGTCTACCCACCACAAGAAGGCAATAGACGAATGAAGAGGGAGAGGGGTTTGAACTGTTTATATTCTCTGTTAATTGATCTGTTTACTAGGAAATGGTTGTGTGAGAGTGCATATGAGTCACCCATGTTGCCAGATCTAATATTTGTTGCAGTAACTGTAGTGATAGGTATTATACATGGGTGAGTTATGTGACAACACTTGCGTATTTTAAACAAATCTACCATCCTTGTCATACTGGGAAGGCGAGCATAAACACCGTGGGGACAGCAAAAGTAATTAGTTACACATTCCTCTAGCTTGCCTTCTTGTGCTGGGTAGACAGTATATAATACTCGAGATCCGTTGTTTGACCGAATCATTAACGCTTCTGATGAAATCAAACAGAATATTGCTATACTTGTCAGAGTTGGCAGACCATTGCTGTGAAGGTATCGAGCATATAATGTGGCACACGGCAATTTATAAAGCGTCAGGACACACATTCAATAAAATGTAAGCATTTTATGTAAAATGTCATTATGCAATGAAACTCAAAGGCAAGCAAGCACATTGCTTAAGGCAAGAATCTATAAACAACTTGTTTGGGATTATGTACATTTTCTTATCTAAAAACAATATTATTCGTATAACCTATCGTCCCCACAAGTTTGTCGGTTAAGTTCTGTAACAGTCTGTTTATTCTATGAAAAGAAGCAACTGGAACAATATATTATAAGTGTTTTCTCAAGAACATTTTAAACGCAGCACGTGACTCAGGCGCAGGCCGCGCCGTGGCTCAGTGCGTAGACCGCTTGGCTCTCACCAAGGCGGCCCGGGTTCGATCCCAGGCGACCGCAAAGTGAGATTTGTGGTGGACAACACGGCGCTGGGGCGGGTTTTCTCCGGGATCTCCGGTTTCCCCCACCATCTCATTCCACCGGTGTTCCATCTTCATCTCACATATCATCAGTGTCATCGCCTGCGATGCCGTATGTAGTAAAAGCGGGCGTTAAACACTACACATTTCATTTCATTTGACTCAGGTGCTGCGGTCTGATCTTAAAGAGATAAACCAACGAGGAATATTCAGAGATAAAGATATTGTTCTGGAATCTCATTTCTCCCCAACTCTCGAACATTCTACAACTCTCTCGTAAACTTCAGAGGCAATATAAGGAGGATATTTGAGAGTGAGCCAGTTAGTAAGTAAATACATTTTTAAGTGACAAAACTTACTGTTCAAAGAGCGACATTCAATGAACGCTACTACTGAAGCAATTAGGAAGGTCTTGCATTCGACTCCCCAGCGCACTAAGCGGAAGAGAGGAAAGGTTGCTCCGCCACTTAATTACTTTGCTAAGTTACAAAACTATGTTAAGTAATTGTGAAAAACTGAACTATTACGCATTAATAAAGTAATAGTGAGAACTTGTGAAGTGGCAATGAAAACTAGAGAGGCGCAACGGCTGTTATAGTTATGTGTCGCTATTTGTTTCTACATAAATGCGACATCTAACAACAATAAAAATTTTATGTGACTTCATTTACTTTTCTACAAATCATTAAAGCTTTGCTTCTATCTAATCCGTTCTAACCGAAATACTTGCTTTAAAATTCCATGCTCCTTGCATGAGTACCAGAGAGAGAGAGAGAGAGAGAGAGAGAGAGAGAGAGAGAGAGAGAGAGAGAGAGAGAGAGAGAGAGAGAGAGAGAGAGAGAGAGAACGATAAATAGTATCTCAGAATTGGTTATCGATACCAAAAAGGTTGTGTAACAGACTTTGTGCTTTAACAAGAGCTAAATTTTTTTTTTGTGTGGTTAGATTTTGTCTATCTTTAACGGTTTATTAAAATAATCATTCCAAACAAGGAAGATCTCGCAGGTTATTAGCTAGAAAATGAACATAATACATTTCCTTTGTGTCAAATGTTTTAAATATACGGTATTTTAATCAAAATAGTTGGTCCTGAAAAAAAAAAAAAAAAAAAAAAAAAAAATCCATGTAAAGGGCAGTTGGGGGGAAGGGGTGGAGGAAGGTCCATTTTCTTGAAAATTTTCATCTCGCCTTCTTGGAAAAGCTGAACTTAAATACTCAATTTTGTATTAAACTGAGAGTTGCCTTTCATATTTCAGTTATGCTTCTCCCTCCCTCCCTCCCACCCTTCCTTCCTTCCTTTTTTTGTAATTTACGTCCTCCAACGTTGAGTCATATCGGACGATGAATGAAACTGGTGAAATAATGCTCAAATGAGTTCGGAGTCCATGGAGCTTAGAGTTACCCGACATTCGTCTTTCAAGATAAGGGAAAGCCCCGGAAAAAACTTATCCAGGTAACTCACCCTGACCGAGATTTGAACTCGGGATCTCTTGAACGTGAGGCATCTCTACGCTACCGAGGCGGGGGGGAGCCTTGAGTTATGCTGTGAGTTACCTGGATAAGGTTTTTCCGGGGGTTTCCCTTATCCTCACAGACGAATGTCGGGTAGCTCTAAGCTCCATGAACCCTGGACACATTTGAGCATCACTTCACCCCTTTCATTCACCGTCCGATATGACTTAACGTTGGAGGACGTAAAATTACAACAACAAAAAAATGTACGTAGCAGATGGATAGATAGGCTGGAATATTTTTATAAAAATGCTATTTTTATTTTCATTGAACCTCAAAACATGTATTTCTGGTGACATTTCATATTGATTTCTTAGGTGCCACTTACACTCACTATAAACTTAAACTTAACCAGTACAGATAGGAAAATGTGGGAAAATGTAAGAGACCAGCGAAAGTATAACCAAAGCCCAGCGCTGAAGCCGGCAGCGGCATCTGTGAACCATATTGTCAACAACTTGGCGGTCGTGTATGAGAGCGGTCGGTAAATCAGTGAGCTGCAAACGAAGCTCTGCATTCGAATTAGGCAACCCCTTTGCCTTCAGTCTTCTTTCTCTACCACGCGTAAAGTATACGCACAATATTTGAACACTGATAATATTTGAATAAAAATACAAGTCCTCTTAAATTAAACTAAAAAAGTGGAAGGGTGGAAATGAGAGAAATAAAAACATTTTTCAGAAGGTCATTATTATTAAACCAACTAAATAAAATAAAATAATAACAAACAAATCAATAGACAATAATAGTTAAATAAAGCACCATTTAAGAATGAAGCGCTGATACTTGAAGGGAACTGTCCCACTTCAGACTATTTGCATGAAACTGTTTGTTTTTTCTTTTAGTTTCGAAAATGGCTAAAATGATTTGGATTACAATATTATAATCAAATAAAAACAATCACACAACGAATAAAGCTTCCATTGTCAGTGAACAGCTTATGAAGTATACTTGTGTTTTATATAAATCAAAACAGAAAACATTGGCAAAAGATCTTCAGAAAAATCTAAAGCTCACATAAAGGTTCGATTTGCATCAACTGCTTTCGCAGCACTAGACGTTTACGAAGAGTTCCAAAATTACCTTTGACGAGTGCGGTCCGTCAAACAGAACATTTTCTTATTTTTCCCGCGTGAACTAAATATTGACACAAATTGTCTTGTGGTACAGAAGCTGTTTTATTTTCGTATCCTACAAATAACTTATAACATATTTTGAAAACTATTTTGTCTTGATTAAGCATAAGTTGATTTATGAAACAAGAGTTACAGACAAAATTTCGATCTGCGAGTAGGAATTACTGCAAAACTTCGGTACAAAATTTAGCAATCCTGGAATTAAATAAAACTGCTTTGAACATGCCTGTCATAAAATACTTTTTAGACGGCCGTCAATACATATAAATAAATTACAGATTATGAACTACATTCTCTTTACTATTTCTTTTTAACTACGAAACTCTCGTCAATTGTGTTAGCCATTTATTCCTGTTTAGCATCAGTGCGGACAACATACTGAGTTAAAAAAATAATTATCTACATAAGAGCTTCTTTGTGTTTTAGTAAATAAAAGCACTGATAGTGCGAAAGCTGAAAAATTTAATCCTAATTCATTGGACGAAGGAAGTAGGAATAGGATTTGCGGTTTTATATTCTAAGTAGGTATGCCAGGGCACGTTTTCACTGTAATTAGTTTGCACGTTTTTCCCCTTACACACCGAAGAAACCGTTATACGCTATTTCGTACTTTTCCTTGGCAAAAATCTGTTACCCTCTCCAGGTCCAAATGACCTAGCTGTCGACAGGTCCTTAAACGCCATACACTCAATCACTCCTACCCTCTTCACTGCTTGTAAACTGTCGACTGGTCCATTACAACATCACAAGCCTCTTGGGTAAATCTTCACATCTGCAGAAACTCAAAGTCAAAATCAAAAAAAATATCACCTAACGTTTAAAACTTCATTTTCTTTCGATGGTGTAAATGGTCTTCTTTTTATATGAATGAGGCAGTGCAATGAAAATGCCGAGATCTTCAAAGCCTGTGTGCAAACCTTTGGGAGGTATATTGCAGCTATCATCCCCTTAGGAGCAAAGGGGAGAGTAAATGAGCCCAGGAGGCTACAGACCACAGAGACGCGGAAGCTCCTAACAGTTTGTGGCTCGAAGACCATCTTAGTACTGGAGCTTACTAGAGAGGGCGATGAACTACCGCTAGTCCTCAGGAAATACTTTATCCTTGGGGTAAGCATCTACGCCAGCACCGGCACACTCCACGAAACTTAGAAGTACATCCGAAAGAGGTGAAATGCCTTTTAATCAGCCAAAACCTCTAGAAATCCAAGATCACAACAGGTAATTGATGGAAATCGAATCCGGTTTCCCGAATGCGAGTCTCAGACGTTACCTTGAAGGCAGCCACCTCGGCAAATAAATACGTAAAAATAAAATATAAAATAAAAAATATATTAAAAATAGAAATGAAGTATCAATGGACGTAAAGGTTTCTTCGAGAGGTACTTCCTTATAATTCTCGTCTTTCTTTCTTCAGTGCAAAGCCTAACAATAAACCTAGCGTGCGCGTTGTTTTCAATGTTTTTAAAACTTATTTGTACCTTTTTATTTAGGGCATATCAGAACATTTACTACCGGTAAAATCGCCATTTTAGTGTCAGTGCAATAGTTCCTCTTATATACCTAATTGGTGCATAAATAACTTCTCAACCATTGTAAATTCTATAGTCCCGTATATATCTTATTAGAGCAGTTGTAGAAAACTTAATTCTATTCAACTTAAGTTACTATAATCCCGCCGGCCTTAGAAGCAAACCTAACGTAAAAAAAAAAGCGCGCGAATTATTGGCATGCAAATGATAGTACGTTTGGACACAGCATACGCACCATCTAAAGACACGGATTCTAACCTGAATCACCACAATGATGACAGACATGCTGAGGGCTTGAAAACAGAAAATCATTAAATTCAGTAATATACTAAAAGTATTCTTTGAAGTCACAAGTCATATTAAGTTGTACTACTAACAACCGCTCCACTTTCCCAGTAGCTGGCGGTTTATTGTCCAAGTGATACTTGATGCACTTTACGACCAAGTGCGTTTCACATTTTTTAAGGTAATAAGTTTTTCATTTTATATTCTTCCACGCGAATGTGGAAGAATACGAAAAATACCAGTAAACTTGCATGTTAAATCAATACTTTATAACAGCTAACTCCAGATGTTACTTCACGAGTACATTCAGTGCAATCGTTTTTCATAGCTTTTCAAAATGTTTCTCTGAGTTTTTACACAGTCATATAAATTACTAGCAGTTTTACCCTTAACCAACATTAACCACGATATAATGAACAAACTGAAAACAATAACCATCGTAAAATACAAGACTGTATTTTAGCAATAAAAATGGTGCATATCATTATCTCCAATCATTAACTTTTTGTTAATACATATTTTTGAATGCAATGCATTAAAATTGAACATTCTAACAATGCATTTTAAAAAGATAAATTCTTAAAATACACAAAACAAAATTAATTTTAGACCGACTAGGATCTACGTTGTTGTAACCCGCAGCGATAAACACAGGTTACCAGCGCTTTAGTTTACATTAGTTTTCCTTAAGGCCGACGAAAGTACAACGTTAGCATTTTTACTGGAAACAAGATCACGCTAAGAATATGAACTTGACAATATACACGAAATAACTAAAACGCAACCATGTATCCAATTAACCTAAGAGTGAAAAAATAATAAAAAAAAGGGCCATAAAGAGTGCTGCATGGCAGTTAAATCTAGATAAACTTAAAATTCAAATAATTGAATATTTCGAAAAGAGTAATGCCAATGATCGTTTGTTTGGCAAAAATTCATATTCAATAAAATATGCATTTTCGTTTCTCAAATTTTTAAGCCTTATATGACCCCTAAACATTTGGTTGTATTTAATGTAGAGACCTCTCTAATACCATATGTTTAACACAGACTTTTATGTTCTTTGTTATTTATAGTAAAAGAGGCAGGATTATATCGCACCCAAATATTCAGTATCGAAATTACGCCGGAAAAAACCACATTTTGAGGTTTACTACATCCAAAAACTATATTTTTGGATAAAGGTTGTATGTGTGAATAGTAAGATTAAAGATTTGGTTTATTTACATTTTCAAGACCTGCGGTACACATTATCCGTTATTTTTATATAAATTACACACTCCTTTCTAACGAATACTTAACTATCTACTTCATGCCTGGTAGCTCTAAGCTCCATGTACTCTGTACTCGTTTAAACATCATTTCATTCATCGTCCGATATGACTTGACGTTGGAGGACATTGGCCCGTCTCTGTAGCGTGGTGCTAGTGTCACGTTCAAGAGATCCCTAGTTCTATCTCGCTCAGGGTGATAAGCTTTTCACTTATCCTGAAATAAGATTGTCTGGTAACTCTAAGATCCATGTACTCTGTGCTCATTTGAACATCATTTCATTCATCGTCCGATATGACTTGACGTTGGAGGACATTGGCCCGTCTCTGTAGCGTGGTGCTAGTGTCACGTTCAAGAGATCCCTAGTTCTATCTCGCTCAGGGTGATAAGCTTTTCACTTATCCTGAAATAAGATTGTCTGGTAACTCTAAGATCCATGTACTCTGTGCTCATTTGAACATCATTTCATTCATCGTCCGATATGACTTGACGTTGGAGGACATTGGCCCGTCTCTGTAGCATGGTGCTAGTGTCACGTTCAAGAGATCCCTAGTTCTCGGTCAGGGTGATAAGCTTTTCACTTATCCTGAAATAAGATTGTCTGGTAACTCTAAGATCCATGTACTCTGTGCTCATTTGAACATCATTTCATTCATCGTCCGATATGACTTGACGTTGGAGGACATTGGCCCGTCTCTGTAGCGTGGTGCTAGTGTCACGTTCAAGAGATCCCTAGTTCTATCTCGCTCAGGGTGATAAGCTTTTCACTTATCCTGAAATAAGATTGTCTGGTAACTCTAAGATCCATGTACTCTGTGCTCATTTGAACATCATTTCATTCATCGTCCGATATGACTTGACGTTGGAGGACATTGGCCCGTCTCTGTAGCGTGGTGCTAGTGTCACGTTCAAGAGATCCCTAGTTCTATCTCGCTCAGGGTGATAAGCTTTTCACTTATCCTGAAATAAGATTGTCTGGTAACTCTAAGATCCATGTACTCTGTGCTCATTTGAACATCATTTCATTCATCGTCCGATATGACTTGACGTTGGAGGACATTGGCCCGCCTCTGTAGCGTGGTGCTAGTGTCACGTTCAAGAGATCCCTAGTTCTATCTCGCTCAGGGTGATAAGCTTTTCACTTATCCTGAAATAAGATTGTCTGGTAACTCTAAGATCCATGTACTCTGTGCTCATTTGAACATCATTTCATTCATCGTCCGATATGACTTGACGTTGGAGGACATTGGCCCGTCTCTGTAGCGTGGTGCTAGTGTCACGTTCAAGAGATCCCTTGTTCTATCTCGCTCAGGGTGATAAGCTTTTCACTTATCCTGAAATAAGATTGTCTGGTAGCTCTAAGCTCCATGTACTCTGTACTCGTTTAAACATCATTTCATTCATCGTCCGATATGACTTGACGTTGGAGGACATTGGCCCGTCTCTGTAGCGTGGTGGTAGTGTCACGTTCAAGAGATCCCTAGTTCTCGGTCAGGGTGATAAGCTTTTCACTTATCCTGAAATAAGATTGTCTGGTAGCTCTAAGATCCATGTACTCTGTGCTCATTTGAACATCATTTCATTCATCGTCCGATATGACTTGACGTTGGAGGACATTGGCCCGTCTCTGTAGCGTGGTGCTAGTGTCACGTTCAAGAGATCCCTAGTTCTCGGTCAGGGTGATAAGCTTTTCACTTATCCTGAAATAAGATTGTCTGGTAACTCTAAGATCCATGTACTCTGTGCTCATTTGAACATCATTTCATTCATCGTCCGATATGACTTGACGTTGGAGGACATTGGCCCGTCTCTGTAGCGTGGTGCTAGTGTCACGTTCAAGAGATCCCTAGTTCTATCTCGCTCAGGGTGATAAGCTTTTCACTTATCCTGAAATAAGATTGTCTGGTAACTCTAAGATCCATGTACTCTGTACTCGTTTAAACATCATTTCATTCATCGTCCGATATGACTTGACGTTGGAGGACATTGGCCCGTCTCTGTAGCGAGGTGCTAGTGTCACGTTCAAGAGATCCCTAGTTCTCGGTCAGGGTGATAAGCTTTTCACTTATCCTGAAATAAGATTGTCTGGTAACTCTAAGATCCATGTACTCTGTGCTCATTTGAACATCATTTCATTCATCGTCCGATATGACTTGACGTTGGAGGACATTGGCCTGTCTCTGTAGCGTGGTGCTAGTGTCACGTTCAAGAGATCCCTAGTTCTCGGTCAGGGTGATAAGCTTTTCACTTATCCTGAAATAAGATTGTCTGGTAACTCTAAGATCCATGTACTCTGTGCTCATTTGAACATCATTTCATTCATCGTCCGATATGACTTGACGTTGGAGGACATTGGCCTGTCTCTGTAGCGTGGTGCTAGTGTCACGTTCAAGAGATCCCTAGTTCTATCTCGCTCAGGGTGATAAGCTTTAAACTTATCCTGAAATAAGATTGTCTGGTAACTCTAAGATCCATGTACTCTGTGCTCATTTGAACATCATTTCATTCATCGTCCGATATGACTTGACGTTGGAGGACATTGGCCTGTCTCTGTAGCGTGGTGCTAGTGTCACGTTCAAGAGATCCCTAGTTCTCGGTCAGGGTGATAAGCTTTTCACTTATCCTGAAATAAGATTGTCTGGTAGCTCTAAGATCCATGTACTCTGTGCTCATTTGAACATCATTTCATTCATCGTCCGATATGACTTGACGTTGGAGGACATTGGCCCGTCTCTGTAGCGTGGTGCTAGTGTCACGTTCAAGAGATCCCTAGTTCTATCTCGCTCAGGGTGATAAGCTTTTCACTTATCCTGAAATAAGATTGTCTGGTAACTCTAAGATCCATGTACTCTGTGCTCATTTGAACATCATTTCATTCATCGTCCGATATGACTTGACGTTGGAGGACATTGGCCTGTCTCTGTAGCGTGGTGCTAGTGTCACGTTCAAGAGATCCCTAGTTCTATCTCGCTCAGGGTGATAAGCTTTAAACTTATCCTGAAATAAGATTGTCTGGTAACTCTAAGATCCATGTACTCTGTGCTCATTTGAACATCATTTCATTCATCGTCCGATATGACTTGACGTTGGAGGACATTGGCCTGTCTCTGTAGCGTGGTGCTAGTGTCACGTTCAAGAGATCCCTAGTTCTCGGTCAGGGTGATAAGCTTTTCACTTATCCTGAAATAAGATTGTCTGGTAGCTCTAAGATCCATGTACTCTGTGCTCATTTGAACATCATTTCATTCATCGTCCGATATGACTTGACGTTGGAGGACATTGGCCTGTCTCTGTAGCGTGGTGCTAGTGTCACGTTCAAGAGATCCCTAGTTCTCGGTCAGGGTGATAAGCTTTTCACTTATCCTGAAATAAGGTTGTCTGGTAACTCTAAGATCCATGTACTCTGTGCTCATTTGAACATCATTTCATTCATCGTCCGATATGACTTGACGTTGGAGGACATTGGCCCGTCTCTGTATCATGGTGGTAGTGTCACGTTCAAGAGATCCCTAGTTCTATCTCGCTCAGGGTGATAAGCTTTTCACTTATCCTGAAATAAGATTGTCTGGTAACTCTAAGATCCATGTACTCTGTACTCGTTTAAACATCATTTCATTCATCGTCCGATATGACTTGACGTTGGAGGACATTGGCCCGTCTCTGTAGCGTGGTGCTAGTGTCACGTTCAAGAGATCCCTAGTTCTCGGTCAGGGTGATAAGCTTTTCACTTATCCTGAAATAAGATTGTCTGGTAACTCTAAGATCCATGTACTCTGTGCTCATTTGAACATCATTTCATTCATCGTCCGATATGACTTGACGTTGGAGGACATTGGCCCGTCTCTGTAGCGTGGTGCTAGTGTCACGTTCAAGAGATCCCTAGTTCTATCTCGCTCAGGGTGATAAGCTTTTCACTTATCCTGAAATAAGATTGTCTGGTAACTCTAAGATCCATGTACTCTGTACTCGTTTAAACATCATTTCATTCATCGTCCGATATGACTTGACGTTGGAGGACATTGGCCCGTCTTTGTATCATGGTGGTAGTGTCACGTTCAAGAGATCCCTAGTTCTATCTCGCTCAGGGTGATAAGCTTTTCACTTATCCTGAAATAAGATTGTCTGGTAACTCTAAGATCCGTGTACTCTGTACTCGTTTGAACATCATTTCATTCATCGTCCGATATGACTTGACGTTGGAGGACATTGGCCCGTCTCTGTAGCGTGGTGCTAGTGTCACGTTCAAGAGATCCCTAGTTCTATCTCGCTCAGGGTGATAAGCTTTTCACTTATCCTGAAATAAGATTGTCTGGTAACTCTAAGATCCATGTACTCTGTACTCGTTTAAACATCATTTCATTCATCGTCCGATATGACTTGACGTTGGAGGACATTGGCCCGTCTCTGTAGCGTGGTGCTAGTGTCACGTTCAAGAGATCCCTAGTTCTATCTCGCTCAGGGTGATAAGCTTTTCACTTATCCTGAAATAAGATTGTCTGGTAACTCTAAGATCCATGTACTCTGTACTCGTTTAAACATCATTTCATTCATCGTCCGATATGACTTGACGTTGGAGGACATTGGCCCGTCTCTGTAGCGTGGTGCTAGTGTCACGTTCAAGAGATCCCTAGTTCTCGGTCAGGGTGATAAGCTTTTCACTTATCCTGAAATAAGATTGTCTGGTAACTCTAAGATCCATGTACTCTGTGCTCATTTGAACATCATTTCATTCATCGTCCGATATGACTTGACGTTGGAGGACATTGGCCTGTCTCTGTAGCGTGGTGCTAGTGTCACGTTCAAGAGATCCCTAGTTCTATCTCGCTCAGGGTGATAAGCTTTTCACTTATCCTGAAATAAGGTTGTCTGGTAACTCTAAGATCCATGTACTCTGTACTCGTTTAAACATCATTTCATTCATCGTCCGATATGACTTGACGTTGGAGGACATTGGCCCGTCTCTGTAGCGTGGTGCTAGTGTCACGTTCAAGAGATCCCTAGTTCTATCTCGCTCAGGGTGATAAGATTTTCACTTATCCTGAAATAAGATTGTCTGGTAACTCTAAGATCCATGTACTCTGTGCTCGTTTGAACATCATTTCATTCATCGTCCGATATGACTTGACGTTGGAGGACATTGGCCCGTCTCTGTAGCGTGGTGCTAGTGTCACGTTCAAGAGATCCCTAGTTCTCGGTCAGGGTGATAAGCTTTTCACTTATCCTGAAATAAGATTGTCTGGTAACTCTAAGATCCATGTACTCTGTACTCGTTTAAACATCATTTCATTCATCGTCCGATATGACTTGACGTTGGAGGACATTGGCCCGTCTCTGTAGCGTGGTGCTAGTGTCACGTTCAAGAGATCCCTAGTTCTATCTCGCTCAGGGTGATAAGCTTTTCACTTATCCTGAAATAAAGTTGTCTGGTAACTCTAAGATCCATGTACTCTGTACTCGTTTAAACATCATTTCATTCATCGTCCGATATGACTTGACGTTGGAGGACATTGGCCCGTCTCTGTAGCGTGGTGCTAGTGTCACGTTCAAGAGATCCCTAGTTCTATCTCGCTCAGGGTGATAAGATTTTCACTTATCCTGAAATAAGATTGTCTGGTAACTCTAAGATCCATGTACTCTGTGCTCGTTTGAACATCATTTCATTCATCGTCCGATATGACTTGACGTTGGAGGACATTGGCCCGTCTCTGTAGCGTGGTGCTAGTGTCACGTTCAAGAGATCCCTAGTTCTATCTCGCTCAGGGTGATAAGCTTTTCACTTATCCTGAAATAAGATTGTCTGGTAACTCTAAGATCCATGTACTCTGTGCTCATTTGAACATCATTTCATTCATCGTCCGATATGACTTGACGTTGGAGGACATTGGCCCGTCTCTGTAGCGTGGTGCTAGTGTCACGTTCAAGAGATCCCTAGTTCTATCTCGCTCAGGGTGATAAGCTTTTCACTTATCCTGAAATAAGATTGTCTGGTAACTCTAAGATCCGTGTACTCTGTGCTCGTTTGAACATCATTTCATTCATCGTCCGATATGACTTGACGTTGGAGGACATTGGCCCGTCTCTGTAGCGTGGTGCTAGTGTCACGTTCAAGAGATATCTAGTTCTATCTCGCTCAGGGTGATAAGCTTTTCACTTATCCTGAAATAAGATTGTCTGGTAACTCTAAGATCCATGTACTCTGTGCTCATTTGAACATCATTTCATTCATCGTCCGATATGACTTGACGTTGGAGGACATTGGCCCGTCTCTGTAGCGTGGTGCTAGTGTCACGTTCAAGAGATCCCTAGTTCTATCTCGGTCAGGGTGATAAGCTTTTCACTTATCCTGAAATAAGATTGTCTGGTAACTCTAAGATCCATGTACTCTGTGCTCATTTGAACATCATTTCATTCATCGTCCGATATGACTTGACGTTGGAGGACATTGGCCCGTCTCTGTAGCGTGGTGCTAGTGTCACGTTCAAGAGATCCCTAGTTCTCGGTCAGGGTGATAAGCTTTTCACTTATCCTGAAATAAGATTGTCTGGTAACTCTAAGATCCATGTACTCTGTGCTCATTTGAACATCATTTCATTCATCGTCCGATATGACTTGACGTTGGAGGACATTGGCCCGCCTCTGTAGCGTGGTGCTAGTGTCACGTTCAAGAGATCCCTAGTTCTATCTCGCTCAGGGTGATAAGCTTTTCACTTATCCTGAAATAAGATTGTCTGGTAACTCTAAGATCCATGTACTCTGTGCTCATTTGAACATCATTTCATTCATCGTCCGATATGACTTGACGTTGGAGGACATTGGCCCGTCTCTGTAGCGTGGTGCTAGTGTCACGTTCAAGAGATCCCTAGTTCTATCTCGCTCAGGGTGATAAGCTTTTCACTTATCCTGAAATAAGATTGTCTGGTAGCTCTAAGCTCCATGTACTCTGTGCTCATTTGAACATCATTTCATTCATCGTCCGATATGACTTGACGTTGGAGGACATTGGCCCGTCTCTGTAGCGTGGTGCTAGTGTCACGTTCAAGAGATCCCTAGTTCTATCTCGCTCAGGGTGATAAGCTTTTCACTTATCCTGAAATAAGATTGTCTGGTAACTCTAAGATCAATGTACTCTGTACTCGTTTAAACATCATTTCATTCATCGTCCGATATGACTTGACGTTGGAGGACATTGGCCCGTCTCTGTAGCGTGGTGGTAGTGTAACGTTCAAGAGATCCCTAGTTCTCGGTCAGGGTGATAAGCTTTTCACTTATCCTGAAATAAGATTGTCTGGTAACTCTAAGATCCATGTACTCTGTACTCGTTTAAACATCATTTCATTCATCGTCCGATATGACTTGACGTTGGAGGACATTGGCCCGCCTCTGTAGCGTGGTGCTAGTGTCACGTTCAAGAGATCCCTAGTTCTCGGTCAGGGTGATAAGCTTTTCACTTATCCTGAAATAAGATTGTCTGGTAACTCTAAGATCCATGTACTCTGTGCTCATTTGAACATCATTTCATTCATCGTCCGATATGACTTGACGTTGGAGGACATTGGCCCGCCTCTGTAGCGTGGTGCTAGTGTCACGTTCAAGAGATCCCTAGTTCTCGGTCAGGGTGATAAGCTTTTCACTTATCCTGAAATAAGATTGTCTGGTAACTCTAAGATCCATGTACTCTGTGCTCATTTGAACATCATTTCATTCATCGTCCGATATGACTTGACGTTGGAGGACATTGGCCCGTCTCTGTAGCGTGGTGCTAGTGTCACGTTCAAGAGATCCCTAGTTCTATCTCGCTCAGGGTGATAAGCTTTTCACTTATCCTGAAATAAGATTGTCTGGTAGCTCTAAGCTCCATGTACTCTGTGCTCATTTGAACATCATTTCATTCATCGTCCGATATGACTTGACGTTGGAGGACATTGGCCCGCCTCTGTAGCGTGGTGCTAGTGTCACGTTCAAGAGATCCCTAGTTCTCGGTCAGGGTGATAAGCTTTTCACTTATCCTGAAATAAGATTGTCTGGTAGCTCTAAGCTCCATGTACTCTGTGCTCATTTGAACATCATTTCATTCATCGTCCGATATGACTTGACGTTGGAGGACATTGGCCCGCCTCTGTAGCGTGGTGCTAGTGTCACGTTCAAGAGATCCCTAGTTCTATCTCGCTCAGGGTGATAAGCTTTTCACTTATCCTGAAATAAGATTGTCTGGTAACTCTAAGATCCATGTACTCTGTGCTCATTTGAACATCATTTCATTCATCGTCCGATATGACTTGACGTTGGAGGACATTGGCCCGTCTCTGTAGCGTGGTGCTAGTGTCACGTTCAAGAGATCCCTAGTTCTCGGTCAGGGTGATAAGCTTTTCACTTATCCTGAAATAAGATTGTCTGGTAACTCTAAGATCCATGTACTCTGTGCTCATTTGAACATCATTTCATTCATCGTCCGATATGACTTGACGTTGGAGGACATTGGCCCGTCTCTGTAGCGTGGTGCTAGTGTCACGTTCAAGAGATCCCTAGTTCTCGGTCAGGGTGATAAGCTTTTCACTTATCCTGAAATAAGATTGTCTGGTAACTCTAAGATCCATGTACTCTGTGCTCATTTGAACATCATTTCATTCATCGTCCGATATGACTTGACGTTGGAGGACATTGGCCCGTCTCTGTATCATGGTGGTAGTGTCACGTTCAAGAGATCCCTAGTTCTATCTCGCTCAGGGTGATAAGCTTTTCACTTATCCTGAAATAAGATTGTCTGGTAACTCTAAGATCCATGTACTCTGTGCTCATTTGAACATCATTTCATTCATCGTCCGATATGACTTGACGTTGGAGGACATTGGCCCGCCTCTGTAGCGTGGTGCTAGTGTCACGTTCAAGAGATCCCTAGTTCTATCTCGCTCAGGGTGATAAGCTTTTCACTTATCCTGAAATAAGATTGTCTGGTAACTCTAAGATCCATGTACTCTGTGCTCATTTGAACATCATTTCATTCATCGTCCGATATGACTTGACGTTGGAGGACATTGGCCCGTCTCTGTAGCGTGGTGCTAGTGTCACGTTCAAGAGATCCCTAGTTCTCGGTCAGGGTGATAAGCTTTTCACTTATCCTGAAATAAGATTGTCTGGTAACTCTAAGATCCATGTACTCTGTGCTCATTTGAACATCATTTCATTCATCGTCCGATATGACTTGACGTTGGAGGACATTGGCCCGTCTCTGTAGCGTGGTGCTAGTGTCACGTTCAAGAGATCCCTAGTTCTCGGTCAGGGTGATAAGCTTTTCACTTATCCTGAAATAAGATTGTCTGGTAACTCTAAGATCCATGTACTCTGTGCTCATTTGAACATCATTTCATTCATTGTCCGATATGACTTGACGTTGGAGGACATTGGCCCGTCTCTGTAGCGTGGTGCTAGTGTCACGTTCAAGAGATCCCTAGTTCTATCTCGCTCAGGGTGATAAGCTTTTCACTTATCCTGAAATAAGATTGTCTGGTAACTCTAAGATCCATGTACCCTGTGCTCATTTGAACATCATTTCATTCATCGTCCGATATGACTTGACGTTGGAGGACATTGGCCCGTCTCTGTAGCGTGGTGCTAGTGTCACGTTCAAGAGATCCCTAGTTCTCGGTCAGGGTGATAAGGTTTAAACTTATCCTGAAATAAGATTGTCTGGTAGCTCTAAGCTCCATGTACTCTGTGCTCATTTGAACATCATTTCATTCATCGTCCGATATGACTTGACGTTGGAGGACATTGGCCCGTCTCTGTAGCGTGGTGCTAGTGTCACGTTCAAGAGATCCCTAGTTCTCGGTCAGGGTGATAAGCTTTTCACTTATCCTGAAATAAGATTGTCTGGTAACTCTAAGATCCATGTACTCTGTGCTCATTTGAACATCATTTCATTCATCGTCCGATATGACTTGACGTTGGAGGACATTGGCCCGTCTCTGTAGCGTGGTGCTAGTGTCACGTTCAAGAGATCCCTAGTTCTATCTCGCTCAGGGTGATAAGCTTTTCACTTATCCTGAAATAAGATTGTCTGGTAACTCTAAGATCCATGTACTCTGTACTCGTTTAAACATCATTTCATTCATCGTCCGATATGACTTGACGTTGGAGGACATTGGCCCGTCTCTGTATCATGGTGGTAGTGTCACGTTCAAGAGATCCCTAGTTCTCGCTCAGGGTGATAAGCTTTTCACTTATCCTGAAATAAGATTGTCTGGTAGCTCTAAGCTCCATGTAGTCTGTACTCGTTTAAACATCATTTCATTCATCGTCCGATATGACTTGACGTTGGAGGACATTGGCCCGTCTCTGTATCATGGTGGTAGTGTCACGTTCAAGAGATCCCTAGTTCTCGCTCAGGGTGATAAGCTTTTCACTTATCCTGAAATAAGATTGTCTGGTAGCTCTAAGCTCCATGTAGTCTGTACTCGTTTAAACATCATTTCATTCATCGTCCGATATGACTTGACGTTGGAGGACATTGGCCCGTCTCTGTAGCGTGGTGCTAGTGTCACGTTCAAGAGATCCCTAGTTCTATCTCGCTCAGGGTGATAAGCTTTTCACTTATCCTGAAATAAGATTGTCTGGTAGCTCTAAGCTCCATGTACTCTGTACTCGTTTAAACATCATTTCATTCATCGTCCGATATGACTTGACGTTGGAGGACATTGGCCCGCCTCTGTAGCGTGGTGCTAGTGTCACGTTCAAGAGATCCCTAGTTCTATCTCGCTCAGGGTGATAAGCTTTTCACTTATCCTGAAATAAGATTGTCTGGTAACTCTAAGCTCCATGTACTCTGTGCTCATTTGAACATCATTTCATTCATCGTCCGATATGACTTGACGTTGGAGGACATTGGCCCGTCTCTGTAGCGTGGTACTAGTGTCACGTTCAAGAGATCCCTAGTTCTATCTCGCTCAGGGTGATAAGCTTTTCACTTATCCTGAAATAAGATTGTCTGGTAACTCTAAGATCCATGTACTCTGTGCTCATTTGAACATCATTTCATTCATCGTCCGATATGACTTGACGTTGGAGGACATTGGCCCGTCTTTGTATCATGGTGGTAGTGTCACGTTCAAGAGATCCCTAGTTCTATCTCGCTCAGGGTGATAAGCTTTTCACTTATCCTGAAATAAGATTGTCTGGTAGCTCTAAGCTCCATGTACTCTGTGCTCATTTGAACATCATTTCATTCATCGTCCGATATGACTTGACGTTGGAGGACATTGGCCCGTCTCTGTAGCGTGGTGCTAGTGTCACGTTCAAGAGATCCCTAGTTCTATCTCGCTCAGGGTGATAAGCTTTTCACTTATCCTGAAATAAGATTGTCTGGTAACTCTAAGCTCCATGTACTCTGTGCTCATTTGAACATCATTTCATTCATCGTCCGATATGACTTGACGTTGGAGGACATTGGCCCGTCTCTGTAGCGTGGTGCTAGTGTCACGTTCAAGAGATCCCTAGTTCTCGGTCAGGGTGATAAGCTTTAAACTTATCCTGAAATAAGATTGTCTGGTAACTCTAAGATCCATGTACACTGTGCTCATTTGAACATCATTTCATTCATCGTCCGATATGACTTGACGTTGGAGGACATTGGCCCGCCTCTGTAGCGTGGTGCTAGTGTCACGTTCAAGAGATCCCTAGTTCTATCTCGCTCAGGGTGATAAGCTTTTCACTTATCCTGAAATAAGATTGTCTGGTAGCTCTAAGCTCCATGTACTCTGTACTCGTTTAAACATCATTTCATTCATCGTCCGATATGACTTGACGTTGGAGGACATTGGCCCGTCTCTGTAGCGTGGTGCTAGTGTCACGTTCAAGAGATCCCTAGTTCTCGGTCAGGGTGATAAGCTTTTCACTTATCCTGAAATAAGATTGTCTGGTAACTCTAAGATCCATGTACTCTGTGCTCATTTGAACATCATTTCATTCATCGTCCGATATGACTTGACGTTGGAGGACATTGGCCCGTCTCTGTAGCGTGGTGCTAGTGTCACGTTCAAGAGATCCCTAGTTCTCGGTCAGGGTGATAAGGTTTAAACTTATCCTGAAATAAGATTGTCTGGTAGCTCTAAGCTGCATGTACTCTGTGCTCATTTGAACATCATTTCATTCATCGTCCGATATGACTTGACGTTGGAGGACATTGGCCCGCCTCTGTAGCGTGGTGCTAGTGTCACGTTCAAGAGATCCCTAGTTCTCGGTCAGGGTGATAAGCTTTTCACTTATCCTGAAATAAGATTGTCTGGTAACTCTAAGATCCATGTACTCTGTGCTCATTTTAACATCATTTCATTCATCGTCCGATATGACTTGACGTTGGAGGACATTGGCCCGTCTCTGTAGCGTGGTGCTAGTGTCACGTTCAAGAGATCCCTAGTTCTATCTCGCTCAGGGTGATAAGCTTTTCACTTATCCTGAAATAAGATTGTCTGGTAACTCTAAGATCCATGTACTCTGTGCTCATTTGAACATCATTTCATTCATCGTCCGATATGACTTGACGTTGGAGGACATTGGCCCGTCTCTGTAGCGTGGTGCTAGTGTCACGTTCAAGAGATCCCTAGTTCTCGGTCAGGGTGATAAGCTTTTCACTTATCCTGAAATAAGATTGTCTGGTAGCTCTAAGCTCCATGTACTCTGTACTCGTTTAAACATCATTTCATTCATCGTCCGATATGACTTGACGTTGGAGGACATTGGCCCGTCTCTGTATCATGGTGGTAGTGTCACGTTCAAGAGATCCCTAGTTCTATCTCGCTCAGGGTGATAAGCTTTTCGCTTATCCTGAAATAAGATTGTCTGGTAACTCTAAGATCCATGTACTCTGTGCTCATTTGAACATCATTTCATTCATCGTCCGATATGACTTGACGTTGGAGGACATTGGCCCGCCTCTGTAGCGTGGTGCTAGTGTCACGTTCAAGAGATCCCTAGTTCTATCTCGCTCAGGGTGATAAGCTTTTCACTTATCCTGAAATAAGATTGTCTGGTAACTCTAAGATCCATGTACTCTGTGCTCATTTGAACATCATTTCATTCATCGTCCGATATGACTTGACGTTGGAGGACATTGGCCCGTCTCTGTAGCGTGGTGCTAGTGTCACGTTCAAGAGATCCCTAGTTCTATCTCGCTCAGGGTGATAAGCTTTTCACTTATCCTGAAATAAGATTGTCTGGTAACTCTAAGATCCATGTACTCTGTGCTCATTTGAACATCATTTCATTCATTGTCCGATATGACTTGACGTTGGAGGACATTGGCCCGTCTCTGTAGCGTGGTGCTAGTGTCACGTTCAAGAGCTCCCTAGTTCTATCTCGCTCAGGGTGATAAGCTTTTCACTTATCCTGAAATAAGATTGTCTGGTAACTCTAAGATCCATGTACTCTGTGCTCATTTGAACATCATTTCATTCATCGTCCGATATGACTTGACGTTGGAGGACATTGGCCCGTCTCTGTAGCGTGGTGCTAGTGTCACGTTCAAGAGATCCCTAGTTCTATCTCGCTCAGGGTGATAAGCTTTTCACTTATCCTGAAATAAGATTGTCTGGTAACTCTAAGATCCATGTACTCTGTGCTCATTTGAACATCATTTCATTCATCGTCCGATATGACTTGACGTTGGAGGACATTGGCCCGTCTCTGTAGCGTGGTGCTAGTGTCACGTTCAAGAGATCCCTAGTTCTATCTCGCTCAGGGTGATAAGCTTTTCACTTATCCTGAAATAAGATTGTCTGGTAACTCTAAGCTCCATGTACTCTGTACTCGTTTGAACATCATTTCATTCATCGTCCGATATGACTTGACGTTGGAGGACATTGACCCGCCTCTGTAGCGTGGTGCTAGTGTCACGTTCAAGAGATCCCTAGTTCTATCTCGGTCAGGGTGATAAGCTTTTCACTTATCCTGAAATAAGATTGTCTGGTAACTCTAAGCTCCATGTACTCTGTACTCGTTTGAACATCATTTCATTCATTGTCCGATATGACTTGACGTTGGAGGACATTGGCCCGTCTCTGTAGCGTGGTGCTAGTGTCACGTTCAAGAGATCCCTAGTTCTATCTCGCTCAGGGTGATAAGCTTTTCACTTATCCTGAAATAAGATTGTCTGGTAACTCTAAGATCCATGTACTCTGTACTCATTTGAACATCATTTCATTCATCGTCCGATATGACTTGACGTTGGAGGACATTGGCCCGCCTCTGTAGCGTGGTGCTAGTGTCACGTTCAAGAGATCCCTAGTTCTATCTCGGTCAGGGTGATAAGCTTTTCACTTATCCTGAAATAAGATTGTCTGGTAACTCTAAGATCCATGTACTCTGTGCTCATTTGAACATCATTTCATTCATCGTCCGATATGACTTGACGTTGGAGGACATTGGCCCGTCTCTGTAGCGTGGTGCTAGTGTCACGTTCAAGAGATCCCTAGTTCTCGGTCAGGGTGATAAGGTTTAAACTTATCCTGAAATAAGATTGTCTGGTAGCTCTAAGCTCCATGTACTCTGTGCTCATTTGAACATCATTTCATTCATCGTCCGATATGACTTGACGTTGGAGGACATTGGCCCGCCTCTGTAGCGTGGTGCTAGTGTCACGTTCAAGAGATCCCTAGTTCTCGGTCAGGGTGATAAGCTTTTCACTTATCCTGAAATAAGATTGTCTGGTAACTCTAAGATCCATGTACTCTGTGCTCATTTGAACATCATTTCATTCATCGTCCGATATGACTTGACGTTGGAGGACATTGGCCCGTCTCTGTAGCGTGGTGCTAGTGTCACGTTCAAGAGATCCCTAGTTCTCGGTCAGGGTGATAAGCTTTTCACTTATCCTGAAATAAGATTGTCTGGTAACTCTAAGATCCATGTACTCTGTGCTCATTTGAACATCATTTCATTCATCGTCCGATATGACTTGACGTTGGAGGACATTGGCCCGTCTCTGTATCATGGTGGTAGTGTCACGTTCAAGAGATCCCTAGTTCTATCTCGCTCAGGGTGATAAGCTTTTCACTTATCCTGAAATAAGATTGTCTGGTAACTCTAAGATCCATGTACTCTGTGCTCATTTGAACATCATTTCATTCATCGTCCGATATGACTTGACGTTGGAGGACATTGGCCTGTCTCTGTAGCGTGGTGCTAGTGTCACGTTCAAGAGATCCCTAGTTCTCGGTCAGGGTGATAAGCTTTTCACTTATCCTGAAATAAGATTGTCTGGTAGCTCTAAGCTCCATGTACTCTGTGCTCATTTGAACATCATTTCATTCATCGTCCGATATGACTTGACGTTGGAGGACATTGGCCCGCCTCTGTAGCGTGGTGCTAGTGTCACGTTCAAGAGATCCCTAGTTCTATCTCGCTCAGGGTGATAAGCTTTTCACTTATCCTGAAATAAGATTGTCTGGTAACTCTAAGATCCATGTACTCTGTGCTCATTTGAACATCATTTCATTCATCGTCCGATATGACTTGACGTTGGAGGACATTGGCCCGTCTCTGTAGCGTGGTGCTAGTGTCACGTTCAAGAGATCCCTAGTTCTCGGTCAGGGTGATAAGCTTTTCACTTATCCTGAAATAAGATTGTCTGGTAACTCTAAGATCCATGTACTCTGTACTCGTTTAAACATCATTTCATTCATCGTCCGATATGACTTGACGTTGGAGGACATTGGCCCGTCTCTGTAGCGTGGTGCTAGTGTCACGTTCAAGAGATCCCTAGTTCTATCTCGCTCAGGGTGATAAGCTTTAAACTTATCCTGAAATAAGATTGTCTGGTAACTCTAAGATCCATGTACTCTGTGCTCATTTGAACATCATTTCATTCATCGTCCGATATGACTTGACGTTGGAGGACATTGGCCCGTCTCTGTAGCGTGGTGCTAGTGTCACGTTCAAGAGATCCCTAGTTCTATCTCGCTCAGGGTGATAAGCTTTTCACTTATCCTGAAATAAGATTGTCTGGTAGCTCTAAGCTCCATGTACTCTGTGCTCATTTGAACATCATTTCATTCATCGTCCGATATGACTTGACGTTGGAGGACATTGGCCCGTCTCTGTATCATGGTGGTAGTGTCACGTTCAAGAGATCCCTAGTTCTATCTCGCTCAGGGTGATAAGCTTTTCACTTATCCTGAAATAAGATTGTCTGGTAACTCTAAGATCCATGTACTCTGTGCTCATTTGAACATCATTTCATTCATCGTCCGATATGACTTGACGTTGGAGGACATTGGCCCGTCTCTGTAGCGTGGTGCTAGTGTCACGTTCAAGAGATCCCTAGTTCTATCTCGCTCAGGGTGATAAGCTTTTCACTTATCCTGAAATAAGATTGTCTGGTAACTCTAAGATCCATGTACTCTGTGCTCATTTGAACATCATTTCATTCATCGTCCGATATGACTTGACGTTGGAGGACATTGGCCCGTCTCTGTAGCGTGGTGCTAGTGTCACGTTCAAGAGATCCCTAGTTCTATCTCGCTCAGGGTGATAAGCTTTTCACTTATCCTGAAATAAGATTGTCTGGTAACTCTAAGATCCATGTACTCTGTGCTCATTTGAACATCATTTCATTCATCGTCCGATATGACTTGACGTTGGAGGACATTGGCCCGTCTCTGTAGCGTGGTGCTAGTGTCACGTTCAAGAGATCCCTAGTTCTCGGTCAGGGTGATAAGCTTTTCACTTATCCTGAAATAAGATTGTCTGGTAGCTCTAAGATCAATGTACTCTGTGCTCATTTGAACATCATTTCATTCATCGTCCGATATGACTTGACGTTGGAGGACATTGGCCCGTCTCTGTAGCGTGGTGGTAGTGTCACGTTCAAGAGATCCCTAGTTCTATCTCGCTCAGGGTGATAAGCTTTTCACTTATCCTGAAATAAGATTGTCTGGTAGCTCTAAGCTCCATGTACTCTGTACTCGTTTAAACATCATTTCATTCATCGTCCGATATGACTTGACGTTGGAGGACATTGGCCCGCCTCTGTAGCGTGGTGCTAGTGTCACGTTCAAGAGATCCCTAGTTCTATCTCGCTCAGGGTGATAAGCTTTTCACTTATCCTGAAATAAGATTGTCTGGTAGCTCTAAGCTCCATGTACTCTGTACTCGTTTAAACATCATTTCATTCATCGTCCGATATGACTTGACGTTGGAGGACATTGGCCCGCCTCTGTAGCGTGGTGCTAGTGTCACGTTCAAGAGATCCCTAGTTCTCGGTCAGGGTGATAAGCTTTTCACTTATCCTGAAATAAGATTGTCTGGTAACTCTAAGATCCATGTACTCTGTGCTCATTTGAACATCATTTCATTCATCGTCCGATATGACTTGACGTTGGAGGACATTGGCCCGTCTCTGTAGCGTGGTGCTAGTGTCACGTTCAAGAGATCCCTAGTTCTCGGTCAGGGTGATAAGCTTTTCACTTATCCTGAAATAAGATTGTCTGGTAGCTCTAAGATCCATGTACTCTGTGCTCATTTAAACATCATTTCATTCATCGTCCGATATGACTTGACGTTGGAGGACATTGGCCCGCCTCTGTAGCGTGGTGCTAGTGTCACGTTCAAGAGATCCCTAGTTCTATCTCGCTCAGGGTGATAAGCTTTTCACTTATCCTGAAATAAGATTGTCTGGTAACTCTAAGATCCATGTACTCTGTGCTCATTTGAACATCATTTCATTCATCGTCCGATATGACTTGACGTTGGAGGACATTGGCCCGTCTCTGTAGCGTGGTGCTAGTGTCACGTTCAAGAGATCCCTAGTTCTCGGTCAGGGTGATAAGCTTTTCACTTATCCTGAAATAAGATTGTCTGGTAACTCTAAGATCCATGTACTCTGTGCTCATTTGAACATCATTTCATTCATCGTCCGATATGACTTGACGTTGGAGGACATTGGCCCGTCTCTGTAGCGTGGTGCTAGTGTCACGTTCAAGAGATCCCTAGTTCTCGGTCAGGGTGATAAGCTTTTCACTTATCCTGAAATAAGATTGTCTGGTAGCTCTAAGATCCATGTACTCTGTGCTCATTTGAACATCATTTCATTCATCGTCCGATATGACTTGACGTTGGAGGACATTGGCCCGTCTCTGTATCATGGTGCTAGTGTCACGTTCAAGAGATCCCTAGTTCTATCTCGGTCAGGGTGATAAGCTTTTCACTTATCCTGAAATAAGATTGTCTGGTAACTCTAAGCTCCATGTACTCTGTACTCGTTTAAACATCATTTCATTCATCGTCCGATATGACTTGACGTTGGAGGACATTGGCCCGTCTCTGTAGCGTGGTGCTAGTGTCACGTTCAAGAGATCCCTAGTTCTCGGTCAGGGTGATAAGCTTTTCACTTATCCTGAAATAAGATTGTCTGGTAACTCTAAGATCCATGTACTCTGTGCTCATTTGAACATCATTTCATTCATCGTCCGATATGACTTGACGTTGGAGGACATTGGCCCGTCTCTGTAGCGTGGTGCTAGTGTCACGTTCAAGAGATCCCTAGTTCTCGGTCAGGGTGATAAGCTTTTCACTTATCCTGAAATAAGATTGTCTGGTAACTCTAAGATCCATGTACTCTGTGCTCATTTGAACATCATTTCATTCATCGTCCGATATGACTTGACGTTGGAGGACATTGGCCCGTCTCTGTAGCGTGGTGCTAGTGTCACGTTCAAGAGATCCCTAGTTCTATCTCGCTCAGGGTGATAAGCTTTTCACTTATCCTGAAATAAGATTGTCTGGTAACTCTAAGATCCATGTATTCTGTGCTCATTTGAACATCATTTCATTCATCGTCCGATATGACTTGACGTTGGAGGACATTGGCCCGTCTCTGTAGCGTGGTGCTAGTGTCACGTTCAAGAGATCCCTAGTTCTCGGTCAGGGTGATAAGCTTTTCACTTATCCTGAAATAAGATTGTCTGGTAACTCTAAGATCCATGTACTCTGTGCTCATTTGAACATCATTTCATTCATCGTCCGATATGACTTGACGTTGGAGGACATTGGCCCGTCTCTGTAGCGTGGTGCTAGTGTCACGTTCAAGAGATCCCTAGTTCTCGGTCAGGGTGATAAGCTTTTCACTTATCCTGAAATAAGATTGTCTGGTAACTCTAAGATCCATGTACTCTGTGCTCATTTGAACATCATTTCATTCATCGTCCGATATGACTTGACGTTGGAGGACATTGGCCCGTCTCTGTAGCGTGGTGCTAGTGTCACGTTCAAGAGATCCCTAGTTCTATCTCGCTCAGGGTGATAAGCTTTTCACTTATCCTGAAATAAGATTGTCTGGTAACTCTAAGATCCATGTACTCTGTGCTCATTTGAACATCATTTCATTCATCGTCCGATATGACTTGACGTTGGAGGACATTGGCCCGTCTCTGTAGCGTGGTGCTAGTGTCACGTTCAAGAGATCCCTAGTTCTATCTCGCTCAGGGTGATAAGCTTTTCACTTATCCTGAAATAAGATTGTCTGGTAACTCTAAGCTCCATGTACTCTGTACTCGTTTGAACATCATTTCATTCATCGTCCGATATGACTTGACGTTGGAGGACATTGGCCCGCCTCTGTAGCGTGGTGCTAGTGTCACGTTCAAGAGATCCCTAGTTCTATCTCGGTCAGGGTGATAAGCTTTTCACTTATCCTGAAATAAGATTGTCTGGTAACTCTAAGCTCCATGTACTCTGTACTCGTTTGAACATCATTTCATTCATTGTCCGATATGACTTGACGTTGGAGGACATTGGCCCGTCTCTGTAGCGTGGTGCTAGTGTCACGTTCAAGAGATCCCTAGTTCTATCTCGCTCAGGGTGATAAGCTTTTCACTTATCCTGAAATAAGATTGTCTGGTAACTCTAAGATCCATGTACTCTGTACTCATTTGAACATCATTTCATTCATCGTCCGATATGACTTGACGTTGGAGGACATTGGCCCGCCTCTGTAGCGTGGTGCTAGTGTCACGTTCAAGAGATCCCTAGTTCTATCTCGGTCAGGGTGATAAGCTTTTCACTTATCCTGAAATAAGATTGTCTGGTAACTCTAAGATCCATGTACTCTGTGCTCATTTGAACATCATTTCATTCATCGTCCGATATGACTTGACGTTGGAGGACATTGGCCCGTCTCTGTAGCGTGGTGCTAGTGTCACGTTCAAGAGATCCCTAGTTCTCGGTCAGGGTGATAAGGTTTAAACTTATCCTGAAATAAGATTGTCTGGTAGCTCTAAGCTCCATGTACTCTGTGCTCATTTGAACATCATTTCATTCATCGTCCGATATGACTTGACGTTGGAGGACATTGGCCCGCCTCTGTAGCGTGGTGCTAGTGTCACGTTCAAGAGATCCCTAGTTCTCGGTCAGGGTGATAAGCTTTTCACTTATCCTGAAATAAGATTGTCTGGTAACTCTAAGATCCATGTACTCTGTGCTCATTTGAACATCATTTCATTCATCGTCCGATATGACTTGACGTTGGAGGACATTGGCCCGTCTCTGTAGCGTGGTGCTATTGTCACGTTCAAGAGATCCCTAGTTCTATCTCGCTCAGGGTGATAAGCTTTAAACTTATCCTGAAATAAGATTGTCTGGTAACTCTAAGATCCATGTACTCTGTGCTCATTTGAACATCATTTCATTCATCGTCCGATATGACTAGACGTTGGAGGACATTGGCCCGTCTCTGTAGCGTGGTGCTAGTGTCACGTTCAAGAGATCCCTAGTTCTATCTCGCTCAGGGTGATAAGCTTTTCACTTATCCTGAAATAAGATTGTCTGGTAACTCTAAGATCCATGTACTCTGTGCTCATTTGAACATCATTTCATTCATCGTCCGATATGACTTGACGTTGGAGGACATTGGCCCGTCTTTGTATCATGGTGGTAGTGTCACGTTCAAGAGATCCCTAGTTCTATCTCGCTCAGGGTGATAAGCTTTAAACTTATCCTGAAATAAGATTGTCTGGTAACTCTAAGATCCATGTACTCTGTGCTCATTTGAACATCATTTCATTCATCGTCCGATATGACTTGACGTTGGAGGACATTGGCCCGTCTCTGTAGCGTGGTGCTAGTGTCACGTTCAAGAGATCCCTAGTTCTATCTCGCTCAGGGTGATAAGCTTTTCACTTATCCTGAAATAAGATTGTCTGGTAGCTCTAAGCTCCATGTACTCTGTGCTCATTTGAACATCATTTCATTCATCGTCCGATATGACTTGACGTTGGAGGACATTGGCCCGTCTCTGTAGCGTGGTGCTAGTGTCACGTTCAAGAGATCCCTAGTTCTATCTCGCTCAGGGTGATAAGCTTTTCACTTATCCTGAAATAAGATTGTCTGGTAGCTCTAAGCTCCATGTACTCTGTGCTCATTTGAACATCATTTCATTCATCGTCCGATATGACTTGACGTTGGAGGACATTGGCCCGTCTCTGTAGCGTGGTACTAGTGTCACGTTCAAGAGATCCCTAGTTCTCGGTCAGGGTGATAAGCTTTAAACTTATCCTGAAATAAGATTGTCTGGTAACTCTAAGATCCATGTACTCTGTGCTCATTTGAACATCATTTCATTCATCGTCCGATATGACTTGACGTTGGAGGACATTGGCCCGTCTCTGTAGCGTGGTGCTAGTGTCACGTTCAAGAGATCCCTAGTTCTATCTCGCTCAGGGTGATAAGCTTTTCACTTATCCTGAAATAAGATTGTCTGGTAGCTCTAAGCTCCATGTACTCTGTGCTCATTTGAACATCATTTCATTCATCGTCCGATATGACTTGACGTTGGAGGACATTGGCCCGTCTCTGTAGCGTGGTGCTAGTGTCACGTTCAAGAGATCCCTAGTTCTATCTCGCTCAGGGTGATAAGCTTTTCACTTATCCTGAAATAAGATTGTCTGGTAGCTCTAAGCTCCATGTACTCTGTGCTCATTTGAACATCATTTCATTCATCGTCCGATATGACTTGACGTTGGAGGACATTGGCCCGTCTCTGTAGCGTGGTGCTAGTGTCACGTTCAAGAGATCCCTAGTTCTATCTCGCTCAGGGTGATAAGCTTTTCACTTATCCTGAAATAAGATTGTCTGGTAACTCTAAGATCCATGTACTCTGTGCTCATTTGAACATCATTTCATTCATCGTCCGATATGACTTGACGTTGGAGGACATTGGCCCGTCTCTGTAGCGTGGTGCTAGTGTCACGTTCAAGAGATCCCTAGTTCTATCTCGCTCAGGGTGATAAGCTTTTCACTTATCCTGAAATAAGATTGTCTGGTAACTCTAAGATCCATGTACTCTGTGCTCATTTGAACATCATTTCATTCATCGTCCGATATGACTTGACGTTGGAGGACATTGGCCCGTCTCTGTAGCGTGGTGCTAGTGTCACGTTCAAGAGATCCCTAGTTCTATCTCGCTCAGGGTGATAAGCTTTTCACTTATCCTGAAATAAGATTGTCTGGTAACTCTAAGATCCATGTACTCTGTGCTCATTTGAACATCATTTCATTCATCGTCCGATATGACTTGACGTTGGAGGACATTGGCCCGTCTCTGTAGCATGGTGCTAGTGTCACGTTCAAGAGATCCCTAGTTCTCGGTCAGGGTGATAAGCTTTTCACTTATCCTGAAATAAGATTGTCTGGTAGCTCTAAGATCAATGTACTCTGTGCTCATTTGAACATCATTTCATTCATCGTCCGATATGACTTGACGTTGGAGGACATTGGCCCGTCTCTGTAGCGTGGTGGTAGTGTCACGTTCAAGAGATCCCTAGTTCTATCTCGCTCAGGGTGATAAGCTTTTCACTTATCCTGAAATAAGATTGTCTGGTAGCTCTAAGCTCCATGTACTCTGTACTCGTTTAAACATCATTTCATTCATCGTCCGATATGACTTGACGTTGGAGGACATTGGCCCGCCTCTGTAGCGTGGTGCTAGTGTCACGTTCAAGAGATCCCTAGTTCTATCTCGCTCAGGGTGATAAGCTTTTCACTTATCCTGAAATAAGATTGTCTGGTAGCTCTAAGCTCCATGTACTCTGTACTCGTTTAAACATCATTTCATTCATCGTCCGATATGACTTGACGTTGGAGGACATTGGCCCGCCTCTGTAGCGTGGTGCTAGTGTCACGTTCAAGAGATCCCTAGTTCTCGGTCAGGGTGATAAGCTTTTCACTTATCCTGAAATAAGATTGTCTGGTAACTCTAAGATCCATGTACTCTGTGCTCATTTGAACATCATTTCATTCATCGTCCGATATGACTTGACGTTGGAGGACATTGGCCCGTCTCTGTAGCGTGGTGCTAGTGTCACGTTCAAGAGATCCCTAGTTCTCGGTCAGGGTGATAAGCTTTTCACTTATCCTGAAATAAGATTGTCTGGTAGCTCTAAGCTCCATGTACTCTGTGCTCATTTGAACATCATTTCATTCATCGTCCGATATGACTTGACGTTGGAGGACATTGGCCCGCCTCTGTAGCGTGGTGCTAGTGTCACGTTCAAGAGATCCCTAGTTCTATCTCGCTCAGGGTGATAAGCTTTTCACTTATCCTGAAATAAGATTGTCTGGTAACTCTAAGATCCATGTACTCTGTGCTCATTTGAACATCATTTCATTCATCGTCCGATATGACTTGACGTTGGAGGACATTGGCCCGTCTCTGTATCATGGTGCTAGTGTCACGTTCAAGAGATCCCTAGTTCTATCTCGGTCAGGGTGATAAGCTTTTCACTTATCCTGAAATAAGATTGTCTGGTAACTCTAAGATCCATGTACTCTGTACTCGTTTAAACATCATTTCATTCATCGTCCGATATGACTTGACGTTGGAGGACATTGGCCCGCCTCTGTAGCGTGGTGCTAGTGTCACGTTCAAGAGATCCCTAGTTCTATCTCGCTCAGGGTGATAAGCTTTTCACTTATCCTGAAATAAGATTGTCTGGTAACTCTAAGATCCATGTACTCTGTACTCGTTTAAACATCATTTCATTCATCGTCCGATATGACTTGACGTTGGAGGACATTGGCCCGTCTCTGTAGCGTGGTGCTAGTGTCACGTTCAAGAGATCCCTAGTTCTCGGTCAGGGTGATAAGCTTTTCACTTATCCTGAAATAAGATTGTCTGGTAACTCTAAGATCCATGTACTCTGTGCTCATTTGAACATCATTTCATTCATCGTCCGATATGACTTGACGTTGGAGGACATTGGCCCGTCTCTGTAGCGTGGTGCTAGTGTCACGTTCAAGAGATCCCTAGTTCTATCTCGCTCAGGGTGATAAGCTTTTCGCTTATCCTGAAATAAGATTGTCTGGTAACTCTAAGATCCATGTACTCTGTGCTCATTTGAACATCATTTCATTCATCGTCCGATATGACTTGACGTTGGAGGACATTGGCCCGCCTCTGTAGCGTGGTGGTAGTGTCACGTTCAAGAGATCCCTAGTTCTATCTCGCTCAGGGTGATAAGCTTTTCACTTATCCTGAAATAAGATTGTCTGGTAACTCTAAGATCCATGTACTCTGTGCTCATTTGAACATCATTTCTTACATCGTCCGATATGACTTGACGTTGGAGGACATTGGCCCGTCTCTGTAGCGTGGTGCTAGTGTCACGTTCAAGAGATCCCTAGTTCTATCTCGCTCAGGGTGATAAGCTTTTCACTTATCCTGAAATAAGATTGTCTGGTAACTCTAAGATCCATGTACTCTGTGCTCATTTGAACATCATTTCATTCATCGTCCGATATGACTTGACGTTGGAGCACATTGGCCCGCCTCTGTAGCGTGGTGCTAGTGTCACGTTCAAGAGATCCCTAGTTCTCGGTCAGGGTGATAAGCTTTTCACTTATCCTGAAATAAGATTGTCTGGTAGCTCTAAGATCCATGTACTCTGTGCTCATTTAAACATCATTTCATTCATCGTCCGATATGACTTGACGTTGGAGGACATTGGCCCGCCTCTGTAGCGTGGTGCTAGTGTCACGTTCAAGAGATCCCTAGTTCTCGGTCAGGGTGATAAGCTTTTCACTTATCCTGAAATAAGATTGTCTGGTAGCTCTAAGATCCATGTACTCTGTACTCGTTTAAACATCATTTCATTCATCGTCCGATATGACTTGACGTTGGAGGACATTGGCCCGTCTCTGTAGCGTGGTGCTAGTGTCACGTTCAAGAGATCCCTAGTTCTCGGTCAGGGTGATAAGCTTTTCACTTATCCTGAAATAGGATTGTCTGGTAGCTCTAAGATCCATGTACTCTGTACTCGTTTAAACATCATTTCATTCATCGTCCGATATGACTTGACGTTGGAGGACATTGGCCCGTCTCTGTAGCGTGGTGCTAGTGTCACGTTCAAGAGATCCCTAGTTCTATCTCGCTCAGGGTGATAAGCTTTTCACTTATCCTGAAATAGGATTGTCTGGTAGCTCTAAGATCCATGTACTCTGTGCTCATTTAAACATCATTTCATTCATCGTCCGATATGACTTGACGTTGGAGGACATTGGCCCGCCTCTGTAGCGTGGTGCTAGTGTCACGTTCAAGAGATCCCTAGTTCTCGGTCAGGGTGATAAGCTTTTCACTTATCCTGAAATAAGATTGTCTGGTAGCTCTAAGATCCATGTACTCTGTACTCGTTTAAACATCATTTCATTCATCGTCCGATATGACTTGACGTTGGAGGACATTGGCCCGTCTCTGTAGCGTGGTGGTAGTGTCACGTTCAAGAGATCCCTAGTTCTATCTCGCTCAGGGTGATAAGCTTTTCACTTATCCTGAAATAAGATTGTCTGGTAACTCTAAGATCCATGTACTCTGTGCTCATTTGAACATCATTTCATTCATCGTCCGATATGACTTGACGTTGGAGGACATTGGCCCGTCTCTGTAGCGTGCTGCTAGTGTCACGTTCAAGAGATCCCTAGTTCTCGGTCAGGGTGATAAGCTTTTCACTTATCCTGAAATAAGATTGTCTGGTAACTCTAAGATCCATGTACTCTGTGCTCATTTGAACATCATTTCATTCATCGTCCGATATGACTTGACGTTGGAGGACATTGGCCTGTCTCTGTAGCGTGGTGGTAGTGTCACGTTCAAGAGATCCCTAGTTCTATCTCGCTCAGGGTGATAAGCTTTTCACTTATCCTGAAATAAGATTGTCTGGTAACTCTAAGATCCATGTACTCTGTGCTCATTTGAACATCATTTCATTCATCGTCCGATATGACTTGACGTTGGAGGACATTGGCCCGTCTCTGTAGCGTGGTGCTAGTGTCACGTTCAAGAGATCCCTAGTTCTATCTCGCTCAGGGTGATAAGCTTTTCACTTATCCTGAAATAAGATTGTCTGGTAACTCTAAGATCCATGTACTCTGTGCTCATTTGAACATCATTTCATTCATCGTCCGATATGACTTGACGTTGGAGGACATTGGCCCGTCTCTGTAGCGTGGTGCTAGTGTCACGTTCAAGAGATCCCTAGTTCTATCTCGCTCAGGGTGATAAGCTTTTCACTTATCCTGAAATAAGATTGTCTGGTAGCTCTAAGATCCATGTACTCTGTGCTCATTTGAACATCATTTCATTCATCGTCCGATATGACTTGACGTTGGAGGACATTGGCCTGTCTCTGTAGCGTGGTGCTAGTGTCACGTTCAAGAGATCCCTAGTTCTATCTCGCTCAGGGTGATAAGCTTTTCACTTATCCTGAAATAAGATTGTCTGGTAGCTCTAAGATCCATGTACTCTGTGCTCATTTGAACATCATTTCATTCATCGTCCGATATGACTTGACGTTGGAGGACATTGGCCCGCCTCTGTAGCGTGGTGCTAGTGTCACGTTCAAGAGATCCCTAGTTCTATCTCGCTCAGGGTGATAAGCTTTTCACTTATCCTGAAATAAGATTGTCTGGTAACTCTAAGATCCATGTACTCTGTACTCGTTTAAACATCATTTCATTCATCGTCCGATATGACTTGACGTTGGAGGACATTGGCCCGTCTCTGTAGCGTGGTGCTAGTGTCACGTTCAAGAGATCCCTAGTTCTCGGTCAGGGTGATAAGCGTTTCACTTATCCTGAAATAAGATTGTCTGGTAGCTCTAAGCTCCATGTACTCTGTGCTCATTTGAACATCATTTCATTCATCGTCCGATATGACTTGACGTTGGAGGACATTGGCCCGTCTCTGTAGCGTGGTGCTAGTGTCACGTTCAAGAGATCCCTAGTTCTATCTCGGTCAGGGTGATAAGCTTTTCACTTATCCTGAAATAAGATTGTCTGGTAACTCTAAGATCCATGTACTCTGTGCTCATTTGAACATCATTTCATTCATGGTCCGATATGACTTGACGTTGGAGGACATTGGCCCGCCTCTGTAGCGTGGTGCTAGTGTCACGTTCAAGAGATCCCTAGTTCTATCTCGCTCAGGGTGATAAGCTTTTCACTTATCCTGAAATAAGATTGTCTGGTAACTCTAAGATCCATGTACTCTGTGCTCATTTGAACATCATTTCATTCATCGTCCGATATGACTTGACGTTGGAGGACATTGGCCCGTCTCTGTAGCGTGGTGCTAGTGTCACGTTCAAGAGATCCCTAGTTCTATCTCGCTCAGGGTGATAAGCTTTTCACTTATCCTGAAATAAGATTGTCTGGTAACTCTAAGATCCATGTACTCTGTGCTCATTTGAACATAATTTCATTCATCGTCCGATATGACTTGACGTTGGAGGACATTGGCCCGTCTCTGTAGCGTGGTGCTAGTGTCACGTTCAAGAGATCCCTAGTTCTCGGTCAGGGTGATAAGCTTTTCACTTATCCTGAAATAAGATTGTCTGGTAACTCTAAGATCCATGTACTCTGTGCTCATTTGAACATCATTTCATTCATCGTCCGATATGACTTGACGTTGGAGGACATTGGCCCGTCTCTGTAGCGTGGTGCTAGTGTCACGTTCAAGAGATCCCTAGTTCTATCTCGCTCAGGGTGATAAGCTTTTCACTTATCCTGAAATAAGATTGTCTGGTAACTCTAAGCTCCATGTACTCTGTACTCGTTTAAACATCATTTCATTCATCGTCCGATATGACTTGACGTTGGAGGACATTGGCCCGTCTCTGTAGCGTGGTGCTAGTGTCACGTTCAAGAGATCCCTAGTTCTATCTCGCTCAGGGTGATAAGCTTTTCACTTATCCTGAAATAAGATTGTCTGGTAACTCTAAGATCCATGTACTCTGTGCTCATTTGAACATCATTTCATTCATCGTCCGATATGACTTGACGTTGGAGGACATTGGCCCGCCTCTGTAGCGTGGTGCTAGTGTCACGTTCAAGAGATCCCTAGTTCTCGGTCAGGGTGATAAGCTTTTCACTTATCCTGAAATAAGATTGTCTGGTAACTCTAAGATCCATGTACTCTGTGCTCATTTGAACATCATTTCATTCATCGTCCGATATGACTTGACGTTGGAGGACATTGGCCCGTCTCTGTAGCGTGGTGGTAGTGTCACGTTCAAGAGATCCCTAGTTCTATCTCGCTCAGGGTGATAAGCTTTTCACTTATCCTGAAATAAGATTGTCTGGTAACTCTAAGATCCATGTACTCTGTGCTCATTTGAACATCATTTCATTCATCGTCCGATATGACTTGACGTTGGAGGACATTGGCCCGCCTCTGTAGCGTGGTGCTAGTGTCACGTTCAAGAGATCCCTAGTTCTATCTCGCTCAGGGTGATAAGCTTTTCACTTATCCTGAAATAAGATTGTCTGGTAACTCTAAGATCCATGTACTCTGTACTCGTTTAAACATCATTTCATTCATCGTCCGATATGACTTGACGTTGGAGGACATTGGCCCGTCTCTGTAGCGTGGTGGTAGTGTCACGTTCAAGAGATCCCTAGTTCTATCTCGCTCAGGGTGATAAGCTTTTCACTTATCCTGAAATAAGATTGTCTGGTAACTCTAAGATCCATGTACTCTGTACTCGTTTAAACATCATTTCATTCATCGTCCGATATGACTTGACGTTGGAGGACATTGGCCCGTCTCTGTAGCGTGGTGGTAGTGTCACGTTCAAGAGATCCCTAGTTCTATCTCGCTCAGGGTGATAAGCTTTTCACTTATCCTGAAATAAGATTGTCTGGTAACTCTAAGATCCATGTACTCTGTACTCGTTTAAACATCATTTCATTCATCGTCCGATATGACTTGACGTTGGAGGACATTGGCCCGTCTCTGTAGCGTGGTGCTAGTGTCACGTTCAAGAGATCCCTAGTTCTCGGTCAGGGTGATAAGCTTTTCACTTATCCTGAAATAAGATTGTCTGGTAACTCTAAGATCCATGTACTCTGTGCTCATTTGAACATCATTTCATTCATCGTCCGATATGACTTGACGTTGGAGGACATTGGCCCGTCTCTGTAGCGTGGTGCTAGTGTCACGTTTAAGAGATCCCTAGTTCTATCTCGCTCAGGGTGATAAGCTTTTCACTTATCCTGAAATAAGATTGTCTGGTAGCTCTAAGATCCATGTACTCTGTACTCGTTTAAACATCATTTCATTCATCGTCCGATATGACTTGACGTTGGAGGACATTGGCCCGTCTCTGTAGCGTGGTGGTAGTGTCACGTTCAAGAGATCCCTAGTTCTCGGTCAGGGTGATAAGCTTTTCACTTATCCTGAAATAAGATTGTCTGGTAACTCTAAGCTCCATGTACTCTGTACTCGTTTAAACATCATTTCATTCATCGTCCGATATGACTTGACGTTGGAGGACATTGGCCCGTCTCTGTAGCGTGGTGCTAGTGTCACGTTCAAGAGATCCCTAGTTCTCGGTCAGGGTGATAAGCTTTTCACTTATCCTGAAATAAGATTGTCTGGTAACTCTAAGATCCATGTACTCTGTGCTCATTTGAACATCATTTCATTCATCGTCCGATATGACTTGACGTTGGAGGACATTGGCCCGTCTCTGTAGCGTGGTGCTAGTGTCACGTTCAAGAGATCCCTAGTTCTCGGTCAGGGTGATAAGCTTTTCACTTATCCTGAAATAAGATTGTCTGGTAACTCTAAGATCCATGTACTCTGTGCTCATTTGAACATCATTTCATTCATCGTCCGATATGACTTGACGTTGGAGGACATTGGCCCGTCTCTGTAGCGTGGTGCTAGTGTCACGTTCAAGAGATCCCTAGTTCTATCTCGCTCAGGGTGATAAGCTTTTCACTTATCCTGAAATAAGATTGTCTGGTAACTCTAAGCTCCATGTACTCTGTACTCGTTTAAACATCATTTCATTCATCGTCCGATATGACTTGACGTTGGAGGACATTGGCCCGTCTCTGTAGCGTGGTGCTAGTGTCACGTTCAAGAGATCCCCAGTTCTATCTCGCTCAGGGTGATAAGCTTAACACTTATCCTGAAATAAGATTGTCTGGTAACTCTAAGATCCATGTACTCTGTGCTCATTTGAACATCATTTCATTCATCGTCCGATATGACTTGACGTTGGAGGACATTGGCCCGCCTCTGTAGCGTGGTGCTAGTGTCACGTTCAAGAGATCCCTAGTTCTCGGTCAGGGTGATAAGCTTTTCACTTATCCTGAAATAAGATTGTCTGGTAACTCTAAGATCCATGTACTCTGTGCTCATTTGAACATCATTTCATTCATCGTCCGATATGACTTGACGTTGGAGGACATTGGCCCGTCTCTGTAGCGTGGTGGTAGTGTCACGTTCAAGAGATCCCTAGTTCTATCTCGCTCAGGGTGATAAGCTTTTCACTTATCCTGAAATAAGATTGTCTGGTAGCTCTAAGATCCATGTACTCTGTGCTCATTTGAACATCATTTCATTCATGGTCCGATATGACTTGACGTTGGAGGACATTGGCCCGCCTCTGTAGCGTGGTGCTAGTGTCACGTTCAAGAGATCCCTAGTTCTATCTCGCTCAGGGTGATAAGCTTTTCACTTATCCTGAAATAAGATTGTCTGGTAGCTCTAAGATCCATGTACTCTGTGCTCATTTGAACATCATTTCATTCATGGTCCGATATGACTTGACGTTGGAGGACATTGGCCCGCCTCTGTAGCGTGGTGCTAGTGTCACGTTCAAGAGATCCCTAGTTCTATCTCGCTCAGGGTGATAAGCTTTTCACTTATCCTGAAATAAGATTGTCTGGTAGCTCTAAGATCCATGTACTCTGTGCTCATTTGAACATCATTTCATTCATGGTCCGATATGACTTGACGTTGGAGGACATTGGCCCGCCTCTGTAGCGTGGTGCTAGTGTCACGTTCAAGAGATCCCTAGTTCTATCTCGCTCAGGGTGATAAGCTTTTCACTTATCCTGAAATAAGATTGTCTGGTAACTCTAAGATCCATGTACTCTGTGCTCATTTGAACATCATTTCATTCATCGTCCGATATGACTTGACGTTGGAGGACATTGGCCCGTCTCTGTATCATGGTGGTAGTGTCACGTTCAAGAGATCCCTAGTTCTATCTCGCTCAGGGTGATAAGCTTTTCACTTATCCTGAAATAAGATTGTCTGGTAACTCTAAGATCCATGTACTCTGTACTCGTTTAAACATCATTTCATTCATCGTCCGATATGACTTGACGTTGGAGGACATTGGCCCGTCTCTGTAGCGTGGTGCTAGTGTCACGTTCAAGAGATCCCTAGTTCTATCTCGCTCAGGGTGATAAGCTTTTCACTTATCCTGAAATAAGATTGTCTGGTAACTCTAAGATCCATGTACTCTGTGCTCATTTGAACATCATTTCATTCATCGTCCGATATGACTTGACGTTGGAGGACATTGGCCCGCCTCTGTAGCGTGGTGCTAGTGTCACGTTCAAGAGATCCCTAGTTCTATCTCGCTCAGGGTGATAAGCTTTTCACTTATCCTGAAATAAGATTGTCTGGTAACTCTAAGATCCATGTACTCTGTGCTCATTTGAACATCATTTCATTCATCGTCCGATATGACTTGACGTTGGAGGACATTGGCCCGTCTTTGTATCATGGTGGTAGTGTCAAGTTCAAGAGATCCCTAGTTCTATCTCGCTCAGGGTGATAAGCTTTTCACTGATCCTGAAATAAGATTGTCTGGTAACTCTAAGATCCATGTACTCTGTACTCGTTTAAACATCATTTCATTCATCGTCCGATATGACTTGACGTTGGAGGACATTGGCCCGTCTCTGTAGCGTGGTGCTAGTGCCACGTTCAAGAGATCCCTAGTTCTATCTCGCTCAGGGTGATAAGCTTTTCACTTATCCTGAAATAAGATTGTCTGGTAACTCTAAGATCCATGTACTCTGTGCTCATTTGAACATCATTTCATTCATCGTCCGATATGACTTGACGTTGGAGGACATTGGCCCGCCTCTGTAGCGTGGTGCTAGTGTCACGTTCAAGAGATCCCTAGTTCTCGGTCAGGGTGATAAGCTTTTCACTTATCCTGAAATAAGATTGTCTGGTAACTCTAAGATCCATGTACTCTGTACTCGTTTAAACATCATTTCATTCATCGTCCGATATGACTTGACGTTGGAGGACATTGGCCCGTCTCTGTATCATGGTGGTAGTGTCACGTTCAAGAGATCCCTAGTTCTATCTCGCTCAGGGTGATAAGCTTTTCACTTATCCTGAAATAAGATTGTCTGGTAACTCTAAGATCCATGTACTCTGTACTCGTTTAAACATCATTTCATTCATCGTCCGATATGACTTGACGTTGGAGGACATTGGCCCGTCTCTGTAGCGTGGTGCTAGTGTCACGTTCAAGAGATCCCTAGTTCTCGGTCAGGGTGATAAGCTTTTCACTTATCCTGAAATAAGATTGTCTGGTAACTCTAAGATCCATGTACTCTGTGCTCATTTGAACATCATTTCATTCATCGTCCGATATGACTTGACGTTGGAGGACATTGGCCCGTCTCTGTAGCGTGGTGCTAGTGTCACGTTCAAGAGATCCCTAGTTCTATCTCGCTCAGGGTGATAAGCTTTTCACTTATCCTGAAATAAGATTGTCTGGTAGCTCTAAGATCCATGTACTCTGTACTCGTTTAAACATCATTTCATTCATCGTCCGATATGACTTGACGTTGGAGGACATTGGCCCGTCTCTGTAGCGTGGTGGTAGTGTCACGTTCAAGAGATCCCTAGTTCTCGGTCAGGGTGATAAGCTTTTCACTTATCCTGAAATAAGATTGTCTGGTAACTCTAAGCTCCATGTACTCTGTACTCGTTTAAACATCATTTCATTCATCGTCCGATATGACTTGACGTTGGAGGACATTGGCCCGTCTCTGTAGCGTGGTGCTAGTGTCACGTTCAAGAGATCCCTAGTTCTCGGTCAGGGTGATAAGCTTTTCACTTATCCTGAAATAAGATTGTCTGGTAACTCTAAGATCCATGTACTCTGTGCTCATTTGAACATCATTTCATTCATCGTCCGATATGACTTGACGTTGGAGGACATTGGCCCGTCTCTGTAGCGTGGTGCTAGTGTCACGTTCAAGAGATCCCTAGTTCTCGGTCAGGGTGATAAGCTTTTCACTTATCCTGAAATAAGATTGTCTGGTAGCTCTAAGATCCATGTACTCTGTGCTCATTTGAACATCATTTCATTCATCGTCCGATATGACTTGACGTTGGAGGACATTGGCCCGTCTCTGTAGCGTGGTGCTAGTGTCACGTTCAAGAGATCCCTAGTTCTATGTCGCTCAGGGTGATAAGCTTTTCACTTATCCTGAAATAAGATTGTCTGGTAACTCTAAGCTCCATGTACTCTGTACTCGTTTAAACATCATTTCATTCATCGTCCGATATGACTTGACGTTGGAGGACATTGGCCCGTCTCTGTAGCGTGGTGCTAGTGTCACGTTCAAGAGATCCCTAGTTCTATCTCGCTCAGGGTGATAAGCTTAACACTTATCCTGAAATAAGATTGTCTGGTAACTCTAAGATCCATGTACTCTGTGCTCATTTGAACATCATTTCATTCATCGTCCGATATGACTTGACGTTGGAGGACATTGGCCCGCCTCTGTAGCGTGGTGCTAGTGTCACGTTCAAGAGATCCCTAGTTCTCGGTCAGGGTGATAAGCTTTTCACTTATCCTGAAATAAGATTGTCTGGTAACTCTAAGATCCATGTACTCTGTGCTCATTTGAACATCATTTCATTCATCGTCCGATATGACTTGACGTTGGAGGACATTGGCCCGTCTCTGTAGCGTGGTGGTAGTGTCACGTTCAAGAGATCCCTAGTTCTATCTCGCTCAGGGTGATAAGCTTTTCACTTATCCTGAAATAAGATTGTCTGGTAGCTCTAAGATCCATGTACTCTGTGCTCATTTGAACATCATTTCATTCATGGTCCGATATGACTTGACGTTGGAGGACATTGGCCCGCCTCTGTAGCGTGGTGCTAGTGTCACGTTCAAGAGATCCCTAGTTCTATCTCGCTCAGGGTGATAAGCTTTTCACTTATCCTGAAATAAGATTGTCTGGTAACTCTAAGATCCATGTACTCTGTACTCGTTTAAACATCATTTCATTCATCGTCCGATATGACTTGACGTTGGAGGACATTGGCCCGTCTCTGTATCATGGTGGTAGTGTCACGTTCAAGAGATCCCTAGTTCTATCTCGCTCAGGGTGATAAGCTTTTCACTTATCCTGAAATAAGATTGTCTGGTAACTCTAAGATCCATGTACTCTGTACTCGTTTAAACATCATTTCATTCATCGTCCGATATGACTTGACGTTGGAGGACATTGGCCCGTCTCTGTAGCGTGGTGCTAGTGTCACGTTCAAGAGATCCCTAGTTCTATCTCGCTCAGGGTGATAAGCTTTTCACTTATCCTGAAATAAGATTGTCTGGTAACTCTAAGATCCATGTACTCTGTGCTCATTTGAACATCATTTCATTCATCGTCCGATATGACTTGACGTTGGAGGACATTGGCCCGCCTCTGTAGCGTGGTGCTAGTGTCACGTTCAAGAGATCCCTAGTTCTATCTCGCTCAGGGTGATAAGCTTTTCACTTATCCTGAAATAAGATTGTCTGGTAACTCTAAGATCCATGTACTCTGTACTCGTTTAAACATCATTTCATTCATCGTCCGATATGACTTGACGTTGGAGGACATTGGCCCGTCTCTGTAGCGTGGTGCTAGTGTCACGTTCAAGAGATCCCTAGTTCTATCTCGCTCAGGGTGATAAGCTTTTCACTTATCCTGAAATAAGATTGTCTGGTAACTCTAAGATCCATGTACTCTGTGCTCATTTGAACATCATTTCATTCATCGTCCGATATGACTTGACGTTGGAGGACATTGGCCCGCCTCTGTAGCGTGGTGCTAGTGTCACGTTCAAGAGATCCCTAGTTCTCGGTCAGGGTGATAAGCTTTTCACTTATCCTGAAATAAGATTGTCTGGTAACTCTAAGATCCATGTACTCTGTGCTCATTTGAACATCATTTCATTCATCGTCCGATATGACTTGACGTTGGAGGACATTGGCCCGTCTCTGTAGCGTGGTGCTAGTGTCACGTTCAAGAGATCCCTAGTTCTATCTCGCTCAGGGTGATAAGCTTTTCACTTATCCTGAAATAAGATTGTCTGGTAACTCTAAGATCCATGTACTCTGTGCTCATTTGAACATCATTTCATTCATCGTCCGATATGACTTGACGTTGGAGGACATTGGCCCGTCTCTGTAGCGTGGTGCTAGTGTCACGTTCAAGAGATCCCTAGTTCTATCTCGCTCAGGGTGATAAGCTTTTCACTTATCCTGAAATAAGATTGTCTGGTAACTCTAAGATCCATGTACTCTGTGCTCATTTGAACATCATTTCATTCATCGTCCGATATGACTTGACGTTGGAGGACATTGGCCCGTCTCTGTAGCGTGGTGCTAGTGTCACGTTCAAGAGATCCCTAGTTCTATCTCGCTCAGGGTGATAAGCTTTTCACTTATCCTGAAATAAGATTGTCTGGTAACTCTAAGATCCATGTACTCTGTGCTCATTTGAACATCATTTCATTCATCGTCAGTAGTATATAAAGGCTTTTTCCAGATCACTTTGCATAAATGGAGGGGAGGGGGGTGTGAGGACCACCCAAGATGTTGCAGGTGGTATGGAAACATGTCACAACTTGCATTCCCAGGGGGCTTTTTTTTTAATGGAAGCCATAAATTATTGTAAATGTATGTTACAGATAGAGACTTCGCGACATCAGACGTCTGTGGAAGGGGGAGATGAGATCGGCCACCTGTTACTAGACAAAGATTATGTGGGAGAAAACACTGAAATCCATTCCCAGAGATTTTAAGGGATGTCATAAATTATTGTAAATGTATGTTTCAGATAGAGACTTCGAGACATCTAGTGTCTGTGGAAGGGGGAGATGAGATTGCCCTCCTGTTACTCGTCAAAGTTTATGTGTTATGGAAGGGGGCATACATGTCTCGTGAGATTGTCCCGAACCCGTTGGGACATTGTTAATAATGTTGGGGTTGTAACACAAATTAGCGTCACATAAAGTTTTACCCAACCCCACACAACCGCAGTAAGAGGTGAGGGTTCTCTATCCTTCGCTACATCTGTCGTCTGTGGAAGGGGGAGATGAGATCGACCACCTGTTACTTGGCAAAGATTATGTGGGAGAAAAACACTGAAATGAATTCCCAGAGATTTTTAAGAGAAGCCATCAATTATTGTTTCCAGCATCCAGAGAGAAGCAAGGACTCTGGAAAATCCGTCCCCAACTTGTAACATTATCCATGACAAAGATTATGCGTTCATACTTTAAACTTATTTTCACTTTGTTTTTAATCGCGTTACGAATGTTTTCTTCTCTCGTTTACTATGATTACAATGTGCGCCTTCTTAGAACTGCTTATGACAAAACGTTTTTTATTTTCTTCATGGGGCTTAAAGATACAGAGTTTGAATTTAGGTGAAACATTTCATTTACGTATACATTATTCTTAATACCTGCTAATATTCTAAAGCATTTGCGCTAGCTTCTTTTTTTTCTGATCTATCTGCGAACTGATTTTCGTGAGATAATTAGATAGAGGATTACTTAATATTTCAGACTCAAAAGTATACTCTGGAAGCGATTGTTTCACGCACACACGCGTACAAGCAAGCACCATAGAGAGGGAAAGAAAGAGAGAGGGAGGGAGGGAGTGAGAGAGGAAACAAAAAACTTTCGGAGAAAAGACCAAATTCTGTGCAAAAGTTACACACAACCGTTTAACCTCGCATGTGGCCAGTGATGACCAACTGGGCATTTAATTAACTACATTGAAGGACTCCAAATAATCTCCCATTCAAGGAAATATGTAATGTATTTCTTCATTTTCAGTTGCTTACAGCTGTGGGTTGTAACACAAATTAGCGTCACATAAAGTTTTACCCAACCCCACACAACCGCAGTAAGAGGTGAGGGTTCTCTATCCTTCGCTACATCTGTCGTCTGTGGAAGGGGGAGATGAGATCGACCACCTGTTACTTGGCAAAGATTATGTGGGAGAAAAACACTGAAATGAATTCCCAGAGATTTTTAAGAGAAGCCATCAATTATTGTTTCCAGCATCCAGAGAGAAGCAAGGACTCTGGAAAATCCGTCCCCAACTTGTAACATTATCCATGACAAAGATTATGCGTTCATACTTTAAACTTATTTTCACTTTGTTTTTAATCGCGTTACGAATGTTTTCTTCTCTCGTTTACTATGATTACAATGTGCGCCTTCTTAGAACTGCTTATGACAAAACGTTTTTTATTTTCTTCATGGGGCTTAAAGATACAGAGTTTGAATTTAGGTGAAACATTTCATTTACGTATACATTATTCTTAATACCTGTTAATATTCTAAAGCATTTGCGCTAGCTTCTTTTTTTTCTGATCTATCTGCGAACTGATTTTCGTGAGATAATTAGATAGAGGATTACTTAATATTTCAGACTCAAAAGTATACTCTGGAAGCGATTGTTTCACGCACACACGCGTACAAGCAAGCACCATAGAGAGGGAAAGAAAGAGAGAGGGAGGGAGGGAGTGAGAGAGGAAACAAAAAACTTTCGGAGAAAAGACCAAATTCTGTGCAAAAGTTACACACAACCGTTTAACCTCGCATGTGGCCAGTGATGACCAACTGGGCATTTAATTAACTACATTGAAGGACTCCAAATAATCTCCCATTCAAGGAAATATGTAATGTATTTCTTCATTTACAGTTGCTTACAGGAGAACATTCTCCAGTTCTTGTAAAAGGGTTTTAGCGTTAAGAATGAAAAGATAACCGTAATTGGTGAAGCGTAATAACGAATGTACACCACTTAGCGAAATTTAAAATGATCCCACTTGGAAATCAATACCATTCTTTTACTTTCAATGTTTATGACCAAGGCAGGGCGCCAACAATTAATGCTAATTTTTAAAAAATCATTTGAAATAAATAGTCCTCTGGCTAAGAACGTAAATAGTACTCCATCTATAGAATAACATGAAAATTGATGGGAAAACAAAAAAATAACTGCAATGGTTAATAGCCATTGGATCTATGTTCGAATCTCATGGATGTAACTCAAATAAATCTGAATATATATATAGTGTACTCATGAAACAAATGGTTTAAAATGAATATATCAGGCACACACATGCACACACATAGTCATACACACTCACATGCACACACATACACATACGCACATAGTCATACACACACACATGCACACACATACACGTACACATACGCACATAGTCATACACACTCACATGCACACACATACACGTACACATACGCACATAGTCATACACACTCACATGCACACACATACACGTACACATACGCACATAGTCATACACACTCACATGTATACGAATGTACTGAGGAGAAGCGTCATTTGCAGTTATAACATCTTTTTCAGACTGTACCGCACGTAGAGAAGGAAATATCTTTGGATGACAGAGGGGAGAGGGAAAATCGAAAGTCTCAAAACGCTCTATACAGGGCTCGCTAGACTAGTGGAGGGGAGGATTTTGAAATCGCTATAAAAACGATTGTTTGATAGACAATTATTCAGTCTGTAACATTGCACAGCCAACACCCGTCAGACAGCAATTCTTCCTTCTTCGGGATATTCATCCAGACTTCATTTTATAAAAAGGTAAGCGATTCATTTATAATTACAGTGATATAATTATAGAGAGTGTTTATTTGCAAGAAAATATATTGAAGGGAATTTTCTCTTATCAGTGATAAAAGATGTATAGACTGTGTGCATTTTTCAAGAATATTTCTTGTTCAAATCACAATCGAAATTATTAACTTATAAGATGCTCATTGCTTCATAATTATAGAGAGTGTTTATTTGCAAGAAAATATATTGAAGGGAATTTTCTCTTATCAGTGATAAAAGATGTATAGACTGTGTGCATTTTTCAAGAATATTTCTTGTTCAAATCACAATCGAAATTATTAACTTATAAGATGCTCATTGCTTCATAGTTATATCGTAATCTCTATTATTTCAGGAAAACAAAATGCATCCTAGAAAAAATTGGGTAAATAAATTGACCCTTGCCGGCAGAAAGCGTAAAGCTCCCGACAGCGAGCAAGCGTCGCCAATATTGCCTGGGGTGGATTACATCATTCCACCGCCCACAGATTTTCAAGATGATGAATGTTCCTGTCGGAATTGCGGCTATAGGATTGCACTAGAATGGATTGAAAACACTAATGCAGGTATGCAATACTCTTTCATAGTTTTCTATTTGTACTTTTTACCACTTTCCCCATTGCATGCAACTATGAGTTTCTTTCAGAAGATTGCGCTAATTATTAATTAGTTTTTCCACCGCATCTCCTGCTCGATAAGACATAGGTCACTCTATTGTAACTTTTAAACTAAGGGCCTGAACATAGGCGAATTTATACTCAAATAAATTCTCTAATTGAGATCTTCAAGTATATATATAGTTATTTTTTGTATATATTAATCTAGTTATTTTACTTTCAAATTTTACATTTTAAATTTTAACTTTTGGTCTCATATGTGTTGTATAGCAGATAAAGAATAACTGTAATTGACAAAATGGATATAGTTTCAAATAAACATAGTCTCTGTATCATTTATATATTAGAAAGATATATATCAAAGGCATATAATGCGCAATACGCTTATCTACATTTACAGCCATCCGCCAACTAAGAAATAGAGTATAATGAAATGGTTTATGCTTCAAGCACTTTTTAGTGTCGCAAAGCAGGTTGTAGTGTAATAATATTGGAATATAAGAAAAGGAATTTGCCATTAGCTATCATTGCGTGTGTGTTTTTTCAATTATATCATTGCCGATAGTTGAGCTTGTTTCACTATATTTATTCTTACAGGATTTTAAGCTAGTAATATGATTAATTTCTCCGATTTCAGAGCCAGGACCAATGCCAGATCCCGAAGCCGAATGGTGCGGTTGCACCAATTGCGTGTACAGGATCCGGCTCTGCGAGCTGTTACATCCCATGCAATGTAAGTGCATTTGACAAATTATTTTCATTAATTAGAAGCAGGCATTCTTTCCATTAATGTGTACTTTAGCATATACATGCATATTATACTGCTTGCGCTTTCTTCTCCATCTCCTTCTTCTTCCTTCTCCATCTCATTATTATTATTATTATTATTATTATTATTATTATTATTATTATTATTATTATTATTATTATTATTATTATTATTATTATTATTATTATTATTATTATTATTATTATTATTATTATTATTATTATTATTATTATTATTATTATTATTATTATTATTATTATTATTATTATTATTATTATTATTATTATTATTATTATTATTATTATTATTATTATTATTATTATTATTATTATTATTATTATTATTATTATTATTATTATTATTATTATTATTATTATTATTATTATTATTATTATTATTATTATTATTATTATTATTATTATTATTATTATTATTATTATTATTATTATTATTATTATTATTATTATTATTATTATTATTATTATTATTATTATTATTATTATTATTATTATTATTATTATTATTATTATTATTATTATTATTATTATTAGCACATTGAATGTCTTATTGTTATTTCGAATATATGTAGCTAATATGTCTAGTTTTTCTTTATTATTGTGTAATTGCTACATGTTTCTTTTATTAAAGATGGTGAACCAATGTCCGTGCAGGAGGATCTCCAGCGTCCAGCAGCACCAGAGGTTTCAGCGCGAGACCCGAAGAGGCTCCGTCACACCAGCAGCGAAGAAGACCGCATCCCTCCCGCATCCATCAGGAACACTGGAAACCGGAGGGAGGAGGAGGCAGTGGCGGGGCCTTCAGGTCTCTGCAGGCCATCTCCTTCATCATCATCATCATCATCATCATCATCATCATCACCGGCAGAAAGGGTATGTAGAAATGATCATTTTGACCTAGAATGCAAAACTATCGAGTCAGCATTCAAGGGTCGTATTTTCAACAGCAAAATTGAAAATACGGCGGGAATAATGGTCCCCAGCGAGTTTCTGGATGAATGCAAGAGTCTTGTTATTAGAGAAATTGAATCCACATTAAAGAGGAGCATATCCGGATTAAAGATGAGTTGTTCACTGAACGTCTCATACTTAATTCAGACACCTGCCCATGAAAACGTGGAATCGGTTTATTTTAATTCCAAGACTAAAGAGATCCAGCAATCAACTAACGTGAATGATATCTTCCGTGCAATGAAAAATGAAATTTTAGAAAACCTAGCCTGTTTTGAAGGCCAAGCAAGTTCAAAGACTTTGTTCGCAATCCACTCGCTAGTAAACAGTGCAGCAGAATATAATCCTCTTCGCGCTTCAGGGTATATTGAGTTGCCTGCATGCATCAGGAGGAAGAATGCTATTCTTAACATTAAGAATAATGATGATTTTTGTTTCGCTTGGTGCATGTTGGCTTCAAAATTTCCCGCTAAGATAAATAGATGTCGTCCATCATCGTACCCTAGGAACTTGCTATTCAAAGCATTCAATTATGAGCAAATTACATTCCCATTTCCAATTGATCAAATTGAACGATTTGAGAAGCAAAATCCTGATGTATCTATAGCTGTATTTGCTCTAAATGCCAACAACTCGGTGGAGTCTATTCGCAAGCCATCAGAGAGGAAGGCTAGCCAGGTTAACCTGCTGATCATCGATGATGGTGATAAGTCTCATTACTGCCTCATTACCAACATATCGAGGCTTATTAGAAGTCAGATAACTGCAAAAAGCAAGAAAATGTGGCTATGCGAGGCATGCATGACAAGGTGTCCTAATGAGGATGCCTTGAGATTGCATAAACTGAAATGCAATAAATGTCAGACACTCAAAATGCCTGCGCAGGGTGAGAGTTTATCGTTTAATGCATATTCCAAGTCTGCTCCTGTACCTTTTGTTATTTATGCAGATATCGAATCTGTTTTGAGGAAGGTTCACTCATGCGAGCCCTCAGACGCAGAGAGCTGGACCCGATCCATACAAGAGCATGAGGCGATATCTATAGCGTTGAAAGTTATATGTAGGCATGACCAGTCATTGTCACGATTTAAGCTCTTCAGAGGTGCTAATGCACTCGATGACTTCTTCACTGAACTTAGGAAGATTGGTGATGAAGTCATTGAGGTATACAAGCAAATTATACCACTGCAAATGACACCTCTGAATGAGCAGGATTTCGCCAATGCTGATCAATGTCATATATGCAGGAAAGGTTTTGCTATAGATGATATCAGGGTGAGGGACCATTGCCATATCACTGGAGCATATCTCGGAGCGGCGCATAATGCTTGCAATTTGAATAGGAAATTGCCGAACTTCATTCCAATTTTTTTTCATTGCTTAAGCAATTATGATAGCCACTTCTTGATAAGGCACATGGCTTATGACAATGGGAACATTTCGTGTATAGCACAATCTTCTGAACGTTATATTGCATTTAGCAAAAGGTATAGGGGCTTAGAATTCAGGTTCCTCGACAGCTACAAGTTTCTTGATGATAAGTTATCCAACCTAGCTGATATGCTAGATGACGATGACTTCAAGGTCACTAATGCCGAGTATTCGAACCCAGAACACCTGCAGCTAATGAAGTGCAAGGGAATATTTCCATATACTTATCTAGATTCTGTCGAAAAGCTCCAAGAAGAGGAGCTTCCACCCATCGAGCTTTTCGATGGTATTTCGGAAGAGGAATATGCCCATGCGCTTAAGGTGTGGAGCACATTCAACATAAAGAATCTCGGGGAATATAGTGATCTTTATTTGAAGACAGATACGCTTCTTTTAGCGGATGCTTTTGAAAAGTTTAGAGACTTGTCACTGGAGATGTATCATCTGGACCCAGCATGGTACTACACCTTACCATCGCTAGCTTTCGACGCCATGCTGAAAACAACTGGAGTCGAATTAGAGTTACTATCGGATCCCAGTATGCTAGAATTTTTCGAGAAAGGTATTCGTGGGGGTCTTTGCACAGCATCAAAGCGCTACTCCAAAGCCAACCATGAATATATGGTAGACTATAAGCCTGATCAAAAAAGGAACTTTCTAGCATATTTGGATGCGAATAACTTATATGGGTGCTCAATGGCAAAAACTTTACCGCATGGCAACCTGAGATGGCTTGAGAGGAATGAAATAGAGAGCATAAACTTCGCCAGGATCCCCGAGGACTCCAAGACAGGATATGTTCTAGAAGTAGATCTAGAGTATCCTGACCATCTCCACGACGCCCATAATGATCTTCCTCTCTGCCCCCAGAGTGAGATACCACCCGGCAGCCAATACAAGAAACTGATTGCAAGTCTCACTGACAAAAGCAAATATGTCTTGCATTATAAAACCTTGCAGCAGTGCTTAGAATTAGGGCTGATATTGAGACATATTCATCGGGTGGTATCGTATGACCAAGCTAAATGGCTTAAGGTTTATATTGACCTTAATGCCAATAAGCGAGCCAGGGAAACTTCTAAGTTTGGTCAAAACCTCTGGAAGAAAATGAACAACGCTGTGTACGGCAAGTTTATGGAAAACGTGCGTAACCACCGTGATTTCCGTATAGTAACTGCCTGGAAGCAAGCACGGAAATATACGGCACGTCCAACGTATATAAGGAGCATTCTTTTCCATGAAAACTTGGTTGGCATAGAGTTGGCTAGAGAGGAGATCCTCATGAACAAGCCAATCTATATTGGTCAGGCGATTTTAGACATCTCAAAATTTATTATGTATGATTTTTTTTATCATGTAATGAAACCCCATCTGAATGATCTTGTCCTGGATTATATGGACACAGATTCATTCATTCTGGAAACAAGTTCCGATATATACCACTTCATGAAGATGCATCCCCACCTTTTTGATACCTCAAATTATGCACCCGATAATGTATACGGGATAAAGCCGGCCAATAAGAAAAAGATTGGGTTGTTTAAAGATGAATTGGGTGGAAGGGTGATGACCGAATATGTTGGTCTCAGAGCAAAGCTCTACAGCTATAAATATGACAAACAAGCGGTTATGAAGGCGAAGGGGATTACCAAAGGTGGAATGCGAACAATCACCTTTGAGAAATATTTCGAGTGTCTACTGGATTTGAATAAAAAATTTTTGGCTAAACAAATTTGCTTCAGAAGCACCAAACATAAAGTTTCGACGGTCGAAATTAATAAAATTGCATTGCACGGAGGAGACACTAGGCGTAAGCTTATTGATGGCTCCCATGCAACACTTGCGTGGGGCCATTATTCCCTCAGGTCTTCATGAGACATTTCACCCTAACCTGGATGCCCCATCTCCATCTCGTGTACATATGTATATATGTATAAATGTATACTTTTTATTTATTTATTATTATTTTATTGTAAATACTATTCATAAAGGGATAGGAACTTTTCAGAAAATAAAAAAACATACATATATGTTTTGAGATGCAGCGTTCTTTATTTCACTACGATTGTTTTTTTACAATAAATCCTTCCTGTCAATCCACTGGCTATTAGGGAATCCATACCACTTCACAAGAATCCTGTTTCCTTGGTGCCTCAAGATCTTCTCAACCAAATAAGTGTTGGGAAATAGTGATGAGTGAAGTTCATGGCCGTAGAAAGCTCCCTTTATTTCCTCGCCGTCCTTATCCTTTAGAATGTATGTGACGGGATTGGTTTGCTTCACCTTAGCCACTTTGAAGATTTCAACGCTCCAGTTTGGTTCAAACCCCTTTTCAAAATGTCCTTTATTTTTTGATATCCTCACATAATCACCAACACTAAACTTTCTGGCACTCCTCTTCTCTATTGGCGGCTCATCATAATTGTAAACAGACAAAAGAAGATCATTGTTCTGCACTTCACGAGGCTTCATTCGGATAGTGGTGTGGTAAGTGTCATTGTATTTTGCAATGATTCTAGGTAAGAGATCTAGCCACTTGTAGGAACCTTGGGCTAGAAACTCTCGATACATCATATTCTTTAATGTTCTTATTAACCGTTCCACGGCTGCAGCCTTGACATGTGTATAAGTACTGTAGTGATTGATATTATACTTCTCCATTAAATTCTTGAAGTGTTTGTTATAAAATTCTTTCCCGTTATCACTCTGTATATGTCTGGGAGGTGTTTTCATGTCATGTAATATATCCTCCATAGCCTTTGAAACTTGGAGCCCCGACTTGGTCTTTAATGGCTTGGCATACGCCATTTTAGAGTAGAAGTTGACTGCAATAAGGATATATTTGAAGTTCTTATTTATTCTTGCATGCGGTATCATCTCCACCAGGTCGATCTGCACCAGATCATGTAGTCCTTTACTGATGATCTTGCGCCGTAAAAAGTTCCTCCGTGCAGGAGCATGAAGTTCACTAGCTATATGTTGCTTTACTTGGGTCATGCTATAATTTTAGCCGATTTCAGTTCTTGAATTATCTCCCTAATTTCTTGGGTATGATTGTTATTTCCTGCGTCCCTAGATGCAACAAGAAGCCTGAGGCGATTTACCAGGTCGTTGGGGTCGTTCCAATAGATGTAGTCTTGCTCTGCGCCAGGACGATGCTCCTTCCACTCCAATCCTAAACCTTTGTGTTTCTTCACTAATGGGCGTATAACACTTTTATACTTGTATGAATTGCCTGCCCTCAGCTGTCCATGCTTGCTATAGTTTCGCCGATGCACTAGAGTTGATCTCAGTATTTTTCCATAAGTATCCAGATCCTCTTCTGTATATGCATGCATTTCAGGGATCCTCTTAAAAATGAGTTCACTTAATCCAGGTGTAACCTCATACGCTTCTTCACCTACTCGAATTCGATTATTAATAAAGTCAATGATCTTGTTTCCCAGCATGTAGCTACCATCTTCGTATCTTATACCATATGATGCATCTAATTCATTTCTGTCCTTCTTTCGAACTTTCTGGAGATAGCTAATTATTTTTTCTCTTTTCTCATCCTCAACTGACACATTATTTTTTATCTTGCTTTCCTCAGCCGATGTTGTAGGTGTATTGTTTTTCTGGAGTTGTAAGATATCACGCAGCGGTTCTGTTACTGGTTGAAGAGCCTCGCTCATTACTCTCTGGGTATCAAGCTGGTGGCCTTTTAACGCTCTCAACTTTTCGCGTATAGCCTTAGAATGCTTGGCTATAGATTCCTTTAGTCTTATGCTTTCACTGTCCATTGTGCAAATGGTCTCATGCTAAGAGATTGCATTTATTTATAGCATCGGTGTTGGTAAGAGTTTATATTCAAGCACTAACTCGATGTGTAAAGCACCTCGATCGAATGCACGATTAGTAAGTGGAGTGAATGATATGCGATCGCCCTTTTTAATGATTACAGGAAAGGTCTTAATGGTATCCTTGTTTATTGAGATTGTAATGTCGGTTTTGCGATGAGCAAGTATACGTTCGCCGCTCCTCAATTCTTGTTCTGGCACTACAATAGTGCAAGATAAGAGATTTGCATCTATTGTAAATGAATAGTATCTGTCAGCTGTAGAAAGTATGTACGCGCCGTTACCAGTCCTGGGAGGAAATGCTTGTAGTTGAATAACAAGATGTCCTCTCATTAATGATAGCCTCGTTTTCAATGTATCCACTGTTTTAGCAATCTGTTCGGTAACTGCCTTTGCACGTTCAAAATTGGTGCCAAACTCTTTGCTCTGCCTACTCATTTCACTTGATAGCATATTACATCTATTTTCTAGTGTTTGATGGACTTCTTTAGCTTGAGTAATAGAATTCTTCAGCGAATCCTCAGTTTCTTTTGTAGACTGCGCCAGTGCATCCATCGCATTGTTTGTCTTGTTCAAATGTTCTCTAATTGTTTTCAGGTTCTTGTCTATCAGTTTTTCAATTTCCCTTATAACAAATTTGTTTAAGTTATTCCATGTCTCGTTTGCCTTTTGAATAATCATGCTCCGGAGAAATCTTTTATTTACAGCGTCCAGATCCCCCACAGGATCTGCTATATCAATGATTCGCTTTTTGCTAAATATGATGTTGCCATTATTATCTCGCGGCTGAATGCGAGAGTTCATATACTCGGTAAAGAACTTTCTATTTACCACATCATTATCATGAATAGGATCTAATAATACTTTTAATCTGATATTATCAATCACTATGTTATTTTCTTGATCTCTTTTGAAAATATACTTTGAAACCAAATCCTTGATCATGACCTTAACGTTTGTCTCAATTCTCCCAGTATTCTGCTGCGAGAAAACAATCATCCTATTTTCGAGTGCATCCACATATCGTTTAGTGCTCGCATCATTATCTTCTTCAGGATCCTGGACTATACATAGCCTCTTGTTCTTAAATTGATAATTACCTTTCCCATCTCTGTTAATGATAAAGTGCTGAAGTGATCTTTTGGTTGGGGGAGCTCTCCGTGCTCCGAACCTGTCAATACTCATGATGAACTTCAAATGACATTTTCCTTATTTTCTACTTTAATATATACATCAAACCCATTCCTATATCGACCGCCATTGATAGAGAATTCAGGAACAATTGTTACGAATGGTCTTCCTTCTGATCCCCTCTCCCAGACACCTTTGCACAAGTCTTTAAATTCTGTATATGTCATGTCAGTGTTTACATAATCTTCATATATGTGTTTCAGATTTAAATTATCTTGTCTAAATAGAATAATCATATTGGTATTATCGCGAATTAAATGTTTCGGGACTTTCGCATAGGACTGTGCTAAATATATTGAGTCGACGTTTCGATGTCTTCCCATGCTGTAAAAGGAGGCAATCTTTCCTTGCTTTTCAGTGATGACATCATCAAATATAAATATTGAGTTTTCTTTAACGTCGGTGGGATGTAATACGCTTTCTCCATCCTCATAGGTTTTTATTTCGATGCCATCAATGTTTCCGAGTAGGTTTATGAGATATTGATACTTTGGTTGATAAAGGGACTTTGAGTATATGTGCACATTTTCAAAGCGCAAGCCATTCTCGTGAAGCAGCCAATTCAGAAGTACATTGGTTTTTCCTGCACTGGAACTTCCTAGAATAAGAGCTCTGACGTTAGAAGGAAATAGCTTCCCATGTCGTTCGCGCCTGAAATCACTTTCAAAGTCTAGCACCTGAATAGGTAGGGAGCAATCTTGCTTCACAAGCTCCATCCTAACGACTGAATTTTAAGTGCATACCTAGTGTTTATATATACACTTGCGAAAATGGGGTATCTTGATGGATGTGAAATTCTTCAACAGGAGACGTTAGATTCGAAAATTGTATAAAATATGATGGCAAATCATAAAATAGAGTAGTTTATGATGGTACATAGGAGGAGTAAGACCTCCAGAGGATCAGGGATACTTAACTCCCTTATTAATCGTCTGCCATTTGAAGTACACTTACCCGGTTACAGATATTGCGGTCCAGGGACAAAACTAGAAAAACGCCTCAAGAGAGGAGATCCAGGAATTAATTCTTTGGACGAAGCTTGTAAATTTCACGACATCGCATACGCAGAGCGCAAGGACTCCGCCTCACGAAATATTGCTGATAAAATATTAGCAGAGAAGGCGTGGAAAAGAGTTCAATCATCAGACGCTAGCCTAGGGGAAAAGTTGGCTGCAAGGCTGGTAACATCAATTATGAAGGGCAAGGTAGCTATTGGTGCAGGATCCCGGAAAAAGAAGCATGGTGGATTTCTGCCTCTCATACCAATTATTGCAGCCTTAGGGGCTGCAGCCGGAGGTGCAGCTCAAATTGCAGCAGCAGTGAATAAGAAGAAAGCTGCAGATAAACAGCTTGCAGAAATGACGCGACATAACAGGGAGATGGAAGCAAAAGGAAAAGGTCTCCGAGGGAGAAAAAGTAATAAGAAAAAGATTAACAAGAAGAGAACTGGTGGTTTTCTCCCAATGCTACCGCTCGGCGCATCTTTAGCTCTTGCTTCCAAAATTGCCAGAGCCATAAAAGCAAATAAGTCTACTAAAGGAAATGGTCTGAAGAGGAGGAAGCAGTCCCAGAATAAGCATCCTTCAAAAAAAAACTCCGGTCAGGGGCTATACTTGTCCCGGAAAAAGCCCTAAGTAACATTGAGCTTGCATTATACGCTCGTCGTTTAAGAATTCCCCATTTTAGAGGTGTATATATGCTCGATAAGCTACCTTCAAAGCCATATCAACGAGAGAGGATTATTGTCAATCTCGATTACTCTGATAATGAAGGAACTCATTGGGTAGCTATAAAGAAGGAAGGTGATATCGCGTTTTATTTCGATAGCTTTGGAAACTTGAAACCTCCGAAAGAGGTAGAAAGCTATCTCAAAGGAGTTAAGCTGATGTATAATACAAGAAGATTTCAGAGTTTTAGCTCAGTTATCTGTGGACACCTGTGCTTGCAATTTCTATCACAATGAGTTACACTATTGCTGTTAGCGGGAATGATTCTGATCTTACCACCTACCTGAATCCCCCTCTGAGGATTGATCCTCGCGGGAATTATGAAATTGCTCTTCTGAATTTTGAAACCTTCTATTCCATTCCCAATGTGGACGAGAGCAATAATCTCTTCCATTACATTTCCAATAACACTCTTAAGGTCATCGATATTCCGCCTGGAACTTACGAAATTGCTGATATTAATACTTACCTCAAAGATAAGCTTAAATTCGATGAAAACGACTTCTTCATTCGTCCTAATAATAACACAATGAAGGCTGAAATCAAGTGCCCCTTTTCTATTGATTTTTCTAGGGGACGTTCTATTGGATCTCTTTTAGGATTCAATGAAAACAAAGTTATTGCTCCTAATCAGGTGACTGAATCTGATTTCCTAGTAAACATATTTAAGGTGAGCATCATTCGAATCGAATGCAGTATTGCGACAGGCTCTTTCATCGATGGTAAAAGAGGACACTCGATCTATGAATTTTTCCCTTCTGTCCCGCCTGGATATCACATTTCTCAAGAGCCTCCGAACCCTATTTACCTGCCTATAATAGACACTAATCTTATCGATCAAATCACCCTTCGTGTGGTTGATCAGAACGGAGATAGCATCAACTTTAGAAACGAGGATATAAGCATACGTCTTCATATTCGACGAAATGGGGATAGATTTTAGAAGGAGAAACCATCGCAAAGCATATAATACAGCACAATCACATAATCTCCGTACTCACCCTTTGACTCTTAGAGTGTTAACATCGAGCAGCAAGAAGTTCCTCGAAGCTTTGGGCTTCAGAATTCTGTAATGGACATCTTTAACGTGACCGAAACGCCTTCATTTGAGGATAAGATTGCTAAAGAAGAGGAACATGTGTTTCTCCCGTATAATACATCGGCTCTGGACGCTAATGACGAGATTAGGATACCTTGTCAAGCGGAAGATTTATATACTCTGCCTAACCGGAGTTATCTCTACATTGAGGGATCTGTTTCTAAGCCTAATGGAACAGCTACGTTGGCGAAGTTGACTAACAATGCCCTGGCATTTATGTTTGATGAGATTCGGCTGGACATGAATGGAACTTGTATAGATAGAACAAGGAATCCTGGCATTACATCGACTATGCGCAACTATGCTGCTCTCAATCCCATGGAATCGAATCGTTTGATCAATGCCGGATGGTGCTATCCTGGAGAAGATGTGGATATTGTGCACTCAACAAGCGGAGCATTCAATGCCGTAGTGCCCCTGTCAATGCTTCTGGGATTTGCAGATGACCACAAGGACCTCGTTCTCAATAGCAAGTTTGAGTTGGTGCTCATTCGATCTAAGGACTCTAAGAACTGCATTCTGGCACCCGAAGGAGAAGGAAATGCTATCGTTAAACTTGCTCGCATCGAGTGGAGGATGCCTGTAATCCGCCTTTCTGACACTGAAAAGGTAGAAATCCTCAAGATCGTCAAGGCAGACAGACCACTGCATATCGCATTTAGAACAATGGATATACATACCCAACCGGCCGTTCCGCAAACTAGATCATTTACATGGAACGTCGCAACAACTTCGAAACCGGAGAAGCCAAGATTTGTTATAGTGGGAGCCCAGACATCAAGAACAAATAATGCATCAAAGGACTGTTCCGAGTTTGATCATTGTAACATAACAAATTTGCGGCTTTATCTCAATAGTGAGTGTTATCCCTATCACGATATGAACTTGGACTTTGGGAACTCTAGATTTGCAGCTTTATATGAAATGTATTCAAAGTTCCAAAACTCTTATTACGGGAAAGAAAACTATCCTCTATTGAAGAGAAAAGATTTTCTCAAGCATGCACCATTGTTCATCATAGACTGCTCGCATCAGCCTGAGGAAATTATAAATGGCGCTGTCAATATCAGACTTGAAATTGAAACTAGTGCAAATATACCCGCACAGACTACTTTGTATTGTCTGGTAATACATGACAGAGTTTTCACATACAAGCCTCTGACTCACGTGATGCAGTCATTAATTTAATTTCATCAAAGGATTCTTGTAATGAAGGATATACATGATATAGGATGCATGTAACAAGGATTTCAAGTGAATAAAAAAGATATATAATATGAAAAGTAATTTAGTTTTATTTCATATCATTGTACATTTCCAATGCCGCCCTTCTCCAGCTCCTTGTTCCTACATATGATATTTCATTACAGAGAGTTAGATTCGTTAAGTGTCTCTGTATATAACCTTCCAACCTCTTTAACTGACAAAATTCACTAAAATTTAAAAGTATTTCACCTCTGTTTAGAACTGTATTCAGAAATCTGATGCTCTCATCTTCCATATACACAATGACATTAAAGGAATATACAATGTTCTCACTGTAATCACAACACACGTAGTTTCTCTCTTTGAGGAATGCTTCAAATACATGAAGCCTACTTTTAATAATTTCCCAGTCATACACTGACATATACACAAAATTGTCACTGGCTCTATTCTTTATGATTACAGCTGGAATACGAAAGATTAGTCCTACGTTAACACTGTAACTTTTGGATATTTGAACGTCGTGGAGCATAGTAGCCGATGTCATGATTCCCGTTATTTTTAATGAAGAAGCCCGAATCTGTTCCCTCTAATTCTTTCAGAGGTTCAGGCGTCTTGGTAAACGGGAACTACTTGCATGCCTCTTGGGGGTAGCAGCAGCAGACGTCATTCGCTCTTCTAAGAGTGTCAGCCTCCTTTGGAGATCCGCAAAGCTATTTTTATGTACCTTTTTTCGAGGTTTCCTTATAGCTGTCCTGAAACAGAGCACATAACATGTGTGTTAGCAAGAGAGAAAAAATAGATTGTCTCCTGAGAGAGTAGCACTTAAGAGGCGCAAGAGTTTCTTTTTTAAGTTGTATGATAGCAATACTTACATTGATGTTTTGCGGCGTTCGGATTGTGTGCTCGGGGTACGCTCAGGAGTAACATTCTCAGTAATTTCATCGTCCTGATCTGGCAGGAAGCCGTCTACAAGCTGTGTAGATCGCTCTGTAACAGCATCATTTTCAGCTTCATTGCTGGAGGTTTCGCTATCAATCACGGGCCTAGGATCTCGAACTGTCATTCGTAGCCTGTAACAAAGGTATTTTTTGTACATGGAATTATATATTTCAGCGATTCTGTAAGGAAAGAGTCGTGAATTTTCTTTAATTTCACTCACTTTGATTGTCTCTGTCTGAGCTGGTACACGCTACACTTCTCATTGCAGAGGAAGTAAGAGTACATATGTTCATGAGCCTCGGGCTGCGTACACAGGGTTGCATGCGTATCACCGTTACAAAATTCAGAGTGGTGTATGGCCTCGTGACTTGGAGCGAATCTATCAACCTCATCAACTCCGCTTTGTTCTTGCTCATGAACCGGCTCTTGCCTGGAATAACGAATAGGTTTCAAATTACTTTTTCTACTTAAATATAAAACAGCATTAAATTCTCTAGAAAAAAAAAAGAATAATTGCTATTATACTTACATGTATCGCTTTCTGTAGACTGGACAGTTTTCTGTGCATACTTCCCGAGAAGACATCTGATCATGGTATGAAGGTCTATTACAAACGATTGAATGCATAAGACCGTTGCATAACTCTTTGTGGTAATACGCGTAATGATGCGCCTCCGCTGCACACTCACTCCCAAGAGTTGACATATCAGACATAGCAAATAAGAACGCTGAGAGAATCCACGAACTAATTTAGCGCTCCAAGCTGGAGAGTCTTATATACTCTTTCAATAGTGGTGGGGGAATTCAGAGGTGGGAAAGCGTTTGGCCGGAAAAAAAATAATTTATGACTTCCCTTAAAAAACTCAGGGAACACATACTCTTTGCCAAGTAACAGGTGGTCGATCTCATCTCCCCCTTCCACAGACGACAGATGTAGCGAAGGATAGAGAACCCTCACCTCTTACTGCGGTTGTGTGGGGTTGGGTAAAACTTTATGTGACGCTAATTTGTGTTACAACCCCAACATTATTAACAATGTCCCAACGGGTTCGGGACAATCTCACGAGACATGTATGCCCCCTTCCATAACACATAAACTTTGACGAGTAACAGGAGGGCAATCTCATCTCCCCCTTCCACAGACACTAGATGTCTCGAAGTCTCTATCTGAAACATACATTTACAATAATTTATGACATCCCTTAAAAATCTCTGGGAATGGATTTCAGTGTTTTCTCCCACATAATCTTTGTCTAGTAACAGGTGGCCGATCTCATCTCCCCCTTCCACAGACGTCTGATGTCGCGAAGTCTCTATCTGTAACATACATTTACAATAATTTATGGCTTCCATTAAAAAAAAAGCCCCCTGGGAATGCAAGTTGTGACATGTTTCCATACCACCTGCAAAATCTTGGGTGGTCCTCACACCCCCCTCCCCTCCATTTATGCAAAGTGATCTGGAAAAAGCCTTTATATACTACTATCGTCCGATATGACTTGACGTTGGAGGACATTGGCCCGCCTCTGTAGCGTGGTGCTAGTGTCACGTTCAAGAGATCCCTAGTTCTATCTCGCTCAGGGTGATAAGCTTTTCACTTATCCTGAAATAAGATTGTCTGGTAGCTCTAAGATCCATGTACTCTGTGCTCATTTGAACATCATTTCATTCATCGTCCGATATGACTTGACGTTGGAGGACATTGGCCCGTCTCTGTAGCGTGGTGCTAGTGTCACGTTCAAGAGATCCCTAGTTCTATCTCGCTCAGGGTGATAAGCTTTTCACTTATCCTGAAATAAGATTGTCTGGTAGCTCTAAGATCCATGTACTCTGTGCTCATTTGAACATCATTTCATTCATCGTCCGATATGACTTGACGTTGGAGGACATTGGCCCGTCTCTGTAGCGTGGTGCTAGTGTCACGTTCAAGAGATCCCTAGTTCTATCTCGCTCAGGGTGATAAGCTTTTCACTTATCCTGAAATAAGATTGTCTGGTAGCTCTAAGATCCATGTACTCTGTACTCGTTTAAACATCATTTCATTCATCGTCCGATATGACTTGACGTTGGAGGACATTGGCCCGTCTCTGTAGCGTGGTGCTAGTGTCACGTTCAAGAGATCCCTAGTTCTCGGTCAGGGTGATAAGCTTTTCACTTATCCTGAAATAAGATTGTCTGGTAACTCTAAGATCCATGTACTCTGTACTCGTTTAAACATCATTTCATTCATCGTCCGATATGACTTGACGTTGGAGGACATTGGCCCGTCTCTGTAGCGTGGTGCTAGTGTCACGTTCAAGAGATCCCTAGTTCTCGGTCAGGGTGATAAGCTTTTCACTTATCCTGAAATAAGATTGTCTGGTAGCTCTAAGCTCCATGTACTCTGTACTCGTTTAAACATCATTTCATTCATCGTCCGATATGACTTGACGTTGGAGCACATTGGCCCGTCTCTGTAGCGTGGTGCTAGTGTCACGTTCAAGAGATCCCTAGTTCTCGGTCAGGGTGATAAGCTTTTCACTTATCCTGAAATAAGATTGTCTGGTAGCTCTAAGCTCCATGTACTCTGTACTCGTTTAAACATCATTTCATTCATCGTCCGATATGACTTGACGTTGGAGCACATTGGCCCGTCTCTGTAGCGTGGTGCTAGTGTCACGTTCAAGAGATCCCTAGTTCTCGGTCAGGGTGATAAGCTTTTCACTTATCCTGAAATAAGATTGTCTGGTAACTCTAAGATCCATGTACTCTGTGCTCATTTGAACATCATTTCATTCATCGTCCGATATGACTTGACGTTGGAGGACATTGGCCCGTCTCTGTAGCGTGGTGCTAGTGTCACGTTCAAGAGGTCCCTAGTTCTATCTCGCTCAGGGTGATAAGCTTTTCACTTATCCTGAAATAAGATTGTCTGGTAACTCTAAGATCCATGTACTCTGTGCTCATTTGAACATCATTTCATTCATCGTCCGATATGACTTGACGTTGGAGGACATTGGCCCGTCTCTGTAGCGTGGTGCTAGTGTCACGTTCAAGAGATCCCTAGTTCTCGGTCAGGGTGATAAGCTTTTCACTTATCCTGAAATAAGATTGTCTGGTAACTCTAAGATCCATGTACTCTGTGCTCATTTGAACATCATTTCATTCATCGTCCGATATGACTTGACGTTGGAGGACATTGGCCCGCCTCTGTAGCGTGGTGCTAGTGTCACGTTCAAGAGATCCCTAGTTCTCGGTCAGGGTGATAAGCTTTTCACTTATCCTGAAATAAGATTGTCTGGTAACTCTAAGATCCATGTACTCTGTGCTCATTTGAACATCATTTCATTCATCGTCCGATATGACTTGACGTTGGAGGACATTGGCCCGTCTCTGTAGCGTGGTGCTAGTGTCACGTTCAAGAGATCCCTAGTTCTCGGTCAGGGTGATAAGCTTTTCACTTATCCTGAAATAAGATTGTCTGGTAGCTCTAAGATCCATGTACTCTGTGCTCATTTGAACATCATTTCATTCATCGTCCGATATGACTTGACGTTGGAGGACATTGGCCCGCCTCTGTAGCGTGGTGCTAGTGTCACGTTCAAGAGATCCCTAGTTCTCGGTCAGGGTGATAAGCTTTTCACTTATCCTGAAATAAGATTGTCTGGTAACTCTAAGATCCATGTACTCTGTGCTCATTTGAACATCATTTCATTCATCGTCCGATATGACTTGACGTTGGAGGACATTGGCCCGCCTCTGTAGCGTGGTGCTAGTGTCACGTTCAAGAGATCCCTAGTTCTCGGTCAGGGTGATAAGCTTTTCACTTATCCTGAAATAAGATTGTCTGGTAGCTCTAAGCTCCATGTACTCTGTACTCGTTTAAACATCATTTCATTCATCGTCCGATATGACTTGACGTTGGAGGACATTGGCCCGTCTCTGTAGCGTGGTGCTAGTGTCACGTTCAAGAGATCCCTAGTTCTCGGTCAGGGTGATAAGGTTTAAACTTATCCTGAAATAAGATTGTCTGGTAACTCTAAGATCCATGTACTCTGTGCTCATTTGAACATCATTTCATTCATCGTCCGATATGACTTGACGTTGGAGGACATTGGCCCGTCTCTGTAGCGTGGTGGTAGTGTCACGTTCAAGAGATCCCTAGTTCTATCTCGCTCAGGGTGATAAGCTTTTCACTTATCCTGAAATAAGATTGTCTGGTAGCTCTAAGATCCATGTACTCTGTGCTCATTTGAACATCATTTCATTCATCGTCCGATATGACTTGACGTTGGAGGACATTGGCCCGTCTCTGTAGCGTGGTGGTAGTGTCACGTTCAAGAGATCCCTAGTTCTATCTCGCTCAGGGTGATAAGCTTTTCACTTATCCTGAAATAAGATTGTCTGGTAGCTCTAAGATCCATGTACTCTGTGCTCATTTGAACATCATTTCATTCATCGTCCGATATGACTTGACGTTGGAGGACATTGGCCCGCCTCTGTAGCGTGGTGCTAGTGTCACGTTCAAGAGATCCCTAGTTCTATCTCGCTCAGGGTGATAAGCTTTTCACTTATCCTGAAATAAGATTGTCTGGTAACTCTAAGATCCATGTACTCTGTGCTCATTTGAACATCATTTCATTCATCGTCCGATATGACTTGACGTTGGAGGACATTGGCCCGTCTCTGTAGCGTGGTGCTAGTGTCACGTTCAAGAGATCTCTAGTTCTATCTCGCTCAGGGTGATAAGCTTTTCACTTATCCTGAAATAAGATTGTCTGGTAACTCTAAGATCCATGTACTCTGTGCTCATTTGAACATCATTTCATTCATCGTCCGATATGACTTGACGTTGGAGGACATTGGCCCGTCTCTGTAGCGTGGTGCTAGTGTCACGTTCAAGAGATCCCTAGTTCTCGGTCAGGGTGATAAGCTTTTCACTTATCCTGAAATAAGATTGTCTGGTAACTCTAAGCTCCATGTACTCTGTGCTCATTTGAACATCATTTCATTCATCGTCCGATATGACTTGACGTTGGAGGACATTGGCCCGTCTCTGTAGCGTGGTGCTAGTGTCACGTTCAAGAGATCCCTAGTTCTATCTCGCTCAGGGTGATAAGCTTTTCACTTATCCTGAAATAAGATTGTCTGGTAACTCTAAGATCCATGTACTCTGTGCTCATTTGAACATCATTTCATTCATCGTCCGATATGACTTGACGTTGGAGGACATTGGCCCGTCTCTGTAGCGTGGTGCTAGTGTCACGTTCAAGAGATCCCTAGTTCTCGGTCAGGGTGATAAGCTTTTCACTTATCCTGAAATAAGATTGTCTGGTAACTCTAAGCTCCATGTACTCTGTGCTCATTTGAACATCATTTCATTCATCGTCCGATATGACTTGACGTTGGAGGACATTGGCCCGTCTCTGTAGCGTGGTGCTAGTGTCACGTTCAAGAGATCCCTAGTTCTATCTCGCTCAGGGTGATAAGATTTTCACTTATCCTGAAATAAGATTGTCTGGTAACTCTAAGATCCATGTACTCTGTGCTCATTTGAACATCATTTCATTCATCGTCCGATATGACTTGACGTTGGAGGACATTGGCCCGTCTTTGTATCGTGGTGCTAGTGTCACGTTCAAGAGATCCCTAGTTCTATCTCGCTCAGGGTGATAAGCTTTTCACTTATCCTGAAATAAGATTGTCTGGTAACTCTAAGATCCATGTACTCTGTACTCGTTTAAACATCATTTCATTCATCGTCCGATATGACTTGACGTTGGAGGACATTGGCCCGTCTCTGTAGCGTGGTGCTAGTGTCACGTTCAAGAGATCCCTAGTTCTATCTCGCTCAGGGTGATAAGCTTTTCACTTATCCTGAAATAAGATTGTCTGGTAACTCTAAGATCCATGTACTCTGTGCTCATTTGAACATCATTTCATTCATCGTCCGATATGACTTGACGTTGGAGGACATTGGCCCGTCTCTGTAGCGTGGTGCTAGTGTCACGTTCAAGAGATCCCTTGTTCTCGGTCAGGGTGATAAGCTTTTCACTTATCCTGAAATAAGATTGTCTGGTAGCTCTAAGCTCCATGTACTCTGTACTCGTTTAAACATCATTTCATTCATCGTCCGATATGACTTGACGTTGGAGGACATTGGCCCGTCTCTGTAGCGTGGTGCTAGTGTCACGTTCAAGAGATCCCTAGTTCTCGGTCAGGGTGATAAGCTTTTCACTTATCCTGAAATAAGATTGTCTGGTAACTCTAAGATCCATGTACTCTGTGCTCATTTGAACATCATTTCATTCATCGTCCGATATGACTTGACGTTGGAGGACATTGGCCCGTCTCTGTAGCGTGGTGGTAGTGTCACGTTCAAGAGATCCCTAGTTCTCGGTCAGGGTGATAAGCTTTTCACTTATCCTGAAATAAGATTGTCTGGTAGCTCTAAGATCCATGTACTCTGTACTCGTTTAAACATCATTTCATTCATCGTCCGATATGACTTAACGTTGGAGCACATTGGCTCGTCTCTGTTGCGTAGTGGTAGCATCACGTTCAAGAGATCGCTAGTTCTAATCTTGGTCAGGGTGATAAGGTTTTCCCTTATCCTGAAAGATGAATGTCAGGTAACTCTAAGCTCTATGGACTTTGGACTCACTTGAACACTATATCATTCATCGCCCGATATAAGTTAACGCTGAAGGACGTAAATTAAATAAACAAAATATCTTCCGAATATGATCTAAAGCATAGAAGACATTTTATGACTATAAGAAAGTGGGGCACGCCCCGGAGGGACCGCTTGGTTCTCACCAAGGAGGCTCGGGTTCGATCCCAGACGACCGCAACGTGAGATTTGTGGTGGACAACACGGCGCTGGGGCGGGTTTTCTCCGGGACCTCCGGTTTCCCCCGCCATCTCATTCCATCAGTGCGCCATCTTCATTTCATGTATCATCAGTGACATCGCCTGCGGTGCCGTATGTAGTAAAAGCGGCCGTTAAACACTACACATTTCCCCCCGGAGGGAGGATGAGGCCAGAGGAGACAAAGGGCAGCCGACCCCAAGGAGTCACTAAAGTACAGAGGGGTCCCCGGCGGTCCAGGACAATCATCATCCCATCTACCGTGGCCCCGAAACAGCCACGAGGCCGGTTCGGAGACCGCAAGCCGTTCCTCCCCATCCCGCAGAGTAAGGAAGACTCCAGGCAGACTTGTACAACTGGCATCCCGCCAGCCGCGTTCCTGAATCGGCTACTAGGCCGGTTCGGTAACCGGAGTCCGTCCCGCCGAAGGAGTAAGTGCATGCTGCCATGCAGCGCCGAGACTCCCGCCCACACTTCTACCCTGAAAGAGACCACCAGATGAGAGAAGTGAAATGATAATAGAGGTGAGATGGAGAGACAGGGAATTCGGGATATGTAATGACCTACCCAGCATTCGTCTGGCGACACGAGAAAGCCCCCGAAAAAAAAAAAACATGGGTCAGGTAGATTGGCCACGAGAATCGAATCTTTAACTCCCGAATGCGGACCACAGACGAAAGTGTCTGAGGCATCCCTCTCGGTAATGTGTTACACTTACCTTTCTCTATTTTTTTCGAACTATTCTTACAAATGATTGTTCCTCTATCTACCTGTTTCATGTAGTCGAGAAAAAATTTGTAGGAATTCTATTAAGAAAACTGTTTATGTATAACAATATGATATTACTATCAACACCTATTTTCTTTGCTGTTACAATCAAGATGGTCAACAGAGAGAAAATCATGTCAGCTAATCCTAGAAATGTGTTAACTCAGGAGATTACAAGCTCGTTTATTAAGTCCCGCTTATTCACCACTCGCCACCATGGTTTCTATTTACACATTCCAATTCGAAAGGTACTAATTTGTATCTGGAACACAATTTTCCCTCTGAATTTTCTCTACCCCAAGAGTTTTACTTCCATTATAATTTTTATAATGATATCTATGTGTATTGCAAGGTTTGCGATAGCAGGAACATCTTGAGATGATGGTTTTCTGCGCTACACTAACCCAAATAATAATTGGCTGTACCTAACCTCTTGAATTCCAACAAAATGATTCCCACCTCCTGACAATCGTATATTGCCTAGCTAATGACTGTAACTTAGGTTTATTATGTTATACATTATTTATGGACGCTCTTTAACTACCGTGGTTCTCAGCGTCTGAAGTGTATTGTGCTATTCTAAGGAAATTGAAGAAACGACTTCAACGAGTTCGTAGCCACAAAACTGCAAATGAACTTCTCATTTTGCATGATAATGCAAGATCTCGCACAAGTCTGCGCACCCGAGAGGAGCTCACAAATTTCAGTGTACTGTTCTTCATCAACCCTACAGTCCGGATCTTGCACCATCCGACTTCCACCTGTTTGGCCCAACGAATGATGCACTCGGCGGGAAATGCGTAAGGCCATAGCACTGAACAAAGATTATGTTAAAAACAGCTTTTGTAGCCAAAACATAGGGGAATAACATGCTGTATTTGAATTCTGAATAATTTATAAAAAATGTGTTACATTACTTATTAAACGCCCCTCGTATGTACTGGTTTTTACATAGGGACTTCATTTATTGCAACTACTTTTTTATCTCTTGTACCATATATATAAGGAGCTTAGTATCAAAGTTGGACAACTCCACTTCAACTTTTTTTTTTTTTTTTTTTTTCAGGAGAGGCAAAAACTATAACAATGCTATTCTGCATATAAATTATGCTGAAAATTTTTTACAGCATTCTTATAGGCCTTATGAACATCTCTGTTTGTTCATTTATAAATTTAAATAAATATTCAAGCCAGAATTATAGTTTAAATAATGGAGTTAGTCTTTCTTGAAGCCAAATTATAGAATTGTCTCTTTTTGAACCCAAAGGAAGCCATTTTTAAATCGGAACTGTCCACTTTTGAAACCAAATTATTATGATCATGATATCATTAGTAATTTTATATCTTTTATTTAAACTTATGAAATTTTTCAGGGCTTTATAAACTGATGCATTGAATTTCATATTATAATGCCCAATGTACTGTGAAAAATGGACAAAATAAATCATACAAAATAAAAATATTTCTTAAAATACTGAACTTGTATGCTTCTTAGCTTAACTGACATATTTGTATTTAGTTTTACATCTTAAAAAGAACAAGGTCATCAAAATCCTTACTCTCCAACTCAGCACATTCACAATGACCACTATTATCACTACTAACAGCCTCTTCACTTTGGTGCATGAGGTTTCGGTACCAGGGTAAACCGTCAATTTCTTGCCAATTAATACAAAAATGCCTTGATAGGAAGTTCTGAACATATGCAGTTTTCTTTAGGTTAACACTACAGCCTACAGGCCTACAGTTGCGGTTACTTGGAATTCTTTGTTATCGGTATAAGCTTGCCAATATTAATATTGTATGCCAACTCAGCAGATTCCAGCATATTTCTCTGGTTCTTGAAGGATCTGAGTATGATCTGGAATGCGGAAAGTGAAGACTTGGGGTTGGCTTGACAACCACTTTAGCTTCTTGTCTCCAGTCAAGTGCTGTCCAATCTTTTCCCAGTATCTTCACTCATCCATGCTTAGAGAAGATTTCATGGTATTCCGACATATCGATTATGGTGATTTCTTTTATGAATTCTTTTTCAAGTAAACCGAAACTCTGTCCATTGGAACAGTATCCAGTGTACAGAGTCCTCTGTTCAGTAACAGGGAAGATTAATTCTAAGGACTCTATATTGTGGGCATGCTTTAACAATCAAAAAGAGCACATGGTTAGCATATTTACATTTTTATTTAGGCCTGCGCAACCATCTGCGACCAGTCGGATCACTTTAACATCTTTTAAACATTTCCAATCTGACGTGTCAATTTTTCGCTTCCTTGCTTCTTTTGTAGCAACTTCTTCCACTTTAACTTCCATTTTCTTGCCAATATTTAACATTATTGGGTCCAATAAAAAAAAAATTACTCACAATTCACACATTACAGGCTACTATAAACAATCAGCAATGTTGAATTTGTGATTCATGTTGGGAACAGATAGGATGAATGCCAGCTTCTTATTGGCTACTAGAGGAGTTGTCTTACAATGAAACTAAACTACAGTGGAGTTGTCCGAATTTTGATTCTAACATGGATAAATAGCCCGCCTCGGTAGCGTAGATGGTAGTGTGCCTCACGTTCAAAAGGTACCGAGTTCGAATCTCGGTTAGGATGAGTTACCTGGATAAGGTTTCTTCCAGGTTTTCCCCTTATCCTTAAATACGAATGTCGGGTAGCTCTAAGCTCCATGGATCCTGGACACATTTGAGCGTCATTTCACCCGTTTCATTCACCATCCGATATGATGTAACGTTGGAGGACGTAAAATTACAACCAAACGAAAAAATAAATAGATAAAATAAAAACATGGATAAATAAATGCAATTTTAAATTAGATCTGTCCAGTTTTTAAGCAGAACAGTTCCATAATTGAATTCAGCATAAAAAGTAGCACAGGAATCGTAGGATTAAAAGTCCAATTTGCAAAATTCACAATGTTCTTTATTTCCGTAGAAATACACTTTGATCAACCCTTACAGTAGCAGAATTACGTAACATACGCAAATACAATGCTCAAGTTCGTTGACCACAAACAAGAGAGTTCACTTTCCAAACACAGTTCTACGCGGACGATTCTGAACTTCCAGTTCAATTACCACTCTCTCATTACGATTCTATTTACAACTCCCTCATAAATTAGCCACGACTTCTTTTTATACACGGCCATTCATGATTTCAGACGGTTGCGGAATATTCTCTATCAATCAAGATGTCATTTAAACTTTCTAGTTTTCTATCTTTATCTGTTTCGGCAAATCTTTTATCTCCTCAGGGCATTAGTGTCCCTTATCTCTACGCTACACTATCTGCCCCTTTGTGAGTGTCAGCCGCGCTTATCGAAACAATGGGCTCGCGACAATATATACCTATATATATGAAAACGTTTGGATTAACGTTTGTTGTTTGTTAGTTTCGCAAAAACTCGAGAATGTCTGAACCGATTTGCCTAATTTTGGTTTTGAAATATTTGTATAGGTCCAAGGAAAGCTTAAAATGCGAGGAAAAAAACCTGAAGTGATAATGTACCGTGTTATTAACTACATATAAAAGTACACACGCAAACTCTTACGGAATACATACACCTTCTTTTATTTTCGACAAACAAAAGCGTAGAAAGATATTATACTCCTTGCTGAAACCTTCAAAGCTATTTCACTTACCATATCTATATAATAAAACTGAATTTGTAAATCTTCGTAACCGTAGAACCTCGAAACGGCTGGACCAATTTGGCTAATTCTTTTTTTTTTTTTTTCCTTCCAAATGTTCGTTTAAGTGCGAGGAAGGTTCTTACGAAGACAAAGCTTGGTAAATTTGCGCATGAAAACGAAAAAACAACATTTTTCTTTTCCGAAATTGATGTGCAGTCCGAGTAATGTTATTATGAAGGTTAAAACAAAAGAGAACCAAATCACAATATGAAGAAAGAATAGTTGAAATTTAGTTAGTAACTTTATAATTTATGAGCGTAACTTTAAAGTTAATATAAACTACTTGAATGCATTGGAAATTTGGACATTCTTTTTCTACGCTATAAAGTTAAACTATTTGAGAGCTCTGAATTAGTGCGTGTTATGTTTAAGCTGCTATATTTATCTCTGGTTGATTGGTTTATTTCATGTGTTTATACTCAGTTCAAGATTCATGCCACCCATAAGACGCGAGCGGAGCAATTTAGGTCGAAGAACTCGAAATGCTTTAACGTATAACAGGCTTATCCCCTGCATTGCTTTGTTTTATTTTTTGTAACAAACGCAATTTAGAGATACAAGGCCCAATATATCGCCAAACAGGCTCGCTGTTGCCGGTGTCAGATGGAGACTGCAAATTCCTGCAAATGTATTTCGTGGAAATTCGACACAAGAAATTGATCTGACAAATCAGTCGATTCCGCTACAAGCCAAGATGATGCCGTCAACTATCCACCCGAGTTTTTGAACTCGCTGGATTTGCTAGGATTGCCGCCTCACACTCCTCAATTAAAGGTCAGCTCGGTGATCATAATGTTGCGAAATATTAACCAGCCATATCTTTGTAACGGCACACGGCTACCAGTGAAAAAATTACTGAACAACTTGATCGAAGCAACCATTTTAAAGGGAAAGTATAAAGGAGAAGACATTTTGATACCAGCCATTCCATTCCGACTGATATACCATTTGAATTTAAACGACTGCAGTTTCTAGTGCGGCTTACTTATACTATGATCAGTAATGTATTTAAAATTAATTCCTCAATATAAATTTACATTAAAAAATAATCTACGATAAAAATCCTGGTAATTAAGTACTTACAATAGTAAGTCGCCACAAGTAGTTGTCTCAAATATGAGAACCTTAAGTGGTCCACCGGGAAATGTAATGAGTCAATTGGAGAATTTAATGTCAGGAAGGCACGTTGACCATGGTAGCTCAAGGGTCAGAGCGACTGGACGGAAACCAGTAGATCCGTGGTTCAAATCCCGGCCATGGCATTGAATTTTTCAGTTGGCTCTAATTAATCAAAAATCACCCATATAACGGAGTAACGTATTTAAAATTAATTCCTCAATATAAATTTACATTAAGAAATATCGTGTATCTTAAATCATTACAATGAAAATATTTAAGATAATACTACTAACGTATTACAGTGTGCGAATAAAGATAACGGAATTTTGTAAGTAACTGTTTATGATTATTACATTAAAAAGACATAGAAAAGTATATTAACATTATGCAAATGTATTGTTGATATAACGCCAATTATTTGATAGTCAATAAACAAAGTGATCACTTTAAAACACCTTTATATTCCATTTTTTGTTTAAATTACATGACTGTATAGTATGTGTTCTGGTGACCATTAATGAAAACTAAAAATGCCATCACTATATGCACACTTTATAAGCGACGCAATCACCAGAACTTGACAAAAGAATCTCAGCTTTTGAGACTGCCACATGCAATGGCTTTTGACAGAACGATATCTCAGGGTCAAGTAGTTTCTTTATAAAATTATAAATCTGTATGATAATTGCAAAATAAATGTTGTTCGCATTTTAGACAACATTATAAGCGTTATCTCACAGTTATTCAAGAAGATATGACTTGTAAGGCCTAAGGCAGTTACCTCTTAGAAGCACAATTAACAAAGTCAAGGATAAGAGCTACATTTCACATTAGGCTACCAAAGCTAAAACTTGTATGTACCAGGATAACATTCCATTTTTAAAGATTACTTTTATCTTCGACACATTACTTACCTATTGTCAGCATGTGAAGAAAGTGCTGACATGTCATTCGCAACTCACAGGTCTGATCCCTGATCAGTTTAAGCCTCATGGAATATCCTCTTAACCTGAAAACATTTATACATTTAACTATAATAAATTTTACAAGACTTTATCTACGCATTACAGCCTCTCTCTGTAATAATCACTATATATGATACATTATTCTATATATTATTGTATTGTTATTCATACATTACTGTATGGTGGTGGATATGTTGTTTTAATTCTTCAAGATTTGAGGGTTTGTCGTGTACACTTTAAGTTACCCTAAAGACAGAAATCGCAGGGTTTAGGTTGGGGGGCCGAGAGAGCCACAAGTCTCTACCAATAGTTCTACTCTGAAACATTTTCAATTGTTCTCGTCGAGAGATTGGTTATATTGCAGTATTATTGAAAAAAGGCAAAATTACGCTCCCTGTCTGTTAATTCTCTAAAAAGGGAAGGGGAGCAAAATTGTATTCACGTATGTACTTGCGTCCAATGTTGACTCGAAAAAGGTAGGTCCCATAACTTTTTCTCCGCTAATGGAGAAATGTCAGAATTTCTCAACGTGAACTACAGCGAGTGATGGAGGTCCAAACATGTATTGACAACGGTGGTAGCATAATAACATGGGTAATTAAAGCCATTGAATGTAGTTTTAAAAGATGTTGCTTGGTTTCATCCGCGCCTCTCTCTTATAACAGACGGCAACGAGCGCCGAGGGAGCGGACAGGCAAAACACCGCGCAACCGGTTAGAATGTTTTTGGGTCTGTTGGTATTACTATGTACGGTGTATTTACTTTCCCCTCTCCTTTCTTTAAAATTCAGCCCTCTTCCTTTTCCTTAGTTAAGCTCCTTCACACTCAGCTCTGTCTCTCCTCTGTGCACTTTCCTGAAAACCAGTAGTAAACTGCAACTTCTGGGTCGTTAACAGAAATTCAAACATAACTAAACAGTTTAATAGTGCCAAGCTTGTGTCTTCCTCTACCTCCGCATTTTCTTGTGGTGGCTTCAAGAATGCTACAGTGACTAAACATTATTATAATTTCCTCAAAACGAAACCTGTCGGTAATAAAACATCTGAAATATGCTCAAAATGTTTTGTAAAGATTTTCTTTATAAATAAGGCGACATTGCAAGAATAATCAAGATGTCATATAGCTTATTTTATAAATGAGTGCTTTATAGGAAGTTTCATAACAATGAGCCGGGTTATTCTTGCTTGATAAGATATAAAACACTCACGGAGCCTTTTTATCAAAATATTTTCTTTGTGTTCACTCTAAAGAACAGCGGTGACCACAACTTAACTTTTGGAAACGCAAATTTATGAAGTTAATTCAAAGCGAGGCAACTGCAAGAGATGTTTACAAAATGAAGAGACATTTTTCATTTTATAACTAATGATGGAATGTTAGTTTTTAGAAATCTGGGTGATAAATGGTGAGATCAGTTCCCAAATGTTCATCAGTTAGTTGAGATCGATATTTAGATTTAACGAATTTAAGCGTTGAGTACAGTGATTAACGCACATAAATAGTCTTAAAGATTAAAATAAGTGTCTTAAACCACCCTTTTATTTTTGGATATTTTTCTTCTGGAATATCCTTAGAAAATTTTATGACAGAAACGCCACTTTGTTTGAGTCCTTTTAGTCCCTCGTCCTCTCTCAGTTCTAGTAGCTCCAACTTTACAGCTGCTGTATTCTTTGTTATTGGTGATGAAACAAGACAGCCATCGCCCATAACATCAATAGAAAAAAGGATTTTCCAGGAATGAAAATGAATGTGATTTCAAATCACTATATCTGCCACTGATTTCTTCAGGAAGGCCTGACATGTTACTCATGTGATCTTCAGTTTCCACCAGAACGTCAGAAGGCTTTGAGTAATTTTCTTCAAACATTTGAAGTGAGCAAATGTTTTAGTCTGAAGCTTTAACTTGCTATGAAACCTAAATACAGTCTGGTCAAGCCAGAAATAAGTTTTTCTCTTCCTTGTAAAGATATGTTTGACGTTTGTAAATGCTGGACAAAGAAAAAAGCCAAATCTGACAAACACTGAGGGTCATTTAAGTTCAGTGAAATATTTTCCTTCTTCCGCCGACCTCGACATGTTGTTAGTTCCATTAATTATATTAATTAATCTTACTCTAACCTTGATGTCAAGAGCCGCATGCGGCTTGCGAGCCTCGTTGAGTCAACCGCTGATATATCAGGTAAATACCAAAGCAGGTATTCACGTTCAAAGTCATCCTAAGCTGCGAAACATTGTTTCAATTTTTTATTTTAATGAAATAATTGTTGTAATTATTAAAACATCGACATCTAAGCCATTTACATGACAAATATAATGGAAATACTGAATTTTCTGGGATTGTCCTGCGAAGTCCTCTTCATTTAGAAAGTATTTTGTATAATATTGCTTAACTGATGAAAGGTAAGAGATAGTAAAAATCACTACACAATAAGTGCACACCTTTTCAAAACACGCAAATCAGACAACGTTTTTATGACAATAGGTGTTCGCTATTATTGCTTTGAATTTTCTAACACTTACTTCTCGCGATGGCAGCTAAGGGTGTGGAATTATAAGACTGCTGAAGTTGAATTATATGACCATATCCTTGGTTCAAATCCCGGCTAAGGAATTGAATTTTTCAGTCTGACTCTACGTTTCCACAATTTAGCCTACACACGGCCAGTGTGAACTAACAATTAATTTCCATAAGACTGCTTTTAAACATCAGACTGTGGATTAGATTTATTTTATCAACTTGTAGTTATAAACGTGTGATTTAGCTATTTCTACAAGGTTTATTCTGATTAACGTGAAGTAGATAGACAATTAAGTATTCCTTAGAATAAAGTGTAGAATTTATACAAAAATAATATACAATGGGTACCGCAAGTCTTGAAAATGTAGTAAATCAAATTTTTAATCCTGCTACTCACACATCAAATGGACCTTTATCCAAAAATGTAGGTTTTTGGATGTAATGAACCTCGAAATATGTTTTAGGGCGTAATTTCCATACTAAATATTTGGGTGTGATACAGCTCTCACTCTTTTACTATATATAACAATTAAAGAAAATAAAAGTAGTTATGTTAAACATATGGTATTAGAGTTGCATTTTTTTTCCTACATTAAATGCAGCCATATGTTCAGAAGTCATTAAAAGCTTCAAATTTGGAACACCTCCAGTAGCGCCACCATCTGACGGCTTGTAAGTGCTGCTACCTATGTAATAAACGGAAACCTTGTGCTGGTCCGAAAATAGACATCCAAACTACTTCTCCGTTTTAGTTACGCCAAATCTCATTTCTTACTAGTAGTAATTATTATTATTTTACTCTCTGTAGACCTTCTCATGCTAAACAGACACAGCAAGTATTACCTTCCACCAAAAAACTCGATATTGAGGTTTCACAGGACATGTTTCGGGGCTCCTTCATCAAAAAAATAAAACCACATCTATAAAGAGATCCTATGAATGCATTTGTACGTGTACATGTGTCTGGATAGTATAACTAAAAACTGAGTTGAATAAAAACTAAACTAACATCTTCTAAGGTCACGAGAAAGATTTATAAGACACCCTCACCCTAAATAACCGTTTACAAAAAAAAGGTATTTTCTTTAAAAGACACAGGATAGTAAAATGCATCCTTCTCATTGGAAATTATTTTTTATAACTTTACAACTGGTAAACCATAGGGTAGATGTACACAAAAATGTTCCAAACAAAAACCTTAATCACTTTGAAGCACATAATTTATTTCCAGGAACTCTTTTGAGGCTGCAAATTCTAAGATATTATGTATTCGTTTTGAATTTTTCACACTTTTTTGAGAGGTGCTTGTAGAGCTATAACCATTCATTTACATATTCCACCTTACACGTATGCAATATGGAATTTAAGATCGTGAGAATATATGAGTTCAGCTTTCTGTATTCCCTTTGTAGCTACAAAGAAAATTTTTATTAAACTGTTTCTTCGAACATTTACCAGGAATGATAAGTAAGAGATAGGGGGGGGGAAACAGAAAATATATGTTATTAATATATTCCTATATTTTTGTATACAAACCAGAAGGTCACACATATCTGATATAACTATAGTATTTATATAAAAGCTTAGAATGTTTAATCACGCTTCTTTTCTACGATATATTTTTGCCAAAGAATAATTTTAACCTAAAAACAAGATTGTAACATGCCGAAATAGTACGGAAATGTTTTGTTGTAGTAACATACTCTTACAATGGAAAAAAGAGGAAAAAAAGATATAATGTCGAATCGTTGAATATATTGTGACTGCGTGGGTTATGAGAATTTGGAAATCTGCTTTGCAGAAATTTACAACAACTTTTGCTGCAGTAAAGAAACGTGAAATTGCAATCAGCTGTCTTCGACGCTGACTCGGTGTTTTGTTGCATGAAAACAAATGAAAGAAATCACTGCGGTACACTTCAATCGTCGACTGTCGCGATAACCAACTAACACCTTTTGGGGTATTTATGCCTCCCCAGCCACTGTTTCTAGAAAGCCGCAGACCTTCCGAGAACTTTCAAGGCCGCAACAATGGGCAGAATGTTCTGGAGTATCTCTCTGTCTCTTTTTCTCTCTTGGCAAACGTCCTGGTCTCCTGGTAAGAGCCCAGCTCCGGCCTGTCGCAACAGCACAACAATGCCACACGGTGACAGTATGTACTTGTATATGACATCGAAATGTTATAATCTTTCCATGACGTCGTGAGACGGGTTCGATTCCCGTGGTTGGCCTATCTGGGCCATGAGCTTTTAGCTGGTTTTCCGGGGTCACCAGGCGAATACTGGGTAGGTTTATTACATTCCCCGAATTTCCTGTCCCTCCATTTCATTTCCATTATCATTTCACATCATCTCTCATCTGGTGGTCCCTTTCAAGGTAGAAGTGTTGGTGGGTGTCTCGATGCTGCATGGCAAGATGACATGCTCCTGGTAAAACGCTTAGTGGGCCGCTTCAGGCCTTAGTTAGAAGGGATACCAGTTGTGCAAGCCTGCCAATTTTCCGAGCTCTTGGAATGTTGGTTTCCGGTCTTTGAGCCTACCTAGTGGGCCGCGATGGGAGGGATGCCGGCTGCTCCAAACTGCCAGGTATTTCTGGGCTCCGGCATAGTGGCCTACGGTCTCCAAGCCGGCCTGGTGGACTGTTCTGTGTCACCGTAGTTGGAATGCCGGTTGTAGTGAACTGCCGGGTAGTTTCAAACTGTTAAATGATAGGAACTCTGCCCCCTCGGGGTGATTCTTTGGAGTCGAACACCCTTTGTCTCTTCTCGTCTCATGCTTCCTCCCGGTGATGTCCCATTTGGGCATAGGTAAAAAAGATCAGTGCCAAATCCCCTCCGTCAACCCCGCCTGGGTGACTATTGCTAACCGGGCGTACCGTATGCCAATGGGTGTAAGGAACAACTTACTCCGCTGAGACCAACCCAATCCGTAAGGACCTAGAATGTTCAGGCGACGTTCTTCTAGTCAGAAATACTACGAGTGCTTTGGGTCCGAAGCGCTGGTACCACAGCAGCTGAAGGGTTAGGAAACCCTGCTCTACGGACACACACACACACACACACACACACACACACACACACACACACACACATACACACACATAAGCTTTACGCAAGCTTTTCCCCCTTTCAGGGAGGCTCAAGACATGTATTTTCAATTAAATTTAATATTAAATTTCTGGATGCAATGCAATATTTAGTCTACCTAGTAAAGGTAACAGTGGTAAAGTAATATATATTGTATTCACATGGCATTCCTGCTCGCTGTGGGTATTCTTATAAAATTTTTATTCAGTCTATCTCTATCAGCTGAGGTAAACATACATTTAAACTTTACAAATTCGTAGTACGTGTGAGTTAGAGTAGCTTGAAGGATACATATGTAAAGAGCAAATAGCTGTATGATGGCTTGAAAATTATTTTTCCTTGTATGACCAGGAGTGAAAATGACAAACGACTTTGCACTTCGAAAACTATAAGTACTTGGACCATTCAGAGGAATTACAAAGAATGAAAATTAATTGTTATTATTTCACTCTATAAGAGTTTAGGACAAGGTAGAATCACAATGAAAAATGCAATGCCATAGCCGGGATTTGAACCACGGAACTCCCGATCTCCTTCCGGTTGTACTTAACCATTGAGTTACCACGGCAACGTGCCATCTGACGCTAAATTCTCCAACTGACTCTTGAACCACTAGGAGTTTACATATATACTTGAGACAGCTACTTTAATGGCGAGTTACAAAAGTACTTTAAATGTGACCTAAAGCAAAACGCCCTTACACAAAGCACTTACACATTGTACCATAAACTTTGAAGCACTTTATTTAGATGATTGCTTATGTATAATTCAAAATTACACAAAATCCAATTAAATATAGGAGACTTTGAAGCCTATTAAAAATGTTGACTAAAACAAGAAGCACAGAATAATTGTAAACGCATGCAGATTGACAAACTTGCAATTTGCATACGATGACTGTATAGTAATGTTTCCTAAGTCAGCCACAGAACGAGAGAAAATGCTCACAGAACTGAAATAGGAAAATAGGTATGTGGGTCTATCAATAGCCACGAAATAGAGAAAATGAAACTTCTATTCAAGTTTTATATAGATTAGATAGCAATGATATATTATGTACATGAAAATTTTGCAGACATGCAACACAAATCATATAATTACACACATCAGACATCAATAACTCCAATCTTCATTATTCCAAAGGGATTAATCCTTCATGAAGAACAAAGACGGCCAGGAACAGCTTATACTAGCTACGAACAAAGCTTATCACTAATTCAATTTATATCTCCCTTTCGTTGGAAGGAGAATCCATCAAATACGCAAGTGAATACATATACCCTGGTCAAACAGTAGCAATAAACAGAAAAGATATGTGCAAAATATGAAGTATAGATCTCGCCTGGTCACTTAACTTCATCTTCCACGACCACGACATTAACATAAAATTGAAATTCCAACTATTAGAGAGCTGCATACTCTCTGCCATACTATTTGTAGGAGACTATGTCTGACGCAAAAATAAATGCATAATATGCCAGAGGAAGATGGGGAGAAAAATTCTGAACATTAAATTGAGAGGCAGAATACAGAGCGAAGAATTAGCCAGAAAGCGTGGGATAGCATACACGGCAGCCAAGCGAGGCAAACTACAATGTGTGTGGGGAGGCCATGTATTAAGACTGCAAGAAAAACAACAACACGAGATCCCAGAATAGGAAAGTGAAGCAATAGACATCCCAGGTGGAATGACTTCTTCAAACACGTGTGAAAATACCTGGACAAGAACTGCACAAAATGGAAACAATTGAAAACATAAAAAAATACAGTGGCAGTATTTAGGGTAGAGCAAGAATGAGAAAAGTCAACAGAAACAAACTTAGAATTGGATGTTCATTATCAAGACTACATTACTGTTATGTTTCCAAAAGGGATGATGTTTGTTCTTGAACGCACTAGGTAAACAACCAATCGGAGTCCTGCGGTATAGTCATATTGCATGTATGTGACGAGCGCCAACTGAGTCCATCTCCAATAAATACTGTTTGCGCTAAGACAAAATTCGGATTTTGCGTCTAACATAACAGTATATGCCACATATTTTTAGCTCAAATTGTTTTCATAATACAAATAAATGAAGTACCAACGATATTAACAATGAATCGCAACGTAAGTACTGTCTGCCCAGGACAAGAAGGCAAGCTAGAGAATCTGTAACGTAATCACTTATGCTGCCCGTACTGTGTTTAAGCTAGCCTTCCGAGTAGTTTGTTTAAAATGCGTAAGTGCTGTCACCTAACTTACCCACACATAATACCTATCACATCACTGCATTCACTGTCACGAGCATTAGATCTGGCAACATGAATGACTCATATGCGCTCTCATACACTCACTCGTTTTCTAGTAAACATATCCACTAACAGAGCAGATAAACAGTTCAAACTCCTCTCCTCTTCATTCGTCTTTTGCCTCCTTGTGCTGGGCAGACAGTACTGCAATGAACATCATTAATGGTTGGCATGTATGCGTGTACGTATATTTGTAATAACTCATAACTGAAACATAAACGTTTGACATGACGGGATAAAAGAATTATTTTGAATAATACTTTGAATAAGCCAAACTCGAGAGAGGATAAACAGTACACTTATTGCTGGCCTGTGAGATTGTTGCATGGCAGAATGTGACGTATTACATTATATATTTGTTTATAAATGGTTTGTAATCTCTATTTACTCTAGAGGATTCAAAGCAGTATTATTCAGTTGTTCTTGCGTTTAAAATCCAGGGAAATGTATATCAACTGGATCAACTTGCAATTGAAGTAAGACACGAGGTAATCCGCCTTCTCCCCTTCCGCTGCCAGTACAATACAATTGAGTCAATGTGGGCTCAAATTATGTTGCCAAGAAATAATACTTTTCAACTGACTGATGTTGAACGGCTCATTCACTAAGAAATTGACAAGGTAACACAAGACTGGGAAAATTGCGCGAGACGTGCAGATAAACTATAAGAAGACGACTTTTGGAAATAAATTATATTTTGGAGCCTATCATCATAAATTTGCAGTACTCGAACAATGAAGGGAATGAAGATGACGAACTGTCTCTTGATGTGACTTTCACAGGTATATGGTTGCGCCACTGGCAGTTTCATTCGATTAGAGAAAATAGGTAATTCATAAACATAATTACAATTATAGCATTTAAAACATGTGCATAATATGCGAATATCTATGTTGCAATTGTGATTTTAACTGCATTATTACAAAAGTTTGGAAAATTCTGTTTGAGTTCACTTACAACTAGCGCCAAGACTCGCACGTGTGCGAGAGAGAGAGAGAGAAATATAAACAAAGTGAGAGTAATGAGGTGGCAACGCTGAGTGCGCTAACGTATCTGATTTGCTACAGACCAGAACTCTTCCCCTTTGAAACATATAATATTACAAAGAAGGAACAAGTTCTCATAAGTTTATAAAACTATTGATGGGAGGATTAAATACTACCCTCAGCAAAAATGGGCGCAAACGAAGGATGTAAGCACAGTAAAAGAATGAGGAGTAGTCCATCTTCCTTATTAACTGAAGACGTATTTAAACTGAACAGATCCCAAATAAACTTTCTGACAGGCCTATTGACGGGACATTGTAGATTAAGAAATCTTCTGCATACAACGGCAATCCATTGTATGCAGAATGTAAAGAACCAATATGTGGTTTGGGTTATAAAGAGGTAGAAATAGCATATCATATAATCTTAGAATGTGAATCTTTGGGTAGGAAAAGGTTTGAATTAGTACTCTTAATAAACCCAGATGATCTTCCTAAAATTAATTTAGTTAATAACCCATTGTCTCTCATTAGAAGTACAGGGGTCTTTAAAACTGTAAAGTGAAGATATATTACAATAAACCTTTAGATTTTAATGTTAATGGCATGTATCTATGCTGCTCTACGTTTTTTGTTAAGCTGATCACCTATAGACAAATACATATTAATATTTTTTTCCATTTTTCACTTCTATTTGGGTTATTATTCCAATTAAATCCCGATATTAAATTTGTGGGTGAAATGCGACATTTCTTCCACTTAGTAGATAGATAACAATAATTCCGGTGATAAAAATCGATTGGAAGATTTGATCTACAAAGAGAATGGTAGATAAGATACTGGGAGAGAAGTACACTTATTGGGCGAGGAAGGGAAGACGTGAGAAAAATAAGAAGTATAGGTAACGGAGGGATGAAAACGGTGAATGGTGGACAGAAGAGGAATGTGATGTTAAATTATATAAGGAACCAAAAAAGGCAAAGAAATATGAAGAAATATGGTGTGTAACAGGACAAAGCAAGTGGGGTAAGAGAATGTGACGAAAATGGAAATGAAAAGTATGGGGTGATAATTAATTACGTATAGCGATGAAATGAATAACGATTTACCTTGATGGGAAGGAAAATGGGAAAGTAAGGCGATGAAGTAAGGGTAATATTAAAAATATAAAGAAACTATTGAAGAAATTAAAAATTAAACAGAAATTAGTAAAACAGTGATTTAGAAATAACAATATGTCAGGAATATGTAGTTAGGAATAGGTGGAATTTTGGCAGTTAGAGAAAAACCTATGTAAGATAAACATTGAAGTGAGACTATAAGGGAATAACGAAATCGATTAACAGATAATTGAGAAAGTGTATAATGAAAACTGAGAAATAAGCTCGAAGTGGCGGAGATATGTTGAGGAGGGAAAGTGAATAAAAATGGGAGATAAAAATAGAAATCAAAGTGGAAAGAGAGAGCAGAGAGCAGAATAGATAAAGAAAGGCTAGGAAATAAACCCGCCCAAATGGAAACTGGAGAGGGGGAAGGTTCACCACACAGTGTTTGGCTATATGGGGGAGGTAAATTTAAAGTATGCCAAGTAAAGAAAGATTATAATATGCGTAGAATTAAACAAATGTAGATAATAGGTACATACATTTATGGTAGAAGTAAATGGCATCAGAAGGGAATTTCGACTGAATGTATGTCCATTATATGGGGATCATTAAAATTGATTTTCATTACGTTTAAAAACGCGGAGACCTATATACGGAGGGAACAATTTGCACCACGGAAATAGCTGCAGTTATCAAATGACATAATAAAAATAAGTATTATGAAAATAAAGAAAGCAATAGAGATCAAAACGTTAGTGCAATTGTTCGGAAAAAATTAAAGAAAAATGGATGAAGGAGAAAAGACTGTATTTACCAAATTAATAATGAAAGGACTATAGGTGGTTTAAATTGTTATTTAGTTGTAGAACATTGCAAATATAAGTAATCCTTAATGACTAAGAATAGGCTTATATATATATAATTACGTATAAATAAATTATATTGAATAAATCGTTAAAGAGAAGTACACTTATTCATACTAAAGGTAAATATGTAGTAAGAGGAAGCTGGATACTTATACATACTCTCAATTCATGAAAAGTATATGAGAAATCGTTTCCTAGAGAAAAGTGATTAATTGGTGAGGAATATACGAGAAGTTCATGCTTCTCAAGTGGTATAACTAATGCTTGGGTCATAAATTGTAACTTGTTAGCTTCGCTGAAGCTTTGAAGCTACATTCCTGAATTATAACGGTATAAATCAGTATATTCATAAGCCTTTACCAACTGTCGTGTAGTTTTACTTAGTCTCCTCAAATTATTATTACCAAAGCTTATTTTTCTATCTTTGATCTTTCTATCTCTCAATCAGTTTCATTACAGGTTTTGTTGAAGGTACAATGCAAATAGAGGACAGCGAACCGATAGATATTTAAAAGCTAGTAGCAATATGCAGGTATAGAAATATCATACTCGTATTCTTTCCATGACAATGAAAGCAAGAACTTCATAATGATCAAATTTCAAGTAAATGAAAAAGTAAAAAATTCAATGCCGTAGCCGAAATTTAAACCACAGATGTTCTGGTTTCCATCCAGTCACTCTTCCCCATTGAGCTACCATGGCCAACCTGCCGTCATGACATTAAATTCTCCAACTGATTCATATATTTTCCCGGTAAACCACTAGGAGCTCTCGTATTCGAGATACACCGTTTGTGGCGATTTAATGTTGAGTCCCAGGCTTCATCGTTAAACTTTTAATGTTTAAGTTAATTCATGGAAATTAATCGTTCCTTCACACTAGCTGTGTATAGGCTAAGGTTTGGATAGAGTCAAACTGACTCAATGCCAGGCCGGGATTTGAACCAAGGATCTCCTGGTTTCGTGCAGTCGCTCTTACCCATTGAGCTACCATGGCCAACATGCGGTCATGACATTAAATTCTCCAATTGACTCATATGACGCAATGTTGGCCATGGTAGCTCAATGGGTAGGAGCAACTGGACGGAAACCAGGTGATCCGTGGTTCAAATATCAGCCATGGCATTGAATTTTTCAGTTTGATTCTATCCAAACCTTAGCCTATACACGGCTAGTGTGAAGGAACGATTAATTTCCATGAATTAACTTAAATGACAAAGTTGACAAATTCAAACCAACAATGACCGATATCTCGGAACTGGATAATGCCACGAAAAAGCTATTTCAAATAAACTGAGAACTTTAAAAGTATGTACGTTTGCCTTTTTAAAATCTTATTATTTAACAATTGTATATAATTTTTTCCAAATGGGGAGAGCTTCATAATGGCATTTTAAAAAACAAAATACCATTTAGAATTATTTTAGTAAATCCAAAATTTCGAAATCTCTTCCTTGTGAAGGGAATTTTCAGTAGAGAGGTTTTCTGGAAAATCGTGTCGTAACTTTGGAAGATACTAAACCAAAATACAGAGTCTGGTATTTTATCGGATATTTCGTTTTTGGCTTGTGTTGTTCACAAACAATTTCCTAACTCTTTTTTATTATTCAAATGTCTCAAAACATTTAATTTGGCTGTAATCTGGACTTCAAATTTTTGGGTGGAATTCAATAGCTGCTTCATTTTGCCTACCATACAGAGGGGATGGAGAAAATAAAGGCTAATGTTTGTTTATATATACAGCTAGCCCAAAGGCTTGTGCGAGTTTTGATCCCGTACCCTCCCAAATGGTTTCCTTAGCTACGGACTCGTGCGCACCTAAAATGGCTCGTTATTATTGGGTCTAACATCAGGAAGAGAATCACGTAAATGAAGACATACATACATTCATTCATAATCCGCCCTTCGCTGAGCACAAGCAGCAGCAACATGGCGAACGCCCTCACAAAGGCAAAGTGACGACACAAAGACCCCTAGCAGGCCTGTCTATAAAAGGACGCTCCGTAACTTGAGATAAACCCAAATTCCACCTCCCTTGGACGCTTGCTTAGTTTGCAAACCTCCCTATGTCGAGCCTCTCGCCGTTCTCATTGGTCGCTGGGCGTGGCAGTCACGATTCTTTGCGCACATCTTTCTTCATGCATTGTTGTAACAATTCTTCATCTGCAACTGCCAATGACGTGGATTGCTTTTTGCGAACATTATGATGCTTTCGATGACGATCAAAACGTGACGTCATTCTGGTTTCTCTGTCAGCTGCCCAGATTTCATACGAAGCTGTGAGAAGTACTCACCGTATATTAATAATAATTATAAAAATGTCCTTTATGAAATCCTTTTCCTTTGTAATAAAAGTAATTAATCCTACCTCCTAATAGTTCTAGTTTGCATTAGCATTAGATAATTTTGGACGTGTTTAAAGACACAAAATGTTCCCATGAGTAACAGAAATACTTCAGAAGAATTCGTAGAAACGGATGGAGCAGATTGTTGTCATGCAGAATGTGTGGATGATGAACTATTGACTAGGAAGCAATTGAACTATTGCTTTATTAGCCACACCCGGCAATTTGCCGAATTCAGGTAGGATTTGTAACGTGCGTTGTGAAACGCGCAGGCGTGATGAGGTGTCAGCACGGAGAGCGCATGCGCGGACGTCATAGCGACCGATCGGAGGCGTCGTGACGGTGCAAGAGCGCAGCGTCTTGCTTGTCTCGTGCAGCGTCGCCACACACTCACGAAAAAACAACGACGCAGCGCAAGGGCGAGCCTTAGCGTGCGGGAGAGTGCTTTTACTTGACGTTGATAATCGGTGAAGGTAGACACGAAGGAATCCAGCAGCTCCGCCACCATGTCCAGTTCCGTGCAGAAGACCACTAAATCATACACATACCGATCCACTGGAGGCGGTAATGCTGATGTTAGCATCGAGTATACCGCCGACCTCAGTGCGCTCTCCCGCCTCGAGGTGAGTACTGCCTACCTACCTACCGACTTCAAATATTTCCATCGTACCCAGAGAATTTGGTCCTTTGAGCCCTTCATGTTTGAAACTCCAGCAATCATTTTGCTATCTTTCAGTGTTTGAAATTGAACATACATGTTAGGCCGTTTAATGTTTATTTTGCTGTGCCACTCCATTAGAGAAGAAATACTTCACAATGCCATGAATTCCCATCTCCATAAACAGTCATTAAACATATTTTTGTGCTTAAAGTTCAACATATTTAACCTTTAGATTATACTGGGCGATGAAATGATGCTGAAATGAGTCTAGGTTCCTTAGGGCTTTGAGTTATTCGGCATTCGTCTTATCAGGATAACGGAAAACCTCAAATAAAACCTTAGCCAAATAACTCACCCTAACCAAGATTCGAACTCAGGACCTCTTGGGTCTGAAGCAGACTTGTCTAAACCATGTCGCAAAGATGGCCTAGATGAACTATTGGTTAAATCAGGCTCAGACTTGTCTGTGAGATATCTTTCGGGACAGAAAACTTTGAAAAAGTAGCACAAATTAAACGTGTTCTTTTAAAAACCAATATTATGTATAAACATAGAAAATCTGTGTCTATATTTGTGTATGTAATATAACCTTAGAAACAATCAATGTTGATAATTCTTTTAATTTTGAAAACCGAAATCGTTCTAACGGATATGGGACTATAAAATATTATTTTCTCAAGTTACTAAACTATTAAAACGATTTACACAGACTTCTGTTTGAATAGAAACAAATTACAAATTATTATAATAATGAACACATTCATTTTGTATTTCGCTAGAAGTTAATTTTCCCCATCCTGGAGTGAGTGAGTGTGTGAGAAATTATTTTATACTGGTGGTAGCCACACGAAATCTCGATTGCATGGGTACCGTGGAAACAAAATAGGTACTAATTGTTCTTTTCTAAACAGAATGCACGTTGTCTGACTTCCAATCTTAAGGTCTTGGGTTTGAAGCTTCGCTGAGATGAATTCTCTGTAAAAGATTTTTTTCTCCAGGAGATTTATTTTACCCGCATAAGACAAGGAAAATAGTTCAGTGAACTTCGGGCTTATTTGTGCATCATTTCAGTCACCACACTATAAACATGAGCTACAAGACAAAGCTGAAACACATTCTAAGAAAAGGCAATCTAACACCAAAGTTCTAAACTATTAATAAAACCTGCTCAAAATGTATACAACAGCATTTACGTACAGCAAGAAAGTAATATCCCAATGGTATCTCTGTGACAGTTTAGAATTAACAACTACGTTTATTTCTTGTTGCATAATTTAAGCAGTTTCTGGCAAAAAAAGTTAATTTCTATAGTGTAATTTGCTGATATGTTCACTATACACTTATTTTTAAAACAAACATTGGATTGTTATATATTCATAATTGCTCAGACTCCAAAACATGCAAATATATGTATAATTTTACACATATGGGTTTGCAAAATCTAAATTGTCAAATTCAATGTACATTTTTTAATCTATGTAGCACATTTTGGTAAATAAGTATCTCAAAATAAAGAAAAGTATTACCAGGCAGAAAGTTATTAACGAATAACTCATATTGCAATCCACCAGTTTAGAGTTCTAAATTCTTCTTACAAGGCCAATAAACTTAACAATGGTTTATGTATTATATAGGATACATATTACAAATTTGTATAATATGTCTCAAAAATTCACTCTGCTCAACATTTATCGCACATTAGTGACATAAGATTTAAACTAAATATTCTTTATCAAGAAACATGATATGGGTGCCCTTACATTTCATTGATTAGCTTTTTTTTTTCCCAATATCAGTAAATGTCTCATTTTTCTCGCCTTCACTTAAAAAAAAACTAATGTCATTGGAAAAACTAACAGCAAGATGTATTTCTTCACAAGAAGCTAAAGATGAAAATTGATTTTCAACATTTCAATATTTTAACGATAGGTGGAGTGAGACTAAACTTAATTATCGAGGGAAGGGGGAAAGGCATACAAGCGGTGTTGCTTTAGTAAAGTCGAAATCAAAATGCTTTACCTAAACCAGTTATCAATCAGTGAATTTATCATACCGGCGACTATATCTCGAAAATAAACTAATTGGAATTACTATATTTTTGATATTTGATATTTATTTGTGCAGTTTCTATTACAGTTTCATTGCAATGACTTTAACATCGAACATGCACTATTATACATCCTGTACAAATACATGAAATTGCTGACCCAAGATTTACTCGCTGACTCAGGTCCCCTGGTCATAAGCCTTTAGTTTTCCTGAGGAGCTTGGTGTCATTTCTTCTTGACCTTCACTTCTTTTACCCTAATACACTTTTCTCTTAATCTATATAAGAATTCTCCTATACATCTATTTTTCTTTTCACCCATCCCCGTTAGAATGCGTAGCGCCACTACCTCTTTGCTCATACTGTCCCATTTCTTATCCCATATTTTTTCCCTGCAATTTGTTAACTCCTTACATTCTACCAGGTAATGAGCAGTGCTCTCTTCATCTCCACAAAATCCACATATCCCTACCTCGTTACCTCTCAGCTCTTTTAAATATATTATAGAATTACTATAAGAAATTTCTGAATAAAATTTATCTCTCAAATAATGAGAATCAATAAAGTAAAGTTAAGGTATTTAAACTACTCAAGTATGACGTTTGAAAAGACAATTTTTTGTCAAATAATTTCACAAGTTTTTCAAAATTTAATATAATCCTTGAAACCAAAGTATAATTTTTATGATCACTTATACAATGTACGAAAATTTACAAATTACAATGTCAACTACAGACTAAACTTTTTCATCTGTAGGATATTCTTCTAAATATTTTAGCCCCTTCCTAAAAGAAAGAGGATCTGCCTCTGTCAAACCAAATTGATTTTCAAACACTAATACAAATGTAATTCCTTTCGCTTCATAGATTTTTCAGATAAACAGTAGAATACTTATCCCCCAAAACGAATCATTAAACACAGTTCTGTTAGACTAGTTCAGCTATATAGCTGTCAGAAAGTAAGGGTGGGAAATAGATAACACACCAATTTAAATATTAATTGCAATGTTCTTTAATTTCTCCTAAACCATTTAAATTTTTTATGGTTTGCGGTTCAACAAATTTAAAAATTTGCACTCCATATAAACTTTTTTGTTATAAACATGTTCAAAGGACTTAAGAAGATTATTTTGTCTAAATATTATATATCTGATAATCTAAAAAGAAATAATTAAATAGTTCAACATTTTATTTACTCTTGCATGCTTATTAACTACTTTATTTGTACATTTCGTGTATAGTATTTGAGGGATTTTAATGTTGTTTTGATGGACTTTTATCCCCTAAATTTCTTTATAATTTTTAATTTAGTATGGTCTCCGTTAATAAAAAAAATCATACTGAACGATGAATGAAAGCAAAAAAATGGATACCTAAATCAGCCCTGGATCCATACAGTTATGTGATCTGTCTTCTCGTGTTAAGGAGAAACCACAGCCAACTGAAGGAACTTGCTACTGCCAAAAACATATTTTATCCATAATGATTCTTGTTTATATTACAACTTTTAATCTCTATTTTAATATAGTTATTTTCCAAGATGTCGAATACTTTCTGTTCTTTTCTTATTATCAGCTTTTATTTTGATACAAACTTCATTCGAAGTGCTTGATAAAAACAATACATTTATTCTTGTTACTACTATAAACCTTTACCAATAACCTGTAAATTTCTAGGATGTTTGTAATGATTGTATTGTTTACTCATTTTTACATAACTGACAGTTCAGTTTTTTTTATAAAATTCTCATGTGTTGATACTTTCAATTTTACATATTTATTCAAGACCTTGTTGGATGATTAACTTACAATATCAAATCTGTTTTTAGAGTTTGGTAACATTGTTACAGGGTATATCTAGAATACTCAGTAAAGTACTATCAGATAAAATATATAAGCGAAAGTTCAGACCTATAATAAACTCTCTTAGAAAATACAACGAAAATTTCTTTGAAATGATATTCTTCGTAGAATTTGTGGTTCCTTAACTCTATTCCTATGCTCGGTAATGCTATATATAAATATGTAAACTACAGCGGAACAAGGTAGCATTGCATTTTAGTTTTCATGTACACTCGCCTGTTATACCTCAGTTACACACAAACTTCACATTTACACTTATATGATTTGTTTATGAGATTGAATTTTAGTTTTATTTATAAAGACCCTTTAACTGCTGTGGTTCTCTGGTCCCATTCGCATATTGGATGCGAAGACCTCTTAAATTTGCTCAAAATCTTGTTTATCAGGCTTTAGGTTCGGTTACGAAAAGTAAATCTATGACATGGGGCCACCTGCTCTACTTTCCTTCCGAAGAAAAACATGTCAAGGACTTTTACGCCCGGAAAAAACCATTGCCACCGCGACCTTGGGAACCAGAAGGTAGTATATTACCCCTAAACCAACGAGGATGACTTTGGATTTGAATTTTGGGTGTGTACGTTAATTATAAATTCTCTAAATTCATTATACTTATCCCACACTATATAAGATAGAAAGTAAATTTTACAGGACAGACATTAATGCCTTGTAAATTCACTGACCTACTTTTATCACCGAAGATAGGACCCCCTTTATTAAATATACTATCCTTTTTTAATTTACGTCCTTCAACGTTAAATCGTATTGGATGTGGATGAATTGGGTGAAATGATACTTAGATGAGTCCAGGGTCCTTGGAGCTTAGAGTTACACGACATTCGTCTTTCAGGATAAGGGAAAATTCTGGAAAAAACCTCAACCAGGTAACTCACCCTGACCGAGATTCGAACTCGGGACTCTTGAACGTGAGGCAGACACGCTAACATCAAGGCTACCAGGCGGGCATTATACTATCTTATTATTGAATTTTCTTCTTCTTTTACATTTAATGGATTTAAGTCCTTGATCTGTTTCCACATTTAGAGATTGAGTCGGTCAAAATCTCGATATGGCCAAAAGCTCTAAAACGCACACATTTCATTAGGCTTCTCTTACACATCAACATAATGCAATCAATGGCCATTTTATATTACCTTTCCTTTAATAATATTTAACGCCCGGTCATACTGCATGTGGCACCATAGTCATACCGTCCTCCAACGGTAAGTCTTATCGAACGATGGACGAAATTGATGAAATGATGCTCAAATGAATCCGGGATCCATGGCGCTCAGAGTTAACCGACATTCGTCTATCAGGATAAGGGAAAACCCCGGAAAAAAACCTTATCCAGGTAACTCACCCTAACCGAGATTCGAACTCGGGACCTCTTGAATGTGAGGCAGACATGCTACCACCACGCTACCGAGGCGGGCAGTTGACACTGATTATACATAAAATAAATATTAGAGTATCCTCAGGGCATTTGACAGTTATGAGAATCGAGCATAACTTATAAAAAAGAACCTAATTCAGTCCTGGCGGGATTTGAACTACAGATCTTCCGTTTACTCCCGTGCCTTAGTGACCTCGTTGAAATTATTGAGAGATAAGTCGACTGATCAAAACATGATGAAAATTTATTAGCAATTGTTTAGAAAATAACCCATCTTAAATACCGAAATATATCCACCACAACACTTAGAGGTTATTTTTTATCCTAGAATTTATGTACCTTCAGGAGTTTCTATAGGGAATTTATACAAGAGAATGTCATTCCAGAAAAAAAACTGTTCAAAGAAAAAATGCAGAAAAGAAATTCACGTACAGGCTTGAGAACACAGGAGCTAACATTGGTACCAGTTTGCAAGGAATACTTTCCCAAAAATGTGCTAAAGTTTACATCTGTATTCCAAAGTGTATAGGAGTATTAAAGAAGAAATTAAAAAATTTAATATAATATGAATGTCTAAAAATGTCATTTCATTTATTTTGACAATTTACTTGATTTAGGATCCCAAGACGTTCGGGAAGACCCTTTGAATCCCGGTTGTTTAGACAACTTCTCTGTCAGTGCTGCGTTGCGTGTAATCGGATTCTCGGGCGCACCAATTCTCTGTTTATACTTCAGAGAGCGTAAGGGCAGAAAAGGCGGGAGGGAAGGCGAGCCCGAATTATCCTAGACGTGTGCATTAAAGATAAGCCGCTCAAATTGCCGCGTTCTTTAAATTGCCTACTTCATGGCGTAGGGAAATGTGGGGTTGAGCTCCGTTTTGGGCAGAGTATTTGCAAATATGCATTTGTGTGCCCTATTAAAGTGAACAATAACAGTACCACCGGGAAAAATAGAAAAGAAAACGTAAAAAATATTATCATAAAAAATAATGGTTACGCTATATTGAAATTAATTTATCTATTATACTCTAAGAAAGTCTTCCACTGGCGAAAATTAAATCCACCAGACTACTCCCGATAATCAAATCAGAAATCTATAAATATTTAAGACACATTGATAGTTAAATTATATTTAACTTGCTAATTTACTGTGTAGTAAATATTTATGGATAAACTTTAGGAGTTAAAATAATAGGAAGGGTATTTTAATCTTAAAAATAATTATTTTTCTTCTGAGGCTTTGATATTAACGCTTTATATTCTTCTTTGCAAGCAAACTAAAAGGATATATTTACATGGCTACTGGTAAGTATTATTGTATAAGTAAATAATCAATAATCTCCTGTAGTGAACTTAAAAGCATGATATCTCTGTTATGCTGTCTAAATATATCCTGCTCAAAATCACATATGTGTATTAAGTATGACAGATAAATTGTTCTTTAGTAGTTAAAATAATAATAAATAAATAATGCTGTTTACAGTAAAAGTATTATTTTTAGCATCTCTATAGTTCTTTACTGCTGTAAACTACTAGTAGACATAAGCGACTTTGGAACCAGAACAGATATTATTCAATATTTACGGTGTATTACCTCAAGCTACCTCTCTTAACCCTATAAAATTAGATTACTTAAATAAATTCAAGATCTGAGACCTGGCATTTAAGGTTTATACATTGTAGCGCTAAATTTAACGTTCTAAATAACTTGCTAAAGTATGTTTACTGTAGTTTATTCAACAGCTTTTGAATGTTTCAATTCTGTATCTTAAAAATTGTTTTTCAGTAAATGGGTGAAACAAAAACAACATTCAATTTCTCCACAAACTACAATTAAAATAAGAGATATATACAGCTTATATTTGGTAACATATTTAGATTAGTTATTTACCTTTGTAGTAAAAAAGTAACATAAATTACAATGTATGTCATTTGATAAGAAAGGTGCATATAATTATTTAAAAATCTAAAATATGTTCATTTAGACCGATCACGACTTCTATTAAGAAATACTCAGGAAGTAAACAAAACGTTTTCCCAAAATATCTTATAATATTAAAACATATAAATGAATATGCATAATATTTTCTAAATGCAATATGCATTGTTTTCGAGAGATTGCTAGATTTTTAAAGGAGCTTATCCTTAAATCGCACACTCACTTCAGAATTTCTGGAAAACAAAATCGGCTACTAAATTTCACATAAATATCAAGGATATTTTGTATTTTCACCCCATTCTCTTTTGAAATATTAGTTTATAATTTGAAATTATTGTCAATTACAATCTTTACAGCTTAAGTTAGCTTCTGTAACAGAAAATATGTGAGTAACCTAACCCAGGTAATCTGTTTTTTATAATATAATTCTGTTTTAAATTTGTAGTCCACGATGGTGAAAAATTAATAAATAATATAATATAAGTAAAAGCTAACACATCTTTTGGATTCTATTTTTTATGTTCCTGAAACATGTTCCGCAAACATTTATTTTAAATATAGACAAAAATACTTTTTTTCGTGTTAAATCGCGGTTTCCAGTGATATGATTATCAGGTTGTTGACAACTGATGTATTAGATTAATAATAAGGCATGGCAACACAATCTGAAGAACTAGCTGCAGTAAACAAATTGTTCTTATAACAGCCACCGGGCAATCAAACGTGAGGTAGAATTTCATGGCTGCTCTCAAGAAAAGTGGAAACTGAAAGCAGAATTGAACATATTCTTACGGCTCGCTTGCAGCGACTGTTGGAGGTGAAACAGAAGCTGGTGTGCTAAACTTAGCTCGCCTCAGTCCTCGCAGAAATAGATTGGACTGCTGTTAGTAGAGCGGATATTTTTCCAAGCCTACTTTCTCAAACTAGGATACCGTTTACTTCTAAAGCCCTTGTTTTACCACAAATAAGGGTTAAAAACTAAATGACACAAGAATGACACGAAGAAGTTTATTCCAAAATGCATGAATCTGTCATGCGGAAATGTTATACAGCAATGTGTTCTCTAAGTACTTTACAGATGTCCAAATTTACACAAAACATTAATAGGTATCTCATGATAATAACAATCGTACCAAATTAATAATAAATACAAGAATTTTACTCAAACGTATGTATTTAAACATCTAAATATATTTTCTTCACTGCCATTTGGACGTAACCTCCGAGAAAACGAAAAAGTAATGAAACAACAATAAAAATTGGCTGAAATTCTTTCGTAATTGCTGGAAAAAATAATGCAGCCATGCTTGTTGACAAATTCATTCATATACACCAATTTTGATTAAAACACAAAACAAAATAAAATTTAAATACATAATATCTAATGCATAGAAATATTTATGCTTTTTAATAAAAAAACATAAATTTAAGCAGAAAGGTAGCGAAAATCATTAGTTTGAACAATAATTTATGACGTTTTGTAGATTTTGAGGCTAAAATATCTATTAATAGTTAATACCTGTTACGGATACTTATTAGTGAGATATTTTATTTAGAATGTAATAATGTTCTCTTTGTAGCTGTAAAAATTGATAATTGTATGTGTGATTAACTTATTTTCAGGACAAGATCCGCCTCCTGCAGGAAGACCTGGAATCTGAGCGAAATCTTCGCCAGAGAGTAAGTACTTTACAATACAAATTATTAAATGATTTACTTGATTATTTTGTTTATTCTTTATGAACACATATATGTAGATACGTATAACAGATGGTTCACATAATATTTCAAGCAACAACTTAAGTTTCAGCACTAAACTCTTGTCATAAGTTACAAAAAGACAAAACTTCCAAAACTTATTTTCTGTGAAAACTAATTATTTCACGATTTTAATTTTAATGAATCACCCGGTGGATATATGTGTTTATGAATAGACCTATTTTGTTTTATGTACTTTGTTCTTTTGTTGTATCGAGTCACATGTAATTTTTCTTTATAATAGCAATGACAGCTATCCTGTTAGAAGACGTTGGTAATCAAAAATGTGGGCGTCACATGAATCATACACATGGGCAGTAATTTGTCGAAATGTAGACACCCCAAGTGTTGAAACACTGTGAGTGGGCCAGATATTAAAAGCATTATTGTTCATTTGTTTAGCTACGGACGTATTTGAAATGATTCACTTACCAGAATGAGTATTAGATTAAAATAGACTTTACAGAGATTTTAATGTGACCTCCGCATTACATAGATGATATGACTATTCGTTGTTCATTTGTCACACCAAAGCAACCTCTATACTTAAAAACCAAGCTTGTTTATGTTCTTTTTGTTGTACGAAGGCCAAGTGAAGAAGGATCTAGGAAGCCTGTAAAAGAAATGAGGCTAAAAGAAAATATAACTACAGCTCATGGGCGCTTGGAATGCTTAGACATTGGGTGACTCGCCAAATGTAACAGTACGTGTCAACGCTTTCCATTGGCCCTAATGACTCAAGCGCATTTTTAAAACTCGAATAACGCACTTGCACCACTAGATGGCAATGAACGCACATTGTTTCTAGATTAGTAGGTGCTGCACTTGTAGGCTGCATTCCCATGAGATCGTCACATCAGAACCATCCAAAAACTCTAAATTTACTTGTAGTAATGACTCAATTAGTTTAATTTACCCCTGAAATTACGAGTAACTATTTTTTTCCAGAGTAAGGTACAACGAATTGAAGAGATATATATGGAAAGAAATTTATTTTTAGAAAATGCATTTCCAATGTTTTATATGCTACTAATATATAATTAGTCTTAATATATAATTAATTTTAAATTATAAATATAGCAACAATATGATATAAATATTGAAAGTAACCCTAAAATAGGTGTTATCGTTATTCAGTAAAAATGTTCCCACCTATTCTAATGTAACCTTATAAGCCCTTAGTATCTGTAATACTTAGTGTACAATACGGTTTTTCATAGTAAGCATTAAGATAGTTATAAAACCTTTAGACAGGTAAATCATTCTAAATGTTCGAGTTTGGGACCTCTTCAGTGTGAGGCAGATACATCACAAAGGTGGGCTAGTATTATTAATTAACCTATATATTCAGTAAAGCTAGTGAGAACATCTTGGCACATTCCAAGTACGGATTTTCCTACCAGTTATTGAAATATTTTAATTTTTCACTTTTAAGCTTAGCTATAGGTACATTAATTGTTCATTAACAGCGAATAATCAAATTTTATATTTGCTGTTCATAAGATTTTATCTTAAAACTTATTAGGACGTGAGCACCTGAAGATTAATCTTCGAGATAACGAAAAAAACTTACAGAATTGCCAAAATAAATATGTAAAATCAATATACATCTATTGTTTATTTCAAAATGAGATAGAGTTCTAATTTTAATGGTTTAGTGGCATTTCAAGCCAAAGTTTGCAAAATTCCTTCTTACTGTGAAAGCCTTTTCAACATTTCTTTGGACTCCGTTCAACTTTCTTAATTTCATAGACTTTTTCCTACATAAGAACAATAATACGGCTACATTATAAGAATAAATCCCGTTTCGTTAAATGTATTCATACGACAGAGGTCATTTCTCTATTAGGCACAGAAACAATAGGGAATAACACCTCACTTCTCCACTAGTTTGCTGCCACATATGCAACTTAAAACAGCCCTAACATCCTATGACACTAACCTGTCAATCTCTGTACAGTATAGACTTCGCATCAGATGAATAGCCGGCAAACGAAGAGGAGAGGCAGGGCAAGCACGACACCGTAATACGGCCATACAGCGAAACGAAAGCTTTGTTCGCAAAATATTATGCATGTTTATTTCTAAGGCCACAGTAATGGAGTGAGGGTTTTATACCAAAGGAATTGTAATCTTGTGCATTTTTATGAAAACATATGCCACAATTGATCTTTCTGGATGGTTCAGTTGGTTAGGAGTTGGCCTACTGACGCCAAAAACACGGGTTCAAACCTGCTCTGGGCCGTTAGTCTATAAATGTACTTAAAAGCGTAAGGCCTTTGGGATTTAAAGGAATTCCTGTGGGACGACATTCCGGCACACCGGCGGCGCTGGTATGATCCTGGAAATTGACAGCGTCGTCAATAAACAAAACACTTATCTGTTATGTGCCATAATCTATTGATGCAATATAGAGATGACACCTATATATGTACGTCAATGTTGAGTAATCGCTCAAAATGCCGGCAAATGTTTCTCCAATTAAAGCAGTCCCTAGGATAGTTATCACTGCCGCTGCTGACAGTGAAATAAAAACACTTGTTCATGTCTTTGGGTCCTGGCCACATGGAAACGTGCTCGAAAATTGCGCTCACTGATCTAGTATCGTAGTGAACGGGAACCATTATAGATCTTATGATCAGATGGGAAACAAGCGAAGACCAATCTTTGAACTTCACAGAGAAAACTATGTCATTCACCAGCCAATAATACTATAGTTCTGCAGTTGACGCTGCTGGATTCGTAACTGAAAGCAGAGACACACCCCGTCTTCTTTAGTAACGTTTTACAGAACGTAAACATTAAATAGTTCATTTATCACAACAGTAGCCCTCTGTATTATTAAAGGATTAATAGTTAAATCGAAAAAGCATATGTACAACATGCAAATTGATTTCTTTAATTAAATAAATCTACTTAGGTTACGCAGTTTTTATACTATGCAGATTATAATAATTTCAAATGTTTTGTATAGATTTAGCTTTGCTAACAGTTATTTTGTTTACGTCTAATTTCAATGGCATATTCATATCCTCTTGTTGTGTATCATTTTGCATTTGACAATCAAGAACCACATTGTCCAGTAGCACACTACAAAGCACCTGCTTCATGAAGTTTCGAGCAAACGTCCAATTCTGCTGGATGTTTCCACAAACTCTCCACAATAAAACCTCCAAGCGGGAGAGTACGTAAGTTTCACTCCCTGCCAGTTTGAAGCAGCTGTATATGTGAGAGGCGTTTTGCAGACAAGGAAGGCATTCTATGTCACGTAGATGGGGATAGGCATTAATAAATCTCATGCAATACCTTCCTTTCAGTGATACGATACAAGGAAACTGGAGAAACTGCTTTTAAAACTGTTAGATCTTCATAATCTATTATGTGCGTATCAAAACATTTCTGTAACATTCGTAGGCCCTCAAATATATTTAGTGCTAATAAGAACTAGCATATACTGCACTTACATTGCTGCATTTTGATCGAGGTTGCACTGACTTATGAAATAACCAATGTATATCGTATACAAAGTTTGCGTTTTATAATAACTTTTAATGCACTTTCAATATAAGGTTTCCTACTGAACCAGTTCTTTAAATTTATTAAATGATTGTATCATTCTAATATTCTCACTGATGTAAAAAGCACGTATTTTGATTTTGGTATTATATAAAGGTAATAGTAATTATCTTACTGTTTACAAATAATAGTAAAATACTAAATTAGTTAAATCTTGTATCACGAGAGACCAAATAACTTCGAATTTTTTCACTACACCTGACTGATGATATTCAAATCCTGGCACAGATCCATCAGATCATTATCTTCTCCAAGGAATGTTCTAATTTTACATGGGCCAAAATTCTTTTACATATTTCTTTTAGCTGTTCCGGTTTTAGAATATATTTCTCTCAACATAATCCACTTTCCATAACAAAAAATATTTTGAATTTGTTTCACCGTCGTTCCAAGCATTTCGTCATTTAATATTTCACACTCAAGATGTCGTTTATACTCTTGCCAACTCTTTCTCACCTTGTCCAGTTGTCAGAGCATTAAGTGAATAAATGCATCACACAACTGGCTCTGAAAGCCTTAGGGTGATCTTTACACAAATAAACACTGCCCATTGTTCAAATTCCCTGCAGGGTTCAATATGTTAAGAAGAGGTAACACTCAATAGGTCAATTGACCTATGATAGGTTATCGACTAGTACTGGTCAATAAAGACCAGTTCTAATGTTAATTATATCGTCCAGGAATATTTTTAAATCGATGCTCAAACAACTTTGCATTTTGAATCATACGCTTTTCTTTTGAGTCTATTTTTACTTTCTCTACTAACAGTAAATGCATACTATTCACATGTCAAGATTTTATCGGAAATAATATTTTGAGCCCTTTGAGTCCAAAATATAGTCTTAGAAAAGAGTCCTTGTTTGTGAATAGCATAAATCAAAAGCGAAAAGTTGGTTAAATAGCACATTTTTGTATTTAAATTTAGCATCCTTCAAAGACACAGAACGAAGATTTTCAAATAAATCATTCACTCTTTACATGAACGTTTTAAAAGTTTGATTTTCCAAACATGTTGGCAACAATTTTGAGTAGAACGCAACATGTTTAAGATATGTTCATTAAAATGAAATTTATGTATTAAATTTTCTAGAGCTAATGTCTTCATTGCCAAAGCCTAGCATTTGAAAAAAAATTCTAGATAGCACCTCCGAAGTCTTCCTTCTGAACGATTTGTATAAGAGCTAAACCGAAAGAGATGGACAAGATTTTACTAAACAAAACGTAAAAAAATATATTCCTGCAATAACAAAATTATCTCCTATTGAAACCATTTCTACAAAGGTTTATTTAAATAAACATGAGCTAGATAGAAAAATAAACTTTTGTAAGCAGAGTTTGTAGAGAAGTTATAAAAATAAACCAGCGATTAGAGAAAGTTGTTAAATGTAACGCATCAGATTGCGTTTATGTCTGTTAAAAAGGACGATATCACAATAAATACAGTTGAAGATGCCGGTTGGGATGAGAAAGGTTCCCGTTATTTTTAGGCTGACACAAAAATGCGGGGTATAATTATGTGTTTATGAGAAGCAGAAGAAGTGCAGCTTACACCTGGCAGTTATTTTCCAATCAATCATTCCAGGAACAGGTGCCATCTTTTGGAACTCAGCCAAACGTCTGCACATGGTACAGGTTATCTGCTATGTATCTTGAAGCACTCTCTCTATATTGGATATTTCCTGTATTTACAACCTCAGCACGGTTTCTTAATGCACTTTATTGGACATTTCCGTAAACATTTCAGCAATAAAATCTGAACCTGTTCATCTGCTACAATAGTTTACTCCGAGTGAAAAAATATCACACATTTGCAAGTTATATTTAGCTTCTTCTATTTAAGTTATTTCTCACTAGAAAGCGCTTACTGAGCCTCTATTAATTGATATAGGAGAATCTTTCCACCTTGTAACTCAATGATTCTAAACTAGTACCTTGATTGTAGTAACGTACAATTATTTTGTCACCGAACATACACCGGATTATCATTCGGGGGCACATAATACAACAACCTCCGTATGATCGGCAAAAACTGAAAATATGCTTACTTTTCTGAAGATGAAATTTTATTACCGTATAACAGATAGATGGCTGAACTTGTTGCACTAACGGTGCCAGAATTTACGTGAATATAATTTCTGTTTCTGTGATTGTTCACAAAGTGTTGCACATTCACCAAACTTCAAAAATAATAAGACCTGAAGCTTTCCTGGCGACGAATATGTTCGAGATCTTCTCGGGAAACAAGCCAGGTGAAAAGACGATTAGAAATTGACGTTTCGGGAGCGTACATCTCTCCCATCATCAGGATATTTAAAAAAATGTTATAACCACAAATGTATCACTGGATTATAACACAAATATAAACAAAAACAAAACACTACCAATACTCGCATCACTGAACAAAAGACTGCTTTCAGTAAATTAAATGCCAGGTCAGGAGATACGTGAGTATAGAAAATTAATTGGGTCAAAGAAGCGTAACTACTTGATGATCAAGCTCTATAGATCTGTGCTTCTTAAGCCGACGGATTTTCATTTTAAAACCGGCTTCCAAGAGAAGCTGAAAATAATATCTATATATTAAAGTGAAAATTTTACAGTTAGGAGTATACATTTATTAATTTCTTTACCAGTACCTAGTGAGTAGAGATAGCATTGCATTACACCGTAAATTTTGATACTGAAATTTCACCGAAGATGCAGTATTGAGAAGTCCTCTAAAACAGCTAAAAGCCCTATCTTTTCTCTATTTGTGTTTTTAATAGCATAACTGTAAAACAAAAGTGAGATACATACCAAACCTTTGTATTTAACTTTAGAATTTTCCAAAGATGTTACCCGAAGGTGTTTAGGAAAATACTCCACCATAAATTGCCCTAAAACATTTTGATGCATTTTATTTTATAACCTACGATCCCAAAAATGTTTATTAAAATACCATAGGTGTATATACTTTGAATGTTATACGTTTTATCACACATTTCTATCCCCTCACAGAACATATGTACAACACATATCAGAAATTTTCCTCAGTTTTCCAGCCAGGTTGTCAAAGGTTCAAGTATTGTCGCGAGTTCTTTCCCTGAAAATGTACACGATGTAAGTCACCGAAACTTAGAATTGCAATACTCGACGAACACTGGAAACTCGCGAGGAATTTGAGTTACATATATGTATGTTTATACAAAGTATATCACAGTAAATACATGCGATTGTAGATGTTATGTTTGATATAAGTACATACTAGAGAAAGTAATGCTCTCTGTCATTACAAATAGTTACTATACCCATTCTGTTGCCTATTTACTATTTAGCAGTGATGAACAACACCCAAGGCTCCCAGCACTGCTCTTAAATTTTTCCGACTCTTCGTAAGTCATAAGTGATGTCAAGATTAAAGGTCGTTAAACGTTTCATTTCGGCGTGAAAGTTTGGGTGTCTAGTCAAGCAAATATGTGAGTCAGAACGTCAAATATATTAGCTTTGAAATGTTGCCAGTTTCATTTCTTCACCGCACCATATTTCTGGTTTAAAATATACCAACTGAATCAGTACGACCTTAGCTTTCCTCTGTGTCCTGGGAATAAAAATGTTTGTTACCCTTTATTACCTGGCAACATACGCGATCCTGGTGGCCATAACAGAACATAGTAGATTAATTTTCTTCGTCTCAAATTGTGATGCAATTACTGTTTTATTTAAATATATATATATATATATATATATATATATATATATATATATATATAAGAATCGCAATTACTCACCACGTTAAAACTTTCAAACTGGATTTATTTAATGCAAAACTGGTTTCTCAAAGTTTATGGCAGATTGCCACCATCTCTGTCATTAGTCACTACAAACAGCTACTTTTCGGATCTTTAACTCGGCAATTTAAATATTTGATGCCACTTGCCATTGATATCAGTTAGATATGCCGCTAACACATTTTAGCGAGGCGCGCCCACAAATAACAAACGTGTGATTGGCGTTTATGAATATTGATGGGACTTTAATATTTTTTATTTAAACTAGACAAAATAAGACTTCAAATATTTTATTTGTCATAAGCAATCTAGAGGACATAAAATCAAAGTACCGATATACGACCTAGTAAAAATATAAAATACTACGAAGTTAAACGCTTGTTTGATTTTACGCCACACAAGGCTGAAAGTGAATGTAAGTTATGTAGTACATATGGGCTCAAAGGGATAATTGATGAGTTGGCATTTTATTATGTAAAAGACCACAATCATCGATCAAAATATTTAAGACAATCAGTTTCTAGTGTATATGATAACATTAAAGCATAACTTACTGTTTAATTGCTAAACTAAGTATTCGGTTATCCCTCGGAGCAACAAGAATGAAATAATAATATTGTGACATTTCGGGTATATTTTGTTACTTGGTGAAAAATAGTATGTATTTTTAAGTAATAACCTTCTTTTCAACAGTTGAAGTGCTTAGTCTTTTAACAATGACGGACAAAAATTAAAACACTAAACTTTGCATTTGGAATGATAATCTCCCTATTGTATCCATCACTGATATGCGGACTATTTCACTCGTCTATCTAAATGGAAGAAAATGAACAATCATGTTTGTTGGAAAAGAATATTGTTTCAATCACGTCCTCATTCACTCAAATTTTATCGAGTTTTCTTTACCACCTCCTCTTTTTTTTCTGAAAACATCAGAGTATTACTTTGTACTGAAACTTAATGAACAAACACAAATTGAGAAGCCATATGTCTACTATTTCGTCATCTATATTAAACATAACAAGCAATACCTTCAGATTTTATAACTGTGTATTCAGACCGTGTCTTTAAATAATAAGCAAAAGAAGATGTATGCACATATAATTGTGATTACTGCAGCCTTATGTATTGCATGTCTTCTTGTAGTTTTCCAAGCTAGTTGGCAGCAACAATGTTAAATGATCAAGTTGCCTTGATCAAAGAAAATGAAATACGACCAGCTATTTTCACTTCATTACAAACACCGTTTAAGATTGTATCATGCATTTTGCTTGAATCACTTCATCTTGTTGGTGAAATAATTGTAGTACTAGCTAACACGCTTGATTTCCAAATCATCTAGATAAATCTCTCGTCACTTCGTGACTCACGAATTTATCGGTACTTTTGAAATAATTTGCAGCATTACCTATGAAAAAATCGTATGTTTTGTACTCACATCTCTTTCTCCACTCATTCTTGCGCAACCTATTACTACAAACGCTAATTCTTTTATCTGCTTCATGTTCATTGAGACAGACATTTTCAGAAATATTTTATTACATATCTCATTCTACATACATCCAATACAATTTGGGAATACAGTAGGCTTTGAGTGAGAGTCAAGTCTTTTAAGAGCTGTTTGTTATGTGATGGCTTTGACATTCCATTCTCTTTGTATGGACAGTATATAAAAAGCCCCTCAAAGTTCATATTTTAAAAGGAAAACTTATACAAAGCCTAAAATAACGTTCAGTCATTATTGTACAGTATGTGATGTCAGAGGCAACACTGTAAATGGCAACGTTTTTTTTTGGAGGGGGGGATATAGTTATTCAATTGCATGCAGTTAAATTTAGGTTGCAAATAATTTTGCTTACCACGTGAATAGATTGATTGTTTAATACTCTTCCACACAATCTTTCCTACTACTTTAACAAGTGCAATTTTAATTCTATAAAAGGATGTTCAAAATCCTCCCCGTTTATAATCTGGCAGTTGTTAAGTCGAAGCAAGATTCTTACTGCAGAATTTCAGTAACTTCCGGGGGTAGATCTCTGCATGCTTTACCGATCATTTAAACTCTTCCATATTATCAGGGCTTGCAGCAGATTCTACATTTTAAATATCTCCATAAAAATAATCAAGTGGACAGAGGAAGATCAGTCCCCATAGAAATAAAATCTTCTGTCATGAGAAAAATGAAATTGTTCACTTGGCATTAAAGTGTTTGTCGAAGAAGTTGCACTTGTACAACACCAAATTGTTTCTTTTTTGTACAATATTCCTTTCAGAATATTACATTTTGTGCGTATGAGAACTTTAATATTATTTGCATTATTTCTTGCTTATGGAGTAACAATAATCATATAAAACTAAACTAAAAATTTAATTTTTGTTTCATAGTTATAGTTTGTCAGGATACAAGAGAATTCTTCAAACTTGAAAAGTATCACAAATATGTTGTCTCAGTTGTATTATTGGTATAAAGAAATCAAAATGTCGCCAACCTGTGAATGGGACGATCGACTTTGTTTGATGCCCAGATCGTCCATATCGTTAAGTGGGAAGCAGGAATGTTGAGTCACGCCGCCCACACTGGATGCTGGAGAGCAGCCAGGCCCTGAATAGTCCTCGGGTTACTTTGGAACGTTCTCCTGCCTCGTACTGCCAGAATTTCATATCCGTGGAACGCTCACGGAATTTTCTTTCCATTTCATAGCGACTCTACAAACTAGCTATTGATATAAAAGCGTTTTTAATATCTCTACCAAGCAGAGGAAGTCGCCAGTGTCCCCAAACTGTCTCGTGTTCTCATCAACCTTTGAAGGCGGGACCTGTTTCTTCACATCTCTAGGAAATACCATTCACACCCCACTGAGTTCCTATGGGCAGCCCCTATCGGAGCGCCTGCTACCCCAATGTTTAAGTTCGTACCTTCATAGTCTCCAGTAAACTATCTCTGATGCTACCACAATTATTCCGCGGTATCTGTGTAAGATTAAATGTTATGGGAGGTCGCCAGGTATCCCAGAGGCTCTGTTAATTACCAATATGTCATGCATTCCTTTCACACGAGTCCTTTAATTCGTTGGGGTTGAGGAATTGGTTCGCGGTCTCCTATTTCTTGTCAAAAGAAACCTACCTCTACGTGAGAAACCAACCGCAGACGCACGTTAACCACAAGTGGTCCAACGTTTGGGCTTAGGAACTGAAAGTGCACTCCAGAGATCCCCGCTGCAGAAAGTGCATGTTTAACGACTCTGATAAACCTGATATTTTCAGCATAAATCTTTGCTGCGTTTGCAACTTCTCAGTCGTACAGATAGCAAGACTGTATAGCCGTGTTTGTTAGAAAAGAAACTCCTTATATCATTGGCAAACAGAAGAGCGAAACAGGATACCGGGAGAATCACGGGTTTTACATCCGATGTACCGAACCAATCTAACTGGTTTTGTAAACGTAGAATATCACAAAAATTCAATGTCCATAGCTAGGAAATGAACCATGCAGTTACTCCCGCCAACAGAACTACATGGCAACATGCCGGCAAGACAGTAAATTCTCCAACATTTATTCATGTAAAACACGAAGAGTTTTCAGTTTTATTTTGAGATAAAATACCTTAATGGCGACTTACAATATAATTTATAGTCGCGGCATGGTAGCATAGCGGGCTAAAACAGCGACAAGCTAAGTCAATGATCAAATATCGGCTACGTAATGCGTTTTTCCGCCGGATTCTTACCTTTTCAAATTTAGCCTACATAGGTAAATGTGAAAGAACAATTAATTGACCTAATTCTTTTTAATGGTTTTCTTCTTTATCAAATAAACACGGATTTAATTTTGATAACATTACTTAGAGCTGCACCTATAGAGCAGAACGAGTTAAATAGTACATGTCACAGGAAGGCGACTACATTTTCTTTTAATTTTCTTAAAAAGAGTTTTATACAATCGATCCCTAAAATTAAAAGGGGGAACAGTATTAGAGAAAAGCTGATTTCTCATATTAAAATCCCTATATCCGGTGATTTAGTTTCTATTCTGTATGTAAAACACTGTACAGTTGATTGGACGTGAACGTGTTCGATGCTCCTGGTTTGATATAGTGCTTCTCTTTATTTATTGTTGACAGAATCTCCTTATCTTTTGTTTTTCACGTCATATCTTGGTGAAACAATCTGCTATAGCTTTGAATTCGACTCTAACATACAAGCATTAACCTATGAATAAAGACCTATATGAGTGGCGAAATATGAGACGGGAACATTTATCTGATGGCTGGAAGGCAAGCTCATAATGACGATTTATTCCAACCTCAGGATGAATGCATCTGCTATTTACTTGATTTCAAAAATCGACAATTAACCAATAGACAAGGTCGGGCAGTGAAGGAAGAAAAAGATTAAGTAGAGTGCTTGTACAGGTAAGGAGTGAGGTCTGGCAAAGGTGGTTTACCATCTAAAGCACTAGGCACTTAGGTTTTTGCAGATGAAGTTTCCTTGGACGGAAACCGTGCTCCTAACTAAATTGCAAGAGTGCGTTGGCGATGTGTTGATGTCAAAACGTGTCATTACTGAGACAGTACGAGACGCAGGTGCAGGCTCTCGGAGATGACGCCTAGTGAACAGAAATAGCTGGGTATCTACAAGAACCTCACTGGCCTACTTGCGACAGACATCCTTCCTCAGAGCGATGATCCTCAACATTGATTATTTTGTTTTCTTATGCTTCCGTAAACATCGTGCATTGAAGCCATCCTGTTTTTGGTCCTTCCTGGACTTAATATATCTTCTTCCTTACTCTTTCGAAAAGGGTGTGGCAAAAACAATTTTGGAGATTTTCAGCGCGAATTTTGTCAATAAATCTGTTATAAATATTTAAAGTGTTACATTCACATAGCTTTCTCTACCACTATTCAACAAACTATTCTTATAAAAAGCTTATTCTTATTTTTACTTCATATTAATCAGATAAACATATTTTGTAGACATACTTTCATTGCATCAAGCTTATTCTTATTTTTACTTCATATTAATCAGATAAACATATTTTGTAGACATACTTTCATTGCATCAAGCTTATTCTTATTTTTAATTCATATTAATCAGATAAACATATTTTGTAGACATACTTTCATTGCATCAAGCTTATCCTTATTTTTAATTCATATTAATCAGATAAACATATTTTGTAGACACACTTTCATTGCATCAAGCTTATTCTTATTTTTAATTCATATTAATCAGATAAACATATTTTGTAGACATACTTTCATTGCATCTTTCGTCGTAGTTACAATAGGAATAAGATAATTCAGTAGGCTTAAGCGACAGTCAAATCTCTTAACAGCTGGTTGCTATATGATGGCTTTGAGATTTCCTTCTTTTTGCATGCCCAGGAGAAAAAGAAAAAAAGGAAGAAAGAAAAGAAATGAATAACAACTTCCCATTGGAGAAACCTATAAGTTTTTGAACATTCAAATGCAGATCGAGGAATATCTCGGAAATGGTTAAGTCCATAAAGTCCAATAGGAACTTTAAACCATTTTAGGGTAGGAATGCTTGTGTGGTTGATAATGCTAAGTAACGGAGCCTACAGTTGAAAAATATTGGATGGGAGGCAATTTGGTAGATTTTGGGTATAAATGGTTAATTTGGCTCCACGGTTTTCTCTATACTTTTTGTGAAATAAAAAATTAAATCATGTTCGTTTAATTCTTTTAGGAATAACAAAATCCACCTCCGAAGTGAGTGTGGTTTTAGAAATATTAAGGAGAAGGGAGTAATTTTGGGGCTCTTCAGCTGAATAAGTCAGTTTTTTTAATAATAAAATTATAATGCTGCTATCTTCCTCCTTGTGGGGTTGATAATGCTAAGTAACGGAGCCTACAGTTGAAAAATATTGGATGGGAGGCAATTTGGTAGATTTTCGGTATAAATGGTTAATTTGGCTCCACGAAGTTGAGATGATCAAATTGAAAAAAAAAATTGAATACTAACAATATTGTAGCCCATTTAATTCTTTTAAGTGTAAATACGCAAATATATAAAAAGTTGGATATTATATTTACATCTTTATTCACTGTGGTCTATTTTATATACTGTTTCTACGAAGGTTTATCTTTCATCCAAATTTATCCAAGTTTATTTTTTATGTAAATCTAGATAAACCTCTGTAGAAATAGCTTTATTAAAGTACAACGATAGTCTGATGTCTCTACATCGCAACTGATTAGAGAGAAAGTCTTAAAAAATGAGTAAGTTTAACAAATTCACACCTATAATAATATTGGAAATAGTTACTTGAAATAAGTGGTATGCTTTAAAGATATTTATATTTTAATGAACAGTTTATATCTTATAGTTTAGCTGTTACACCAAATTATATGAAGTTTCTTAGGAAGAAAGACAATTTCACAGGATTATTCCCAGATAATTAAAATATATATTTTGCCATGCGAATGTTTTAAATGTAAGTGATTTTTAACAGATCATTGGAGTCATTTTTTAAAAAATCAATAATTTCCACAGAGAAAATCTATGTAACAATACTTAGAAATGGAGTGACCTTTCTTAAGGAAAAATATATTAGTTTCAAATTGTTGGGAGATACTAAAATTAAAAATTAAGTTTGGTATTTATCCAGCACTTTATTTTTGGTTACCTCGTTCACAGACAAGCACATAGACAAAACATTTTCGTAAAATTGTGGTTTTTTATTTCAGAGAGCCTCAAAAGTGTATTTTTTTTATAAAATCTCAGCACGAATGTTTTAGAGAAGCCTGGTATGTCGTTTCTTTAAGAATCTAGTGGCATTACACGATCGTTGTACCGACCATAGGCCATAAATCTAGGAGCGGCTAGGGTTTGGGGGATTTCTTTTTTGGTGAGCTCGTTTGGGACCCAGGCCAGCTGTTCTACTGTCCTCAGAGTACATTATCTCTAGCGAAATATGACCTCTATAGCTCTGCATTACACCTCATGAAGATCACCTGCCACAGTATCCGTGTTACATCTAGACGACCGTTGCTATTAATGTCGTATGACGGAGTGGTAGGCTGTGCCAACAGTGTGGCCCTCAATGGATCGTGTCCCAGTGGCGCTTGGAACACTTCTGCGATAGGTTGGGGCAAGACTGTAGATATTAACTAAACCTCATTACTGTATGGATTAACATTTTCGTTTTCTCTGATGTGTATAAGGAGGGGAAATAGGTAGTATCCTACACTAAAATTTACGTAGAGGTTTCACCAGAAATATATGCTTTGAGGCACTTCTCAAACCAAAGACGACATTTTTAAAGGGGAAAAAATTGGTCCTTACATTTTACAAGGTTGCAACAAGATTTTCTTGAAAATCGCGCTATTTCAAACTACCCTTAGTACGGAACATGTTTAAAAATTATTTTACCTACAATGTCTAACAATTTTGATCGATTGGACAATTAAATACATTGCTGGCTTCTTGCCATCGTAGCTCAGTAATTAAGAGCAACTGGATGGATATTTGGTTCCTGCGCCGTGGGTTAGTGGGCTAGGGCGTTGCTTCTCGCCCCGAATTGCGCCCGGGATCGATTCCACCTCTGGAGAACGCGGATTTTAAGTTCCGGGTACAAGACTGGTCATCTCCTCCCCGTATCGGTTGGATGCCTTGCGTATGTGGGCGTGAGGACGGCAGTCGGGTTGCCAGGCTCAGGCCCACTTTGAGCTATTACGCCATGAGTTGATTTGATTTGGATGGATATCGGGAGATCCGTAGTTGAGAAAACGGCTATGGCATCCAATTTTTCAGACAGACTCCATCTTTCCAAGCGCATAGCTTGTGTGAAAGAACAGTTATGTTCGATTTTGATTTAGCACCGCATATTTAAAATATTTTAATGAAATGAGGTATATCATAAGTTTTCTGATTATTATTATTATTATTATTATTATTATTATTATTATTATTATTATTATTATTATTATTATTATTATTATTATTATTATTATTATTATCATTATTATCATTATTATCATTATTATCATTATTATCATTATTATCATTATTATCATTATTATCATTATTATCATTATTATCATTATTATCATTATTATCATTATTATCATTATTATCATTATTATCATTATTATCATTATTATCATTATTATCATTATTATCATTATTATCATTATTATCATTATTATCATTATTATCATTATTATCATTATTATCATTATTATCATTATTATCATTATTATCATTATTATCATTATTATCATTATTATCATTATTATCATTATTATCATTATTATCATTATTATCATTATTATCATTATTATCATTATTATCATTATTATCATTATTATCATTATTATCATTATTATCATTATTATCATTATTATCATTATTATCATTATTATCATTATTATCATTATTATCATTATTATCATTATTATCATTATTATCATTATTATCAATTATTATCATTATTATTATCATTATTATTATTATTATTATTATTATTATTATTATTATTATTATTATTATTATTATTATTATTATTATTATTATTATTATTATTATTATTATTATTATTATTATTATTATTATTATTATTATTATTATTATTATTATTATTATTATTATTATTATTATTATTATTATTATTATTATTATTATTATTATTATTATTATTATTATTATTATTATTATTATTATTATTATTATTATTATTATTATTATTATTATTATTATTATTATTATTATTATTATTATTATTATTATTATTATTATTATTATTATTATTATTATTATTATTATTATTATTATTATTATTATTATTATTATTATTATTATTATTATTATTATTATTATTATTATTATTATTATTATTATTATTATTATTATTATTATTATTATTATTATTATTATTATTATTATTATTATTATTATTATTATTATTATTATTATTATTATTATTATTATTATTATTATTATTATTATTATTATTATTATTATTATTATTATTATTATTATTATTATTATTATTATTATTATTATTATTATTATTATTATTATTATTAATCTCTTCTAGTTATAGTAAGTAGAAGTACTATATTGCACGAAAAAATATACATGTGGAGATTGCATTTTGAACGTCCCTGAACCTCGCTAAAATAGAAAAACTTTCGTGTCTATGACCTTGAACACCATAATTTATAAATGAGATGTCAGATAAGTACGAACTTTCGTATTTAAGCTTAGTATTTTCCAAAGATGCGAGACTGGATCTTTTCAAGAAAATTTATCCAACCCAAACTATCCCTTATACGAAATATTTTAAAAACATGTCGATTTTTTTTTTTTTTCAAAATTATCTAACGATATTCGGATTTGAATGCCAAATGAAATGTATATCTTGAATTTTCTGGGAATAGCCTTTGAAGTCGTTTTTACTCTGAACGACTTTTGCATAACTGGTAAACCGCAAAATATAGATAAAATCTTATTTAAAAAACTTAGATCTTGTTAAGTACACAACTCGTGTTTTTTGAGTTAAACATATTTCTTGTTATCGGTTTACATTTTGAAATGCTTATAATTTTCTCAAACAGGAAGTAATTATCTTTTTTTTAAAATTTTTCTTCTGGTGATAAAATTATAATGGAATGTCAAAGCCTTCACAGATCGACCAGCTCCTAAAATATTTGATTATCACTTAAAGCCAGATTACTCTGCAGAAAGATGTTAGGTTCGCATTCGGGAGGTGCGGGCTCACTTCTCATCGGGCCAGCCATTCTGACCATGGCTGTTTTATGGTATCCCCGAATCGATAGGCGAATGGCGAAGTGATTCCCATTCTATTATGAACTTCCTGTCCATATTTTCCCTTCATCTACGTCAGGGTTAGGATCAGGTGATGGCATTTGATGTGCTGTGGCAGGGTGGTGAAATTTTCGCTATGGAAAGATTTCTCCGTAACGCTTGGTGGATTGCTGGGATCCTCTTCCTTCTTGGGACCACCAGGTTGTGGGGTGACTAGAGCAAAGCTAGCTGACATCAGGATTAGTGTCGTGCTGGAACCCCATCCTTGCTATCGCCCATCCTGCGAATCTGATCGTCCTTTGGGTCTCCCCATCCTTCCAGGGGTTACAATGGTAACACAAAAGACTATGTCAAAGAACTAAAGAATAGTATGCCCTTCCATTTATTTTTGAGATACAGCATTTCTAGACATATAAATGATGACTATCGTTGTTGCCAATTGGCCATGATATTTGAGCAGACAAAAGTTAGCCCACGTAAAAATATGGAGCTGTCATTACTTTCGCCAAGAACTGTCAGGAAAGAGGACAGCTGCAAGAAATTCTATAAAGCTACAGACAGATATAAATACACTTTCAAGTAGATTTCTCCAGTTACTGCATTGTTTAAAGGTAGTCATTTTAAGACAGGTTTAAAAGTATTTAAAACGGATCTGTTCTGTTATGCTGGTATAAACGTATGCGAGGTAATCATTTTCTCAGAACCCTTTTTGCACCAAAGAGTAATATCATAATATTTTTGTTTGCACTAAAGAAAACAGCAGAATTGTCCAAAAGAACATTTATCTAGCAATATAGAAGGTGAAGAAGTGTGGTAACTTAGAAATCGTAAATATATATTTATTATTTATATTAATGATTATGTGTATTATATATTTATTATTTCATTTGTTAAATTTTTAGTTAAATAAGCCAGTATGGAAATATACCTGTAAAGTATACAGTGTTGTATTTGGCCTCAGCATTTGGTCTTGCCTGCCTCGATAGCGTAGATGGTAGCTTGTCTGCCTCACGTTCAAGAGGTCCCGAGTTCGAAATGCGAAATGTGTAGTGTTTAACGCCCGCTTTTACTACATACGGCACCGCAGGCGATGACACTGATGATACATGAGATGAAGATGGAGTACCGGTGGAATGAGATGGCGGGGGAAACAGGAGATCCCGGAGAAAACCCGCCCCAGCGCCGTGTTGTTCACCACAAATCTCACTTTGCGGTCGCCTGGGATTGAACGCGCCGCCTTGGTGAGAGCCAAGCGGTCTAACCACTGAGCCGCGGCGCGGCCCCCCGATTCTCGGTCAGGGTGAGTTACCTAGATAAGGTTTTTTCCGGGATTTTCCCTTATCCTGATAGACGAATGTCGGGTAACTCTAAGCTCCATGGACCTCGGTCTCATTTGAGCATCACTTCACCCATTTCATTCATCGTCCGATATGACTTAACGTTGGACGTAAATTACAACAAAAAAGAGTATTTGGTCTTAACTGTGTAGAGTTATGAAAATTTCCTGAGAAGTAATGCAGAACAGTGAAAAATGACACATGAAATATGTTGAAAATATATATTTAAATATAACTATTTCCATACAATGTTACATGGACATGCACAAACTAAGATAATTCCCGAAGTAAACTGACAGAAATACCTATATCAAGATACCCATCTCTATTCTTTGGCTACACCATTCTTTAGTTTTATCTTGAAACTCACAATTTAAATTAATAAGGAACGTCTTGCAGGACTCGAGTAAGATGCTGCCAGTGGATGGGTAATTTATAATTTTAAATTTGCATCCCACCTCAGCGGACGGAAGTGAATAAGCCGCTTACGTGTGCTGAGCCATCCAGTGGAGATTTATGCGCTGTTGAGAGATTGGTGTACCAAACATCGTTTTGTCAGACATCCGGGCTGGTTTCCAGAACTTAAAAGATCATTAACCCTAAAGTGTGGGAAGTCACCAGGATGAGAGATCATTGGACCCAACCAGTAGATTCAAACGTGTGCGATGATCGTCTTTTAATAGAGCAAGTAGTGCGGAAGTGTAACTCTGGAATCAAAGAGAAGGTTTACAAAGTTGTTGAACGAAGTGCAAACATTTTATTGTAGTTTTGAGGAACGCAAAAGTTCACAAGGATGTACTCCCCATTGAATTTATTGCCTTTGTTATCGAAGCCCCTTTACAGTTACCGTTGGAGCCCAAGACTATGGGAAACAAGGTCAGGAACCCAAAAGATGCTGCTTTTCTGCAAATAAGACTGACAGGTGAGCACCTGCCTACCGTGCTAGGGGTCCCGGGTTCGATTCCCGGTGGTGGGGTGGGGATTTTTCTCCGACCAAGATAATTCCCCATCTTCCCCAGAGTCTGGAAGTATGAATGAGAGTGTGAATGTGTGCGTGATGTAATGATAAATAAACCCAAAGATAACGAGTTAACACCTTCAGTATGTTCCAAAGGAGAACGGCCGCCGATATGACCATAGTAGTTAAAGGCGGGGTATAAATGGAACAAGCAAAAAAAAAAAAAAAAAAAAAAAAAAAAAAAAAAAAGACTGACAGGTCGTAACTTTTAAAACTTCAGTGCTTCTTCAGAGCTATGAAGCCGACAATAAGGACGTAACTGATGGAAAACAACCAAATTTAAATGTCCAATTGAAGGGAAGTTAATAGCCATGTGATGCCGAAATGTGCCTATTTGAAATGTACATAAGTTTGGAACCTATTTAAATTCAAGAAGTGAAAGCACTACCACTTGTTTTTATTTATGTGTATAGGAACAAAACGAGGCAGCTCGTCGGGTACTCCATGAGAGTCGCTATAAGCAAAAGCGGAAGTGTTAAGGCAGTTGTGCGGAATAGAAAACTGTAACAGGTTGGAGGATGTTAGTGCACGCATGTGCAAGAAAGTTGGCTATGGAGAAATAAACCGCACTGAAAGACAACGTGGACTTCTGTACCTCTCAGAGAAACACCTAAGCTTACAACAAAAGCCTACCCTTCCAAAAATCCAAATGGACCATGTCATCTCATTATATTTAACACTTCCTAAAGTACCATTAAAAGTAATTATTCTTATATAAAGTTAATTAATCTGGCATTTCCAGTTCCCACTGCCGCTTCACTAAAACGAACTAGTTCGATTTTCCTTATCTCTTCACTTTTACCCTGTCGTAAAGCGTCTTCTTCGAATGATTGACTCCCCAGGGAGGTGAAAACAATCTTCCGCTGTATGACATAGCTGTCGTCACCGACGCACTCGTAGAAACCACCCTTGATGTTGATCAAAAAACGCATTCACTCACTTGCGAACATGATAGTCTCAGGCAACATTGACGGGCCAACTGTCACTTGCCATTTTGAGACTAAGGGCATAAATCCCGGTCCCGCGTGCTGCGAGCATCTGGTAGTCATCATGCATTTTCGGCTTCTGCTGTAAATTACACTCACACACCCAGTGAGAGAGTAGACCTTGGGAGTATTTACACTTGTTCGTACTATAGTATGGTTGCATATTCACTGCACGAGCCTGTGTATATGTTAAAAAGAATTTTCACGAGGAAGAATTCGTTCGGAAAAACTATACGAAAATTTACGCTTAAATTTCCTAACAGACCATTTTTGTATGTGGAATACAATATTACATCTCATGGATAGGTTTAACGAAACAGTTTCTGTGAATAACACGTTCTTACGGAGGAAAATCTTGATAAAATCGGTGCCACCTTGGGAGTAGTCCTAGAAAACCTTTGAGGCGTTTAGGGCAACAGACAAATTTCGAGAGCATCAACTCAAAGAACAACAAAATTACTTACATTACAACAACCGAGTAACAAAATTACTCAAGCTTTACTTACAGTATTTCACCAATTACAAGGTGCAGATTATTATTCCGTAATTGGATATTTTAAAAAGTAAAGAGTGGGGACATTCATCCCAGGAAAATGTTATTTTCCGATAAGGTATGGTTTCATCTACACGGTCATGTAGCGTCACGTAATAACAGATATTGGTCATAAAATAAACCAAATATTTTTACGAGTTCCACTGTAACCACAAAAAGTACGTGAAAAATGCATATTTGTTTTAATAACCTGTGTTCAATTTCCACCGCGCGCCCGCGGCACGGAAGCCGCTATAGCAATTCCACAGACCGGCGGCCTGCAGCATCCCGTCAACGTTAACTGAGACTCACTGTACAACTTCTGGAATTTTCCACAAAACATTCTAGATTCTATCTTTGGATGACACTTTTGGTGTTTACGCTCGGTGAGAGCTGGTTATCTTCTCCCGGACAGTTGGTCGGTTGGTAATTATTCGGCACATTCATCGACAGAGTTTCAATGCAATAAACTAGAAGATACTTATTGGATCCATGAGAATAAAATAATTAGGAAAGATTAAAATGAAAACTGTGCCTTTTGTACTAAATAATCCCACATGATACTTTAAAATAAACCATTTTCTATTGATTGTACAAGGCTAAGAATACCCACCGATTGTTACCACTGACATATTTTGCAGAATTCCGGCACAAATACCCAGTGTACGATATATTTTTAAAATTGAGTTTTATTAGTACAATATATAATTACACCATAGTTGAAAGGCGAAACAGTCCTTTATTTGATAAGAGAAAATTTCCAACCAAAACATATTCTTTCACGTTTTGCTTACATTTAGATATTCAACCCCCAAAATTGTGGATATACATATTTCAGGTACAGCTTTAAGTTTCTTTAAACTCGAAGAAAGAATTTGAAGACTCCCCAACAAATGAAATCGCATTACAGTCGCATACATGTAGACAAAAGCTGTATCGCTGCTCAATGACCAATCATTCTGAAGCTCGACGTATACCGCGTTCTTTGAAGGACTACGGCGGACTTCTCTTTCCATGCATTGCTTCTTCTTTGATCCTTGGTCAGACGATTACAACTCACCACTGCAGGTACTATCAACTTGTCCTTTCAGATCAATCCCAGTGGTAGTAGTTTGAAATAACCTTCAACACAAGTCTACCCTAAAGTTTTATATCCTTTATCAAGAATGATACTGGTCAATCAAAGTCAAATCTGTGTAGGAAAACTACTTGTTCCGGTATTTAAGTCACCATCCTGTGACTTGCAGGAGTGGACGGATTGCTTCGGAACATTGAACTTGGCTGAAGAAATATTTTGGCAAGTGCAAGGTCCATTTACTACTGGATGACTGGGGAAGTGGGAGGCTATTCCCTGGACCTGAAAAGGCAACTGCCAATTAACGTAGGAGCCAATGTTTTCCGGATCATTTGTGGAGCCATTAGCTCCTGTCTTTCAAATCTCCGTCAGTTAGGATAGGACTCTGAAGGTCTACAATAACATAATGATGACCTAGTAGCTTCATTAAAGCGAAATAAACGTGTCCAACCTCTAGGTTCCTGAAACACCCACTTATAAAAGGCTACAAAAATTTCCTCAAACACCAGAGCTTCCGCGATACTCAGAAGTTCACCATTTCCTTCTATGCCTCATCCTCTTTGATGTTCTGTAACGTTCGAACCTTTTGTTTTCATTTCATGGCTTTGTGGACTGTGTTAATGGTTCTATTTAATGCCTTTTCATCGTAACAAGAATGTCTTAGCCTGAAATTTTCTTCGCAATTTTCACTAACAAACTCACTTCACTTCTACCTAATCTATTTACTTGCTTTATTCCCACACCATGTATCTATCAACAGTTTTATTTCTATAAGCAGAAAGAATATGTTAATGAAACTTTAAATGTTTTGTTCAAAAGTACTTTATTTTTTCATTCGTTGTATATCATGTAAACCGACAATCCACTGTTCTTAGAGCATTTGTAACTTGTTTTGCCTATGTAACAACAATGTGTTTCTGTTAACGTTTTCAAAATTTTAAAACAAGCTCTATTCACATTTTAAGTGTCTTCTCTAATAATTTCTTTTAGAAAAACACATTTATCGTAGTCATATTATACTAATGAACTAAGCACAAAAATCATAATTTTGAAAAATAAATAAAAGTACTACAATATCTATATTTTATTATTTATTTATTTATTTATTTATTTAATTTACGTCCTCCAACGTTAAGTCATATCGGACGATGAGTGGAATGGGTGAAATGATGCTCAAATGAGTCAAGGGTCCATAGAGCTTAGAGTTACCCGACATTCATATTTCAGAAAAAAAAAAAACCGGAAAAAATCTTATGCAGGCAACTCACCCTGACCGAGATTCGAACTCGGGACCTCTTAAACGTGAGGCAGACATGCTGCCATCTACGCTACCGAGGCGGGCACAATATCTATATACTAATATATAAAACTAACATATAGATTTTGCGGTTTCAGAAAACTTTCTAAAACTTTAATTTTTTTTCTTTTCTAAAAATCATCCTCAGTGGGTGTATCAATTATATCAGGTCTAGAGAAATTTTTAAGTGTAGCATAATCCATATGATAGTTCATTTCCTCCGAGTTTCTGCTGAAATATTCAGCAACATTTTTATAAACTACACCATTTTCAATACGAAAAATTGCAAGAAATATCAAATTAAATAAAAGACAGAAGTAAAATGCAGATCATTACACTATGTGCTAATAGACATTTAAATGACCACGTGTTAAAACTTACAAATGCTCTAAGTTCAAAAGCCATAGTATGTAATTGTTTCAAATATTTTGGACGTGAAACTATTTTTATATTTTTAAACTGATCAAAATTCAACGGTGAAATCCTTTAAAAAGTGATATGGCATAATTTGAATTTGATTCTAAGTAAGTATGACTTCATAAATATATATGCCAATTTACGGCCTCATGTACATCGGTTAAATGCTGTAGAAGAGCAATAATTTATAAACAGCCTTACAGAAATATAGTTTATCGTAAAATTTTGTACAAATTAACATTATATATCTAATTTTCACTTCATTTCACATTGCAACACTAGAAGTGGTCTGTAGGTTTCTGTGCTCCCGCATGTGGAGTTAATAAATTTGACCCTTCCAGTTCGATGTTAGACAAGAAACGTTTTAACAGAAAATAAACTAGATGCAGCTGGTTTCAGTTTAGAACGATAACCTTGAAAATGTCTAAACAAACTAGCTACAAATTAACCTAAACACAGACAATATTGTGTTTCAGGAAAACCTGTGCTATGCACTATGACCTGAAAATGGGAGTATGATGTGTAATAAGTGCTAGAAGTGCTTTCTCTATAATTAAGTATATTACTTCATTAGAGTATTGGAACGAGGACTCTGTAAAAAAGAAAATTCGTACAAGAAACACTCGAATGTTGAGAACCGCAGGAAAACGTTTTAAGAATAAGAGTTATTCACAATAAATACAGCGTCAAATTTCCGAGTAAAACATTGTATCTTGGAGACTTAAGAGGAGAATTTTGATAAGGTAAAGAAGTAAAATACAATATTCTACGAAAAATAAAAACATTTTATTAAAATTTCATGACTATGTTGTAACATGTTTCATTATCAGCGTCACAAAAACTCCTATTAAGAGACACATAGGATTATTTACCTAACCGATTAAGGACGTTAAAGTTACAGAAAAAATAAAGAAAATGTAGAAAACATAAATAAAATGCAATGAATTTAAAATAAGGGTTTAATAAATCATTTAAATATGGAGAATATAAATTATATAATAATAAAGCGGAGTGATGGGTAGACTCTTTTGAATTGATTGAATAATAAGCAACAAAATACAAACCAGAAGGAAATAGAAACTTAAAAGATAAAGGGTCAGTTTTTGTTAAAGACGGTGTAGTTTGACAGAACAAGTTACGCCTGCGAAATAATGGTGGACACTCCCGCAAAGCATAACTGCAGAGGTAGTTGCCGCTCCCTCTAGGCGAACGCACGTTTTAATGAAAAGGAATTCAAGCCATTTACGGCAGCATTGTTTCAATCCACGGTTTAGAAAAACCTGTGTGTTGGGGACCATGTCACGTGAAATAATTATATATACACGATGTGCATTCACATGCCTTTTTCTTCTCATTCTTCTACAAGATGTTCTTAATTTCATACTCCTTGCATGACAGCGAGGGGAAAATAAAGAAGGCAAGAGCGACTTTTCACTTGAAACAAATATATGCTATATTCGCATTATTTTTATCTAGTCATTCTATACCATTCTTTTAAATTTTTTATCCTAATTTAATTTAACGATATCTACAATTTCGTAATAGCAAAAGTTGTCTTTACCTGCAGGTTTAAAATTATTAAAAAAGTAATTCAGAATGAAGACTTCAGAAGTTATCCCCAGAAATTTCATGAAACTATATATATAGTAACTCAAGCATTTTAAATATGTTATTTAAATCAAAATCGTTCGGAATTTCTGAAATTAAGGAAGAATAAAAGTGTTCAATTAGAGAGTACGAATTTTCTTGAAAACCTTTACGATTTTTAATTCGAGAGCCTTGAGATTACATTGGTATCGAATATATGGGTGTAATGCAATTATCTCTAGAAGTAGGTAAGTAGTAAAAAAGCTAAAATTATTAGTATATAATAAAATAGTGCCCATATTCTACTAAAGAGGGTGAATATTTTAAGACATTTCCTGAACAGACAGGGAGGAAACATGTATACAAGTTTCAATCATTTCTATGATATTTAGGTTTTGTTAGAATTGTAAGTAGAAGGCCCAGGTTTGATACTTTCCAAAATTTTTCTCCATTTGGAAAAGGCAAATACCAACAGTAGAATTAGAGCCCTTTAGATCCATTATCGTTAACTTTATATGCAGAAGAATTACTAAAATAAACCACTGCATAAAAATTAATACTTTGGATTTCAGCTATTTTTCAAAGAAGAGGTTTAGATGCTGGGATTTGTTACCTCAGTATGTTACGTCACCTGAAGTAATTTAGGAACAAGGTTGTGCAAACGTAATTAGTAGGATGGCCAGGTCTAGACGGCGCCGCTACATCTCAATAAGCTAGCTCGACCTTCAAAAGTGTCACAGCATTCCTTCCTTCGACCTTCAGCAACGGTGGTACCAACCTTTCTTACCACTTTATTGCTCTCTATTCATAGAATTATATACATCGATATCTTAATTGAAAAAAATGATATTAATGTATTCTGTTAACATTGTAGGAATTTTATGGATATTTATCACAGGATTATCTAATGAAAATCTGATGGCTTATATTCAGTTAGCCACTAACGTTCATTTTGTATATTTTCTGCAAACAATTCTTACGAAAGCTTACTCTCAATATAATTTATGTAAAATATGGCTAAAAATATCAAACCTTCATGTGATAGCGTGGAATTCCACAGTTTTCGCGAGAAACAAAAAATGACACAAACTAGTGAACTCAAACCAATAATGGCAAATATCTTAAATAGGATTAGTGACACAAAAAAGGTTGTATTGTTTGTCTGTAAGTTTTAGTACATCTGTTAAGATTATATAAACTTACACCAAGTTCATTTCGATTGAAGAGGACTCCTAGTCAATATATACTTCAAAAAGCTATGCAGTATGAAAGCGATTAGGAAACGGGGATAGAAGACTCCCGAGCGGGATGGCGCAGATGTTTTCGTCAGCGGCTCTCATTCCAGAGGTCCAGGTTCAATTTCTGTGGCCAGCCTACCTGACCCATGGGTTTTTACAGGGTTTTCCCGGGTCGCCAGGCGAATGCTGGGTAGGTTAATTACATCCTCCGAATTTCCTGTCCCTCCATTTCATCTCCATTATCATTTCACATCATCTCTCATCTGGTGATCTCTTTCCGGCTATAAGTGTCTCAGCGGGAGTCTTGGTGTTGTATAGCAGGATGATGTAATCTGAGTAAAACAGCTTCTCCTCCGGTAGGGGGGTCCGGCTTAATGGGCCTTTGGTGTGATGCTGGTTGTACTAACATACTGGAGATTTTCCAACTGTAAAGTGTAGGGAGCCTGGCCTCTGCATTGTCTTAGCTCCTTGGGTCAGCCGCCCTCTGTCTGCTCTCACCTCATCCTTACTCTCTGGGATGCTCCACTTAGAACCTATGTATAATAGATAGAGTGATCACAGTGCGAATAATTCCCTCTTACTATGCTATCTATTCTATAATATGCTATCCCTTGCACCACAGCAGATGTATTTTACAAACACTGCAATATACACATCGTAATGTGGATGAAACAAGGTTAAAACAATTGTTTAAACATTAATTTATAAATTTATGTGCATTAATAAAATGTAGAGTATCGGAATTCTCTCTCTTTTAAACAGCTTAAAAGTATAGTTACATTCACGTTACATTCTCAACCCGCTGATTTTATTCATCTGAAACTTTTACAAACTCTCTTGCAAATGCTTATTTCTATGTTTAAATCATGTTAACAGAGATAAATCATTTTATTTTTGTAATTTACGTCCTTTAACTTTTTAAGTCATATCGGAAGATGAAAGGAATGGGTAAAATGATGTTCAAATGAGCCCATAGTGCTTAGAGTTACCCCACATCCATCTTTTAGGATAAGGGAAAACGCCGGAAAGAACCTTATCCAATTAGCTCACCCTGACCGATATTCGAACTCGGGACCTCTTGAACGTGAAGTATACATGCTACCATCTACGCTACCGAGGCGGGCAGATAAATCATTGCAGAAATACTTTCATGAGACATTTTATTGTAAGTACAAGGTAATAGAGGAAACTGAAAAAATAGATGTTTAAAAGGGATCTTGAAATCCCACTGTCTTTCCATGACATCGCGAGTAACAATTCAAATATTGCAAAGTATTGTAAACCTGAAAGCGATACTTAAGGATATCTCGGGAATGGCTAGTGCTGTAAAAATTATTTGAAATTATTTATTTAAAAGATTCGAATTTTTATTACTTTTCAACTATATCTTAATATTTACCAGTTAGAGAAAGTAATACACACTTTCTTTGAAAACAAAAGAATGGCAATGCCTTAAATATATGGAATTTTAACAATAAAAATCCTGGGAGCCAGTTTGCATTTTTGGAGAATATTTAACTTTAAATACGAAATTAGGTATTACAATAAAATATAATAATTTGTTACAAACTTCACTTATCTCTTAAGAAATTATAAATTCCTCGCAGTACTCAGGAGTAGTTTCGCAAATATATTATTTGCATCTTCAGCGAAGATGTTTGTTTCTGTTGTTATCATTACAGCCGCTAGGTGGCGGATTATTTTTGTATTACCAACCTCTGAAAGTAAAACAAATTTATTGACAGAATCGTTTGGCAGTATTTTAAAATGTTTAACATAAATATTTTCTCCCAAACCATTAAATATATCGGACCATGTAATTCCTTCAGTAATTTAATCTTGGCTGGTCTCGTAGCTCAGTCAGTAGAGCAACTGCCTGCCGTGCTAGGGGTCCCAATTTCGATTACCGGCGGTGGGGGTGGGATTTTTCTCCGACCAAGGTAATTCCTCATCCTCCCCAGAGTCTGGAAGTATGAATAATAATGCGAATGTGTGCGTGATCTAATGATTAAACCCCAACGAATACGAGTTAATACCTTCGATATGTTCCAAAGGAGAACGGCCGCCGATATAACAATTGTAGTTAAAGATGGAACAAATAAAAAAATTAATCTCTGGATTTATTTTATGGTCAAATGATCAAAAATGATCTGCCACCTCGCTCATTTATCAATATGTTTATACCTGATATTTCTGCAATGTTCCTGCATTTTGGTTTCCAAATTAGTTTGGCCCTTCCAATATAAACCTGGTCGCAATCTAAACACTTAAACTGATAAATGCCAAATTGTTTTACTATCGAACATTTTATCTATTTTTAGGAAAATGTATTATATAGTATATATTTTGAGGGACTAAAATATACCAAATTATTTTTAAAATATTTGAAACTTTTTACTAGCCCAGGTATGGTAAGTAAATGCATGGAAAGGAGAAGTAAAACATTACACAGTATATTTTTAGAATTAATGGAAAATCTATTTAGAAAATGTTAAAGTAAAGGAAGAGTAACTAACTTTACATTTCATTGTTTTGCAGATTGAGAGGGAGAAGGCAGACCTTAGTGTTCAAGTGATCCAACTCACTGAACGATTGGAGGAAGCTGAGGGTGGTGCTGAAAGTCAGGTACGTCGTGTTTGTTTTGATATTGGTACAAAACTGACATCTGAGTTGTAAATGTCGGACACCTCAGTCTCCTGTCAGCTTTACAGTGAGTCCCTTTGAGAGTTATGATCAATCATCCCAGCAGTGTCGGTCTGGGCGCTAAGTATAGGTCTGGTGCGAAGTTATGTTAATAACACAGTGGGATCGAGAAAAGATCTTGTTATTCATAAATAAGGAAAATATGTTAATAAACTTTTATAATAGATTTCGTATTTCACCCTAACGGGGTGATGTGCTGAATGGTGAGCGACATAAATATTCTGTGAATTCTTTCTTTAATTACACAAATCCTTTTGTATTGCTTCATCTTTTAACTTCTCTGTTACCTTAGTCGTATTTCTCTTCTTAATTTGTTGCCACGGGCCTCTTGTTATGTATTTCAAGCAGCCCTTAGATCTATTCTATTCTTTGGCCCTAGCAATGTATAAGTTTTGATTGTTTCTGACTCCATGCCGCGTTTTGCAGGAACCACTCCATGTTTTGCAGATAAAGCTAGAAGAAACAATTAAGAGCGTATGTAAAATATAGATCCTACTTAACAAATTCGTCTACAGAGAGCTTATCAGCAACTCTGCATCTAAAAACCCTGAAAAAAAAGTATGATGTCATTGTCCAGAGTTCTGTCTGCCAGGAGCGAAATAATTTCAGGACTGGCATTCATTTGGCAGGCGATGATCTACGAAGTGCGTTCAAGTTATAACACCTATTTGTGAAACTGGTGTCACTTCTCAACGTAATCTCCCTCCAGCCGTACACATTTTTCACAACGTCAACACCATGATTCCATAGCTGCGAGTGCTTATTTAGGAGTGTGTTTTGACCACTGGAAAATCTCTGAGGCAATAGCGGCACGACTAGTGAATCCGCGACCACGGAGAGTGTCTTTCATCTTAGGAAACAGCCAAAAGTATCTAGGAGCCAGGTCAGGTGAGTAGGGAGCATGAGCAAACACTTCAAAGTTGTTGTCACGAAGAAACTCCTGCATCCACCTGGAAGACACTTTTCGCATTTTCAGATCTTCATGCAGGATTGTTTGCACAGATCCTACGGAAATGCCAATTTTGGAGGCGATGTCTGCAACGCTCAATCGGCGATCCTCCAAAACAACGTTCTTCACTCGCTGGATCATGACGTCAGATAGGCTGGTGCGAGGCCGTGACTGTTTTGGTTTGTTGTTACACGATGTTCTGCCTTTATTGAACTGTTGTACCCAGAAACACACATTAGACACATCCATGATACTATCACCACATGCCTCACTCAACTTGCGATGAATTTCAATAGGTGTCATACCACGAAAATGGAGAAAACGAATGATTACACGCTGTTCTTGCAATGAAAACGTCACCATTTTAAGTATCAAAACAGTCCTAATTATCGTCGCTGCCACTAGAGTTCTATGCACTGTACAGTGCTTTCATCTCTGCCACGCATTCACAATGAATCCACGTGTTATAAAACAAATCTTGTGTCCCAGTCCTGAAAAAAATAGGAGGTGTTATTACTTGATCACATCTCGTATGTATGTGATGGCAGTCTGCTGGACCACGTACTCCTCAGGAAGTCGTATGGAAAGTCTGGTGCGTCGTTTCTGAGGTGTCTAAAATTTGGGATGTTTTGCGGTCCCCCATGTCCTCGTTGTTGCTTGGAGGTGGACGCCTGCGTACAACTCCGCCTTCAGTTTGTGTATGGATCTCCGACTGGTGGATTGTGTCTTCAGCATATCGCTGATGCAGTTGAGGCATTACATGATTGAATTTTGTCCTCTCAGTCGTAATACCAGTTACTTCGTGCTGCCCTTCTGTTTGCGCTGGCCTTTTGGTCCAGATATTATGTACCTGTCATTTCTTCATGAGCACTAAGACCATTTCTGGTTCACCAAATATGGGCTACATAAGGTTCTAATATGTAGTTATATTACACCAATATTAAATAAATATGTTTAATGTGTGTATAGTGATGTCTATTACAGAAAAAATGAAGAACAGAAAAACAACGTTACTAAGGTAACAGAGATAAGTTAGGAATATTAGAGGTACCTTCCTATACCTGTGGGCATAATCCAACTTTCTTGAACTGGTTGGTACTTTGACGTAACAGTTCTTCCAATAAACAGACTAGGGTGGTGTTTTATATGACGCAGGGGGATTTTAAATGATAACCAAGAAGATCTTTTCTCACAAATCATAAAATTTACACTTAAGGATACTTTTTCCAATTATTTTTAATGGATGAGAATTAACCTTTTTGCCATATATACAGTAAGCCACTGATAAAATAAACTTCCCACTAGTTTATGATACTTCAATTCATTAACTTGAAATTAACTTGTCTGGTTAAAATTTGAGAGAAACATATAATTTTATTCTCCTTAAAAATAAAAACTATTTTCGCATACAAGAAAGTTTCCACAGATTTATTATTTGTTCTTTTTATATGAAAATGCATATTCTCAATGATCTTACAATTTTATTTTAAATAAAACATGCTTCAAATCTATCTATACCAAGACTGAAAAATTAAATATTAATATTCTGAAAAATAATTAAATAAAGTTTTTCTTATAACGCAGTATAACTGTGTTATGTTCTCAAAATGTCATGTGTTTAGTTTAACAAAAGAGTGGTTCCTTTTATTACGCGAATACCCATAGACCTCCCTAATTTGAATATTTGCATTGCAGTTTGAGATCAATAGGAAGCGTGATGCCGAACTCGCTAAGCTCAGGAAGCTGCTGGAGGATGTGCACCTGGAGTCAGAAGAGACGGCTAACATGCTCCGCAGAAAACATCAGGAGATCGTTGTGGACTTCCAAGATCAAATTGACCAGCTGTCCAAGTCAAAGGCCAAGTGAGTTACTCTTTTACACTCACATGTACAAACTATTCTTACCAACTCTTATTTCTCTATCTGAATCACGTTAACTGAGATAAAAATTTGCAGAAATCATATCATTGCTAATTTTCTTGTAGAAACAAGGAGAAAATGGGATTGCAGTACGCTTTGAATAATAGTCAAATCTTTTAAAACGCGTTACTATGCTATGTCTTTGAAATTATGTTCTCTTAGCATGGCCAAGGGATACAAAAAATGAACAAAGACTTCCCATTAGAGAAAAGTGTAGGTATTGAAAAATTCAGACAGATAACTAGAAATAGCTCTGAAATCAACACAAAAATAATGTATGACATATATTGTGTGTTTTGTTGAGGCCTACATTTATATTGTATATTTCTTATAATTTCCGAGTTATGCAGAGGTCATCCAAAAAGTCATTTGTCATAAAATATCTTAAACATATATTTTAATCAAAGTTGTTAGAACCATTTTAATAAAATAAAAATGTTGGAAAAATATTCCATGTAAAGGTAGGAGAATTTTCTTGAAAATATTTCTTGAAAAATGCTGAAATTAAACTCACAGACGTTTTTCTAAAAATGGTGGACCATAAGAATGAGTTTAAAAGCTGAATTAAGCTACCTACGAAAAATTATAAGCAAGAGGGGGTTCGATAAAATAAATGCAATACCAGAACAATTTTTATTGCTGTATTTTTATATAATCACTAAAGTGATTTACTTGTTTCATCTATTACATATTATGCAAATTAAATTACCCTTTTAGTTTGAATTCGGAGATCAAGAAATCTCACCCCTTTTACATTTTGTCGCGTCTATAATAAACAGGAAAATGCATAGGAATAGGCTTCATTGATCCCTAGTCGAACTGAAGCACAGATTACAGGAATAAAACATATAAGAGAAAAAGCCAGTAGTTATTAATTTTTTTGCATTATGCTTTAAACTTCTATTAATTAAACCAAACAATGTATTTCTCTTATTTTTTATATTTTAAATTTTGAGTTAAAGCTGTTGCTTGGATTGCCGCTCTAGAATCTGATAAAATAACAATGTTTTAATTTTTTGTAGCCAAATAAACAGAGATTTTAGAGAAGTGTACATTGCATCAATTTCGCCATCAAAATTTGCAGTGCCCCCCCCTACATTTTTGCAAAAGGAGAAAAACTGACATATGGCACCTGTTCTAGCTCCATCACTCTAAGCTAGTAACTATCTTTTTATTAAGCACATCATTTTTTATGATATGGCGATTGCTGCATCCTTTCTCAAACTTTTAAGCATAAAGGAAAGCTCTTGCCGTTAGCCATTGGATCCCTCGGACCTAGTCGGGAGGTTCAATTTCTTAACCACCGGCTTTTTCCCATATTTGCCAAATGTGAGTCAATTATTGTTCCGTGGCAGGTACAGAACATTTTAAAGCATATATAGAGAGTAAAAGGGATGAGATAAGAATGATGATAAGGAAAGATGAAAGTAAAATACAAAATTTAAGTGAGAATATAGTCTTCCAGTGGATTTTTTTTTTAAATTTACGTCCTCCAACGCTAAGTCATATCGGACGATGAATGGAATGGTTGAAATGATGCTCAAATGAGTTCAGTGTCCATGGAGCTTAGAGTTACCCGACATTCGTCTTTAAGGATAAGGGAAACCCCCGGGAAAAAAAACCTTATCCAGATAACTCACCCTGACAGAGATTCGAACTCGGGACCGCTTGAACGTGAGGCAGACGCTACCATCTACGCTACCGAGGCGGGCTTCCAGTGGATTCCTGCACACTGTGGATTGAGTAACGCTCAGAAGGCAGACATCCTAACAAAATTCAAAATAAGATACAACCAAAAATCCCATTGGAGTCAGTTGAATGTATCGCCCAGAGAAAATGAATTATGATTATAAAAGTAAATTAACAACAAATATATAAATTCCAAATGAGAAAAATTATAAAAAAATTAAAGATAATTCCTGAACTGCCTTGAGAAACAGCCGTTGCCATGTTCAGATTTACCACTAGATATGACTGTCTCAGCAAACACCTACATAAAATTGGATTGTTATCATCTCCAAATTCTCTTACGCAACAAGGAAGACAAAATGAATATGGAACACCTATCTATCTGTGAACAACTTAAAACTATCCTGACTTGACCTCAAAATATTGGGAGGCAAGAAGGACAATGACTTTGTTGCACACATACTTCCATTAATTTAGATATTCTTTGGTAAGACAATGAAACTGCACATTTGCTCTCGCATGTAATTGAGTATATAACTAGAGCTGTTCGAAGTGATTCGATATGAGATATGTCGGAGATAAAGAAGATGATGCTAGACGATGGGGTGATGAGGCAAGGGTTTTCTGTGAGCGACTGTACAGTACCTGTATCCGAGCCAGCGATCCCGCGCTCTCTATTTTTGAATCCAGTACAGCGGCCCATATTTGTTCACGCGGATCAGATCTCGCTACTCACAAAATTGTTTCTATAATTTTTAATGATAATTTCTTTTATGGTGTCACAACTTCAGGTGAATTAAAGAGCATTCGAAGTAAGGCAACCTTCAAGACAACATTCCACTTGCAGCAGTACCTATTGTAAATTAGTACATCTCGGCATTTAAGTACAGTTATCGCCACGACAAGATAAACAATGTTTTAAATAATCTTATAATCGTATATTTTCTACCAAAGGAATGGTTCAATAAAAATTTTATTTTAAAAACTATCAATATAAATAGAAACACCATTTCTATAAATTAGTACTAAAAACTGTGATATGACAATATGCACATGATACCTGTTTAAGTTTACCATTAGGGGCGTAATTTTAAATTGACGAAGTTTAAATAAAATTTTCAGCAGTAATTTCTCTATTTCCAAAGTATAGTGGTTGGAACGATACTGGCCAGTAACTTTCCATGCATGTTGGTCTGGATAGCTATCTTGGTTAGACCTTGGCCTACTAACACCCAAGGCCGCGAGTTCAATCCCAATGGAGTTGGAAAGCTACATCAGTAAATTTACTGGCATGTAAAAGAACTGAGAAACGAAATTCCGGCACACTGGTGGCGGCGATATGATCCTGGCAATTGATAGCATCGTTCGAAAACAAAACATTTATTTTTATTTTACTTCCCTAATGCATAAAAGCGACAGAAGTTCCCCCCCCCCCCAAAACAGTAAATAAAACCATGTATTCATTTCATGTCCATTTAGCAAAATGAACCTTTAAAGTGTCACACAAACACTTGTTCCATTACTTTAAGATACAATTCTAAACTATTGTCAGTAAGTAATATTTTACCTGAAGGATTTTATGACATTATGAATGAAATTAATATTAAACTAAGTAGATTTTGCAATATATTTGAGACAAAATAATAATACTAATTAATAATAATATGAAGTACTGTTGTTTAAAGTACACACTGCTATATTGTACGAAGCTATGGCAGTAGCAGCACTAATGCAAGCGTGTGAAACCTGAACAATCAACAGATCAAATACAATTCCGATGTATCTGCAGTCAAATAACTTTGTCTGCTCCATATCTATAAACTATTCTTTGATTATATCTCAAAGACCTTTATATTTAAATAAAATAACGCCTTTTAACTGTTAGGTCATATCGGGCGCCGAATGAAATGATATTCAAATGAGTCCAGGGACCATAGAGCTTAGAGTTACCAGACCTTGATCTTACGGTAATCACCCTAGCGAGATTAGAACTAGGGACCTCTTGAACGTGACACTGCCACCGCGCTATAGAGACGTGTCATTGTCCTTCAACGTTGTCATATTTGAGGATGAATGAAAAGATGTTCAAAAGAATCCAGGGTACATAGTGCTTAGAGTTACCAGACATTCAATTTTCGGGATAAGGGAACTGGAGATCTCTTGAACGTGAGGCAGACACGCTACCCCCGCACCACAGAGGCGAGCTGAGCAGGTTTTGTCTATCACTTAAGATTTACCAGTTCTACAAAAGACATCCAGAATAAAGAGGACTTTGCAAGCTATTCCAAGAAAGTTTAAGATACACATTTCATTTGTCATGAAAATATCTCAAACATATTTTAATCAGAACAGTAGAAGAAATAAAGAAACAAAAATAAATATCACATAGTTTGGGTGGGGGGGGGGGGGGGGAAATTGCTTCGAAATTTTCATGCCTCGACCTTGAAAAATGCTGGATTTAAATATCAAGTCGGGCATTTAACTGACTTTTTTAATTATGCTGTTCATTGACAGACGCATACACGTGTATTTCTAGAAAAATTTCGCAATGACTATTTGCAATACTTTCTCTACTTATTATAGCCAAATAGGAGAGAAAGTAAAAAAATAGAAATAGGGGAAATGAAGTTCCTACATTCGATGGGTTACTGATTATTAGGTTAGAAATACAGAGATGAAATAAGAACAGATTTAAACGTTTATAATCTGGCAGAAAAGATGCAACACCTAAATTTAATCACATAAAAATAATGTCAGCCGAAATAGTGCCAGTGTTAATCTAAAGGAAAAAGAAACGATGATCGAGAGACCCTCTATGGAAATAGGTCAAGGGCCTAAATATATGAAGAATGTTAACATTTGAGGTTAAATAAGATTATATGATAATCTCCGGTACAACAAATGAGCATCGTTATTTTAGAGCCTACGCTACTGGAACCTGCATACAATGTTCTGTAGGACGATTGAAACTGACCTTGATTCGGCGAAATGCTGACACTAATTCTGGCTTTTGATCCCGGGCGTAGACTCGTAGAGCGACATTCTGCACATCTTCACACTCTGTTTTTAATTGAACCACTTACTACGTACTCTACCACAAAATGTTCTGTAACATAACCCCTCTGTTCAGGTTTTCCTAACTTTCAAGCTCAATTAAAAAAAAAAAAAAAAAAAAAAAGACGAAAGAAAAAACTCTAGTTACAAGCGCTTATTCCTCTATTAACTTCGTGTTAATCTAGAACAGATGAAACTAAACAGATGACGAGCGGTTATAACCACAAACGACCTTCTTTTTTTCTTTCTTGTCGGTAAACGCACTCAGAGGCAACATGTAAATAGGCCTTGTTCCTCATTATTAATAACTATGCTTTATATCTTTTAATGCATATCCTGATATGTTGAGCATTTTCACAAATTTGATTATGTAGATAGATCCCGTTATGTGTCGTGCTATAGTTTCATGCAAGCAACAGTAACAATTATCGTATTATTTGTTGTATTATTTATCGACGTTGGGAACAGAGCCGATGGGCATTGTTTTAAAAAGGAGGAAGCACTTGACTGTAGTGGATTCAAGCAACATTACTTTGAGGACCGGACAATTAGCATTCACAGAATACAACGATTTTACACACTACACATGGCATAAAATGTTATATCATTATTAATTGCAATTCTGGACTTTCTTCAACATTTTTTAAATTAAATATCTTTCTGCACGTCTATATAAACACACAACAATGCAAGAATAAATTAATATCTTATTTTCGTACCGGACTTTCTCATGACATAATACTAGAATTTCACAGAGACTGTTTGGAAGACAATATTGATTTATTTATTAGCCTGGCATTCAGTATGCCTACGTCGTAGTCCTCAAGTAATTACTCCGGAGGTTTACATTTCAATAGTTGTATTACGCTAAATATAAATGTTTTTTTAAATAATTAACATTAACTCTAATCTATAACACCATTATATAATAATATATATTACTCCTATTAATATATATTAATATATTACACACCATTTTTTATATATATATATATATATATATATATATATATATATATATATATATATAAGGGTAGCCGAGGGATTAAGGGTTCTAGGCCGCAAAATGTAACTGAGGAATTTGGTTCTTAAGCTGCAATGCATAGCCGAGGAGCTTTAGGGAAGCAGTTGAAGATTAAACAATATAGATTGTTTATTCACAGAAAACAAGATCACAGAAAAAAAAGCCTGGGTAATTAGACATTGCTAACAAATGTCTATGTTAGAAACAACTAACATGTCTGCCATTTCCGAGAATTTCGCTACTGTTGGTAGGTTGGTACTTTCCGCTGAGCAGGGGTGCAAAATGGAGTTGAGATTTAACGATTTATTTCGTACATAAGAAAACGTTTTATAAAAGGGAGCGTGGGTGACATATAGGTTCTTTAAATGATCAAATCTGTCTACTTTACAAACTGTGTAGTACACGTATTTTACTTCTTTAAACTGATTATTTTTCTATTGACATTTAGGGTTTGGTGTGAAAGCTTTACCAAAGAAAGTATATAAAGATTACAAGAAGTAAATACAATAAATAAAATGTGAATTAAATTACCAAATTAATTGGTCGAGCTGCTTCCAATTAACTTTATTTTTCTCTTTTTGTTTGGTGACGTGTTGTTTGGGTGAATATAATTTTGAATATCTATGCGGTAATCAAATGACGATCACAATCAAATCAACTGTGATAAAAATAAACAAATGCTAGGGATTTGGTAAAAACAAAGAAATGCCAGGAAGGTGATAAAACTGAATAAGCGGCCATGATAGAAAACGCGTCGTTTTCTAGCATACTATTGGTAAAAAATAGTATGACCTATAAGAATGTAATAGTGACCCTAAAATCTAATTTAGTTTTCTTCGATAAAAGCTATTCAAACAAAAAATGAAAAATACACTCGCATGTATCTGCAAATAAATAAAACAAACTGGTTTGAATTCAAAAAAGCTGCCATACCAATTTGTAAACAACAATTTCCCTAAAAGATGGCTTATAGTTAACAGTTATGACTTTTTCTGTGCAGTAGTGCACAGTTCACATTTGAAAACGCCAGACTACCATTTTTAAAACTATACTTGTTTAAAATATAAGTGTAGTGCCTGAAGTTATAAAACCTATATCAAATTAAGGAGGAAATGCCAAATAATAAGACTACAAACTATAAAAATGTAATTCTTTAGATTTTGTCCCATTAAATACAGCATGAATTTTATATGCAGGACAAAACAAAGCCGTAGGTTATTGTGGCTGTCTACAGAGGGCATGTTTTACCTACGTAAGAAGGCATCCTCCATCTTTCTGTTAGAGAGGACGTTGAATATTTAAGCAGAATGCTTTTTGCCATACTCGAATGTGTATTTGAAACATGAAACTAATGCGATTCTTTCACTATGGTAGGGAGTTTTCTTTTCGTGATTTACGTGAAGTGCATATTTTAGTCCTTACTCCACAGCTCTAATTTTAGCGCTGCCGCGCCCCAACATTTCTAAGCGAGGATATGGCCGTTTCCAACGTACTAAACGTAGCTCACGAAATATTATTCTTACGATGAGTTATTTATTGCTCATTTAGTTTTTCAACAGCAAAGCTGTCTTAGCAGTTGTTTTTCTTTCTCTACCACGTAGAGGAATATTGCATTCCTCCCAAAAATTCGATACCGGAGTCTCAAACGAAATATGTTTTAAGGTTCCTGAATAGAAAAGTATTTTTAGGAAAAGTGATGTGTGCGCGCGCATCTGTAAACTACATAACCCCAAAACAAAATATTCAATTAACACCAAACTTGATATTTGCATTCAGTATTTTCTATAGAAGCGAAATAAAAATTATAAGAAAATCTCACCTCCCCAAACTATTCTCAAGATGTAAGGTTTTTTTTTTTTTATTTAATTGTTCTTATTTTTTTTTAATTTAGATTCTCTCAGAAAATGCTCTAAGGACTTTCATTAAAATATCATATATTTAAGATATTTGCATAACAAAATGTTATATATTGCATTTTCTGTGATCAATCTGTGAAGCTCTTTACATCCAGAGTGAAGCTGGAATATTTTATATAATCAGACCATAAGAGATAGACAAAAAATAACAAATATTAAAGGAAGCAACTTGTTTAGAACACAGAATTCATTTCAAATTACTTTTATGTCACATAGGTCATTCCTGAGATATACATTATTATTGGTTTGAATTTTTCTTATCCAGTAAATGTTTAGTGTTGTCACTTGTCAGTTGTTTATTGCAATGTTCTACAATGACTACGAATGAATATACGACTTGCCTTTAAGCATTTGTCTATTAATTTAGTTTCCTCTTAAAACTTAAAATGAAATGGTTATAAATTTATTCCTACAAAGTTTTATTTTGATTAACATGAATAAGCGTAATGTATATGAGCTATACAAAAGTAATTTGTAATTTATTTCTTATCTTTCCTTTTACATCAAATGGAAACACAAAATCAAGATTACAATTATAAAATCCATACTGGAAAATGCCATATATTCCTAAATCCTGAAGTCCCCATACAGTTAACCCTAGGTTTTTGTGTATTGGAGGTCCTCTACTCCTTTTTATACATTTTGCCATTTCACCTATCCTACTTTACATTTTTCTCTTAATTGTTCTTAGCCATCTCTCTTTAACTTTCCCTAAATAATTCCCTATATTTCTCCTCTTTTCCCCTTTTACTGACAACATTTTTCTAATTACTACTTCACCCCTCAAATTGTCCCAGTTACGTGGCCAGGCCTGCTCTCTCCATATCTTTGTTTGACTACAATATAATTTACAATGGAAATATGCATTCTCTTCTCCACACAATGGACATTTATCTAGCTCCCTATCTTAACCTATACCTTTCAAGTTTCTCATTCCTGTTGTCGCCAAAGCAAAACCTTCTCGCCCTAAATTATTACATATGTCTATATATCCTTCCCTACCCCAGGTTGTTTTTATTTCTCTATATAACCTCAGTGAGCTTTTGTCACTTATACAGACAGAAATTTCTTGTCTGTCAATATCCTCTACTCTTAATTTGTTTCCAGAAGCCCCTATGCCCACACTGCATTTATCCAAAAATAACCTATATCTATCTGCTTCATCACGTCATTCATTTTATGTGCCCAAGACCCTCCCCAGTTACTTCCCCTTTGAATATGAAAACATTCTTTAATAATATTGCCATCTTCCAAATTAGCGATTCTGTATAAATATTTCATTGCTCTTGACACGATTTTAATTTTAATAGAATGCTTGTCCAGTTCCAATTGTGCTGCCCTATTAGGTGATGATACAAAAGTAAATGACAGAAGTAATGAAAGTGATATGAATGTAATAGATCAGATTTTGTATTTATTTGCTGCTCCACATTACCTTTTATTCTTAGCTGCCTTAGTTGTGAAGGGCAATAACTAGCCTTCTTTGTTAATCTGTCTTTCTACACATGAAAAACAATCCTGGAACAGCTGCATAGAAGTTCAAATTTTAAATATAAATTTGAATAAAATTTGTTGAAATATTTTAAATTTGGTTGAAATTAACACAAAATTAAGGTCGGAATATAAGGAAAGTTTTAAATTTATGTACATAAGGATTGGAAGAGTTTTTATTTTGTATTTGGTTGAAATTAGTAGAAAATTATTATAATCTACTTTAAAGATTACAAATTTTAAAACAAACAGAAAGAATGGAACTACAAAGAATAATTTGTTTAAGTTATGAATATTGAAACCTAAAATGGGCATATTAAGTACTTGGAACATTACAAAATCAAAACAATTACTGTAATGGCCTACTTTACTGCACTTAGTGCGGTAAAGTTAAAATTGATTTAATGTAAATACATAACTGAAACTTCAAAGTAAATCAAAGTTAATATTTATTTATTGTATACATTTACTGTAACATTCTCGCAACGTGTCAAATGAATTTCGCTGGATGTTGAGACTAAACAATTGATAGTATTGTCTTGCACAGTAGGAATTACTGAACTATCTCCCATGATTTTCTTCGCTACTGCAATCTTATGTTCCTGCAGTTACTACAGTTCTATAGCTACATTAATCACCTGGCTTTGTACATGGCACTCTTCATCGAACTATCAACTAGAAAATCAATGTAATAGCCATCGTACAAATTTTAAGTATAAAATATTTTGCATCAAAGTAGATAAAACATTATACGATATATTTACCATAACATCAAATTACAATACTTCACAGTTATCAGACGAGACCATAGGTAATATTATGATACTGGTATCATAAATAACTATCATGTTTTTTCTTTTCTTTGCTGTTAATGAATTATGGCTAGCTGGTAAAATGATTTTCAACCAAAATCTAAAATTCCCGAAAAATCCATAATAATATTGCATAAATATCAGATCACATTTCTTGTAGAAGCACTTTTTAAAGTGTGCATACAATAATTTTGATATGTACATTAACATGCTTATGTCTTTATTTGTTTCTTTGCAGGTCTGAGAAGGAGAAGGCTAAGTTCCAACAGGAAGTATATGAGCTGCTTGCACAGATTGAGTCCATCACCAAGGAAAAGGTATGTCTCAACTTTTACAATCTTAGAATACAAAAAAGATAAATAAAATACAAAATCCGTACCTCAAAACACATTTTTAAGAAGTTTAGTAAAACCCAAATTTTATATAAACCAAGGAAAATGTTAATAATTCAAACCCAGGTTTTAAATTGAAGGTATAAATTTAAATCAAATACACATTCAATATATAGAAACATAATTTCTCGTTTATTTCAATCTTAGTGCAGTCGCCAATGGTTACATAATAACTACATCATCAAATGCCAAACCTATTAAAGGAATGGTTGTAGTCATAGCCCATATTGATATATCAACTTTCCCAACATTCTTTCACCTTGAAATTTTAGTCCTCAATAAAATTGCAACAGTCATTCATTACAAGAACCATCCTGGTCGTTTTATTACTCTTCCATATCTAGTATGGTTGATCTCCAAGTCAGTGTCCCTCTTTTAAGTGTCAGTCTTCTAGTTAGTCTCTTCACCTGATGACAGGGAACATTCTAACGGGATTAGACGTTGAACAGGATGCATTATCACACTGTTCTTTGTATGAAGTCTCACAACTCACACTCACCCGTCCTCCTTAGGTAACAGATCTTCAATAATACCGAGTGGCCAGTACAGTTTATCTAGATTGTTAATTTCAATTAGCACAACGTTGCCTGTGTTAACTTTGCCATGCTGATCCTGCTTAAGCTGAAGCTGACCAAGATACTTCTTTCAAAATCACTGATGAAGGACATTTCCCAGTTGCTATCAATATGCCGCTCTCTTCCTCAGTTGAATTCCATTCATTGCATCTAGGTCTGGTACTCCTAGCTCATAGCCTTCTTGAAGGAATATCGCTGGTGAGATTGGTCTCAAGTCATCAGGATTTTTCATGTCTGAGATTAAGGAACGACTATTAATAATTACTTCACACTCACACAAAAGAGTCAATAATTCTTCAGATGTTAGGGAAGATTTTCTCAAAACCTTACGAAGCAGGTCTTTCATCAGTCTGATTAACCTTTCCCTAAATGTTAATAATTCAAACTCAGGTCGTACAATAAAATGTATCAAATTCAATATAATACACACTCGTTAATATATAAGAACATAATTTCCCGTTTATTTCAACCTTGGTGCTGTTGCCAATGTTTAAATAATAACATCAACAAATACCTAATCTATTAAAGGAATGGTTGTAATCATAGCCAACATCGATATATCAACTATTCCCAACATCATATTCACATGGCTTTTTCTATATATTCAACAAGCTATCATTAGAAAAGTTTATTAGCTGTGAAGTTGTACAAAACTGTTCTCTATTTTGAACTTGAAACAACTTCTTCTGTTTCTATATACAACATAATTTGCTTATTTGTAGTTAACAAAAGCTAGTATAAGTTATATCTACAATTTTCTCAATTCCAAATTGTCATTAAGTGATTTCATTTAAATCAAAAGGTACTGTAAAATAAACAAAAGTTTAAATGTGTGTTACAGCTTGTAAGCATCAAGCATGTTGAAAAGCTGGAAATCACAGTGCAAGAAATGAACATCAAGATTGAAGAGCTCAATCGCACCATTGTGGACATCACCAGCCACAAGACTCGCCTCTCACAGGTAAGAACAGTTGCCTTGATCTGTCTTGTTTATAAATATAGATAACATATGCTTATCTATAAGGCCATAAAACATCAACATCAATGTCAGTAATTTTGGAAGTTAATTACATTGTTGTTGGAATGACATTACAATAAAAAATGAGTCAATTAATAACACTAAACAACATTTTTTTTTTAAATTTCCCGGATGTGTGATTGATAATGGAGGAACTAGCCTTCGAAACATATTCTGAGAAGTGAGAAGTTAAAAAGAGTGTTGTTTAGTGTTATCAATCAACTTGCCATCTATTTTAATATCACTAAAACATGTCTACATTATTAAATTTTAGATGAGTCGCATTTTTTAACACATCTGCTTCACTTTCGTCTACATTATTGTAGTTAAGGGTGGCGTAGAATTTTATCTTGGAAATCATTTGAACATGATAATTAAGATATTCATACATTTTACATTACTAACCATCCCCATCATCATCCCCTGAATTTATCACAGGAATGAAAATGAAGTAGGAAGCTAGAAGTAACTGTACAATATAACACTGCATTTTAAAGATTCTTTTATCACTAAAATGATTTATGGGTAATTGATACACTATTAGCCTAGTTATAGAACTTACTTAACAGCCATGTGCTGAAATATAAACCCTCTTTCCATTTCTTTATAGGATTTAGAATCACAGGAAGGCCTAGAGGTGATAAAAGGGACTATAATCCTTTCATCCTTAGTTATCGAAAAACATGGTGTTACTTTGGAAAATCAAAATCCCCTTGTACTTACATTTATTTTACTTGTATTTATTATAAAAATCTCAGTAAGTAACATATAATAAATTCTTACACTTTTCTTATATTTTCCATTCGAGTTCCTCGATCATACTACAGCATAATTGTTTGTATTGTGAGCCTAAATGTAATCAATTTTCTAGTTCATTTGTTTTTCCAAACTGTTTTTCCCTTGCAATTCCTTTCTTGGAAGTGTTGAAAACAGTGTTGTTATGAAAAATTAACTTTAAAGAGAGTCGATTAATAACACTAAACAACACTTACTTTTAATTATTAATTTTTAGATGAGTCGTATTTATTACACATCTGCTTCACTTTCGTACCTATTTTGAGATATAGGCTCAAAATAGGTACGAAAGTGAAGCAGATGTGTAATAAATACGACTCATCTAAAAATTAATAATTTTTCGCTTCACTGTGGTGTTCCAATACAGTTAAATCTCGACTTACTTTTAAATTTTTCCGGAACATGTTTCTGAGGCTTTTCCTCTATCATCAGCCGGCCCTCGACTGGTTCTCATTGGGGTAGTTGACGATATTTTGTCACAGCTCTCCTCTGGTGGCGGTTCAAGGAACTTGCTGAACAAATCATTAGTGGACAAAAAAGTGAACTTAGCAAAAAAGAAGAAGCTACTAAAGGAAACCACAACCCTCTCAGCTACAGAAACTAATATGATTTTCAAAAAATTCACTTACCATCCATGGGCCTATGATAAATTCAAAAAAGTCTTCAAAAAACAAAACATTCAACTAGCACCAGTCAACCATTACTCCTTAAAAAACCTAATTTGCTCAAACATCAAAGATGCCATTCCATCTAACAAAAAATCTGGTATATATCAAATTGAATGCAATGACTGTAGTCAAATTTAGTTTGGAAAAACCAAAATAAATTTAGAAACAAGAGCAAAGGAACACTTTAGAAACATAAAATATAAACAATTAGAAAAATCAGCAGCTGCCACACATTTTTTTGGGAAAAAAACCACAACATAAATCCAGAACCAAAACTACTAAAACATACATCAGGAAAACAAGAACTATCCACATGGGAACAAATCTTCATTTCAAAAAATAGGAATAAAGTATTCAATTTCGACATCCCCCAGAAAGATTTGTTCAGCAAGTTCCTTGAAACACCACCAGAGGAGACCTGTGACAAAATATCGTCAACTACACCAATGAGAACCAGTCGAGGGCCGGCTGATGATAGAGGCAAAGCCTCAGAAACATATTCCAGAAAAATTTAAAAGTAAGTGTTGTTTAGTGTTATTAATCGACTCTCTTTAAAGTTAATGTTTTTCCCTTGTTCTGCCATAAATTCTCCTAACAAGTTTATCTCCTTTTTATTTTTTAACTTCATTAAGTTAATTTTCAAAGTTCTATACAGATATTTTCCATTTCTTTTGATAAGCTGTCTTATGCATTTTTGGAGAAACTTAGTGACAATAACATCCAAATTAACTGATGGAACTGTTTGTAGTTGGTTTTTCATACTACGTCACTTAAATTTTGACTTTTTGAGGAACTAGTTTCAAGAGCAGTTCCTTCCATTCTCAACCCTGAAGGCCTGACTAGTCCCTTACAAATCAAACTGTAACTGACGTAGTGTGAAAAACTGACTACCAATAGTTTTATCAATAAACTGTCTTCTTTGAATCTATCACCAAAACTTAGTTTCTTTACATTCAGATACACACTGTAAATAATTTACTACTTCTCTACATAAAGGACCATTTGTCTATATTCCCTTCTTGTTTCTTTTTAACCTATGTATACTCAGTATGGTTCAAACCCATCCTTGTGTCCCTTACATATTATATGTATACATACATATACATAATTCTCTCTGCTCCAATCATTCTTTAAATCTCTATACAGCCCTATACATTTTATTTACTTAAACCATATGATACAGTTAAAGATATCTTTATTTAATAAATAGTTTCATGAGTTTTCTCTAAATTTAAATTAATATTTGTATTCAAATATAATTATTAAATCATTTACACAATGTTTGAAAATTTAGAAGTGAAAATGCTTAATTATTGACTATATTTTGTTCATTGGTAAGGTACCTATTTTTCAAAATATCTCTGTAAAGGATGCTGGATCTTGATACATAGGCTTCCACAGCCTGTGTTGTGATAAGTATCCTTAGCTTCCCATGAAGGCCATGTCATTTTGGTGAAATGTCAGGATGAGTGAAATGTCGGCAAATATGACCAAGTGACGCAGCCTTCACCGGAAGCTAAGGATATTTATTGATGCTGGATCTGTTTATGTTCTGAATTCAACCTCTTTCATAAGAATTATTATGCTAGATGTACTTAATTTATATTTAGTGATTATTTTCATCTGTATATTTCAGATATGTATGAAGCTAAATATAATTTTAAATTGTTAGAGCTTAAATGCTCATATGGTACATTTATCAACAGTTTTGTTTCAACTACAATGTTTGTCTATGCCAAAAAATACATAAGATAATTTTCAGTGAATCAGACTAACACTGAAATACATTTGCAGGAGAACATTGAGCTGACCAAGGAAGTTCAGGATCTGAAGGTCAACTTGGAGAATTCCACTTACCTCAAGAGTCAGCTTGCTGGACAGCTGGAAGATGCTCGTCGCAGATTGGAGGATGATGAGAGGGTAAGTTTAAATTAGATAGTAATTATAAACTGTATATACAAGTGGTGTTTGCATTTCTCTGTATTTACTAATGCACAATACCAAGTTTTTATTTTAATTTTTCCCTACAACAACTGTGATGAATGCACAGATGTGATGTACAGATTTTGTATTTAGGTTGTTAATCCTCACAATTTCAATTAATTCATTCAGAATATCTTGACTTAGCATGCAGTAGACGTTCATTTTTTAAACCATTTTGAGTGTATGTTTGAGAGAGAGAAAGAATGCAAATCTCATTAACTTTTAAAAAGTTGTGCACAGCGTCAGGAATTTTGATTAATACACTCATTGCATTTTAGATGCACAAGACCTGTACATGTATAATATCAATTTTCCCATCAATATGTCTGAAAAGTTCATTTATTTGTGACTAACTGATAATTTCAGGGAGTAAAGCATAATCATTATGTATTTTTGATATCTCAGGTTAGCTAAGTTATTTTGGGCTCTCTTTTGGTTTCAAGAATGTGTGATATTTTTGCTTTTGCACTACTTAAAATTAAATTATTTAATAATAGTGCCTTTTTATCCACTTCCTGCTTATGTTATTATTGCGAGAAGTTGACAAACCTGCACTATATTTTGTATTTTTGCTGTAGATATTAATAAAATATACTGAATCCTCCAACTATTTATATTATTAATCAATTTGCAGAGTCTAGTGCAATCAACATTGATACCCCTTTTGAACAGCTGGCAGTAATTAATTTTATTTTCATAAAAATAGTCACTATTATTGAAAAAAATAGTATGCTATACACATGTGTCAAGTACTTTGTAAAAACTTGGAAATGTGTATTTTTTTCCTAATTCTACAAAGATACATTTATTACATTTGGTGTGGCAAGTTTTTTTTTCTTTCTTTTCTTTTTTCTCAGAAGTGTAATTATTGTCATTTGTCCAATATTTACTCCTATGTAATATTTGGGCAACAAATTCAACTTGCTGATGTTTCAATGATCACCTTGACTGAGTCAAATTTCAAAACCCTTTACTGTTGAGGGATTGAAAAATCCGAGAATTATGCCATGAACCTAAACATTTTAAAACAAACACATCTTTCCACTTTCTATACAAACCACAGTGACAATAATATGTAGTGCCAAAAGTAGGTCCCAATAAATTCAGCAGCATAAAAAACAGCAAATGTATAAAACAAACACAACATAAAGAACATATAGAATATGTGTGATTGGAGGAATTTAGTAACAGTGACGTCAAAATTAATTGTAAAAACTATTTGTAGTCGGTTTATTGATATTCATCGCTTACTTTTTTATATTATATATATAAAAAAGTGAATGACAAGTGTCAATAAACCGACTACAAATATTGTTTACAATTAACATTTAGAGTACCCGTTCTTCCAGAAAAGAAGTTTAGTATTTAGTAAATAAACTGTCTGGATAGTGAATATATTTATCTAGTCAGAATTGAGAAGAATATAGATACAAGAACAAGAGGGAAACATCAGTTTAAACAGATAGAGATATCCACAACTTCAAACGTTTTTTGAATAGAGAACCATAACATTGACAGAAACACCATGACCAAAACTCCCTTTGAATTGTAGCTTAGGAGATTTCAACCACATTCAGTTGGCAATCAGCTGAGGATGAGAACAATCATCTTGAGTGGTTCTCTGATTAAAATACATTATATAATAAAGGTTAACTAATGTGATGTAAAACCTTAAGTAATCTTAATTTTTAAAGTTCAGTAGCTAATTTTATCAATTAACAATAATTTATATATTTTTGCAGCGCCGCACCACTCTCGAGGCAAGTCTGCACCAGGTTGAAATTGAGCTTGAGAGCGTTCGAGTTCAACTTGAAGAAGAGACTGAGGCACGACTTGATTTGGAGCGACAACTCACCAAGGCCAATGGTGAGGTTAACGTATGGCGCTCCAAATATGAGAGTGAAGCTGCTGCTCGTGCTGAGGAGATTGAGGAACTACGGTTTGTACTTCAATATACAACATTAAAACTTAAAATAAGACCTGAAGCTTTCCTGGCAACAAATACGCTCACTTTCTTCTCGGGCAGCAAGCCAGGTGAAAAGATGATTAGATATCAACGTTTCGGGAGTGTGCATCTCTCCCATCATCAGGAAATTTATAAAATGTTATAACCACAAATTTGTGGTTATAATATACAAATTTGTGGTTATAACATTTTATAAATATCCTGAAGATGGGAGAGATACACACTCCCGAAACATTGATACCTAATCATCTTTTCACCTGGCTGGCTTCCCGAGAAGAAAGTGAGAACATTGAAACTTGTTATTTTACTTGATAAAATACTATTTTGATTAATTTCTGCAGTAGTAAGGCAAATACAACTTCTAACTTCTTATATTAACATAGGAAAATAAAGGAAGGCTATAAGCGAGAAGCGATCTGTCACAGTGATTTCCAGCGATTATAAGTTAGGAAATTATCTGTATCAAATGCAAATTCTTTATTTTAATATCGTATAAAACTTAAAAACACTGATTGTATGGAAGTAGTAGGTACTTAGAAGCATAATTGTCCCATATTTAAGCAGAATTTTGCATTAAGGAGTCACTGATCATGAAATTGTATTCAAGAATTAAGTTATAACTAAAATTTCAAAATATGTATACCATAATAATAAATAATCACTATTTCATTAGAAAAGGAATAAACAATATAAGAGTATTGTGTTATATCATCCAGTGCTTCAGTATGAAAAATTTATATCTTTGTTTATATTTCTTAACTCTCCAAAATATTAAAACTATCTTAAAACTTTCACATTAGGGTGTTATATTTTTTAGAGCCTAATTGTATACACATTTTATAAAATCTACAGCTGCATTTGAAATTTCTAACAATCATTGTAGTAGTTCTGTTCATGATATATCTGGTCACACTTCATACTCCGAGTACTTGAACTATGAAACAGGAAAAAGCCATTATCAGTAGAATAGAATAATGATTATGTGATTCTTAATGTCATTATTTAATCCAAAATATTTTATTGTTTATAGGTGTTATCATCTTATCAATATTTTCTGTCACTTTCTGATGACATTTTTACCCAGAAATCAGCAAATCGCATATAAGGAAAAGAACTTTTAATAGTGAATAATTTGACAAACATGTTAATAATTGGCTAGGTCTGTGCACATACAGAAAATAGCTACTTAAGAAAGTGAACTCGATTCTGATAGCTCTTTCTTGGAAGTTGTGTAACTTCGGTTATTCTTTAATATAGCATCATATTTTAGACTGTTGTGATTCAAACTGCAATCAAGCCAGATATACAGTAAAACCTCGTTTACCTGGATCAATTCAGACCAGGACCAATATGAATTAACAAACATCCAGGTTATCCAGAGAATGATGGAAAAACAATAAAAAAGACTGTGCAACACCAAAATATTTTTAATGTAGTTTAGAAATTACTATCGGCACACTTTCACCTAAAAACACATACACTGTATGTATTGTAAATATCCTATATATTAGCGACAAATTAGTCAGTAGTAAAAAAGGCAGTGAGCTTCTGCTGTCTCAGTTTAGTGTATCCTTACGAGCAGTGACATCTCGCATCCGCTTTAACTATAGAAGTTTTTTTTTAAATTTATTATCCAGATTATCCACAGAAATGCAGAAAAATGATAAAGAACATGTGCATCATAGATTTTTTTTTTTTTTTATGGAGTTCATAAATGACTATTTTCACACTTTTACCTGTATGTACTGTAATAGACTATGTATTTGCACTGTACACAATATAGCTACAAACTAGTCGATAGTAAAATAGGCAGTGAGCTTCTGCTGTATCAGTTTAGTGTAACACTTACGAGCAGTGAGATCTTGCATCTGCTTTAACATTAGAAGTTCATTTGGCTTGACTCTTGAAATAAAGCATCAATTTCTCTATGTTTGTTACTGCTTGTGCATGGGTCATAACCATACCTGGTTCATCAACACTGAATATGAATATTCTTCATCTTCATTTTCAGTAACACTGCATGATGCAATAATGCCTTCTCCTATAATTGGTTTATAACCTCCAACATCGATTTGCAGCCAATTGTCAATATATTCATCAACATCGGAACAGCCATCCATATTTTTAAAGATTTCTATAAAATCTTCTTTCACACTTATTTTTGCTTCTTCTTCAATCTTGTTTTCTGGTAAGTCACACACATCACGACACAACTTTTTCTATGACTTCATCAAAGTTTCTCTTCCAACCTGGTACCAAGCAGGAGGGGTGAGTACAATGAATTCTTCTGCTAGCAAGAGAATTTCAGTAATGTATCTACTGAGAATAGCAATTTATCATCTGTAAAACAAGTCTTTATTTACTACGCTAAACAAGATAATTTTTCCTTCAAAACTGGTCTGGGTTATCTGGATCTCCAGGTTAATGAGGTTTTACTGTACTACCTAAGATGATAATAACCGCAAGAAAAATCAAAATGACACCATCAACCTAATTTCTATAAAAAGAAAAATTTGATCATTTTTGTGGCATTCAAAAATGTTCAAAATTTTCTTCACTCTTGAAATGTGATAAACAAAAGCAGACCTACATGATCACTATTCACACATACATTTGGCACTTATAATCTGTGTGAGTGCCTATAAATACATTAAACATTAAATTGCATTAATAATTCTACAAATGATTTCAGACGCAAGTTCCAGGCCCGCATCTCCGAGCAGGAGGAGCACATTGAAACTCTGCTTGTTAAGTGCAACAACCTGGAGAAGCAGAAGTCTCGCCTTCAGAGTGAAGTGGAGGTCCTCATTATTGATCTGGAGAAGGTATAGCATGCTTTTTAAGTATTACCAACTTCTACTAATTATAAAGTACTTAGTATGCAAATTTTACATATCTAATTAAAACATGGGAATTCTTAAGTAACGATCTTAGTTATCTAAGCTCAAACCATATGTCAATACATAGAATGTAAGTTACACTGGCCAGGCTTCCTGACAACAGCTAAGCATGGTCTAGTCAGTACTGTCTGCAAATGCCAACACATTGTACAAAGGATGGGGTTGGTTTTATCTGCAATATATCTGTATAAAGTTCAGAAATACTCCAACTTTATTGTTGGAGTTTTATTGTTGGCTTACTTTACCCTGGTTTTAAAGCTTTCAAATTCCTATTACTGGTAATCACTTCCTATCACTTGAAAATTGTTCATTATTTTTAAAACTGTATGATTATAAGTCTATATTTCTTATCCTTTCTTTGCTTTTGGATTTTTGCCAGTCAAGTGAATTGACTCAGTTAATTTTACAACAATATCCATAATATGAACATATGTTGAAGAGGCAAGAATTCATTGCTAAAATCCAATATTACAAAATTTTCTTACTGTAAAGTTTACGGTATGAAAAATAATAAAATGATTATGTTGTTATAAAGTCATTACTATTCTTTTGTCATTATTAATTAATTTTGGACAAATTACATCTTCTATATAAATACATATAAATAGGTGTATTAAAGCTGCATAAAACATACAAACAAATTAATCATAGCTTCACGGATGATCAGCCATGTCAATGTTAAAAATTTTGAGTTTTCAGCCGTTCCAAGCTCCATGGCTATTTTCAGGAACTGAATGAAAAACCTGGCTGACAGTCCCAATATATACCCTTCATTACATGTGTAGGGTTTGTGCAGCCAATGAGTGCATAGCAGTCTGTCACTGGTTGGTTGGTTCGCAAGAAGGATGCCCTTACATTATTCATTTTCTGTATGGTCCAACATCTGTTTGGGGCTGTCCCGTTTTGAGTTTTCCATCATCTGGTCTGCATTTCTATTGCAGGTCCAAGCTGTACTCAGTTGAAGTTCTGAATCTCTATTGAAATTCCATAGATGGAGTTTAATATGGATGGCTTCTTGTTCTATCAAAATGCTTGTCCAAATGTTCTAGCACCAAGGCATCATTAAAATTAATTTTGTGATTTACTCTCTATACTGTTGAGCTACAGCTGATTTCTCTGTTTGAAGGAGTCTAATGTGGCGTTCAAGTTCCTTACCCTCTTTTTAACTGCACGTCCTGTTTGTTCAACATACACCCTTCTGTCTCTTTTTTAAGAATAGGGTCCACACAGGCAGCTGTTGCTGACCTCCCTCTTATACCAGGGAGTTACCGAGCTATCTCCAAAGGGCACTCGGTGCCTCCGTGACTCTTTCCAGTAGGGCAAGACCTAAAGATTAACAAGCCCCCACCCCCTCCATCTGTTCTGAAAACACAAGAAGGGTGGAAGTGGATATGCCACTTACACACGTCAACCACAAAAGGGGAAGGCTACCGAACAACCTCGGTGGGGGCGCCTGGTGATCTAGCACACCTACTCGCTATGCTGGCTAGTGCGCGGGAATATATGGCTTCCCTCAACCCCGTCCAGAGATGTACCCGATCTCCCACGGGTATCCGGAACCACTGCCCCCTCAAGTCCAATCCAATCCGAACAACTCCCTGACAGGAGGGACTCGGCAGTTCGGCCCGAGGTTCCTCTAGTAATGTCAAAGGTACCATGAGTGCTAGGGGTCTGCAGCGCCTGCACCACGGCAGCTGAAAGGGATGGATCCCCCTCCCCCTACAGGAACTCTTCCGTATACACAAAGGATCTTATACACCCCTGGGACCTTGAATTTAAAGTAATCTTTTATTGGCCTAAGCTATTGCTGGGTCTTCTTAGGTGCCTACAAGCCCTACCTACATGATGAAGGGTATATATTGGGACGTTCGGCCAGCTTTCTCATTGAATTCCTGAGGAAGGCCATGGAGCTTGGGTTGGCCAAAAGATCGATATTTTTAACACTGACATGGCTGATCATCCATGAAGCTAGATTAATAACACTCACTGTGAAAATTTTAAATCTTACAATACAAACAAATTGTAAATCATGTGTTTTAATATTTTAAAATTAACACAGGAAATTGTTTAAAAAAGTCTTTTAAAAAGGGTTCAATATCCCAAGAGGCACACAAGTACTACTTGACTTATCAGTAATTACTTAAAGGAAACATGTTTACTTTAAAACCTGATGTTTAATACACTCAAACTGGCCAAAGATGTTTCAAATACAGATTTTGACACCGTTATCATGGCATTCTACTAAGAATATAACACACTTTGGCTTATTTTAAAAGGGTTTCTGTTATAGACTATTCAAAAACTCCCAAAACTAAATTAATGGCATTTAAGATATTAAGACAAAATTTAAAATGTAGGTAAGTTAGCTAAAGATGAGTGTTTCTGAAGCAAAAAGTTGGATATTTCCATAATACTTGAAAGGTTTTGCTAGGTAAAGTAAAATACACTGTGATCAAATAGATGTATATGTAATAGACAGTAAACTTGATAGAGGTGATAAAATTTTTATTGTTATTAGAGGTGGACTATACCATAATGCTTCCTTTACAATAGCCATAATGTATTCATGTTGTGATAAGCAATAATCATACTGTTTTGCATAGTATAATGGTTAAGATAGAGTTTGCTATGTAAATAAATAGGGTTCAACATAAATCATATTTTTTCCCATACCTAATTTAATATTTATGTTCTTTTAAACTGTAAAAAATTTTCAGATAAGTATATTTATTGCTTTTGCACATAGTTTTATTACTTGATATGCAATTTATTTCCCTCTTATCAATATGGAGATTTGATATTACCTGATGAAAAGAATACAGCACACCTCAAATGGCATTCCAAAAGATGAATATAACAATAGTTCAGCGAAAATTTTTTAATGCTGTGTTCATTCTGAAATAATAATTAATACATTTTCATGGCAGTGTATGAAGGTTTATGTATTTCTTTATAATTTGAGCATAACATGTTGGATATTGATTACAAGTTGAATACTATCCTTGGACTTAATGTCTTTCCCATTTTTAAATGCAATTCCTCTTTTTCATATTTCAACTAAGCCAAGTGTTGGGTTGGTATATCCTACAAAATTTGCTTTCATCCACATCCTGTGTAGAATTGTATAGGACTTTAATGATATAAAAAGATAAATAGAAATTAATCTTAGTGTTAAATCACCTACTTAATTGTCCATGTTGTTACTTTTACATCATCAATTATCAATAAGTTAAAAGTTTATGTCAGGTCTGCAACAATAAATTCTCAATTTCCTTGAAAATAATCTAAAATTAAACTATCAAACTCTACCAAGTCACAGTGTTCTTTTAAGACCTCATAGAAAAAGCTTCCCCTTAAGCAGGGCCTTATTCCTAACAAAAAAGTGTGGGGATGCACACCTAAACAATTTTCCAGATGTTGGAGAATTGATCAGAATTCTGCACTTGTAGATTCGCCTTCCTGCTTTGGTTGTCCTCAGCATGCATACGACTTTTTATCCATTCTTTTATATAATCCTCTAAGTTACACATATGTACTGGAGGTCCATTAACAGTCATAAATATTATTTTAATGTATTTTGAATGTAAGTATATATTTTGTATTGATGCAATATTTTGAATGTTAAATTCAGAAAGGTAATGAACTAAAAAGTATAAATAATATTATTAGTAAGGGACTGTGTCCCCCTCCAAAAAATAGTGTGGGGAAGGCGTACATCCATGTTCCCCCTCCACTACAGCCCTGCCCTTAAGACATTTGTTGTTCAATCTCTGCCTTTAGATGAATATTTAAATATTTTAAGAATGTTATTCCATTTATTTCTTGTAACGTTATTCATAAAAATATCTATAATGCACAACAATAATAAAAGACATAACATCTGCTTTTCTAAATGATATTTAATAATACTCTGTGTTTCAGGCCAATAATACTGCACGGGAACTGCAGAAGCGTGTGGAGCATCTGGAGAAGGTTAACATCGATATCAAGACACGTCTTGATGAGACCATTATCCTTTATGAGAACACCCAACGTGATCTGCGCAATAAGGTTACTGAGCTTCAGCGCATGACACATGAGCTCGACAAGACTCGCGAGCAGAAGGATGCTCTCACACGAGAGAACAAGAAGCTCTCTGGTGTGTTTACAAACAATGGCTGCTCATTTTTAGTTTTTAAGTTCTATTCTTCATTTATTTCTCTCTTTCTTAAGGGCACTGGGTAATTGTAATACAGTTTCTGAACTGCTATTTTAGTGCAGACTTTGATTTTCAGTTTCTCAACAACTACTTAATATAGTGAAATGAAATTTTGACACTGAATATAGCAATCTTTTCTGCACATAATTAATTATGTTGATTAATGTTGATTAATGATGACTTTTGTATGGTAAAAAGCAATGCTACAAACTTGTCATAAATAACATTAAAAGTTTCAAAATTGTTAGTGTTAGGAAGTATTCAGGTACACTTTCCTCTAAAATTGTCAATTACTTTTTACTGAATTTTTTTATATTCCTTAATATATGCTTTATTTGACAATTTCAAGCTAAATTTGCTTCTCACATTTGAAAATATCTGCCCCCCAAAAATGTGTACATTATGAACATAGAATTCATGCTAGACCTTACAAGCAATGAAGTTAATAAAGCCCACCTCGTTAACATAGATGGTAGTGTGTCTGCCTCACATTCAAGACGTCCCGAGTTCGAATCTTGATCAGGGTGAGTCACCTGGATAGGCTTTTCCGGGGTTTTTCCCTTATCCTGAAAGATGAATGTCACATAAGAGCATCATTTCACCCATTCCATTCATCTTCCGTTATGACTTAACGTTGGAGGACATAACATAACACACACACACACACACACACACACACACACACACACACACACACACACACACACACACACACACACACACACACACACACACACACACACACACACACACACACACACACACACACACACACACACACACACACACACACACACACACACACACACACACACACACACACACAAAAAAAAAAGAAGAAGTTAATAAAATATGATTAGCAATTTGAGGAATAATTTTAAGTGGAATCAGTAGTTTTTTGACTGAAAAATAACCATTAAAAATTTCATACATGAAGCTTAATTGGTTGCAGAATAAAGTGTACCTAATGTATGAAAAATACAAGTTACGGTAAACTGCAATTAAAGATAAATGTGTTCATACAGCAGTGACTAGCCAAGATAGAACATCCAAATTAAAATCCTTTATCAACTGAATACCCCAACATACCATATATACTTTGAAAGCTCAGAGTTTCTATTTTTTTAAGCATGAAAACAAAACATTGATTTTTGGACCTGAACAACTACCAAACACATATAACTACCAGTGTCCTTAACATATTGTAGGTTCATTACTTATATCACAGCTCCATTACTTGATTTCATTCATTTATAATACACTGCATAAGATATTCTTACACAGATTCAGACTATGATGTTTAAATACAGTGCAAGAGGGACATGCTATAGCCTGCCCTATATATATGGACAAAGAGCTGCTGAAACTCTCAAGAACAAAGTCATTCATTATACAAGTATGCATCAGCCTGAAATAGGATCCTGTAGCTTCGGACCTCCCCTACAAATATTAGAGCTCAAGAGAGATAAAAAAATATTTATTATAATAAAAGAGATAACAACCAAACAAAGATTGCCCATTTGGTTCATAGATTACAAATCAAAAACCAGAAGGCAGGAACAAGAAGCATGAGTTCTCAATAGTGTCAAGCAGTAATTTATGTATCAATTCTTGAAATAATGAATTGCCATGCAGTATCTTACACTATTGTTAACTTAAAACAATGAATGAAAAATATTTTAATGCATTAATTCAAGCAACTCAAATAATAAATCAATACTGATAACTTATTTATGAACTTTTCTAGAAGTCTAAAAAGAAATTCCAAAAACAGGTACTGGAAGACTGTTCTGGTGCAAAAGCCCTTTACACATAATTGTTACAGCATTTATATAGTTCCTGTAATCCATACACCATCATTCCTGGGACACCAGGTAAAAGAGAACATCATATGTCAAGATGCAAAATGTTGTTTTGAGAAAATACAAAAATGCCAGTGTATTTTTATAATATTAAGTTAAGAGATTGTAGATGAAGATAGTAAAGTACACTGGATAAACAAATCATTCCACACATGTAGGGTTATCAAATTACCCAAGAAGTCAGGTAAAATATGTTGAAAGTACAAATAATGGGATAACATCATGTTTTACTACTGTTGCAGCAATTTTTTGTTCTGTCTAAATAAGCAAATGAATGAAGTTGTACAGGATCAGTAAAAGAAGCACCGACAATGCTTAGTATGTTGCGCAGAGAGCAGCTTACTGATCATTTTTTAAGAAGTACCCCATGTGCGGAAATGCACAGTTTGGATGCTGTAGAACGTCAAAGTTAGAGAACTGGTGTCCTAAGTGCATGTTTGAGCGAGTTAAAATCCAAGTGCGCAGATCATTCAAAGTCATCAACACACATTTAGTATTAACCTATGGACTGCAATAATTGCTGGAATAATAAATCATTAATCCGTATCTACTCCCAATCAGACTAACAGGACCAATCTACCTCAAATTTCTTAGAGATTTTTGCCTACCTTAGTGGACGACGTTCCACTACACATTTGGCCAGTAATGTGGCTGCAACACACTGGAGCTCCAGCACACTTTGAGAGAAATGTGCAGAATCAACTCAATGTTAACATATCCCAATCAATGGACTGGTAGAGGGGGGCCAGTTCCATGGCCAGCACAATCACCAAAACTGACACCTCTGGACTATTTTCTGTGGGATAATATGAAAACCGTAGTGTACACTATTCCTATAATGTCAGAGGAGGACTTCACTGCACAAGCACATACGGCGATTGCCATTCTTTCAGGTCAACCATACTTACTGGAACATGTATTGAAGCTCAGCACAAACGCTGTAGGCTCTGCTTTGATGTAGGAGGTTACCCAGTTTGAACCCCATTTTTAATGTTAAACTGCTTTGTGCTGCATACCATTTGTTCCTTGTATTGACAACATGTGGAATGGACACTGGTGGTTTACTGTGCCCAAACCGTGTATTTCTGCATATGGGTTGCTGCTTGGAAAATGATTCATTTGCTGTCCTACATTACATACTGAATGTTGTCTGTGTTTTTTGACTCATCCTGTATAATACGTAATAAAATGCTAAAAATGGTATGTTGTACTTGAAATAAAAAAGAGAAATATTACTATAGATAACAATGCACTCTGATTAAATTATTTCTAAAAATGTTTATCTGTGAAGAGCTAGGATAAGAAAACAGAGCAACATGTTTAGGAAAGATGTTTTGGATAGGTAGTGTAATGTTTTAAGAAGTCATTAAGATGTAATGTTTACTTTGTATTACAGATGATCTCCATGATGCAAGGAACCAGCTGGCTGACATGAACCGCCGTCTGCATGAGTTGGAGATTGAACTGCGTCGCTTGGAGAATGAGCGTGAGGAGCTGACTGCTGCCTACAAGGAAGCTGAGGCTGTAAGCATTCTTTTGTTTTTATTTTTGTTTTGTTGTGCTTATTAATACTTTTTTCTACACAAATCTTATCAAGATGATTACTGGAAGTATAAAATGAATGCACACATGAACTCAGGGTTTTAAACATTTTAGTTAGCAAACAGTACTACAATTTTTTTAAAGTTTAACATCCTTTAATCTGGTAGGTCATAATGGATCATGAAAGACAGGTGAAATGATACTCAAATGAGCGTGGGGTCTATACAGCTTACAGTTAGTTTAGATTTGCCCTCTTAGGATAAGGAAAAACCTTGGAGAAAACCTTATCTGGATAACTCACTCTAATTGACATTTGAACTTGGGTTCTCTTGAATGTAAGAAACACATGCTACCCTGTACTACAGAGGTGGGTCTACTATATAATTTAAACCTGGCCTACTGAATGAGGCCTTATCTCTACACCACCAAGGTAACTGAAGGCTGCAAGTATTAGCTTTTTACTATTTTGAAAGCTGTTTCAAAAACAATTTGCATAATTTATTATTTGAAGCAAAATCATGAACATTTGTGTTTTGCAAGCTCATAAAAATTGCTTCATGAGTTTCTTACCTGCAGAGAAAGAACATACTTATTTTCCCCCTGTAAATTTAACAAGCAAATAGGAAAGAATGAATAATGTTTTATGTTCAACATTAGTTTTCTGTTCCATTATCTTAAACCTATGGCTCATTTCAGAATGTCTAAAATGTGGTCATACCTGTTGGTATAAGGTAAATTTGAATAAATGGAGAGGCGCATCATAGATCTTTGTTCTGCAAATAATTCAAATTTAACATAAATGTAACTCTGATCTTGCTTTTCATCATGCTTCATTTTGTTTTATGCCACATGCATTATTTTTGTTGTTATTTTTAGTAAAATTCAAAATAGAAACATAATGGTTTAAAAAACCTTTAGATGATTTTAGTTAATTGATGGAATTTAATCATTTCTCCACACTAGCCGTATATAGGCTAAGGTGTTTGATAGATAGAGTCAACATGAAAAATTCAATGTCATGGCCGGGATTTGAACCACGGATCTCCTGGTTTCCATCCAGTCGCTCTTAACCTTTGAGCTACCATGACCAACGTGGCGTCCTAACATTAAATTCTCCAGTTGACTCGTATATTTCCCCGGTAGACCACTAGGGGCTCTCGCATCCGAGATACACCGTTAACGGTGACTTACTATCGTAAGTACTTAAGTCCCAGGCTTCATCATTTAACTCTTATTATTTTAATTGATGGAAATTAATTATTTCTCCACACTAGCCATATATAGGCTAAGGTGTTTGATAGATGGAGTCAACATGAAAAATTCAATGCCATGGCTGGGATTTGAACCACGGGTCTCCTGGTTTCCGTCCAGTCGCTCTTAACCTTTGAGCTACCATGGCCAATGTGCCGTCCTGGAGAATTTAATGTCAAGACAGCATGTTGGCCATGGTAGCTCAAAGGTTAAGAGCGACTGGACGGAAACCAGGAGATCTGTGATTCAAATCCCAGCCATGGCATTGAATTTTTCATGGTGACTCTATCTACCTTTAGATGATGCTTATATTCAAAACTGGACATCACCTATGCATTGTTTATGCAGAGAGGATCATTAAAACCCAAAAATGTTTGATATGCAATAGGCTAATAACATTAAAAGTCAATTTGGTAGCATGCTCATCAAATATCTTGCCAATTTAGTTATAATGGACTGTTAAAATCATATTTCCATTGCAGAAACTATGTAGCAGCCCTTTTTTGTAAGTGGGTTTAAATATCCTTTAAATATCAGATGGTAAATGAATTAAACGGGTGACTACCTCAGTAGTGTAGGTGGTAGCGTGTCTGCCTCACGTTCAAGAGGTCCCGAGTTCAAATCTCGGTCAGGGTGAGTTACCTGGATGAGATCTTTTCTGGGGTTTTCCCTTATCCTGAAAGATGAATTTTGTGTAACTGTAAGCTCTATGTACTCTGGGCTCATTTGAGCATCATTATAACTTAGGTATTAAAATTTCAGGTTACTGCAAGCCACCACATGTTATAGTTGCAACAATTACAAAATAAAAGGAACTTGTTCCAGATTACGCAATACAAAAATAAAATAAATTATAATTTAATGACTATAACATTACAAGTTGTAGAACACTGAGGCATATCTTAGGATTGTATAATATCAAAATTTTACTAGTGTTAAAAAAAAGATAATATATTTTTAATTTTTAATGCAAATCTATATATTTAATGCCTGGCCAACATTAAAGTATAAATACAAAGATATACAGCTATGTTTCGTTAACGACAACAACATTTATTAAATTCAGGGCCGCAAAGCAGAAGAACAGCGAGCACAGCGTCTGGCTGCTGAGTATGGCAACTTCCGGCATGAGGCCGAGAAGAGGCTGTCCGAGAAGGATGAGGAAATTGAAGCCATCCGGTAAGTTATCATAATATGAATATACAATTTATTTACAAATTAGTGTCTTTGTATGCCTTTAATTTATAACAGCAACAAACTGTTTGCTCTTTTATGAGAATAAAGGAGAATTATTATGTTTTTATAAGGATTAAAATATTCAGTTAGAGGCAATTTTTATTCAGAAAACTAAAGTAATGTGCAAGGATGTAATTCCTTCTAGGACTTTGATCTAGGCAATAGCTTCTCAGAACCATCTGCCCATTTGAAATGCATGTTCATATACTGTCCTCTCAAATATAGAACATACATCATACTTATGTAGAAAATAAAGCTAGCTACATGAAGCAATGAATATTACACAAATATAACTATTTATAATAAAAACTTCACTTATCTATCATTTTCATAAGATAAGTGAAGTTTTTGTTAAAAATAGTTATATTTGTGTAATAGTACATCATATTATTTAAGTTAATTGGTAGAAATTAATCATTTCTTCACACTAGCCATATATAGGCTAAGATTTTGGATAGATAGAGTCAAACTGAAAAATTGAATGCCATGGCCAGGATTTGAACCATGGATCTGCTGGTTTCCATCCAGTCACTTTTACAAGTCGCTCATAAGAGCAACTGGACGGAAACCAGGAGATCCATGGTTCAAACCCTGGCCATGGCATTGAATTTTACAAGTCGCTCTTAAGAGTGCCTGGAGGAAAACCAGGAGATCTGTGGTTCAAATTCTGGCCATGGCATTGAATTTTTCAGGTTAACTCTATCTGTACATCATATTCTTCGACATTCACCTACTGTTCCGTACAGAATCATTTTACCATTTAATTTGCTTTCTTCCTCTTAAAAAATCACCAGGAAAGATACAATCTGATTTCTAATATTTTACTTAAAACCTGACAGGGAAAACACTTGCTTACTTTTCTTCATTCCTGAAGGCATATCTCTTGATTTGGTTATTTATCGCACAACTAGAAGTTAGGTCACATCATTGTGTTCTTCAAACAACATAATCCAAACATCTTCATTGCTATGAACTTATAAGTTTATTGAACCATAACCCAATTCTTTGGAAAGGTTAAATAAACTACATTTGGTAACCCACTTCACTTGTCTGTTTTAAAATTGTTGAACCAGGACCAGTTCTGTGATGATATCATCACAGCTACAGCTGGTAGATTGATTAACCTTTTGGTTACTTCCGATAGATGACAAATAGTTTGCTACCGTGCTGCCATTTACTGGAGGCAAAACAAATTTATTGACAGAATCTATTGGCAGTATTTCAGAATTCATCACACAATTTTTATTTTTCAAAATAAATATTTTCTTCCAAACCATTAAATCTATTGGTCCATTTAATCGTTTTAATAATTTAACTTCTGGATTTATTTCATGGTTAAATGACCAAAAATGATCTGCCACCACTGACTTATCAATCTGTTTATATTTAATATTTCTGAAATGTTCCTTCACTCTGGTTTCCAAATTACTGTTGGTCCTACCAATGTAAAATAAAAACTCTTGTGATGAATTTTGAGATACTGCCAATACATTTGCCCCCAGTGGATGGCAGCATGATAGTGAACTATCCATCATCTACCAGAAGCAACCAAAATGTTAATCAGTCTACCGGCTGAATCTCTGATGAAAATAACATGAAACTGGTCCCAAAGGATTCTTCAATTTTAAAATAGATAAGTGAAGTTGGTTACCCAGTGAATATTTGGATTGCTTCACTGTCAGTAGTTCTCCTTAAATACCTCTCCATTGCTTACGTTCTTCTGAACAGATTCTTGCAAATATCCACTAGTATTCCTTGGTTTATTAAAATCCAACAACTGCAACATTTTGGTCTCCTTCCACTGCACTAATTAACACATAAGATTTCTTTCCTTTTCCTCACACCCAAATGCTTGAATAGGCAATTATTACAGGATTTTCTCCTGAGTGACTTAGATTTTTATTAACACTAGAAGGACCGCATCTGTCATTTTGACGGATGTGCTGCTTTAGAAATCTTATTTCTTGCTTATGTTTTTTTCTACACTTCCCATGTTCTACAACTTTTAACAAATACTTATGACAAACACGTCCACAAAGAATTAGGCATTTTGGACCTCTCTAAAAACTGGTACAAACAACTCCTACTAGAAGGACCGCCATCAGTCATTTTGACCGGTATAGAAGTGTGAACAATAGCCTTTGGATCGTCCATATCTGTTGTTGTTTTCCTTCCTGATTGGTTTATGGCATTCTGCAGCCCTTTGTCGATGAGTAAGAAAGCTTTATTGCCCAAGTGGCACAATTCGTGCTACCACTTATGTATTTACGAAGTGTTGGAGCAAACAACTTTCCGTTGAAGTTGTTATGGTCAAATACTTGGGGAACACCATTTTTCAGGAACACAATGAACAGAAACAAATTTGCTGAAATTTTGTGGTTTATGCGATTTGATGACAAGGGCACACATTCTCAAAGACTAAGTACAGATCGCTTTGCAGCTGCTACTCCTGTCTGGAATCCTTTTATTGCCAATTCCTTGCAGTGATACAGTCCAAGTGAAAATATCACTGTGGATGAGCAACTGTTTCCTTGCAAGGCTAGATGTTCTTTCATTCAATAAGTGAGCAATAAACCGGACAAATTTGGAATAAAGTTTTGGCTTGCAGTTGATGCAAATTTAAAGTATTTGGTGAATGGATTTCCTCACCTGGGCAAAGACGATCAGTGCCCCACAGGTGTTCCTCTTGCAGAGCGTGTTGTAATGCGTCGTATACAGCCCTTTGTTTTTTCAGGAAGAAATATTACATGTGACAATTTTTCCATAACCAAATGCCTTGCAGAAAGTTTGAAGCATAAAAGTACAAGCACTGTGGGCACAGTAAATAAATGTAGAAGGGAAATCCCTCAATTAGCAAAATCTGCTGCAGCACCTTTGCACATAACTGTACTTTATAGGTCAGGTGACTTAACTCTGACATGCTATCAGGGAAAAAAGAACAAAAAGGTGCTCCTTTTGAGTTCAATGCATGACACAATTACTATAAATAAACATCTCAAAAAGCTACCAAAATCAGTGGCGTATTACAATAACACTTAGAATGGTATTGACGTCATTGATCAAATGGCTTGACTGTACACTGTGAAATATGGATGCAGAAGGTAGCCTATGCATGTTTTTTTCAATGTGTTGGCCTTGGCAGCTATTAATGCACGGGTACTCTATAAGGAAGTAACAGGTGAAAAAGTATGCAGACATCAGTTCATATACAACTTAGCAGCAAGTATGTTTGTGGTCCATGTTTAGGCAATACTGAATACACGTGTGTTAGGTGCTATGATGCTGCAGCTGGCTTTGAATGAGTGAAATCAGGTTTATAAGTGTTGTTTCTACCATATACTGTGGTATTCAAAATGTTGTGTTGAAACACATGTGTTTGCTAGGGGAAGTTGTCCAGTTTACATTTGGTTATCGCACATATTTAGATTAATTTTTAGTCTTAAAATGTTTATTTTACTATGTAATTCTTCAAACAAAAGTAAAATTATATACTGGTAAACTGTATAAATAATATTAAATAAACTGGTATGCATTCAAATTTGTTTACTATTTTAAAAAGGACAAATAAAACTGCACCCGTCAAAATGACGGGTTGGTCCTTCTTGGTAGACCATACTCGTCTGTCCTTCTAGTGTTAAAACTACTGTTCCTGTCTTGTTTTTATATCTTAATACTGTATTAATTTCTAAAACTTCCAAGGATAAAAGGAATCAAATTGATCTCCCTACATACTATTGTGTATTTACATTATCAATCAGGTTATACATTAATATCAAGGATAAGTAAAATTTAGTCACTTATTATAATTTATTGAATTATATTTGCTCAGTCTGTTAATAGTTAATAGCTTGCTTTTTACTTTTATCATATATCTTTCTGAATCATTCTATAATGTCTGTATATATGGCATTAGTGTTCATCACTAGTATGCTTTATTCATTCATTTGAAAATATCACAATGAGCAATGTGCTAAATAAAGAACACAAAGCAAATAAATTTTGGCAAAATATAAAGGTACAGAAGCCAACACTTGCAGTTATAAATGTAAATAAGAGTGGGAGGAAAACTGCAGTTGCTCACAATACCATAGTTGCATTGCAAAACCTGCAGCAAGGAACTTTCCACTTCTAAGTCAGGTTAGTGTTGCATTAATTCGGCGTTCTCCATCATAACTTAGTGAAGAATTCCTAGGAAGCATTAAATACAAGTAACACAGAATAGAATCTATAAAAAAGAATTATTTATCACAAATTTCACTTATCTTTTAAGAAAATTGATGAAACTTCTGCAGAATTCAAGAGACTGGTTTTGCAAACTTTATTCGTATGTTCAGTCAGTATTTCTTTAGTTGTTACTGCTAGATGCTGTATTATTTTTGTATTTATTACCAAACTGTGAAAATGAAACAAACTTAAGGACAGAATTGATTGGCAATATTTCAAAATTCATTATGCAATTTCTGTTTTCTAAAATAAATATTTTTTCCCAAAACTATTAAGTCTATTGCACCATTTAATTACCTTAATAATTGAACTTCTGGATTCATTTCATGTTAAATGACCAAAAAGGATCTGCCACAGCTGATTTATCAGTCTGTTTATACCTAATATTTAGTTTGTTCAAAGATTGGCACTCCCCCAATGACTCCTGCAAAGTAGCAGTTTAAAATATTTCAACATATGGGTGAAGACAGGCGACAGTACTGTCTACTGCCACCAGATGATGTTACTACTTCCCATAGATGGCGCACTGGAGCAGCAAGTGTACCGTCTTGTGAGTACATTTGTGGATGTCAGTGAAACAACATAAAAGCAGATAAGCATGGGCAAAGGTGGACTGTGTGGTTTCTCTGGAGGGAAAGAGTAACTACTTCAGACATCCACAAGAGGTTAGTAGGCATATGTGGGGAGTCTGCACCAAGTCGCAGGTTCATGTCTCGTTGGGTATCCGAATTCAAAGACAGCAGGGACAGTGCTGAAAAACACAAAAGCACTGGGCATCCAACAACTGTACACAAACCAAACAATACCCAGCTTGTCAATGAGCTTATACTGAAGAACACATGAATCATGTTTGATGAATTAGTACAGGCAACAGGTCTATCACGGGGAACCCTCCACCCTATAACCCATGAAGATTTGATGATGAAAAAGGTGTGTGCACAATGGATGCACATACCCTCACTAATGCGCAGAAACAGAAGCATGTGGAGGTATGCCAATAGTTGCTGCAACAGTATAGTGCAGATTCCAGAGGAATTCTTTGCAAAACTAGTCACCGTTGACGAGTCCTGGTTTTTCCACAAGACTACGGAAAAGCAATGCCAGTTAATGGAGAGGAAGCATGCTGCGAGCCCTCGTCCCAAGAAGTCATGGCCATGACTACTCATTCAGAAAGACATGGCAACTGTGTTCTGGGATCAGGAAGGGATACTGCTGGTGGATTGGCTCCCTCCCAAGCAGTACTGCAATTCACTGTAACACTCCACCGATGCATTCAATAATGCTGCCATCAAATATTGGGCCGTGGTGTTCTTCTCTACAAGAAAATGCATGACCACATGTCAGTAGCCAGACCATGGCCATCATACGTACACTAAGGTTTACTGTGCTGCCACATCCTCTATATTCACCCGATTTGGCTTCTAGTGACTATGCTCTTTCCAACATTAATGAAAGAGATCATGCAGTTTAAGAAGCTCACCACTAATGACAAAATTCATGCAGTTGTCCATCAGGAGCACCATGATGCCCCCAAAGATTGGTTTGCTACGCAAATACGGAAGTTGCCAGAGTGATAGAACAAGTGCATAGACATTGGCGGGGAATACCTGTAATGTTACCTGAATAAGTTTGTTCAACAAGTAGTTCCTGTAAACAAAAAAGAAGTTGTAGTGCCAATCATTTTTGAACGCCCAGACTATTTCAAAAATCTCCTTTTGTTCTGGTTTCTAAATTATATTTTGTCCTTCCAATGTAACCCCAGTCACATTCTTAAGAATTAAATTGATAAATGCCAGATATTTTACTATCAGTAATTTTACATTTTTTAGAGAAATGTAACAAACTTTTAATATTATATTTAATATAATATTTTGTGTCAAAGGGTTTTGGAATTCTAAAACACACAGTTCAATTTGTTGATTATTGGAAGTTCAGTAAAGGGAACTTCTAGCTTAATAGTATTTGCATATCTTATTATCTCATAAAACTGGAACCAGAAGCAATTTCCTGCTCCAGTAATTGCTGTGTTCAGTCTGGTTAACTTTGTCTTTCTGGCTTACATAACTCCCATGCAGTCCATTTGTCCCTTCCTGTTACCTTTTACTATAATGTTTTTCTTCTTCTTCTCCCCATCTCTCACTACCAGCTTTGTCATTGAAGGTGTCAAAAGTTGCAGCTTACTGTGATTCATTTTACTTCAAACAACATGGCTGGGGTTTGTCATAGTTCCTCCTATATATGAATTTCAGGTTTATGTACAACTTTTATGTCCCCAAAGCATGCAGGTGGGAGCAAACTTGTGCTAACAGTACATCAGAAGTACGTAATACTGCTTGTCATCTTCTTAACTTCCCTAATAACACCATTATTGTGCATTAGAGGATTCTTCTTTCTTTATCCCTTATGGTTTTAGATGTTGGGTTGAGGAACAGAAACTGGATCACAGAGAGAATCCAGGATGGGTGATCAGCCCGATGCCTGGTATGAGATGACAGAATGAGGGCAAAATGAATGAAAGGAAAGATGATAATGGAGCAATAGGTGAAATGATGGATGGGAAAACTAGAAATGCCGGAGAAAATCTACCCCTGCACTGTGTTGTCACCTGGGATCAAACCCAGGTCACCTTGGTGAGAATCAAGCGATCTAACCACTCGGCCACAGTGCAGCCTCTGCTTGTCATCTATAGAGAAAAAATAGATGGTGTAGCAGGCAACTTTAAGGCAATCTGTCTGCCATAAAGCAACCATTTTCAAAACTGTCTAGATGATTATGCTTGATTGGAGGAATTTAGTAACAGTGATGTCAAATATTAATTGAAAAAAACTATTTGTACTCGGTTTTCTGACACTTCATCACTTACACTTTTATATTATTGAGGGAATAGTTTCAGAAGCTGTCACCTCCAAAGAAGTTCACAATTCTACCACCAGAGAGAAGAGAGCAGATGATAATAGATATAGTTGGATAAAGGTTCAAAATGGAGGTGACAACTTCTGAAACTATTCCCTCAATAATATAAAAGAGTAAGTGACAAAGTGTCTAAAAACCAACTACAAATAGTTTTTCTCAATTTGCACAATCCGTTTACAAATAAAGAGTATACCCACTTTCATGGTGAGGGAATGGCATGCCTACGCCATATTTATGAGATTTGAAGTATGAGTAGTATTTTTGCCAGGCTTTACCCTTATCCTGAAAAGATAAACATTAAGTAATTCTAAGCTTCAGGGAACCTGAATCCATTTGAATCATTTTGTTCATTCACCAACGTGAAACTTTAAGCCCTCCTTAAAAAGAGACAGATAGAAAGAAGAAACTTCTTTAATTCAAGCTTGATATATGACAGATATTTGCTCTAGTTTATCAATGTTCTGTAGTCAGTGTATAGGTCATCAAATATTCAATGAAATAAGAAGTTCCCATCAGTAAAAATATAGAAATTCCTTTTTCATTCAGAGAAAGAGAAGGAGGATCTTAAACTCTTGAATATATAACACTCTAATGAAGAATTTCTATTAAAATTCCAGTAAATGTTGCAAGGTATTTCTTTAATTTATCTACCTCAGTTAAAGAATGTAGCATAGAAAGTTACTTGTTCTCTTTTAATTTAATGTGTTTAAGGCACCATGGAAGGAATGTTAATTAGTGAAAATATTTTTTAGATTTTTATAAAGTTTTATTTATATATAGAATAGAAGACTAGAATTTATTTATGCAACTTGCTATACGCAATATTTTATCTGCCTTAAATACATATTTTCCTAGTTTTACACTAGCTAGCTTAGCTTGCTTGGCTCCTAGGCCTTCTAGTATTGCTGAGTAGCACAGTCACCCTTCTATCATCTGCTCTAGTTTGCTGTTTCCCTTTGTTATCCCAGCATATTTTCTTTTCCAATCTTTACTTTTCTCCTCCATTTATCTTTAGCTTTCCAAAAAGGTTTCTCCATATTTCTATTTCTACTTTCATTTTTCACCGTAATCATTTTTATGGCTATCAGCTCACTTTCCATATTTTCCTACTTCTCCTCCCATATTTTCCCGTCTTCATGCTGCTAACTCTTTGCACTCTGTCAGAATATGAACTGTACTTTCTGTTTCTCCACATAATTCACATATTCCTATCCTGCTACCTAGCCCACTTAAGAACATTGATCCCATTCGAATCCAAGCCATTCCATCCCTCTTCTGCTTGTTACATTGGTCTGCATATCTCTCGCTTCTCCATTCTCTCTTTATTATCCTATAACAAAATGATTTCTATTTTCTATCCCTCCCCATATTTTTTTCTATATCCTCCATTCTGGTTCTGACTAGTTTCCTATTTTCTAGCCTCCATATGCCCCCCATTCCTATTTCTTCCATGGCTTTTTCTGCCACTGACCACCAACTCCTTGTTTATATATTGCCACACTTCTCATTTCTGTATTGGAAAACAAAATAGCAAATAATAGGAAAGCACATATTTGAATGTCATCAGAAATAAATTATAAGGTAATCTTTGATTTGTTTGTATGGTTATCTCTTATATCTTCATATATTTCTCCTGCCTACCTCTTCCACTAAATTGCATCTCATAAGGAACAGTGTTGACCTTGAATGCTTAGAATACACCTTGACCTTGCTTGGCAAAACACTGGTCTGTGTCATTTTTATGAAAAACGTTGTGTTTTACCTCCAATGGCGTTTTAATAGAGAGAAACAAAGCAATAAGAAATCAATACCATAGTAGGAAAATTATATGCAATTCAGTGAGTTAGTGTGTAATTACAATTTCAACCAAGAGAGCTAAAAACCCTGTGCTTATACTACTTATAACAGCGTTAAACAAACATATACTACACACCTGATAGTGATTATTAAGGATTTTGTAAACACTAATGCCAGAACGAACGGAAATTAGGTTGAGCTGCAACTGGAGTTTAGGCAGTACCTTCAGAGGTTCCACCTTTATCCCACCCCTCCCGGACAGTCTGTGCGCATATACATTGCATCTTGTCCTGCTGTCTTCAATGGTGGAATTGATGTAAAATATTATCGCTTTGTATCTGTCACATCTAGTGACGTAGAACGCAGTTTTTCACGATATAAGGAATGTTTTACTGCAAATTGTAAAAGATTTACCTTCAGTAATTTCAAGATGCACAAGTTTATTCACTGCAATAAGTGCATGTACAGGAGCAACTAACAACAAAAATATTCATCTTATGGAGGATTGTATCACTAAACATATAAGCTACAGATACTCTTGAAAATGCATAACATGCATATTAAATGTATAAATGCATTGTATATTAAAATGATATACAAGTTCATATTATTCCAAAATTGTATTAACTATTGTTAAGATAAAATAAATATTAGATAGAATTTATCTTTGTAGTATACATTGCTGGCTTGTATATATTGCATAAGATAATAGAAAATATGTAAACATGAGGCAGTGTACATTTTGTAGTCGATAACATTACCATGCTGTAGTTTTTTTATTCACCCAGCTGTACGCTTGCAGCAGTCAGTTGATGTGCCCCCTTTCTTACCTGTGATCCATACTCACGACTGTCTACATTTTGTGCGATGGATCTAATGCTTTGTGTGTAGACAACCTGAAGCAAACTGCTCGCGAAATCCACAGCCTAATGATTATATTAGTCCTCAAAGTTCAGAAGTAGGATTTCGATGAAGTGGTTAAAACAAAGTGGAAAAGCAATGTTCATACCTCACTAAAGCCAAGTTATCACATTCCAAATCACTTTCACATTCACGCAGTCCAATATGAAAAGCTCACTAATTACATTTGCAAGTGATGATACCGTATGCCAATGTTACAAACTACATTTCTCCAAGCATAGTGCAACTTAGGCTTATACTTTAATGCAGCAAATTGATTATACATCAAAAAGTTAAGTTTGATGACTGAATATTGCCCATGTACCTATCTTTGCATGTGAGAATATTATTAAACAAATGACTATCCATGACAGCACATTGCAGTCTTACAATATCAGCAACCCTTCTGATATAGAAATACAGCTTATAGAGCTTATAATGATGCAAGTGGAGTACAATACCTTTTGTACTATTAGGTAGAGTGAAAGAGAGAAAGAGGAGCTGAGAAAGTTAAAAAGAGAGAAAGGGAGGAAAAATCAACATCTGTAGTGCTAATTATAGAAATCTCTAACACATGTGATTTCTGGCAGCAGCTCTGACATAAACCATATGTAATAAACTTGGCAGCCTGGATCTTCCTTCAGTAATGCATTTTATTATAAGTGTTTCAATATAAATATACATATGTAAGGAATTGGTGCTACAATATTTTTGTGTTAGAAATAAATCATATTAGTCTTAATTTTTTAAAAGTAAATAAAATGAAATAAGAATGGAAAAAGAAAATAATATTTTATATGTTCTCATCATGACAATCAATCAAACTGGTCATTTATCAACTGACCTTGAAATGTAAATCAGCTGACAAGCATTGTAATTGCCAAGGTTTCAATGAGGCAACAGAACAATACTATCTTGAGCTCTTCTAAAAATAGTGTGGTCCCTTTATATAATACCAAGCTAGGAACCTTGACAGCCCAGGTCTCAGCCAAACGTGTAAAGTGCAACAGCCCAGACGAACCACAAGAGCTATTCACTATCAAATGGAACTTGAATGTCTCAGCTAAAAAAGTGTATTGTGATATTCTAAGCATCCCTGCTCTACTTTCCGTCCATTGGCTAGCTTAAAATTAGATTTTACGATATAACAGAGAGAGAGTGGGTAAGAAATGACAACAGCAGTAAAGCCAGTGAAATTGTGGGAGAAGCCCCCCACACATCTGTATGAGAACAACTATGGGTATGCATTTAACTTTTATCAGCCTATGATAGATTATCTTGATGCTAAAAAAAGCAATATTAAAGCTAAAGAGTACCCTCACTTGCCATGGAATAACGAGAGGGGTTTAGATAAGTACAATCCAAGAAATAAGATTGCATTATATTCAGAGAGTGATCTACAAAAGCTAGCACAAGAGGCAGAGCAAAAAGCCAAGAAGAATCTCCAAACATTCAAAGCTGCTAAACGAACCAACTTTTCTCTTTCAAAGTCTGTGTCTGCAGCATCAGTTACTAAACATATCGAATCTGTTACAGTCAAAAGTAAAGTAAAGAGAACTAAGAGGAGGGAAATGTCACGCAGCATGGAGAACCTTTCAAACTTAGATTCTATGGATATGGAGGATATCTACGCCACTGGAGCTCATAAGTTTGCACAGCAGTATACACAAAGAAAATCTGCAAAAGGAATAGAGGCACATTTACTGGCAGAAAGTTTGCGTAATGTTTCATCCTCAACTGGTATTGACATCAAAGCTTTCCAAAGGCGTGCAGAAATGGCTGCACATGACACATCGGAGCATTTACGTTTCATGGAAGAAAGAGAACGAACATTGAAGGAGGCTTCTGATTTGACAAAACCGCCAGACGAACTCAAACTGGAGCTGAAAGGATTCGATAAGAAAACTTCAAGCTACTTTCAAGATAAAAGGTACTTTGTGATTTTTAAAACAAAAAAATAAGTGATTAAGGTGGTTTTCTATTATCAGTGGTGGTTCTTTATAGATTCTCTCATGGTGTTATGTTTTATATACAAAGGTTTGCTACTGCAATGTAAGATAAATTCATGGTAAGTAACTCATTATTTACATAAGGAAAGATATAAACTGTTTTAATGTACAACACAGTTTATTTTATCCAAACACTAATTTCACACATCTATGCAAGAGCATGTTAACAATAAATCTCCATTTCATGATCTTACTTTTGCTTGTATTTAAAATTCTTCAGTCAAATAGATTAAAACTTAAATTTTAATAAATTTAGTTGTCATTTACATTTTATTCAAGATGCCTTTTATTAAGTTATCTTTCCATTTCCAAATAAAATAAAATGCAATTCATCATATACTCATTACAATAAATTTAGTTATTTTTCACTCCTTTTAAAGTGCCTTTTGAGTTCTTAATTTATAAGGCTCTTTTTAAATTCAAAAAAATTAACAGTGTCACATAGTGTTACTATGCATGTGACAGTCATTAGCAAATTATTAACCATTGCTTTCGTCTGTTAACAACAATCACTGCACAGCCAAACATCACGGTATTGTATGTTCATCAATAACAATCATTGTTACAAGTAATAATAGAAAATATATACGTTTTAAGCTTTCAAAATGTATAAAAAAGCTGACAAAAGAGTTCAGCTGTTAGTACTTTATCAGTATGAAATTCATGAATTGTACAAAACATGTTCCTAACACCCAATATAACAATTTTAACAATTGGCCATGGTAGCTCAATGGGCTAGAGCGACTGGATGGAAACCAGGAGATCCATGGTTCAAATCCCAGCCATGGCATTAAATTTTTCATGTTGGCTCTATCTATGTACCATCTTTGGTAAATTTTAGCATCAGTCAATATCATAATGGTTTTATTGGTCTGCATTTTCCTTCAGTTCAATAAAGTACCCTATAATTAGAGAATCAAAATGGAGCTAAGTTACACCGAGAGACTTTAGCAGATTTGATAGAATATCATTTAGATATCATTGATTATGCTCAGGGTTATTTTCATTTCTGGTTGTTATTGAAAGTCACTGCCTGTAATCTAATTGATGTATATAATCAGCAATGTTCAAGTAATTTTAATATTATTCTAACTATATAAACTTTCATTGCTCAGTTCATTGGAGATATAACAAAGATTAACATGTATGTTTGGAATTGTGAAGATCAAAAACTATATCAGAATAAATTATGCACCTTAACAATATAAAAATTTTCAAGTAGTAGGATTTGTCTATTTCTTATGCTTTACTAATTATAATAAAGTAATTCAGAATGAAGAGTGATTCAGGTTTGTTTTTCACAAAATATTCAAGAGTTACATTTTGTATTTACCATGAAAATATTGGAAACATATATTTTAATCAAAATTGTTACAGTGATTTTTAAAAATTTTGAAAATAAAAAGCTTTCCATATAAAGAGTAGTTTGACGCATGGTACCAAGTGGGATGGCTCAGGCAGTTTTTTCCATTGCCCGCATTCAGGAGGTTTGGATCAGCTTCCTGTAGCCAGCCTACCTGATTTTTTCAGGGGTTTCTATGGGTTGCCAGGCAAATGCTGGTTTGGTTCATTACAACTCTTGAATTTCCTGGCTCTCCATTTCATCTCCATTATCATTTCACATCATCTCTCATCTGGTTGTCTCTTTCAGGATAGAAGTGTTGCATGGCAGGATGATATGCTCCTCATAAGCACTTCCTCCTCTATATCAAAATTTAACTCTATTGAAACACCACAGTGAAGCGAAATAATTATTAAATTATAGATGAGTTGTATTTATGACACATCGGCTTCACTTACATACCTATATTGAGGACATGTTTCGCGAACCATCGTTCGCATCGTAGGCTCTTATGCGACTAAAGCTTGATCCAGTGGTGTGGGTAATTCTGGAGTTGCTGCTGCCATCTGTTGACTTTGTGATGAATTTAAATGTGGGGTTGTCTTCTGGTGGGATTTCAAAGTTCATTAGTGGTTTTTATGTCTTTCTATGTATATTCTCTCCCATATGACAAGTTCACTATGCTTTTGTACGTATTTTAGTAATTTTGTGCTATCTTCAATTTCATGATTTTCAGACCAGAAATGAGCTGCTATTGCGGACTTATCAATATTTTTGTATCTTAAGTGCCTAAAATGTTCTTTCTTTCTAGTGCCTATGTTTCTTTTTGTCCTCCCTATGTAAATTTTTTCACTAGAAAGAAAGAACATTTTAGGCACTTAAGATACAAAAATATTGATAAGTCCGCAATAGCAGCTCATTTCTGGTCTGAAAATCATGAGATTGAAGATGGCACCAAATTACTAAAATGCGTACAAAAACATAGTGAACTTGTCATATGGGAGAGAATATACATAGAAAAACATAAAAACCATCTAATGAACTTTGAAATCCCACCAGAAGACAACCCCACATTTAAATTAATCACAAAATCAACAGATGGCAGCAGCAACTCCAGAACTACCCACACCATTGGATCAAGCTTTAGTCACATAATAGCCAATGATGTGAATGATGGTTCACGAAACATGTTCTCAATATAGGTACATAAGTGAAGCCGATGTGTAATAAATACGACTCATCTATAATTTAATAACTTCCTCCTCTGTTAGGATGGCCTCTGGTCTCTGAGCTGGCTTAGTGGGCTGTTTCAAGACTACGGCAGAAGGGATGTACTAGACTCTGGGAAGTCTCAAACTGGTCAATATTAGGGACCCTGCTCTCTGCACTGTTGTGGGTCTTTGCGATCGGCCATCCTCTGTCTCCTCTTGCATCATATTTCCTTCCAGAGCTGCCTCTCTTGAAGTATAGCTACAAAGGATACGTCTGGTTGAAGTGCCAAATTCCCTCTATATATTCTTTCCTATTGTATCCTTGATGCATGGGGAATATCTTCAAAACTGTATCACATTCTTGGAAGACACTGAACTTGAGTACCAAGTTTGATATTTAATAACTTTTTGTTTTTTGAGTTAAGTTGTGCATACACACAAATACATACAACCCTTTTCTAAAAATTCCCTTTTCTGGATTTAGAGAGCCCCAACATGTGTCAAATTTAGGTATTGAACTTTTTAGTTCAATGCTACATTTCCTCTGTAGGTCATAGAGAATATTAGAACAATTGATATTTAACATAGTGAGCTGCAATTTAAACAAAGTTGAGATTAACAATACAGTCGTTAAACAGGTATATAAAATTGTGTGTTACAGCAAGCAGACCGCCATCGAGATTGAGCAGCTTAATGCCCGTGTGGTGGAGGCTGAGACCAAGCTTAAGACTGAGGTGACTAGAATCAAGAAGAAGCTGCAGATCCAGATCACCGAGCTTGAGATGTCTCTTGATGTGGCCAACAAGAACAACATTGAACTGCAGAAGACCATCAAGAAGCAGTCTCTCACACTCACTGTAAGTGTAGGAGCATGCACAAATAGATAGATTGAAATGATACAAAAAACAAATACAGCGTTCTTCATTTAAAACCTAATGGGCATATGGCATTACTCCTGTGCGTGATACAGTGTGCCACAGCAAGCTTTGCTCCAAAATTAACTCTGCACGTAAAGCATGTATAACACTCTTACCTTATAGTAGGTGCTGGAAATGTTGTCTACCCTCGGCTAAACAAGCATTATATTGGGAGAACACATTCTGATTATGTTGGGCCACTGTAATGTTTCTGATATCATTTCTAATATTTTGTTTTAATTCTTCAAATGTACGAGGATTCTAGTAAATAAATACATAAAATATGAAGCTATTAACATTGAAGCAAATATATATATACAAATATAATAATTTGTAGCTTAAAACTTCACTTACCTTATAAGAAATGATGATAATTCTTATAAATTCTCCGGGATCGCAATTTCATGTAAACTTATACACATCTTCAGCCAGAAACGAAGCTTAAGTTTACATGAAATTGTGATCCCGGAGAATTTATAAGAATTATCATAATTTCTTATAAGATAAGTGAAGTTTTAAGTTACAAATTATTATATTTTTATATATGTATGAGGATTTGTCTCATAAATTTTGTCTTTCAGGTTAGCCCACAGGTAAAAATCATGCTAGATTGGAGGAGCGAGAGGGTCTTACACCAGCACTGGTCACTCTAATTCAAACACTTCCCTAATTGTATTCATGGACTCCTTTGTTATATGGGCAGTAGCAGAATCTTGTTGAAACCGCACATATGATTTCTCTTCTTCTGTCAGCTCATGATAAAATGGGATCAAAATGTCATTTCGGTACCTCTCTGCATTTATTGTCTGCTCGAAGAACATAAGACTGATTATGTGTCTAGCGCTAACAGCATACTGAATTCCAACTTTCTGATCATAATGAGGGATTTTTTTAACACAATGAGTATTTTCAGAGGCCCAGCACTGACTTATGTGTGTTGATACAACCACTGAGGTGGAACCAAAGAACGAAGCTGTGGATCAATTAAACCATCGTTAACTGATGAACGAAACTATTCACAATAATGTATTCTTGATACTAGGTCATCTTATACAGTACACTTACATGTTTTTTAGTTTTAATAATTTAGTTGCTCTATGTGCAGAAGACTGAAATTCCCAGAATATATTTTCTACAAACATGGCTTGTTGATTCCCATTTGTAATAACGTTTGCACACGACAATGCATTGCTCGAGTCAAGCACCTGTTCATGTTGATGGCTGGCAAAATACTGCCACACCCCTAGCCCTGCGCACAACTGCAGCCATTTGTTGGGGAATCCAGCAAGGTTGTGGGCGGTGCAAAATGTTGTGTGCTTCATTGGGTTTTAAATAAAGAATCCTGTGTAACATAATGCAGATTTATAAACCAGAATATAAAATTTGAAAATTCTCTTGTGAATGAATAAAATGTTAGTCTTCATACATACTGCTGTAGTATAGATTTAACATGCAAGCACGTTTTACTAATATTTAAGTATAATGTGTTTTTATGGATAACAATATTTTTGTAATATTAATTCTCTATTTCTGAGAATTCTCTATTTCTCATTCTGCACCTCTGCCTAAATTAAAAGTTGATATTTTCATCTTAACCTTACAGCCAAAACTTTTGTTTTTCCATGAGGGTGACAGTCTAAAATACCTCTTAACACAGTCTCTCCAACTTCTTATAATACTGAAATCCTTTCATTTATATTTACATTTTCAATTCATTCCTAACTTGTTATCTTTTATGTTCGTTCTGTAACATTCAGAAACCCAGACTACATTTGCATGCTATTCATTTCATTTTTTATAGTATCTACAGTAGAAATTATTATTTGACTACAATTTATTATTTTCCAGTATGTTAATCATAAAATTTATTGTACAGGAACTGCAAGCCCACTACGATGAAGTGCAGCGCCAGCTACAAGTAACACTGGATCAGTATGGCATTGCTCAGCGCAAGTTGCAGTCTGTCACTGCTGAGTTGGAGGAAATCCGTGGCAACTATGAGGGGGTAAATATTGTTACTAGTATTTAGCTTCCCCTTTTTAATAAAAACTCTTGTACATATGTAGGGGTTAGTGTTAAAAATACTGATAAATAAACTGTATTTGAATAAGGAAGGATAAAGAAACTTCCAGTTGACGTCATTTGCCATGTTTAATTTTAGAATTGCTTATCTTGGTATGTCTGCACTTAGTGGACCAAAGGATTTGACTGAATCTTATTTCTAAATTTGATTAAATTGAGAATATTTATATGAAGGGAAACATGGCTTAAGTGAATACAAATTCCCTAAGTTGTATTTTTTCTGCAGTTTGGCCACTAGTTTCTTATACTAAAAATGATGTCTGTCCTAAAGTTTTACGTATATTCAGCCCACTGGTGTGAATAATTGTCACCTAAAGAAACAACAATTATATTGAGAGAGAATTAAAGAATTTTAAATAAATGTAGCTAAGAGAAATTCATCAAAACTTAAAATTTAAAATATTTGACTATAATTAATAATTTGAAAAACCAATATTTAGAGTTATTTCCATTACATTTAATCAGAACATTTTTAAAACATAAAACTGATCAAATTTAGATCTATTTTTATTTTTACACCATATTCATAACATATACAAATATAATAATTTGTAACTTAAAACTTCACTTATCTTATAAGAAATGATGACACTTTTCTTATAAATTATCTGGGATTGCGATTTCATGGAAACTTTTCCACATCCTCAGCCAGAAACAATCTGTCCTAGAGTTCTGAAACATTATAAAAAATAAATACAAATACAAATTATAGTGTTAATTATATATATTCAAAGCTTCATACAATTTGCTCAAATTGGAAACAAATTATGATAAGCTCCTAAATATCTTTTTAAAACAAGCAGTTGAAATTTCATTCTATTAGAGCTTTGATATGTTGGTACAGAATTTTCAAATTAAGTCAGGATGATAATTGCCACCAAACTTTTTAGTGAGGTTCTATCCTTTCAACCTTAGTTTACACATCATTTATGAAATAACAATTATCATTGACTGACCTAATGGAGGTTAACTACGAAGCCCAGTACTTACAAAATTGTGATTAGGGTATGTTATTTTAAAATGTATTTGAGAAAACCTTATTGTTTACCAAGAGAAATGTGAATCAGTTGAGAAATTTAGTGCTTATCCATATTGCTCTGTTGGTTAGAACAATGGTGCAGAAAACCCAAGCTCCATGGTTCACATCCCAGCTATGGCATTGAATTTTTCAGACTGATTCCAACTATTTTAAATCTGCAATATCTGTAAAGTCATTGGATATGGTAAAAGCTGAATGTTAAAAATTTAAAGATGAAAAATGAAACAGCTAAATCCATGCACAGAGACTTTTCAGATCACCCATTCAAAGCAAAAACAAATAACTGATTCTTTAATATACTAAATATTGTATTATTTTTGTTCAGGCTCTCCGTGCCAAACGTGCTGCAGAGCAACAGTATGAAGAATCTGTTACCCGTATCAATGAGCTGACTACCATCAATGTCAACATTGCTTCTGCTAAGGCCAAGATTGAGCAGGAGCTTTCCACCCTTGCTGGAGACTACGACGAAGTGACACGTGAACTGAGGGTATGATATTCTAGCTACGATTCAAGCTCATATGTTCTTCTCTTTTATTTATCAGCTAGTGATGTTAATTGCTCTCACAATCAGAGAAACTGTGTGCATAAGTAATTCATTTCCACACAGTAAACATCACAAAATTAAATAAAAATTATTTAATATATTTAACACCTGTATTTACTACATACAATGTCAAATAGTATACTTTAATAACATATAAAATGGCGACTGAGAAACAAAATTTGGAAAGGGAACTTTCCTGATCTTAGTTTATGGTACCAACATTACATTTGCTATAAAACCTAATAAAAAGGGAGAATGAACCTGACTGAATTTCAACTAAGGAGATCATTATTCTGTTGTTCAAGGACTATGATACAATGAAGCACAAAATTAATACAATTTTGAGTTGAACTAATACTCAATGCTCCATTTATTGCTAGTATTTACCTAGAACGCGTTTCGTTAGGATCTTCCTAACATCATCAGCTGTTGTCGACTCAAGTCGAACGAAACGCGTTCTAGGTAAATACTAGCAATAAATGGAGCATTGAGTATTAGTTCGACTCAAAATTGTATTAAGGAGATCATGTTCACAAAAATTTGTCTTAATGACCTTGGCAGTTCTGTAATTGAATAAGAGCAAACATATTTAAGTAGAGGAGACTAGAGAAGAAAAGAGCACAGATGCATTTGATTTGCTTTGATATGAATAGCTATATACTCAAATGCTTGCATTACCTTATGTTGCTTGAATATCTCAATTTACAGTAATTTAGTAAACTGATGTTTTATATATTAATTCTGTAAGGTGATACACTAGAGTAACTGCAAAATAGGAATGAACGTAAGGCAGGGCTAGGCATGGTTGGTCTGTCACTGATTAGCCAGTGCTGTGAGCACAATGTTGTACAGTTCAACACAAGGACCGGCTTGCTTTGCTGAACCCTGCAGCTTTGCATGCTCAAAAGACACTAATTACAGAATTATTTTGTTGTTTTCAGAAAGAAAATAATCAATAACAGTCTATGAAGAAAAACAGACACATTCTGATGCATTTTGTAACTTGCATTCAGTAAAGTGGTGATCTTTTAACTTGTTTTCAAAGTTAATAAATATGTCACTTAGCAAGCCCAGTTCTAGTGTGCCTAGTAGTAACTGCGAACAACTCTTAAGATTTTACATAGGCGCGATAGAAATATCTTCCATGAGTATACATTTTTCAAACAGCTGTCAATTAAAGAAGTTTACGAACATACAAATTTTGTTCACTGTCAAGAGTAAATGGCACAAGAGTGCCCATTCTGTGATGAAAATAAGTAGTGAAAGAAGCTAAGCAGTTCACTAAATTAGAAGTTTGCCAATTTAGGTCTTCTGGAAAACATTGAGCAGTGAAAAACCATGCTACAAACTTAGACGATTTTGCTACGATTTTTAAAAGCATGTTTTACGTAGAACAATATTTCACAAGGCAAAGGTGAATATCCAAATTCCAAAAGGCTGACCAATTTAATGAGTGGAATATAGAACATGCGGGTTTCGTATCTTCTATGTATAAAATTTTGAAATCTCATGGGTTTAATTATAAGAGAACTAATGATGGTCCCAAATTTCTGCTTGAAAGAAGTGATATTACTGTTGTAAGATTAAAATTTCTGAACAAAATCCACAACATTAAAAGTACAGCAACCCCCAAACCCATCTTTTAATTGAATGAAACTTGGTTTAATCAGAATCACTGCAGGAGGAATTATCTTTGAACAGTTTGTGTTTTCTGGCTTTTGTACTGTTCTTTATATAGAATTTAAGGATATGTTTGTATTATAACTGCAACATGTCAGTGACATAATGCAGCTAAGTTTACGAGCTACACAGTTTCAGAGAGATAAAGATAGATACATATCTTCCATCTCTTTCAGCCACTCACTGTGGAACTGGCAACGCCAAGAGAGCACCATCACTGTATTGGTTAAGCTTAAATTCATTCTGTTCATTCTTATTTTGTAGCTACTCTAGATGAAATACTGCAGCCTATTCTTGACAAATTATACTTAAGTATATGCTGTCTAAAACAATTGTGATTATAGGGTCACTACATACATTCTCTTAGAGTTCATCCACTTTATATAATAGAAGACATTTTCATTGGGTAGCTCTAAGTCATGAAAAACTGCGGCCATTTGCACTCTGAGGTAATTTTTTAAAAAACATTTAGGCACATATCCTTAAATTATTTGATTTAGATAATCTTATTGGGATTCTATTGAGATAACTGGATTTTGTATTATAATAATTTATGCATATCCTGAACATTGCTGTGTTCAAGGAGTTCATGTTTCGCTGTTAATAAACATTCTGCTCCTTTTCATAAAATGAAAAGTTTGTGTGCACCAGAGCTTTAATTCCATATTTGTAAATTGTTGAATAGTGCAAATTATGATGTTCTGAAGTAAGATTTGAATACTAATGATTTTAAATGTTTTAACAAGAAAATTATTCTAGAAAACCTTGAGGCACAAATGTTTAATATGGTTTATCACATGACACTTTAGCATCTAATATTAGTCAGCCTGATTTAAACTTCTATCTTTTTTTTTTCAAATAAACAATGATTGCATCTTTGCAGTGCTATTAAAATAAAGACTGCAACCATTAATCTGCCACCACATGTATTTAACAATAGTAAATAATTACAAATGTTATTTGCAAATCATTAATATCTAAGAGAAGTAGATGGGGACCCAAAATAGAACCTTGTGGAAAGGCACATTCAACAGGAGTTATATGAGAAAGAGCTCCATTACAACAGACTATAAAACTTTTGAATAAATCAGAATTAGCAGACTGAATTCAACATCAGTTAAACATAATATGTATTCTAACTTAGGTAAAGAACTTTGCTATGAGATACACATCAAATGCCTTAGATAGGTTGCAAAAAAATAGCTGTAGTCATTTCATGATTTTCAAATAAATTAAAGATACCAGAAACTAACCTTTCAAGAATTTAATCATAGCAAACTTAAAGATTACTAAGTGATCACTATAATTGCTTAGTGATCTTATAACACTTGTGGCAATTATAAATGACTGAATAATGAATACTATAAGAACTGAATAAATACAAACTTTTTTTTTACCTTAAAACAGCATTAAATTTAGAAAGCTCTAATTTACTAAAGCACTATGTGTGAAAATTAACTTTAATAAACTAATCTATTTTCAAGATAAGGTTTGACAGCCTCCATAAGAATAGATAAGTATTTACTATTATTAAATTTTAGATGAGTCGTATTTCTTACACTTTCACGAAAGTGAAGCAGATGTGTAAGAAATACGACTCATCTAAAATTTAATAATTTTTCGCTTCACTGTGGTGTTCCAATACAGTTAAATCTCGATATATTGAAGTATTTACTAGTTCCACTATTTTAATAAAATGATCCATAACAATTCATTGCATATGTGTTGTTTGTTTTAACCAGGCTGCTGACGAGAGATACCAGCGGGTGCAAGTAGAGCTCAAACACACTGTGGAAATTCTGCACGAGGAGCAGGAACGCATTGTAAAGATTGAGGCCATCAAGAAGTCCCTCGAGATTGAAGTTAAGAACTTGTCTGTTCGTCTTGAGGAAGTAGAGGCCAATGCCATTGTGGGAGGCAAGCGCATCATCAGCAAACTGGAGGCCCGGGTGCGTAATTATGCTGATATCTTATATCGCCCAAAATTTCCATTTTATATATAGTAGTTTGATGCACAAGAAAGAAGGGAGTAGTTGGTGGGGGAACATACAGACCTGTTTTGCTTTATCTTATTGCATGCTGAACAAACCACAATTTTTACCTTAAGACTGCTTTCATGCACTACACACTCTTGCAGTCTGTGATGACTTTTCATATGCTGAACTTCACCTCTCACAATCCTTCCATCTTACTTTCATTGCCTCCATTTGAAGAGTCTTTAGTAGTAGGGGTTTTGTTATCTTTTCACAACTGAATTACATTTTCTGTCTGATTACCAATAAGCCTTCTTTCTGCAAACTGTTTCAATTTTTTTTAATCTATGGATAAACTTTTTCCAATGTTTTAATATAGAGCACATCCTCTGTACACAGTTTGCCATGAAATGATACAAAATGCTCACCACATCATAAGTCTGTGATTGTAGTGCCCTTTCTTTGTCTTTGCTCCCTTAGACGACATTGCAAACAGAAATGAAACAGAATGAAATGCGCATAAACAAATACACACACAATAAATAATATTAATCAATACCATAATATGCTACATACAATGAAAATTGATATCATAGACACAAGCCTAACAAACTCCAATGTCTGTGTTATTTTCAACCTCTGGATATGTTGCCGCATGCACCTTGCGGCACAACTGATGGCTCCTGCCCCTGAAAACAAGGTGAACTCATCCCATTTTCTGCACATCTTTCTAGACTTGTCATAGAATTTGAGTATAACAGTAATTTATTGAAAAAAGAAAGAAAACCAATAAAACAAGTACTACTACCATCACAACATGTACCCCCTCGGTAGCATAGATGGTAGTGTATCTGCCTTACGTTTAAGAGGTCCTGAGTTCGAATCTCAGTCAGGGTGAGTTACTTGGATAAAATTTTTTCCAGGGTTTTCTCTTATTTTGAAAGATGAATGTCAGGTAGCTCTAAGCTCTATAGACCCTGGGTTCCTTTGAGCATCATTTCACCTATTCCATTCATCATCCAATATGACTTAACCTTGGAGGACGTAAATTAAAAAAAAATCACAAATGTGTGTGTGCATGTCCAGAGCAATTTTTGGATTCTGGGGAACTCAAAACATGCATTTCTGCTGAACTCTAGATATCAACCTTTTTTTTTTTTTTTTTTTTTTTTTTTTTTTTTTTTTTTGTGAAATACATTACTTCCCCTGGTCACGACAGGTAAGCATTAGGGAAAGTGAAAATACAAAAAGGAATGAAAACTTAATGAAATAAAACATGAAAAGTTATGAAAAGGTAACTTAAGATATGGGTTTCACAAACAAGAATTCATTATGAAATTTATGAAAGTTAGCTATGCATCAATCAAAAGATGACATATCATTAAGATGTGATCTCTAGCAAACACACCATTTTTTTTTTTTATTTCCGTCTTTAACTCCAGTGGTCATATCGACAGCCTTTCTCTTTTGAAGAAGGTGTTAACTCGCATTCGTTGGGTTTTAATCATTAGATCACGCATTCATTCACACTTTCATTCATTCTTTCAGACTCTGGGGAAAATAAGGAATTATCTTGGTCAGAGAAAAATTCCCACCCTGACAGCCGGGAACTAAACCCGGGACCCCTAGCACGGCAGGCAGTTGCTCTACCGACAGAGCTACAGGGCCAGCCAGCACACTGTTGTCCACTAACCTAAAATCAAATACTTGGAAAGATTGGAAGAAAATATAGATTTAAATAATCAAATTTCTGAACTAAATTGCTTCCAAACAAAATATAATAAAGGGCACTTTCCATGATAGAATATTCTTGCAGCTGAAAATATGCAAATGGTCAAAACTTAGGCTCAGTTTCTGTACAGAAGAAAACAGAAATAATTGGATATCCTTCTTATGAGAAATTATTCTTCATAGCTTGTGTTAATAAGCAAATAATGTATAACTTCTCATTCCTTAAACTATCTCATTACTATTTTCCTTCTTCTTTCTTATTTGCTTTCTTTGCTTTTGGATAATCATTTGAATTTATGGGCAGTGTCTTATTTTTAGTACCCTATTCATAAAACAAAAATAAAATTGTGAAGCATAAATAAAATAAATGTTATAAAAAAGGCAAAAGAATAAAAATATTAATGGCCTTGGAAATAGTAATTTGTTATTTATTAATTTATAGGTGCGTGATCTGGAACTGGAGTTGGATGAAGAGAAGCGCAGACACTCTGAGACCATTAAGATCCTCAGAAAGAAGGAACGCCAAGTAAAGGAAGTCATGATCCAATGTGAGGAGGATCAGAAGAACGTCAGCTTGCTCCAGGAGTCCTTGGACAAGGCCACACAGAGGATCAACATCTACAAGAGACAGCTCCAGGAGCAGGTAAAATATTTTTGGGTGCACTTTAACATTTATAACTCATTTAGGGTTTTAATGTAAAGGGATGATGTCACGGCTAGTAAATGTTATTCATTCATATACAAGGGTCTTATCAACAGTCATGAGTAATGTTTTGTTATCACTGCAATTTCAACAATGTAGTAAAAACAACTGCATTATTATAATCTGCAGACTTTGTGCACATATTTACACATGTCATTAACATCTATAACATGACCATAAGCAATGTTTTAAATTGGTCAACATCCATGCTCCATTTCCACAGAATGTCATCACTGAATTTCTTGTTAAAGATGAAAATGCTATTGCTGAAATTCACATCAGACCTCAGCAATCATATTGTAATATTCCTATAGCATGATAATGCCCAACCTCACATTGCTCATATCACTGGAGAAATTTAGGACGTTTGGGTGGGAAACTCTTCTACACCCTCCCCACATAATTAATTTGGCATTCTTTGAGTATCATCTCATAATTTTGGTACTGTAAATGAACAAGTACAAGACTTATGCTACCAGATACTGGAGCATATCTGAAAAGTGTTTCATCAGTGCCTTTAGCCAGTCATAATAAAATGTCACTTAGTATTACTTAATGCTAATTTCTTAAGAATATTGCAAATGAAACACTCTTTTCTATTTAAAAATTTATAAGTTAAATTAATTTCACTTTTAATTCAATAGCAAACAAACAAAACCAAATTTCAATCATTACTCTCTTGTTTTTAGGAGGGTCTGTCACAGCAAAGTGTGACGCGTGTACGCCGCTTCCAGCGTGAATTGGAGGCTGCAGAGGACCGCGCAGACACAGCTGAAAGCAACCTTTCACTAATCCGTGCCAAGCACCGCACCTTTGTCACCACAAGCACTGTGCCTGGCTCCCAGGTCTACCTGGTACAGGAGACCCACAGATCGACCACTACCACCACAGAGGGCATCTAAATGCACACTTCACACAGTGGCAGTGGGAATCTGCTGTTTTATTCCAACAAGCTGCTATCATATCTCAAATAAGTCTTTAGAAATTTCTTTTAGTTGTGATAAGCAGTTTATTGGCTAGGCTACCCAATGGAACCTGCCATTACTTTACTCTTTGATCGACTAGAAGACATTTCTACCGACTTCACTGTTAACTTAAGCCAAACATTTACAAAAAACAAGTCAAGTCATGCAATAGTAAATCAGCAGACTTCCATAAAAATTGTGAACTTTTCAATTATTCTCATAATTTGTTACATGGGAAACATTGTATTTTATTAATTATTTAAAGTCGGAAATAAATTTTGAAAAGAAATAGAACAGGGTAGACATTGTAAGCTTACTGTGTCAGGAGTGATTCAAAGGGCTGAGTTGCTGATGCGGCCTCAAAGCTGGGGGAGGCTGCATGGCACATAGGTATGGATGCACAGTGACATCACAATATCTATGCTGTGTGATATACGTATTTAATAATTTATGTATATATATAGAGATATTCATATTTCTGCTTAGCAGAATACGAAATGTGCCTGCGTGGTGGAGAGAATATACATTGCTAAGAGCAATGTTTCGAAAAGATCTCTATGAATTTGCTTCACATCCCTGTTTATAGCAGCAACTAACTTTAAGCTTGAATTTGAAAGTAACACATGGACATGAGACTTGGATTCAGGGATTTAAAAGGTAAATAAAATAAAATGAAAGAAAAAATGGAATCTTAATTTACTATAACTGCTTACAAACCTAAGATCTTCTCTTTCTTTGCCTATTTTCCTCTATAAGAATCAAATACCTTAAAGCCAAATTGCAAGCTTTTTATATGAACTGTAGGCATAAGCATATGATTAACATCACAAATGCTTTGCTATTTAACTGTTTCTGTTTTATAATGACGCTAACAAATCAAGCTACGCTAAGTGTTGTTGTAATGCTGCTAAAATAATAAAATAATACATTCTGCTCTCATTTGCGATCTGCTTTGAGCAAGGGATAATGAAACATCCTGATTCTCCTGAATTTCAGTTATCTTGTTGGCATATCATTCCCTTTGTTTCCTTAGTTTATAGGTTAACATGCATAAGTTACATTAGTATATTACATCAGTTTTGAATTTTTATAAAGTGGGAATATTTTATTAAAGCATTTGCTATTTAAGCTATTCCTCGAGGATGCCATGCATATTCTTATTAGATAAATATTTGTGATAGATTTCCTATATTGTTTCTATTTACCTTGTTCCACTTCCAGTCCCTGCCAGTATTCTATCCTACTCTTATTAAAATGCAAAGCAGTGTTCATTTACATTAATTTTCACTTTAAGCAACTAGAGCGGAGAGAGCAGTCTCACTCAGAGACAAGTTGGTAATCTCTACTAAGGATATTTACATAAGTAAACTCCTAATCCAGTGGTCAGGCATGACTTTCAAAGCAAGGGAAGCTCAGGTAATAATTTTCATTAAAATAAGAGAGAATAATGACTCAAAGAACTAAGGCTACTCTTCAGTACTCTTTCTACTGTACAGTCACATGTAAGTCCAGTAGCGAGGCATTACTTTCAAAGCGAGGGAAGCTCCAAGTAATAATTTTCATTAAAATAAGAGAGAATAATGACTCAAAGAACTAAGGCTACTCTTCAGTACTCTTTCTACTGTACAGTCACGTGTAAGTCCAGTAGCGAGGCATTACTTTCAAAGTGAGGGAAGCTCCAAGTAATAATTTTCATTAAAATAAGAGACAATAATGACTCAAAGAACTAAGGCTACTCCTCAGTACTCTTTCTATTGTACAGTCACATGTAGGTCCAGTAGCGAGGCGTGACTTCCAAAGTGAGGGATGCTCCAAATAATAATTTTTATTACAATAAGAGAGAAGAAGTTCTTAGTCAAAGAACTAAGGCTACTCTTCAGTACTCTTTCTACTGTTCAGTCACATGTAGGTCCAATAGCGAGGCATTACTTTCAAAGCGAGGGAAGCTACAAATAATAATTTTCATTAAAATAAGAGAGAATAATGACTCAAAAAACTAAGGCTACTCTTCAGTACTCTTTCTATTGTACAGTCACATGTAGGTCCAGTAGCAAGGCATTACTTTCAAAGCGAGGGAAGCTACAAATAATAATTTTCATTAAAATAAGAGAGAATAATGACTCAAAGAACTAAGGCTACTCTTCAGTACTCTTTCTATTGTACAGTCACACTAGGTTCTTCTTGCATTACAAGACTGCTCACACTACAAGCAGACATATTCCTAGATAGATTGAGTCAACATGAAAAATTCAATGCCATGGCCGGGATTTGAACCACGGAACTCCTGGTTTCCGTCCAGTCGCTCTAATCCTTTGAGCTACCATGGCCAACGTGCCGTCCTGAAATTAAACCAGGAGATCTGTGGTTCAAATCCCGGCCATGGCATTGAATTTTTCATGCTGACTCAATCTATCAAAAACCTTAGCCTATATATATGGCTAGCATGAGGAAATTATTAATTTCCATCAATTAACCAAGACATATTCCTGCTTCCCCTCTCCAATCAGATGTTCCAACTTTTCCTACAGCTGACCCATGCTTCGTGAACTGTTAGTCTAAAATGGTTAAAGCGTGCAATTCACACACCTTTGCTAATAATTTAAAACTGCACAAGAATTTCTTACTTGTCGCCACTGAATGAATACCAATCTATGTAAAATACTATTGCTAATGCTATTGAAATATACTTACAGTTATATTTAAAAGCAACACATAAAACAAAAAATAAACCTTTCTTTACACGCTACAGAGACTTAACATGACAAAATCTGTCAGTGCTTCCTTACTATCAAAGAGTTGTTATTGCTTCCGGAAATCTACGCAAAGTATGGTATTCAAGGTTACAAATGCGTTAATATTCAGTATTGAATGAGCTTGTGGAATCTGGTCCCTGAAATCTAAGCAGCTGTCAAATTGTCCTCAGCGCAGCGGATGTTTGCAAATAAATTTTGAAAATGTATCCAGAGCAAATGAAATATTATTTGGCATGAATTTTCTTGTTTTTCTTCTTTTTTCCCCGAAATCAGTGCTTCATTTAATGTTTCGTCACTGCCTAATCCCCAAAATCAAAACCGAATGGTGAACTTGGTATCCATAACTGTGTGTCATTATTACACAAAATCAAGTGTGAAGACATCAGAAGAAGACTACATATTTTAACATAAATATCCACTGTGTTGCTTTCACATGAAATTCTTCATCCGCTCTTTTATAGACTATTCTTACAAAAACATTATTCTATCTACTACTTGTTAATCAAGGTAACTTTCAGTTTGCCCTTCTTTTTTATAGGATACATTAGGTAAAACAATAGTCTCGTTTTTCAACAGTGTGTTTCTAATTCAATAATTATATTTGCTTCACTGTAAATAGCTTCATTTTTCTACTTTTAGTTTGATCCTATTTGCAGATTCTGAAATTCCATGTTCTTTGCATAACCACAACAAAAAAGTGAATAGAGACTTTCTAGATGATAAGGTATAAGTGTTTGAACATTCAAACCAACAGCAAGAAATATCTTGAAAATTATTAACTCTATAAACAATTTTATTCAACATAAATTGTGTCAAACTAGAACTGCATGTTCCATATATCGCTAGTATTTACCTAGAATGTGTTTCATTATGTCCTCAGCTGAGGATGTTAGGAAGGTCCTAATAAAATGCCTTCTTGGTAAACACTAGCAATATATGGAGCACTGAGTACTTATTCAACTCAAAATTGTATTAATTTTGAGCTTCATTGTATCATAATCCTTACTCATTAAGTGTAAAATTGTGCACTTTAATAAGATCTGCATTTTTTGTTAGTAAAATTTTGTTTGTCTCTTGTGATTCATCAGTGATTCAAAAGCCATACAGAATGAAGAGAACTTCAAAGGTAAATGTCAGTAAATTTAAGATGCAAATTTTATTTCTCTTGCAAATATCTTAAAAGTAAAGGTGTGAAATGTAAATGTGTAGTGTTTAACGCCCGCTTTTACTATATATGGCACCGCAGGCGGTGACACTGATGATACACGAGATGAAGATGGAGCACCGGTGGAATGAGATGGCGGGGGAAACCGGAGGTCCCGGAGAAAACCCGCCCCAGCACCGTGTTGTCCACCACAAATCTCACTTTGCGGTCGCCTGGGATCGAACCCGGGCCGCCTTGGTGAGAGCCAAGCGGTCTAACCACTGAGCCACGGCGCGGCCTCTAAAAGTAAAGGTATTAGCAATTTTTGAGAAAATAAAATATAAAATCTTTTTTCATGTAAAGAGTAGTTTGGGGTATAGAAATTTCTTAAAAAAACTTTTTGTTGTGGTCTTGGAAGGTGCTGAACTTACTAATTAACTTGCCTTCTTAGGACATGGTGTTTACACACATATGCACATAAGTCTATTTTTTCTTTTTCTTTTTTTCCTGAAAATGTTCTTTTTTATTCGGAGATCTCACAACATGCATTTTTGGTGAATTTTTAACATACAACACTTTGGTGGAATGCAATACTAAAGGTAAGTAGTAGAAAAGGTAAACATAGCAGAAAATATACCTGACGTAAGCAGAAAACTAGACCCCACAATGTTGAACATTAAATTACAAAATATCATAATAAAGAAATGTATACCGTAAAGAAAATGGACAGACCATTAACCTTTGGGACAAATGTTTTGGGAATGAAATTAAGATAAAGAAATATCTTATGTACGGTACTCATATGAATTTCTCCATTCACTCTTCTATAAGCTTACAAAAACTTAAGCATGAATAGAGGAATTTAGTAACAGTGACGTCAAAATTAATTGAAAAAACTATTTGTAGTCAGTTTTTAACACTTTGTCACTTACATTTTTTATATTTCTGAGGGCCTAGTTTCGGAAGCCATTGCATCCATTATTATCACTGAGTCGGACCTTCAAGGTTGATAATGTGCATGACGGCTTCCAAAACTAGTCTCTGAATAATATAGAAAATGTAGGTGACAAAGTGTTAAAAACCGACTACAAATAGTCTTTCTTTTTAAGTTTACAAAGGAATAAACAGACTAATGATGCAAATAGGGATTCGCAAAACTAGTTTCTTAAATTCTATGGAAAGTTCATAAATTTTCTTAGTGAATTGATAGAGTCGACATGAAAAATTCAATGCCACGGGCCGGGATTTGAACCACGGATCTACTGGTTTCCGTTCATTCGCTCTTACCTATTGAGCTACATTGGCCAATTTGACATCATGACATTAAATTCTCCAACTGACTCATATATTTCCACAGTAAACTACTAGGGATTTTGCATCCGAGATACACTGTTTGTGGCGACTTATTATTTTAAGTACTTGAGTCCCAGGCTTCATCATTTAACTCTTATTAAGTTAATTGATGGGAATTATTCATTTCTTCACACTAGCCATATACAGGCTAAGGTATTGGATTGATAGAGTCGACATGAAAAGTTCAATGCCATGGCCAGAATTTGAACCACGGATCTACTGGTTTCCATCCAGTCGCTGTTACCCATGGAGCTACCATGGCCAACATGCCGTCATAACATTAAATTCTCCAATTGACTCTTATATTTCCCCAGTAATCCACTAAGGGCTCTCGTATCCATATACACCGTTTGTGGCGACTTACTATTGTAAGCACTTGAGTCCCAGGCTTCATCATTTGTCAATTTTTTTTTTCAATAACATGTGCCTGGCCTATTAACCTCTCTGAGATATATGAATATAACTTTTTTTTTCTGGTAGATCCTGCTGTTCTACTGCGTTGTTGCGTTGCTTAAGTTGTGAAGTTTTGCATCATTCCATTTGCATGAGAATATGCCTATGAGTCTTTGTGTATGTGGATAGGTGCTTATGATCTTGTGTACACCTGTAACAGGTCTTTAGATATGTCCAAAATTAGTGTCAAATATTACACACTCAAAAACATAACTAAGCCTTCTTTGGAACTAAAAGAAGTTACTGTGATTTTGAATTGGGCTTGGTTGTATGAGTTAAGGGCTTGGCTTTTTAAACTGGTTGTATTGTTGGGGGCCAATTTGTTGGATATTTGAGCAGCTATTGTGCTGTTGTTGAACCACAGGTGCTTTGATGTGAATCTATTAAGTTACCTATGTTCTGAATAATCAGTAAAATCTTGGCAGGAATGAATACAAAGATATTAAATTCCAAGTATCAGACAATATTCTGGAAGCTGCCAAGCACTAATGCAGAAAGTAGTTGGTTGGTATCTAATGTTAAACAGTTGGCAATGAAGCCATTAGCTCTCTTGCACTTCAGTATTTTGATGTGAAGTTGACTAAAGGTTTGGCAGTGGAGTAGGTGGTTTCCATACAAATGTTGTTTAAGTGTACAGAAAGGAGATCTCACTATACCAATTCTGAATAAATATTTATTGAGACAGTCATGGTCTGTTAGGAGTGTAAAAGTTGCTACAGAGAATTTTCTTGGTAGTGCATTGATTCTAGTTGTGCTGTGATTTTATTTATCAACAGTTTTCCTTTTGTTTATAATACATTTCCTTCTTTAATTTTTTAGTTATATGTTGATATAATCATTCTTTTGACAGAGTGATAACTTAGCAGCTCAAATGAATATGAACTAATTTTATTGCCTTTTTTGGCTAGAAAGTCAGCTGTTTCATTACCATGTATTCTGCAATGTACTGGTATCCATTGAAGTATTAATGTATTGTTTAAATTAATTGTTTTATGATTTTATGGCATTCTGCAATATTTAGGTTTTTAGGTTTTATATCAGATGTTATGGATATTATAGCTGTTTCATAGTCAGATAATACGGGGCATCTCCATAAAATAAGGTCTCGAATTTTATTTAATATAGAAAACATGTTTATTGTCAATGAATGTTACATTGATGGAAAGGCGGAACTTACAGCTATTTTTAAACGTAATCACCATTGCGATCGATGCACTTTTGCATGCGCTGTGACAGTTTTTGTATACCCTTGTCATAGCACTCTCCCGCCAAGTTGCGCAGGTAAGCACTCAACCTCGTTTCTCAAATCATTGTTGGTCTGGAAATGTGTTCCATCCAGGTGTGACTTCAACTCAGGAAACAGATGATAATCACTAGGTGCTAAGTCTGGACTGTAGGGGTGATGGGTGAGGATGTCCCATCTGAACTGGGCCAGGAGATCAGTCGTTGCATGTGCAGTATGGGGACGAGCGTTGTCGTGATGAAAAATCACTCCCTTCGTCAGCACTCCGCTCCTTCGATTTTGAATGGCGGCGTTTATTGTTATGCCGGTAGGCATAAACTCGCACAAAAATACACCTTTTCTGTCCCAGAACACACTGGCCATCACTTTGCCGGCAGAAAATGTCTGTCTGAACTTTCGCGGCTTCGGCGAATTCGAATGCTGCCACTGACGAGAACGTTCTTTAGTTTCTGGTGTTGTGTAGTGCACCCAGGTTTCATCGCCAGTGACAATTGAATCCAGCAATTCACGCCCTGTTCTGCATAGCGCTCCAGGAATCGGTGGGCCGCTTCAACACGTTGCCGTTTATGGTCTTCGGTGAGCATTTTGGGGACCCACCTCGCACACACCTTGCGATAATGCAAATATTCGGTCAAAATCTTGTCAATCGTAGTCTTACTGACTTCAGGGATAATCTCGCACAGCTCGCGAACTGTCACACGCTGATCTTTAAGCATTTCTTGCTACACTTTTGCAATTGTTTCGGCTGAAACCGAAGGCCGACCAGAACGCTGTTCGTCATGGACGTCTGTACGTCCGTCTTTGAATTCTCTGACCCACTTTCGCACGTTTTTAACGTCCATACACTGTGGCCCATAGACTTCACATAACTGACCATGAATTTCAAAAAAAAAAAAAAAAAAAAAAAAAAGGACCACTGCACGCAACTCACACTTGGCGGCGGAAGTGATAGGAAGCTCCATCGCAAACGGCTGCCCAGCCAAGACTAATGGTTGCAACGGGTTTGTCGTGGTGGGGATTTGAAGGGGTGAAACCAAGCTAAACGCCAGTGTTGGCGGATCTCGCGTAATAGCGTTCCTCACGGCTCCAGCGTCTTGGAGACCTAATTTTACGGACACGCCTTGTAATATAACTTTTTCAAATTTATTTATATGATAAAGAAGATTTTGTAAGCTCTGAAGGATTGCCAAAATTTCTCCATCAAAATTTGTAGAATTTAAACTTAATCTTTTGTAGAAAGAAGTAAGTGGTCGTATTACACCCGTGCCAGTACTATCCTGATACATAAAGTATTAATGTTTATTTTGTAACTTCCTCTGCTAACCAGGAACCTTGGTTAATTATGTGTGTATTAACTGTATTCTAACATTTACATAAGATATAGGAAGTATTAGATTAGACCCGTAAAGTTGCATTGAGATTTCATCATAAATACATGTTTTGCTTAAAAAAGTAAAAATTAAAAACAAAATAATCAAGCTTGTAGAAAAGTTTCACATACACGTTTGTGAGCGCACAATATTCTCACTCAAAATAAAGACTATGGTTAAATATCATGCCTCATTATGTCATATATATTTGAAGAATGCGGGCCGCCAATACAAGGAGTCACGAGAGTGCAGAGGGCATAGTCCCCACTATTTACCCCGGCAGGTCAGTACAACCGGCATATCACCCGCCGTGGTCAGAAAACTGCCCCACCAGGTCGACCTGGAGACCGGAAACCGTCCTATCGGAGGAAGAGGTGTTTACCAGGAGAATATCATCTTGCCATGCAGCGCCGAGACTCCCGCCGACACTTATACCCTGAAAGAGACCACCAGATGAGAGATGATGTGAAATGATAATGGAGACGAAATATATATATACTCGAGGGTATCTATTACCAGGGTATAACCTCACGTAGTGAAGACTGACCTCCCCTCTAACGACCAGGGAGTTACCGAGCTGTCCCGAAAGGGCGCCCGGCGCCTCCGTGGGGCTTTTCATAAGGCAAGACCTAGAGACTAACAAACCCCTCCCCCATCTGGTCCTGTGGACTCAAGAAGGGATGGAAGTGGATACGCCACTTACGCGCGCTAACCCCAAAGGGGAAGGCTACTGATATGACCTCGGTGGGGCCACCTGGTGATCCAGCACACCTTCTACTAGCTATGCAGGCCAGTACCTGGGAATATATGGCCTCCCTCAACCCCGTCCGGAGACTTACCCGGACATACTCCCACGGGTATCGGGAACCACTGCCCCATCGAGTCCAACCCAATCCGAACTCCCAATAAGGAAGGGGCTCAATGTTCGGCCCGAGGTTCCGCTAGGAACGTCAGAGGTATCACGAGTGCTAGGGGTCCGCAGCGCCCGCACCACGGCAGCTGAAGGGGACGGATCCCCTCCCCTACGGAGAATGGAGATGAAATGGAAAGACAGCAAATTCGGGGGATAATTGGATGGATAATTGGGTTTAAGGGCGCTCAACTACAAGATCATCAGCGCCAAATTCGGGGGATGTAACTAACCTACCCAGAATTTGCCTGGCGACCCGGTAAAAACCTCCGAAAAATCCCATTGGTCAGGTAGGCCAACCACGGGAATCGAAACCGGACCTCCCGAATACTGACAACAGACGAAACAGCCTGGGCTACCCCGCTCTGTTTTTAAAGCGTTTAACGAGCGCGTTTACTACATACGACAACGCAGGTGGTCACACTGATGATGCATGAAATGAAGATGGAGTACCGATGAAATGAGATGGCGTGGGAAACCGGAGTACCCGTGCAAACCTCGCCGCTTTGTCGACAACAAATCTCAGATTCGGTCGCCTGGGATCGAACCTGGACCGCTTTGCTGTGGCACTTTTTATCATTCTTCTGCCTCTTGCTTGTTCGTTTTACCTCCTCTTTATCTTTGATCTTTAATTCTTTTGTTTTTCCGCTACTGTTTCATATTAATCTTTTCTTTGTCTTTCTATACCCGTTTTGCCCCTTTTTTCTACCTTCCCTCGCCATTTCTTTTCTTCCTCCTCTACCTGGATTTATCGTAATCATCACGTACTGATTATGAAGTGCCGAACTTTAATCTGAACAGTGAAGCCGTGATAAGATAGCAGTGATAAGGTGCCTTGCTGCTAACACCTCATTATTTGCTTTTGTACAGAGTTATAATGCGTGAATCACAGTTCATTAATGCTGTGCTAATCATAGCCTTGTTGGTTCCTTACAGATGTTGCACGGAGGCATTACAAAGTAAGTATGATTAAAATATTACAATAATTGCAGATCTGTTGTCATATTATGCTCTGGCCAGAGAGAACTTAATACCCTTTTGCCTAGAAACGTAAGCAAGACTTCCGTAATAACAATGATGATACCCGCCTCGCAGATCTTTACAGCTGTTTGTATTACGTACATACGCTATTTGTTAAGTGACATTACGATGATATAACACCGTATCTCTGAGAGTTGGCATATACTCGTACTTGAATTAATGTTCTGCTCAATCTTGACAGATTCTCGTCATGCTATCAGCTCAACTCAGCTCAGCTTGAGAATTGGCTATTTCAATCCAGCCTTTGTTGTCATGACAACATGCACAACACGCCCGTGCGGAAAGATGCTAAACGAGCTGACAGGATCAAGAAGTAACATAGGCTCTGGAAATGATTGTCACAGAATAACTCAGAAGCTGCCAAACTGTAAATGTGTAGTTAAGGCAATATCCCGTTTTCAGTGAATTATGTGCATACATATATATTTTTAGACAGCTGGAGGTAACTTATGACACCCGAATTAAAGTTACGCGCTTTATCCCACGAATGCCATAACATTTATATGTCATTTCAGTGTTACCAACCTTGATTTGAAACTCTAAAATTGAATTTTTATTTATTTAGTTAGGAGAGCTCCTTAACTTTTGTGATTCTCAGCGTCTTATTCTGTATTTTTGCATGAAAGAACTCTTCATTTTGCTCAGAAGCCTCCTTATTAAACTTGAGGTTCTTTTACGTTCTGTATATCTCCATAAAATCAACAGACCTATGCCAATAGAGTTAATGGCGTGATGAAATTCCGGTACACCGCCGGTGTTGATGTGATCCTGGCAATTGATAGTGTCGTTAACAGACAAAATATGTTTTCACTGTATTCAGGAATTTTCTATGTGACTGAGTGGAAGCTATCCTATATAGAGAAGCAAATAACTTGAAAAAAAAAAAAAGATATTTGTAGTCGGTTTTTAACACTCCAATTATATTTTTATGTTATGAGGGACTAGTTTCCGAAGCTGTTGCTTCAATTTTCAACCTCGAGGGTTCGATTCTGTCATCTTATGTTGCTGTTTGCGCTCTTCTCTCTGGTGGTGAAACTATGAAACTTCTTTGTCAAATTATCGACTGGTGGGACTGCAAAGTTCATTACTCGGTCTGAGTAACCGTCCAGTCGTAATTTGATACCGAATGTCATAGTTCCACCACCAGAGAGTAGACAGCTGACAACAAAAGACGATAGTCGGACTCTCGAGGTTGAAAATAGAAGCAACAACTTCCGAAACTAGTTCGATAAAACATAAAAATGTAATTGACGGAGTGTTAAAAACCGACTACAGATAGCTTTTTCAAGTAATTTGGACGCCACTGTTACTAAATTCCTCTAACCATTCACACGTAAATAGCTATTAGGCAGGTATTGTTGTTATTATTATTATTATCATCATCATTATTGTTATTGTTGTGCTGTTCATGCACCAGTTACCACGAGAAACAGTATAATTTCAATCACATAAAAATATGAAGTGTATCTAAGTGGTTAATACTGCTATTAACAGTAATTAATACCAACTAGAGAGAGACCAAGAGAATGTGCCATGAGGGGGAGAATTAAAATGAATGAGAGGTAGGAGGGAAAGAGAGGGAGAATTTGAGAAGATATAAATACGGTTTGGAGAAGAGGGAGCTGTTATCTATATAAATATGCTCGTACAACTACTATAATTTGTTCCTGTTAGAATAAAGTATCCGCATTCCGCAATGAGCTCTGCCCGAGCTCTGCCTCTACTACGTCATTGGTTAACATAACATCTGCGCATGCGCACATAAACAGCAATGCCGTCACCGTAGTTTAACTGCCATCTTCGTTGTTACATCAACCAGTGCATTTTTGAACTTTTGAGTCATTATTCTTACTGTAATTACTTTATAATGTTAATTTTATATTATAACAACTTGAATGATTTATTGAAAGAAGGTAAAGCAAAAAGCTTAATAAACCGCGGAACTATATTGTGGAAGAACAACGGAGTATGATCATCCAATCATCCCAATTAAATAAATATCCTAAAAACCAAAAATTAATTAAAAACCCACCAGGCAAATGCGGTTCATTTCCCGCACGTGCTACTTTGACATTTACTTTATTCTTACAGCGAACAGATTATAGTGTATAACAGAAACTACTGCCTGTGTGACATGGTTTTAAACTGGCATTATACCTGTATGCCCACGACACGAAGGCTAGAGGGGAATGAAGGGCAGTGGAGCTTGGACTGTTTATCTGCTCCGGTAACGGATCTGTTTACTAGGAAATGAGCGTATGAGAGTGCATATAAGTCATCCATGCTGCCAGATCTAATGTTTGTTGCAGTAAATGCAGCGATAGTTATTATGAATGGGTGATTTATGTGACAACACTTGTGTATTTTAAACGAACCTTCCATCCTTGTCATACTCGGAAGGGGAGCATAAACACAGAAGAGACAGAAAAAGTGATTACGTTACACATTCTTCTAGCTTGCCTTCTTGTCCTGGTTATGCAGTACATTGGACTTCAGGGAAAATGCCGAGGACGTAAGCAAACATAGCGAGATGTAAAGTTAGTAAAAGTCTTCTTTATATCATATTATGTAATTTATTTCCTGAGTGTAGGGTGGGATAGGGTAGTTAGGTAAAGGAGGAGGCACCTACAGGCCAATTTGATCTTTTTTATATAGCTACACCACCGGGAGAAAACGGTGGGATCAAGGAACCACGGGATATATATGGGCTGCACGATCAGCCAACGCAGCCTACAAAGTTGTTCAGAGTTCGCTGATCCAATCGGCTGGGGGCTGCTCGAAGTGACCGGAGTTTGGTTCAGAGGCTCCCCTCCACCCGGAACACACTGGAGACTCGAACCTGGCTGAATCGTGTTCCAATTCGCAAGAGTCTGCGCCATATGCATCAATGCAACCTCTGGAGAGAGCCTATGTTACTTATGACCCTCTCCTTTATTGTATTCCAAATGTTGTTTGCAGGATTGCTTCTAAGTATTTGTAGAAGTTTTTCACTGTTAGATTGTTGCTGCCTTGTTTCTCTTTCCTCCAAAACGACCTTCTTTCTATTAGTTTTTAGCCATTGTCTCTTATATTGATTGATGAAGCTATGTGCTGCTGGTCCATGATTTTTCTTGCTTCCAAGACCATATCGACAGTATAAGCTTGTTTATGAGTAACCCACTTTTCGCTGTTGTTTGATAAATAATAAAAGCCTCAACAAATATGAGACTGACACAGGCAAAAGCCAAAACCGTAAGGTTTATCTCAGATAAACGTTTACTATATATTTATACATTTTGTTGTAAATAATAAGCTGATTCAAATATAAACGGAAGTTGTTGTGTATCACGGAGTAAGCAATTCTGAGTGTGACGGTGGAGTGGGGACTTTTTTTTTTTTAATTTATGTCCTCCAGCTTTAAGTCATATCGGACGATGGATGAAATTGGTGAAATGATGCTCAAATGAGTCCGGGGTCCATGGAGCTTAGAATTACCCGACATTCGTCTATCAGGATAAGGGAAACCTCGAAAAAAACGTCATCCAGGTAACTCACCCTGATCGAGATTCGAACTCGGGACATCTTGAACGTGAGGCAGACATACTACCACCACGCTACCGAGGCGGGCAGGAGTGGGGACGTTGAAGGTAGGTCTGTTAGGAAGGGGGAACTAGTTTGGTTAGCTACTCCGCGGTTCTGGCATCGGTACAGTCATGAGTGAGCTGTTTGTGTCTGTTCCGCAGCACATAAAACTTTTCCGGCTGAGTGGCGTTTTTTGGCCTTCACTGGGCATGCTTAATCCTTTCGTGACCACTCATTACTCGCCCTTTTGGATTCCGGAATATTTTTGTTTCTTTGTTATTTTACGTCCTTCGACGTTAAGTCATATCGGACGGTGAATGAAATGGGTGAAATGATTCTCAAATGTGTCCAGGGTTCATGAAGCTTAGAGCTATCTGACATTCGTCTTGGATTCCGGAGTGTAATGATGAACCCTTGTCTCATACCAGTGATACGCCTCAAAAAATCCTCCCCTTCTTACCGGAATCGATTCAGAATTCTCTCACACATCTCCAACCTGGCCTGCTTTTGCTGCTCAATTAACAACTGTGGAAACCATGGAGCACTAATTTCTCTAAATATGCTATGAGCACTACCAATGCCGACGCCCACTTCTGATGCGATTTCTTTAACAGTGGAACGGTGATCCTCTTCAAAAAGGCCCTCAAACGGCACGAATCCTGTCACTTGTGAGAGTTAACCTTGGGCGTCGAGCATGACTTTCATTTCCCACAAATCTTCGGGCCAAGTAGACACTCGATTCTGAGACTGTGTAGTGCCCCCACACTGTGCCATTAAACCAATTGAAATTTCCGAAGGTTTAACCTGTTCATTGATTAAAAACTTTATTATAATGCGTTCTGCAACAGAACGTTCTGCCTGCACCTCCTGCTCACTCATGGCTATACTGACCTCAGGACCTAGCGCAGTAGCTAACCAAGCTAGTTCCGCCTTCCTACCAGACTGACCCTCGAGTCCTCACTCTGCCGTTACACTTACAACTATTTACTCCGTGACACGCAACAATTGCCGTTTGTGTTTCAATCACGTTTGTACATATAAGAACCCTTGTATGACTACAAGATAACCGAACAAGCCAACTATACATTGAAAACAGTGCATCTACTTGAACAGACTAATAAAAATAACTTGGAAATGGTTAATGGCACAACATGATGTAATAGAGTGCATTAACGAGATATATTTTTGTACAGTAAGACTTTATCTGTTTCTCACGGCTTACCAATGATGCATATCATTAGCACCTTACAAGAACTATACATTTAAAGATACAGTAATGTTATTTATCGTATGAATGGTTTTTAAACATCTGGTAGTTTAAACAGATTCGTTAGAGACATATTAAAGGGGGGGGGGGGACAAATAACGAGTAGCTTGGTATGGGAGAAAATCAGCTGCATCCTTACTGAACTTATGTATCAAATTTGGCATTTAGCCAACTTTTCGTATTTTAGTTCTGCGCTCACACACACACACACACACACACACACACACACACACACACACACACACACACACACACACACACACACACACACACACACACACACACACACACACACACACACACACATCCTTTTCTGCCCGTCTCTGCAGTGTGTCTGCCTCATGTTCAAGAGGTTCTGAGTTCTAAACTCGGTCTGGGTGATAAGGCTTTTCCCTTATCTGAAAAATAAATATCGGGTAACTCTAAGCTCTATGTACCATGGACTCATATGAACATCATTTCATTCATCTTCCGATAAGATAACGTTGGTGGACATTGGCCAGTCTGTAGCGTGATGGTAGCGTCACATTCAAGAGGTCCCTAGTTCTAATCTCCGTCAGGGTGATAAGATTTTCCGTTATCCTGAAAGATGAATATCTGGTAACCCTAAGCTCTATGGACCCTGAACTCATTTGAACATCATTTCATTCATCGTCCGATATGACTTAACGTTGGAGGACATTGACCCGTCTCTGTAGCATGGTGGTAGTATCACATTCAAGAGGTCCCTAGTTCTAATCTCGGTCAAAGGTTAAGGTTTTCCCTTATCCTGAAAGATGAATGTCTGGTAACTTTAAGCTCTATGTAACCTGAACTCATTTGAACATCATTTTATTTTACGTCTGATATGACTTAACGGTGGAGGACGTAAATTAAAAAGGTAGTACCGTTTTCTAAACACGTTTTCCCTTTTTGTTTATATGGGAGTCTCAACTCATGTATTTCTGTTGAAATTTTGGTATTGAATTTTTGGTTGGATGGCAATATTTGCTCTACCCACTGTAGTTCTGCTACTGTAAGAATTGAACAGAGTGTATTTCTACGAAAATAAAGAACATTTAGAATTTCTGCAAATTGGACTTTTAATTCTACAAACCCACACAAACACAATATCCTTAAAAACAGTTTATTGGTTCAAAAGGCATATCAGGAAATTATTTTTATTATATTTGAAGATATTAATATATTATATGTGAATTGGCATGTGGTGTACTAGGAAAAGGTACATAAGTTTCCACAATTAGTTCTCAGAGTAATTTTCCCATCACTATTAATTTGTAACTCCAGCACATGACTAAAGTGCTCGGTAATGTACTTCGACACTATTACAGCACAACTGTAAAAGTAACCAAAGACTTCGAGTAAACCCACACCACAGAGTGCTACCCTTCTAAGGGTGCTACAGGTACTTCAACAACTTCAACATAACAAGAAATGGTTCCGAGATTATAGAGCAATGAGGTACACCGATGTTTAAATGTTACAGAGACGAGCAGATCCTGCAGATATGATACTGAATGTGTGGATAACGCTTATTGTAAAGACCAGAGTTACTGCCAGTGCAAGAATAACTTCGTCTACTGGGAAGCCACTCACTCATGTCTTCCAGGTAAGTGTAAACGCTCTTCTCATGTACAGAATAAGGAGATGGTTCACAGAGCCATTCATTCCCTTCCTACAGCTCAGTTTACACTGATGATGTGCAAGCAATTCTGTTTTAGTATATGGAGTGGCCTTACGTTAACGTGTATGAGAGTTTATTTTATTCTGATTATTTAAGTTGGCTTTAATCATAGTCACAACACAACCATGTGTCTCTGAGAACTTAAATATATAGTCACTCTTATAAAATTATGATTGAATAACTTGCTAATAGATACCTCGTTGAAGTATCCTTCTGTGCAATCTCTTTCATTTATGGTGGTTTAATGGAAGGCACAGAACTTAAATATTTTGTCACTGGTGTAAAGGGAGATGGATAGTCCTAATATTATAATGGCCTAACCATATTATCTGCTTATGTAACTTGGGGAAGACACATATTCATAAGTTCTACAAGTATCTTCCTATACTTATATTTCTATTAATAATTTAGTTTGCCGGACTAAAGATAGTAGCACAGTTGCCTTACTATACGATCTACTTGAGTGCATGGTGACTGCTAACTTCAGCTGCAAGTGAGGCTTTTAAGAAAACCTTCTGATTTACTTCTATGTATTTTGGGCAATATCTCCAAAATAACAAAACGTGTATTTGTCAGGCTACTGAGGGAAACTGCTGCATGAAACTTGAGCCCAGTACCTCTATATGCAAGCTTTCTGGCAAATATTGTCCAAATCTTCTCCTTCGGTTACACTTTGTAGTGTGACTTCTTTGGCAATATAACTGCAATGGGAAGGAATGACCAACAATGATTTCTATTATATGGGTACTATATTGTGAACACATAACAAGAAGTAGCACTATTCTTCTCTTTAAATCAAACCTGGCCATGGTAATAGTCAAGATCATCTCATAGCCCACTACACGCGACAATAATTCTATATTACCTTGTACATAACTCTCATCTGCACATTTTTGAGAAGATGATCTAGGTTTGCTAAATTGTTTCTACACAGGGGAATGATTCTGAAGCACATCAAGCCCATGCTAATTTTTCTTTGCTACTAATGTAACAACTCACTTCATTACTTTAATCGAACAAAGAAGTACTTATTCTCCAGGGATACATCAGAACCTATAGGTTCCATTATGGTTCCATAAACGGAACCTTTCTGAATGCTTTATAAAGACAGAGTTGCTATAGTATAGAGCACCATACAATGTATGAAGAGGTACAGCAAAAGGAACTCTCCTTCCTTCTCTGCACGAGAGGAACTGCCTCAAAGTGCTGATGTAGGTACAATTTTATTACATCCCTATACTCAAGAGGGCAGTAGATACTAGATACTAATTCATCTGATGTTTCCTCGGCAGTTGCGACGAGACTGGGTGATCCCTGTCAGGTGGATCTCCAGTGCGCTGTGGTGTTTGGTCTCCATGCAGAGTGTGGCCAAGGCATGTGCAGATGTAAAGACGGTAGCCACTACAAGGAGCTAGAACGACGATGCTACGAGACGGCTCGTGAGTACACAGACTGAAGTGGCTAGAAACAGCTATGTGTCGCTTGAAGTAAACAATATTATGTCAAATGTTTAATATTAAGAATTACTGTTAAATATCTGAAAAATACTGTAAGCAAAAGCAATAAGCAGTGCAAAACACTATCTAGTAACTTTAAGCATTACATGCTGTGTATTGGGGAATATTGTCAGTATATTTTTTGCTTTGGCTGTCAGTTTCTCAAGTGTAGCAACATTTAGGTTGAGGGTCCATTGCTATCTATGTTGAAAGGAAAACAAGGTTTGAACCTTGTCCTTACTATCTCTGCCAACCAATTAACAATAACAGTTCCTCGCTTAGCTTTTCAATCCAATATTTTCCTTTGTGTTTATTGTTCTGTGTCGAAGAAGGCCGCGGAAGCAGTGGCCATGTGGTTTAGGGCTCACATTTAGCTCAATGTGAAGCTGAGATATACTGTCCATGTTTCAGGTATCGGGGAGAAGTGTCTAGTGACCAGCAACTGTTTACTCGACTCAGGCTTACCTGCCACATGTTACAACAGTGTATGTACTTGCCCACCAGGATATGGGCCTACCAGAAATGGCCGTGACTGTGTCCAGCTCATAGGTAAGCTCTACATGGAGTCTAGATCAGAAACAAGTACTAGTAGATATAAATGAAAATAATTAAAAATAGGTAAACTATAGGGTATCTAACAGAACCTTCAGCTATTTCCGTGAAATTTCTGCAAGAGAAATCGTGCAAAATAAAGAGGCCATATACAGAAAAACCTGATTTGTTAATTTATATATTATTACGTGATCTCATAAGTAAAGTCACCTGAAGTTTTTTATTTTTTTATTTTAGTGTTTTGGAAAAAATTTTGGGTTTCTTTGGTTTGGCAGTGCTATTTACAGGATGCTTTGGTTAATGTTACATTCATAGCGAGCATGTATCAGTCTTCAGTTGTTAATAAACAGTCATAAAATGTAGATAACAAAGTTTGAACTTAGAGGCCTTCTAAATCATTACTGGAAACAAGATTATAAAACTGCTGCAGTAGCTTGAAGAATTTGTGAAGTGGAAGGAGAAGGTGTCATTAGTGAGCGTGAGGCACAACGATGGTTCCAACATTTCAACAATGCAGACAAAAACACTAATGATTTACCACGTTCTGGAAGACCTAAAGTATGGAATATTGCGAATACACGCAAAGTTATGCGAGAAAATCTGCAAAAAAGTACCCGTAGGCTTTCAGAAGAACTTGGTGCATCAAAAAGTAGCATACATTGAGATGTTAAGACACTTTGAAAATCTACAGAAGCTGTAAATCTGTACCTCATGAATTGACACCTCAACAGGCTTGACGTGGAGTGGATATCTGTCCTCAGCTTATCCGTAATTCCATGGATTATAGGTGTGTCAGGAGAATTGGCACTTGTGAAGAAAAATGGGTAGGTATATTACCGCAACCCTGATACCTCAAAACAGTGGCTTGATCCCCGCCAATCTGCCAAGTCATCATTAAAAAAATCAGTTTGGTCCAAAAGTAATGTTGTGTGTCTGGTAGAATTTTGAAGGTGTGATTCACTGGGAATTTGTTTCAAACGGGTGGGTGATTGATGCAGCTCTTTATTCTCAACTACTGGAACAAGTTCATGAAATTTTGAGATGGAGATATTCAGCATTAGTTAACCGAAATAGATTTCTATTGCAACAGGACAATACAACATCCCACGAACAACCATGGAAAAAATTCAGGAATAGAGAGGAATCAAAATGCTACCACACCCAGCATACAGCCCTGATCTCGCACCATCAGATTATCATATTTTTCGATCCATGGCCCACTTTCTACGTGGAAGAGATTTTGACAACATTGAAGCAGTGCAAGTGGGTGTCATCGAATTCCTTGAACAACTTTTAAGAAACAGTTCATGTTAACTGAGTAAACCTTTGCTATACATTCCGTTATAGATACACGGGGATAGAGAACCAAATCGATAGTCAGGTGTAAAAGTGTATAAATTTCCACATTTGTCCATAACATTACAAGAACCAACTGAATAGTGACAACAATTTAAAAACCTAGTGTCATCAAATCGTCATTCTTCAACTATTTCTACAAAAGCTCACTCCTCTATTTACTTCATGTTAATCTAGATAAATTACCTTCTGCTGTCAACGTGCTAAGGAAGCAACCCTGAGAAAAAAATGAGTTGAAAATTCAAATCAATAGAAAACAATATTTGGGAAACGGTTATCTCCACAAAAAAAAGATATCTTCATCATCATTATCATCATTATTATTAATTTATTCTTGACATTCCTGATTTGTAATGGCACACCATGGGAAATATCCTCTCCATTTAAAGATAAACATAGAAGAAAAAAGTTTGGCACAGGTTTCTCATTTTAAATACTCGGGCTGTGAGTAAGTGTAGACAAAGATAATGATGTGGAATATAAAATTAATAAATTTCAACAAATTTGTGGAACAATAAAGAAAACTGTACAAAATAAGTCAAGAAAGGAAACAAAATTGAAATTTTATAAGGTGATAGTAATTCCAATTTTATTATATGGAAGTTAATCTTGGATCCTCAGGCAGAGGGATAGAAGTAAGATACATTGTGCAGAAATGAGGTTTCTGTGGAGTTTGAAAGGCTGTACAAGAAGAAATACAGAAATACCTGATGAATTAAACATATTTGATTTCAGTGAGAATATTGAAGAAAATAGAAATAATTGCGAGGAACATATGGACAGAATAAATGAGGATAGAATACCCAAGATTGTGGGGAGTTACAAACCTTTAGGAAGAAGACATGTTGGTTGCCCGAGGAATAGATGGGAATGATGGTGTGAGGGCGGAACAGGCCATGAGCCTAATCCCTGGATTGGAGAAGAAGAATATCATCATCATCATCATCGTCGTCATCATCATCGTCATCATCATCGTCGTCATCATCATCATCATCACTAAAGACAAAGAACATATTTAACAAATTGTTTGCTTTAACATAATCTACATTTTTTGTGTAATAATATTTTATCTTTTTATCTTTTATGGTTTACCAGTCATGCAAAACTCATTTAAAATGAAGACTTTGGAAGACTATCCCCATCTATTGATATGACAGATGCAATTCTGTTCTGTTTGTACTGAATGAGATTTAGTGAAGGAAATGTAGAACTTTTCAGCTTGCAAAATATTTCATAAACGAACTGCTTCAATTGAACCATACCAATGCAAGCTAGAGGTAGTTCAGAGGAAAGAACCGACTTAGCTTATCCCTACAGAAATGTAGATCATCATCTTTTTTTGCAATATGTTGATCAAGGTGTCAAAATCATATAATGAACTCCACTGTTATAAATATTACTTCCTAATACTTAAAAGTGGGGCTTTGTTTTGGAGCTCTGAAATAAATCTTGTCCAATAATTTTTTGAATGCAGCCTATTTGTAACAAATGTGTTCTATGTATGAAGTTTCATTTCAGCATGAAAGATATGTGGTGTTTGTTGAGTAAGAGTAAACAAACGTTTAAGTTTGTAGCATAATTTCATTTTATATAAATCTTTATTAGCTTACATTACACAGGAAATGTTTGATATGATGATATACTTACTATTCAGTAATTAAATGTTGTACTCAATAATTATGTTGTACTGCAGTATTGGGTGAATTGTGCACCTCGGACCAGGAGTGTACGGCCCAGAACTCCTACTGTCGTGACGTGTGTAGATGTTCTGTAAACTATGTGGAGAGTCAGAAGAATAAAACTGCTTGTCTCAGAGGTAAGTTTAATTAGCCTAAGCTTGAGATTAATGAGCAAAAATAACAACTGGGGGTCCCATACTTTGAAAACTAGTGAATGTATGGTCAGTTGAGATCTTTTTTCGCCATCTGAACCTCTATTTTATGTTCTCTACCAGTACTTATAATTACTAGAGGAAGCCAGCTCAAAAATTTGATGTTGAAATCATGTTTTGAATCCCCTGAACCCAGAAAGACATAACTCAAAAATGCAAATTTGGTTAATTCAAAACCTGGTATTTTTGGATGCGAGGATGAAGCTTTCCAAATATCCCTCTCATTCCAAACTACCGTTTACATGGAAACTTCTTGTTGCTCTTTATTTTCTCAAAACTGCCTGTAATAATTTTGATTCAAATGCCATATGCTTAATTATTTTCATTACAAATCATTTTAATGTAAGATATGTACATACGTAAAACAGAAACATGTTTAGAAAATTTTAGGACAGATTTATACTACTCTCTGTTTCATATAACCTTACCCTGCTGACATGTATCACTCCGCGTGCAACTACCTTCCCTCTCACTCTAATTGGCTAATGCTTTCGCGCTATACGTCATAGGTGGTGTCATCCCGTCACATTTAAACCTGCAGTAAACGATCAGTAAAATAATTTAGCTCTCGCACTCGGCACAACACACCTTCGAATGGTAATATATGACTAATCCAGTTCAAAACAAGGTCAGTGATAAACGTCATATAAACAAATGTGTCACCACTACCACTAAAGCACGTGCTATTGTGTCATCTGAATGGCGGGCTAAAGCAAAGGAACCTCCTCTTTACTTCGTTTAGGAATTAACATGCATTTCAGATAAATTAACACTGTTGTGTAATATATTTAATTCAAACAATTACGAAAATATAAATTTGACAATTCTCTTCCAAGATATAAAGATATATCACCATGTTAAATAACAGACTAATTTTTATCGCACAACAGTCTATACCACAACAGCAGCCAATGAGAGGGGATTAGGCCACATGCCCGTTAGAGATATGGGGCAAGCTTATGTGAAACAAGGATTAATGTTCCAGTTTAAAATAGAGATTTGTCAGAAATCTAGTTAATAAGATTAGGACAGTGGAATTGCTAAACCTAAACCCAAGGAGCAAAAATAAAATGTTCTAATGGAGAAATCAAGCTCATTTTAAAGAAGTCTCTAAAACTGTAGCAAACAAATAAGTGTTAAACCTCTGCTTTTACAGTTGTTAAATGTTTAAGTTGAAACTACATAGTTATCATTAGTCATGGATTCCAATCTTGTGATTACGTGGAATGTCTCAACACCACTTCTAACAAGATTAGTACTAATTATAGTGTGTGTTACTCATGAATGCATACTGCTGGCATTTTAGAATGGAAGGACATGCATTCACATGATCCAAGCCAGGTCACAAAACGATCGCTGCATATACAGATAGTATATCTAAGATCCAGCTTTAAAAATCTGATGATTTACATTTTTATGACTTTTTCTATCCATTCTTCTTAATCCTATCTTATGAAACCATTATTCAATCTACTCTGTGTTAAATGAAATGCCTTAACATTTGCATAAATAGTCCTTTTACATGCTTACTTATAGATACAGAAAGATACAGGAAAATTGAAGAAATATTTTAATTATTAAATTATAGATGAGTCGTATTATTACACATCAGATTCACTTACGTAAGTGAAATTATCATCTATAAATTAATAATTATTTCACTTAACTATGGTATTCCAATACAGTTAAATTTCGAAATATTTTAATGTTTGAAATGCAGGACATCAATTTTGAAATTTTACACTCTTACTCTAAATCAGGAAATCACTGAATTACTACAGGTTCATACAAGACTTCATTGTTATTAACTTGAAAAACCTCTCACTAAAATTCACGATGGAAGTGGAAAAAGAAGACATGTTACCCTTCTTAGATCTAAAAATAATCAGAGAAATACAAAATATAACCTTTGGTATATACAGGAAACCTTTGCATTTGGATAATTACATAAAGAATACAATTTCAATCCCTTAACACACAAACATGCAGTACTAAACAGCTTAGCACACGACTGGTACACAATCCCCTGAACAAACAAGAATATATCAAGATTTAACTGTATACCACAGTGAAGCGTAATAATTATTAATTTGTAGATGAGTCATATTTATTACACAAAATAGGTACGAAAGTGAAGCAGATGTGTAATAAATACGACTCATCTAAAAATTAATAAACAAGAATATCATTTAGAATATGAATAAATAGAAACACAACCAAAAACAATGATTTCAACAGAGTAACAGTCAACAAGAAAATTATAAAATTTAGATGAAAGAAACATATCAAAGATACTACAAATTCATCCAAGAAGAAAAACAATTGAAATTCAAGAAATCACACAGCATTCAAAAACGTTTTACAAATTTAAGAAGATTTTTATTAAATATAACCCCAAAAAAACAAATTTAGCATAGAGAAATTGCTTTGTAATACATAAACAGAGCCTACACCACAAAACAAAAGAGCTGGAATTTACAAAATCAATTGCTCCAACTGTAATAAAGTATATATAGGAAAAACAAAAAGAAACAGAGAAACCAGGCTAAAGGATCATATGAGATGTTTAAAATAAAAACAAATAAATATACAGTTGCACACCATTTGTGGATCACCAACCATAACATCAAACTGAACATTACACTATCAAACTAACCATTCATGTAGCAGAATTGGATACATGGGAAAAGATCTTCATTTTGAAATACTAACGACAATGAATGAGTTTTTGATTTACCACCACCAAGTACCCTCTGGAAGTATATTTCACTGCCACATGATGCCACTATTATGGACAACCACCACAACAGAAACAGCATTATGGGTCAGTCGGACACGTTCTGAAGATGGGAACACATGTTCCCAAAATTTGCTAACAGAGATTTAAAAAAAGTTATGTTAGTGTTACTAGTACCGACTCATCTAAAGTAAATACATCTTAACACAGCACTGTTTCTAGCTTCTTCCATATATAAACTGAATGACTATTTGGCATATAAGTAAAGTATTTGAGAATTCAAACCAATAAGTATCTAGAAAAATGATTAATTGCAGAAAATAAAGATTTAGCAGAAATTGTGTGTTTTAACAAGATTTACAATTTTAGTGCACTAAATTTTTGTCCAGCTGTTGTGGTTTTGCAGTTGACAAAGTTAGAGAGAATTTTTCATGCACATTTCTTAAATATTTCTTTTAATCAAAATCATTACAACTGTTTATTTGAAAATAATGAAATATTTTTCCACGTAAAGTGTAATTTGAGGTGGAAGGATTTTCTTGAAAATATTCATGCAGCAACCTTGGAAGATGCTAACTTAAATATCAACTTTAGTGCACTGTTGAAGATTTTCACCTCAGAAACTTTGTTATACCCGTCTTTCAAAACCCTAGCTGATTAATGGCATATTCTCCAAAACTGAGAAAATTGGTACCAAAGTTCATGTTTGTACAGAATCCATAATTAGATGTTGTAAAAGGGAATCTGTCTAATCGCCAACTATGACAGTTTGTCTCATAGGAATCCTACAGAAGAATCTGTGTGCTAGAATACAGGAACCGTTTGTATCATAACATTGCTAACATACTATAACACTGAAACAGTGGTTTTACAATGTATCAACAACTGTACAGACTTTGTATCAACATTTTGTAGATAGAGGAATTTTCTGGGCTCAAGAGCTGTGGTCTGCTGGAGTTGGAAGATCCAGATGTTTCGCTCACTTCTGTGGTGAACATCATCAGTGGTGACATGGTCTGAATCTTCTGGGTGAAGGTTGAGTCACAACTGACTCACTAGCTGGAGATGTGTGCCGTCTCATACTTGGCTTGGCTGGCGCTACGTGTGAGGGGGTGGTGGTAGGGGTGGTAGCTAGCTGCTCTGGTGCACTCAGAACTTGATTGGTTCGCGTGTACTCTATGATTATTAAAGTGTTTGATCCACTCAAGAATTGGATGCCAGTTTTTGTTTAGCTTTAAAGCTTCCTCCTTCCTGTTAACATTGTAAGGGTGTTTGTAAATTCCTATGACTTCCCGTTGTAGTCTGGCATGATAGTATGCTGTTAGCCCACCTTGGTAGCATGTCTGCCTCACGTTCAAGAGGATCCGAGTTCGAATCTCGGTCAGGGTGAGTTATCTAGATAAGGTTTTTCCGGGGTTTTCCCTTATCCTGTAAGATGAATGTCGGGTAACTCTAAGCTCCATGGACCCCGGACTCATTTGAGCATCATTTCATCTATTCCATTCATCGTCTGATATGACTTAACGTTGTAGGACGTAAATTACCAAAAAAAAAAAAAAAAAAAAAAAAAAAATGATAGTATGCCTTAGATGAGGGGACTGATGCTTCCTGGTATTGAATTATGTGTTCTCCTTCTGCCCAAAGTGCATGTTCAGCAACTGTAGACTTCTTGGGATTGCTGGCCGCGCCATGGCTCAATGGTTAGACCGCTTGGCTCTCACCAAGGTGGCCTGGGTTCGATCCCAGGCGACTGCAAAGTGAGATTTGTGGTGGACAACAAGGCGCTGGAGCAGGTTTTCTCCAGGATCTCAGGTTTCCCCCGCCATCTCATTCCACCGGTGTTCCATCTTCATCTCATGTATCATCAGTGTCATCGCCTGCGGTGCCATATGTAGTAAAAGTGCGCGTTAAACACTACACATTTCATTACATTTCATTTCTTGGGGTTGCCTAGATGGCAGCATCTCTTGTGTTCCATGAGCCGAGTGTTGACCATACGTTGTGTAGTGCCTATATAAAATGCACCACAAGAGCAAGTGATTTTGTACACGCCAGCCGAAGTAAGTGGATCCCTGGGGTCTTTAATAGAGTGTAATAATGAACTGATTTGTCTTGTGGGCTTGAAGATGGTTTTGACATTGTAGTGCTTAAGTAAGCTTTCTATCCTGTCTGTTACATTTTTGAAGTAAGGCAGGAAGGCAGTACCTTTGCTTTTGGGTCGTTCTTCTTTTTCGAGGCTGTTATATTGTGGATTATGTGGTTGTATAGCTCTGCAGACTTCTTGTGCTGTGTAGTCATTGATCACCAAATCACTGTTTGTATCAACAGATTAGTCAGCGCAAGGAGAGGAGGTAAAGTAGAGCGGAAGGGAAAAAACTGTGTAATACAGCCAGTGTATTATCCATTATTATGAGGGATAGTAATAAAATTTTAATTATCCACTCCAGAAAATGAAGCTGTGACCATTAAACTTGGTGGTGGTATTAGTCCTTCTCTATGTATTCACCCTTCAACACAACACATTTTTCCCAAGGATTGATAACTTTGTTGTAGAAGTCAGCATTTTAGCTGTTCAGGAAATGTTCCACCTCATAGATCACCTCGTAGTCATTCAGAAATGCCTGCCATGCAATGGTTTCTTCATCCGAGGAAAGAGAAAGAAGTCACTGGGTACCATATCAGAGGAATACAGGAGCTGAGGCTAAATTTGACAGGCTAAAGAAGCAGCACGTGTAACTGCGTCCTGTGTTGAATGAGCTGGGGTGTTGTGAAGCATTAGGACCCTCTTGGACAGCTTTCTGTGATGCTTTGTCTTTATAGCCTCCTGTAAACTCATCAGGAGATTTCAGTAGTATGCTCCTTTGATGGTTTGCTCCACGTCTTTTGAAATTCCCAGTTCTTCACAAAGAGATGGTCTGCTGCTTCATTCTCTGTCATTCAGATTTGTTTGACAACAATGAAAATATCTGCACTCCCTGATCACTATGTCATATGATAGTGCATTGTTGCCATACATTTCTACCAACTCAGCATGGATTGTTGCAGTTGTTACCCTTCAAATACAGGAAACAAGTTACCACTCAATACTCCACTTTATAAATGGGCTGTGTCATTTTTTTGTTTTGGCTCTTCTAAGAGTTTTGTAGTGACGTGGCACAGGGATTTATATGTGTACCTGGACCTCAGACAGTTACCAACAAACAAAAAATTAATTGTGGAAACGTAGAGTCAGACTTAACTTAATTTTTTTCGAAGTGATAATTAAAGTTTTACAACCACCCTCATATAGTCATTGTTGCCTCTTATAAGATGGAGAATGTTTGTGTAATAGCTGCTGACGAGGTTGGAGATCCATGTGAAGAAGATGCCCAATGTACCATGTATCTAGAACAGGCCATCTGCAGTACCTCAGGGAAATGCTCGTGCCTACCAGAACATCATTTTGTGGCACATAGTAGCAAGTGTTGGAGGAACATATGTAAGTATTCTTGTTTCACATCCTCTCTTTCTGAAAACCTTTGACAATGCTATAAAGTACTTGCTCTGTTGTCTAGTATTTTCTAAATTTTAATGACCATTTAAATAACTTCATTTACATTCCCTGTTCATAGTTTACTTACCCTGACTTTCTCTCATACTAAGTTATCACTCTATCGAAAGATTAATTGTATCAACATATAAACAAAAAGTTAAAGAAGATAATATATTACAAATAAAAGGAAAACTATGGAAAAATTTATGTAACAGCATGACTAGAATCAATAAACTACCAAGAAAATCCTCTGAAGCAACCTTTGGACTCCTAACAGGCCATGACTGTCTCAATAAACATTTATTCAGGATTAGTATAGTAAGATCTCCTCTGTGTCCTTTCTGTATATTTAAAGAAGATATGGATGGAAACCGCCTACTCCGCTGCTCAAACTTTAGTCAACGTACCAACATAACATCAGAATACTGGAGTACAAGAGAGTGAATGGTTTCATTGCCAACTGCTTAACATTAGATACCAACCCTCATGTTCAAGAGGTCCCGAGTTCAAATCTCGGTCAGGTTGGGTTACTTGGATAAGGATTTTTCCGGGGCCCTTCCCTTATCCTAAAAGACGAATGTTGGGTAACTCTAAGCTCCATGGACCCTGGGCTCATTTGAGCATCATTTCACCTGTTTCATTCATCGTCTGATATGACTTAATGTTGGAGGAGGTAAATTAAAACAAAAAAAAATTACCAACCAACTGTCTCTGTTCTTTATCAATTATGTAATAATATAGAGGTCTTTTATTATGAGATGTCCCCTTTACCCTTTAAAATTGTAATTCCACATAGACCCAACTATTCCTCACATATGGATGAAAAATATTCTGTTATTTACATAATCATTCCAATATGCAATCAGCATATTACTGTAGAATACGTACAACAAATTTCATGCATATTTCAAAATTAATTTCCCATTTCATCATCACCATCACCATTATCATCATTATTATTATTGCACTGCTTTAAAAAATTGCTCCTTAAAGTGCTATTTTATGGAGGAAAAAAAATTGAACTCTCTAGTAGTAAATTAATTAATAAACTGCATATATGCCCGCACAAGGTAGCATAGATGGTAGTGTGTCTGTCTCACGTTCAAGAGCTCCCGAGTTCGAATCTCGGTCAGTGTGAGTTACCTGGATAACGTTTTTTTCAGGGTTTTCCCTTATCCTTCATGATGAATATCGGGTAGCTCTAAGCTCCATGGAACCCATATTCATGGATTGAGCATCATTTCACCAATATCATTCATCGTCTGATATGACTTAACGTTGGAGGACGTAAATAAAAAAAAAAAAAACACCCCTGCATATATTAATTTTTAATCATCCTACTATTTTGGGAGAATATGAATGTTAAATATGAAATATATCCACACTATAAAAGTATTACTGTTTAATAATATCACAAATAAGCATATTAATAAGAAATCAATTACATCATTTTTATACTGTTATTTGCAATGAGTACTACAAAATGTCGTTGATTTTTACTGAGCAGTTCTAAAATGATATGCCTACAAATGCAAACCCAAGAAAATAAAAATTAAAAAGTGCAATAGCAAAATTACATTGAATTTCATTCATATGAGATCCCACTTTCTTTTTTTCTGCATCTGTGGGGTCAATACTTTAATGGTTTACTCGTTTAATGTTGGCAAAACTTATTGTTTTTTGCCACAAATTTACAAGAAGCTAGCTTATAGACAGACATTTAAATGGCTATGTGAATGGCTTTAAACGGTATACAGCCTAAAATGTTTTCTCAGGAGTATTAATAATACTAAAAAACATAATGCAATTTATGAATTTAATATTGATTGCTTATTGATAGATCTTAACGAGTTGTGTGAGAATTCAGAAGAGTGCATGGTGAATTCTGGCAAAGCTACATGTGTAAATGGGAGATGCCGCTGTGCAAATGGCTACATTGCTGACAAGAACAACAACTGTGTTGGTAAGTTCTTCCTGTTATATACTTTTGTGCAATGCTTGAAGAAGTGCATTAACAAGAAATAAAATGTCAAGTTACTACAATTATTATAAAAGGAAGGCTGACACATATCTATTAAAATTAATATTATACGAGGGCTATTCAATAAAGGATGATCACATTTTTATTGACAACGTACCTTTACTCATCCTCATAATTTTGATGGTCCTTCTCAAAATGGTCTCCCCTGAATGTGATGCACTTGTCCCAGCGTTTCTGCCAGTCTTCAAAGACATGCTGGAAACCATTTTTTGAGAGATCCTTCAAAATCGCCTCCGCAGCCTTCACCACTGCTTCTGATGATGGATAATGCCTCCCACGAAGGTGTTTCTTCAAGTTAGGGAACAGAAAAAAGTCACATGGGGCTAAATCCGGACTCTAGGGAGGGTGAGGGATGCACTTCACATTGATTTTTACAAGATATTCAGCAACAACATTGGCAATATGCGGCCACACATTATCATGATGCAGCATCCAGCCTGCTTCACGGAAATGTGGTCTTCTGCACCTGATATGGACTTGCAATGTTTTCAGGACATCCCTGTAGTATTGTCCAGTTACTGATGTGTGTGCAGGTACCACATGCTGAAAAACCATTCCATGAATGTCAAAGAATGAGATGACCATAACTTTCCCAGCAGAAGCAACCTATTTTGCTTTTTAGGGTTGGTGATGAAGGAGATTTCCACACTGAGCTTAGCTGTTTGCTCTCAGGATCAAAATGATGTAGCCAAGTTTCATCAGCAGTGATTACGTTTGAAAGAAACTCCGGGTCTTCCTCTAACATCAACTTTAAGCCCATCGCACACAAACATGTCTCATGTGAAATGTTTCTGTCACCAACGTGTGGGTGGCACCCAATGAAATATTCAGTATTTCAGAAACTGATCTTAAGGTAATTCGTCGATCCTCTCTCCCAATGGCAGCAGCAGTGTTGATGTTTTCTTCTGTAAGAGCAGTAACTGGAGCACTGGGTCCACCTTCCTTTGAAATTGATTGTCTTCCCTCTTTAAACATTTTAAACCACCTTTGAGCTGTGCTGTAGGGAAGAACAGACTTTCCATAGGACTCCTGTAACATTATATAGGCCTCAACTGAAGATTTGTTGAGACGAAAGCAGAATTTCAAAGATGCATATTGTTCCTCACGTGTTACCTCCATTGCAGTGGTAAGGGATACTGAACATGTCTGAACTTGCCTGGTTCTCACAGTTGGGAACCAGGAGTACCAACAATGAAACCACTACGACATGTTTGTTTCATATTAAGCTAACAGAATATAATAAGACTGTACTTTAGTGTGAAAAATTATGAGCGTAAAAAAATTATGATCATTCTTTATTAAACAGCCCTCGTATAAGGGGCATTCAAAAGAAACGAGCCAGAGTCTGGTATGCGCAAACCGGTGACAAGATGGTATTATCGTGATGTGTGTAACGAAGTGTTGTTCTGACCAGAACATGGAAGTTCACAGCCCATCGCTAGAGGGCATGCGTGCACGTCACGTGACTATACAAAGCTAGCAGCAGCATGCAACAATTGTCCAATGCTGCCAGTCGCATTGCAGACACTGAAATGGAGGCGTCAAAAGAAGAGCAAAGAGGTGTTGTTCGTTTTCTGACAGCGGAAGGAGTAGGGAGAATGGACATTCATTGACAAATGTCACAAGTGTAGAGTGAACACTGCATGTCCTTGCAAGGATCAAGGCATGGCACAAGTGCTTCAGGAGAGGATGGATGCCATTAGCCGATGATGCACGGTCTGGAGCACCACACTGCATTACTGATGACATCGTTCAGCTGGTTGATGCACTCATTACCCAGGACCGCCGAGTGACAGTGAAAGCTATAGCCGCTGAGGTCAGATTAAGCATTGGAAGTGTTCACACCATCATGAAGGAACGACTGTTCTTGTGCAAAGTGTGTGCCCAATCGGTGTCCCACAGTCTTCAACCACACCAGGAAGCATGTCGAATGGCCCACTATGTTGGTCATCTGCAGCGCTGTGCTAGGGAAGGTTCCTGGCACTAGTGATGGCTGGAGATGAGTCTTGGTGTCATCACTTCGAAACTTTTGCCAAGCAATCAAATGAAAACGACCAGGCAACCTCACCGTTGGGGTCATTCTGCTCCATGACAGTGCAAAGACTCATACGGCCAACACAGTAGCGGCACTCCTGCAGAAATTCAAATGGGAGGTTCTCGGCCTCCCTCAATACAGTCCAGACCTCTCTCCCTGTGATTACACCATTTTGGCCCCTTAAAAAGGCTCTGAGAGACAAACAATTCACCTCGGACGACGTCCAGCTGTACGTGCAGAACTGGCTCATATCGCAGCCCCAGGACTTTTATGAGAGAGCCATTCACCTCCTTGTGTCACAGTGGAAGTGCCTCAACCGCCAGGACCAATACTTCTAACATACAGGTACTGGTTTCTGTAATTATGTCTCCGGCTCGTTTCTTTTCGATTGCACCTTATAAACACAACCCTGAACTAATTTTTAGAAAAATTATACAACATATTAAGAAGTGAAAATACAAGCTTAATAAACAATTCCAAATATAAGGTCTTTAATGAAAACCCGATTTCATTTAAATAAAAATTTACGGACAGCATATGCTAAATGAAGGTGGTTTGAACATTCAAGAGCATCTATGAAGAAGGAGGAGAAGGGGGAGAAGGAGGAGAAGGAGGAGAAGGAGGAGGAGAAGGAGGAGAAGAAGGAGACAATACCTAATGAACTTATTTGGGTGATATTGGATATTGGTATGAGCCAAACACAAAACATTTTATGCCATGAGAAAACGTTGTTGTGATGAATTTTACATAAACCAATTTCTGATTAAAAATAGCAATTCACTGATTGGTGCAGAAAAGCTGAAAAAATTCCAAAGTAGTACTTCAAGTTTGGTTTTGAATATCATTATCTATTGGTTATGAATCTTGGTATTATCCTGAAAATAAAAGTCAAATGGCTCAATAGATATTTCGAGCAGAACATAAGCAAATAAAAGTCTGAGCATTTTTCATGTTGGTAAGAAGATGGTTGTTAGTTTTCTTAAAATGGACCATATTGCTCCTATAGCATTAGAAGATACATGTATTTTTGCTGCCACTATAGTAATAATACGTCCTTTTACTGTAAATTTTGAAAAAAACTTTGCAAAAATGCCCAGAAAGAAAAATAATTTGACATTATGACAATACTTTGTTGCATATGGCAAAACTAATAACTGAGTATTTGGATGTCTTTAAATGTCATTACTTGGTTTCAGAATTGACTTTAGGTGAAGTTAACTTCTGATTTTGAATGGCATTCTGTGATCAATAAGTGAATGCTATAATTGTAGATGGTTTCTCCCTTGCCACAACTTCCCCTCGCTTGTACTCCATCATTCTGGCTGTCTGAAATGTTGTAATACCATTTTTCACTATGGATGCTGCAAAATACAATATGAACGAGAGCCAGCAGCAAGATCATTTGTAATGATATACAAAAGGAAGTTTATATCAACCCGCCTCTGTAGTGTGTCTGCCTCACGTTCAAGAGGTCCCAAGTTCGAATCTTGGTCAGGGTGAGTTACCTGAATAAGATTTTTCTGGGGTTTTCCCTTACTCTGAAAGATGAATGTCGGGTAACTCTAAGCTCTATGGACCCTAGGCTAATTTGAGCATCATTTCACCCATTCCATTTATCATCCGATAAGAGTTAAGTTGGAGGATGTAAATTACAACAACAAAAAAGTTTGTATCATTAGGTTAATTTTATTATTCTCTATTTATACTTAGATCCTGATGAGAGAAGCTTAAAGCTAAAAAATGTACCTTAAATATACAAAGTGCACTGACATTTTTGAGAAATATGTAGAAAGTTAATGATAACTTGTTTGTTTTCAAAATAAACTTATATGATAAATTTATGATATTAAGCTGTAATTTAAATAAAATGTTTAATTTTGCAGCTGGTGGAAGGAATTCTGGCCAAAGGACATCCAGTTGTACCAAAATTGTGATATTGGTAACAATTATACAATATGCTACGCAGTATATTGCACCTCAATTTCTGCTCATTGTTTGAAGTTCATAGTCCATGTGTCCTGAAGTCTGCCTTAGTCAAAGGAAACTGAATAGAACAAAAATGATACTTTGGTTTTTAAGTGATCTTACTGACTGGAATTTTCTCTCACTGAAAGAAATACTAACTCTTTCATTCTTTGGAGTAGAGAGGTAAACTTTGGCTCATATTTTACAGGAAGTAATGGGCTACCATCGGTCTTAATGATGGGCAAAATCAAATATTTTAAAGAATCAAAACTTTCATTTAAGTAATTGGTCACTAATGCTACTGCAGTATTCACTAATCCAAATCATTTTCATTCAAATGCAAGTTCTCAGATATACATTATCATCACTCGACTAATGCTCTTCAGTTATCACCATGGTTGATCTCAACTAAACCATTAAAAAATGCATGATTGTTATCAAAAGTTAGTCATTATTGAACATTCGCTTATGTATATTAATTTTATTATCATGAATTAAGATTTAACTCAATAACATGATTTTCACTGTTAAACTTGTGTACAGAATTATACTCCATTTTGTATGATATACTATACTTGAAACTCAGTAGTATGTCAGCTGTAAAAATATGAATTTGGTTTTGAATCTATGAAATTGTTTATGTTTTATTGCAGTAACAGTGATGTAAAAATTAACTGAAAAAGTATTTGTAGTCAGTTTTTTAACAGTTCATCACTTACATTTTTATATTATTGAGGGACTAGTTTTGGATGCCATTCTTCCATTTTTAACCTCAAAAGTCAGACTATCTTCTATTGTTGTTGTCTGCATCTTCTCTCTGATGGTGGAACTATGAAGTTCTTTATCAAATTATCAACTGGTGGGATTTCAAAGTTCATTACTCAGTCTTTATTTTTCTATATTAATATGTTCTCCCACTTTGTCAGTTTCTTTTGGTTTATCACCCCTTTAATGAAAATAAAAAGCAACAGCATATTCAGCAGATTCACATACCACCCAAAAGCATTTAATAAATTCAAAAAGATCTTTAAGGAAGAAAAAATAATGTTGGCACTTACAAGTACTTACTCAGTATTAAAATTGTTAAATTTGAAAACAAAAGATGAAATCCCACCTATCAATAGCTCCGAAATTGACCAAATAATTTGTAAGGATTATGAAAAATGCTACATAGGTCTAACTAAAAGAAACCTAAAAACCAGAGTCAAAGAGCACTTTAGAAACATCAAATTAAAAAAAAAAAAAAAAAAAAAAAAAAAAAAGAAGATAAGTAAGTGGTAGCATTTTACTTTTGAAGCAAAAACCATGACAACCCAAATCCAAAATTATTAAAAGGGGTGATAAACCAAAACAGACTGACAATGTGCAAGAACATATTAATATTGAAAAATAAAGACAGACTGATGAACTTTGAAATCCCACCAGTTGATAATTTGATAAAGAAATTCATAGTTCCACCATCAGAGAGAAGACAGCAGACGACAACAGTTGGAACTTTGAGTCTGAAAATAGAAGCAACGGTTTCCAAAAGTAGCCATTCAATAATATAAAAATCTAAGTGATGGAATGTTAAAAAACTGATTACAAATAGATTTTTTCTGTAATATTTTTGTTTATTTCTTACAGTTAACTGATTACACAATGCACATACTCTTATTCCATCATTTAGAAATTAAAGCATCATAATCATGTATAGAAACTATTTTTTGGAACAGTTCTTTAGCTTTGGGATAGAAAGAAGTTTATGACACATAACGATGTCAGTCAGTCAGCTCAACCCTCTCTTCACCCAGAGGTACCAGGCATATTAAGATGTAAGCACCAATCAGATTTTGAGCAAAGCTAGAAATGAAGCTAAATTCTGATTCACGTCAGTGCACCTGCACACATTCTATGGATCATTTATGCCCAAAAATGCCATTCATGAAGAAGGCTGCTCAAAGCCATATACAAATTAAAGAGGAAATTCCAATTAATAAGACCCAAAATAAATATATTTAAATCTATTTTTTAACAATTTTGACCATTTAGTTTCTCCTTAAACCATGTTGAATTACATATGGATATCTGTCAAAGTTTTCCCAGTTGTAGTCTTTCACTAGACCTTGTATTCATGATGATCCATTGTTCTATGTGTAATTAGATTCATCGCCATTATACAAAGATGCAATATTGTCTAAAGGAAAGCAGATTAAGGATGATTAATTGGACTTTTGGTACATCCTGTATATGAACTTGGACATAATTAACTATATAATTGTACACCTATGTGACTGAATTGTTATATTTATTATTTTATCTTGTACATTTTTAGTAAATAAATATTCTCCTTTTTTACATTTTATTGAGAACATTTTCTTTTTCCCCTCTTCTGTTTTTTAACTTTCTGAGATAATTAGGATCTCTTTAACGTCTGTATACAACAATATTTTATTACTGAGTACATTAAAGTTATGTTATTTTGTGTAGTTGTTCAGTATCCTTCAATTTTACTACATATTGATTACTTTAGTAATATTTAGTATCATTAAAATAACTTTTTCTAATTTTTTCATTTCATTTTATTATTTTTCATTAATTTAAGTGTTTTATTCTTCTTGTGAACTCAAACTATATTTTCTTTGTTAAAATAAATTTTCTTACAGTTGTCTCAAATGGATTTATTGCTTCTTATATCACATTTTCAGTTTATAATACTTTGCTTTAGCTTCCATACTCCATGTTGACTGGGGTTGAAGAATAGTCTCAATGTATCGAGATTCAACTGTATTGGAACACCACAGTGAAGCGAAAATTATTAAATTTTAGATGAGTCGCGTTTTTTACACATCTGCTTCACTTTCGTACCTATTTTGAGGACATGTTTCGCAAATCTTCGCTTGCATCTACGGCTCTTGTGCGACTGACGCTAGATCCAGCGGTGTGGGTAATTCTGGGGTTGTTGCTGCCATCTGTTGATTTAGTGATGAACTGAAATGTGGGATTCTCTTCTAGCGGGATTTCAAAGTTCATTAGTTGGTTTTTATGTTTTTCTATGTATATCCTCTCCCATATGACGAGTTCACTATGTTTTTGTACGTATTTTAGTAATTTTGTGCTATCTTCAATTTCATGATTTTCAGACCAGAAATGAGCTGCTATTGCGGACTTATCAATATTTTTGTATCTTAAGTGCCTGAAGTGTTCTTTCTTTCTAGTGCCTATGTTCCTTTTTGTCCTTCCTATGTAAATTTTTTCACAGTCTTTACACTTAATTTTGTAAATGCCTGACTTTTCCTCTGGTTTTATCTTATCAGTATTATTACTGTGAAGTAGGTTTTTAATGTTGTAATTGTTTTTTGGTGCCAATGTTATATTGTATTTCTTGAATATTTTTTGGAACTTTTTTGTGGCCCAGGGGTGGTAAGTAAATTTAGCAAATTTAGTTTCTTGTTTTATTGGTGTGAGAGCTGTGATCTGTTTTAATTTCTTTTGAAGTTTGAATAATTTTAGTTTTTTATCTACAAGGTTTTTTCCATATCCATTTTTGATTGCAGTTTTTAAGATTTGATGGTATTCGTTTTGATATTCTTGTTGGCTGAGAGGTAGATTTACTAATCTGTGTGTTAGACTGTTGATGGTTGCATGTTTGTGTGGAATTGGGTTGAAACTATTTGCTTTGATGTAATTATCTGTGTGTGTTGCTTTTCTATGAATGCCAAATTCTAGTTTTTCATTGCCTTTTTTGATTTTAAGGTCTAAAAAAGGTAGAGTACAGTCCTCTTCAGTTTCTACTGTGAATTGTATGCTGGGAAGAACTGCAAGAACCCAGCATACAATTCACAGTAGAAACTGAAGAGGACTGTACTCTACCTTTTTTAGACCTTAAAATCAAAAAAGGCAATGAAAAACTAGAATTTGGCATTCATAGAAAAGCAACACACACAGATAATTACATCAAAGCAAATAGTTTCAACCCAATTCCACACAAACATGCAACCATCAACAGTCTAACACACAGATTAGTAAATCTACCTCTCAGCCAACAAGAATATCAAAACGAATACCATCAAATCTTAAAAACTGCAATCAAAAATGGATATGGAAAAAACCTTGTAGATAAAAAACTAAAATTATTCAAACTTCAAAAGAAATTAAAACAGATCACAGCTCTCACACCAATAAAACAAGAAACTAAATTTGCTAAATTTACTTACCACCCCTGGGCCACAAAAAAGTTCCAAAAAATATTCAAGAAATACAATATAACATTGGCACCAAAAAACAATTACAACATTAAAAACCTACTTCACAGTAATAATACTGATAAGATAAAACCAGAGGAAAAGTCAGGCATTTACAAAATTAAGTGTAAAGACTGTGAAAAAATTTACATAGGAAGGACAAAAAGGAACATAGGCACTAGAAAGAAAGAACACTTCAGGCACTTAAGATACAAAAATATTGATAAGTCCGCAATAGCAGCTCATTTCTGGTCTGAAAATCATGAAATTGAAGATAGCACAAAATTACTAAAATACGTACAAAAACATAGTGAACTCGTCATATGGGAGAGGATATACATAGAAAAACATAAAAACCAACTAATGAACTTTGAAATCCCGCTAGAAGAGAATCCCACATTTCAGTTCATCACTAAATCAACAGATGGCAGCAACAACCCCAGAATTACCCACACCGCTGGATCTAGCGTCAGTCGCACAAGAGCCGTAGATGCAAGCGAAGATTTGCGAAACATGTCCTCAAAATAGGTACGAAAGTGAAGCAGATGTGTAAAAAACGCGACTCATCTAAAATTTAATAGTCTCAATGTAGTTCATGCGAGTCGTAGAAGGCGACTAAAATGGACACCCAGTGCTTCGGGATATACCTGAGCCACCCTGATTCTGGGTATATTAATAGGAGTCCTGGTTGTCCAGGTTGGGGGTTGACCACTAGGCTTAACAACCTAGCCCCATTAAAAAAAAAAAAAAGTCATCACTAAAGAAACTTCATTGGAAGGAATATTGGGAGTCCGAATGTGGAGACAGAAGGCAGAAGATACAGATGAATGGAGGCAGAAACTGAGTGAGACTGAGCCCAAAAGGGGCCATGACAGTCATGCAGCAGTTTAGCTTCTATAATTACGTAACTTTTAAGCTTTAACATTTTACTTTTACTCTTTATATTATCTCTTACTGATAGTAAATTAATAATTATGTTTATATCCTGAAATTTTTAACATTTTCTTGTGTGCAAACAAACTTGCAGTTTTATTAAAGACAATTTCTTTTTCTAATTTTAAAAACATCAGTATTAATTTTCCATACTTGATTGCTTGATTGCTTAAAAGGAGGTATAATATGAAAATTTCAGGTGGAGTCAAAGGGATACATTTTACGCAATAAGATATTGCTTACACAACTGTTCAGGTACTTATTATATGTAAATGATGTAACATGAATTTCACAGAGGTTCAGAAGTTCATGAACTGAATGGGGTGCTAATGACCATGCAATTGAGTACCCTTAAATATACATCTACATTTACTACATTTTTCTAAAAAAGATAAAATTCCTAATAATAAAAAATCTAGTATTTATCAATTTGATTGTTTAGATTGTGATCAGGTTTATATTGGAAAGATGAAACGTAATTTGGAAACCAGAAAGAAAGAACATTTTCGTAACCTTAAATATAAACAAATTGATAAATCAGTCGTAGCAGATCATTTCTGGTCATTTAACCATGAAATAAATCCTGAAGTTAAATTATTAAAACAATTAAATGATCCAATAGATTTAATAGTTTGGGTAAAGATATTTATTTTAAAAAATAAACATTGCGTAATAAATTTTGAAATACCAGCAGTTGATTCTGTTTTTAGGTTTGTTTCGTGTTCAGATTTTGGTAATATGAAAAAAAACATAGTATCCTTTTAGTTAATTGATGGAAATTAATCATTTCTCCACACAAGCCGTTTATAGGCTAAGGTTTTTGATGGATAGAGTCAACATGAAAAATTCAATGCCATGGCCGGGATTTGAACCACAGATCTCCTGGTGTCCGTCCAGTCGCTTTTAACCTTTGAGCTACCATGGCCAACGTGCCATCCTAACATTAAACTCTCCATTTGACTCATATTTCCCTGATAGACCACTAGGGGCTCTCGCATCCGAAATACACCTTTTGTGGCGACTTACTATTGTAAGTACTTGAGTCCCAGGCTTCATCATTTAACTTTTATTATTTTAGTTAATTGATGGAAATTAATCATTTCTCCACACTAGCCGTTTATAGGCTAAGGTTTTTGATGGATAGAGTCAACATGAAAAATTCAATGCCATGGCCAGGATTTGAACCACGGAACTTCTGGTTTCCGTCCGGGGAAATATATGAGTCAAATGGAGAATTTAATGTCAGGACGGCACGTTGGCCATGGTAGCTCAAAGGTTAAGAGTGACTGGAAGGAAACCAGGAGATCCGTGGTTCAAATCCTGGCCATGGCATTGAATTTTTCATGTTGACTCTATCCAATAGTATCCTTGTTGATGAAGTGTGTTGGCTGACGACGCGAGCAAATGCTCGTGAAATCGATCTCCATTAGAAAGAAGAATTATCACCAATTTCTTAAGATAAGTGAAGCCTTTATAACAAATATTTATATTTGTGTAATAGTCCTTACTTATTAATGATACAGCTATTTGAACTTAATGAAAAAGCAGGTCTAAAGCTCTAAGTGCCAAATAATAAATAAATGAATAAATAATTAAATAAATAAACAATAAATAAAACAAGCTTCAAAGATTAAACTACACTGCAAGTTCTCTAGCTCTATGGCTACACAAATTTGACATAAAATCTGCTGTCAACACTACGGCTGTATATTTTCAACTCAAGTGTCTGACTGCTCATGCATCATCAATTGCAGAAAAATCAGGCTTCTTCAGGGACTTACCACTGCATACAACACCAACTGTGAGCAAACATTTACTGCAAGGTTTACCTTATGTTCTTAGATGGTACTGTGCAGATGGTACCCTCTTCATCAACTGTATGAGGAATGAAGGTTTCTTCAGTCTTATGCCAGTGGGACTTTGATAAACTGTAAGCTGATAACATTTACTATGACAGCTGCACTGCCTCTCCTCAGAGAGTCTTATAAGATACTAGTGCTCATTCTTCAGTTAGAGTGGAATAGACTTTTTCACGCCTATGCCAATAGGACTTTCATAAATTGTACGACAATGTCCTTTGCTGCGGCCGTTGGTCCAGTTCCTTTTAAGTTTTATGCAGATATTGGTGCACATCATCAGGTAAGATGGAATGGACATTTCATCAGGTCTGGGACTTCCATAAACTGCAAGTAAAACAATTAGATTTACTATGTACTTTCTTCATCTTCTTAGAAAATCTTGTTCAGATGATGGTGCTGAACAATATGGCAGACTGGAGACTTTTGTGAGTCCATGCCAGTAAGAGTTTTATACACTGTAAGTAAGAGGATCACATTTATTACAGTTATTTTCTTCTCTTAGAGAGCCTTGTTCGCAAATCAATGCTCGATCATCAGCTGCAGCTCAGTGGATGGTGCTTTATGGCAATGTCAGTGGGACTGACATAAACAATGAGGAAACTCACAGTGATTCTCAACCATCATTGCAGTGGAATGGAGGTTTCTTCAGAGGTATACCAGTAGGACCATCAGAATATTGACATACCCTGCGAGCAAGAGGGTGACATTTACTACGGGGATTCCCCCATCTTCCCAGAAAATACATCCAGGATGGCATGTTGCTTTCAGATAATATCTCCAGTTTCTGCCATGTTGCCCAAGGTATGCCATAACCTCCCTCATCGTACAATCGTGGCACTCGCACATATCTATGTCGACCTATAACAGATCATCAGCAGCATACAGATTACCATTTACATTTTGAGCAAAAACACCCTCTGTAAACAATTAAACATAAGAGTCAGATAAACTTCCTACTGAAGGTTTAGTATAAAATATAAAAGCATAAAGCATAACGCTGAAATACACTTAAACAATCCTGTTGACAACATTTTACACCTCCAAGCATAGTAGAACCTCATTTACCAAGATCAACTGGGACCATGACCGATTCAAGTTAACAAAAGACCGGGTTATCTGGAGAATGACTGAAAAATGCTAAAAACATGTACAACATGTAATGTTTTTAATGGAATTTAGAAATTACTGTCGGCACACATTCACCTAAAAACGCATACACTGCATGCACTGTAATAGCCTATGTATTTGTACTATATAAAATATAGCTACAAACTAGTCAGTTGTAAAACAGACAGTGAGCTTCTGCTGTCTCATTTTAATGTTTCGCTTACAAGCAACGCGATCTCACATCCGCTTTAACATTAGAAGTTCATTTGGCAATGTTTCCACTTGACTCTTGAAATAACGTATCAATTTCTATAGATAGAGTCGACATGTAAAATTCAATGCCATGGCTGGACATGGCATTCAATTTTTCATGTCGACTATATCTATCCATAACCTTAGCCTATATGGCTAGTGTGAAGAAATGATTAATTTCCATCAGTTAATTTAAATTAATTTCTATGTTTGCTATTGCTTGTGCATGAGTCATAACCACCTCCGTCATTGTTGATTTGCAACCAATTATCAATATCTTCATCAACATTGGAACAGCATCAGTATTTTTAAAAATATCTATAAAATCTTCTTCCACGCTTATTTTTTATTCTCCTTCAATCTTGTTTTCTTGCATCACACACACCAGGCCACAACTTTTTCCATGACTTTATCAAAGTTTCTCTTTCAACCTGGTCTCAAGCAGGTGAGTTGAGTACAATGAATTTTCTCGCTGGCAAGAGAATTTTAGTAATGTACCTACTAAGAATAACAATTTACTGTCTGTAAAACAAGTCTATATTTACTATGCTAAACAACATATGTTTCTTTTTCAAAACTGGACCAGGTTATCTCGACATCTGGGTTAAGGAGTTCTGGACTAATGAGGTTTTACTGTAGCTTTAAATCTGCATCATATGATAATGATGTCAATTTATTAATACATATATCTTATTCTTTTGAGTACAATGAATTTGCTCGCTGGCAAGAGAATTTTAGTAATGTACCTACTAAGAATAACAATTTACTGTCTGTAAAACAAGTCTATATTTACTATGCTAAACAACATATGTTTCTTTTTCAAAACTGGACCAGGTTATCTCGACATCTGGGTTAAGGAGTTCTGGACTAATGAGGTTTTACTGTAGCTTTAAATCTGCATCATATGATAATGATGTCAATTTATTAATACATATATCTTATTCTTTTGAGAAAAACAAAAATAAATTGTTGGCTAAGTATGATAAATGTCAAATGAAGCAATAATTGATTCAGTAGCTATAAATGACATATTTCTACAGTTTCAGGGAAACTTTTATGGAATACAAACCAAAAGATGTGCTAACTGCAAAACTGTAGGAAAATCAAGTCTCTTGGTCTGTAATACTCACCAGGGGCTGTCCACAGGCCATGGGAGCCCTTGGCAGCAAATAAAACGGGATGTTGTTCATTTGAATGCATGAGATGCACCGTAGCAGGAAATGTGGGTCTTTGAAACACACCCTTCCTCAACTCTTGGCGTTCATACATAAACTTGAGGTTCTTGGGGTCAAACCTGTAGTAGGCCCCAGCATCATGTGCTGACACATACATGGCTTCTGGAGTGCTCCGTCCCTGCATAGGAAAATCAAATACTGGAAATATATGTTAGATATGTAGAACTCCTGTAAAAGACCAAGGATACTAATTTTCAAAAGTAAATATTACTAATATAAAGTATAAACTTGGAAGAAGCGTACGGACAGTGAAGCACAAATTAGTACAAAAGTGAATCGAGAAGATATTGACAGCAATGTGTCAATATCTTTTCGATTCACTTTTGTATTACTAATATATTTTTCGTTTGTACTACAGACATTTCTTTTGTATACTAACAATCCAGAATTTAATAATAAAAAAAAAAAAAATAAATAAAAACAGAATTGATACACTGTTCTCACAATAGCGAATTTAATTTTAAAATGCAATGTATGCAGCATATCAGAGAAGAATAAGTCACTATCTCATCTTGTTTACATTAAGCCAACATCACTGATGAAGACACCACATATACCTTTTATATGTCTAGAAATATATCTTTTACATTGGAATAAGATGTATGTGTGTATTCTATTCCTATGATGTACTATACATTTTTTTTTCGCAACTTAATGAATTCCTTTCTTCAGGTTTTACTAAAGAACAGATTGGTGCACTTCTAGATAATGCCATATATTTTGATGATGAAGTTAAGTATGTCTGTGACTTTAATATATTGTAGACTAGAATCAAAGCTTGCCATTTGGAGTCTGTCTTGGATTTATAGTTACACTAAAATCATACGTTTGTTTGGTTATGGTGGGTGCTTTTAATGCTTGCTTTGGGCAGAACTAGGAGTGTTATAGTTTCTTTTCTGTGGAGTTAAAATGTTTACTTTGGATTAAAATTAGTTTGGTTCAAAATAAGATATGAAACTGCAAGTACAGTTCTACAGTTCTATTCAATTAATATGATTTTGAGTTGAACTAGTACTCCATTCTCCATATATTGCTGGTGCTTATCTAGAATGTGTTTGGTTAGGACCTTCCTAACATCCTCAGCTAATGTTCACTGTTGAATTTTGATTTGGTGAAATCCCTGGAGGTAACAGGGGTATCTCTGTCGGTATCTTGATGAACTTGAAGTTCAATTTCTCTTCAAAGGTGGTGTTGAAATTGAACAGTTTTCCTTCATATTTGTTTGTGAATATCTTTCCCCACGTGCTTAATGCAGTCAGAACCTGAACACTTTTTAATAAATGGATTTCTTGTTCTATATTATTCTCATTCCAAAAATGGTACACTACTGCTGATTTGTCTATTCCCTTGTTCTTGATCTTCCTAAAATGCTCTTTAAGCCTAATGTTCAAATTCTTTTTAGTTTTGCCTATGTAAAAGTTGTCACTGCCTATGCAATATATCCGGTACACACCCGAGATTTTGTCTGTGGGTTTCTCCTTTGTATTATGTGATTTCAAAAGGTGTTTGTTGTACAGTGAATTTGTTCTGTACAGCCAAAGTAATGTTGTGTTCTTTGAAGACTTTTTGGAAAAGGTATGCAGCTCTGGGATGGTATATAGATTTTCAATATAGAACAGGACGCTGAGAACCAAAATGATGGAATGTGACAATAATAATGTAGTAAATAAATTGAAATTTCGGATATTCTTATATCAGATTTATCACTGACTTGTGATCAATAGGATAAAATCAACACCGCAGCAATAAATAGAACCCAAAAATTTGATACCAAGATTTTACCTCAAATGCAATTTCTGAGAAGGCATTTTTAGGAAAAGGTCCATGAGTCTGTGAACAGCATAACACCCCCACTCCCCCCCCCCCCCATAAAAAAGAAAGTTTATTGAATACTAAACATGATATTTCAGTTGAGCATAATCCAAGAATGTGGCACGACATTTCCAAGGGACTATAGAACAGCTTTAGAAAATTTTGATTTTCTCAAATACTTTTAATGTAAATTTATATTGAGGAATTAATCCTTAAAGAATTAATCCTTTTAAATACATTACTCCGGTTCAGTTGGCTCTAATTAATTTCTCAAATACTCCTCAAGGAGGTTTGATTAAAATACCATATTGTTTACAACAACTGATATCAAATTATATGCATATCTAGAATTTTTCTGGAAAGTCTTCAGAAGTCCCATTCATTTTGGATGACTTCTGTATATCTATAACAGATAAACTTGGATGAAGATAGATAGTGCCATGGCCGGGATCTGAACCACAGATCTCCTGGTTTCCGTCCAGTGGCTCTTACCCATTGAGCTACCATGGCCAAAGTGCCGTCATGACATTGAATTCTCCAATTGACTCATATATTTCCTCTGTAAACAACTGGGGATCTCGTATTCGGGACACACCGCCTGTGGCAACTTACTATTGTAGGTACTTATGTCCCAGGCTTAATCATTTAACTCTTATTATTTTAGTTAATTGACGAAAATTAATAATTTCTTCGTATATAGGCTAAGGTTTTGAATTTTTCATGTTGACTCTATCTATGCAAAATCTTAGCCTATATACGACTAGTGTGCAGAAATGATTAATTTCTGTCAATTAACTTAATTGGATTAGGATTTTGGTGCCAAAATAAAGAAAGCAAGATATGCTTCCATCCAAATGAAATCAATCTGGTGGTCGAAGCAGATTTTCTTAAGGCTTAAATTAAGATTATTTGATTCAAATATTAAATCAATTTTACTATATGGGTGTGAAACTTCCACCACGCTAAAGACATTCATATTTCAGGATAAGGGGATACCTATCCCCCTGACCGAGATTAGAACTAGGGACCTCTTGATCATGACACTACCACCACGCTACAGAAACGAGCCAATGTCCTCCAACGTTGTCATATCGGACGATGAACGAAATGTTGTTCAAATAAGCCCAGGGTCCATAGAGCTTAGAGTTACCAGACATTCATCTTTCAGGATAAGGGAAAACCTTATAACACAGACCGAGATTAGAACTAGGGACGTCTTGAACGTGACACTACCACCACGTTACAGAGACGGGCCATTTCTCGAACGATGTCATATCGGAAGATGAACGAAATGATGTTCAAACGAGCCCAGGGTTCATAGAGCTTAGAGTTAGCAGACATGCATCTTTCAGGATAAGGGAAAACCTTATCACCTTGACCGAGATTAAAACTAGGGACCTCTTGAACTTAACACTTCCACCACGCTACAGAGACAGGCCAATGTCCTCCAACGTTGTCATATTGGAAGATGAACGAAATTATGTTCAAATGAGAGCAGGGTCCATAGAGCTTAGAGTTACCAGACATTCATCTTTCAGGATAAGGGAAAACCTTATCACCCTGACCAAGATTAGAAGTGGGGACCTCGTGAAAGTGTCACTACCACCACCTGCTGAGAGGGCTAATGTCCTCCTATGCTGTCATATCGGAAGATGAACGAAATGATGTTTAAATGAGTCCAGGGTCCATAGAGCTTAGAGTTACCAGAAATTCATCTTTCAGGATAAGGGAAAACCTTATCACCCTGACCAAGATTAGAAGTGGGGACCTCGTGAACGTGACACTACCACCACCTACTGAGAGGGCTAATGTCCTCCTATGTTGTCATATCGGAAGATGAACGAAATGATGTTTAAATGAGTCCAGGGTCCATAGAGCTTAGAGTTACCAGACATTCATCTTTCAGGATAAGGGAAAACCTTATCACCCAGACCGAGATTAGAAGTAGGGACCTCTTGAACGTGAGGCTACTACCATACTACAGAGACGGACTTATGTTCTCCAACGTTAAATCATATTGGATGATGAATGAAATGATGTTCAAATGAGCCCAGGGTCCATAGAGCTTAGAGTTACCAGACATTGATCTTTCAGGATAAGGGAAAACCTTATCACCCTAACCGAGATTAGAACTAGGGACCTCTTGAACGTGAGGCAGATACGCTGACGTGAAGTAGGTAGACGAATAAGCGTTTTGGAGAATATTCATACAAGATTGAGTAGAGAAGATATATGAGTGTTTACTTTCCAGAAGACCTTGCTCTCGTGTCGCCGAGCGTGAACTCGGAAGGAAGTGAAACCAGCATTGTGTAATTGTTTGGCGGAAGAAAGCTGCGTTTGTTTTGGCGCGTTTACCGTGAAGTTTGGACATGAACGTGCTAATAAATGCTTCACTTAGCAGATCTTATGTTTAAAACGTGACATCCGGCTTTCTGTACTTGAAATGTGTTTGCAGAAACATACGATAAACTCAATACTTTCTACTGGGAAAGAGTAGGGTTGCCAGAAAGACCTTAAGTAGGCCCGGAGACCAACCAACGGGCTACGGAGGGGGCGGGGCGGACAAGGATATGTTTGTGTAATTTGAGACAAATTGTTAAATACAATTTTTACTCAGATAATGAAAATGTACGACCACTTGTTGCTGTTACTAATGCTATCATTAACCACTAGCCGAACCTATACCATACATACCAAATAGAAATAATAATAGTAACATATTACTTTTATAAAAGCGTACCTTATTTTTATCATTTCTTTTAGGATCTCGCTGCATTCAGAAGAGTCTTGTTTTTAAGAACACACGATCCGAGCGTTTCAACAATGGCCGGTAAACAGAATCAGTTGGCAACTGACAATGAACGATCGAGCGAACACAAAGATAGTATAGTATACCACGGGAAAGAACCTCTCCGGGGAATGAGACGCAGGGGGTTGAAAAGGGTTCCCACACCTTCCCTGGACAAGTTTATGACACCCCATATCAGTACAGTTACAGACCATTCAAAAACATCCTGACGGCTTCTTCTTTTGTGAACCAATCTTCTCGGTTTTAGTGTACGGAGTGAATATGGCACTTTTTAACAGTTCTGATCCTTGTGTAGCATGCGTTCCCTGTTACACACATTCGCTGTCCTTGTCCCACTGTGTAAGGGGGCGCATTCCTTTCAGGGACCTTCTTTGCTCTGGTGGACAGTAGCTAATAGTCCCGTTGCCAAGACCTGCCAGTGTTTTATTTATTGTGTGAACCGGGTATTACACACGCAATAATAAAAATTGTAATAAGAATAGAAACGCAGCGTTTTGTCACAATAAAAAAATTGAACTAGCGATCCAGGGCTCGATTCCCGACCGTGGGGATGGGGATTTTTCTCCGACCAAGATAATTTCTCATCTTCCCAAGAGTGTGGAAGTATGAATGAGAGTGCGAATGTGTGCGTGGTCTAATGATTAAAACAAAACGAATCAGGCGCGGCTCAGGGCGAATTCATTAGGTGACTCGGAAAATTGGCTAACCTAAATGCCTACAAACGGATTTTATACTGGACTAGTGATTTTGAATTTCGATGGGGCTTCCCTCTGTATATGAATCTAAAAGTTCCTTAAAATTACCTTTATTTAAAGAGCCCTCGCTTTCATTATGTTCACGAAATATCATTTCTTGTCCACTTCCCTAATGGGATATTGCATGTAAAGCCTGTTAAGCTTAACGTTCTCATTGTATTTTACAATATATAGACATGAGCTTTCCCGAAGAGCGTCTGCAATTTTGTTAGTGTTTTTTTTCCAGCTCCTTCAATCCGACACAATTATATTCCTCATACCAACGAGTCTGCCATGCCATGCCATGTGGTGCTGGCTGGCTGTATATAGCCAGAAGGTTTTTGCTGCGTGCCCACCCGTTAAGGGTTTTACCGCAGGTAAGGTATTCGAAACGGGATTTTGTAGGATGGATATGGTGTAGGTTTTGAGGTTGATGTATTTTGTGAGGTTACAATTATTGTACCTTCGGGATGAAAGGACAGGTTGCAATACCCAGCACCCTGGTGTTTTATTTTAGTTTAGGTTGGGGAGAATTTTGTTACCAAACAACTTAGGAGATTATGTGGAGCTCAGCTTTAGCTCCTGTTAGGATTAGTTCCTGGGTTATCTTGGGTGCCCGCATGCCATGCGGGGGACCCGATTTTGTCTAGAACGGCATCTAGTGGGGTCATAATCTCCCAGTGATCTAACAAGGGCGCTTCTATTAGTTGGTAAAGTTGCGTAGAATTTTGATGCCCGGCGCCTAACTTCGTCCTCCACATATGGAAGTCCCGAGGCTTCGTGAAGCAACCTGGTAGGAAAATAGCGACCCACAGAATAGATAGACTGTAGCCCTCTATTCTGTGCACGTTGAAGCCATGCCAACCAGCTATCTGCGGCCATGCCCCAGATCTCGCAGGCATATAGCATCACGGGGATCACCAGCGCTCGGAAGAGGTATAACCTCAGGCCAAGCGGCATCGAACTCGACCCCAGCATAGCATACAGGGAAGCGATTGCTCCCTGTACCCTTGCCGCTAGGTCTCTGATGTGTTAGCGAAAGGTTAGGCCTCTATCCAATGTTACTGCAAGGTATCGGACAGAGTTAGTCCACTCTATCCTTCGACCTCAGAAGCTGAAGTTGGGGCAGTCTGCGGCGGTGTGGCGCTTTGTGAAAAGTACCAACGAGTCTTAAATGTCCTGGGATATTTTGAAAATGCTCCGCCGCAAAGTATTTCTAAACACAGCACTGGTGTTGGCCTACCGACATTTACCACGACGTGTTTGTCATTATTTTTCCATAAAGAAAGGGTCGTTTGGAGACACACCAAGTCATGTTTTGGATTCATTGTAAATCCCTTAAATATGAAAAAATTTAACGCTTCACATATTAGACAATAATCACTGATCACATAAAAAAATTACGTTTGTACACAGTATGCAAACTCATAATAAACTGTAGCACGTGACACGTGGGGCTCGCTTCAAGCGGGTCACCACTTCCACCAACAATTTTTTCTCCATATAAGCGAAACTGTAGGAAGAAGCTCCTGTATTGTGTTGGCTACATAAGTTTGTTGTTGTTGTTGTTGTTGTTGTTGTTGTAATTTACGTCCTCCAACGTTAAGTCATATCGGCGGATGAATGAAATGGGTGAAATGATGCTCAAATGAGTCTGGAGTCCATGGAGCTTAGAGTTACCTGACATTCGTCTATTAGGATAAGGGAAAACCCCGGAAAAACCTTATCCAGGTAACTCACCCTGACCGAGATTCAAACTCGGAACCTCTTAACGTGAGGCAGACACGTTAAACACCAGTTGGTGCGGAATATACGGCTTCTATGAATCGAATCCATAGCCGTGGTAACCAGCAATGTATTCTGCCCCGCCAACCTCTCTTCCCTCGCCGCAAGTGTTACGGTCACCTTGGCCTTTTAATAACGAATCACTAGTCGGGAAGTAAGCTAGCTGTATTATCGACGCGCGGGCATCAAGAGAGCGGTTCCATTACAAAATACAATTTGGAGAACTTTCATAATTTAAAAATTAAATGCTAGAACATAAAACATAAATATGTGAGTTATTCAAAAACAAGTAGGTGACTCGGCGATTCAAACGCATCAAGGGAGAACCACCCCTGCAACGAATACGAGTTAACACTTTCAACATGTTCCAAAGGAGAACAGCCGCCGATATGACCACTGCTGTTAAAGTTGGGTATAAATGGAACAAATAAAATAAAAAATAACATTCGAACATAATTATTCAAAATAATTAAAAAGTAAGGTCATGTTCAAGCCAGTAGATTAAAGTCACTGGCCCGTAGACCCGGGGAATTCATTCCAAACCCGGGCGCTCGGGGTGGCGCCCGCAGATCTGGCAACCCTAGGAAAAAGTCGAGGTTAAAATACCCCATACAAGTACATTATTGATATCGAGTGGGATGGCTCAGGCAGTTTCGTTTGTGGCCTGCATTCGAGAGGTCCGGGTTCGATTTTCATGGCCGACCTAGCTGACTAAGGGTTTTTTCGGAGGTTTCCCCAAGTCGAAAGGCGGATCCTGGGTAGGTTAATTACATTCCTCGAATTTCCTGTGTATCCATTATCATGTCACATTCATATCTCTTGTGGTGACCTGTTTCACAGTAGAAGTGTTGGCGGTAGTCTCAGCGTTGTATGACAGGATGATATGCTCTTGGTAAACACTTCCTCCTTCGGTAGGACGATCTCCGGTCTCCAGACCGACCTGGCGCGCCATTTTAGGATCACTGCGGTTGTGCTGGCCTGCCGGGGAGTTTCTAACTGGTAAATAATAGGAAACCTGCCCTTTTCATTATCGTGACTCCTTGTATCGGCTTCCTTCTGGCTCCTCACGCCTCATCCTTCCTCCCTTGGGGCTTAGGTAGATAAACCACAGGTTTCGGTGCCGAATTCCCTCCGTAGTAATCCCGATCCTACATTATTGCTGCTACACGTATTGTCATAGACCTTTAGGTTCAGTTATTTAGTGGAATACAACTAATTTGATTGCATTCATCCTTAGTGTAATGTACCTAGTACAACAGAATCTTATTTTTTACAACAAAAAGGAAGCAGTGAAAAACTCGGTTTGAATTCTCATTCAATGAAGTAAATATATTTTAATACATTAGTATACAACTTCTTAACTACAGGTATACAACTAACAAGGCCTTATACTCTACGATCAACTATCCTACAGGAGGGAGGGATGAAGTAAAGAAGCCTCAAGGTGCATGGATACCTCTAACAGCACTGACTCGAAGATCTGTGTCATTACTGAAGCTGCTGAGAGAGAGAAATTAACATTTCTAACCAAGCAGTTCTGCGGTATCCACGGAAGGTCCGCCTCTAGCATGTTTGCCTCACGTTCAAGAGGTCTCTAGTTCTCATCTCGGGCAGGGTAATAAGGTTTTCCCTTATCCTGAAAGATGAATATCTGGTAACTCTAAGCTCTATGGACCGTGGAGTCATTTGAAAATCATTTCATTCATCGTCCAATATGACTTAACGTTGCAGGATATTAGCCCGTCTCTGTAACGTGGTGGCAGTGTCACCTTCAAGAGGTCCCTAGTTATAATCTCGGACAGGGTGATAAGGTTTTCCCTTATCCTGAAAAATGAATGTCTGGTAACTCTAAGCTCCATGGACCGTGGATTCATTTGAACATCGTTTCATTCATTGTCCAATATGACTTAACGTTGCAGGATATTAGCCCGTCTCTGTAACGTGGTGGCAGTGTCACGTTCAAGAGGTCCCTAGTTCTAATCTCGGGCAGGGTGATATGGTTTTCCCTTATCCTGAAAGACGAATGTCTGGTAACTCTAAGCTCCATGGACCCTGGAGTCATTTGAACATCATTTCATTCATTGTCCAATATGACTTAACGTTGCAGGATATTAGCCCGTCTCTGTAACGTGGTGGCAGTGTCACCTTCAAGAGGTCCCTAGTTCTAATCTCGGACAGGGTGATAAGGCTTTCCCTTATCCTGAAAAATGAATGTCTGGTAACTCTAAGCTCCATGGACCCTGAACCCATTTGAACATCACTGTCCGATATGACTTAACGTTGCAGGACATTAGCTCGTCTCTGTAGCGTGGTGGTAGTGTCACGTTCAAGAGGTCCCTAGTTCTAATCTCGGTCACGGTGATAAGGTTTTCCCTTATCCTGAAAGATGAATATCTGGTAAATCTAAGCTCTAAGCTGGACTTATTTGAACATCATTTCATTCACTGTCCGATATGACTTAACGTTGGAGGACATTGACTCGTCTTTGTAGCGTGCTAGTAGAGTGACGTTTAAGAGGTCCCTAGTTCTAATCTCGGTCAGAGTGATAACGTTTTCTCTTATCCTGAAAGCTCTATGTACCCTAGACTCATTTGAACATAATTTAATTCATCGTCCGATGTGACCTAACGGAGGACGTACATTAAGATTATGTCTGGCACCATCACACACCAGAAGCCTTAAAGTACAGCTAAAAGAAATGGAAAGAAAGGGAAATTCCATTCCGCCTTGAAGTCGTATAACTGCCTTACGATACTTCGCCAAATACATCTGCTTCAATCTCGAGGTAGGTCCTATCTCAGGGCATGTGTGGGTATGTAATATAAGTAAGAATAACACCGAAATCTAATTTTGAAACGTTTAATAACTTTTTAAGTATAAACTTAAACCGAGAAGTTGTCGACCAATGGAAACTAATATTTGGAGTTAACTATTTGAATTTTATAGTCCACGATAACAGGTGATTGAGACAAGAAATGACGCCTCATTCAGCAACGACTTGCTCCATCGGCGACCAGTCCAGAAGGTGTTCAAGAGTCTGCCCAGAATGTCCTACTCGGCTACCAAAGTTCCCCTAATAACCTCCTCCAAGACCCCCCTACTAACTTCTAATACGATGTTGCCACTTCATTTCTATATTGATGAAATTTTCTGCTTTGCATCATGAAGTCTCTCTATAAATTCCTAAGAAATACTGTCACAAATTGTAAGAATTCCAAAATAGCCTGCCATACGTGGTCTGGCAACTTTGGATACTATTTTTGTAATCTCTAATATAACCTACCTACTTCTCCGAATCTGCCTGAGACTATCGCTAATTAGCTTACTTAATGTCCTCTTACCCCAGAGGAAGACAGCTTCGAGAGTTGTGACGTATTTCAGCCTGGAGCGAGACCTGCAGTGCGTGTGACGTCAGGCAAGAGCCGTGTAGTACCAAGCTACCTATATAAATGGCGCTGTTAGTATAGAATCTGAGGGTTCAGTAAGGTGTAGCACACTCGATGACAACATTGTAGCTGCCACGTACCTAACGGAACTGTTAAATTTCCAATGTGACGATTTATTGAAGGACAAATATACACACAAGAAAGACTTGGCTGATTTTTACAAGAATGTCGCCCAAACCAGATTTCCGAAGTTTTATTCACTTGCCGCACGGACATTGTGTATGTTTGGCTCGACATGTGTGTGCGAACAATTTTTTTCTGTTATGAAATTAGCTAAGTCCATACCCCGAAGTACCTTTTCGGATCACAATCTAACATACAGCCTTCGGTTACAAATTTCCCAGACATTACGTCCTGACATTGATAAACTAGTTAAAGAAAAACGAAACAGAAAGTGTCGGGAAATGTCCACGTAATTTTGTTTTGAATGGGTCTCCTCTAATTTGCAGAGAAAATTTCTTTATGTTTTATTTTATTTACTTTATAACATACCTGACCCTAAGATAAACTACGAGTTGAAGTTATATATTTTCTCATAGCACAGAGATAAAATGTAATTGTGACCAATTGTGTAATTAAAGCAGTCAGCATTAATATTACAACACCCAAGATGTAAGTTGTACATATTATTAATACCCGATACGTTTCCTGTCTTTCCTACGCTGTCGGAACCCCAACACATGAAACTATTTCCTTCCTCTTGGGCAGCAGAAATCAGCGCGGTGACGTCACACACTAACCTGCCTTTCGTTCGAGGGCATATTTGGCGGTTAGAGCTGACGGAGCTGACGTCACACTGCCACTATTTGTCTTCCCCTGTCTTACCCCAAGGTAAACTGTACTCATAATCAACTCCCAAACCTAAAACCCATTAACATTTAACAAAAATGCACAACATATATTTAATGTTATTATAAGTATTAAGTTATATAACTGATCTGTAATTTCTGTATCACCCTACCGACCCCCCCCCCCAAAAAAAACGAAAAACACAAGGTCGGGGCCGGTGTCAGCGGTCCATGGGAATAGATCTGGAACCTCCCGTTACCTTACACATTACTGGTTCGATTTTCAATGGCCGCGCCGTGGCTTAGTGGTTAGACCACTTGGCTCTCACTAAGGTGCCCCGGGTTCGATCCCAGGCGACCGCAAAGTGAGATTCGTGGTGGACAACACGGCGCTGGGGCGGGTTTTCTCCGGGATCTCCGGTTTCACCCGTCATCTCATTCCACCGGTGCTCCATCTTCATCTCATGTATCATCAGTGTCACTACCTGCGGTGCCGTATGTAGTAAAAGCGGGCGTTAAGCACTACACATTTCATTTCATTATCGATTTTCAAATCACATAAACATACCAAACAGTTATAAAGACGACCCCGCTGTCTATCGAGAACAGGATTCGATGTAACACGATTTATACCACGTGGTTGACCAGCAACGCCAGCTGTTGAATTGCATTTTCGCCGTGCAAACCATGGTTTAAGCAGTTGCCGAATGAACGAGCAATGAGCTTGCTTTATTGACTGTTTAAACTTACGACTGTATTATTATCATTCCATCTACAGAACACAGAAAACGTTTCGTGATTTCGTATCCTTGAACACTTTCTTTACAACAATGGGCCAATATTCACAGTAGTCGGCCAGTCTTGGGTCGAGTCATTTATATGAAGTTATCAACAGAATTTTAAAAGGTGCTACTTTTGGCTTTACTTTAGTTATTGTACATATTATCCATCCAACGTAGAAAATTAGGAGAAACTTATGACTGTTCAATAAAGAATTAGCATATTTTTTACGGTCATAATTTTTCGCACTAAAATTCAATCTTATTATATTCTGTTAGCTTAACGTGAAACAAACACGCCGTAGAAGTTTTATTGTTAATACTCCTAGTTCCGCCTGTGAGAACCAAGCAAGTTCAGACATATTCAGTATCGCCTACCGCTGCAATGAAGGTAACATGCTGTTAAAGTTGATGTTAGAGGAAGATCCGGAGTTTCTTTCAAACGTAATCACTGCTGATGAAACTTGGCTACATCATTTTGATCTTGAGAGCAAACAGCAAAGCTCAGTGTGAAAATCTCCTTCATCACCAACCCCCAAAAAAGAAAAAGTGTTTGCTTCTGCTCGGAAAATGATGGTCATCTCATTCTTTGATATTCATGGAATGGTTTATCAGCATGTTGTACCTGCACACACATCAGTAACTGGACAATACTACAGGGATGTCCTGAAAACATTGCAAGTCCACATCAGGCGCAAACGACCACATTTCCGTAAAGCAGGCTGGATGCTGCACCACGATAATGCGCGACCGCATATTGCCAATTTTGTTGCTGAATATCTTGCAAACATCAACTTGAAGTACATCCCTCATCCTCCTTATAGTCCAGATTTAGCCCCCATGTGACTTTTTTCTATTCCCTAACTTGAAGAGACGCCTTCGTGGGAGGCATTATCCATCATCAGACGCAGTGGTGAAGGCTGCGGAGGTGATTTTAAAGGACCTCTCAAAAATGGTTTCCAGCATGTCTTTGAAGACTGGCAGAAACGCTGGGACAAGTACATCGCATTCAGGGGAGACTATTTTGAGAAGGACCATCAAAATTATGAGGACGAGAAAAGGTACGTTGTCAAAGAAAGATTGTGATCATTCTTTATTGAACAGCCCTCGTATTTTAACGTGTCACTCACCCTGAACATCAGACTCACGTGTTCCCAGTCGCCCACGTGACTGCCGAACACTCTGGTAATGCCCAAACAGCGACCTCGGAACAGCGGGATGGGCCAAGACCCCAAGGGCCCCAGACCCAACGTGCACAAGGCTTTACCCTGACTGTACGGGTAGAACATCCAGTATGTAACGTGGAACACGGAATCCTCAGGACACAATTTGAGGAGAGCATACACAGGCACTGGGTATTGTGTCGGGTTCCTGCCATGCAAGAATGAGGACGTGTTCTTCACAAGGACATCTGAAACAAACGGCACATTGTCAGAAGAGTCATGCAAGAACCAGGATGTGTTCCTTACCAGGGTATCTGAAAGGTTTTTCGGATGGAGGGTCCAGTTATAATGATAATGGAAGGCTCGCCGAAGATGAAAGAAGAAACAGGCAAACAAGGAATTCTGTAAAATTGGAGAAACTTTAAAAAAAGAGCTATATGAGCTGAAATAAGACATATATTTGAGAGGCAGACAAAGGACTTTCAGATTTCATGGAAGAAGCATAGCAAACATCGGATACTTCTGGTTCAACTTCCCTAGTTTACCACTATCGTGGTGTTAGGGAATTTTTGTTCCTCTATCCGTTAAGGTCGGGCCTGAGGAACCGAAGCTTTAGATGCGATAGAGAACCAGGATAGGTGACCAGCCCAATGCCTGGTGTGAAGGTGAAGGATGTGGATGATATATATGAAGGCGAGAAAAATGATAGGAGAGATAATAAAGATGATGGAGAAATTAGTGGAATGCTGACGGGGGAAATTGGAGAACCCGGAGAAAACCCGCCCCAGCGCTATGTTCACCACAAGTCTCACTTTGCGATCGCCTTTGGGATGAACCCGGGCCGCCTTGGTGAGAGCCAAGCGGTCTAACCACTCAGCCATGGTGACATTGAATATTAAGAATAAATAATAGGAGCTAATACAATACCCATTCACCTGGTTAAATCTTTAGACAAAGGAACATTTTCTTATGCGGTAACATCGTATATGCGAATTATGAAAGGGTTTCACCGAAACTGATTAACCCAATTTCGAAGAAAAGCATGTTAAGAAAGTTAAGACCTTTAACTACACTTATTTCGGCAAATGCACTGCTGAGAATGGTAAAGCCATTTCTATGTTTGAAGATGGAGAAGTCGAAGAAAAGGAAGAAAGGTTTTGGTGATAGGAGAAAGAGTAGAAGGGCAATGCAAGCTGCAAAGTAAGCTTCTGGTAACCGATGAATGTTATTGAGAGGTGGATAAATAAGTGTTTGTAGCAAATCTGTGGATTTGAAAAGGGCATTTGAGAGAATAGGGATTTGTAAGCACAATCAAATGATGAAATACGCAAGCAAATAAGCACGAAAAATGAAACAAGTAAGCACCAAAAATAAGCAAACAAAAAATAAAAATTTAATCATAAACGTATTGTTTGGTATAATTTTTACCTTACTCAAGCTTCTTACAGTGCACGACAGAGTTATCTTGAGATTTTTTAGGGATGCTCCTGTGTTTTTTAATGTAGAATTTTTATACTGTAAAAACGATCTCTCAAGGTCGCATAACGTTACTGGAAGATGTGAAAAGCCCCACAGTTCTTTATGAATGAATTTCTCATCGATATACGTTTCTGTACCAGAAAGTTTTAAAGAAATTTTACTCATTGTTTTGTAATCAGGATTTCTCGTTAGTACCTCAAATTCTCAAAGGCAGTTTTAGCAATATGGCAAGTCTCTGACGACAACGGTACTGAAATTTCATCTATCAAAGAAAGTGAATGCTCAAGGTATTATTTCGAGTTTCCAAATGTGTTACAATAGCAGAAATTTTGGAGAAGCGGTTATGGATGTACTCTATCTTATCTTGGATGTCAATATTAACAAAACATTCTTGTGCTGTAGTGATGTTGCTTGTATCTTCTGCATCTAAGGAGTACAACGCTGTTTTATTTCACCGAAATGTTCTGCATAGAATGACACAGCCTTTAATCAATAACCTGATCGAGTTAAAATTGGCGGAGGAGGTAAAGACAAATTTGGAAGAACTTCATGAAGTTTTTGAACTCTAATCGGCGACAGTAAAGCGGCCCAGGTTCGGTCCCACCCATGGGGTGCGGATTTTAAGTCCCGGGTGTAGGACCGGTACCACTCAGCATCGTGAGGAAAGTGAGGAGCTTACGCTAGGTAAGCGGCCCTGGTCACGAAAGCCAACACTCCGGCTGGGGGATGCCGAGATGCTGACCAAATTTCCTCCCCGTATCGGTTGGATGATCGTCCACCTCTACCTTGCGTAAGTGGGCGTGAGACCGACAGTCGGGTTGGTAGGCCTTGGCCCTCTTAGAGCTGTCGCGCCAGAGTTTATTATTTTAATCGGCGAGTATAAACACTTTCTTTACGCTAGAAACAAGAAGATCCACGTTTTTATATCGGCTCCCAACTCTTTCAGCGAGACGATGTAAACTCTCTGAAGATAAAATGATGACTAGGAGTAAAAATTTACTTTTAAATTAATATGATTTGGATAAAATAAGATACTTTATTTAAAAATCATAAAGAATTGTCACCCGAAGGTCGGAACTCCCTATAGAACTGGCCGGCAGTAGGGCCAGAGGGGAAGCATCGAGATCACGCCTACCCATTTGTCTCATGTCACTAACTGAAGGGATGATTAGGAGAGCGGCGCGAGCCCTGTACCTTCTCTTTCCCCTCCCACCAGACGTATCGAAACCTCGAGATAATTGTGCGCGCCGCGAAGTTTCCAGAAACGGCGATCTTCCCAATATTAGGCCTGCAGTTGGCAAGTCAGTCAGTTCTGGTCGAGCAGCCGGGAGGAGCGCCCAGTGAGCGAACGGACTGTGTACGTGCATCGGAGGAGTGTACGTAACCGCGTGCAGTGGACCTATGACAGACGAACTAGTGAATTGTAATTGTGTGCATTACGTAATTCTGTGTAATCGGCAAGTGTTCCGGTTGTAATTCGGTGGAAATAAAGAACATTTTTGAGTGGTGCAATTGGACTTATTTATTTCATTCACATGATGGCATACCTTTTCCCGTTCCATTTGTCCAATTTGCTCAAATCATTGGCGACACATTTCATTTCTCATTTCAAAGGTTACGTTTCTGCAAGCAATCAATTGTTTGGCATCTGTCCATATTAATTCTATAGGATTCAGATCCGGATGTTACGAAGGAAGCCTTAAGGTTGCATGGTTATATTTTGACAGTAGTTGTCAGTCAAAAAGTTTTTCTGAGTCGGCTTATTGGCTAGAATTAAATCATACAATTTTTATTGGTGTTATTTTCATCAAACGGGTTATTGTGATTTTGTAAACAAGAAAGCAATATATGTTGTTAAAGAACTTGAAGTTTGATGTTTATCTACTTGTGTGTTATGGTAAGAGACATTATCTATTGCTAGAACAAAGTTATGGAATTAACATTGAGCGTAACCATTTAACATAATTTTCAGTATTCATTTCTTTATGAACACCTAAAATGCTTATGACTGTCCCAGTACTTTACAGTCAACTGTACTCGCGGGCATATTGCATATTGCATCAAATAACAGGAATGATAAGTTCGCTGAGTATAGGAGCTGGACGGAAGTAGAGGAGAAAGGTTAGACCCGGGCTCGCTGACTGTTGTATGGGTGAAGGTCAGTGTTCTAGAACCATTGCGCGACTTATACACACAACATTGAACTTACCAATGTCAATGTTGGTGAAGAGATACCACGATTCCGAGTCCTTTCTCTCAGGAACAGCACGTGCCGTCACGTGAGGCAAGAAGTCCTGTACTGCGCTGGGGAAGTACTGCTCTCCCGGTGCCAGCCATACAAGTGGTGCCCACAGTCGTACCAACTGTTCTACTGCAACATTAACAAAATATAGCCTCATAGTTTAGGAAGAAACAAAAGCAGATTCATACGTTTCTACTCAATTATTGTACTACAGATTGCACAGAGGAAGTGTTCTATTCAATCAAAAATTTAATGTCGAATTCAACAGAAATGCGTTTTGAGCTCACCTGCATCCCCCCGAAAAGGTTATTTTTAGAAAATCATCTGTGTACGTGTCCAAAAACAATCAGTCTGTTAACTTGCTATTTACGTCCAGTAACTTCCGAAGATGTGAGACGACGATTTGTATAAAAATCCTCTTACCCCAAATAACACCCTTTAAGGAATTTTTTCAATATATTTTGTTTTTGTAAAAATGACTAATTTGATTAAAATACCACATATTTAAAATATTTACATAATAAAAAAGTAGATGTTGAATTTCTGGAAATGCTTGTGCGCTCTCCTTTTCGGAAGAAATTCTGTGCATATGACGAGTAAATCGTAATAAATAAAATATAAATAAAATATTTCACAAAAGCCCTAGTGGTAAATATAAACGCTTTTACCTGACATTAAAGCCTGCACATTCTATATTACGTTAAATGCTAAGTTTTCTGATGAAAAATTTTCTATATACTTCCGTTTTCATTTTTATTCCGAGCAAAAGCTAATCCAAATCGCCCGCAATTGGAGGATGAATAGGATGGAAAATTCAATTTCAGTATATAATGTAATCATGAGAACAAAGTAACACATTTCTACACTTTTATAGTTATATATTTATGTATCTCACACCAGGGGCGGTTCTCCCTTGATGCGTTTGAATCGCCGAGTCACCTACTTGTTTTTCAAAATAACTTACATGGTTAGGTTTTATACTCTAGCATTACATTTTCCTTTATAAAAGTTCTCCAAGTTATATTTTGTAATAGAACCGCTCTCTTGTGTCGATAATGCAGCTAGCTTACTTCCCGACTTGTGATTCGGTATTTAAGGACAGTGGGACGTGTGAATGCCTCAAAAAACGAATTTTTGTGTTATGTCTTATAACAATCTGCAAGATTTTACGAATCCAATGATATATTGCATTATAGGTATTCTTAATATTTAAGCCCTTTAAATGGTGATTTAAATATGGCGTCAACATGTCCACTCCCCCTTTTAAATACATACGTAACCATTGAAATTAAAATTGTTATAACTTTGTGATTTGTGGCAGCAGAGCTAAGCGGTAAATTTTATGCTTGTTGTTGGTATCTCTGCTGCAGATGTGGCTGCATGTGTATTTGCAGAAGGCTCTCACAATATGGCGAATTGTTTACATTTGAAGTGCATGTGGATTATAGTTGCACTTTTGTTTACAGTTCAAATTATCGACTTGAGTGTTATTTATTCAAGGTGATTTGAAGCTTTGCTATAAATATGGGTAGAGTAAAGCGTTTTGGTTGGAGAAAGGCAGTGTTTTGTCGTAAAAACACAGAAAACAGTGACATTGAAAGTGTATCTAACTTTCCTAGTTGCAGCAAATTTTCAGCTTCTAGAAAACAATTGTCTCACATTCAACCAGAAGATGACAACAGCTTTTGCGTAGATAACAGTGGAGCTCAGAAGAGTTTTGTAACTGTAGAACTCATTGTTATCCAAACTGGTGCAGAAAAGTACAGGATTATGGTGCAGGAATGTTGTAACTTTTGGTGCGTTAGCTGAAAAACCTGTTTTAGTTTTTTGCATTTTCCCCACAAGTTGCAATTTTACATGCTTGGATACACATTTCTCAGAAACCACTTATGTTAGAGGTCTGAAACTTTTTGTAGTGTTACAAACCATTATGTTTAATAAAATGACCGCAAAGATATTTTCAGGTAAAACATTTTGAATTTTTAAAAATTTAAAATCTGTGCATTTTAAGGGAAAGAATAATGGTATCAAATTCAACATTTTTTGTCTATATACTTCACTATATAAAAGTTCTAACACGGTCATTTTATGCATCAGAGTACTTTATTTCTCCTAAAAATTGGATTCTTTGTGAAAACAGTTATGGCGGTTATGTGGAACTAAATAATAACATGTGTTTAGAAAATTTCGTTTGTTGACGTCATCTTAGAAACCATCTGAGAAAAGTTATGAATTTATATTACATGTTTTGCTTTATCAACATATTAAAAATAGTTGCTTGTTAGATGGTATGAATTTCATTGCCCTGTGACAAAGTAAACCCATTAATTTTGATTTTTCAAAAGTGTGTAGTTAAACACAAGCATTGTGCTTTCCACACGTCCCTCTGTCCTTAAAGGCCAAGGTGACCGTGACCCATGCGGTGAGTGAGGAGAGGTTGGAGGGGCAGAATGCATTACTGGTTACCATGGGTACGGATTCGATTCATAGAAGCCGCATATTCCGCACCAACTCATGTTGCAAACACAATACAGGAATTTCTTTCTACTTTTTCGTTTATTTAAAAAGAAATTTTTTGGTAGAAGTGTGTTTATTATCAGTTTGCATACTGTGTAAAAACGTAATTTTTTATGTGATCAGTGATTATTGTTTGATATGTAAAGTGCTTAATTTTTCATATTTAAGGGTTTTACAATGAATCCAACACACGACTTGATGTGTCTTCAAACACCCTTTTCTTTATAGAAAAATAATGACAAACGCATCGTGGTAAAAATCTGCCAGCCCTCGTAGCTATGGTCGTTAGAGCGTATGTCTCTCACGTTCCAACGCGTAGAGGATCGCCGATTCGAGTCCCGCCTTGGGCATGGGTGTTTATGTGTATAGTATATATGTGTGAAACTATAGAACACAGAGAGTAAAACAAACGGAAACAAAAAAGCGGTTAAATAAGAAAAATATGTATCTATGTATATACATAGATATATATTTTTATAAAAAAAATGTCAGTAGGCCAATACCAGTGCTATGTTTAGAAAAATTTTGTAGCTGAGCATCTTCAAAATACACCAGGAAATCTAAGACTCTTTGGTATGAGGAACATAATTGTGTCGAATTGAAGGATCTGAGAAAACACACTACAAAATTGCAGACACTCTTGGGGAAAGCTCACGTCTATATACTTTAAAATACAATGAGAACGTTAAACTTAACAGGCTTTTCATGCAATATCCCATTAGAGAAGAAGACAACAAATGACATTTCGTGGACATAATGAAAGCGAAGACTCTTAAGTAAAAATAATTTTACGGATATACAAAGGGAAGCCCATCGAAATTCAAAACCACTATTCTAGTCATCATCATTTCTAGCACTACAGCCCAGAGTGGGCCTCGGCTTCCCTCAGGATCCTCCTCCAGACATCCCTTCTTCTGGCTACCATCCACCAATTTTTATAGGGGAGGGGATTCGTCCCCTTCAGCTGCCAAAGTGCTGGCGCTGCGGACCCTTAGCACTCGTGGTACCTCTGACGTTACTAGAGGAACCTCGGGCCAAACATGCCGAGCCCCTCCCGATGAGGAGTTGTTCGGATTGGGTTGGACTCGAGGGGGCAGTGTGTTCCCGAAACCCACGGGCAAATGGGTACTTGCGGCCAGGCTACGGTCCCCCGGAGGGGGTAGAGGGTTGCCTGAATAGTCCCGGGTGCTAGCCTGCAGAGCTAGTAGATCACCTTCGGCCCCACCGAGGTTATCGGTAGTCTTCCCTGCGGGGTTGACGCGCGTAAGTGGCGTATCCATTTCCATCCCGTCTTGACGTTGTGCTCAGAGGGGGGGGGGGCTTTTTAGACTCCAGATATTGCCCTATGGAAAGAGCCCCAGAGTTTCCATCGCTCCCGGGTAGAAGGAGGCCCGGGTCCTTGGTCCTACGGGTCCAGGACTAATGGGAGTAGAACCTCTGCACTTAACTCCATCCATCTCAAGTTTGGTCTCCCCACTCTCCTTGCACCATACAGTTTACACTCCAATACTCTCCTAATTATGTCCTCTCCATCCAGTCTTTGGACATGCCGTGGCCATCTTAACCTTGCTATTTTAATTGATTTTACAATATTGCGGTCTTTATATATTTTACATAATTCATCGTTATACCTGATTCGCCATTCCCCTTTCTCCTTAATTGGGCCATAAATTCTTCTCAGTATCTTCCTTTCAAAAATGTTCAGTCTTTCCATATCCTCTTCTGTAGTGACCCATGTTTCACACCCATACATCAGCACCGGTTTTATTAATGTTTTATAAATTCTAATTTTTGTTTTATATGTTAAGAGTTTTGATTTAAAGTGTTTTATTAGATTAAATTATGCCCCATTGGCATTTCGTATTCTTTGGTTAATTTCCTCTTTCCTCTTCCTCATTATTTTCATTCACAAGAGACCCTAGGTATGTGAATCTATTCACTCTTTCAAATTTATAGTTAAGAATATGGATATATTTTTCTGGCTCTTTAATTTTCTTCTTGACATTAGTCACCATATATTTTGTTTTCCCTTCATTTATTTTTAGACCCATTTTAGTTGCTGCCTGTTCTAAGTATATAAATGTCCTTACCATGTCCTTTTCTGTTCTGCTGATTATATCTATATCGTCTCCATATGCCAGTAATTGTGTGAACCTATTAAATATTGTACCTCTTGTTTGGATGCCAGCATCCCTAATAACTTTCTCCAATGCTAGATTAAATAATAAGCATGAACCACTATTCTAGTATAAAATTGTTTTTGCGATGCTGATTTTGCAAATTTAGGTTAGCCAATCTCAGAGCCGCACCTGTCTCACACACATTTTCCACATATGAATTGCTTCTTTCCGATAACGCCCACAGATTTCATGGTGACGTTCTCCGCTTTTCTGGGCTCATTTGAGCATCATTTCATACATCGTCCGATATGACTTAACGTTGGAGGACGTAAAAGCTGTCGTAGCGGTATTTATTTTTGCCCGTTAGCAGAACTGATAAGTAACCATCTCAATAACAAGGAGGATTATGAATGTAAGAAAGTCTGTATTTTCTTACTGTACAAGTTTCTGGGGCAATTTCAATGTATATTCGTTATAAATATATCTTAAACGAACTTAAAAAAATAACAAAATGACAGAAATGGAGCAATTACGCACCTCCTTTCCGGAAAAGAATCTCGATTTGTCACTTCGACTGAAGAATCACAATCGTATTACACACTCAACTGTCTTAGATAGTTAGCTTTTTATTTATTTATTTTCAGTTCAGTATAGTGTTAAAATACACAAAAGAACCACGTCATATGAATTTATACAGTTTAAGAACACAGCTATACAGGTTGTGTGATATAAATAGAATACTAACTTGCTTTAATAAATCCATACACACTAATAATAATAATAATAATAATAATAATAATAATAATAATAATAATAATAATAATAATAATAATAATAATAATAATAATAATAATAATAATAATAATAATAATAATAATAATAATAATAATAATAATAATAATAATAATAATAATAATAATAATAATAATAATAATAATAATAATAATAATAATAATAATAATAATAATAATAATAATAATAATAATAATAATAATAATAATAATAATAATAATAATAATAATAATAATAATAATAATAATAATAATAATAATAATAATAATAATAATAATAATAATAATAATAATAATAATAATAATAATAATAATAATAATAATAATAATAATAATAATAATAATAATAATAATAATAATAATAATAATAATAATAATAATAATAATAATAATAATAATAATAATAATAATAATAATAATAATAATGGAAATTAATTATTCTTTCACACTGGCCGTGTGTAGGCTAAATTGTGGAAACGTAGAGTCAGACTGAAAAATTCAATGCCATAGCCGGCATTGAATTTTTCAGTCTGACTCTACGTTTCCACAATAATGATAATGATAATGATGATGATGATGATAATAATAATAATAATAATAATAATAATAATAATAATAATAATAATAATAATAATAATAATAATAATAATAATAATAATAATAATAATAATAATAATAATAATAATAATAATAATAATAATAATAATAATAATAATAATAATAATAATAATAATAATAATAATAATAATAATAATAATAATAATAATAATAATAATAATAATAATAATAATAATAATAATAATAATAATAATAATAAAAATAAATACTTTATTATCACCTTATGTTTTACAAGCATTGTTGAAAACAGGCAAGTCGTCAATTATATACAATTAAAGTTGCTGGATATTTTGATATATATATACAGATATTAGAACAAACTAAAACTTAGGTGATGTTATTCTAAATGTATAATGTCTTGTACACCTAATACAATGTCTAGGTTTTAGTCATAAGTATTGTAAAATAAGAAACTAGCACTCAAACAATAAATTCTGAAGTTGTAGTCTTAGTTTAGAAATTCATCAAGTGAATAAAAAACATTATCAATTAAATATGATTTCAATAAAAATTTGAATTTTGTTAAGTTACTAGACACTTCAACTTCTGCTGGGAGTTTGTTATATAGCTTGGCTCCCATGTAACTAGGCAACTTGTCACACAGGTGGAGTCTATACATCATAGAGGCGAAATTATTGTTGTTTCTTGTGTTGTGGTTATGAATATCCGAATTTGTTTGCAATGGGATGTATTTTATCATATATAAAATTGTTTTGTAGATGTACAGGCTTGTCAGCGTCATTATTTTTTGCTGACGAAAGGCTTCCCTACATGATTCTATAGTTTTTAAATTAGATATATATCTAATTGCTCTTTTCTGTAAAGTAAAAATTTTGTGTAAATTTAATTTGGAAGTATTGCCCCAGATCTCCAGACCATATGAGATGTGTGACTGAATGAGGGAGAAATAAATCATTCTAATAGTTGCTTCGGGGACATAGTCCTTTAGACACTTTAAAAGAAATAAATTTTTACTTATTTTTAATGCTAATTGGTCAACATGGGGTGTAAAAGATAATTTTTTGTCCATTGTGACCCCAAGTAGTTGTACATTGTCAACACTATTTATCAAGTTGTTGTCAATATTTAATTGTATAGGCGCATTCAGTGTCTTCGAGCCAAATGTTATGAGTTCACATTTTGATGCATTTATACTTAAGCTTAATGTAGAAAAGTAGTGCAATAGTTTTGTAGTTGTTATATATATATAGGGTTTTTTCTAGCATTTTGCTTGATGTATTGCTGGCTATGACAGTGGTGTCGTCTGCATATTGTATTAATTTTGTATTGTTATGTACATATTCAGCTATATCGTGTATATATAAAATAAATAAAAGAGGACCAAGGATTGATCCCTGTGGGACCCCATATGTCAGTTCCGTTGTAGTTGATATAACATCGCCATTAATGGAATTCAAAACTACATATTGTTTCCTATTTGTCATATAGGATTCTATTAATTTGTATCCTAGACCTCTAATTCCCAAAATCTGCAGTTTGTTCTTCGTTTTAACACAATACACTACCGTCCCCTAGGGAGCAGATTTTGAAAAACTAATGGGAATCGCTCACCAATCCGAATCACCCGCGCTTACCTTATACTAAAAGCACCCGTAGAAAAGCACTAGACAAAAATTGAAGACACGCGATTTACTTCAAATAGATTTTTCTGTAGCATGCAGCATTTTCGAGATAATCCCTTATTATTGGCTTGAAAATTTCAACATGTTTATATTCTTTTATTGCTGTGGGTATTCAGTTGTTTCTCTCAATACCCAAAAGAGTATGAATTTCAAGGCCAGCATATAGGTGTCAATTGGGTTGTAAACTTCTGACTATCCACTCGATTTGTTTTATTTCCCCTTGTACCTAAAACGAGGTTATAATGTGTAATAAGATTATTTCTGTAAGGTATGTTTCGATTAACATGAAAAATAAGCATTCGTAAGAATAGTCTGTAAAGACTAGAGAACAATAAAAGTTATGGATAGGGAAAGAAATCCTAGATGTTAAGCCGTTATCCTCTAAGCCATTCCGCACGGTAAATTAAATTGTAAAATACCAATAAAAATAAATGATCGTTAATGTCGTAGGCTTATTATAAACTGCAGCAACTAAAGTCCACTATTTGATATATGTAAAAGCCCTACTTATAGCTTGGCGTGAGTCAGCAACTGCTGTGGGGGCTTTGGAAACCGGAACGTCACATTATTGTGGGTCGCCTAACAACTGACAGTCTACATCTCCCTCTCCACTCAAGCTGCTCTAGAATCGTATTACGTAAATGTAACTCTAGGGGTTATAACTAGTTGTCACTTATTTGTAATTATCACAGTTCTTCCGCAGAGGAAGCAATTTACTGTACCGCTGCACAGATTAAGGTCACACATACAACAAATTAGCAGTCATATCTATAGCCCAAAACATCAAAGGGTTCTCGTTGTTCCATGAGCGTGGAGCTGCTTACTTAAGTTTCTCGATATGCTAAGCTTGGTTTATCCAACACTTGCTTCTAAAGTTGTATTTTAATACTATAAATTAACCTACTAAAGTAACATTTTAATATTTAGAATAGATAACATTTCACTTTAATCACTGTATCAATAAAATACAATCACTAGGCCTACATTTAAAGTATAATATTTATTATAAAACATTCTTGTATTCCTCCAAAACTTTTTCTGGTATAGATACCTCCTCTTGTTTCAATAAAGATGTATTAAACATTATTTTTCTTAATTTTATATTTATATGTATATTTAGTCCGCCTCGGTAGCGTAGATGGTAGCATGTATGCCTCACGTTCAAGAGGTCCCGAGCTCGAATCTCGGTCAGAGTGAGTTACCTAGATAAGGTTTTTCCGAAGTTTTCCCTTATCCTTCAAGACGAATGTCGAGTAACTCTAAGCTCCATGGACCCTGGACTCATTTGAGCATCATTTCACCCAATTCCTTCACCGACCGATATAACTTAACGTTGGGGCGGACGTAAATTAAAAAAAGTATATTTAGTTGTACAGTTTCCATTACAGTTTCACTACAATGACAGTAACATCGTACATGCATCCTGTACAAATACATGAAACTGAAGACCCTAAGATTTACTCGCTGACTCAGGTCCCCTGGTCATAAGCCTTTGGTTTTCCTGAGCAGCTTAATGTTATTTCTTATTGAACTTCGCTTATTTTACCCTAATCCACTTTTCTCTTAATTTATATAAGAATTCTCCTATACATCTATTTTTCTTTTCACCCATCCCCGTTAACATGCGTAACGTCACTACCTCTTTCCTCACACTGTCCCACTTCTTATCCCGCAATTTGTTAACTCCTTACATTCTACCAGGTAATGAACAGTGCTCTCTTCATCTCCACAAAATTCACATACCCCCTAACTCATTACTTCTCAACCCTTTTAGATTTATTATTTCTACTGTCATCCATGCTATACCTTCTCTTCCAGTTTTGTCACATTGATCTATATATTTTCCCTACCCCATTCTGTCTTTAATTGCTTATAAAATTTCAAAGCTTTCTTTTCTTGTATACTTTTCCATATCTCCTGTCTATCTATGTCTTGTACCCTGTTTTTTACTTCTAAAAACCGTCATGATTTGTCTCCCATGCCTATCTTCGATACAGTTTAATTAGTATGAAACAATTGTAGTAAGTCGTTATACCAACAATTAAAACAAACGACTAGCCAACATCGTTTCTCTCATATTAGATATTAGCTAACGACACACATCCTTGGTCTAAATAGCCCTATATTCCAGAAAATAAAATTACAAATAATTTTAATATTTTATTATATTTTAATTAAAAAGTACGAAGGCTGTTCAACAAAGAATGATCATAATTTCTACAGTCATAATTTTTCGCACTAAAATTCAATCTTATTATATTCTGTTAGCTTTATGTGAAACAAAAAGGCCGTAGTAGTTTCATTGTTGGTACTCCTGGTTCCCGTCTGTGAGAATCAGGCAAGTTCAGACATGTTCAGTATCGCCTACCTCTGTAATGGAGGTAACACGCGAGGAATATGCGGTTTTGAAATTCTACTTTCGTCTCAACAAATCTTCAGTTGAGGCCTATACAATGTTACAGGAGACCTATGGAGAGTCTGTTCTTCCCTACAGCACAGCTCGAAGGTGGTTTAAAATGTTTAAAGAGGGGAGACAATCAATTTCAAAGGAACGTGGACCCGGTGCTCCAGTTACTGCTCTTACGGAAGAAAACATCAACACTGCTGCTGCCATTGTGAAAGAGAATCGACGAATTACCTTAAGATCACTTACTGAAATACTGAACATTTCATTGTGTGCAACATTTCCGTGAAGCAAACTGGATGCTGCACCACGATAATGCGCGGCCACATATTGCAAATGTTGTTGCTGAATATCTTGCAAAAATCAATGTGAAGTTCATCCCTCACCCTCCCTATAGTCCGGATTTAGCCCCATGTGACTTTTTTTCTATTCCCTAACTTGAAGAAACGTCTTCGTGGGAGGCATTATCCATCATCAGAAGCAGTAGTGAAGGCTGCGGAGGCGATTTTGAAGGGTCTCTCAAAAATGGTTTCCAACATGTCTTTGAAAACTGGAAGAAACGTTGGGACAGGTGCATCGCATTTAGGGGAGACTATTTTGAGAAGGCCCATCAAAATTATGAGGATGAGTAAAGGTACGTCATAAAAAAGTGGTCATTCTTTATTGAACAGCCCTCGTACTCTAAGCCTTTTTAATGATTAGGGTAAGTGTTGGATAAATCATTGTATGGCACAAGACTTATTTATACACTCACATAAATTATCAAATCTTCCAATCGTCGATGAAATACATCTTGATTCACTACTACTATAACTATTTAATACTCAAAGGTGCAGAGACTTACAGAGAGAAATTTGGTTGGAATTTCATTTCAATGGAGTTTATTCCAATACTCTGTTTTATATCGGGTGTGTGTTCACAACCTGTATGAATATCCATTGTTGTGTGCTCATCCGCTAAAACTGAAGGTCGCTGTATGCAATCACGCCAGTAAAAGTTATTTGCTGTGTGTTTAAAACGCATTACTGTGAGCTAATCAAGCATCAGAATATTCGTGTTAATTTTGACAGAAATAGTTTAATTACCTATTTCGTTGTAGGTATAAGGGAAATAGAGGAAAGATGTTTAACAGTGAGATGCTATATGCTGGACTTGTAAATTCACTCTTTCTATGACTCGTTACAAACAACTAAATAGCAACAACACTTAAATTGACAAAGTATTGAAAAATGAAGCGAAAAAGCAATAATGTAAAATAATAAACAATCAATAAAAATTAATAAACAATGAAAATAAAAACAATATCTCGAAAACGATAATGCCACAACAAAGTTATCTGAAATAAGTTGTGTAAGAGATCTACAGTTTTTGTGCACTATGCTTTTGTCTTAATTCTTTAAGGTTATACAAAATTATACAAAAATTTAAAACTTAAATTATACAAAACTCCGCCCAAATGAAGAAGCGTTCACAGGTAATTTCCAAAATATTCAAGAAATATATTTAGTTAAAATCTTAAAAATATTATGACGTTTTAATTAAAACGCCTTGAGTAATTTTGACAACATTAAACTGTTAAAATCTTTAAGTACACCCATAGAATTGGATATTTGGGAAAAAATATTCATAAACAAAAACCGTGATAAAGTTATAAATTTTGAAATCCCGGCATTAAATGAAGTATTAAAACTTAGTGCCCCTAACACCCGATGGCAGAGTGATCGGAGCTCCGTAGTAGTGGAAGAAGAGGAAGGTTCATTTAGTCACCAAACAGCTGAGGATGAGATCGAATGATCTTGAAAACGTTTCAATTTTACAACAACAAGTAAGTGAAGTTTGAGTGTAAACATAGCGACTCATAAATCAAACTTAAAAATTTTAATTTTGTTAAAAAAAATATCAATATAAAGCCTAGTTCTTGAACTTCTTTGTTTACATCACTGACTTAAACCAAAATTAAGTACCATCAAAATTTTGGTTTTTAATTCCACTATTCATAGACATATAACGGGCCTTTCTTGAGTTTAGGGGTGTAGGGCATTTCCAGTGAGTTATTAAGTATATAAGCTCGAGGTTACCTACCAGGGCAATCCACACAAAGTGAAGACTGACCCCTCCCTCTAATGACCAGGGAGTTACTGAGCTGTCCCAAAAGGACGCCCAGCGTCTCCGTGGGGCTTTCCATAGGGCAAGACCTAGAGAATAACAAGCCCCCCCCTCCACCCAATCTGGTCCTATGGACTCAAGAAAGGATGGAAGTGGATACGCCATTTTGCGTGCCAACCCCAAAGGGAAAGGCTACCGATTAGACCTCGGTAGGGCCACCTGATGATCTATCACACCTTCTACTAGCTATGCAGGCTAGTACGCGGGTATATATGGCCTCTCTCAACCCCGTCCGGAGACGTACTCGATCTCACACGGGTATCGGGAACCACTGCCCCCTCGAGTCCAACCCAATCCGAACAACTCCCCTTCGAGAGGGGCTCGGCAGTTCGGCCCGAGGTTCCTCTAGTAACGTCAGAGGTACCACGAGTGCTAGGGGTCCGCAGCGCCCGCACCACGGCAGCTGAAGGGGACGCATACCCTCCCCTACGGGAAGTTATTAAGTATGTAGTGGAAGTAGAAATAAAACCAAAGCTACATTTAATCCCAGGCAACACTGTAATCCAGATATAATGACTAAGTAAATCAGAAAGCAGAGCTAAACAGCAAACAAGTGAACTACTGGATTCCATTTAGTATAATTTATTTAATGCACCTGTTGCTAATTTATTCCGATTTTCTAAATCAGGGTTTGTCAAATTACGAACTGGGAGCCGTTTTGTTCAGTCCACCCACAAGCTCAAACAACATAAACAGTGCGCTTGTGTTAAATTAATTCACTTAACTGGATCAGTAAGGTGCAATCAAAATTTAAATTCGCGTGCTATAAGTACATCTTGTTACAGCCCAGGGAAAGAGGAGCCATCATCGTGATGAAGGATAGACACACAGATAAGCGTTGACCTATCTCTCACTATATACTTACCAATTAATGCCGTATTCAGTATGTAACTTTAAATTCCAAAATACTGCAACAGAATTTAATAATTTGTGATGTTCGTGATGAGAACTGTAGCACTTTCAATCCGCCCATAAATCCGTAGCAATACGCTCCGTGGTAGCGTATCCACCTCTCGTTGAACGGGTCCCGATTTTGAATCTTGGTCATGGTAGGTCACGCCCTGGCTGAGTGGTTAGATCACTTGGCTCTCGGTTCAATCCCAGGTGACCTCAAGGTGAGATTTGTGTTGGACAACACGGCGCTGTGGCGGGTTTTCTTCGGGATCTCCGGTTTCCCCCGCCATCTCATTCTACCGGTACTTCATGTTCATCTCATGTATCATCAGTGTCACCGCCTGCGGTGCCGTATGTAGTAAAAGCGGACGTTAAACACTACACACATTTTTCGGTCATGGTAAGGGGTTTTCCCTGAATGATGAATGTTAGGTAACTCTAAGCTCTATGTCCCCTGTGCGCATTTGAGTATTATTTCATTCATAGTTCGATATGACTTAACGTTGGAGGATATAAATTTAAAAATAGTCGTAAAGACCTTCGTTCACACGTATTTACCGAGCGGTATGACTCAGGCGGTTTCGTCTGGGGCCACATTCGGGAGGCCCAGGTTCAATTCCATAGCAGGCCTATCTGATCCATGGGCATTTTCGGAGGTTTCCCTGGGTCACCAGGCGAATGCTGGGTAGATTACATCCTTCGAATTTCCTGTCCCACCATTTCATCTCCATTATCACTTCGCATCATCTCCCAGCTAGTGGTCTCTTTCAGGATAGAAGTGTCGGCGGTGTATGGCAGGATGATATACTCTGAGCAAGCTACTTCCTCCTCCGGTAGGACGGTTGCCGGTCTGCGAACCCAGATCTTGTGGTGGGACTGTTTCCAAACCACAGTAGTGTGGAATATCTGTTGGCCTGCCGGGGGAAGTTTCCACCTAAGTAAAATGTAAGGACCCTGCCCTCTGCGTTGTCGCGACTCCTTAGAACGGCCGCCCTCTCTCCTCTCGCCTCATCCTTCCTCCCACTTGGGGGCATAGGTACAACAGACCAAGTTTGGGCCTCCGGATCGAGTCCCCTCCGAAATATCCCAGTTCCATGTAAAGAGTGGTTTGGGATGAGAGAATGTCCTTGCAAATCTTCGTGTCACAGACTTGGGAGAAACTGAACTCTTAATAGAAGTTGGGTATTTAACTTATGTTTCATTTTCGAGTTCCACGTTGGGTTGCCAATTTGAAATATGATTTTAATATTCCGTTTTACTATTTGCCTTGCCGGGGCGCCAATTTGTAATACGAGTACTTTATTATTTTTATTTAATTTATATTTTATGATTAGCTCCAGGTTGTGTAGTGGTGTGACCACTTTGTAATGTACTACACTTTAATAAAGAACTTCAACTTCTTGACCCATCTAAACTGCAGCCGGCGAACACAAAGATTTATCTCCTGGACGTGGTGTTATCGGATGATTTTGTTGCTTGAAAATCAACGAAATGATAACACATGTATTATTACAAAAATTATACCGCTCTGCATGGATTTTTTAAAACGAATAAGCGTTTCTGAATCACATTTACACACTGATTGCAAAACTGATATCTATTTTCGGTTATCACACCAGAACTTTTTTTTATTCAAACTGTAATGTTTTGAATATTTTTCGTGATGTACGTACTGTAGTAATATTACCATATGCTTATCGTTTGTTGTGTATATTGTACAGTTTGTATAATTTCCATTACAGTTTCACTACAATTACTTTAACATCGTACATGCACTCAGGGGCGGCTCCTCCATAAGGTTGCAGGTTTGCGCTACACCCACTGATTCTGAATATACAACAGGTGCATTTTGCACATTAAAGCTGTACTTGTTTGCATTGTTTTATATACAAACATGTTTCAATTACGCTTATCGTCTGTAGCTGCCCATGACCGCAGAAGTCGAAATAAACAGTGATTAGCTGTAGGAGCCGCAGGTTTGCAGTGAAGAGTTAACCTAAGATTTCGCCCAAATGTAGGCTCTCTGAGGGGGTTGCGGGAAGGTGAAGAGATGGGAGGCGCTTCCTATACATTGCTTAAATGGAGGTTTATAAACCTAGCTCCTCCTACTCTTAGCAACGGCTATAGCGTGACCTTAAGGCTCAGCTTCTGTGTGCTCTGCTTTTCGAACACAGGGAGAATTTATTTGAATGCATGGAGGTTATTCAGAAGAGAGCTCTATTAAACAACAACGCCACACTTGTTCAGGCTTCTGGGCTTATGGCCACTTTGAAAGATTATAATTTTGTATTCTGGCTGTCTTTCTTCTACAAGATCATGCCACATGTGGACATTTTGTACAATCAGCTGCAGAAACGAGACTGCAATGCAACGTTTGCCATCGCCCAGCTAAACGCATTTAAAAGGGAAGTGCAAAAGGTAAGAAATAGCGTGGATATCGAGGAACACAAAGAAACTGCAATTAAGAGGAGAAGAATAGAAGATCATGATGTGAAAAGAAGAGAAGCTCTTGAAGTATGTGACATTCTTAGAGAAGCAAAGGACAGATTTAGCTTCACGGAGCATCTGGTAGCCTCAACTTTGTTTCATCAAGAAAATTTCTAAGACATTTCCAGAGGATTCCCTTAGAGAAACAATAATGTTCTATCATTTTATCATTGGAACAAAAATTCGTAGAGAACTGACTGTAATTTACAGTCGAGAGGGATTTTGTGGAATGTCCGGCGCTTTGTGTTTGATGGACTTCAATAAGGAAAACAGTTTATGTACTACATTCAGCGAATATATCAAACTCCTCCGAGTACTGTTAACTATGCCAATGTCTACCGCTGAATCAGAATGCTGTTTCGCAACTTTAAAAAGAATAAAAACTTCCCTTAGGAACACAATGTCAGAGGACCGATTGACAGCATTAGCAATGATTTCAATTGAGAGAGATTTTGTTATGAAGATCAGCGACTTCAACGCAAAAGTTATCGATAGATTCGCCAGGTCTAAGGAGTACAGCAGAGAATCTGTATAAATAGGTGAGTCATTACTACTCTGTATTTTATTTTTCATTTGTGCACCACCAATAATTTAACCCACCAGCCGCCACTGCATGCTCTTGTTATACATCCTGTACAAATACATGAAACTGCTGACCCTAAGATTTACTCGTTGACTCAGGTCCCCTGGCTATACGCCTTTGGTTTTCCTGAGCAGCTTGATGTTATTTCTTCTTGACCTTCGCTTCTTTTACTCTAATCCACTTTTCTCTTAACTTATATAAGAATTCTCCTATATATAAATTTTTCTTTTCACTCATCCCGTTAACATGCGTTACGTCACTACCTCTTTGCTCATACTGTCCCATTTCTTCTCCTGCAATTTGTTAACTCATTACATTCTACCAGATAATGAACAGTGCTCTCTTCAAACTGTACAAAATTCACATATCGCTACCTCGTTACTTCTCAATCCTTTTAGATATATTCCTACTCTCTCCATGTTATGCCTTCTCTTCCGTTTTGTCACGTTGATCTATATATTTTTTCCTACCCCATTCTGTCTTTAAATGCTTATAAAATTTCAAAGTTTTCTTTTCTTCTATATTTTCCCATATCTCCTGTATGACCACGACAAGGAGGCTAGAGGGGTATGAAGGGCAGTGGAGCTTGGACTGTTTATCTGCTCTGGTAGCGGATCTGTTTACTAGGAAATGAGTGTACGAGAGTGTATATAAGTCACCCATGCTGCCAGATCTAATATTTGTAGCAATAAATTCAGCGATAGGTACTATACATGGATGAGTTATGTGCCAACACTTGAGTATTTTAAACGAACCTCCAATCCTTGTCATACTCGGAAAGGGGGGCATATACACCGTGGAGACAGCAAAAGTGATTACGTTACACATTCCTCTAGCTTGCCTTCTTGTCCTGGGCAAACTGTATGTCTTGTACTCTGTTTCTCACTTCTTCCAAAAACCGCTATGATTTGACTCCTCTGCTCTCCATAAATCTCCCATGCCTCTCTTCAATATCGTTCTTTCCAATTCTGACCACCAACTGTTTGTGTTATCGTTTGTTAGAAAGGCTCAACAGCTTATAATTTCAACTTTATTACTTAAAATGTGAAATAATACAACTATTATTATGTTTGTATGTAGTTTTATTATTTTGATTAGTTCCTTTAATACTTGGAGCCCATGATATAGCCTTTCCCCAAATAAATAAGATTTTGATTACTTCCTCCTTCAATTCTATTATTATTAATTAGTAGAACAGTTGAAAGAGGAGCCGGAACAGGTTGAACTGTCTATGACCTGCTGTAGATTTAACAATTTTTTCCCTTCAATATCTACGAGTACTATACCGCCCTAGAGGATATACAAAAATGTGTCTTCTTAAAATTAACTATATAAACAGTGGAAGTTCTTCAATGATTCTTCTCAAAAAGTCTTAAAGGTGTTTTGTTTCATAATGGAAACATTCGACCTTCCATTCCTGGGCGCACTCTTTTGTTTTAAAGGAAATACATGAAAATGTCAAGTTTTTGTTACAAAAACTGTTTTACGAAAACCGTGTAAAGCTTGTTTGTGAATATTTCAACATTATTGCACTATTATCAACAGGCTGGTTTAACAAAATATCCTTTTTTGTGAAATGGGATAGCAGAGCTAGGTCAGAACACTGGGAAAGGGTCTCAGAAGTATTGTTGCCATCTCTCCATGTAAAATTAGGTTTAATAAAATAATTTGTGAAAACTCTAAAGAGAGTGAGTAGTTAAAATACCTTTGTGTTACATTTCCTTCATTATCCCATGAAAAAATTAAAGCTGGTGTATTCTTAGCCCACAAATTTGAAAAATGATGATAGTTCGAGGATGCTATTGAGTCGAGAAGTGAAGGACGCCTGGAATGCTTTCAGGAATTTTGTTTTTATTACTTTTTGCAAATAATAAAAATAAAAATTATGTTAAAATTGTAAAAACGATGTTACAATGCTTCAAACAGATTGGTTACAATATGAGTGTCAAAGAACATTGTCTTCGTTCCCATCTAAATTATTTTCCTGATAATTTTGGGAGAGTTTAGTGAAGAAAAAGGTGAAATATTTCATCAGGATATAAAAAAAAATTGAAATAAGGCTTCAATGGAAGTGGAGTATTCTCATGAAGGCGGATTAATGTTGGATGTTAAAAACGGACTGCTCTGAACAACATAACAAAAGGTCAAAGAAGTCAAAATTTAAAGTGTAATATTGAGTTAAGGTTACGAATGTGTTTATAATTATAAATTTTATTAATGATTAGTGGCAAGTAAATTATAATTATGGCCTGGTTTTTCATACAAAATTCTTGTTGAAAGTAATTTTTATTACGCTTCACAAAGCTTTAACTTTATTTTCGTTATTTTTGAGTACTTTGAAAACTTTACGTGATGGGAGAAAATGGAGACTATTTCGCATTGAGCACAAAGTCAGTTTAGGATCACCTATCAGATTAAAAAAGTTTTGAAATATAGAATAGTGTTATTATTTAAATTCAAAATCAAAGCTTATAATAAATTAAAAAAAAAATTACAACTTTCCACAGCTTCTTCGAAACACGTCTTCCAGATATTGATTCTATCCCCTTAGTAACTACTCTATATTAATTTTTCCCTCTTTAAATGCATTTCTCTTTTGTTTCTCTTCTATCAATAACTATACTTTCATATAATACACAAACATTTTAACATATTTTAAAATTCTTAAACAAACATTTTAAAATCCCCAACAACTTTTGTTTGGAGCCAACCATAAAGAACGGTTTCACTACTCACAAACATACAAAAGGAACTTCACTGGTCCAAATTACTATCGATTGGTCACCTGCTACTTGCATGATAAGGTATCGGTACTCACCTCGAGAAGCCGAGCCGGTACAGGCCACCAAACACAGCAGTAGCACAAGCATGACTCGTGTGTACCATTGCTTTCACCGTTCAACTGTCATACCCGTTGCGTAACTTTATGGGTTATGATGCACTGGTTTCGGAGGACGAAGAGAGAGAAAGAGTGAAAGTAGTACATGGAAAGGAGAAAGAATTAGATGGAGTAAAAACCCGTGATTGCGTAAACATTGTCAGCGGCAGATTTTGGGATTAGCCGAGCGGTAATTACATGAGACACGCTTCTCGGCGAGTTGGGAATTTTAACGCAAACGCAAACGGTTAACGTGTCCCAGATTTAAATTTTACAACGTCCAGGGGTCAGAGGTGTCGTAATGTAAGGGCTAGAGCTCGCAAATTGGAACCTACAAAATACCTAATAACCGAAAAGAATACGTAAAATGTCATGTGGATTAATGAACATTTAAACACTTAATTACATATTTAGATGAAAATCGAGCGGGGTGGCTCCAGGCAGTAACACTTGGGACCCACATTCAGAAAGTCCCAAGTTCTATTCCTGAACGGAATCGAACTTTCCCGTTCTTTTATTTCATTGTCGTTGACATCTCCGTCCGGTCTTCCCAGCATCGGAAGTGTCAGCGATGGCCGAGAAGGTGGCGTGAATAACTCGCATTTGTAAGATCCCTCGGCAGACTTCCTGACTCACGTAAGATATACTCGCATCGCTATGAAATGCAGGGAAGGTTTACTGCACATTCCTTCATTCACCAAGCGGGATGGTTCAGGCGGTTTCGTCTGTGGCCAGTATTCGGGAGGTCCGGGTTCGATTCCCGTGGCCAACCTTCCTGACCCATGGGTTTCCCGATTCACCGTAGGCTAATTACATCCCCGAATTTCCTGTCCCTCCATTTCATCTCCACTATCATTTCACATCATCTCTCATCTGGTGGTCTCTTTCAGGGTAAAAATGTCGGCGGGTGTCTCGGCGCTGCATGGCAAGATGATAGCTCCTGGCTAACACTTCCACCTCCGGTAGGACGGACTCCGGGCCGGCCTAGTGGGCCATTTCAGAACCACGGTGATGGAATGCCGGTTATGCTAGCCTGCCAGGGAGTTTACAACTGGTCAATTGCAGTGACGCTGCCCTATGCACAGTCGTGGCTCCTTGGGACGGCCAACTCTGTCTCCTCTCACCTCATCCTTCCTCCCGGGGGTACCGCACTTGAGGGAATATGTACAATAGACCAAGTTTGAACATCCGTGCCGAATCCCCTACTTAGCGTAATCTAGTCTAGTCCTTCAGTTCACTTCACCTTGGGTGTATCAGGGCTTAAGAATCGACGGGAGCCCCGGCGTTGCATGACAGGAAATATTCTCTGTAAACCTTCGTCCTCCAAATCGAAGGCGTCTCCGAGTACTACAGGAGGTAAGGGAGTCTGCATCTGTAAACTATAAGAAACCTGCCCTCTACTGTAGCCTCCTAAGTCCGGTCACCCTTAGAATCCTTTCAGTTCTCCCCTCCCTCCCGTTAGGGACTTAAGTCCAAAGATCTTCCAAATAGGTCGAGGTGCTAAGTCTCCCAGATAATACGGAGATGATGTGCTAATACGATCTAAATGATGAAAACTCGTGTTAACACATAGTTGTATATTACAACATATTCCTTAAAATATCCATAGAATATAGATCTAACGAATGAGTGCAGTTATTATGGAAGATAGCTCGATTTAGAGATATCAGAGAAGGCGGGAATATGGTACAGTACAGTCTGGCCATCAAAACATCAGCACAGTGTACGTAACACGACATATTTTTTTCTTACGAAATCAATATCCCATGCGTTCAAATACAAGTATTCTCCAAAATGCGTCCTTCCAACTTCAAAAGGGATCTTTTCTTTAACATTCATGAGTTTACTACTGCAGGAATTTTTCTTCTCTGTCCGTAAAACTCAAGAAATGTTCTATGTACAACTCATCGAGTTCGAACTTCTTGGATGTGGACGATGTTTACAAGGAGTTGAAAGTTTTTCTCCCATACACTTTTAAACTTTGAACCCCCTGCACTTATGCACAGTTCGTTCACTTTTCCCCATTGCCGTAGTATTATTTAACGCAATAATTAGACCATTATATTTTATTCATAAAATTGCAACACATTGAATATTAATGTTCAAATTTGGGGGCATATCCTTCGCTCGGTGGTGTATGCATTAAGACTTGATTCGATGTCCAGTGTAAGAGACAACTGCTGTATTGCCGAGCGGTACAGGGAATGGTCCGTTCTTGCTGTTCTTGTCCGTGTCGTACTCTCTTAGATTGATTGCATCGCAGCAACCATTTTAACAGTCGCATTTATCCAACCACCGTAAACCACACACCTTTTCTATTACATCAAATGGGAGGTTGGAAAGGCAAAATCATAGCCGAGATTTCAACCAATGATTTTCCTGTCTTTGCCAGTTATTATAATCTAATTGAGTTAATGTACCTCACCCGATGGATAAATTAGTAGCTTACGCTGATGATACATCTAGTTTGTTGCTGCACAAATTTAAATGATTTACAGCAATGTACAAATAACACATTAAAAAAGACTGCTGACAATTTTGAGAGTATGATGTTTAATTTAAACATTGAAAAAACTAAATATGTATTGTTTATGCAAGGAATAATTCTCCTGGTGAAATAAAAATAAAATTAAAATCCAATGATATACACGAGGTACCACATTTTAAATTTTTAGGGGTGTATCTTTTCAAGCTTTTGACATATGATGTTCACGTGGATGCACTGTGTAACAAAGTTTGAGTATATTTGTGCTATGGCAGCTGACAAATTACCTACATAAGGATGTTCTGAAACTAACATATTATGGACTCATAAATGCTCATCTTGAATATGGTATAGAAATTTTGGGGGGTACTAGTTTCAAAAACATGAATAGGATATTTATTTTGCAAAAAAGGGTGTTTAAGAATCATACCACCTGGACAAGATACAATCCTGTAAAAAAAGTTTTATTAACGAGCAAATCCTTACCATTTACTCATTGTATATTTATAAATTCTATTCACTAAAGAAAAAACTCATTAATATCATTAAACAAGGACAGGTGCATTTATAGGACTAGATGGTCAAATAAATATTTTAGGTACTCTGTCAATAAATCAATGACAGCCAAAGACCCATATAACCGTGGAACAGTACTTTATAATAAACTGCCAGAATATATAAAATCAGCTAATGATCTAAGCCTCTCCCAAATTATTCAGACACTATTTACTCAATAAGTGTTTTTATAGAATTGAGGAAATGTAAATATGTAGCCTAAATTGCCAGTATTATGCCACAGGATGGTTGGAATTTATGTAATTGATACATGTGTATTCTGTTAAATAATTATGTCAAGTGTCAAAATGTTGCATATAAATTTGTAACTAATTTTACATTGTTACTATCTAAGCTTTTACTAGTAATATGTATACTTATGCTTACTTTGTAATAAGTGATATGTAAATTTGTGAAACTGTAATCTAGCTTTATTGACAATGTTCGAAACTTTGTACAAAGTCTATTGTGACTTTGTGGGTTTGTAGAGTTAAAAGTCCAATTCTAAATGTTCTTTATTTCCTTAGAGATACACTGATCGATTCTCACGTAACAACATTACAGCACCAATACAACACAATCTACAACACCAACACAGCTGACTCTGCTTACTCACTCTGTTTACAACTATCCGGCTGGCATGTCACAATCGCTTATATATCTCCTGATAATTTCTACATCATTCTAAAATAAACCAGAAACCGAATTATCTCTATCAGTCCAGAAGTAACTAGAAATTTCCATTTATCTCAGTTTGTTTGTTTCGGCAGACCTTTATCTGCATGTTATCTTGTCTGCCGGCACTTGGTTTTCACACTGCCTGCCTATCAATTCCTTTTGTGTAAACAAGCCGCGCAATCGTAGATACGGGTTCGCGACAATAAACATCATTATTATTATTACTATTATTAACTAGTATGCAATTACATAGAGTAAGAAAATATTGAATATGTCACTAACTTCATGAAGCAAGAGGTATAGATGAAAGAAGAATGAATGAAATAGATGAAAGACGAATGAATGTCACTGATTGTAATGTATTCTCCAGCATATAATTTTGACTGGTCACCTCTCAATCTGGTAACTAACATACTTTGTAGCTATCATTAAGGTTTTTATATGTCTAAATGTACCACCAATTATAATCTTGCCCATCTCTGTAGCGTAGATGGTAGTGTGTTAGCCTCACATTCAAGAGGTCCCAAGTTCGAATCTCGGTAAAGTGAGTATACTGGATAATGTTTTGCGTAATTTTCCCTTATCCTGAAAGATGAATGTTGGGTAACTTTAAGCTCCATGGACCTGGGGCTCATTTGAGCATAATTTCAGCATTTCATTCATTGTCCGATATGATACAACATTGGATGTAAGTTAAAAAAAAAATTACAACCACCGATATCTCTTTCCACAGAGCCTTTTCAGAGAGTAAAGATAAGTACATTTTCATTCAAGATTCCAAGTCTAAGTGATGACAGTTTTAAAAGCCAATTTGTTATACAGTTTATGGTAAATCATTTTGATATTATTCAATATAAATTGTAAGGACTCATGCTCCAATTAGTTTTCAGTATTGTTTCATCATTTGCAATATATTGGTACATTTATCATTGTATTATTTGAATAATGGCGCATAACAAAAACCTACGATATTGTCATCCTCCGCCGCAGCGCCAGCTCCGAGCCATTGGCCGTTGGAGTGAGAAGTGGAGGATGGCCATTAGCCCCAAGAAGAGCGCCACTCTTCTCCTGGCTAAGGTCCGAGTCAGGCGACCGGATTGGTCGCTGAGGTTAAGGCAGAGGCAAATCCCTTGGGTTCCCACTGCCAAATACCTCGGCATCCACCTCGATCACGGTCTCACCTACAAACCTCATGTCCGGGTCAAAGCCGGACACGGGCATGCAGTGCTAACACAGTTATACCCTATTCTAAAATCCACCATGCCAACGCACCTCAAACTACGCCTGTATCGGGCAATTATACCGCCCCTGATTCTGTACGGCTGCAAAGTCTGGGGGTCAGCGGCTCCCACCACTATTCGCAGACTCCAGCGCGTCCAGAACAGGGCATTGCGTATGATCTACGATACCGGGCGTAGATTCCCGTCCCACATCCTTCATTCATACTCTGGGGTCCCGTATATCGTGGACGTGGTGCCCGCACCATCTACGATAAGCTGGACTCCCATCCAAACATACTGGTTAACAGCCTTGGCCGTTACGACCACAGGGTTCCTCGCCGACGACCGAGCTACCGGTTACCCAAAGATGCCTTGGGTAACTAGTACCGAACAGGGCCACCACCCCCTGACTCCAGCCTCCTAAGCCCAGAAATGGACTTGGTAATCTCAATACCTTAACACTGTTCCTTTCCCTCTAGCCTGTTAAGCGGACTGTGCTCAGATGCCTCCCAGGCAGGTGGAAGAGCGCAGCCAGCACTGGCACATCCCCCCTACACGAAGCGACTGTGTACACAAAGGCTAGATATGTCCACTGCCAAAAACAATCGCCTGAGACAATAATGACTCTTCTATACTGCCCAGATAAAGACGCAATAAGGGGCTAGGTGCTGGGCAGCAAACACTCCGTCCAGGTAAACCTGGACGACTCGTCTCTTCTGCTGGTCTGCTGGATTATTTGAATATATCTTTATCTATGGTATTCTCGTCCCAATTACCTCGGATAATAGCAAGCCTAATGTAATTATGTTTCATATTAAAGGAAAATTGTTAGAGGCAGAATCTTAAGGCTGAACTAAAAGAGACATTTTTGTATTTATTGCAATGATTAGACAATTTATTTAAATTTATTTTATATTTGTTTAGTTGAATTTAATATAAACTGTTATGCTTAGTTACTACCTCTGACCCATAATAAGGGCTGAGCTATGGCTGAATGGTTAGACCACTTGGCTCTCACCAAGATGACCTGGTTTCAATCCCAGGCGACCACAAAGTGAGATTTGTGATGGACAACATGGCACTGTGGCAGGTTTTCTCCGGGTCCTCTGGTTTCCGCTGCCAGCATTCCACCAACTGTTCCATCATCATCTTTCCTATCACTCATCTCGCCCTCATACAATCATCCACTTCCTTCACACTCACACCAGGTATCGGGCTGATCCTCCATCCTGGTTCTCTGTCAAGATCCGAGCTTCGGTTCCTCAGGACCGCCTTAAAGGGATAGAGGAACAAGAATCCCCTAACACCACAATAGTGGTACAACTAGGGAAGGTGAAGAAGAAATCTCATAATTGTTGGTACATGTATCTCATTTGTCTCATATTTATTGTCTGTTACAGCTCTGTCCCATATTATACTGGTCGCCAAACTAGAATGTGATTGATAGTTAGTAAGCACATGGAAAAATGCTGTAAATAAAAGGGAGGGAATGAGTACATCATAATGATTGTCATAGTAACCATTAGAAGGACCAATTAGAGTCGAGATGTTTCCATGACAATGTTAGATGCTAAACCTTTGTTGCCAATATTCTAATACGCACTTAGCATGACCTGCAGGCGAGCGAGTTATGCAAACACTGCAGTTAACACAATACCTTGGTTTTTGTTTCTCTTCTGATAACGCTGCATAAACAGAATGCTTTCACGTATATGTTGGTTATTTTATACAAGGTTACAACAGTTAGAGATCCTGTACCGGCAAGTTCCTTTGCATTTTGTGACAATTTCCCTTGGTTTACATGTGTAGGAGTTCGTGTGTGCGTGTGTTGTGATATCTGTAATTGTGTTTTAATGAATGTTTAATTATGTCTAAAAATAGTGACAAGCGAAGACCTGAACGTGTTCGAGAACGAAATAAAACTATATTTGGTAAAGGTATTCCAATTAAAGAACAGGCATAGGAAATATGCTCTGTGAGAGGAATTGAAAGGGGGGCCTATTATTCCATTCTCTAAGGTGCTTGATAGGACTTCACATGCTGTAGGTATCAGTAAGAACACTGTGGTTAAGATTGGGAAAGAAAAGTATTTTAGAGAAGAAAGTCAGGCATCAGGGTCTAAATTAGAAATTCCCGGGGAAAAAAAAAAAAAGTATGTAGGCAGCATTTCCCCACTTCAATAAGCATCAAAATGTCACAGGTATGCCTCTTTTGTTACGATGATCTTTACAGTGATGTGTTCTTGCACGTTCTATCATTTGCATGTAGATCCACGACTTTTCTATTGTCTTTGTGTATAGTATTATATATAATAATTAATAATAATAAATACTCATTGCAGTCACAACTGAATCACCTTCGCAGGCCTAGTCCTATTGCGCTCTCCATGTGGCAGCAATAAGCGGCAACATCGCCTCTCTCTCAATACGAAATGTTAATCACTTTCTAGATTGGCGACCAGTATAACAGTCTGATATGCACATCCCTTTTGTCCAATAATAACTGTCCAATCCACACACTGTGACAAAAGTGATTAGTAAAAGCCGGAAGGATGTGTGCTTGCATGAGATACAATTAGTTGGACGCAGAGTATGAATGACGTCAGATGTACAGCACAGCCATCAAATGTGCAAACAACTGCCACTAAAAGCAAACAATGAAAACAACATAACGTAGTACTCTGCAAATTAATAGGATACCTCTTGTGCCAGGTATCGAAAAGGAGAAAGCTAAATTCCAGTATGTTCTAAACAAAAATAGTGGTTATCAAGCTATATGTGAAAGTTTGAAAATAAGTAAGGAAACCTTGCCAGATAACAGAGTGGAATTATTTACATTTGCACCTCTGACATCATGTGATGTCGTAAAGAAGTTTTTCACTGTTTAAAAATTGCTTCAGTGATAAGTGTCGAAATTTCACATTTCATAATTTACAAAGGCACATTGTAACCCAGTGTAATGCACTCTGTAACTATATTATATTTAATAAATAGCAGTATGTATAAGCATTTAAGTGCAATTCAAGAATGTATATTTATGATGCTTGTAACTTATGCTGCAGTGAAGTGGTTGTCATGGTCAAGCTGTACCTACCTGCAGTTGTTTGCATGCATGAGCCATAACACTACAGTCCATGTACAATATAGCTATGGAAAAATCTACATGTATGCCTTAGTGATTGGGAATATGGAGAGCAAAAATGAAATAAGAGAATGGCTCACACAACTTTGTTTCCAGAAACAGTAAAAACTGAGAACAAAGCAAAATACTTTACCATCCTGTAAGTAGAGTGATTGCTCCAGGAAGAATACATAATGGCAACAAAACAACAAACATACAAAGAATGTACTGCAGACTGTGTTGTATTGTGGAAAGGCTGCCAATTGAACAGCTTGTCTTACCCTGGTAAATCTACTGTGGCAGCACTGCTAAATTCTTATAGTTATATTGAGAACACTCCAGACTAGATAGAGGACATTGTGGTGGTCCAAATGAGCTTTTTGCATATGGGGAATCTTGGAGTTAATCCCAGCATACCCTTGCATTATTTGAATAATACAGGAATTTAATGAGGAATTTAAGATATTTTAATGGCAATGATCAACTCGTCCATAGTTTGTGGAGCTACTGATGCTGGAGGGACTAAATTGCAATGAAGAACCCCAGATCTGAAACATTCATATCTGTGCTGTGTGAAGGTTGGCATATGAGATCCATGTTGCTGCAGCATCCAGTCAGGTCTTTGGGATGATATGAAGATGCATACTGTCCTGCTAAATGGACACCTTCTCCTTGAGCACTGTCCATGCAGCTATTTTGCACCTATTACTGAGATTACTTTCTAGATGAGCATATCCTGATAAGACATCTTTGCTAATGGGGTATTCACCACTGTACCAGCAGGATGATTCCTGCAGCTCTTCTTGACAGGTTCATTGCTAATGAAAAGCTGAATGCCTAATTTATCCTCAAACCACTGATTGCAACCAGTATCCCACCGAGGACAAGTTACAGCAGCTATAAATATAATTTTTGGAATAAACGATTTGCTTTTGCATGTTCACTGTGTGTCAGGTTCATCTGGCAGTGAATGAATGAATGAATGAATGAATGAATGAATGAATGATGTAGTGCTTAATGCCCACTTTTATGACATGCAGCACCACAGGCGATACCTGTGATACCTGAAAAAAAGATGTAGCATCGGTGGAATGAGATGGTGAGGGAAACTGAAGATCCCAGAGAAAATCTGCCCCAGTGACGTGTTGTCCACCACAAATCTCACTTTGCTGTCACCTGGGATCGAACCTGGACTGCCTTGGTGAGCCAAGCGGTCAAACTGGTAGGCCACAGCGTGGCCTATCTGGTAGTAGGAACATTTTCTGATATTCCATCAGGAAAAATCATTTTTCACCCACATCAATGGTCTCTATCATGCTAAACTTCAGATTTTCGTTTTCAGGACGGTCAATGGTGACAGGATCTGTCATTGATAAAGGAAACTGTAGACATTCTGTATTGCTGCAGTTAGTCTCTAATGGCTTCAGTGTACTTGTAAGGACCCTCAATTATTCATAGTCAGTTTGATGTAGGGTACTCCTAAAGAATTCAATTGCAACTGAACAAATTTTCTGCCACTTTCGCAGTGGCAGGTGGCGTAACCGTTGGAGAGCGAGATCCTGCTTCTTTGGACTGATGTTGCCTTTCATGATATGCAACCACAGCATAAACAGATCCATGTTCCAAACATTACTGCCCTTGTTACCAAATACAACGTACTAATATTAAATTACTTGGCCACACTTGTCAAGGCATCTTTCTTCATCATGTTAGCCACACCGTTTTCCAACAGAAAATTGTACACTGCGCGCTGAAAGATTCTTGCTAATCTGGTTAACCTCTGCTGCATCTTGTGTTTCCAGAATATTTTTTACTGTTGTTTACAAATTTACACACTATAGAGTTATCATAAAGTTATACTTGATTAATGATTTCCAGCAACCTTTGCTTCACCGGACTGCATATAGACAATGATGTTATGAAAAACAATGCCCCAGGCTGATACTCATCCCGACAGTGTTCGATTATCACAACAGGTCACATGATTATTCTTCACCATCCTGTTTGCAGACCTACTGCGCATGTCTACATGCATGTAAATCCAAAATACTACTTTGCCAATAATTAATGTATTGCAATTTCAGCACACATGATAATTATCCTGGGACAGTGGAAGTATTTATGAATTTCATATACGTCTGAAATTAAATTTAAACTTGTACAAAGTAACAAAAGCAGAAAATTTACATGACCATCACTAAGCTATTATCTAACAGGACCACAGAGTAATATAATTACACTTTGCTACTATCATCTTACTGGATGTATTAAAAGCATCACTCCATTTTAATGCTTAATAGAAAAGTTTTGGACATGTATGTTATTAAAATTAATGGCTACTGCTTAGTATAGCCACCAGAAACAACTATTTGAAATAAACCAATGTTTTACTGAAAGCTGAATTATTGATTTAAAAATCTGGAGACATCGAGAACTAATTGCTAAACAATTTTTTTCAAAAGAACTGCCACAGGTTGAAGCATGTTTGTGCATATTCAATAATAAGAGCAAGGCAGCCGGCGGAGTGAAGAATGAAACAAGAGAAAATGGAATTGCAGTACAGCGAGTACAGAGTGAAATAAGTGTGAGAATCGATGTGATCAAGAAAAAGCAGAGTGAAACAAGTATGGGGATACATGAGATCATGGAAGAGCAGTGTGAAAGTGTGGGGATGAAATAGTTTAGAAAAGGGGATGAGAATTAAGCAGGGGATAGGGAGATGTAGGGGAATATCATCTGGAAGGCAAAAATATGGCTATTATGGGTAAATTGCAAAAAGAAGGGAATAGAATGAGTCCATGAGAGGCAGAGGGAAAGATATGAGCAAAAGTGATACAGATGTAAGAGAGATTAAAACAGGGTTTTGAGAAGCTGAGGAGAACTTTCAAGAAAGCATGATGAAGTGATAGGTTTGAAATAGGGAAAGGGAATGCAAGAATTAGGGTATTGTGCAAGTGAGAAATATTGTAATAAGAGATTAAGTGAATACAGTTACGTGACATAATAGTAATACAAAGTGAAATAAGTGGTAATAATTTACAGGGATAAACAAAATTTGGCAAATAGAAAAAACTAGTGCAGGACACAAAAGTAAATGGAAGGCAATGACTATAAAAAAGGGGCAAACATGTATGAGTGAGAGCAGGCTAGATTAGAGAAAAAGGAGAAATTAAATGCGTCCAAATGGAAATTGGAGAGGGAATAGGGTCATCATATACAATATAAACCAGGGTGTTAAACTGTATGGAATCCTGAGATAAATTTAAAGTACTCCAATTAAAGGAAAATGTGTGTAAATGTAGTCAAATGTGGTTAAATTTATGCATTCAATAACAGCAACTGCATCTGTGATCTGGTGGTTAGCATGCTAAATTCCAAATTCAGAGGTCTCGGGTTTGATTCCTGGCTGGAGAATGGGAATTTTTCTTCAGCTATTATTCCCCATTTTCCCTAGAATCTGGAAGTATGAACTAGAGTGTAAATGTGGGTGTGTGAATTGAATGTTAATAAAGAAAACCCTACAACAACAAAGATTCTACAAATAGTACATGAGGAACATTGTTGCTTATGAGCAAATGCAAAAAAAAAAAAAAAATCTGATTTGACCTTAAATGTTAAAGGTGGTATACAAATAGAGACCTCCCACAAAAAAAGAAGCATATTTATCATATATTTACAAATTTTTTTGGGAGGAATAACATTTTGACTTTTCTGAACTTTGATAAAACCTTGTTAAAGTTGCACATGCTGTCAGAGTGTTAGTTACCACAGGAATGTGAATAACGTGTGCAGGGAATAGGTTAGTGTCATTTTTCTTTATTCTCTTTGTGTCTTTCATTTGTGCATTTCTTCCAGACAGTACAAGCAGATAATTAGGAACCAAAAGGAAGGCCAACAAAGAGGATTTTTAACTGCCTCAGTAGCGTAGATGGTAGCGCGGCTGCCTCACGTTCAAGAGGTCCTGAGTTCGAATCTCGGTCAGGGTGAGTTACCTGGATAAGGTTTCTTCCAGGATTTTCCCTTTAAAGACGAATGTCAGGTAACTCTAAGTTCCATGGACCCCGAACTCATTTGAGCATCATTTCACCTATTTCATTCACTGTCTGATATGACTAACATTAGGCTACGTAAATTACAAAAAAGAGGAGTTTGAAGGTGCTTGACATTACCATCAAAATTGTATACTCAATTACATGAAGAAAATGAACATGAACTAAAGGAAATTACCTTAGCACAAAAACTGCAAGTTAATAAACACAAGTGGTATCACACAGCAGATACTATAAGCAGTCTAAAAACCCAAACAAGTTTCAGAACATACATCAATAACTCAAAACACAAGAACATAATAGCAACAAATATAACAATAGAGGAAACGAGCCCAACAGAATATATTGATATACATCATAAGAACAATCTGATTTATACAATACATAAACAAAACAATTTACCAGATGAAATGAGAGCAATAGCTACAGAAAATGAAAGATATCCTGAAAAAGAATGGCTCCGAATATATACAGATGGATCATAAACAAGACGCTGGTTAAAAAGTAGTTAGTTGGTCACCAACACGCCCCCTATTGCAATCTTGGCCTTTGGGGTGACCTTGCCCCATCATATGATGTCTGGACCCATTTCTCAGATGGAGTCACCCATAGGGCAGGCCCATTACCTCCAATGATAGGGTGATAGTGCAGAGGAGCTACAGCTTTTTTTTTTTTTTTTGTGTAATTTTCGTCCTCCAACGTTGTCATATCGGACAGTGAATGAATTGGATGAAATGATGTTCAAATGATTCCAGGGTCCATGGAGCTTAGAGTTACCTGACATTCGTCTTGAAGGATAAGGGAAAGCTCCGGAAAAAAACCTTATCCAGATAACTCACCCTGACTGAGATTCGAACTTGGGACCTCTTGAACATGAGGCAGACATGCTACCATCTACGCTACTGAGGCGGGCAGCTACAGCTTATACCGTAGACTCCGAAGCATAGGGGAAACTTCATAAGTGCTAGACAGAGAAGGTGTGGATAAGGCCAACTTAAAATTGCCAACCCCAGAGCCGGGAATTGAACTCGGGACCCTTAGCATGGGAGCTGCGAATGAAACCACTGTGCTACCCCGGCGCCCAATGGTTAAGAAGTATACTGCAAACATTTAACACAGTAACACTAGACGAAACTTCAAACCATTATGATGGAGAACTAACAGCCATAAAAGCAGCACTGCAGAATATCCTATACACACTGTACATAAAACAAAACATAATTATCTTAAAAGATTCAACATCGGCCATAGATGGGATGGTAAATTATAGAAACAAAACAAGAAACATCAAAGAAATAAGTTTAATTAAAGCTGTTGAATCGAGAAATTATGTCACCCTGCAATGGATACCAGCCCATGTTGGACTTTTTGGCAATGAACATGCAGATCAACTAGCAAAAAAAGGTGCAATTCAAAAAATAAAACCTGTAAGATAAATTGAAATTAATAAACAACTAAACAACATTAAGCAACATTTTAAAAGACAGCAGACACTTGATGAAGATAAACTAAAAGACAAGGACTATAAGAGCATTAGAGACAAAGCTGACATACAAAAACTGCAGTAGCCCTATTTAGAATGGAAACTGGCAATGATTATCTTGCAGAACACCTTTATAAAATACACTGATATAGGTACACCCAAGTGCACTATCTGCAAAGAGGATGTTATCATGAACAAACACCATTTGGATAAATGCAAAGGTCTCAAAAGTGAGAGCCTAAGATTTTATATTGGGAAGCCAGGGGGAAAATGATGCAAATCAACTAATCCCCAGTGCCATTAGTGAACAATATGAAGAAAATATCAAGCAAATAAATAATGGATTTAGAAAGTTGAGGGTAATTAACAGAACATTTTATAGATTTGATGGTATTGTGGACATTACGACAGATTTTCAGGTTTGTCCCATCACTTTTTATGAGGTTGAAAGGGTATTTTCTGGTCTAAGTCAGAAGAAATAAGATAAAAGCAAAATATATGGAAAAATTAAGGCATAGTTTAATTAGTTGAGCCTGTTGTACAAGTCTTCAGCTTTATGATTACAATTTTATATATTTAATGTTTTATTGCTGGCATATGAACACAAGGGCATATAAAGCAGTATATTTGGACACTTTTTAGTGCACATATTGATTTTTAGTGCATTTGAATGCTGGTTATTGTAGTATTTCTCTCCTTTGTTTCTGATTTGAAAAACAAACATTATGTAAAATGTCAAAAGATGAATATACATTTTCTTATGATGAGGTGCATTCAAGTTATTTTTTTCAGGACTGGAACCAGATAGAAACTTCTGATTTATTTCAAATAACATGGACTCTTTGTGAATGCGTAACAGAGATGGCAGCACTGTACAGTATATAGAACTCTAGTGGCAGCGACGAAAGTTAGGACTGTTTTTGATGCTTAAAATGGTCACATTTTCGTTGCAAGAACTGAGTGTAATCATTCGTTTTCTCCATTTTTGTGGTGTGACAACTATTGAAATTCATTGCCAGTTGAATGAGGCATGTGGTGATGGTAACATGAATGTATCTAACATGTGTTCCTGGGTACAACAGTTCAACAAACCAAGACAGTCATGGCCTCACACCAGCCAGTCTGACGACATGATCCAGTGAGTGGAGAACATTGTTTTGGAGGATCGCCGATAGAGCGTTGCAGACATCGCCTCCGAAATTAGCACTACCATGGGATCTGTGCACATGATCCTGCAAGAAGATCGGAAAATGCGAAAAGTGTCTGTGTCTTCCAGGTGGGTGCCACAAATACTAACGGATGATCACAAGGCTGTGCGCGTAGCAAATGATCAGGTGATGTTGACGTGTGATGAAGGAATGAATGGAACATCTTTACACCCTGTTCTTGCAATGAAAACATTGCCATTTTAAGGATAAAAAACAGTCCTAACTCTTATCGCTGCCACTAGAATTCTATGCATTGTACAGTGCTGCCATCTCTGTCATGCATTCACAAACATTCCAAGTGTATAATAAAAAAAAAAACAAAGAACAACAGAAGTTCCTATCTGTTCCCAGTCTTGGAAGGAAAAAAATACTGGAGGTGTTATAACTTGAATGCACCTCGTACATATTTTCTTCATAAGTATACCAAACAGTAAAGCGATCCAACTTTTAAAAACATTTCTCAGCAATAAAAAACTGGTATTCATTGTCTTTCTCATTATGTCTTCATATTGTTACAAAAAATAGCTGCAGGAATTTTAAAAGTGTTTTCCTACTATTTATAATAAAAAGCTGTTATCTAAACTCTACATACATATTAAAAATTGTATCCTGTGCTTTTAACTAATAAGCTATCACATGTTAACTCCTGTAATAAAATTATTTACAACAATTAGCAGTTTTTGTGCTCAGAGTCAACTTATGTATAGCGACTATAGCGGCCAGTAACCACATTCCCGCAGGGCTCGACACACTGGACACCCCATACACCCTTCCTATAAAAAAAAACAAACAAAGATTAGCATCACTAAAATATATTACTGCATATACTCCAGGAGGAAGAGGGTGTAGACGTTATCTATCCTATCAGAAAATGATTCTATTGTAGAGATAAATAAAAATTTCTAATAGTTGCTTAAAGTTTAAACTTTGGTAAAAACTTACAGGACCTCTCTCAACACCCTCTTCAACAAACTATGAGGGCAGATCAAATATAAACAGGAATTTATTTTTTAAATTTACTGCGCACAATGCCCACTCTCCAGATATCCCTACCAACATACTGACAGTCACTCCTCAAAATTATTACCAACAGCAGTGTTACATTAAAATTCCTGTTTATATTTGATTTGTCCTCGTATTATCTACTTCATTCCACAATTTGCAAAGGAAATCACATTATTATAAATGCCCTAAATAGAAAGAAATTTGCAGTAATGATTTTCTTTGATCTTTCTAAAGCCTTTGACTGCATTAACATAGAAATCTTAATGTCAAAACTAGAAAACTATGGAATTAGAGGCATATCACTGTGGTTTGGCTCATATCTACACAATAGAAAACAATGGATAGAAATAATACATAGTTTAAGTGGAAAGTAAATGAAAATTCTAACACAGTTCAAGAAAGTAACACATGGAGTGTCTCAAGGCTCAAAATTAGAACCATATTTATTCCCACTGTATACAAATAGCTTATATAAAATAATAAGAGAAACAGGAATAGTGATAGACTACGTAGATGCTACCATGATTGTAGTAACAGGAAAAACAGAAATAAAGGAACAACTAGGACAAATACTACACAGTAAAACCTCATTAATCCAGACGTCTTTAACTCAGACATCCGGATAACTCTGACTAGTTCTGAAAAAAAAAATAATTATGTTGTTTAGAGTAGTAAACTTGTTTTACAGATGATAAATTACTATTCTCAATAGGAGCATTACTCGAATTCTCTTGCCAGCGGGCAAATTGGTTGCACTCACCCCACCTGCTTGGGACCAGGTTGGAACAGAAACTTTCATAGTCATGGAAAAAGTTGTGGCCTAATGTGTGTAATTAACCATAAACAAGATTGAAGAAGAAAAAGTAAGTGGAAGAAGTTTTTATAGACATTTTTAAAAATACTGATGGCTGTTCCAAAGTGGATGAAGACTTTGACAATGACAGAAGTTATAAACTGATTACAAAGGAAGGCATTATTGTATCATGCAGTGTTACTGAAAATGAAAAGTATTCAGACAGTGTTGATGAACCAGCTGTGGTTATTACCCACACACACAAGCAGTAACAAACATAGCAAAACTGATGCTTTATTTCGAGAGTGATGCTGAAACCTTGCCAAATAAACTTCTAATGTTAAAGACGATCAAGATGGAAAACATTTCAATCTGAATTGGAGAGCACAATAAATATTTGTGAATCTATTAAATCACCTGAACAACTAGAAAAAGAGATAGATGCATTCTTACATAATATACAGCAAGCAGGATGGAACAGCACACCAATGAGGAAACAAAAATCGAATGATTACCCATTCGAGATACGAGTAATGGTAACAGAAAAGAGAAAGGATTGCAAAAAGTGGCAACGTAGCAGAGCACCACAGGAAAAACAATCCTAAATCATCTAAACAACCTCAAACAAAAATTACACCAAATAAAAAATGAATCCATCAGCAAGTACATACAAAACCTATTAGCTGATAAGGATGCTGACTACTCGCTGTGGAAAATGACGAAAAGGCAGAAAATTCTTCAAGTACATGCCCCCCCCCCCCTTTAAGAAAATCTAAAGTGATTGGGCTAATAGTGACAGAGAGAAGGCAGAAGTCTTCTCTAAGTACTTGCAAGAGACTTTCCGACCATTATCTAGACAGACAGCTGACGAATGTTACAATTTATCCAATTAAAAATACTGGTAAGATTAAACAAGTACAATGAATGAATTAAATGAAGTCATAATAAGAGACCTGAATGCCAAAAAAGCTCCTAGTTATGATTTGATTACTGGCCAAATACTAAAAGAATTGCCATCTCCAGCACTTATGAAACTGCTACACCTTATAAATGCTTCTTTTTGATTAAAGTACATCCCTAGGCAGTGGAAAAATGCAGAAATTATGATACTCAAGCCTGGGAAAGATGCTCACGATAGAAAATCAAATCATAAATTGACCTAACTCTTTGATGCCAAGAAAATCATATCATAAATCGATCAATCTCTTTGCTGCCAACAATGTCAAAATTATTCAAGAAATCCCTTTGTCTCAACTCCATTAAGGAACGCAAACTCGACAATCATTCGACTTCCAAAGCATTCAACCAAGCAACTAGTTCACAGAATTGTGGAAATAATTGAAAGAACTCTTGAAGAAGAGGAAGTGTGTACAAGCACTTTTTTAAGGCGATTCTCAGGCCTTTGATAAAGTATGGCATAAAGGCCTTCTTTTTAAATTAAAGAGAGATCTACCTGGAGAATTCAGTGTAATCTTACAATCCTATCTCAAAGATAGAACATTCCGAGTTAAACAAGGAAGTGAATACTTTGCATTTAACCGCTTCGCCGATGGCCATTTAAACCCTTCAGGGGCCGGAAACGGATACCCAATAAACAGAACAAGACATTTAAATTGTTAAATACTGTAAAAATGCATCATAAATACAATTCTGTATCTTCCATATTTTTTAAGTTATTTAAACGAAACAAAAACTGGTTTAAAATTCATTAAAGGCAGTATAAATTTACAGTAACAATAAAGTAGAGACTACATTAATAAATTGTTGAAATTTCACTACTGTGTTTCACTGTAGTAAAAGCCATTCTGTGCGCCGAACGTGCCTAATATTTGAATCATTTTGTTTTGTGTGTATACGAGCCAATGTATGTACAGCTACGCAAGCGACTTCTCCGGTTCAAGTTTAGTTTATTTATGCTATACCAAGCGATAATCTTACGAGTATATATTGCGTTACACTGGAAAGAAAACTGTCAGCATCTGTTATTACAGTTTCTCAACCAAGGTTTCTGGTAGCCTTATGCAGCTGTTTTTGCTCAGTATTTTAGTTATTTATAATCTCTCTGTATTCAGAATGATTTCTTATAGCTATCAAGAGCTAATTGAATGGCACATTTGAAATTGTTAAATTTCAATGTTAACCATGGCTTATCCCCGTAATGTAGCAAATAAATTAGCTCGGGTATGATGTATACAGGCTTCTGATATTACTGTAGAAAATCGGGAATATTTGTTCTGCGATTATGAAGGATGTGTTTAGGATATAGGTAGCAGTGATGTGTACTGGTCTACAGACGGGTGGAATACGGGTGATGTGGATCAGCTATTACTAGCTATCCCTCTTTACGGAAAACAGTTAAATGGTAAAGTATTTTTATATCACTGGATGTAACCATGCACAATTGTTTAGTAATTTTCAGAGCTGTAAATTCATGTAAGACATTCATCTACCTGTACTTGCGCTTATAAGAAGCTTGTAACCTAATTGAGTACTATAATACTCAGAGGCCTCATTATACTGGGGGGTTAGAATCAGCCCTCATAGTTGAGAGAAAACACTTTCCTAAAGGATACCACCCACAACCAAAAAAGTTGTAACCATTTCAAAAATGTGTAGTGTATTGCGAAAAAGGTCGCAAGGAAACCAATATTATTTGGTGTAAATCTACAGATGTGCCCTTGGGTGTTTATCCAGGTTTGGAGGCGTACAATTCAAAAAGAAACCTTTAAGAGTACGTTTACATCCCTTATAGAACTAATTTAAATTTATTGTCAAATAGGAAGATTAAAATAATTGGCATTAAATGAGCATTAATTGCATGTATGCGCAGGACGTCTATACACGTCCATATCGGTTTGGGGCATTTTAACTTGGACGTCATATGACGTCCATATTGGTGAAAGGGTTAAAGATATCACTGCGGGAGTGCCACAGGAAGGATAGTGTACTTGGACCGATATTATTGCCAACAACACAGCAGTAATGTCAGTGGGTTACATTGTTGAAGGCGCTACAGAAAAACTTCAAAAAACAATAGGCAAAGTCAGCATTTGGACAAAAAATGGCAAATAAAATTAAATGAAACAAAGTAAGTCTATATAAACTTCACAAACAGGAAAAGAGATTAAGTAGCCACTGAATTAAATGGACAAACTGTTCCCTACGGAAAAAGAGGTAAAATACTTAGGTCTGGTACTAGATGAAAAGCGTAACTGGAAATCAAATGTAAAAAGGAAAAGAAGTGAACTAGATCTAAGATTTAGAAAACTGTATTGGTTACTGGAACATTACTCAGAATTAAGTCAATACAACAAATTGTTGATTTATAAACAAGTACTGAAACCTGTATGGATGTACGGCATACCCCTATGGGGTTGCACCAAGAAAATGAATGTTGAAATCATTCAGAGATTTCAGAATAAGGTACTAAGGGATATAGTAAAAGCACCTTGGTATGTATGCAATGACAATATCCACAGGGACTTGAATATAGAATTTGTTAGTGAAGAAATTAAAGCTGCTGCAGTTAAGCACAAAGGACAGCTAAGTGCACATGAAAACACACGTACTGCATATACCAGCAGATACAACACAGTACGAAGACTACAAAGAACCAAGCCCTTGGACTTAGTGTGTTAAAATCAGTGTGATGAAACTGATGTAATAGAATGACTCATAGGAGTAATATCTAATAAATGTGATAATATAGTGTGAAAACTACTATATGTACACAATAAGTTGAGCGCTCGGGTTCCAAGTCCTCATTCAGAAGTTTCATCTAACTCCATAAACACAGATGACAACTTTAAAGCTTGAAATGCACTATACACTGACATCTAGTGGCTAATACACTAAGCTTTATTATGTCCACCATATTTCGTTTTGATCAATTTCAAGGTTAATTAGCTAACCAGTTTACAACATGGTTGTAACGTACGTGAATTACATTTCAGTATGACAGCAGGCCAGATCAGGACACTAGTACACTGAAGCCAGAACATACCAAGCTGATAAGTTTGTTTATAGCAAGCTACAGGCCAGTGCAAGCAAACCCTGCTCTGAGAGAAGTACATGTGTTGCATTACGTAAGAAATGGTGGCGCCATTGCCATCCTCCAACTGGCACACATTTCAGAACGTATTAGGTTTAGAAATGTGAAACCAAGTGTGTTATCACTAACTGTAGCGCTAGTTGTCATTTTGCTAGAATAAGCATACAGGTTCCACTTAAAAAAATGCAACTTGGTTGGAAGTGTTATTTGTTTACCTTTACGGTAAACACTCTCATTATGTGAGTCCCTGACATGTTCATTTCTGGCCAACTAGAATTTTCATATTTTGTTTCATTTCAGAGATATTTGAGGTCACAGAGTTAGGTGGGACACCCTGTATAAATGTATCAAACTGGCCTTAAAAAGTTAAGATCAAAACAAAAATAGTAACATTCAGAACAAAAGAAATTGGTAATTAATGGTTCTTTCACACTAACCGGCTGGAGGACAAAGTATGGCAAGATAGAGACAGACTGAAAAATTCATGCCATAGCCGGGATTTGAACCAGGATCTTCCGGACTCCGTTCACTGCTCTTAAACATTGAGTTACCATGGCCAATGTGCAAGCACAACATTAAATTCTCCAACTGACTTGTGTTTCTCCCGGTAAACCACTAGGAATTCTGAAACACATGAGACAACTACCTTAATGGCAACTTACTGTGCTGTAAGTACTTAAAAGCCTGGGCCTTATAGTTCAGGCCAATATTAGGTCAATTAATGGTAATTATGTGTTCTTTCACACTAGTCATGTATAGGACAAAGTATGGAAAGGTAGAGTCAGACTGAAAAATTCAATGCCATAGCCGGGACTTGAACCACGGATCTTCAAGTCTCCACCTGGCTGCTCTTAACCAATGAACTACCATGGCTGTGCCAGCATGACATTCTCCAACTGACTCATGGTTTTCATAAGTTGGATTCTTTCCGTATTTTCCTCTCTCTTGCACATTATCCTAGTCTCCTGGCGCTAAACGTAAGGGAACCTAAACTAAATTTTCCAAACTTTTATATTAATGCAGATGAAATCACAACTGCAACGTGCATATTACACACATATTTGAAATGCTATAATTGTAATTATAGTTTATAAAATACTTATTTTTCTAATCCAACCGAACTGCCAGTGGCTCATCCATATAGCTGTAAATGTTATGTCAACAGCCAATTCGACATTGTCATTGTCATCATCCGAGTATTGCAAATTTATGACGAGAGGCTTTAAAATCTCATCACATGCTATTTCTTTATAAAAGTCGTCTTCTTATAGTTTATCTGCATGTCTCTTAACAGTTTTCCTAGTCTTGTGGTACCTTGTCAATTTCTTCATGAATAAGTCATTCAACATCAGTTTAGTTTGGTTTGCTTTATAATTTTAGCAAACATTAACTCAATTGGATTGTACTGTCTCATTTCAATTACAAGTTGATCCAGTTGATACACTTTTCCCCGGTTTTTAAAAAGAAGAACAACTGAATAATAGTGCTTTGAACTCTCTAGAATAAATAGAGATTACGAACCGTTTGTATACAAACATATATTATGCGAACTCAGATTCTGCCAATGCAGCATTCTGTTGTACTGAGGCAGTCCGGCCCGTTGTGGACCACGTCGAGCTCTCCCTTGTGCTTGACGCCTCACAATTAAGGATCGGTGGCATGATGAGTTTAAGGAAAGAGAGATTGTAGTCGGTTTGAGGTGACATGCAGCTCCCGCATGAGGGCTCTCATCTGGACTTCAGGAGTGGGTGCGTCCTGACAGGTTGTGGGTTAATGATGACACCTCAAATCTGGTTGATAGAAGTTTATTGTAGTCCTTGAGTTCCTATGCTCGCCACCGTGAAGTCATCGGTGTGGTTGCTGAGTCAAGCATCACTGTCTATATTACGATGCGAAGCACGGAGGCAGTAGCACTGCATAGTCGGATTGGATATACTTATCGTCCTCACAATACATTACTCGGGCTGACTCTCACTGGAGAGATTGTTAAGCTTGGTCTCTGTGCATAGCACGGAAGTATAGTTCTTAGGCGCCGCCGAATACGCGTCCATCTCACGCAGCACTCAGAACCGAAGTGACCTTACTAGCAAACCTTGTTTTTGACATCCCCTTGAATTACCCCCACTCTAGATATTTCTCGGAGTTTGCAAAATCACATGACCAAATATCAATTTTCTTTTGGCTTTTAAGTATCCGCCACTTGATATCAGTGTTGAGAATTTCCAGTTTCAGACCTAGCATTAGAGATGCTTTCTCTAATGGTCAGCTTGCAAAAATTTATTCTAAGACATGCGTTCGCGAATCTTTCGAACTCTTATAGCCTATTGTCAGAGGCACGCATGGAATTTTGACAATGGGTAGGTTTCCGACTGAGAGGCGCCAAATTTTTCTTGAGGGCGAAACGAACAATAGAGTAGGGATGTTTGTTTACAGTGGTTACAAAGGGAGTTTACTGACCTTTGTAGAGTGGCCTTGTCAGTGCGGGTGTCCAGGGTATATATCAGCATTATGGCATATGTCTGTTCTGTTATACATCATTTATTTATATTTGTAAATCTATCATTTATTTATATTTATTCGTTTGTGTCAATGTCTTTTTGTTATCACGTTATATGTCGTGTCAGTGTTCTTAGGTGACAGGGGCTGCTTCAGTAGGCCAGCAGGAAGTGTACTGTTTGCTCTCTTTCGAATTTAACAAACACCTTGGCTTATTCAAAGTAGTTCTTTTATCACATCATATCAAATGTTTACATTTAAATTCTGAGCAATTACAAATATATGCATACGCATACATGCCAACCAATAATGATGTTCATTACAGAGCTTACGTTGTTATGCATCATTATAATATATTGGTACTCTGTTTATTTGTATTAGGAAAACTACTTGAGCTAAAATTATGTGATTTTATAGTTATTGAACACACATTACTCTGTTTTCCTAATGGATCAGTTTTTGCAAAATCTGAATTTTTCTCTTAGTGCAAATAGTACTTCATAGAGATGGATTCAGTTAGTGCTCGTCGCACACCACTTATGAGGAATGCAATATAACAACACCTAAGGACTCCGATTGGTTGTTCACCTATACTGCATCCATCTTAAGAAACACACTTTTTGTATTACTCCACGTCCACGTGCACAAGTGTGACAGACGACAGTTACACTTTCGAACGTGTGATACGGCATATTACATTCAAACAAATTGTATGCACAAGAATAGCTTACCAGTAGGTTTTGTTCGTGGAAGTTGCTCACGGGAAAGTGTGCTTAAGACGGCAGGAGTATAGTAGCGTTCAAGGTCAAACATTCCATTTGAAACACATAATAGTACAGTTTAAAGCTTGCAAATTTGTAGTAATGAAACTGAAATAAAACAAACTTGACGATGGCCTCAGTGAAATGCTGTTCACCCATATCATGCTGTTGTGAGGCACAAACAATTTATGTGAAGTGATAGAATCTCAGATGTATCTGCTTTTTTTTTTTTTTTTTTTTTTTTTTTTAATTTACGTTCTCCAACGTTAAGTCATATCGGATGGTGAATGAATTATTTGAAATTATGCTCAAATGAGTCCAGGGTCCATGGAGCTTACAGTTACCCGACATTCATCTTGAAGGATAAGGGTAAACCCCGGAAAAACCTTATCCAGGTAACTCACCCTGACCGAGATTTGAACTCGGGACCTCTTGAACATGAGGCAGACACGCTGCCATCTACGATACAGAGGCGGGCTGTATCTGCTTATGTTTATCCTGCCATGTGAGGGAAAAGCAATGTAGTTCATTTGTAGACATAAAAAGCAGGCATGTAACCTGAAATCCAAGATATTACCTACGAATTTTAAGATTAGTTCTCTATCTGGTAATAGAATATTTTTTACTTTTGGTAGTTTGCCAAAGGAGAGATGACATATAGTAACAGTTAATGCTAAGAACCAAATTAATTACTTACATATTTTGACTCCACTGCAAACCATCTTTGTATGCAACTATTGTGATATCTGTGCCCACACTTAAGTTCTCTAAGTTGCATTTGACAAAACTGCAGCCTCTCATGACATATTGGACATGTGCCCGGCTCATAGTTTCCACCTTCTCTCCTGAAACAAAATTATAAAATATCAAAAACATCACAAGTTAATTCTAACTTTCTGTACTATTTACATATATTAAGCAGAGGAAGTATTGCATTCTACTCAATAATATGAGGTATGTTAAAAAAGAATACAAACTTTTAAAACAGCATGCCAAACAGCAGAGAGTGCATTGTAGCTACTGACTGCATCTAATGGCAGGTTTAGGCAACAAGCTGCCATTTGTCGCATTTTGTTCTAACAATTAGCAAGTGAACCACAGTCACTGAAGTAAGCACATGTATAGCCTGCTCATTGGATTATTGACAAAGTAACAATGAAAGAGCTTGAGGAACGTGTGTGCAAAATTTTGTTTCAAACTTGGATGCAGTCTTTGTATGGTGGGCAAAGGATTACCTCTTCTAAAACAAGAACACAAGAGTCGGTCAAAGATCAAGGTGATGCTGGTTGAGTTTTTTCGACTACAAACACACTATCCATCATGAATTTATGCCACCTAGTCAAATGGTAAACAAGAAAGAGTTTCAGGGAGAACTGAAGAAAATCCAACCACCAAAAACTGTTCCCATATTTTTTTCTTCCTAAGTATGATTTTAATTATTTTCAGTATTTGGAAGCTTTCACAGCCAGAGTCAGAATTAACACAAGTTTCTTCCAAGAAGCCGTGGTCTGCTGGTGTTTAAATATGACACCTCCAGCGAGTGTCTCAGTTATGCCTCAACCTTCACCAAGAAGACTTAAACCACACCACTGATGTAAACCGCAGGTGTGTATGAAACATCTGGACATCTAAACTCCAGTAGGCCAAGGCTTCTAAGGCAGGAAAAAACTTGAGTTAATTCTAATTATTTTGTTTAAGATATTTGCATGACAAATCAAATACTATCCAGCAATGCAAAGAAGCTCCCTGAAAGGAATGCGCCCCCTTCCACAATGGGACAAGGACAGCCAATGTCTGCGACAGAGAACGCACAAGGAGCAGAACCATTAAAAAAACATGCACCCTATTCACTCTGTACACTAAAACCAAGAAGATTCATTTACAAAAGTAGAAGCCGTCAGAATGTTTTTGAATAGTCTGTAACTGAACTGACATGGGATGACATAAGCTACCAAGGGAGGGTGTAGGAACCTTTTCCAACCCCCCTGTGTCTCATCCCCTGGAGACTTTCTCTCCTGTGATATATTTTACATTTCTCAAATTATCTGGGAATGACCTGCAAAGTCCTCTCATGTATGACTGGTAAACTATAAGAGATAAAGTTTTACAGCACGAGTAACAAATATCTCATTAAAGCAAACAATTTATGTAAAATATAATTGTTTTTCTGGAGTTAAAGCATTTCTGATATATTTTTGGTTTCAAAGTAAAGGCAGTACACTAAAACCTCTTTAACCAAAGTAAAAATGTTTAGCACAGTAAATGAAGATTTGTTTTCCAGACAATAAATTGCTATTCTCAGTAGGTACAACTCGAACTGTTTAGCACAATAAATGAAGATTTGTTTTACAGATGATCAAATGGTATTCTCTGTAGGTACATTACTCGAACTGTTTAGCACAGTAAATGAAGATTTGTTTTACAGATGATCGATTGCTATTCTCTGTAGGTACATTACTCGAACTGTTTAGCGCAGTAGATGAAGATTTGTTTTACAGATGATCAATTGCTATTCTCTGTAGGTACATTACTCGAACTGTTTAGCGCAGTAGATGAAGATTTGTTTTACAGATGATCAATTGCTATTCTCTGTAGGTACATTACTCGAACTGTTTTGCGCAGTAGATGAAGATTTGTTTTACAGATGATCGATTGCTATTCTCTGTAGGTACATTACTCGAACTGTTTAGCGCAGTAGATGAAGATTTGTTTTACAGATGATCGATTGCTATTCTCTGTAGGTACATTACTCGAACTGTTTAGCGCAGTAGATGAAGATTTGTTTTACAGATGATCAAATGGTATTCTCTGTAGGTACATTACTCGAACTGTTTAGCACAGTAAATGAAGATTTGTTTTACAGATGATCGATTGCTATTCTCTGTAGGTACATTACTCGAACTGTTTAGCGCAGTAGATGAAGATTTGTTTTACAGATGATCAATTGCTATTCTCTGTAGGTACATTACTCGAACTGTTTAGCGCAGTAGATGAAGATTTGTTTTACAGATGATCAATTGCTATTCTCTGTAGGTACATTACTCGAACTGTTTTGCGCAGTAGATGAAGATTTGTTTTACAGATGATCGATTGCTATTCTCTGTAGGTACATTACTCGAACTGTTTAGCGCAGTAGATGAAGATTTGTTTTACAGATGATCGATTGCTATTCTCTGTAGGTACATTACTCGAACTGTTTAGCGCAGTAGATGAAGATTTGTTTTACAGATGATCAAATGGTATTCTCTGTAGGTACATTACTCAAACTGTTTAGCGCAGGAGATGAAGATTTGTTTTACAGATGATCGTTTGCTATTCTCAGTAGGTACATTACTAGAATTCTCTTGAGCGGGCGAATACAATGCATTCATCCTGCTTGCTTGGGACCAGTTGGAAGAGAAACTTTGATAAAGCCATGGAAAAAGTTGTAGCTTGGTGTGTGTGACTTATCAGAAAACAAGAATGAAGAAAAAAGAAGTGTAGAAGATGATTTTATGGATATTTTTAATATTAATAGCTGTTCTGATGTTGCTGAAGATACTGACAGTGATGGAAGTTAAAAACCGATTACAGAGGAAGGCATTATTGCATCATGCAGTTACCAAAAATGAAAATGAGGAGTACTCAGATTCAGACAGTGTTGATGAACCAGCTGTGGTTATGACCCATACACAACAGTAGCAAACATGGAGAAATTGTTGCTTTATTTCAGGAATCTGCCGAATTATTGCCAAATGAACTTCTAATGTTAAAATGGATGTGAGATTGCACTGCTTGTAAACAATACACTATAGTGAGACAGTGGAAGCTCACTGGCCAAAGGTTGTTCCAAATATCAGATCCCTTCTTTTCCTATCCAGTCATCCTTGACTCAACTCTTGTTTTCTTTGACCCTGATGGTATTAGAGTTTTCGAGACCTAGAGGATCATGTCATTTTCCTTCCTGTTCATATGTTTCTCTACTTTGGGTGATGTAACAGCATTTTATGGTGCTCAATTTTAAATGGTTGTAAAAAAGTTAAATAAAAAATACCTTTAAAAGTACTCAAAGCTAAATTATACACAGTGAGCAAGAAAGGAAGACCGAGAAGGAGATGGACAGATGATGTGATGGAGGACTTTCAGATTATAAAAGTGAGGGGATGGAAGGAGAAGACCCAGGAGAGAGGAGTCTGGAGTTGGATCATGAAAGAGGCCAACTAGGCTAGCTAGATGCTCTGTTTTTCCTGGAATCCTCCATTTTTTCTCTCCCAAATTTTGTTTCTCCCTTTATTATTTACCCGGAATATGCAATTCTCCATTTTTATTTGCCTACTGCAAATTACTGAATTATACATAATGACTTAAATATTCTCAAAGTTAATGTAATCTTTGAAAAATGGCCATTTGTTTTGTTTTATTTTGCAAATGTTGGCAACAGAAGTATCTTCTAAATCAATGTAGGTACATGTATGGGCCGTCATGTAGCAGCAGAGCAGCACGTTTCTGCCAGCGATAAACGAATTTAATGTTGATTTTGTCTTTCAGTTGCTTTCAGTTCCACTTCCACTACCGTTGTAAATGTTGTAAATCTGTTTCAAGCATGGTTTGAGGCTAAGCCTAAATTGTTGGTGATCGTGTACAACAATAGTTGGAAAATGTTTGAGGATGAAGAGAATTAATCAAAGACTCCTCCACGGAAGAAATTGAAGGCAAAACATAATCAATCATATCTCAAGAAATGGGAAAACAAATTTCCGTGTGTAAAGCCGGCATCGGACGAGAATCAGGCATTTTGTACCACATGCAGAAAAGATTTCAGCATTTCACATGGTGGACAAAGTGATTTGAGGCAACATGAATGTTACAAGGGGCATCTCATCAAGGAAAAATGTAATGCTGGAGTTGGAAATAAACTTTCGAATTATTTTGTTAATTTGAACAATAAACAAGAATATGACAATATCACAGCGTGTGAACTTGGTTTAGTGTATCATGGAGTGAAACACAATTTAAGGTATTCTAGTTTGGACTGTGGAAACAAACATCTATTCCATATTTTCAGTGATTCTGCAATTGCTTCCAAATTTTTTGTGGGGGTACTAAAGCAGAAATGGTAGTGAAGAATGTTCTTGCTCCTAAAACTGTTAATGACTTTGTATCAATTTTAAGATGTCCAAAAAAAACTTCTACCTTTTTTTCATTTGGCTACCAATGCATCAAACAGAAGCAATTGAATGTTCCTAGTTTGCATCCGGTACTTTGACCCTTTAAAGGTAGTGCAAAATAAACTACTAGATGTTGTGGAAAGTGCTGAGGATACATCTATAGCAAGTACTGGTATGGTACAGCAGAGCCTAGAGAAGCACAACTTAGATGTTATTTATGTCTTTTTATTGTGCAGGCAATGCCAATTTGAACTATGGAAACAAACACCCTGTGTTTCAGTTATTAAGAAATAAAAACACTAATTTAGTAAAAGCTAATTGTTCTAATCATGTCATACATAACGCAAGTATGGCATTCACAGAATGGATATTGATGTAGAAAATGTAATTTTAAAGATTTATAACCACTTCTCTGTCTCTGCCAAAAGAAGGGAAGAGTTAAAGTGTTCTTCAAATTTCTGAATTTGGAGTAGACTGAGATTTTGAGGCATGTTCCAACTAGGTGGCTCTCATTAACACCAGCCATTTCATGACTGCTTCAGAATTGGAAAACAAAATTATTTCAGTAGCATTCCAGACTGTCTAAAATTATTACCTAAAATTTTCATGAATGATGATCCAGAGGAAGTAGTTTTGCCTGAAATACACTTTAATTTTCTAAGCAATTTTGGAAGTCAGCTGCAAATGATAACTAAAATACTGGAAAAGTCAGACTTAACTATACTAGAGTCATATAAACAGATGAAACTTCTCAGTTGTAAAATTCAGCAGAGAATGAAAGACAACTTTTTTGGTAGCAAGGCAAAAGAACTCATTAATGGATTGTGTATGCTGCTATAGTAAAAGGTTATTGCAGACCTGATCAGCTTTTATAGTAAACTGCTTCAGTACCTACAGGAAACATAGGATGTGATAAATGACAATCCCTATTCATTCCTTACAGCATTTGCTTTACAGTAAGTGATTGAGTTTGAAGATTTTGAAAAAGCCACAGAACTGTTCCTCCTCAGAGAACATATGTCCATTGCTAACCAGTGAGAGTTCAGCAGTCATCAAGATTATCTCTGCAGTAGTGTGAACAAAGATGGTGATTATGCAGCAAATTGGCTTACATTCTTTTCGTCAGTACCCGGGCATGACAATTTTGTGCCAGGATTTTTATTTAGCATCCCTGTTTAAATGCTTTTGTAGAGAGAATATTTTCATTCATGAAAAACAAGTGGACTGACACAAGAAACAGGTGCTCAACAGATATAATCAAGGCAGAGCTCCAGGTGACAGTGAATTATGAGAATAAATCCTGTTCAGAATTTTATAATTCTGCAAAATGTGATGTGGAGCTATTAAAAAATGCCAAGAGTTTAGTGAAATACAATTAAAAGTAGCCTGTCAGATTGAAGAGCACTAAGCAAGTTAATAATGTGCATAGCTTAATGTTTATGTATCAGCACAATGTGTTTGCCAACTTATCTTTCTTAATGTGTGTTTGGAGGAATTTAGTAACAGTGACGTCAAAATTAATATAAAAATTATTTGTGGTTGGTTTATTGACAAAATTATATTTTTCATAAATATATGAAAAAGTAAGTGACGAGTGTCAATAAACCAACCACAAATAATTTTTATATTATCTTTCTTAGTTAAAAAAGTGTTAAAAAATGAGTGACTCCTTTTTTTCCCTTGGAAATCTGGCAACCCTAAGATCAACAATTACATAAGGCTGTAGTGCTATATAATTAGTAAGTAATGATGTTACTGTCCTCCAAAGGAGAGATGGTCTCCAATGCCTGAGACCAGGGGGGTTGGTGAAGGTTCCCACACCCACGGCTTCTACTTTTGTGAACGAATCTTCTTGATTTTAGTATACAGAGTGAAGTTTCTTAAGGGTCTGCTCCTTGTGTAGCAGAGGTTCTCTGCCGCCCACAATTGCTGTCCTTGTCCCACTGTGTAAGGCAGCGCATACCTTCCAGAAACGTTCTTTGCATTGCCGGACTGTACCAATTAATAGAATCATATCAATGCCACTGGCAGTGACAATTTCAAGCTGCATAGGTTTTTTCACATGCCAATAAATCCACTGACTAGGGGCTGTCACTTTTAAGCACACTTGAAAGCTATCAGTCTGGGCCAGGTTTTGAACCTGTGACCCTGGAATCAGCCCAGTGCCTAACCAACTGCGCCAATTAGACCAACTCCTTTTAGGGGATACACAAGATTCACTCCATACCTTTCTTGCAAATGATTATGCTGTGCATAACTCTAATACAGAGTATTCCAAAAATAGTGGTAGTGTTCCACAACAAAAATTTACCACTACCACACTTTTTAAGGCTGTCAGGCAGTTTTAAGATCATATAGTCTTCAAAAGGGTCACACTGTGGCACAGTTAGACCGCTTGACTCTCAAGGAGGGGAACCATATTTGGGATTTGTGGTGGACAACATGCATTGGCACAATCTCCAGTTTCCCCCAGGTATTAGGCTGATCACCCATCCTGGATACCTTCTATCTGATCCAAAGTTTCTGCTCAAACCTGATGGCTGAAGGCATAAGCAACAGAGAAAGGAGTAGTAGTCTTGAAAAAGGAATTACATCATTCTTATATATTCGCTCCCCATATAATCTGGTAGAATACTTTAATGCTATATAAAAGATTAAAACCTTCAAACTGTAAGTATACACTGTAGTTATAGATGGTTGTTGCAACGTCTTCTGGTTTAAAATAAGGTAGAAAGAATAGGTAACAGGTGTGTTTAGTTACATATAATGATTATGAATGATTTATTCAATATCCTCGAGGATTGCTTACTCTGAACTCAACGAACAAAACCAAATAATCTAAGCAATTTTCCCTCCAAAGTCAGCACATCCGACTGCTGACCTTTCCTATTCGACAAATAACTGCAAGCAGTTGCAAAAAAAACTAGGGGAAAATATTGCTGGCGTTGATTTCCAAATAAATCTCAATTAAGCATACTAAAGCATTTTTGCATGAATATATATTCAATTTCATCTGGAGCTACATTATCACAGCGTACTATTGGAGTTTTATTTTGTTGTTGCGTATACTTACCTATTATTATATCCTCCACGTCGCCTTCTAGTTCCCTCATAATTATCTCTACGTCGCCTTCTAGTTTCCTCACCATATGTTTGGGGTGGCTCCAACTGTGTACTGGTTAGGAACATACCAACTAGTGCTAGTCCCATACCTAACACGGCAGCAAAAACCAAGCCTTCATATGCCATATTTCCTTCTATAGTACAACTTTCAAATCAATAAACTTCAACAAATATTCGTAATTAACCGCACATTCATATGTCAATTCATTTGTTATCAACACGTACGTCGTTTCTTTAACGATCTTCGCTTCCTGCAGGCTTATTGCAAGGCAACTAGAGTACTCAGGTAGGCCATTCCGGAGAGTCGCGCTGCCATTGGCTAACGCGCCTGACGTCACTGAGAATACAGTTCAACCGCGAGAGTTAAACACTAGCCCCTCATTATGTGTTATTTAAGCTCTGCTACGTGTATAATCGGAAGGAATAAACATCCACTTGTGTATTATAATGAAGGTTATTTCTAGCAGTTGTATTAAGAGTTTAAAACATGTTACTATTCATATGTACTTACTCACTGTAGCTCAAGAAGATGACGAAGCAACCCATTGAAGATTTTTCTTTGCTGCAAGTTTCCTGATCATTTCTGCCTTCGCTCTTTTGTTTAAGTGCTTAATTCTAATGAAGGTTCTTGTCCTCACATTAAGAGAGATCACTTTGTGACGAATTTCGGGAAACTTGGAACTTATTATAGAAATTAAGTTTTGCATCACTCCATTACACTTCGCAGCACTTTGTCCATGGAAGCTACAAAATATTACTTCTGTACCTTGTTCTGCCGTTTCAAAACACTGTTTTCTTTCTTCAGGGCTTGCATCTGAGTCTTTAGTCTAATTATTTCCTCTTCAGCAACAACAGAGTGGTCAGGAGCTACCTCCGTGCTGGTCGACGGGTCAAATTTTGTTTTTTGGGAGATAAAGATACTATAGTAGACAGCGCCCTCTTTCGCACGGTCCTAACTTCGCACCGGCGTTCTCTTGCTGATATTGCCTTTTAATAAAAACAGTATTATTATTATCATTATTATTATTATTATTATTATTATTATTATTATTATTATTATTATTATTATTATTATTATTATTATTATTATTATTATTATTATTATTATTATTATTATTATTATTATTATTATTATTATTATTATTATTATTATTATTATTATTATTATTATTATTATTATTATTATTATTATTATTATTATTATTATTATTATTATTATTATTATTATTATTATTATTATTATTATTATTATTATTATTATTATTATTATTATTATTATTATTATTATTATTATTATTATTATTATTATTATTATTATTATTATTATTATTATTATTATTATTATTATTATTATTATTATTATTATTATTATTATTATTATTATTATTATTATTATTATTATTATTATTATTATTATTATTATTATTATTATTATTATTATTATTATTATTATTATTCCACGCATCAAACTTTTCTTATAAAAAAGGAGCGAATAAACTCAGTGTACACATAGAAACAAATACATAAATGGAATGTGTATCTGACAATTACCTGCAAATTGGTTTTGCTGGTACTTGCTACTACCGCCTCAAATGCATCCCCATGCCAATTAGGAATTTTCTATGACGGTACAGCGTCGCCCTTTAATTTTCTTTTCAGCGGCAACCCTGGCAGCTCGTTTTTTAAATCCCGTTCATAGTCTTCGGGCAGGAAGTGATCGGAACAAATCCTTGCATTATTCACATTAACCGGATCAGCCCTTTTACAGCGTAAAACCCACTTGCGCTGTAGTTCTCGATCTTTAGGCAAACAATGGAAAATCACATTCGTAGTTTTATACGAAGCATTTTTGTATTCAGCAACAGCGCAATGGTTTCTACTTTTACTCATAGGCACAGCCAAAAACTACAATAGCTCATAAGCAACTGCATCTCGTTTATTTCATCAGAAGGATTGTGGAATTTGCATGCATCAGCGTCTTATCTTATCTTATAATGTGCAATCATAATATTGCATTACGCACATTCACGTGTAAGTGCTCTTGCGTTGTATTCTCAGTGACGTCACGCCCCTCAGTCAGCAGTGACAGTGTTTTGCGCGGGAAGGCGGGAATGGCCTGCCCTGGGCTTATTGAATTTGTGTATAAAACAGCTGAAAGAGCGGGAATTCCGACAAACACGGAACATCAGACAAGCATATCATTCATATCGAATTCCTCAGTAATGCAACAATTCGAAATAAAAATTCCCAAGTGAATGACTACGCACAGTATTACCTCGATTTTAGAGGATCGGAATTTGGACGTATGTTTTCACATAAACGCAGGCATATAAAGAAAAGAAGAGAGAGAGAGAGAGAGAGAGAGAGAGAGAGAGAGAGAGAGAGAGAGAGAGAGAGAGAGAGAGAGAGAGAGAGAGAGATTAGTTCCGTTACTACAATGTAATGTGCCATGTCGCCCATTGCCTGCATTCAGCTTTAGCTTTGGCTTTGGCCATGCCCACAGCACGCCCACAGGCCATACCCCAATACATTTGGCGAGAACTTAAAATCTTGCTTTCCTCCTCTCTGAAAATTCCACTTGAACTAGAACTCTCAGTCACGTGAACAAGCATTGGCTGCTTATTTTTATGGAAGTGCCGAGAACTTGAATAAACTGAATAGAATTGACAACTACATCTCTGCTTTACTTATGTCACTAGAATTTTTAAGTTTTCCACCAGAAATATAGGTGCCGATAATTACTTTGACAGCATTTCTTTTTCAATTCAGTTCGTTCCTGTGGTTTGAAGGCGTCTGCCTCACATCTAAGAGGTCCCGAGTTCGGATTTCGATCAGGGAGAGTTACCCGGATAAGTTATATTTCTGGCTTTTGCCTTATTCTAAAATACGATTGTCGGGTAACTTTAAACTCTAAGGACCTTGGATTCATTTGAGCATCATTCCATCTATTTCACTCATCATCTGATATGACTTACGAGGTCATGTGGAGGTAGCTAATTAAAAGAAATGGAAGAACAGAATTGTTCACCACAATCATTTGAGGGAATGTCATCGTCATTAATATACATGATGAAACTGTCTTAATGTTAAAGGACACTACCAGAAAAAGATTGAAGATTTCCGTATTGGTTCTGCATATTTTATATACTTGTACCACTGTTAAAGAGTCGCTTCGTTTCATGTATTTTTTAATCTCATACACTGGTTGGTATTTTAGATTCCTGGATGCCACTAAACGATTTTTTTGTGACCAGACCATTTCGACTGGATTTAAAACACAGTGATAAGGGGTAACCCAAGGTCACCTCTATATTGGAGGCCTAGATACGCGATTTCTGACGTCACAACCAAGGGCCGATGCTGCAAGCAACTTGTACAGAATAATCACACGTTTTACAAGGATTTGATTCATATTTGAGCAGGAAGAAGAGTACATTCGCTTATATTTTTATATTTCTACGCATATTAACACATGGTCATTGTGTATATGTTATGCTATTATATCTGCAATTTTTTTTGTGTTTGTGGTTAGTACCAAACTGTCTTGTTTAATAATACAGCAGTTCTCCAAAAGGATGTTGGCTAATACTTTTATAATTTTCCTCGTCAAAACAGCACTCATTAATTCGAAATCATTGATGTTGCAGTCAGCACCAACATTATGGAAACATGTCTCGGTACCTATTTGTTGAATTAAGTTTGTCTGGCTACCGAGGCGGGCCGAGCTAATATATAAACTATATGATGCTATCCGTTATACTGTCCCAATGGCGCCATCTCTGTGTGAGACCCGGGATTTATCATAAAGGTTTGCATTGTTTTTGCAGATTCTTGTGTTTTTGAAAGACCTACAAAGATACCTACCCCTTTCACAAGAAATTGCTACCTTTACATAAATTTTATCTAGCAAAAATTCACTACTTTTTCGTGATCACTGAGCACTTGCATCGTTTCTGATAAACATTTAAACGCTCTGATTTTGAATTAATATCAGGAATGAGGGTTTGGCAAAGTTGTCTGAGATAATCAGGACGGGGCAAAGAAAGCACATTAGCATCACGTATCGGACTATAAGCTGCTGGATGAGATAAATTTATTGAACACGCCCATAACAGAGTATTAGATGTATATTTAACTGCCTTTTGATTCATCAATTTTACCTGTTGTTCTGGGAGCTTAGTTTTGAGATCTGTGGTATCTTTATTCAGTTCCTTCCAGTATTCCAGTATTCCAACAGGACAATACAACATCCCACACCACAAGAACAACCATGGAAAAAAATTCAGGAATAGAGAGGAATCAAACTGTTACCACACCCAGCATACAGCCCTGATCTTGTACCATTAGATTATCATACTTTTCGATCCATGGCCCATTTTCTATGTGGAAGAGATTTTGACAACATTTAAGCCGTGCAAATGAGTGTTACTAAATTCTTTGAACAATTTTTAAGAAAGCCAGTTCATGTTAACTGAGTAAACTTTTCCTACACATTCTGTTATAGATACATGGGGATAGAGAACCAAATCGATAGTCAGGTGTAAAAGTGTATAAATTTCCACATTTGTCCATAACATTACAAGAACCAACTGAATAGTGACAACAATTTAAAAACCTAGTGTCATCAAATCGTCATTCTTCAACTATTTCTGCAAAAGCTCACTCCTCTATTTACTTCATGTTAATCTAGATAAATTACCTTCTGCTGTCAACGTGCTAAGGAAGCAATTCTGAGAAAAAAATGAGTTGAAAATTCAAATCAATAGAAAACAATATTTGGGAAACGGTTATCTCCACAAAAAAAAAAAAAAAAAAAAAAAAATATCTTCATCATCATTATCATCATTATTATTAATTTATTCTTGACATTCCTGATTTGTAATGGCACACCATGGGAAATATCCTCTCCATTTAAATATAAACATAGAAGAAAAAAGTTTGGCACAGGTTTCTCATTTTAAATACTCGGACTGTGAGTAAGTGTAGACAAAGATAATGATGTGGAATATAAAATTAATAAATTTCAACAAATTTGTGGAACAATAAAGAAAACTGTACAAAATAAGTCAAGAAAGGAAACAAAATTGAAATTTTATAAGGTGATAGTAATTCCAATTTTATTATATGGAAGTTAATCTTGGATCCTCAGGCAGAGGGATAGAAGTAAGATACATTGTGCAGAAATGAGGTTTCTGTGGAGTGTGAAAGGCTGTACAAGAAGTAATACAGAAATACCTGATGAATTAAACCTATTTGATTTCAGTGAGAATATTGAAGAAAATAGAAATAATTGCGAGGAACATATGGACAGAATAAATGAGGATAGAATACCCAAGATTGTGGGGAGTTACAAACCTTTAGGAAGAAGACATGTTGGTTGCCTGAGGAATAGATGGGAATGATGGTGTGAGGGTGGAACAGGCCATGAGCCTAATCCATGGAATGGAGAAGAAGAAGAATATCATAATCATAATAATAATAATAATAATCATCATCATCATCACTAAAGACAAAGAACATATTTAACAAATTGTTTGCTTTAACATAATCTACATTTTTTGTGTAATAATATTTTATCTTTTTATCTTTTATGGTTTACCAGCCATGCAAAACTCATTTAAAATGAAGACTTTGGAAGACTATCCCCATCTATTGACATGACAGATGCAATTCTGTTCTGTTTGTACTGAATGAGATTTAGTGAAGGAAATGTAGAACTTTTCAGCTTGCAAAATATTTCATAAATGAACTGCTTCAATTGAACCACACCAATGCAAGCTAGAAGTAGTTCAGAGGAAAGAACCGACTTAGCTTATCCCTACAGAAATGTAGATCATCATCTTTTTTTGCAATATGTTGATCAAGGTGTCAAAATCATATAATGAACTCCACTGTTATAAATATTACTTCCTAATACTTAAAGTGGGGCTTTGTTTTGGAGCTCTGAAATAAATCTTGTCCAATAATTTTTTGAATGCAGCCTATTTGTAACAAATGTGTTCTATGTATGAAGCTTAATTTCAGCATGAAAGATATGTGGTGTTTGTTGAGTAAGAGTAAACAAACGTTTAAGTTTGTAGCATAATTTCATTTTATATAAATCTTTATTAGCTTACATTACACAGGAAATGTTTGATATGATGATATACTTACTATTCAGTAATTAAGTATTGTACTCAATAATTATGTTGTACTGCAGTATTGGGTGAATTGTGCACCTCGGACCAGGAGTGTACGGCCCAGAACTCCTACTGTCGTGACGTGTGTAGATGTTCTGTAAACTATGTGGAGAGTCAGAAGAATAAAACTGCTTGTCTCAGAGGTAAGTTTAATTGGCCTAAGCTTGAGATTAATGAGCAAAAATAACAACTGGGGGTCCCATACTTTGAAAGCTAGTGAATGTATGGTCAGTTGAGATCTTTTTTCGCCATCTGAACCTCTATTTTATGTTCTCTACCAGTACTTATAATTACTAGAGGAAGCCAGCTCAAAAATTTGATGTTGAAATCATGTTTTGAATCCCCTGAACCCAGAAAGACATAACTCAAAAATGCAAATTTGGTTAATTCAAAACCTGGTATTTTTGGATGCGAGGATGAAGCTTTCCAAATATCCCTCTCATTCCAAACTACCGTTTACATGGAAACTTCTTGTTGCTCTTTATTTTCTCAAAACTGCCTGTAATAATTTTGATTCAAATGCCATATGCTTAATTATTTTCATTACAAATCATTTTAATGTAAGATATGTACATACATAAAACAGAAACATGTTTAGAAAATTTTAGGACAGATTTATCCTACTCTCTGTTTCATATAACCTTACCCTGCTGACATGTATCACTCCGCATGCAACTACCTTCCCTCTCACTCTAATTGGCTAATGCTTTTGCACCATATGCCATAGGTGGTGTCATCCCGTCACATTTAAACCTGCAGTAAACGATCAGTAAAATAATTTAGCTCTTGCACTTGGCACAACACACCTTCGAGTTGCAATATATGACTAATCCAGTTCAAAACAAGGTCAGTGATAAACGTCATATAAACAAATGTGTCACCACTACCACTAAAGCACGTGCTATTGTGTCATCTGAATGGCGGGCTAAAGCAAAGGAACCTCCTCTTTGCTTCGTTTAGGAATTAACATGCATTTCAGATAAATTAACACTGTAGTGTAATATATTTAATTCAAACAATTACGAAAATATAAATTTGACAATTCTCTTCCAAGATATAAATATATATCACCATGTTAAATAACAGACTAATTTTTATCGCACAACAGTCTATACCACAACAGCAGCCAATGAGAGGGGATTAGGCCACATGCCCGTTAGAGATATGGGGCAAGCTTATGTGAAACAAGGATTAATGTTCCAGTTTAAAATAGAGATTTGTCAGAAATCTAGTTAATAAGATTAGGACAGTGGAATTGCTAAACCTAAACCCAAGGAGCAAAAATAAAATGTTCTAATGGAGAAATCAAGCTCATTTTAAAGAAGTCTCTAAAACTGTAGCAAACAAATAAGTGTTAAACCTCTGCTTTTACAGTTGTTAAATGTTTAAGTTGAAACTACATAGTTATCATTAGTCATGGATTCCAATCTTGTGATTACGTGGAATGTTTCAACACCACTTCTAACAAGATTAGTACTAATTATAGTGTGTGTTACTCATGAATGCATACTGCTGGCATTTTAGAATGGAAGGACATGCATTCACATGATCCAAGCCAGGTCACAAAACGATCGCTGCATATACAGATAGTATATCTAAGATCCAGCTTTAAAAATCTGATGATTTACATTTTTATGACTTTTTCTATCCATTCTTCTTAATCCTATCTTATGAAACCATTATTCAATCTACTCTGTGTTAAATGAAATGCCTTAACATTTGCATAAATAGTCCTTTTACATGCTTACTTATAGATACAGAAAGATACAGGAAAATTGAAGAAATATTTTAATTATTAAATTATAGATGAGTCGTATTATTACACATCAGATTCACTTACGTAAGTGAAATTATCATCTATAAATTAATAATTATTTCACTTAACTATGGTATTCCAATACAGTTAAATTTCGAAATATTTTAATGTTTGAAATGCAGGACATCAATTTTGAAATTTTACACTCTTACTCTAAATCAGGAAATCACTGAATTACTACAGGTTCATACAAGACTTCATTGTTATTAACTTGAAAAACCTCTCACTAAAATTCACGATGGAAGTGGAAAAAGAAGACATGTTACCCTTCTTAGATCTAAAAATAATCAGAGAAGTACAAAATATAACCTTTGGTATATACAGGAAACCTTTGCATTTGGATAATTACATAAAGAATACAATTTCAATCCCTTAACACACAAACATGCAGTACTAAACAGCTTAGCACACGACTGGTACACAATCCCCTGAACAAACAAGAATATATCAAGATTTAACTGTATTGGAACACCACAGTGAAGCGTAATAATTATTAATTTTTAGATGAGTCATATTTATTACACAAAATAGGTACGAAAGTGAAGCAGATGTGTAATAAATACGACTCATCTAAAAATTAATAAACAAGAATATCATTTAGAATATGAATAAATAGAAACACAACCAAAAACAATGATTTCAACAGAGTAACAGTCAACAAGAAAATTATAAAATTTAGATGAAAGAAACATATCAAAGATACTACAAATTCATCCAAGAAGAAAAACAATTGAAATTCAAGAAATCACACAGCATTCAAAAACGTTTTACAAATTTAAGAAGATTTTTATTAAATATAACCCCAAAAAAACAAATTTAGCATAGAGAAATTGCTTTGTAATACATAAACAGAGCCTACACCACAAAACAAAAGAGCTGGAATTTACAAAATCAATTGCTCCAACTGTAATAAAGTATATATAGGAAAAACAAAAAGAAACAGAGAAACCAGGCTAAAGGATCATATGAGATGTTTAAAATAAAAACAAATAAATATACAGTTGCACACCATTTGTGGATCACCAACCATAACATCAAACTGAACATTACACTATCAAACTAACCATTCATGTAGCAGAATTGGATACATGGGAAAAGATCTTCATTTTGAAATACTAACGACAATGAATGAGTTTTTGATTTACCACCACCAAGTACCCTCTGGAAGTATATTTCACTGCCACATGATGCCACTATTATGGACAACCACCACAACAGAAACAGCATTATGGGTCAGTCGGACACGTTCTGAAGATGGGAACACATGTTCCCAAAATTTGCTAACAGAGATTTAAAAAAAGTTATGTTAGTGTTACTAGTACCGACTCATCTAAAGTAAATACATCTTAACACAGCACTGTTTCTAGCTTCTTCCATATATAAACTGAATGACTATTTGGCATATAAGTAAAGTATTTGAGAATTCAAACCAATAAGTATCTAGAAAAATGATTAATTGCAGAAAATAAAGATTTAGCAGAAATTGTGTGTTTTAACAAGATTTACAATTTTAGTGCACTAAATTTTTGTCCAGCTGTTGTGGTTTTGCAGTTGACAAAGTTAGAGAGAATTTTTCATGCACATTTCTTAAATATTTCTTTTAATCAAAATCATTACAACTGTTTATTTGAAAATAATGAAATATTTTTCCACGTAAAGTGTAATTTGAGGTGGAAGGATTTTCTTGAAAATATTCATGCAGCAACCTTGGAAGATGCTAACTTAAATATCAACTTTAGTGCACTGTTGAAGATTTTCACCTCAGAAACTTTGTTATACCCGTCTTTCAAAACCCTAGCTGATTAATGGCATATTCTCCAAAACTGAGAAAATTGGTACCAAAGTTCATGTTTGTACAGAATCCATAATTAGATGTTGTAAAAGGGAATCTGTCTAATCGCCAACTATGACAGTTTGTCTCATAGGAATCCTACAGAAGAATCTGTGTGCTAGAATACAGGAACCGTTTGTATCATAATATTGCTAACATACTATAACACTGAAACAGTGGTTTTACAATGTATCAACAACTGTACAGACTTTGTATCAACATTTTGTAGATAGAAGAATTTTCTGGGCTCAAGAGCTGTGGTCTGCTGGAGTTGGAAGATCCAGATGTTTCGCTCACTTCTGTGGTGAACATCATCAGTGGTGACGTGGTCTGAATCTTCTGGGTGAAGGTTGAGTCACAACTGACTCACTAGCTGGAGATGTGTGCCGTCTCATACTTGGCTTGGCTGGCGCTACGTGTGAGGGGGTGGTGGTAGGGGTGGTAGCTAGCTGCTCTGGTGCACTCAGAACTTGATTGGTTCGCGTGTACTCTATGATTATTAAAGTGTTTGATCCACTCAAGAATTGGATGCCAGTTTTTGTTTAGCTTTAAAGCTTCCTCCTTCCTGTTAACATTGTAAGGGTGTTTGTAAATTCCTATGACTTCCCGTTGTAGTCTGGCATGATAGTATGCTGTTAGCCCACCTTGGTAGCATGTCTGCCTCACGTTCAAGAGGATCCGAGTTCGAATCTCGGTCAGGGTGAGTTATCTAGATAAGGTTTTTCCGGGGTTTTCCCTTATCCTGTAAGATGAATGTCGGGTAACTCTAAGCTCCATGGACCCCGGACTCATTTGAGCATCATTTCATCTATTCCATTCATCGTCTGATATGACTTAACGTTGTAGGACGTAAATTACCTGGTATTGAATTATGTGTTCTCCTTCTGCCCAAAGTGCATGTTCAGCAACTGTAGACTTCTTGGGATTGCTGGCCGCGCCATGGCTCAATGGTTAGACCGCTTGGCTCTCACCAAGGTGGCCTGGATTCGATCCCAGGCGACTGCAAAGTGAGATTTGTGGTGGACAACACGGCGCTGGAGCAGGTTTTCTCCAGGATCTCAGGTTTCCCCCGCTATCTCATTCCACCGGTGTTCCATCTTCATCTCATGTATCATCAGTGTCATCGCCTGCGGTGCCGTATGTAGTAAAAGTGGGCATTAAACACTACACATTTCATTACATTTCATTTCTTGGGGTTGCCTAGATGGCAGCATCTCTTGTGTTCCATGAGCCGAGTGTTGACCATACGTTGTGAATGCACCACAAGAGCAAGAGATTTTGTACACGCCAGCCGAAGTAAGTGGATCCCTGGGGTCTTTAATAGAGTGTAATAATGAACTGATTTGTCTTGTGGGCTTGAAGATGGTTTTGACATTGTAGTGCTTAAGTAAGCTTTCTATCCTGTCTGTTACATTTTTGAAGTAAGGCAGGAAGGCAGTACCTTTGTTTTTGGGTCGTTCTTCTTTTTCGAGGCTGTTATATTGTGGATTATGTGGTTGTATAGCTCTGCAGACTTCTTGTGCTGTGTAGTCATTGATCACCAAATCACTGTTTGTATCAACAGATTAGTCAGCGCAAGGAGAGGAGGTAAAGTAGAGCGGAAGGGAAAAAACTGTGTAATACAGCCAGTGTATTATCCATTATTATGAGGGATAGTAATAAAATTTTAATTATCCACTCCAGAAAATGAAGCTGTGACCATTAAACTTGGTGGTGGTATTAGTCCTTCTCTATATATTCACCCTTCAACACAACACATTTTTCCCAAGGATTGATAACTTTGTTGTAGAAGTCAGCATTTTAGCTGTTCAGGAAATGTTCCACCTCATAGATCACCTCGTAGTCATTCAGAAATGCCTGCCATGCAATGGTTTCTTCATCCGAGGAAAGAGGAAGAAGTCACTGGGTACCATATCAGAGGAATACAGGAGCTGAGGCTAAATTTGACAGGCTAAAGAAGCAGCACGTGTAACTGCGTCCTGTGTTGAATGAGCTGGGGTGTTGTGAAGCATTAGGACCCTCTTGGACAGCTTTCTGTGATGCTTTGTCTTTATAGCCTCCTATAAACTCATCAGGAGATTTCAGTAGTATGCTCCTTTGATGGTTTGCTCCACGTCTTTTGAAATTCCCAGTTCTTCACAAAGAGATGGTCTGCTGCTTCATTCTCTGTCATTCAGATTTGTTTGACAACAATGAAAATATCTGCACTCCCTGATCACTATGTCATATGATAGTGCATTGTTGCCATACATTTCTACCAACTCAGCATGGATTGTTGCAGTTGTTACCCTTCAAATACAGGAAACAAGTTACCACTCAATACTCCACTTTATAAATGGGCTGTGTCATTTTTTTGTTTTGGCTCTTCTAAGAGTTTTGTAGTGACGTGGCACAGGGATTTATATGTGTACCTGGACCTCAGACAGTTACCAACAAACAAGAAATTAATTGTGGAAACGTAGAGTCAGACTTAACTTAATTTTTTTCGAAGTGATAATTAAAGTTTTACAACCACCCTCATATACTCATTGTTGCCTCGTATAAGATGGAGAATGTTTGTGTAATAGCTGCTGACGAGGTTGGAGATCCATGTGAAGAAGATGCCCAATGTACCATGTATCTAGAACAGGCCATCTGCAGTACCTCAGGGAAATGCTCGTGCCTACCAGAACATCATTTTGTGGCACATAGTAGCAAGTGTTGGAGGATTTTAGTTAATTGATGGAAATTAATCATTTCTCCACACTAGCCGTATATAGGCTAAGATATTTGATTGATAGAGTCAACATGAAAAATTCAATGCCATGGCCGGGATTTGAACCACGGATCTACTGGTTTCCGTCCAGTCGCTCTTAACCTTTGAGCTACCATGGTCAACGTGCCTTCCTGACATTAAATTCTCCAGTTGACTCGTATATTTCCCCGGTAGACCACTAGGGGCTCTCGCATCCGAGATACACCGTTCGTGGCGACTTACTATTGTAAGTACTTAAAGCCCAGGCTTCATCATTTAACTCTTATTATTTTAGTTAATTGATGGAAATTAATCATTTCTCCACACTAGCCGTATATAGGCTAAGATATTTGATGGATAGAGTCAACATGAAAAATTCAATGCCATGGCCGGGATTTGAACCACGGATCTACTGGTTTCCGTCCAGTCGCTCTTAACCTTTGAGCTACCATGGTCAACGTGCCTTCCTGACATTAAATTCTCCAGTTGACTCGTATATTTCCCCGGTAGACCACTAGGGGCTCTCGCATCCGAGATACACCGTTCGTGGCGACTTACTATTGTAAGTACTTAAAGCCCAGGCTTCATCATTTAACTCTTATTATTTTAGTTAATTGATGGAAATTAATCATTTCTCCACACTAGCCGTATATAGGCTAAGATATTTGATGGATAGAGTCAACATGAAAAATTCAATGCCATGGCCGGGATTTGAACCACGGATCTACTGGTTTCCGTCCAGTCGCTCTTAACCTTTGAGCTACCATGGTCAACGTGCCTTCCTGACATTAAATTCTCCAGTTGACTCGTATATTTCCCCGGTAGACCACTAGGGGCTCTCGCATCCGAGATACACCGTTCGTGGCGACTTACTATTGTAAGTACTTAAAGCCCAGGCTTCATCATTTAACTCTTATTATTTTAGTTAATTGATGGAAATTAATCATTTCTCCACACTAGCCGTATATAGGCTAAGATATTTGATGGATGCGAGAGCCCCTAGTGGTCTACCGGGGAAATATACGAGTCAACTGGAGAATTTAATGTCAGGAAGGCACGTTGACCATGGTAGCTCAAAGGTTAAGAGCGACTGGACGGAAACCAGTAGATCCGTGGTTCAAATCCCGGCCATGGCATTGAATTTTTCATGTTGACTCTATCCATCAAATATCTTAGCCTATATACGGCTAGTGTGGAGAAATGATTAATTTCCATCAATTAACTAAAATAATAAGAGTTAAATGATGAAGCCTGGGCTTTAAGTACTTACAATAGTAAGTCGCCACGAACGGTGTATCTCGGATGCGAGAGCCCCTAGTGGTCTACCGGGGAAATATACGAGTCAACTGGAGAATTTAATGTCAGGAAGGCACGTTGACCATGGTAGCTCAAAGGTTAAGAGCGACTGGACGGAAACCAGTAGATCCGTGGTTCAAATCCCGGCCATGGCATTGAATTTTTCATGTTGACTCTATCCATCAAATATCTTAGCCTATATACGGCTAGTGTGGAGAAATGATTAATTTCCATCAATTAACTAAAATAATAAGAGTTAAATGATGAAGCCTGGGCTTTAAGTACTTACAATAGTAAGTCGCCACGAACGGTGTATCTCGGATGCGAGAGCCCCTAGTGGTCTACCGGGGAAATATACGAGTCAACTGGAGAATTTAATGTCAGGAAGGCACGTTGACCATGGTAGCTCAAAGGTTAAGAGCGACTGGACGGAAACCAGTAGATCCGTGGTTCAAATCCCGGCCATGGCATTGAATTTTTCATGTTGACTCTATCCATCAAGTGTTGGAGGAACATATGTAAGTATTCTTGTTTCACATCCTCTCTTTCTGAAAACCTTTGACAATGCTATAAAGTACTTGCTCTGTTGTCTGGTATTTTCTAAATTTGAATGACCATTTAAATAACTTCATTTACATTCCCTGTTCATAGTTTACTTACCCTGACTTTCTCTCATACTAAGTTATCACTCTATCGAAAGATTAATTGTATCAACACATAAACAAAAAGTTAAAGAAGATAATATATTACAAATAAAAGGAAAACTATGGAAAAATTTATGTAACAGCATGACTAGAATCAATAAACTACCAAGAAAATCCTCTGAAGCAACCTTTGGACTCCTAACAGGCCATGACTGTCTCAATAAACATTTATTCAGGATTAGTATAGTGAGATCTCCTCTGTGTCCTTTCTGTATATTTAAAGAAGATATGGATGGAAACCGCCTACTCCGCTGCTCAAACTTTAGTCAACGTACCAACATAACATCAGAATACTGGAGTACAAGAGAGTGAATGGTTTCATTGCCAACTGCTTAACATTAGATACCAACCCTCATGTTCAAGAGGTCCCGAGTTCAAATCTCGGTCAGGTTGGGTTACTTGGATAAGGATTTTTCCGGGGCCCTTCCCTTATCCTAAAAGACGAATGTTGGGTAACTCTAAGCTCCATGGACCCTGGGTTCATTTGAGCATCATTTCACCTGTTTCATTCATCGTCTGATATGACTTAATGTTGGAGGAGGTAAATTAAAACAAAAAAAAATTACCAACCAAATGTCTCTGTTCTTTATCAATTATGTAATAATATAGAGGTCTTTTATTATGAGATGTCCCCTTTACCCTTTAAAATTGTAATTCCACATAGACCCAACTATTCCTCACATATGGATGAAAAAATTCTGTTATTTACATAATCATTCCAATATGCAATCAGCATATTACTGTAGAATACGTACAACAAATTTCATGCATATTTCAAAATTAATTTCCCATTTCATCATCACCATCACCATTATCATCATTATTATTATTGCACTGCTTTAAAAAATTGCTCCTTAAAGTGCTATTTTATGGAGGAAAAAAAATTGAACTCTCTAGTAGTAAATTAATTAATAAACTGCATATATGCCCGCACAAGGTAGCATAGATGGTAGTGTGTCTGTCTCACGTTCAAGAGCTCCCGAGTTCGAATCTCGGTCAGTGTGAGTTACCTGGATAACGTTTTTTTCAGGGTTTTCCCTTATCCTTCATGATGAATATCGGGTAGCTCTAAGCTCCATGGAACCCATATTCATGGATTGAGCATCATTTCACCAATATCATTCATCGTCTGATATGACTTAACGTTGGAGGACGTAAATAATAAAAAAAAAAAAACACCCCTGCATATATTAATTTTTAATCATCCTACTATTTTGGGAGAATATGAAATATATCCACACTATAAAAGTATTACTGTTTAATAATATCACAAATAAGCATATTAATAAGAAATCAATTACATCATTTTTATACTGTTATTTGCAATGAGTATTACAAAATGTCGTTGATTTTTACTGAGCAGTTCTAAAATGATGATATGCCTACAAATGCAAACCCAAGAAAATAAAAATTAAAAAGTGCAATAGCAAAATTACATTGAATTTCATTCATATGAGATCCCACTTTCTTTTTTTCTGCATCTGTGGGGTCAATACTTTAATGGTTTACTCGTTTAATGTTGGCAAAACTTATTGTTTTTTGCCACAAATTTACAAGAAGCTAGCTTATAGACAGATATTTAAATGGCTATGTGAATGGCTTTAAACGGTATACAGCCTAAAATATTTTCTCAGGAGTATTAATAATACTAAAAAACATAATGCAATTTATGAATTTAATATTGATTGCTTATTGATAGATCTTAACGAGTTGTGTGAGAATTCAGAAGAGTGCATGGTGAATTCTGGCAAAGCTACATGTGTAAATGGGAGATGCCGCTGTGCAAATGGCTACATTGCTGACAAGAACAACAACTGTGTTGGTAAGTTCTTCCTGTTATATACTTTTGTGCAATGCTTGAAGAAGTGCATTAACAAGAAATAAAATGTCAAGTTACTACAATTATTATAAAAGGAAGGCTGACACATATCTATTAAAATTAATATTATACGAGGGCTATTCAATAAAGGATGATCACATTTTTATTGACAACGTACCTTTACTCATCCTCATAATTTTGATGGTCCTTCTCAAAATGGTCTCCCCTGAATGTGATGCACTTGTCCCAGCGTTTCTGCCAGTCTTCAAAGACATGCTGGAAACCATTTTTTGAGAGATCCTTCAAAATCGCCTCCGCAGCCTTCACCACTGCTTCTGATGATGGATAATGCCTCCCACGAAGGTGTTTCTTCAAGTTAGGGAACAGAAAAAAGTCACATGGGGCTAAATCCGGACTCTAGGGAGGGTAAGGGATGCACTTCACATTGATTTTTACAAGATATTCAGCAACAACATTGGCAATATGCGGCCACACATTATCATGCTGCAGCATCCAGCCTGCTTCACGGAAATGTGGTCTTCTGCACCTGATATGGACTTGCAATGTTTTCAGGACATCCCTGTAGTATTTTCCAGTTACTGATGTGTGTGCAGGTACCACATGCTGAAAAACCATTCCATGAATGTCAAAGAATGAGATGACCATAACTTTCCCAGCAGAAGCAACCTATTTTGCTTTTTAGGGTTGGTGATGAAGGAGATTTCCACACTGAGCTTAGCTGTTTGCTCTCAGGATCAAAATGATGTAGCCAAGTTTCATCAGCAGTGATTACGTTTGAAAGAAACTCCGGGTCTTCCTCTAACATCAACTTTAAACCCATCGCGCACAAACATGTCTCATGTGAAATGTTTCTGTCACCAACGTGTGGGTGGCACCCAATGAAATATTCAGTATTTCAGAAACTGATCTTAAGGTAATTCGTCGATCCTCTCTCACAATGGCAGCAGCAGTGTTGATGTTTTCTTCTGTAAGAGCAGTAACTGGAGCACTGGGTCCACCTTCCTTTAAAATTGATTGTCTTCCCTCTTTAAACATTTTAAACCACCTTTGAGCTGTGCTGTAGGGAAGAACAGACTTTCCATAGGACTCCTGTAACATTATATAGGCCTCAACTGAAGATTTGTTGAGACGAAAGCAGAATTTCAAAGATGCATATTGTTCCTCATGTGTTACCTCCATTGCAGTGGTAAGGGATACTGAACATGTCTGAACTTGCCTGGTTCTCACAGTTGGGAACCAGGAGCACCAACAATGAAACCACTACGACATGTTTGTTTCATATTAAGCTAACAGAATATAATAAGACTGTACTTTAGTGTGAAAAATTATGAGCGTAAAAAAATTATGATCATTCTTTATTGAACAGCCCTCGTATAAGGGGCATTCAAAAGAAACGAGCCAGAGTCTGGTATGCGCAAACCGGTGACAAGATGGTATTATCGTGATGTGTGTAACGAAGTGTTGTTCTGACCATGGAAGTTCACAGCCCATCGCTAGAGGGCATGCGTGCACGTCACGTGACTATACAAAGCTAGCAGCAGCATGCATCAATTGTCCAATGCTGCCAGTCGCATTGCAGACACTGAAATGGAGGCGTCAAAAGAAGAGCAAAGAGGTGTTGTTCGTTTTCTGACAGCGGAAGGAGTAGGGGGAATGGACATTCATTGACAAATGTCACAAGTGTAGAGTGAACACTGCATGTCCTTGCAAGGATCAAGGCATGGCACAAGTGCTTCAGGGGAGGATGGATGCCATTAGCCGATGATGCACGGTCTGGAGCACCACACTGCATTACTGATGACATCGTTCAGCTGGTTGATGCACTCATTACCCAGGACCGCCGAGTGACAGTGAAAGCTATAGTCGCTGAGGTCAGATTAAGCATTGGAAGTGTTCACACCATCATGAAGGAACGACTGTTCTTGTGCAAAGTGTGTGCCCAATCGGTGTCCCACAGTCTTCAACCACACCAGGAAGCATGTCGAATGGCCCACTATGTTGGTCATCTGCAGCGCTGTGCTAGGGAAGGTTCCTGGCACTAGTGATGGCTGGAGATGAGTCTTGGTGTCATCACTTCGAAACTTTTGCCAAGCAATCAAATGAAAACGACCAGGCAACCTCACCGTTGGGGTCATTCTGCTCCACGACAGTGCAAAGACTCATACGGCCAACACAGTAGCGGCACTCCTGCAGAAATTCAAATGGGAGGTTCTCGGCCACCCTCAATACAGTCCAGACCTCTCTCCCTGTGATTACACCATTTTGGCCCCTTAAAAAGGCTCTGAGAGACAAACAATTCACCTCGGACGACGTCCAGCTGTACGTGCAGAACTGGCTCATATCGGAGCCCCAGGACTTTTATGAGAGAGCCATTCACCTCCTTGTGTCACAGTGGAAGTGCCTCAACCGCCAGGGCCAATACTTCTAACATACAGGTACTGGTTTCTGTAATTATGTCTCCAGCTCGTTTCTTTTCGATTGCACCTTATAAACACAACCCTGAACTAATTTTTAGAAAAATTATACAACATATTAAGAAGTGAAAATACAAGCTTAATAAACAATTCCAAATGTAAGGTCTTTAATGAAAACCCGATTTCATTTAAATAAAAATTTACGGATAGCATATGCTAAATGAAAGTGGTTTGAACATTCAAGAGCATCTATGAAGAAGGAGTAGAAGGGGGAGAAGGAGGAGAAGGGGGAGACGGAGGAGAAGCAGGAGGAGGAGGAGACGGAGGGGAAGGAGGAGAAGGAGGAGAAGGAGGAGGAGGAAGGAGAGGAAGGAGAAGTAGGAGAAGTAGGAGAAGAAGGAGAAGAAGGAGAAGAAGGAGACAATACCTAATGAACTTATTTGGTATGAGCCAAACACAAAACATTTTACGCCATGAGAAAACGTTGTTGTGATGAATTTTACATAAACTAATTCCTGATTCAAAATAGCAACTCACTGATTGGTGCAGAAAAGCTGAAAAATTTCCAAAGTAGTACTTCAAGTTTGGTTTTGAATATCATTATCTATTGGTGATGAATCTTGGTATTATCCTGAAAATAAAAGTCAATTGGCTCAATAGATATTTCGAGCAGAACATAAGCATATAAAAGTCTGAGCATTTTTCATGTTGGTAAGAAGATGGTTGTTAGTTTTCTTAAAATGGACCATATTGCTCCTGTAGCATTAGAAGATACATGTATTTTCTGCCACTATAGTAATAATAAGTCCTTTTATTGTAAATTTTGAAAAAAACTTTGCAAAAATGCCCAGAAAGAAAAATAATTTGACATTATGACAATACTTTGTTGCATATGGCAAAACTAATAACTGAGTATTTGGATGTCTTTAAATGTCATTACTTGGTTTCAGAATTGACTTTAGGTGAAGTTAACTTCTGATTTTGAATGGCATTCTGTGATCAATAGGTGAATGCTAGATGGTTTCTCCCTTGCCACAACTTCCCCTTGCTTGTACTCCATCATTCTGGCTGTCTGAAATGTTGTAATACCATTTTTCACTATGGATGCTGCAAAATACAATATGAACGAGAGCCAGCAGCAAGATCATTTGTAATGATATACAAAAGGAAGTTTATATCAACCCGCCTCTGTAGTGTGTCTGCCTCACGTTCAAGAGGTCCCAAGTTCGAATCTTGGTCAGGGTGAGTTACCTGAATAAGATTTTTCTGGGGTTTTCCCTTACCCTGAAAGATGAATGTCGGGTAACTCTAAGCTCTATGGACCCTAGGCTAATTTGAGCATCATTTCACCCATTCCATTCATCATCCAATATGACTTAAGTTGGAGGATGTAAATTACATCAACAAAAAAGTTTGTATCATTAGGTTAATTTTATTATTCTGTATTTATACTTAGATCCTGATAATGAGAAAAGCTTAAAGCTAAAAAATGTACCTTAAATATACAAAGTGCACTAACATTTTTCAGAAATATGTAGAAAGTTAATAACTTGTTTTTTTTTTTTTTTTTTTTTTTCAAAATAAACTTATATGATAAATTTATGATATTAAGGTGCAATTTAAATAAAATATTTAATTTTGCAGCTGGTGGAAGGAATTCTGGCCAAAGGACATCCAGTTGTGCCAATATTGTGATATTGGTAACAATTATACAATATGCTACGCAGTATTTTGCACCTCGATTTATGCTCATTGTTTGAGCTTCATAGTCCATGTGTCCTGAAGTCTGCCTTAGTCAAGGGAAACTGAGTAGTACAAAAATGACACTTTGGTTTTTAAGTGATCTTATAGACTGGAATTTTCTCTCACTGAAAGAAATACTAACTGCTTCATTCTTTGGAGTAGAGAGTTAAACTTTGGCTCATATTTTAGAGGAAGTAATGTGCTACCATCGGTCTTAATAATGGGCAAAATCAAATATTTTAAAGAATCAAAACTTTCATTTAAGGTAATTGGTCACTAATGCTACTGCAGTATTCACTAATCCAAATCATTTTCATTCAAATGCAAGTTCTCAGATATACATTATCATCACTCGACTAATGCTCTTCAGTTATCACCATGGTTGATCTCAACTAAACCATTAAAAAATGCATGATTGTTATCAAAAGTTAGTCATTATTGAACATTCGCTTATGTATATTAATTTTATTATCATGAATTAAGATTTAACTCAATAACATGATTTTCACTGTTAAACTTGTGTACAGAATTATACTCCATTTTGTATGATATACTATACTTGAAACTCAGTAGTATGTCAGCTGTAAAAATATGAATTTGGTTTTGAATCTATGAAATTGTTTATGATTTATTGCAGTAACTGTGATGTCAAAATTAACTGAAAAAATATTGTAGTCAGTTTTTTAACAGTTCGTCACTTACATTTTTATATTATTGAGGGACTAGTTTCAGACGCCATTGCTTCCATTTTCAACCTCAAAAGTCAGACTATCTTCTATTGTTGTTGTCTGCATCTTCTCTCTGATGGTGGAACTATGAAGTTCTTTATCAAATTACCAACTGGTGGGATTTCAAAATTCATTACTCAGTCTTTATTTTTCTATATTAATATGTTCTCCCACTTTGTCAGTTTGTTTTGGTTTATCACCCCTTTAATGAAAAAAAAAAAAAAAAGCAACAGCATATTCAGCGGATTCACATACCACTCAAAAGCATTTAATAAATTCAAAAAGATCTTTAAGGAAGAAAAAATAATGTTAAATTTGAAAACAAAAGATGAAATCCCACCTATCAATAGCTCCGAAATTGACCAAATAATTTGTAAGGATTATGAAAAATGCTACATAAGTCTAACTAAAAGAAACCTAAAAATCAGAGTCAAAAAGCACTTTAGAAACATCAAATTAAAAAAAAAAAAAAAGAAAGATAAGTAAGTGGTAGCATTTTACTTTTGAAGCAAAAACCGTGACAACCCAAATCCAAAATTATTAAAATGGGTGATAAACCAAAACAAACTGACAACGTCAAGAACATATTAATATTGAAAAATAAAGACAGAGTGATGAACTTTGAAATCCCACCAGTTGGTAATTTGATAAAGAAATTCATAGTTCCACCACCAGAGAGAAGACAGCAGACGACAACAGATGATAGTTGGACCTTTGAGTCTGAAAGTAGAAGCAACGGTTTCCACAAGTAGTCCTTCAATAATATAAAAATCTAAATGATGGAATGTTAAAAAACTGATTACAAATAGTTTTTTTCTGTAATATTTTTGTTTATTTCTTACAGTTAACTGATTACACAATGCACATTCTTTTATTCCATCATTTAGAAATTAAAGCATCATAATCATGTATAGAAACCATTTTTTGGAAAAGTTCTTTAGTTTTGGGATACAAAGAAGTTCATGACACGTAATGATGTCAGTCAGTCAGCTCAACCCTCTCTTCACCCGGAGGTACCAGGCATATTAAGATGTAAGCACCAATCAGATTTTGAGCAAAGCTAGAAATGAAGCTAAATCCTGATTCATGTCAGTGCACCTGCACCCATTCTAAGGATCATTTATGCCCAAAAATACCATTCATGAAGAATATTGCTCAAAGCAATATACAAATTAAAGAGGAAATTCCAATTAATAAGACCCAATATAAACATATTTACATATATTTTTTAACAATTTTGACCATTTAGTTTCTCTTTAAACCATGTTGAATTAAATATGGATATCTGTCAAAGTTTTCCCAGTTGTAGTCTTTCATTAGACCTTGTATTCATGATGATCTATTGTTCTATGTGTAATTAGATTCATCGCCATTATACAAAGATGCAATATTGTCTAATGGAAAGCAGATTAAGGATGGTTAATTGGACTTTTGGTACATCCTGTATATGAACTTGGACATAATTAACTATATAATTGTACACCTATGTGACTGAATTGTTATATTTATTATTTTATCTTGTACATTCTTAGTAAATAAATATTATCCTTTTTTTACATTTCATTGAGAACATTTTCTTTTTCCCCTCTTCTGTTTTTTAACTTCCTGAGATAATTAGGATCTCTTTAACGTCTGTATACAACAATATTTTATTACTGAGCACATTAAAGTTATGTTATTTTGTGTAGTTGTTCGGTATTCTTCAATTTTACTACATATTGATTACTTTAGTAATATTTAGTACCATTAAAATAACTTTTTCTAATTTTTTCATTTCATTTTATTATTTTTCATTTATTTTATTTAAGTGTTTTATTCTTCTTGCGAACTCAAACTATATTTTCTTTAATCTCAGAAACTATTTGTAGTTGGTTTATTAATACTCGTCACTTACTTGTTTATATTTATGAGACACTAGTTTCAAAGGCCTTCGCCTCCATTTTCAATCTCTTTCCAACTGGTATCTGTTGTCTGCTCTCTCTCTGGTGGTGGAACTATGAACTTCTTTGTAAAATTATCTACTGGTGGGATTTCAGATTTCAGATTTCCAGTTGGAAAGAGATTGAAAATGGAGGCGAAGGGCTTTGAAATTAGTGTCTCATAAATATAAACAAGTGACGAGTATTAATAAACCAACTACAAATAGTTCTGAGATTAATTTTGACGTCACTGTTACTAAATTCCTCCAAACACATATATGTATTTTCTTTGTTAAAATATCTTTTCTTACAGTTGTCTCAAATGGATTTATTGCTCCTTATATCACATTTTCAGTTCATAATACTTTAGTTTCTATACTCCATGTTGACTGGGGTTGAAGAATAGTCTCAATGTAGTCCATGTGAGTCGTAGAAGGTTACTAAAATGGACACCCAGTGTTTCGGGATATATCTGAGCCACCCTTATTCTGGGTATATTAATAGGAGACCTGGTTGTCCAGGTTGGGGGTTGACCACTAGGCTTAACAACCTAGCCCCATTAAAAAAAAATCATCATTAAAGAAACTTCATCGGAAGGAATATTGGGAGTCCGAATGTGGAGACAGAAGGCCGAAGATACAGATGAATGGAGGCAGAAACTGAGGGAGGCTGAGCCCAAAAGAGGCCTTGAAAGTCATGCAGCAGTTTAGCTTCTATAATTATGTAACTTTTAAGCTTTAACATTTTACTTTTACTCTTTTTATTATCTCTTACTGATAGTAAATTAATAATTATTTTTGTATCCTGAAATTTTTAACATTATCTTGTGTGCAAACAAACTTGCAGTTTTATTAAAGACAATTTCTTTTTTTAATTTTAACAACATCAGTATTGATTTTCCATACTTGAACCTTTTTCTTTATTATGAGATATACCATATTCTAAGTTTTAATACTCAAATATATCTAATTCAAAAATTGTTTCTCTTCTAAACTGTTCATCACTGCAAATTATGCCATTTTGTCTCTTCTCTGCAAAAGCCTTGATCAAACATCAATAGTGAAGCGTGCAATGAAGTGCTGGAAGTGCTTCGTCCCCAAGAGTTTCAGAAGAAAAACAAGAAAAACAAGAAAATTCATGCCAAACAATATTTTATTTGCTCTGGATATATTTTCAAAATTTATATGCGAATATCCGTGGTGCTGCAGACAATTTGACAGCTGCTTAAATTTGAGTGACCAGTTCCACGAGCTCATTCAATACTGAATATTTGTATAGTCACACATTCATAATGTTGAATACTATGCTTCGTAGGTTCCAGAAGCAATCTCAACTCTTCAATAGTTAGAAAGCACTGACAGATTTTGTCACATAAAGTCTCTGTAGCATGGGAAGAAAAGTTAATTTTTTGTTTTATGTGGCACTTTTAAATACAACTGTAAGTATATTTCAATAGCATTAGTAATAATATTTTCTGTAGATTTATATTTACTGGTGAGAAATCAGAAATTCTTGTAATGTTTTACATACAAAAGTGTGTGCATTACATACTTTCTCCATTTAGTTCACACAGTGTGGGCCATCTGTAGAAAAAAATTGAAACATCTGAGTGGAAAGGGGAAGTAAGAATGTCTGCTTGTAGTGTAAGTAGTCTTGCAATGCAAGAAGGACATATGTGTTATGTGCAATAGAAAAAGTATTAAAGAGTAACTTTAGTTCTTTGAGTCATTATTTTCTCTTATTTTAATGAAAATTGTTACTTGAAGCTTCCTTTGCTTTAAAAGTCATACCTCGCCACTGTTGAATGTGTTAAGATATGCGAAAAAAGAGCATTGCTTTTTGCAGCTAATATTTAAATATCAAACTCCACCATAAAAGAAGGAATACATAATAGGAAAATACATCCTAATCCCTATCCTCTACTATATCCAGACCTTGTTTAGATTTTAAAAGGCTATAATGGTAAATTTATTCTAGTAAAAATCCAGAAATATGGGGTATACCAGAGGTAGAACAATCACATAGGATGGGGCAGGGATTGCTTAAAAGGAGGTATAATATGAAAATTTCAGGTGGAGTCAGTGGGATACATTTTACTCAATAAGATATTGCTTACACAACTATTCAGGAACTTATTATAAGTAAATGAAGTAACATGAATTTCACAGAGGTTCAGAAGTTCATGAACTGAATGGGGTGCTAATAAACATGCAATTGAGTACCCTTAAATATACATCTAATATAATTTTGAGTCAAAGCAGGTGTCAAAATTGAAGAGAACTTGAACTTCAAGTTCACCAGGGCACCACAGAGATATTCCAATTACCTCCAAGGAGTTCATCCAATTGGAATTCAACAGTCAACATTAGCAGAGGAAGTTACGAAGGTCCTAACGAAATGTGCTCTAGGTAAACACTAGCAATATAAGAAGAAAGCTGTATTAGTTGATTCAAAATTATATTAATTTTGTGCTTCATTGTAAAATAGTCCTTACTTATTACTTAGAAAATGAAGCTAGCTACAGTGAAGCAATAAATATTACACAAATATAAATATTTGTAACAAAAGGCTTCACTTATCTTAAGAAATTGGTGATTAATTCTTCTTTCTAATGGAGATCGATTTCACGAACATTTGTTCGCATCGTCAGTCAACACACTTCGTTGTCAAGAAGTCTATGTTTTTTTTTCGTATTACCAAAATCTGAAAACAAAACAAACCTAAAATCAGAATCAACTACTGGTATTTCAAAATTCATTACGCAGTGTTTATTTTTTTAAATAAATACCTTTTCCCAAACTATTAAATCTATCGGACCCTTTAATTGTTTTAATAATTTAACTTCAGGATTTATTTCATGGTTAAATGACCAAACATTATCTGCTACGGCCAATTTATCAGTTTGTTTGTACTTAATGTTACGAAAATGTTCTTTCTTTCTGATTTCCAAATTACATTTTGTCTTTCCAATATAAACCTGATCACAATCTAAATAATCAAATTGATAAATACCAGATTTTTTATTATTACAAATTTTATCTTTTTTAGAAAAATGTAGTAAATTTTTCTAAAAACTATAAAATTCCTAATAATAAAAAATCTGGTATTTATCAATTTGTTTGTTTAGATTGTGATCAGGTTTATATTGGAAAGATGAAACGTAATTTGGAAACCAGAAAGAAAGAACATTTTCGTAACCTTAAATATAAACAAACCGATAAATCAGTCGTAGCAGATCATTTTTGGTCATTTAACCATGAAATAAATCCTGAAGTTCAATTATTAAAACAATTAAATGATCCAATAGATTTAATAGTTTGGAAAAATATATTTATTTTAAAAAATAAACACTGCGTAATAAATTTTGAAATACCAGCAGTTGATTCTGTTTTTAGGTTTATTTCGTGTTCAGATTTTGGTAATATGAAAAAAAACATAGTATCCTTGATGATGAAGTGTGTTGATGGACGATGCGAGCAAATGCTCGTGAAATCGATCTCCATTAGAAAGAAGAATTATCACCAATTTCTTAAGATAAGTGAAGCCTTTGTAACAAATATTTATATTTGTGTAATAGTCCTTACTTATTAACGATACATCTATTTGAACTTAATGAAAAAGCAGGTCTAAAGCTCTAAGTGCCAAATAATAAATAAATGAATAAATAATTAAATAAATAAACAATAAATAAAACAAGCGTCAAAGATTAAACTACACTGCAAGTTCTCTAGCTCTATGGCTACACAAATTTGACATAAAATCTGCTGTCAACACTACGGCTGTATATTTTCAACTCAAATGCCTGACTGCTCATGCATCATCAATTGCAGAAAAATCAGGCTTCTTCAGGGACTTACCACTGCATACAACACCAACTGTGAGCAAACATTTACTGCAAGGTTTACCTTATGTCCTCAGATGGTACCCCCTTCATCAACTGTATGAGGAATGAAGGTTTCTTCAGTCTTATGCCAGTGGGACTTTCATAAACTGTAAGCTGATAACATTTACTATAACAGCTGCACTGCCTCTCCTCAGAGAGTCTTGTTGAGATACTAGTGCTCATTCTTCAGTTAGAGTGGAATAGACTTTTTCACGCCTATGCCAATGGGACTTTCATAAATTGTACGACAATGTCCTATGCGGCGGCCGTTGGTCCAGTTCCTTTTAAGTTTTATGCAGATATTGATGCTCATCATCAGGTAAGATGGAATGGACATTTCATCAGGTCTGGGACTTCCATAAACTGCAAGTAAAACAATTAGATTTACTATGTACTTTCTTCATCTTCTTAGAAAATCTTGTTCAGATGATGGTGCTGAACAATATGGCAGACTGGAGACTTGTGAGTCTATGCCAGTAAGAGTTTTATACACTGTAAGTAAGAGGATCACATTTATTACAGTTATTTTCTTCTCTTAGAGAGCCTTGTTCGCAAATCAATGCTTGATCATCAGCTGCAGCTCAATGGATGGTGCTTTACGGCAATGTCAGTGGGACTGACATAAACAATGAGGAAACTCATAGTGATTCTCAACCATCATTGCAGTGGAATGGAGGTTTCTTCAGAGGTATACCAGTAGGACCATCAGAATATTGACATACCCTGCGAGCAAGAGGGTGACATTTACTACGGGGATTCCCCCATCTTCCCAGAAAGTACATCCAGGATGGCATGTTGCTTTCAGATAGTATCTCCAGTTTCTGCCATGTTGCCCAAGGTATGCCATAACCTCCCTCATCGTACAATCGTGGCACTCGCACATATCTATGTCGACCTATAACAGATCATCAGCAGCATACAGGTTACCATTTACATTTTGAGCAAAAACACCCTCATTAAACAATTAAACATAAGAGTCAGAAAAACTTCCTACTGAAGGTTTAGTATAAAATATAAAAGCATAAAGCATAAAGCTGAAATACACTTAAAAAATCCTGTTGACAACATTTTACAGCTCCACGCACAGTAGAACCTCATTTACCAAGATCAACTGGGACCATGACTGATCCAAGTTAACAAAAGACCGGGTTATCTGGAGAATGACTGAAAAATACTAAAAACATGTACAACATGTAATGTTTTTAATGGAGTTTAGAAATTAATGTTGGCACACATTCACCTAAAAACACATACACTGCATGCACTGTTTGTACTATATACAATATAGCTACAAACTAGTCAGTTGTAAAACAGACAGTGAGCTTTTGCTGTCTCAGTTTAATGTTTCGCTTACAAGCAACACGATCTCACATCCGCTTTAACATTAGAAGTTCATTTGGCAATGTTTCCACTTGACTCATGAAATAACGTATCAATTTCTATAGATAGAGTCGACATGTAAAATTCAATGCCATGGCTGGACATGGCATTCAATTTTTCATGTCGACTATATCTATCCATAACCTTAGCCTGTATACGGCTAGTGTGAAGAAATGATTAATTTCCATTAGTTAATTTAAATTAATTTCTATGTTTGCTATTGTTTGTGCATGAGTCATAACCACCTCCGTCATTGTTGATTTGCAACCAATTATCAATATCTTCATCAACATTGGAACAACCATCAGTATTTTTAAAAATATTTATAAAATCTTCTTCCATGCTTATTTTTTATTCTTCTTCAATCTTGTTTACTTGCATCACACACACCAGGCCACAACTTTTTCCATGACTTTATTAAAGTTTCTCTTCCAACTTGGTCCCAAGCAGGTGAGCTTAGTACAATGAATTTGCTCGCTGGCAAGAGAATTTTAGTAATGTACCTACTAAGAATAACAATTTATTGTCTGTAAAACAACTCTTTACTTGTACAAAATTGAATCGAGAATATATTGACACATTGCTTCACTCACCTGTTTATTCACAGGACATGTTTCAAGAGCTCTTGCTCTTATCCTCAGCTGATACTCGACTAGTGCAAGTTGTAGTGGTTTCTTCTTTCTCCGTATTGTCAATAGATGGCGTGATGTACTTGTCAAAGATGTCCGGTGGTGGAGTTTCAAAATTCATGACTCTATGACGATTTTTGTTAATGAAGATTTTTTCCCATACGGAAAGGTCTATGAGGTGATTAATGTATTTTATTAGAGATGTTTCCAAATTGATGTCATGTCTAGTATTCAAAAAATGAAAAGCCACTGCTGATTTTTCTGTTTCACCATTTTTAATGTTTCTCATATGTTCTTTAGTTCTGATGTTAATATTTCTTTTTGTTTTTCCTATATAAATTTTAGGGCAAGTTTCACATTTGATCTCATAGATTCCTGGTTTTTCTTTGGGAGGGCCTTTTAACAAATTTCTGATATTAAACCTATTTTGAGGTACAAGAGTTATGTTGTGTTTTGAGAAGATTTTTTTGGAATTTGTTATAGGCTGATGGGTGGAAGATGAATTTTTTAAAAAGTTTTTTCTCTTTTTCTCCTGTAGGTTCTAGGGTGGTGGTTTCTTTTATTTTCTTAGCTTTGTTGAGTCTGTTAACAGTTTTGTCTACTAAATTTGGGTTGAAACCGTTGGATATAGCTACTTTTGAATACTAGACATGACATCAATTTGGAAACATCTCTAATAAAATACGTTAATCACCCCATAGACCTTTCCGTATGGGAAAAAATCTTCATTAACAAAAATCGTCATAGAGTCATGAATTTTGAAACTCCACCACCGGATATCTTTGACAAGTACATCACGCCATCTATTGACAATACGGAGAAAGAAGAAACCACTACAACTTGCACTAGTCGAGTATCAGCTGAGGATAAGAGCAAGAGCTCTTGAAACATGTCCTGTGAATAAACAGGTGAGTGAAGCAATGTGTCAATATATTCTCGATTCAATTTTGTACTAGTTTGTGCTTCACTGTCCCTACGCTTCTTTCAAGTTTATACTTTAAGTCTTTACTTACTATGCTAAACCACATAAGTTTATTTTCCAAAACTGGACCAGGTTATCTCAACATCCAGGTTAAGGAGTTCTGGACTAATGAGGTTTTACTGTAGCTTTAAAGCTTCATCATATGATAATGATGTCCATTTATTAATACATATATCTTATTCTTTTGAGAAAAACAAAAATTGATTGTTGAATAAATGATAAATGTCAAATGAAGCAATAATTGATTAAGTAGTTATAAATGACATATTTCTATAGTTTCAAAGAAACTTTTATGGAATAAAAACCAAAGGATATGGTAACAAAACTGTAGGAAAATCAGGTCTCTTGGTCTGTAGTACTCACCAGGGGCTGTCCACAGGCCGTGGGAGCCCTTGGCAGCAAATAAGACAGGATGTTGTTCATTTGAATGCATGAGATGCACCGTAGCAGGAAATGTGGGTCTTTGAAACACACCCTTCCTCAACTCTTGGCGTTCATACATAAACTTGAGGTTTTTGGGGTCAAACCTGTAGTAGGCCCCAGCATCATGTGCTGACACATACATGGCTTCTGGAGTGCTCCGTCCCTGCATAGGAAAATCAAATAGTGGAAATATATGTTAGATATGTAGAACTCCTGTAAAAGACCAAGGGTACTAATTTTCAAAAGTAAATATTACTAATATATTTTTCTTTTGTACTACAGACATTTCTTTTGTATACTAACAATACAGAATTTAATAAAATAAAACATAATTGATACACTGTTCTCACAATAGCAAATTTAATTTTAAAATGCACTGTATGCAGCATATCAGAGAAGAATAAGCCAACATCTCTTTTGTTTACATCAAGCCAACATCACTGATGAAGACACCACATATACCTTTTATATGTCTAGAAATATATTTTTTACATTGGAATAAGATGCATAGTGTGTATTCCATTCCTATAATATGCAGTACTACACATTTTTTTCACAACTTAATGGACTCCTTTTTTCAGGTTTTACTAAAGAACAGATTGGTGCACTTCTTGATAATGCAATATATTTTGATGATGAAGTTAAGTATGTCTGTGACTTTAATATATTGTAGACTGGAATCAAAGCTTCTCATTTGGAGTCTGTCTATGATTTATAGTCACACTAAAATCATACGTTTGTTTGGTTATGGTGGGTGCTTTTAATGTTTGCTTTGTGCAGAACTAGGAGCGTTTTAGTTTCTTTTCTGTTGAGTTAAAATGTTTACCTTGGATTAAAATTAGTTTGGTTCAAAATAAGATATGATACTGCAAGTACAGTTCTACAGTTCTATTCAATTAATATGATTTTGAGTTGAACTAGTACTCCATTCTCCATATATTGCTGGTGCTTATCTAGAATGTGTTTGGTTAGGACCTTCCTTACATCCTCAGCTAATGTTCACTGTTGAATTTTGATTTGGTGAACTCCTTGGAGGTAACAGGGGTATCTCTGTCGGTATCTTGATGAACTTGAAGTTTGAGTTCTCTTCAAAGGTGGTGTTGAAATTGAACAGTTTTCCTTCATATTTCTTTATGAATATCTTTTCCCACTTAGTTAATGCAGTCGGAACCTGAACACTTTTTAATAAATGGATTTCTTGCTCTATATTATTCTCATTCCAAAAATGGTACACTACTGCTGATTTGTCTATTCCCTTGTTCTTGATCTTCTTAAAATGATCTTTAAGCCTAATCTTCAAATTCTTTTTAGTTTTGCCTATGTAAAAGTTGTCACTGCCTATGCAATATTTCCGGTACACACCCGAGATTTTGTCTGTGGGTTTCTCCTTTGTATTATGTGATTTCAAAAGGTGTTTGTTGTACAGTGAATTTGTTCTGTACAGCCAAAGTAATGTTGTGTTCTTTGAAGACTTTTTGGAAAAGGTATGCAGCTCTGGGATGGTATATAGATTTTCAATATAGAACAGGACGCTGAGAACCAAAATGATGGAATGTGACAATAATAATGTAGTAAATAAATTGAAATTTCAGATATTCTTATATCAGATTTATCACTGACTTGTGATCAATGGGATAAAATCAACACCGCAGCAATAAATGGAACCCAAAAATTTGATACCAAGATTTTACCTCAAATGCAATTTCTGAGAAGGAATTTTTAGGAAAAGGTCCATGAGTCTGTGAACAGCATAACACCCCCACTCCCCCTCCCCCCAAAAAGAAAGCTTATTGAATACTAAACATGATATTTCAGTTGAGCATAATCCAAGAATGTGGCACGACATTTCCAAGGGACTATAGAACAGCTTTAGAAAATTTTGATTTTCTCAAATACGCCTCAAGGAGGTTTGATTAAAATACCATATTGTTTACAACAACTGATATCAAATTATATGCATATCTAGAATTTTTCTGGGAAGTCTTCAGAAGTCCCATTCATTTTGGATGACTTCTGTATATCTATAACAGATAAACTTGGATGAAGATAGATAGTGCCATGGCCGGGATCTGAACCACAGATCTCCTGGTTTCCGTCCAGTGGCTCTTACCCATTGAGCTACCATGGCCAAAGTGCCGTCATGACATTGAATTCTCCAATTGACTCATATATTTCCCCTGTAAACAACTAGGGGATCTCGTATTCGAGACACACCACCTGTGGCAACTTACTGTTGTAGGTACTTATGTCCCAGGCTTTATCATTTAACTCTTATTATTTTAGTTAATTGACGGACATTAATCATTTCTTCATATATAGGCTAAGGTTTTGAATTTTTCATGTTGACTCTATCTATGCAAAATCTTAGCCTATATACGGCTAGTGTGCAGAAATGATTAATTTCTGTCAATTAACTTAATTGGATTAAGATTTTGGTGCCAAAATAAAGAAAGCAAGATATGCTTCCATCCAAATGAAATCAATCTGGTGGTCGAAGCAGATTTTCTTAAGGCTTAAATTAAGATTATTTGATTCAAATATTAAATCAATTTTACTATATGGGTGTGAAACTTCCACCACGCTAAAGACATTCATATTTCAGGATAAGGGGATACCTATCCCCCTGACCGAGATTAGAACTAGGGACCTCTTGATCGTGACACTACCACCACGCTACAGAAACGAGCCAATGTCCTCCAACGTTGTCATATCGGACGATGAACGAAATGTTGTTCAAATAAGCCCAGGGTCCATAGAGCTTAGAGTTACCAGACATTCATCTTTCAGGATAAGGGAAAACCTTATAACACAGACCGAGATTAGAACTAGGGACGTCTTGAACGTGACACTACCACCACGTTACAGAGACGGGCCATGTTCTCGAACAATGTCATATCGGAAGATGAACGAAATGATGTTCAAACGAGCCCAGGGTTCATAGAGCTTAGAGTTAGCAGACATGCATCTTTCAGGATAAGGGAAAACCTTATCACCTTGACCGAGATTAAAACTAGGGACCTCTTGAACTTGACACTTCCACCACGCTACAGAGACAGGCCAATGTCCTCCAACGTTGTCATATTGGAAGATGAACGAAATTATGTTCAAATGAGAGCAGGGTACATAGAGCTTAGAGTTACCAGACATTCATCTTTCAGGATAAGGGAAAACCTTATCACCCTGACCAAGATTAGAAGTGGGGACCTCGTGAAAGTGTCACTACCACCACCTGCTGAGAGGGCTAATGTCCTCCTATGCTGTCATATCGGAAGATGAACGAAATGATGTTTAAATGAGTCCAGGGTCCATAGAGCTTAGAGTTACCAGACATTGATCTTTCAGGATAAGGGAAAACCTTATCACCCTGACCGAGATTAGAACTAGGGACCTCTTGAACGTGACACTTCCACCACGCTACAGAGACAGGCCAATGTCCTCCAACGTTGTCATATTGGAAGATGAACGAAATGATGTTCAAATGAGAGCAGGGTCCATAGAACTTAGAGTTACCAGACATTCATCTTTCAGGATAAGGGAAAACCTTATCACTCTGACGAAGATTAGAAGTGGGGACCTCGTGAACGTGTCACTACCACCACCTACTGAGAGGGCTAATGTCCTCCTATGCTGTCATATCGGAAGATGAACGAAATGATGTTTAAATGAGTCCAGGGTCCATAGAGCTTAGAGTTACCAGAAATTCATCTTTCAGGATAAGGGAAAACCTTATCACCCTGACCAAGATTAGAAGTGGGGACCTCGTGAACGTGACACTACCACCACCTACTGAGAGGACTAATGTCCTCCAACGTTGTCATATCGGAAGATGAACGAAATGATGTTTAAATGAGTCCAGGGTCCATAGAGCTTAGAGTTACCAGACATTGATCTTTCAGGATAAGGGAAAACCTTATCACCCTAACCGAGATTAGAACTAGGGACCTCTTGAACGTGAGGCAGATACGCTGACGTGAAGTAGGTAGACGAATAAGCGTTTTGGAGAATATTCATACAAGATTGAGTAGAGAAGATATATGAGTGTTTACTTTCCAGAAGACCTTGCTCTCGTGTCGCCGAGCGTGAACTCGGAAGGAAGTGAAACCAGCATTGTGTAACTGTTTGGCGGAAGAAAGCTGCGTTTGTTTTGGCGCGTTTACCGTGAAGTTTGGACATGAACGTGCTAATAAATGCTTCACTTAGCAGATCTTATGTTTAAAATGTGACATCCGGCTTTCTGTACTTGAAATGTGTTTGCAGAAACATACGATAAACTCAATACTTTCTACTGGGAAAGAGTAGGGTTGCCAGAAAGACCTTAAGTAGGCCGGGAGACCAACCAACGGGCCACGGAGGGGGCGGGGCGGACAAGGATATGTTTGTGTAATTTGAGACAAATTGTTAAATACAATTTTTACTCAGATAATGAAAATGTACGACCACTTGTTGCTGTTACTAATGCTATCATTAACCACTAGCCGAACCTATACCATACATACCAAATAGAAATAATAATAGTAACATATTACTTTTATAAAAGCGTACCTTATTTTTATCATTTCTTTTAGGATCTCGCTGCATTCAGAAGAGTCTTGTTTTTAAGAACACACGATCCGAGCGTTTCAACAATGGCCGGTAAACAGAATCAGTTGGCAACTGACAATGAACGATCGAGCGAACACAAAGATAGTATAGTATACCACGGGAAAGAACCTCTCCGGGGAATGAGACGCAGGGGGTTGAAAAGGGTTCCCACACCTTCCCTGGACAAGTTTATGACACCCCATATCAGTACAGTTACAGACCATTCAAAAACATCCTGACGGCTTCTTCTTTTGTGAACCAATCTTCTCGGTTTTAGTGTACGGAGTGAATATGGCACTTTTTAACAGTTCTGATCCTTGTGTAGCATGCGTTCCCTGTTACACACATTCGCTGTCCTTGTCCCACTGTGTAAGGGGGCGCATTCCTTTCAGGGACCTTCTTTGCTCTGGTGGACAGTAGCTAATAGTCCCGTTGCCAAGACCTGCCGGTGCTTTATTTATTGTGTGAACCGGGTATTACACACGCAATAATAAAAATTGTAATAAGAATAGAAACGCAGCGTTTTGTCACAATAAAAAAATTGAACTAGCGATCCAGGGCTCGATTCCCGACCGTGGGGATGGGGATTTTTCTCCGACCAAGATAATTTCTCATCTTCCCAAGAGTGTGGAAGTATGAATGAGAGTGCGAATGTGTGCGTGGTCTAATGATTAAAACAAAACGAATCAGGCGCGGCTCAGGGCGAATTCATTAGGTGACTCGGAAAATTGGCTAACCTAAATGCCTACAAACGGATTTTATACTGGACTAGTGATTTTGAATTTCGATGGGGCTTCCCTCTGTATATGAATCTAAAAGTTCCTTAAAATTACCTTTATTTAAAGAGCCCTCGCTTTCATTATGTTCACGAAATATCATTTCTTGTCCACTTCCCTAATGGGATATTGCATGTAAAGCCTGTTAAGCTTAACGTTCTCATTGTATTTTACAATATATAGACATGAGCTTTCCCGAAGAGCGTCTGCAATTTTGTTAGTGTTTTTTTTCCAGCTCCTTCAATCCGACACAATTATATTCCTCATACCAACGAGTCTGCCATGCCATGCCATGTGGTGCTGGCTGGCTGTATATAGCCAGAAGGTTTTTGCTGCGTGCCCACCCGTTAAGGGTTTTACCGCAGGTAAGGTATTCGAAACGGGATTTTGTAGGATGGATATGGTGTAGGTTTTGAGGTTGATGTATTTTGTGAGGTTACAATTATTGTACCTTCGGGATGAAAGGACAGGTTGCAATACCCAGCACCCTGGTGTTTTATTTTAGTTTAGGTTGGGGAGAATTTTGTTACCAAACAACTTAGGAGATTATATGGAGCTCAGCTTTAGCTCCTGTTAGGATTAGTTCCTGGGTTATCTTGGGTGCCCGCATGCCATGCGGGGGACCCGATTTTGTCTAGAACGGCATCTAGTGGGGTCATAATCTCCCAGTGATCTAACAAGGGCGCTTCTATTAGTTGGTAAAGTTGCGTAGAATTTTGATGCCCGGCGCCTAACTTCGTCCTCCACATATGGAAGTCCTGAGGCTTCGTGAAGCAACCTGGTGGGAAAATAGCGACCCACAGAATAGATAGACTGTAGCCCTCTATTCTGTGCACGTTGAAGCCATGCCAACCAGCTATCTGCGACCATGCCCCAGATCTCGCAGGCATATAGCATCACGGGGATCACCAGTGCTCGGAAGAGGTATAACCTCAGGCCAAGCGGCATCGAACTCGACCCCAGCATAGGATACAGGGAAGCGATTGCTCCCTGTACCCTTGCCGCTAGGTCTCTGATATGTTGGCGGAAGGTTAGGCCTCTATCCAATGTTACTCCAAGGTATCGGACAGAGTTAGTCCACTCTATCCTTCGACCTCAGAAGCTGAAGTTGGGGCAGTCTGCGGCGGTGTGGCGCTTTGTGAAAAGTACCAACGAGTCTTAAATGTCCTGGGATATTTTGAAAATGCTCCGCCGCAAAGTATTTCTAAACACAGCACTGGTGTTGGCCTACCGACATTTACCACGACGTGTTTGTCATTATTTTTCCATAAAGAAAGGGTCGTTTGGAGACACACCAAGTCATGTTTTGGATTCATTGTAAATCCCTTAAATATGAAAAAATTTAACGCTTCACATATTGGACAATAATCACTGATCACATAAAAAAATTACGTTTGTACACAGTATGCAAACTGATAATAAACAGTAGCACATGACACGTGGGGCTCGCTTCAAGCGGGTTACCACTTCCACCAACAATTTTTTCTCCATATAAGCGAAACTGTAGGAAGAAGCTCCTGTATTGTGTTGGCTACATAAGTTTGTTGTTGTTGTAATTTACGTCCTCCAACGTTAAGTCATATCGGACGATGAATGAAATGGGTGAAATGATGCTCAAATGAGTCTGGAGTCCATGGAGCTTAGAGTTACCTGACATTCGTCTATTAGGATAAGGGAAAACCCCGGAAAAAACCTTATCCAGGTAACTCACCCTGACCGAGATTCAAACTCGGGACCTCTTAACGTGAGGCAGACACGTTAAACACCAGTTGGTGCGGAATATACGGCTGCTATGAATCGAATCCGTAGCCATGGTAACCAGCAATGCATTCTGCCCCGCCAACCTCTCTTCCCTCGCCGCAAGTGTTACGGTCACCTTGGCCTTTAATAACGAATCACTAGTCGGGAAGTAAGCTAGCTGCATTATCGACGTGCGGGCGTCAAGAGAGCTGTTCCATTACAAAATATAATTTGGAGAATTTTTATAAATAAAAATTAAATGCTAGAACATAAAACATAGTCATGTAAGTTATTCAAAAACAAGTAGGTGACTCGGCGATTCAAACGCATCAAGGGAGAACCGCCCCTGCAACGAATACGAGTTAACACCTTCAACATGTTCCAATGGAGAACAGCCGCCGATATGACCACTGCTGTTAAATCAGGGTGTAAAAATAACACTCGAACATAATTATTCAAAATAATTAAAAAATAAGGTCATATTCAAGCTGGTAGATTAAAGTCATTGGCCTGAAGACACGAGGATTTCATTCCAAACCCGGGCACTCGGAGCGGCGCCCGCAGATCTAGCAGCCCTAGGAAAAAAATCTAGGTTAAAATATCCTCATATACAAGTACATTATTGATATCGAGTGGGATGGCTCAGGCAGTTTCGTTTGTGGCCTGCATTCGAGAGGTCCGGGTTCTATTTTAGTGGCCGACCTACCTGACTAAGGTTTTTTTTCGGAGGTTTCCCCGAGTCGATAGGCGGATGCTGGGTAGGTTAATTACATTCCTCGAATTTCCTGTGTATCCATTATCATGTCACATTCATATCTCTTCTGGTGACCTGTTTCAGAGTAGAAGTGTTGGCGGTAGTCTCAGCGTTGTATGACAGGATGATATGCTCTTGGTAAACACTTCCTCCTTCGGTAGGATGACCTCCGGTCTCCAGACCGACCTGGCGTGCCATTTTCGGATCATTGCGGTTGTGCTGGCCTGCCGGGGAGTTTCTAACTGGTAAATAATAGGAAACCTGCCCTTTTCACTATCGTGACTCCTTGTATCGGCTTCCTTCTGGCTCCTCACGCCTCATCCTTCCTCCCTTGGGGCTTAGGTATATAAACCACAGGTTTCGGTGCCGAATTCCCTCCGTAGTAATCCCGATCCTACATTATTGCTGCTACACGTATTGTCATAGACCTCTAGGTTCAGTTATTCAGTGGAATACAACTAATTTAATGTACCTACTACAACAGAATCTTATTTTTTACAATAAAAAGGAAGCAGTGAAAAACTCAGTTTGAATTCTCATTCAATGAAGTAAATATATTTTAATACAGTAGTATATAACTTCTTAACTACAGGTATACAACTAACAAGGCCTTGTACTCTACGATCTACTATCCTACAGGAGGGAGGGATGAAGTAAAGAAGCCTCAAGGTGCATAGAGACCTCTAACAGCACTGACTCGAAGATCTGTGTCATTACTGAAGCTGCTGAGAGAGAGAAATTAACATTTCTAACCAAGCAGTTCTGCGGTATCCACGGAAGGTCCGCCTCGGTAGAATGTTTGCCTCACGTTCAAGAGGTCTCTAGTTCTCATCTCGGGCAGGGTGATAAGGTTTTCCCTTATCCTGAAAGATGAATATCTGGTAACTCTAAGCTCCATGGACCCTGGAGTCATTTGAACCTCATTTCATTCATCGTCCGATATGACTTAACGTTGGAGGACATTAGCCCGTCTTTGTAGCGTGGTGGTAGTGTCACGTTCAAGAGGTCCCTAATTCTAATCTCGGACAGGGTGATAAGGTTTTCCCTTATCCTGAAAAATGAATGTCTGGTAACTCTAAGCTCTATGGACCGTGGAGTGATTTGAACAGCATTCCATTCATTGTTCGATACGACTTAACGTTGGAGGACATTGGCCCGTCTCTGTAGCGTGGTGGTAGTATCACGTTCAAGAGCTCCCTGGTTCTAATCTCGGTAAGGGTGATAAGGTTTTCCCTTATCCTGAAAGACGAATGTCTGGAAACTCTAAGCTCTATGGACCGTGGAATCATTTGAACATCATTTAATTCATCGTCCGATATCACTTAGCGTTGGAGGACATTGGCCTGTCTTGGTAGCGTGGTCATAGTGTCACGTTCAAGAGGTCCCTGGTTCTAATCTCGGTCAGAGTGACAAGGTTTTCCCTTATCCTGAAAGACGAATGTCTGGTAACTCTAAGCTCTATGGACCGTGGAGTCATTTGAACATCATTTCATTCATTGTCCAACATGGCCTAACGGAGGATGAACATTAAAAACAAATCCGCGATACCTGTCTGGCACCATCATACACCAGAACCTTAAAGTACAGCTAAAAGAAACGGATAGAAAGAGAAATTGCATTGCCCCTTGAAGTCGTATAACTGCCTCAGGATGCCTTGCCAATTTGGAAGCCAAATACGTCTGCTTCATTCTCGAGGTAGGTCCTATCTCAGGGTATGTGTGGGTATGTAATATAAGTAAGAATAATACCGGAATCTAAGTTTGAAACGTTTAATAACTTTTAAAGTATAAACTTAAATCGAGAAGTTGCCGACCAATGGACACTAATATTTGGGGCTAACTATTTGAATTATGTGCTCCACGATAACACGTGATTGAGACAAGAAATGACGCCAAATTCAGCAACGACTTGCTCCATCGGCCTCCAGTCCAGGTGTTCAAGATTCTGTCCCGAGTGTCCTACTCGGCTACCAAAGTTCCCCGAATAACCTCCTCCAAGACCCCCACTACTAGCTTCTAATACGATGTTGCCACTTCATTTCTATATTAATGAAATTTTCTGCTTTGCATCATGAAGTCTCTCTATAAATTCCTAAGAAATACTGTCACAAATTGCAAGACTTCCAAAATAGCCTGCCATACGTGGTCTGGCAACTTTGGATACTATTTTGCCATCTCTAATGTAACCTACCTACTTCTCCGAATCTGCCTGAGTCTATCTTTCACTAATTACTTTACTTAATGTCCTCTTACCCCAGAGGAAGACAGCTTCGAGATTTGTGGCGTATTTCAGCCGGGAGCGAGGACTGCAGTGCGTGTGGCGTCAGGCAAGAGCCGTGTAGTACCAAGCTACCTATATAAATGGCACTGTTAGTACAGAATCTGAGGGTTCAGTAAGGTGTAGCACACTCGATGACAACATTGTAGCTGCCACGTACCAAACGGAACTGTTAAATTTCCAACGTGACGATTTATTGAAGGACAAATATACACACAGGAAAGACTTGGCGGATTTTTACAAGAATGTCCTCCAAACCAGATTTCCGAGGTTGTATTCACTTGCCGCACGGACATTGTGTATGTTTGGCTCGACATATGTGTGCAAACAATTTTTTTTTCTGTTATGAAATTACCTGAGTCCAAACCCCTACCTTTTCTGATCACAATCTATCATGCAGCCTTCGATTACAAATTTTCCAGACATTACGTCCTGACATTGATAAACTAGTTAAAGAAAAACGAAACAGAAAGTGTCGGAAAATGTCCGCGTAATTTTGTTCTGAATGGGTCTCCTCTAATTTGCAAAGAAAATTTCTTTATGTGTAATTACAGCAGTCAGCATTAATATTACAACACCCAAGATTTAAGTTGTACATATTAATACCCGATACGTTTCCTGTCTTTCCTACGCTGTCGGAACCCCAACACATCAAACTATTTCCTTCTTCTTGGGCAGCAGAAATCAGCGCGGTGACGTCACACGCTAACCTGCCTTTCGTTCAGGGGCATATTTGGCGGTTGGAGCTGACGGAGGTGACGTCACACCACCACTATGTCTTCCCCTGTCTTACCCCAAGGCAAAATGTACTCATAATGAACTCCCAAACCTAAAACCCATTAACATTTAACAAAAATGCACAACATATTCATATTTAATGTTATTATAAGTTTTAAGTTATATAACTGATCTGTAATTTCTGTATCACCCTACCGACCCCCCCAAAAAAAAAACGAAAAACACAAGGTCGGGGCCGTTGTCAGCGGTCCATGGGAATAGATCTGGAACCTTCCTTTACCTTACACATTACTGGTTCGATTTTCAATGGCCGCGCCGTGGCTTAGTGGTTAGACCACTTGGCTCTCACCAAGGCGCCCCGGGTTCGATCCCAGGCGACCGCAAAGTGAGATTCGTAGTGGACAACACGGCGCTGGGGCGGGTTTTCTCCGGGATCTCCGGTTTCACCCGTCATCTCATTCCACCGGCGCTCCATCTTCATCTCATGTATCATCAGTGTCACTACCTGCGGTGCCGTATGTAGTAAAAGCGGGCGTTAAGCACTACACATTTCATTTCATTATCGATTTTCAAATCACATAAACATACCAAACAGTTATAAAGACGACCCCGCTGTCTATCGAGAACAGGATTCGATGTAACACGATTTATACCACGTGGTTGACCAGCAACGCCAGCTGTTGAATTGCATTTTCGCCGTGCAAACCATGGTTTAAGCAGTTTCCGAATGAACGAGCAATGAGCTTGCTTTATTGACTGTTTAAACTTACGACTGTATTATTATCATTCCATCTACAGAACACAGAGAACGTTTCGTGATTTGGTATCCTTGAACACTTTCTTTACAACCAGCACTAATGGGCCAATATTCACAGTAGTCGGCCAGTCTTGGGTCGAGTCATTTATATGAAGTTATCAACAGAATTTTAAAATGTGCTACTTTTGGCTTTACTTTAGTTATTGTACATATTATCCATCCAACGTAGAAAATTAGGAGAAACTTATGGCTGTTCAATAAAGAATTAGCATATTTTTTACGGTCATAATTTTTCGCACTAAAATTCAATCTTATTATATTCTGTTAGCTTAACGTGAAACAAACACGCCGTAGTAGTTTCATTGTTGGTACTCCTGGTTCCGCCTGTGAGAACCAAGCAAGTTCAGACATATTCAGTATCACCTACCGCTGCAATGGAGGTAACATGCAGTTAAAGTTGATGTTAGAGGAAGATCCGGAGTTTCTTTCAAACGTAATCACTGCTGATGAAACTTGTCTACATCATTTTGATCCTGAGAGCAAACAGCAAAGCTCAGTGTGGAAATCTCCTTTATTACCAACTCCCAAAAAAGAACAAGTGCTTGCTTCTGTTCCGAAAGTTATGGTCATCTCATTCTTTGATATTCATGGAATAGTTTATCAGCATGTTGTACCTACACACACTCAGTAACTGGACAATACTACAGCGACGTCCTGAAAACATTGCAAGTCCATATCAGGTGCAAACGACCACATTTCCGTGAAGCAGGCTGGATGCTGCAACACGATTAATGCGCGGCTGCATATTGCCAATGTTGTTGCTGAATATCTTGCACATTAACTTGAAGTGCATCCCTCACCCGCTCTATAGTCCAGATTTAGCCCCCATGTGACTTTTTTCTATTCCCTAACTTGAAGAAACGCCTTCGTGGGAGGTATTATCCATCATCAGAAGCAGTGGTGAAGGCTGCGGAGGTGATTTTAAAGGACCTCTCAAAAATGGTTTCCAGCATGTCTTTGAAGACTGGCAGAAACGCTGGGACAAGTGCATGGCATTCAGGGGAGACTATTTTGAGAAGGACCATCGAAATTATGAGGATGAATAAAGGTACGTTGTCAAAAAAAAAATTGTGATCATTCTTTATTGAACAGCCCTCGTATTTTAACGTGTCACTCACCCTGAACATCAGACTCACGTGTTCCCAGTCACCCACGTGACTGCCGAACACTCTCGTAGTGCCCAAACAGCGACCTCGGAACAGCGGGATGGGCCAAGACCCCAAGGGCCCCAGACCCAACGTGCACAAGGCTTTACCCTGGCTGTACGGGTAGAACATCCAGTATGTAACGTGGAACACGGAATCCTCAGGACACAATTTGAGGAGAGCATACACAGGCACTGGGTATTGTGTCGGGTTCCTGCCATGCAAGAATGAGGACGTGTTCTTCACAAGGACATCTGAAACAAACGGCACATTGTCAGAAGAGTCATGCAAGAACCAGGATGTGTTCCTTACCAGGGTATCTGAATCGCCGATGATGAAAGAAGAAACAGGCAAACAAGGAATTCTGTAAAATTGGAGAAACAAATTCAGAAAGTGTACACTGGTGACCAAGTTTTTATTTTTTTTTTATTTTTTTTATTTTTTTTATAAGCTATATGAGCTGAAATAAGAGATATATTTGAGAGGAAGAAACAGGACTTTCAGATTTCATGGAAGAAGCATAGCAAACATCGGATACTTCTTCTTCAACTTCCCTAGTTTACCACTATCGTGGTGTTAGGGAATTTTTGTTCGTCTATCCGTTAAGGTCGGGCCTGAGGAACCGAAGCTTTAGATGCGATAGAGAACCAGGATATGTGATCAGCCCAATGCAGGTGGAAGGCGAGAAGAATGATAGGAAAGATGATAAAGATGATGATGGAGAAATTGGTGGAATGCTGACGGGGGGAATTGGAGGACCCGGAGGAAACCCGTCCCAGTGCTATGTTCACCACAAATCTCACTTCGCGATCACCTTTGGGATCGAACCCGGGCCGTCTTGGTGAGAGCCAAGTGGTCTAACCACTCAGCTATGGTGACATCGAATACTAAAGGAGAATAATAGGAGCTAATACAATACCCATTTACCTGGTTAAATCTTTAGACAAAGGATCATTTTCTTATGTGGTAACATCGTATAGGCTGGCCCCGTAACTCAGTCGGTAGAGCACCTGCCTGCCGTGCTAGGGGTCCCGGGTTCGATTCCCGGCGGTGGGGATATTTCTCCGACCAAGATAATTCCTCATCTTTCCCAGAGTCTGGAAGTATGAATGACAGTGTGAATGTGTGCGTGATCTAATGATTAAAAAAAAAGACCTAACGATTACGTGTTAACACCTTCAACGTGTTTCAAAGGAGAACGGCCGCCGATATTAGAGTTAAAGGCGAGATATAAATGGAACAAATTAAAAAAAAAAACACACAAAAAACATCGTATATGCGAATTATGAAAGGGCTTCACCGAAACTGATTAACCCAATTTCGAAGAAAAGCATGTTAAAGTTAAGACCTTTAACTACACTTATTTCGGCAAATGCACTGCTGAGAATGGTAAAGCCATTTCTATGTTTGAAGATGGAGAAGTCGAAGAAAAGGAAGAAAGGTTTGGGTGATAGGCGAAAGAGCAGAAGGGCAATGCAAGCTGCAAAGTAAGCTTCTGGTAACCGATGAATGTTATTGAGAGTTGGATAAATAAGTGTTTGTAGCAAATCTGTGGATTTGGAAAGGGCATTTGAGAGAATAGGGACAAACTTATAACTAGAGCCCGAATTTGTAAGCACAATCAAATGGTGAAATACGCAAGCAAATAAGCACGTAAAATGAAACAAGTAAGCATCAAAACAAAGAATAAAAATTTAATCATAAACGTATTGTTTGGTATAATTTTTACCTTACTCAAGCTTCTTACAGTGCACGAGAGAGTTATCTTGAGATTTTTTTAGGGATGCCCCTGTGTTTTTTTAATTAAGAACTTTATACTGTGAAAACGATCTCTCAAGGTCGCATGACGTTACTGGAAGATGTGAAAAGCTCCACAGTTCTTTATGAATGAATTTCTCATCGATATACGTTTCTGTACCAGAAAGTTTTAAAGAAATTTTACTCATTGTTTTGTAATCAGGATTTCTCGTTAGTACCTCAATTTCTCAAAGGCAGTTTTAGCAATATGGCAAGTCTCTGACGACAACGGTACTGAAATTTCATCTATCAAAGAAAGTGAATGCTCCAAGGTATTATTTCGAGTTTACAACTGTGTTATAATGGCAGAAATTTTGGAGAAGCGGTTATGGATGTACTCTATCTTATCTTGGATGTCAATATTAGCAAAACATTCTTGTGCTGTGGCGATGTTGCTTGTATCTTCTGCATCTAAGCAGTACAACGCTGTTTTATTTCACCGAAATGTTCTGCATAGAATGACACAGCCTTTAATCAATAACCTGATCGAGTTAAAACTGGCGGAGGAGGTAAAGACAAATTTGGAAGGACTTCATGAAGTTTTTGAACTCTAATCGGCGACAGTAAAGCGGCCCGGGTTCGGTACCACCCATGGGGTGCGGATTTTAAGTCCCGGGTGTAGGACCGGTACCCACTCAGCATCGTGAGGAAAATGAGGAGCTTACGCTAGGTAAGCGGCCCTGGTCACGAAAGCCAACATTCCGGCTGGGGGATGGCGAGATGCTGACCACATCTCCTCCCCGTATCGGTTGGATGATCGTCCACCTCTACCTTGCGTAAGTGTGCGTGAGACCGACAGTCGGGTTGGTAGGCCTTGGCTCTCTTAGGGCTGTCGCGCCAGAGTTTATTATTTTAATCGGCGAGTATAAACACTTTCTTTACGCTAGAAACAAGAAGATCCACGTTTTTATATCGGCTCCTAACTCTTTCAGCGAGACGATGTAAACTCTCTGAAGATAAAATGATGACTAGGAGTAAAAATTTACTTTTAAATTAATATGATTTGGATAAAATAATCTACTTTATTTAAAAATCATAAAGAATTGTCACCCGAAGGTCGGAACTCCCTATAGAAGTGGCCGGCAGTAGGGCCAGAAGGGAAGCATCGAGGTCACGCCTACCCATTTGTCTCATGTCACTAACTGAAGGGATGATTAGGAGAGCGGCACGAGCCCTGTACCGTCTCTTTCCCCTCCCACCAGACGTATCGAAACCTCGAGATAATTGTGCGCCCCGCGAAGTTTCCAGAAACGGCGATCTTCCCTATATAAGGCCTGCAGTTGGTGAGTCAGTCAGTTCTGGTCGAGCAGCCGGGAGGAGCGCCCAGTGAGCGAACGGACTGTGTACGTGCATCGGAGGAGTGTACGTAACTGCGTGCAGTGGACCTATGACAGACGAACTAGTGAATTGTAATTGTGTGCATTACGTAATTCTGTGTAATCGGCAAGTGTTCCGGTTGTAATTCGGTGGAAATAAAGAACATTTTTGAGTGGTGCAATTGGACTTATTTCATTCACATGATGGCATACCTTTTCCCGTTCCATTTGTCCAATTTTCTCAAATCATTGGCGACACATTTCATTTCTCCTTTCAAAGGTTACGTTTCTGCAAGCAATCAATTGTTTGGCATCTGTCCATATTAATTCTATAGGATTCAGATCCGGATGTTACGAAGAAAGCCTTAAGGTTGCATGGTTATATTTTGACAGTAGTTGTCAGTCAAAAAGTTTTTCTGAGTCGGCTTATTGGCTAGAATTAAATCATACAATTGTTATTGGTGTTTTTTTATCAAACGGGATATTGTGATTTTGTAAACAAGAAAGCAATATATCTTGTTAAAGAACTTGACTTTTGGGGTTTATCTACTTGTGTATTATGGTAAGAGACATTATCTATTGCTAGAACAAAGTTATGGAATTAACATTGAGCGTAACCATTTAACATAACTTTCAGTATTCATTTCTTTATGAACACCTAAAATGCTTATGACTGTCACAGTACTTTACAGTCAACTGTACTCGCGGGGTGGCATATTGCATCAAATAACAGGAATGATAAGTTCGCTGAGTATAGGAGCTGGACGGAAGCAGAGGAGAAAGGTTAGACCCGGGCTCGCTGACTGTTGTATGGGTGAAGGTCAGTGTTCTAGAACCATTGCGCGACTTATACACACAACATTGAACTTACCAATGTCAATGTTGGTGAAGAGATACCACGATTCCGAGTCCTTTCTCTCAGGAACAGCACGTGCCGTGACGTGAGGCAAGAAGTCCTGTACTGCGCTGGGGAAGTACTGCTCTCCCGGTGCCAGCCATACAAGTGGTGCCCACAGTCGTACCAACTGTTCTACTGCAACAATAACAAAATATAGCCTCATAGTTTAGGAAGAAACAAAAGCAAATCAATACGTTTCTACTCAATTATTGTACTACAGATTGCACAGAGGAAGTGTTCTATTCAATCAAAAATTTAATGTCGAATTCAACAGAAATGCGTTTTGAGCTCACCTGCATCCCTCCGAAAAGGTTATTTTTAGAAAATCATCTGTGTATGTGTCCAAAAACAATCAGTCTGTTAACTTGCTATTTACGTCCAGTAACTTCCGAAGATGTGAGACGACGATTTGTATAAAAATCCTCTTACCCCAAATAACTCCCTTTAAGGAATTTTTTCAATATATTTTGTTTTTGTAAAAATGACTAATTTGATTAAAATACCACATATTTAAAATATTTACATAATAAAAAAGTAGATGTTGAATTTCTGGAAATGCTTGTGCGCTCTCCTTTTCGGAAGAAATGCTGTGCATATGACGAGTAAATCGTAATAAATAAAATATAAATAAAATATTTCACAAAAGCCCTAGTGGTAAATATAAACGCTTTTACCTGATATTAAAGCCTGCACATTCTATATTACGTTAAATGCTAAGTTTGTTGATGAAAAATTTTCTATATACTTCCGTTTTCATTTTTATTCCTAGCAAAAGCTAATCCAAATCGCCCGCAATTGGAGGATGGATAGGATTGGCATAGCAGACGAATTGGAATGGAAAGAAAAACAGTGGAATATTCAATTTCAGTATATAATGTAATCATGAGAACAAAGTAACACATTTCTACACTTGTATATTCATACATTTATGTATCTCACACCAGGGGCGGTTTTCCCTTGATGCGTTTGAATCGCCGAGTCACCTACTTGTTTTTCAAAATAACTTACATGGTTAGGTTTTATACTCTAGCATTACATTTTCCTTTATAAAAGTTCTCCAAGTTATATTTTGTAATAGAACCGCTCTCTTGTGTCGATAATGCAGCTAGCTTACTTCCCGATTAGTGATTCGGTATTTAAGGACAGTGGGACGTGTGAATGCCTCAAAAAACGAATTTTTGTTTTATGTCTTATAACAATCTGCAAGATTTTACGAATCCAATGATATATTGCATTATAGGTATTCTTAATATTTAAGCCCTTTAAATTGTGATTTAAATATGGCGTCACCATGTCCACTCCCCCTTTTAAATACATACATAACCATTGAAATTAAAATTGTTATAACTTTGTGATTTGTGGCAGCAGAGCTAAGCGGTAAATTTTATGCTTGTTGTTGGTATCTCTGCTGCAGATGTGGCTGCATGTGTATTTGCAGAAGGCTCTCACAATATGGCGAATTGTTTACATTTGAAGTGCATGTGGATTATAGTTGCAGTTTTGTTTACAGTTCAAATTATCGACTTGAGTGTTATTTATTCAAGGTGATTTGAAGCTTTGCTATAAATATGGGTAGAGTAAAGCGTTTTGGTTGGAGAAAGGCAGTGTTTTGTCGTAAAAACACAAAAAACAGTGACATTGAAAGTGTATCTAACTTTCCTAGTTGCAGCAAATTTTCAGCTTCTAGAAAACAATTGTCTCACATTCAACCAGATGATGACAACAGCTTTTGCGTAGATAACAGTGGAGCTCAGAAGAGTTTTGTAGCTGTAGAACTCATTGTTATCCAAACTGGTGCAGAAAAGTACAGGATTATGGTGCAGGAATGTTGTAACTTTTGGTGCGTTAGCTGAAAAACCTGTTTTAGTTTTTTGCATTTTCCCCACAAGTTGCAATTTTACATGCTTGGATACACATTTCTCAGAAACCACTTATGTTAGAGGTCTGAAACTTTTTGTAGTGTTACAAACCATTATGTTTAATAAAATGGCCGCAAAGATATTTTCAGGTAAAACATTTTGAATTTTTAAAAATTTAAAATCTGTGCATTTTAAGGGAAAGAATAATGGTATCAAATTCAACATTTTTTGTCTATATACTTCACTATATAAAAGTTCTAACACGGTCATTTTATGCATCACTGAGTACTTTATTTCTCCTAAAAATTGGATTCTTTGTGAAAACAGTTATGGCGGTTATGTGGAACTAAATAATAACATGTGTTTAGAAAATTTCGTTTGTTGACGTCATCTTAGAAAGCATCTGAGAAAAGTTATGCATTTATATTACATGTTTTTCTTTATCAACATATTAAAAAATAGTTGCTTGTTAGATGGTATGAATTTCATTGCCCTGTGACAAAGCAAACCCATGAATTTTGATTTTTCAAAAGTGTGTAGTTAAACACAAGCATTGTGCTTTCCACACGTCCCTCTGTCCTTAAAGGCCAAGGTGACGGTAACCCATGCGGTGAGTGAGGAGAGGTTGGAGGGGCAGAATGCATTACTGGTTACCATGGATACGGATTCGATTCATAGAAGCCGCATATTCCGCACCAACTCATGTTGCAAACACAATACAGGAATTTCTTTCTGCTTTTTCGTTTATTTAAAAAGAAATTTTTTGGTAGAAGTGTGTTTATTATCAGTTTGCATACTGTGTAAAAACGTAATTTTTATGTGGTCAGTAGTTACCTATTTTCTGATATGTGAAGTGTTTAATTTTTCATATTTAAGGGTTTTACAATGAATCCAACACACGACTTGATATGTCTCCAAACACCCTTTTCTTTATAGAAAAATGACAAACGCATCGTGGTAAAAATCTGCCGGCCCTCGTAGCTATGGTCGTTAGAGCGTATGTCTCTCACGTTCCAACGCGTAGAGGATCGCCGGTTCGAGTCCAGCCTTGGGCATGGGTGTTTATGTGTATAGTGTATATTGTGAAACTATAGAACACAGAGTAAAACAAACGGAAACAAAAAAAACCGGTTAAATAAGAAAAAATATGTATCTATGTATATACATAGATATATATTTTTATAAAAAAGAATGTCAGTGGGCCAATACCAGTGCTATGTTTAGAAAAATTTTGCGGCGGAGCATCTTCAAAATACGCCAGGAAATCTAAGACTGTTTGGTATAAGGAACATAATTGTGTCGGATTGAAGGAGCCGGAAAAAAAAAAAACACTAACAAAGTTGCAGATGCTCTTCGGGAAAGCTCACGTCTATATATTGTAAATACAATGAGAACGTTAAGCTTAACAGGCTTTTCATGCAATATCCCATTAGAGAAGAAGACAACATAATGAAAGCGAAGACTCTTAAGTAAAAAATAATTTTACGGAACTTTTGGCTTCATATACAAAGGGAAACCCATCGAAATTCAAAACCACTATTCTAGTCATCATCATTTCTAGCACTACAGCCCAGAGTGGGCCTCGGCTTCCCTCAGGATCCTCCTCTAGACATCCCTTCTTCTGGCTACCATCCACCAATGTTTTATTTCCAGCCTTTTCACAACCTCCAATACTCCATCCATCTCAAGTTTGGTCTCCCTACTCTTCTTGCACCATACAGTTTACACTCCAATACTCTCGTAATTATGTCCTCTCCATCCAGTCATTGGACATGCCCTGCCCATCTTAACCTTGCTATTGTAATTGATTTTATATATTTTATATAATTCATCGTTATATCTGATTCGCCATTCCCCTTTCTCCTTAATTGGGCCATAAATTGTTCTCAGTATCTTCCTTTCAAAAATGTTCAGTCTTTCCATATCCTCTTCTGTAGTGATCCATGTTTCACACCCATATATCAGCACCGGTTTTATTAATGTTTTATAAATTCTAATTTTTGTTTTATATGGTAAGAGTTTTGATTTAAAGTGTTTCATTAGATTAAAATATGCCCCACTGGCATTTCGTATTCTTTGGTTAATTTCCTCTTTCATGTCATTAGTTTCATTCACAAGAGACGCTAGGTATGTGAATCTATTCACTCTTTCAAATTTAAGTTAAGAATATGGCAGGGACGTATTTAAGGGGAGGGGGTCCAGGGGGTCCGGACCCCCCCAAATGAATTGTCATTCCGAACCTTTAATAAATAAATAGTTGAAATAAAACTAAGTTTAAAATGAATTGAAAAAGTTTATTTAAGTTTCTCTTCTTAACGTCTCTATTCACTGTACAAAACAAGGCCGCCTAGTGCAATGAAAACTTAATAAGTAGATAGAGTCAACATGAAAAATGCAATGCCACGGCCGGGATTTGAACCACGGATCTCCTGGTTTTCGTCCACTAGCTGTTACTCCATTTGACTCGTATATTTCCCCTAAAACACTAGAGGCTCTCGCATCCGAGATACACAGTTTGTGGCGAATTACCATTGTAAGTACTTTCATTGTAAGTATTACTGTGATGAAGCCTGATGAAGCGAGGCTTCATCACAGTAGTACTTACAATTGTAAGTCACCACAAACGGTGTATCTGGAATGCGAGAGCCCCTAGTGGTTTACCGGGGAAATATACGAGTCAAATGAAGAATTGAATGTCATGGCAGCAAGTTGGCCATGGTAGCTCAATGGGTAAGAGCGACTGGACGGAAATCAGGAGATCCGTGGTTCAAATTCCGGCCGTGGCATTGAATTTTTCATGTTGACTATCTATGATAAACCTTAGCCTATGTACGGCTAGTGTGAAGAAATGATTAATTTCCATCAATTAACTAAAATCTTAATAAGTAATTTTATAAAAAAATAATAATAAATAGTTTCACAAGAAATAAACCTTTCTGAGAAAAATATTAGCAACAAATGACTAAATGATCAAATAAATTTGAAACCGACTTTCTTTTGTTCCCGACTGTGCAGCTCTTGCTTGCCCTCAGGACTGTCTTCAGAACTGAGTTATTTAAACTGAAACACGGGTCATTGACTAAAGTGAGTGAATATCTTCTTTTGGATCTTTCTGTTCTCAGAAACATGTCTATTGATTACGATTAAAATGCTACATGTTTGAGACACGACAATTTTGAATTTTTGGGGAAAAGGCGATAAACACCTCTTTAATTTCCATGATTATTTAACTAAGAAACCAGGTTATCATGGATAAAAACATCAGGTTAAAAGAGAACGTGGACCTCAAAATGCGCAACTCCCGCAATTTCTACTTCCCTCGTATCAGCTATTTTCGAAACATCTCATCCTATATACCAATTGTTATGCACATTTAACAGTCTCAAAATTGCTCGTTGCATAATTTTATAAGAAACCTAGTATTTTATTTATTTAATATTTTAACGTCCTTTAACTGGATAATCATATTGGGCAGTAAATGAAACGGGTGATACCATCACATCAGTCTAGAGCGACTAGAACATAAGATTTTCCCGACAATCGTCTTATTAAGATAAGGGAATACCCTGTAAAAAGTCCTATTGAGAAAACTATCTTTATCTCGATTGGAAATCGCTTATACGGTGCCCAACTTGCGCTCATATGAGCAAAGGTGGATTTTTTTCACTTCACACCACCTCCTCATGAAAGCATTTCCCTTTTTCTCGCTCTCTCTATATAATGGAACGTTGCGTCTTATATTAGCAGACAGTGGGTGGAGGTAAACCCTCCTTCCTCTTACGCGGCAAGGTTGGCCAAGATCTCTTCACTGGGAGTCAGACACGCTACCACCAAACTATGGAGGCGGGCTCCAGTTGAAATCATTTATAACCAAACAGTTTGCCTGATGACGATACGCAATGGAGCAATCGTGCTTTGTATGAGTTGCGAAATTGTGAGAACCAGAGAGACTCATGTCAGTGTACGGGAGTATGGGATCAATGTTTATTGCTTCTACCACGTGCTTAGTAAGCACAAACGTGTTACATTCCATTTAAAAAGTTGATATTGAGATGTCATCAGGAATGCAAGTTTTGAGGACACCAGAACAGGGGGAAAAAAAATTAAAAATAAATGTCTGCGCGCGCGCTCCAGAACCCAAATATTGGAGGAATATAAAATGTAGGATTTAATTTCGTTATCTTTCAAGGATGCGAAACGAAGACTTTCAATAAAATCGTCCGAAAATGGCTTTAATAATTTGAATTTAAACACTACATATTTAAGATAGCTGCATAACAAATAGAATGCCTATTGTGAATTTTCTGAGGATAAACCCTGAAGTTTGCTTTACTGGAAGTGAAGTCTGTATAACTATTCTAAACCTAACAGATAAACGAAAAATTACTGCACAAGTAACTCGTTAAAATACACAAATAATGTCAATTATAATAATGTATTGCAAAGTTAACTAATTCCGATATATTATTTGTTAGTGATTAAAATTCTCAGATACTTACTTAAAGGTATGTAATTTTTAACTTCTAAGATCCTATTCCCTTTTTCATTCAAGGAGAACTAATACTCCAAATGCATCAATTAGTGGTTGGTTTTTAAGTATCTGATTGCTGCTTATATCACTTTATCCCAGGTATAAGAACAAAAGTGTGCAATTAAAGGTCTTTTTATAGACTTTATCCAAAGAAACAAGACAAAAACAAGCTTTTCTGAGAACAATTACAATATATTACATCTGTTTTTAGTTTTACTAACATGATAGAAATACATCCCTGATTAATTATTAAAAGCAAATAATTCAACGTAGGTTTTTGGAACCCCCCCCCCCCCGGAAATTGACTTCTAAATACGTGCCTGGAATATGGATATATTTTTCTGGCTCTTTAATTTTCTTCTTACATTAGTCACCATATACTTTGTTTTCCCTTTATTTATTTTTACACCGATTTTAGTTGCTGCCTGTTCTAAGTATATAAATGTCCTTACCATGTCCTTTTCTGTTCTGCTGATTATATCTATATCGTCTGCATATGCCAGTAATTGTGTGGACTTGTTAAATATTGTACCTCTTGTTTGGATGCCAGCATCCCTAATAGCTTTCTCCAATGCTAGAGTAAATAAGCATGAGCCACTATTCTAGTATAAAGTCGTTTTTGCGATGCTGATCTTGCGAATTTAGGTTAGCCAATCTCAGAGCCGCGCCTATCTCACACACATTTTCCACACATGAATTACTTCATTCCCATAGCGCCCATAGATTTCATGGTGACGTTCTCCGCTTTTCTGGGCTCGTTTGAGCATCATTTCATACATCGTCCGATATGACTTACGTTGGAGGACGTAAAAGCTGTTGTAGCGGTATTTATTTTTGCCCGTTAGCAGAACTGATAAGTAACCATCTTAATAACAAGGAGGATTATGGATGTAAGAAAGTCTGTATTTTCTTACTGTACAAGTTTCTGGGGCAATTTCAATGTATCTTCGTTATAAATCTATCTTAAACGAACCTAAAAAATAACAAAATGACAGAAATGGAGCAATTACGTACGTCCTTTCCGGAAAAGAATCTCGATTTGTCACTTCGACTGAAGAATCACAATCGTATTACACACTCAACTGTCTTAGGTAGTTAGCTTCTTCGTTTTAACACAATACACTACCGTCCCCTAGGGAGCAGATTTTGAAAAACTAATGGGAATCGCTCACCAATCCGAATCACCCGCGCTTACCTTATACTAAAAGCACCCGTAGAAAAGCACTAGACAAAAATTGAAGACACACGATTTACTTCAAATAACTTTTTCTGTAGCATGCAGCATTTTCGAGATAATCCCTTATTATTGGCTTGAAAATTTCAACATGTTTACATTCTTTTATTGCTGTGGGTATTCAGCTGTTTCTCTCAATACCCAAAAGAGTATGAATTTGAAGGCCAGCATATTTGTAAACTTCTATCTATTCGATTTGTTCTATTTCCCCTTGTATCTAAAACGAGTTTATACTGTGTAATAAGATTATTTCTGCAAGGTTTGTTTCGATTAACATGAAAAATAAGCATTCGTAAAAATAGTCTGTAAAAGCTAGAGAAAAATAAAAATTATGGATAGGGAAAGAAATCCTAGATGTTAAGCCGTTATCCTCTAAGCCATTCCGCACGGTAAGTTAAATTGTAAAATACCAATAAAAATAAATGACCGTTAATGTCGTAGGCTTGTTATAAACTGCAGCAACTAAAGTCCACTATTTGATATATGTAAAAGCCCTACTTATAGCTTGGCGTGAGTCAGCAACTGCTGTGGGGGCTTTGGAAACCGGAACGTCACATTATTGTGGGTCGCCTAACAACTGACAGTCTACATCTCCCTCTCCACTCAAGCTGCTCTAGAATCGTATTACGTAAATGTAACTCTAGGGGTTATAACTAGTTGTCACTTATTTGTAATTATCACAGTTCTTCCGCAGAGGAAGCAATTTACTGTGCCGCTGCACAGATTAAGGTCACACATACAACAAATTAGCAGTCATATCTACAGCCCAAAACATCAAAGGGTTCTCGTTGTTCCATGAGCGTGGAGCTGCTTACTTAAATTTCTCGATATGTTAAGCTTGGTTTATCCAACACTTGCTTCTAAAGTTGTACTTTAATAATATAAATTAACCTACTAAAGTAACATTTTAATATTTAGAATAGATAACATTTCACTTTAATCACTGTATCAATAAAATACAATCACTGGGCCTACATTTAAAGTATAATATTTATTATAAAACATTCTTGTATTCCTCCAAAACTTTTTCTGGTATAGATACCTCCTCTTGTTTCAATAAAGATGTATTAAACATTATTTTTCTTAATTTTATATTTATATGTATATTTAGTCCGCCTCGGTAGCGTAGATGGTAGCAAGTCTGCCTCACGTTCAAGAGGTCCCGAGCTCGAATCTCGGTCAGAGTGAGTTACCTAGATAAGGTTTTTCCGAAGTTTTCCCTTATCCTTCAAGACGAATGTCGAGTAACTCTAAGCTCCATGGACCCTGGACTCATTTGAGCATCATTTCACCCAATTCCTTGACCGACCGACATAACTTAACGTTGGGGCGGACGTAAATAAAAAAAAATGTATATTTATTTAGTTGTACAGTTTCACTACAATGACAGTAACATCGTACATGCACTTATTATACATCCTGCACAAATACATGAAACTGATGACCCTAAGATTTACTCGCTGACTCAGGTCCCCTGGTCATAAGCCTTTGGTTTTCCTGAGCAGTTTAATGTCATTTCTTCTTGAACTTCGCTTATTCTACCCTATTACACTTTTCTCTTAATTTATATAAGAATTCTCCTATACATCTATTTTTCTTTTCACCCGTCTCCGTTAACATGTGTAATGCCACTACCTCTTTCCTCACACTGTCCCACTTCTTATCACGCAATTTGTTAACTCCTTACATTCTATCAGGTAATGAACAGTGCTCTCTTCATCTCCACAAAATTCACATATCCCCTAACTCATTACTTCTCAATTTATTCCTACTCTCATCCATGTTATACCTTCTCTTCCAGTTTTGTCACATTGATCTATATATTTTCCCTACTCCATTCTGTCTTTAATTGCTTATAAAATTTCAAAGCTTTCTTTTCTTGTATACTTTTCCATATCTGCTGTCTATGTCTTGTACCCTGTTTTTTACTTCTAAAAACCGCTATGAATTGACCCCTCTGCCCTCCATAAATTTCCCATGTCTATCTTCGATACAGTTTTAATTAGTAAAAAAGGACTAGCCAACATCGATTCTCTCATATTATATATTAGCTAACGATACACATCATTTGTCTAAATAGCCCTATATTCCAGAAAATAAAATTACAAATAATTTTACTATTTTATTATAGTTTAATTAAAAAGTACGAAGGCTGTTCAAAAAAGAATGATCATAATTTCTACAGTCATAATTTTTCGCACTAAAATTCAATCTTATTATATTCTGTTAGCTTTATGTGAAACAAACAGGCCGTAGTAGTTCCATTGTTGGTACTCCTGGTTCCCGTCTGTGAGAATCAGGCAAGTTCAGACATGTTCAGTATCGCCTACCTCTGTAATGGAGGTAACACGCGAGGAATATGCGGTTTTGAAATTCTGCTTTCGTCTCAAGAAATCTTCAGTTGAGGTCTATACAATGTTACAGGAGGCCTATGGAGAGTCTGTTCTTCCCTACAGCACAGCTCGAAGGTGGTTTAAAATGTTTAAAGAGGGGAGACAATCAATTTCAAAGGAAGGTGGAGCCGATGCTCCAGTTATTGCTCTTACGGAAGAAAACATCAACACTGCTGCTGCCATTGTGAAAGAGGATCGACGAATCACTCACTTAAGATCACTTACTGAAATACTGAACATTTCATTGTGTGCAACATTTCCGTGAAGCAAACTGGATGCTGCACCACGATAATGCGCGGCTGCATATTGCCAATGTTGTTGCTGAATATCTTGCAAAAATCAATGTGAAGTTCATCCCTCACCCTCCCTATAGTCCGGATTTAGCCCCATGTGACTTTTTTTCTATTCCCTAACTTGAAGAAACGTCTTCGTGGGAGGCATTATCCATCATCAGAAGCAGTAGTGAAGGCTGCGGAGGCGATTTTGAAGGATCTCTCAAAAATGGTTTCCAACATGTCTTTGAAGACTGGAAGAAACGTTGGGACAGGTGCATCGCATTTAGGGGAGACTATTTTGAGAAGGTCCATCAAAATTATGAGGATGAGTAAAGGTACGTCATAAAAAAAGATGTCCTTCTTTATTGAACAGCCCTCGTACTCTAAGCCTTTTTAATGATTAGGGAAAGTGTTGGATAAATCATTGTATGGCACAAGACTTATTTATACACTCACATAAATTATCAAATCTTCCAACCGTCGATAATATACATCTTGATTCACTACTACTATAAATATTTAATACTCAAAGGTGCAGAGACTTACAGAGAGAAATTTGGTTGGAATTTCACTTCAATGGAGTTTATTCCAATACTCTGTTTTATATCGGGTGTGTGTTCACAACCTGTAATGAGTATCCATTTAGCTCATCCGCTAAAACTGAAGGTCGCTGTATGCAATCACGCCAGTAAAAGTTATTTGCTGTGTGTTTAAAACGCGTTACTGTGAGCTAATCAAGCTTCAGAATATTCGTATATTCGTGTTAATTTTGACAGAAATAGTTTAATTACCTATTTCGTTGTAGGTATAAGGGAAATAGAGGAAAGATGTTTAACAGTGAGGTGCTATATGCTGGACTTGAAAATTCACTCTTTCTATGACTCGTTACAAACAACTAAATAGCAACAAAGTATTTAAAAGGGAAGCGAAAAAACAATAATGTAAAATAATAAACAATAAAAATAAAAACAATATCTCGAAAACAATAATGCCACAACAAAGTTATCTGAAATAAGTTGTGTAAGAGATCTACAGTTTTTGTGCACTATGCTTTTGTCTTAACTCTTTAAGGTTATACAAATTATACAAAAATTTAAAACTTAAAGTATACAAAACTCCGTCCAAATGAAGAAGTGTTCACAGGTAATTTCCAAAATATTCAAGATATATATATATTTAGTTTGTTAAAATCTTAAAAATATTATGACGTTTTAATTAAAACGCCTTGAGTAATTTTGACAACATTAAACTGTTAAAATCTTTAAGTACACCCATAGAATTGGATATTTGGGAAAAAATATTCCTAAACAAAAACCGTGATAAAGTTATAAATTTTGAAATCCCGGCATTAAATGAAGTAGTAAAACTTAGTGCCCCTAACACCAGATGGCAGAGTGATCGGAGCTCCGTAGTAGTGGAAGAAGAGGAAGGTTCATTTAGTCACCAAACAGCTGAGGATGAGATCGAATGATCTTGAAAACGTTTCAATTATACAACAACAAGTAAGTGAAGTTTGAGTGTAAACATAGCGACTCATAAATCAAACTTAAAAATTTTAATTTTGTTAAAAAAATATCAATATAAAGCCTAGTTCTTGGACTTCTTTGTTTACATCATTGGCTTATACTAAAATTAAGTATTGTCACAATTTTGGTTTTTAATTCCACTATTCATAGACATATAACGGTCCTTTTTTTTTTTTTTGAGTTTAGGGGTGTAGGGCATTTCCAGTGAGTTATTAAGTATATAAGCTCGAGGGTATCTACCAGGGCAATCCACACAAAGTGAAGACTGACCTCCCCTCTAATGACCAAAAGGGCGCCCAGCGCTTCCGTGGGGCTTTCCATAGAGCAAGACCTAGAGACTAACAAGCCCCGCCCCCCCCCCCCCAATCTGGTCATATGGACTCAAGACGGGATGGAAGTGGATACGCCACTTACGCGCGCCAACCCCAAAGGGGAAGGCTACCGATTAGACCTCGGCGGGGCCGCCTAGTGATCTAGCACACCTTCTACTAGCTATGCTGGCTAGTACGCGGGAAAACTGATGTCCTCCCTCAACCCTGTCCGGAGACGTACCCGATCTCCCATGGGTAACGGGAACCACTGCCCCCTCGAGTCCAACCCAATCCGAACAACTCCCCTTCGAGAGGGGCTCGGCAGTTCGGCCCTAGGTTCCTCTAGTAACGTCAGAGGTACCACGAGTGCTAGGGGTCCGCAGTGCTCGCACCACGGCAGCTGAAGGGGACGCATACCCTCCCCTACGGGAAGTTATTAAGTATGTAGTGGAAGTAGAAATAAAACCAAAGCTACATTTAATTCCAGGCAACACTTGTAATCCAGATATGACTAAGTAAATCAGAAAGCAGAGCTAAACAGCAAACAAGTGAACTACTGGATTTCATTTAGTATAATTTATTTAATGCACCTGTTGCTAATTTATTCAGATTTTCTAAATCAGGGTTTGTCAAATTACGAACTGGGAGCCGTTTTGTTCAGTCCACCCACAAGCTCAAACAACATAAACAGTGCGCTTGTGTTAAATTAATTCACTTAACTGGATCAGTAAGGTGCAATCAAAATTTAAATTCGCGTGCTATAAGTACATCTTGTTACAGCCCAGTGAAAGAGGAGCCATGATCGTGATGAAGGATAGACACACAGATAAGCGTTGACATATCTCTCACTATATACTTGCCAATTAATGCCGTATTCAGTATGTAACTTTAAATTCCAAAATACTGCAACAGAATTAATACTTTGTGATGTCTGTGAAGAAAACCTGTAGCACTTTCAATCCGCCCATAAATCCGTAACAATACGCTCCGTGCTAGCGTGTCCACCTCTCGTTGAACGGGTCCCGATTTTGAATCTTGGTCATGGTAGGTCACGCCCTGGCTGAGTGGTTAGATCACTTGGCTCTCGGTTCAATCCCAGGTGACCTCAAGGTGAGATTTGTGTTGGACAACATGGCGCTGTGGCGGGTTTTCTTCGGGATCTCCGGTTTCCCCCACCATCTCATTCCACCGGTACTTCATGTTCATCTCATGTATCATCAGTGTCACCGCCTGCGGTGCCGTATGTAGTAAAAGCGGACGTTAAACACTACACACAATTTTCGGTCATGGTAAGGGGTTTTCCCTGAATGATGAATGTTAGGTAACTCTAAGCTCTATGTCCCCTGTACGCATTTGAGTATTATTTCATTCATAGTTCGATATGACTTAACGTTGGAGGATATAAATTTAAAAATAGTCGTAAAGACCTTCGTTCACACGTTTTTACCGAGCGGTATGACTCAGGCGGTTTCGTCTGGGGCCACATTCGGGAGGCCCAGGTTCGATTCCATAGCAGGCCTATCTGATCCATGGGCATTTTCGGAGGTTTCCCTGGATCACCAGGCGAATGCTGGGTAGATTACATCCTTCGAATTTCCTGTCCCACCATTTCATCTCCATTATTACTTCACATCATCTCCCAGCTAGTGGTCTCTTTCAGGATAGAAGTTTCGGCGGTGTATGGCAGGATGATATACTCTGAGTAAGCTACTTCCTCCTCCGGTAGGACGGTTGCCGGTCTGCGAACCCAGGTCTTGTGGTGGGACTGTTTCCAAACGACAGTAGTGTGGAATATCTGTTGGCCTGCCGGGGGAAGTTTCCACCTAAGTAAAATTTAAGGGCCCTGCCCTCTGCATTGTCGCGACTCCTTAGAACAGCCACCCTCTCTCCTCTCGCCTCATCCTTCCTCCCACTTGGGGGCATAGGTACAACAGACCAAGTTTGGGCCTCCGGATCGAGTCCCCTCCGAAATATCCCAGTTCCATGTAAAGAGTGGTTTGGGATGAGAGAATGTCCTTGCAAATCTCGTGTCGCAGACTTGGGAGAAGCTGAACTCTTAATAGAAGTTGGGTATTTAACTTATGTTTCGTTTTCGAGTTCCACGTTGGGTTGCCAATTTGAAATATGATTTTAATATTCCGTTTTACAATTTGCCTTGCCGGGGCGCCAATTTGTAATACGAGTACTTTATTATTTTTATTTAATTTATATTTTATGATTAGCTCCAGGTTGTGTAGTGGTGTGACCACTTTGTAATGTACTACACTTTAATAAAGAACTTCAACTTCTTGACCCATCTAAACTGCAGCCGGCGAACACAAAGATTAATCTCCTGGACGTGGTGTTATCGGATGATTTTGTTGCTTGAAAATCAACATAACACATGTATTATTACAAAAATTATACCGCTCTGCATGGATTTTTTAAAACGAATAAGCGTTTCTGAATCACATTTACACACTGATTGCAAAACTGATATCTATTATCGGTTATCACACCAGAACTTTTTTTTTATTCAAAATGTAATGTTTTGAATATTTTTCGTAATGTACGTACTGTAGTAATATTACCATATGCTTATCGTTTGTTGTGTATATTGTAGTTTGTATAGTTTCCATTACAGTTTCACTACAATTACTTTAACATCGTACATGCACTTGTTATACATCCTGTACAAATACATGAAACTGCTGACCCAAGATTTACTCGCTGACTCAGGTCCCCTGGCTATACGCCTTTGGTTTTCCTGAGCAGCTTGGTATTATTTTTTCTTGACCTTCGCTTCTTTATCCGAATCCACTTTTCTCTTAACTTATATAAGAATTCTCCTATATATAAATTTTTCTTTTGACTCATCCCGTTAACATGCGTTACGTCACTACCTCTTTGCTCATACTGTCCCAGTTCTTCTGCAATTTGTTAACTCATTACATTCTACCAGATAATGAACAGTGCTCTCTTCAAACTGTACAAAATTCACATATCGCTACCTCGTTACTTCTCAATCCTTTTAGATATATTCCTACTCTCTCCATGTTATGCCTTCTCTTCCGTTTTGTCACGTTGATCTATATATTTTTTCCTACCCCATTCTGTCTTTAAATGCTTATAAAATTTCAAAGTTTTCTTTTCTTCTATATTTTCCCATATCTCCTGTATGACCACGACAAAAAGGCTAGAGGGGTATGAAGGGCAGTGGAGCTTGGACTGTTTATCTGCTCTGGTAGCAGATCTGTTTACTAGGAAATGAGTGTATGAGAGTGTATATAAGTCACCCATGCTGCCAGATCTAATGTGTGTTGCAATAAATTCAGCGATAGGTACTATACATGGATGAGTTATGTGCCAACACTTGAGTATTTTAAGCGAACCTCCAATCCTTGTCATACCCGGAAGGGGGGCATATACACCGTGGAGACAGCAAAAGTGATTACGTTACACATTCCTCTCCCATGCCTCTCTTCAATATCGTTCTTTCCAATTCTGACCACCAACTGTTTGACTTATCGTTTGTTAGAAAGGCTCAACAGCTTATAATTTCAACTTTATTACTTAAAATGTGAAATAATACAACTATTATTATATTTGTATGTAGTTTTATTATTTTGATTAGTTCCTTTAATACTTGGAGCCCATGATATAGCCTTTCCCCAAATAAATAATATAAGATTTTGATTACTCCCTCCTTCAATTCTATTATTATTAATTAGTAGAACAGTTGAAAGAGGAGCGGGAACAGATTTTCTATCCTCCTTTATCAGCAAGAATTGCTCACGCAGGACCTGCTGTAGTTTTAACAATTTTTTCCCTTCAATATCTACGAGTACTATACCGCCCTAGAGGATATACAAAAATGTGTCTGCTTAAAATTAACTATATAAACAGTGGAAGTTCTTCAATGATTCTTCTCAAAAAGTCTTAAAGGTGTTTTGTTTCATAATGGAAACATTCGACCTTCCATTCCTGGGCGCACTCTTTTGTTTTAAAGGAAATACATGAAAATGTCAAGTTTTTGTTACAAAAACTGTTTTACGAAAACCGTGTAAAGCTTGTTTGTGAATATTTCAACATTATTGCACTATTATCAACAGGCTGGTTTAACAAAATATCCTTTTTTCTTATGTGAAATGGGATAGCAGAGCTAGGTCAGAACACTGGGAAAGGGTCTCAGAAGTATTGTTGTCACCTCTCCATGTAAAATTAGGTTTAATAAAATAATTTGTGAAAACTCTAAAGAGAGTGAGTAGTTAAAATACCTTTGTGTTACATTTCCTTCATTATCCCATGAAAAAATTAAAGCTGGTGTATTCTTGGCCCACAAATTTGAAAACTGATGATAGTTCGAGGATGCTATTGAGTCGAGAAGTGAAGGACGCCTGGAATGCTTTCAGGAATTTTGTTTTTATTACTTTTTGCAAATAATAAAAATAAAAATTATGTTAAAATTGTAAAAACGATGTTATAATGCTTCAAACAGATTGGTTACAATATGAGTGTCAAAGTACATTGTCTTCGTTCCCATCTAAATTATTTTCCTGATAATTTTGGGAGAGTTTAGTGAAGAAAAAGGTGAAATATTTCATCAGGATATAAAAAAAAAAAAAATGGAAATAAGGCTTCAATGGAAGTGGAGTATTCTCATGAAGGCGGATTAATGTTGGATGTTAAAAACGGACTGCTCTGAACAACATAACAAAAGGTCAAAGAAGTCAAAATTTAAAGTGTAATATTGAGTTAAGGTTACGAATGTGTTTATAATTATAAATTTTATTAATGATTAGTGGCAAGTAAATTATAATTATGGCCTGGTTTTTCATACAAAATTCTTGTTGAAAGTAATTTTTATTACGTTTCACAAAGCTTTAACTTTATTTTCGTTATTTTTGAGTACTTTGAAAACTTTACGTGATGGGAGAAAATGGAGACTTTCGCATTGAGCACAAAGTCAGTTTAGGATCACCTACCAGATTAAAAAAGTTTTGAAATATAGAATAGTGTTATTATTTAACTTCAAAATCACAGCTTATAATAAATTAAAAAAAAAAAAAAAAAAACAACTTTCCACAGCTTTTTCGAAACACGTCTTCCAGATATTGATTCTATCCCCTTAGTAACTACTCTATATTAATTTTTCCCTCTTTAAATGCATTTCTCTTTTGTTTCTCTTCTATCAATAACTATACTTTCATATAATACACAAACATTTTAACATATTTTAAAATTCTTAAACAAACATTTTAAAATCCCCAACAACTTTTGTTTGGAGCCAACCATAAAGAACGGTTTCACTACTCACAAACATACAAAAGGAACTTCACTGGTCCAAATTACTATCGATTGGTCACCTGCTACTTGCATGATAAGGTATCGGTACTCACCTCGAGAAGCCGAGCCGGTACAGGCCACCAAACACAGCAGTAGCACAAGCATGACTCGTGTGTACCATTGCTTTCACCGTTCAACTGTCATACCCGTTGCGTAACTTTATGGGTTATGATGCACTGGTTTCGGAGGACGAAGAGAGAGAAAGAGTGAAAGTAGTACATGGAAAGGAGAAAGAATTAGATGGAGTAAAAACCCGTGATTGCGTAAACATTGTCAGCGGCAGATTTTGGGATTAGCCGAGCGGTAATTACATGAGACACGCTTCTCGGCGAGTTGGGAAATTTAACGCAATGAAAACGGTTAACGTGTCCCAGATTTAAATTTTACAACGTCCAGGGGTCAGAGGTGTCGTAATGTAAGGGCTAGGGCTCGCAAATTGGAACCTACAAAATACCTAATAACCGAAAAAATACGTAAAATGTCATGTGGATTAATGAACATTTAAACACTTAATTACATATTTAGATGAAAATCGAGCGGGGTGGCTCCAGGCAGTAACACTTGGGACCCACATTCAGAAAGTCCCAAGTTCTATTCCTGAACGGAATCGAACTTTCCCGTTCTTTTATTTCATTGTCGTTGACATCTCCGTCCGGTCTTCCCAGCATCGGAAGTGTCAGCGATGGCCGAGAAGGTGGCGTGAATAACTCGCATTTGTAAGATCCCTCGGCAGACTTCCTGACTCACGTAAGATATACTCGCATCGCTATGTAATGCAGGGAAGGTTTACTGCATATTCCTTCATTCACCAAGCGGGATGGTTCAGGCGGTTTCGTCTGTGGCTACTATTCGGGAGGTCCGGGTTCGATTCCCGTGGCCAACCTTCCTGACCCATGGGTTTCCCGAGTCACCGTAGGCTAATTACATCCCCGAATTTCCTGTCCCTCCATTTCATCTCCACTATCATTTCACATCATCTCTCATCTGGTGGTCTCTTTCAGGGTAAAAATGTCGGCGGGTATCTCGGCGTGCATGGCAAGATGATAGCTGCTGGGTAACACTTCCACCTCCGGTAGGTCGGTCTCCGGGCCGGCCTAGTGGGCCATTTCAGAACCACGGTGATGGAATGCCGGTTATGCTAGCCTGCCAGGGAGTTTCCAACTGGTCAATTGCAGTGACGCTGCCCTTTGCACAGTCGTGGCTCCTTGGGACGGCCAACTCTGTCTCCTCTCACCTCATCCTTCCTCCCGGGGGTACCGCACTTGAGGGAATATGTACAATAGACCAAGTTTGAACATCCGTGCCGAATCCCCTACTTAGCGTAATCTAGTCTAGTCCTTCAGTTCACTTCACCTTGGGTGTATCAGGGCTTAAGAATCGACGGGAGCCCCGGCGTTGCATGACAGGAAATATTCTCTGTAAACCTTCGTCCTCCAAATCGAAGGCGTCTCCGAGTACTACAGGAGGTAAGGGAGTCTGCATCTGTAAACTATAAGAAACCTGCCCTCTACTGTAGCCTCCTAAGTCCGGTCACCCTTAGAATCCTTTCAGTTCTCCCCTCCCTCCCGTTAGGGACTTAAGTCCAAAGATCTTCCAAATAGGTCGAGGTGCTAAGTCTCCCAGATAATACGGAGATGATGTGCTAATACGATCTAAATGACGAAAACTCGTGTTAACACATAGTTGTATATTACAACATATTCCTTAAAATATCCATAGAATATAGATCTAACGAATGAGTGCAGTTATTATGGAAGATAGCTCGATTTAGAGATATCAGAGAAGGCGGGAATATGGTACAGTACAGTCTGGCCATCAAAACATCAGCACAGTGTACGTAACACGACATATTTTTTTCTTACGAAATCAATATCCCATGCGTTCAAATACAAGTATTCTCCAAAATGCGTCCTTCCAACTTCAAAAGGGATCTTTTCTTTAACATTCATGAGTTTACTACTATAGGAAATTTTCTTCTCTGTCCATAAACCTCAAGAAATGTTCTGCGTACAACTCATCGAGTTCGAACTTCTTGGATGTGGACGATGTTTACAAGGAGTTGAAAGTTTTTCTCCCATACACTTTTAAACTTTGAACCTCCTGCACTTATGCGCAGTTCGTTCACTTTTCCCCATTGCTGTAGTATTATTTAACGCAATAATTAGACCATTATATTTCTTTTATTCATAATATTGCAACACATTGAATATTAATGTTCAAATTTGGGGGCATATCCTTCGCTCGGCAGTGTATGCATTAAGACTTGATTCGATGTCCAGTGTAAGAGACAACTGCTGTATTGCCGAGCGGTACAGGAAATGGTCCGTTCTTGCTCTTCTCGTCCGTGTCGTACTCTCTTAGATTGATGACATCGCAGCAACCATTTTAAGTCACATTTATCCAACCACTGTAAACCACACACCTTTTCTATTACATCAAATGGGAGGTTGGAAAGGCAAAATCATAGCCGAGATTTCAACCAATGATTTTCCTGTCTTTGCCAGTTATTATAATCTAATTGAGTTAATGTACCTCACCCGATGGATAAATTAGTAGCTTACGCTGATGATACATCTCTAGTTTGTTGCTGCACAAATTTAAATGATTTACAGCGTACAAATGACACATTAAAAAAGACTGCTGACAATTTTGAGAGTATGAGGTTTAATTTAAACATTGAAAAAACTAAATATGTATTGTTCACCTATGCAAGGAATAATTCTCCTGGAGAAATAAAAATAAAATCCAATGATATACACGAGGTACCACATTTTACATTTTTAGGGGTGTATCTTTTCAAGCTTTTGACATATGATGTTCACGTGGATGCACTGTGTAACAAAGTTTGAGTATATTTGTGCTATGGCAGCTGACAAATTACCTACATAAGGATGTTCTGAAACTAACATATTATGGACTCATTAATGCTCATCTTGAATATGGTATAGGAATTTTGGGGGGTACTAGTTTCAAAAACATGAATAAGATATTTATTTTGCAAAAAAAGGTGTTTAAGAATCATACCACCTGGACAAGATACAATCCTGTAAAGAAACTTTTATTAACGAGCAAATCCTTACCATTTACTCATTGTATATTTATAAATTCTATTCACTAAAGAAAAAACTCATTAATATCATTAAACAGGGACAGGTGCATTTATAGAACTAGACGGTCAAATAAATATTTTAGGTACTCTGTCAATAAATCAATGACAGCCAAAGACCCATATAACCGTGGAAGAGTACTTTATAATAAACTGCCAGAATATATAAAATCTGCTAATGATCTAGCCTTTCCCAAATTATTCAGACACTATTTACTCAATAAGTGTTTTTATAGAATTGAGGAAATGTAAATATGTAGCCTAAATTGCCAGTATTATGCCACAGGATGGTTGGAATTTATGTAATTGATACATGTGTATTCTGTTAAATAATTATGTCAAGTGTCAAAAGGTTGCATATAAATTTGTAACTAATTTTACATTGTTACTATCTAAGCTTTTACTAGTAATATGTATACTTGTGCTTACTTTGTAATAAGTGATTAGTAAATTTGTGAAACTGTAATCTAGCTTTATTGACAATGTTCGAAACTTTGTACAAAGTCTATTGTGACTTTGTGGGTTTCTAGAGTTAAAAGTCCAATTCTAAATGTTCTTTATTTCCGTAGAGATACACTGATCGATTCTCACGTAACAACATTACAGCACCAATACAACACAATCTACAACACCAACACAGCTGACTCTGCTTACTCACTCTGTTTACAACTATCCGGCTGGCGTGTCACAATCGCTTATATATCTCCTGATAATTTCTACATCATTCTAAAATAAACCAGAAACCGAATTATCTCTATCAGTCCAGAAGTAACTAGAAATTTCCATTTATCTCAATTTGTTTCGGCAGACCTTTATCTGCCGGCACTTGGTTTTCACACTGCCTGCCTATCAATTCCTTTTGTGTAAACAAGCCGCGCGATCGTAGATACGGGTTCGCGACAATAAACATCATTATTATTATTACTATTATTAACTAGTATGCAATTACATAGAGTAATAAAATATTGAATATGTCACTAACTTCATGAAGCAAGAGGTATAGATGAAAGAAGAATGAATGAAATAGATGAAAGACGAATGAATATGTCACTGATTGTAATGTATTCTCCAGCATATAATTTTGACTGGTCACCTCTCAATCTGGTAACTAACATACTTTGTAGCTATCATTAAGGTTTTTATATGTCTAAATGTACCACCAATTATAATCTTGCCCATCTCTGTAGCGTAGATGGTAGTGTGTTAGCCTCACATTCAAGAGGTCCCAAGTTCGAATCTCGGTCAAGTGAGTATACTGGATAGTGTTTTGCGTAATTTTCCCTTATCCTGAAAGATGAATGTTGGGTAACTTTAAGCTCCATGGACCTGGGGCTCATTTGAGCATAATTTCAGCATTTCATTCATTGTCCGATGTGATACAACATTGGATGTAAGTTAAAAAAAAATTACAACCACCGATCTCTTTCCACGGAGCCTTTTCAGAGAGTAAAGATAAGTACATTTTCATTCAAGATTCCAAGTCTAAGTGATGACAGTTTTAAAAGCCAATTTGTTACACAGTTTATGGTAAATCATTTTGATATTATTCAATATAAATTGTAAGGACTCATGCTCCAATTAGTTTTCAGTATTGTTTCATCATTTGCAATATATTGGAACATTTATCATTGTATTATTTGAATATATCTTTATCTATGGTATTCTCGTCCCAATTACCTCGGATAATAGCAAGCCTAATGTAATTATGTTTCATATTAAAGGAAAATTGTTAGAGGCAGAATCTTAAGGCTGAACTAAAAGAGACATTTTTGTATTTATTGCAATGATTAGACAATTTATTTAAATTTATTTTATATTTGTTTAGTTGAATTTAATATAAACTGTTATGCTTAGTTACTACCTCTGTCCAATAATAAGGGCTGAGCTATGGCTGAATGGTTAGACCACTTGGCTCTCACCAAGATGACCTGGTTTCAATCCCAGGCGACCACAAAGTGAGATTTGTGATGGACAACATGGCACTGTGGCAGGTTTTCTCCGGGTCCTCTGGTTTCCGCTGCCAGCATTCCACCAACTGTTCCATCATCATCTTTCCTATCACTCATCTCGCCCTCATACAATCATCCACTTCCTTCACACTCACACCAGGTATCGGGCCGATCCTCCATCCTGGTTCTCTGTCAAGATCTGAGCTTCGGTTCCTCAGGACTGCCTTAAAGGGATAGAGGAACAAGAATCCCCTAACACCACAATAGTGGTACAACTAGGGAAGGTGAAGAAGAAATCTCATAATAATTGTTGGACATGTATCTCATTTGTGTCATATTTATTGTCTGTTACACATCTGTCCCATATTATACTGGTCGCCAAACTAGAATGTGATTGACAGTAAGCACATGGAAAAATGCTGTAAATAAAAGGGAGGGGATGAGTATGTCATAACGACTATCATAGTAACCATTAGAAGGACCAATTAGAGTCAAGCTGTTTCCATGATAATGTTAGATGCTAAACCTTTGTTGCCAATATTCTAATACGTACTTAGCATGACCTGCAAGCGAGCGAGTTATGCAAACACTGCAGTAAACACAATACCTTGGTTTTTGTTTCTCTTCTGATAACGCTGCATAAACAGAATGCTTTCACGTATATGTTGGTTATTTTATATAAGGTTACAACAGTTAGAGATCCTGTACCGGCAAGTTCCTTTGCATTTTGTGACAATTTCCCTTGGTTTACATGTGTAGGAGCTCATGTGTTGTGATATCTGCAATTGTGTTTTAATGAATGTTTAATTATGTCTAAAAATAGTGACAAGCGAAGACCTGAACGTGTTCGAGAACCAAATAAAACTATATTTGGTAAAGGTATTCCAATTAAAGAACAGGCATGGGAAATATGCTCTGTGAGAGAAATTGAAAAAGGAGCCTATTATTCCATTCTTTAAGGTGCTTGATAGGACTTCACGTGCTGTAGGTATCAGTAAGAACACTGTGGTTAAGATTGGGAAAGAAAAGTATTTTAGAGAAGAAAGTCAGGCATCAGGGTCTAAATTAGAAATTCCCGGGGGAAAAAAAAAAGTATGTAGGCAGCATTTCCCCACTTCAATAAGCATCAAAATGTCACAGGTATGCCTCTTTTGTTACGATGATCTTTACATTGATGTGTTCTTGCATGTTCTAGCATTTGCATGTAGATCCACGACTTTTCTATTGTCTTTGTGTATAGTATTATAAATAATAATAATTAATAATAATAAATACCCATTGCAGTCGCAACTGAATCACCTTCGCAGGCCTAGTCCTATTGCGCTCTCCATGTGGCAGCAATAAGCGGCAACATCGCCTCTCTCTCAATACAAAATGTCAATCAATTTCTAGATTGGCGACCAGTATAACAGTCTGATATGCACATCTCTTTTTTCCAATAATAACTGTCCAATCCACACACTGTGACAAAAGTGATTAGTAAAAGCCGGAAGGATGTGCGCTTGCATGAGATACAATTAGTTGGATGCAGAGTATGAATGACGTCAGATGTACAGCACAGCCATCAAATGTGCAAACAACTGCCACTAAAAGCAAACAATGAAAACATAACGTAGTACTCTGCAAATTATAGGATACCTCTTGTGCCAGGTATCGAAAAGGAGAAAGCTAAATTCCAGTACGTTCTAAACAAAAATAGTGGTTATCAAGCTATATGTGAAAGTTTGAAAATAAGTAAGGAAACCTTGCCAGATAACAGAGTGGAATTATTTACATTTGCACCACTGACATCATGTGATGTCGTAAAGAAGTTTTTCACTATATATGTTTGGAGGAATTTAGTTTTTCACAGTTTAAAAATTACTTCAGCGATAAGTGTCGAAATTTCCATTTCACAATTTACAAAGGCACATTGTAACCCAGTGTAATGCACTCTGTAACTATATTATAGTTAATAAATAGCAGTATGTATAAGCATTTAAGTGCAATTCAAGAATGTATATTTATGATGCTTGTAACTTATGCTGCAGTGAAGTGGTTGTCATGGTCAAGCTGTACCTACCTGCAGTTGTTTGCATGCATGAGCCATAACACTACAGTCCATGTACAGTATAGCTATGGAAAAATCTACATGCCTGCATTAGTGATTGGGAATATGGAGGGCAAAAATGAAATAAGAGAATGGCTCACACAACTTTGTGTTTCCAGAAACAGTAAAAACTGAGAACAAAGCAAAATACTTTACCATCCTGTAGGTAGAGTGATTGCTCCAGGAAGAATACATAATGGCAACAAAACAACATACAAAGAATGTACTGCAGACTGTGTTGTATTGTGGAAAGGCTGCCAATTGAACAGCTTGTCTTACCCTGGTAAAGCTACTGTGGCAGCACTGCTAAATTCTTATAATTATATTGAGGACACTCCAGACTAGATAGAGGACATTGTGGTGGTCCAAATGAGCTTTTTGCATATGGGGAATCTTGGAGTTAATCCCAGCATACCCTTGCATTATTTGAATAATACAGGAATGCAAAGTGAGAAAGACATTGTTGAGCTTGTAACAAAGTCAGATCAGAGAAAGATATTTTAATGGCAATGATCAACTCGTCAATAGTTTGTGGAGCTGCTGATGCTGGAGAGACTAAATTGCAATGAGGAACCCCAGATCTGAAACATTCATATCTGTGGTGTGTGAAGGTTGGCATATGAGATCCATGTTGCTGCAACATCCAGTCAGGTCTTTGGGATGATATGAAGATGCATACTGTCCTGCTAAATGGACACCTTCTCCTTGAGCACTGTCCATGCAGCTATTTTGCACCTATTACTGAGATTACTTTCTAGATGAGCATATCCTGATAAGACATCTTTGCTAATGGGGTATTCACCATTGTACCAGCAGGATGATTCCTGCAGCTCTTCTTGACAGGTTCATTGAAATGCTGAATGCCTAATTTATCCTCATTCAAACCACTGATTGCAACCAGTATCCCACCGAGGACAAGTTACAGCAGCTATAAATATAATTTTTGGAATAAACAATTTGCTTTTGCATGTTCACTGTGTGTCAGGTTCATCTGGCAGTGAACGAATGAATGAATGAATGAATGATGTAGTGCTTAATGCCCAATTTTATTACATGCAGCACCACAGGCGGTGACACTGGTGATACCTGAAAAAAAAGATGTAGCACCGGTGGAATGAGATGGTGGGGGAAACTGAAGATCCCAGAGAAAATCTGCCCCAGTGATGTGCTGTCCACCACAAATCTCACTTTGCTGTCACCTGGGATCGAACCTGGACTGCCTTGGTGAGCCAAGCGGTCAAACTGGTAGGCCACAGCGTGGCCTATCTGGTAGTAGGAACATTTTCTGATATTCCATCAGGAAAAATCATTTTTCACCCACATCAATGGTCTCTATCATGCTAAACTTCAGATTTTCGTTTTCAGGACGGTCAATGGTGACAGGATCTGTCATTGATAAAGGAAACTGCAGACATTCTGTATTGCTGCAGTTAGTCTCTAATGGCTTCAGTGTATTTGTAAGGACCCTCAATTATTCAGTCAGTTTGATGTAGGGTACTCCTAAAGAATTCAATTGCAACTGAACAAATTTTCTGCCAATTTCGCAGTGGCAGGTGGCGTAACCGTTGGAGAGCGAGATCCTGCTTCTTTGGACTGATGTTGCCTTTCATGATATGCAACCACAGCATAAACAGATCCATGTTCCAAACATTACTGCCCTTGTTACCAAATACAACGTACTGATATTAAATTACTTGGCCACACTTGTCAAGTCATCTTTCTTCATCATGTTAGTCACACCGTTTTCCAACAGAAAATTGTACACTGCCCGCTGAAAGATTCTTGCTAATCCGGTTAACCTCTGCTGCATCTTGTGTTTCCAGAATATTTTTTACTGTTGTTTACAAATTTACACACTATAGAGTTATCATAAAGTTATACTTGATTAACGATTTCTAGCAACCATTGCTTCACCGGACTGCATATAGACAATGATGTTATGAAAAACAATGCCCCAGGCTGATACTCATCCTGACAGTGTTCGATTATCACAACAGGTCACATGATTATTCTTCACCATCCTGTTTGCAGACCTACTGCGCATGTCTACATGCATGTAAATCCAAAATACTACTTTGCCAATAATTAATGTATTGCAATTTCAGCACACATGATAATTATCCTGGGACAGTGGAAGTATTTATGAATTTCATATACGTCTGAAATTAAATTTAAACTTGTACAAAGTAACAAAAGCAGAAAATTTACATGACCATCACTAAGCTATTATCTAACAGGACCACAGAGTAATATAATTACACTTTGCTACTATCACCTTACCGGATGTATTAAAAGCATCACTCCATATTAATGCTTAATAGAACAGTTTTGGACATGTATGTTATTAAAATTAATGGCTACTGCTTAGTATAGCCACCAGAAACAACTATTTGAAATAAACCAATATTTTACTGAAAGCTGAATTATTGATTTAAAAGCCTGGAGACATCGAGAACTAATTGCTAAACAATTTTTTTCAAAAGAACTGCCACAGGTTGAAGCATGTTTGTGCATATTCAATAATAAGAGCAATGGCAGCCGGCGGAGTGAAGAATGAAACAAGAGAAAATGGAATTGCAGTACAGCGAGTACAGAGTGAAATAAGTGTGAGAATCGATGTGATCAAGAAGAAGCAGAGTGAAACAAGTATGGGGATACATGAGATCATGGAAGAGCAGTGTGAAAGTGTGGGGATGAAATAGTTTAGAAAAGGGGATGAGAATTAAGCAGGGGATAGGGAGATGTAGGGGAATATCATCAGGAAGGCAAAAATATGGCTATTATGGGTAAATTGCAAAAAGAAGGGAATAGTATGAGTCCATGAGAGGCAGAGGGAAAGATATGAGCAAAAGTGATACAGATGTAAGAGAGATTAAAACAGGGTTTTGAGAAGCTGAGGAGAACTTTCAAGAAAGCGTGATGAAGTGATAGGTTTGAAATAGGGAAAATTAAATAATTTGAAATAGGGAAAGGGAATGCAAGAATTAGGGTATTGTGCAAGTGAGAAATATTGTAATAAGAGGTTAAGTGAATACAGTTACGTGACATAATAGTAATACAAAGTGAAATAAGTGGTAATAATTTACAGGGATAAACAAAATTTGGCAAATAGAAAAAACTAGTGCAGGACACAAAAGTAAATGGAAGGCAATGACTATAAAAAAGGGGCAAACATGTATGAGTGAGAGCAGGCTAGATTAGAGAAAAAGGAGAAATTAAATGCGTCCAAATGGAAATTGGAGAGGGAATAGGGTCATCATATACAATATATACCAGGGTGTTAAACTGTATGGAATCCTGAGATAAATTTAAAGTACTAAAATTAAAGGAAAATGTGTGTAAATGTAGTCAAATGTGGTTAAATTTATGCATTCAATAACAGCAACTGCATCTGTGATCTGGTGGTTAGCATGCTAAATTCCAAATTCAGTGGTCTCGGGTTTGATTCCTGGCTGGAGAATGGGAATTTTTCTTCAGCTATTATTCCCCATTTTCCCTAGAATCTGGAAGTATGAACTAGAGTGTAAATGTGGGTGTGTGAATTGAATGTTAATAAAGAAAACCCTACACCAACAAAGATTCTACAAATAGTACATGAGGAACATTGTTGCTTATGAGCAATTGTTAAAAAAAAAAAAAAAACCTCTGATTTGACCTTAAATGTTAAAGGTGGTATACAAATAGAGACCTCCCACAAAAAAAGCATATTTAGCATATATTTACAAATTTTTTTGGGAGGAATAACATTTTGACTTTTCTGAACTTTGATAAAACCTTGTTAAAGTTGCACATGCTGTCAGAGTGTTAGTTACCACAGGAATGTGAATAACATGTGCAGGGAATAGGTTATTGTCATTTTTCTTTATTCTCTTTGTGTCTTTCATTTGTGCATTTCTTCCAGACAGTACAAGCAGATAATTAGGAACCAAAAGGAAGGCCAATAAAGAGGATTTTAAACTGCCTCAGTAGCGTAGATGGTAGCGCATCTGCCTCACATTCAAGAGGTCCTGAGTTCGAATCTCGGTCAGGGTGAGTTACCTGGATAAGGTTTCTTCCAGGATTTTCCCTTTAAAGACGAATGTCAGGTAACTCTAAGTTCCATGGACCCCAAACTCATTTGAGCATCATTTCACCTATTTCATTCATTGTCTGATATGACTAACATTAGGCTACGTAAATTACAAAAAAGAGGAGTTTGAAGGTGCTTGACATTACCATCAAAATTGTATACTCAATTACATGAAGAAAATGAACATGAACTAAAGGAAATTACCTTAGCACAAAAACTGCAAGTTAATAAACACAAGTGGTATCACACAGCAGATACTATAAGCAGTCTAAAAACCCAAACAAGTTTCAGAACATACATCAATAACTCAAAACACAAGAACATAATAGCAACAAATATAACAATAGAGGAAATGAGCCCAACAGAATATATTGATATACATCATAAGAACAATCTGATTTATACAATACATAAACAAAACAATTTACCACATGAAATGAGAGCAATAGCTACAGAAAATGAAAGATATCCTGAAAAAGAATGGCTCCGAATATATACAGATGGATCATAAACAAGACGCTGGTTAAAAAGTAGTTAGTTGGTCACCAACACGCCCCCTATTGCAATCTTGGCCTTTGGGGTGACCTCGCCCCATCATATGATGTCTGGACCCATTTCTCAGATGGAGTCACCCATAGGGCAGGCCCATTACCTCCAATGATAGGGTGATAGTGCAGATGACGGTGAGGCAAGAGGAGCTACAGCTTTTTTTTTTTGTGTGTAATTTTCGTCCTCCAACGTTGTCATATCGGACGGTGAATGAATTGGATGAAATGATGTTCAAATGATTCCAGGGTCCATGGAGCTTAGAGTTACCTGACATTCGTCTTGAAGGATAAGGGAAAACTCCGGAAAAAAACCTTATCCAGATAACTCACCCTGACTGAGATTTGAACTTGGGATCTCTTGAACATGAGGCAGACATGCTACCATCTACGCTACTGAGGCGGGCAGCTACAGCCTATACCGTACACTCCGAAGCATAGGGGAAACTTCATATGTGCTAGACAGAGAAGGTGTGGATAAGGCCAACTTAAAATTGCCAACCCCAGAGCCGGGAATTGAACTCGGGACCCTTAGCATGGGAGCTGCGAATGAAACCACTGCGCTACCCCGGCGCCCAATGGTTAAGAAGTATACTGCAAACATTTAACACAGTAACACTAGACGAAACTTCAAACCATTATGATGGAGAACTAACAGCCATAAAAGCAGCACTGCAGAATATCCTATACACACTGTACATAAAACAAAACATAATTATCTTAAAAGATTCAACATCGGCCATAGATGGGATAGTAAATTATAAAAACAAAACACGAAACATCAAAGAAATAAGTTTAATTAAAGCTGTTGAATCGAGAAATTATGTCACCCTGCAATGGATACCAGCCCATGTTGGACTTTTTGGCAATGAACATGCAGATCAACTAGCAAAAAAAGGTACAATTCAAAAAATAAAACCTGCAAGATAAATTGAAATTAATAAACAACTAAACAACATTAAGCAACATTTTAAAAGACAGCAGACACTTGATGAAGATAAACTAAAAGACAAGGACTATAAGAGCATTAGAGACAAAGCTGACATACAAAAACTGCAGTAGCCCTATTTAGAATGGAAACTGGCAATGATTATCTTGCAGAACACCTTTATAAAATACACTGACATAGGTACACCCAAGTGCACTATCTGCAAAGAGGATGTTATCATGAACAAACACCATTTGGATAAATGCAAAGGTCTCAAAAGTGAGAGCCTAAGATTTTATATTGGGAAGCCAGGGGGAAAATGATGCAAATCAACTAATCCCCAGTGCCATTAGTGAACTACATGAAGAAAATATCAAGCAAATAAATAATGGATTTAGAAAGTTGAGGGTAATTAACAGAACATTTTATAGATTTGATGGTATTGTGGACATTACGACAGATTTTCAGGTTTGTCCCATCACTTTTTATGAGGTTGAAAGGGTATTTTCTGGTCTAAGTCAGAAGAAATAAGATAAAAGCAAAATATATGGAAAAATTAAGGCATAGTTTAATTAGTTGAGCCTGTTGTACAAGTCTTCAGCTTTATGATTACAATTTTATATATTTAATGTTTTATTGCTGGCATATGAACACAAGGGCATATAAAGCAGTATATTTGGACACTTTTTAGTGCACATATTGATTTTTAGTGCATTTGAATGCTGGTTATTGTAGTATTTCTCTCCTTTGTTTCTGATTTGAAAAACAAACATTATGTAAAATGTCAAAAGATGGATATACATTTTCTTAGGATGAGATGCATTCAAGTTATTTTTTTCAGGACTGGAACCAGATAGGAACTTCTGATTTATTTCAAATAACATGGACTCTTTGTGAATGCGTAACAGAGATGGCAGCACTGTACAGTATATAGAACTCTAGTGGCAGCGACGAAAGTTAGGACTGTTTTTGATGCTTAAAATGGTCACATTTTCGTTGCAAGAACTGAGTGTAATCATTCGTTTTCTCCATTTTCGTGGTGTGACAACTATTGAAATTCATTGCCAGTTGAATGAGGCATGTGGTGATGGTAACATGAATGTATCTAACATGCGTTCCTGGGTACAACAGTTCAACAAACCAAGACAGTCATGGCCTCACACCAGCCAGTCTGACGACATGATCCAGTGAGTGGAGAACATTGTTTTGGAGGATCGCCGATTGAGCGTTGCAGACATTGCCTCCGAAATTAGCACTACCATGGGATCTGTGCACATGATCTTGCAAGAAGATCGGAAAATGCGAAAAGTGTCTGTGTCTTCCAGGTGGGTGCCACAAATACTAACGGATGATCACAAGGCTGTGCACGTAGCAAATTATCAGGTGATGTTGACGTGTGATGAAGGAATGAATGGAACATCTTTACACCCTGTTCTTGCAATGAAAACATTGCCATTTTAAGGATAAAAAACAGTCCTAACTCTTATCGCTGCCACTAGAATTCTATGCATTGTACAGTGCTGCCATCTCTGTCATGCATTCACAAACATTCCACGTGTATAATAAAAAAAAACAAAGAACAACAGAAGTTCCTATCTGTTCCCAGTCTTGGAAGGAAAAAAATACTGGAGGTATAGTAGTACGAAAGTGAAGCAGATGTGTAAAAAATGCGATTCATCTAAAATTTAATAATACTGGTGGTGTTATAACTTGAATGCACCTCGTACATATTTTCTTCATAAGTATACCAAACAGTAAAGCGATCCTACTTTTAAAAACATTTCTCAGCAATAAAAAACTGGTATTCATTGTCTTTCTCATTATGTCTTCATATTGTTACAAAAAATAGCTGCAGGAATTTTAAAAGTGTTTTCCTACTATTTATAATAAAAAGCTGTTATCTAAACTCTAAATACATATTAAAAATTGTATCCTGTGCTTTTAACTAATAAGCTATCACATGTTAACTCTTATAATAAAATTATTTACAACAATTAGCAGTTTTTGTGCTCAGAGTCAACTTATGTATAGCGACTATAGCTGCCAGTAACCACATTCCTGCAGGGCTCACGACACACTGGACACCACATACACCCTCCCTATAAAAAAAAAAAAAAAAACAAAGATTAGCATCACTAAAATGTATTACTGCATATACTCCAGGAGGAAGAGGGTGTAGACGTTATCTATCCTATCAGAAAATGATTCTATTGTAGAGATAAATAAAAATTTCTAATAGTTGCTTAAAGTTTAAACTTTGGTAAAAACTTACAGGACCTCTCTCAACACCCTCTTCAACAAACTATGAGGGCAGATCAAATATAAACAGGAATATATTTTTTAAATGTACTGCGCACAATGCCCACTCTCCAGATATCCCTACCAACATACTGACAAAGTCACTCCTCAAAATTATTACCAACAGCAGTGTTACATTAAAATTCCTGTTTATATTTGATCTGTCCTCGTATTATCTACTTCATTCCACAATTTGCAAAGGAAATCACATTATTATAAATGCCCTAAATAGAAAGAAATTTGCAGTAATGATTTTCTTTGATCTTTCTAAAGCCTTTGACTGCATTAACATAGAAATCTTAATGTCAAAACTAGAAAACTATGGAATTAGAGGCATATCACTGTGGTTTGGCTCATATCTACACAATAGAAAACAATGGATAGAAATAATACATAGTTTAAGTGGAAAGTAAATGAAAATTCTAACACAGTTCAAGAAAGTAACACATGGAGTGTCTCAAGGCTCAAAATTAGGACCATATTTATTCCCACTGTATACAAATAGCTTATATAAAATAAGAGAAACAGGAATAGTGATAGACTACGTAGATGCTACCACGATTGTAGTAACAGGAAAAACAGAAATAAAGGAACAACTAGGACAAATACTACACAGTAAAACCTCATTAATCCAGACGTCTTTAACTCAGACATCCGGATAACTCTGACTAGTTCTGAAAAAAAAAAAATAATTATGTTGTTTAGAGTAGTAAACTTGTTTTACAGATGATAAATTACTATTCTCTATAGGAGCATTACTCGAATTCTCTTGCCAGCGGGCAAATTGGAGTTGTTCCAAAGTGGATGAAGACTTTGACAATGACAGAAGTTATAAACTGATTACAAAGGAAGGCATTATTGTATCATGCAGTGTAACTGAAAATGAAAAGTATTCAGATTCAGACAGTGTTGATGAACCAGCTGTGGTTATTACCCACACATACAAGCAGTAACAAACATAGCGAAACTGATGCTTTATTTCGAGAGTGATGCTGAAACCTTGCCAAATAAACTTCTAATGTTAAAGACGATCAAGATGAAAAACATTTCAATCTGAATTGGAGAGCACAATAAATATTTGTGAATCTATTAAATCACCTGAACAACTAGAAAAAGAGATAGATGCATTCATACATAATATACAGCAAGCAGGATGGAACAGCACACCAATGAGGAAACAAAAATCGAATGATTACCCATTCGAGATACGAGTAATGGTAACAGAAAAGAGAAAGGATTGCAAAAAGTGGCAACGTAGCAGAGCACCACAGGAAAAACAATCCTAAATCATCTAAACAACCTCAAACAAAAACTACACCAAATAAAAAATGAATCCATCAGCAAGTACATACAAAACCTATTAGCTGATAAGGATGCTGACTACTCGCTGTGGAAAATGACGAAAAGGCAGAAAATTCCTCAAGTACATGCCCCCCCCTTTAAGAAAATCTAAAGTGATTGGGCTAATAGTGACAGAGAGAAGGCAGAAGTCTTCTCTAAGTACTTGCAAGAGACTTTCCGACCATTATCTAGACAGACAGCTGACGAATGTTACAATTTATCCAATTAAAAATACTGGTAAGATTAAACAAGTACAATGAATGAATTAAATAAAGTCATAATAAGAGATCTGAATGCCAAAAAAGCTCCTAGTTATGATTTGATTACTGGCCAAATACTAAAAGAATTGTCATCTCCAGCACTTATGAAACTGCTACACCTAATAAAAGCTTCCTTTTGATTAAAGTACATCCCTAGGCAGTGGAAAAATGCAGAAATTATGATACTCAAGCCTGGGAAAGATGCTCACGATAGAAAATCAAATCATAAATTGACCTATCTCTTTGATACCAAGAAAATCATATCATAAATCGATCAATCTCTTTGCTGCCAACAATGTCAAAATTATTCAAGAAACTCCTTTGTCTGAACTCCATTAAGGAACGCAAACTCGACAATCATTCGACTTCCAAAGCATTCAACCATGCAACTAGTTCACAGAATTGTGGAAATAATTGAAAGAACTCTTGAAGAAGAGGAAGTGTGTACAAGCACTTTTTTTAGGCGATTCTCAGGCCTTTGATAAAGTATGGCATAAAGGCCTTCTTTTTAAATTAAAGAGAGATGTACCTGGAGAATTCAGTGTAATCTTACAATCCTATCTCAAAGATAGAACATTCCGAGTTAAACAAGGAAGTGAATACTTTGCATTTAACCGCTTCGCCGATGGCCATTTAAACCCTTCAGGGGCCGGAAACGGATACCCAATAAACAGAACAAGACATTTAAATTGTTAAATGCTGTAAAAATGCATCATAAATACAATTCTGTATCTTCCGTATTTTTTAAGTTATTTAAACGAAACAAAAACTGGTTTAAAATTCATTAAAGGCAGTATAAATTTACAGTAACAATAAAGTAGAGACTACATTAATAAATTGTTGAAATTTCACTACTGTGTTTCACTGTAGCAAAAGCCATTCTTTGTGCCGAACGCGCCTAATATTTGAATCATTTTGTTTTGTGTGTATACGAGCCAATGTATGTACAGCTACGCAAGCGACTTCTCCGGTTCAAGTTTAGTTTATTTATGCTATACCAAGCGATAATCTTACGAGTATATATTGCGTTACACTGGAAAGAAAACTGTCAGCATCTGTTATTACAGTTTCTCAACCAAGGTTTCTGGTAGCCTTATGCAGCTGTTTTTGCTCAGTATTTTAGTTATTTATAATCTCTCTGTATTCAGAGTGATTTCTTATAGCTATCAAGAGCTAATTGAATGGCACATTTGAAATTGTTAAATTTCAATGTTAACCATGGCTTATCCCCGTAATGTAGCAAATAAATTAGCTCGGGTATGATGTATACAGGCTTCTGATATTACTGTAGAAAATCTGGAATATTTGTTCCGCGATTATGAAGGATGTGTTTAGGATATAGGTAGCAGTGATGTGTACTGGTTTACAGACGGGTGGAATACGGGTGATGTGGATCAGCTATTACTAGCTATCCCTCTTTACGGAAAACAGTTAAATGGTAAAGTATTTTTATATCACTGGATGTAACCATGCACAATTGTTTAGTAATTTTCAGAGCTGTAAATTCATGTAAGACATTCATCTACCTGTACTTGCGCTTATAAGAAGCTTGTAACCTAATTGAGTACTATAATACTCAGAGGCCTCATTATACTGGGGGGTTAGAATCAGCCCTCATAGTTGAGAGAAAACACTTTCCTAAAGGATACCACCCACAACCAAAAAAGTTGTAACCATTTCAAAAATGTGTAGTGTATTGCGAAAAAGGTCGCAAGGAAACCAATATTATTTGGTGTAAATCTACAGATGTGCCCTTGGATGTTTATCCAGCTTTGGAGGCATACAATTCAAAAAGAAACCTTTAAGAGTACGTTTACATCCCTTATAGAACTAATTTAAATTTGTCAAATAGGAAGATTAAAATAATTGGCATTAAATGAGCATTAATTGCATGTATGCTCAGGACGTCTATACACGTCCATATCGGTTTGGGGCATTTTAACTTGGACGTCATATGACGTCCATATCGGTGAAAGGGTTAAAGATATCACTGCGGGAGTGCCACAGGATAGTGTACTTGGACCGATATTATTGCCAACAACACAGCAGTAATGTCAGTGGGTTACATTGTTGAAGGCGCTACAGAAAAACTTCAAAAAACAATAGGCAAAGTCAGCATTTGGACAAAAAATGGCAAATAAAATTAAATGAAACAAAGTAAGTTTATATAAACTTCACAAACAGGAAAAGAGATTAAGTAGCCACTGAATTAAATGGACAAACTGTTCCCTACGGAAAAAGAGGTAAAATACTTAGGTCTGGTACTAGATGAAAAGCGTAACTGGAAATCAAATGTAAAAAGGAAAAGAAGTGAACTAGATCTAAGATTTAGAAAACTGTATTGGTTACTGGAACATTACTCCGAATTAAGTCAATACAACAAATTGTTGATTTATAAACAAGTACTGAAACCTGTATGGATGTACGGCATACCCCTTGGGGTTGCACCAAGAAAATGAATGTTGAAATCATTCAGAGATTTCAGAATAAGGTACTAAGGGATATAGTAAAAGCACCTTGGTATGTATGCAATGACAATATCCACAGGGACTTGAATATAGAATTTGTTAGTGAAGAAATTAAAGCTGCTGCAGTTAAGCACAAAGGACAGCTAAGTGCACATGAAAACACACGTACTGCGTATACCAGCAGATACAACACAGTACGAATACTACAAAGAACCAAGCCCTTGGACTTAGTGTGTTAAAATCAGTGTGATGAAACTGATGTAATAGAATGACTCATAGGAGTAATATCTAATAAATGTGATAATATAGCGTGAAAACTACTATATGTACACAATAAGTTGAGCGCTCGGGTTCCAAGTCCTCATTCAGAAGTTTCATCTAACTCCATAAACACAGATGACAACTTTAAAGCTTGAAATGCACTATACACTGACATCTAGTGGCTAATACACTAAGCTTTATTATGTCCACCATATTTCGTTTTGATCAATTTCAAGGTTAATTAGCTAACCAGTTTACAACATGGTTGTAACGTACGTGAATTACATTTCAGTATGACAGCAGGCCAGATCAGGACACTAGTACACTGAAGCCAGAACATACCAAGCTGATAAGTTTGTTTATAGCAAGCTACAGGCCAGTGCAAGCAAACCCTGCTCTGAGAGAAGTACATGTGTTGCATTACGTAAGAAATGGTGGCGCCATTGCCATCCTCCAACAGGCACACATTTCAGAACGTATGAGGTTTAGAAATGTGAAACCAAGTGTGTTATCACTAATTGTAGCTCTAGTTGTCATTTTGCTAGAATAAGCATACAGGTTCCACTTAAAAAAATGCAACTTGGTTGGAAGTGTTATTTGTTTACCTTTACGGTAAACACTCTCATTATGTGAGTCCCTGACATGTTCATTTCTGGCCAACTAGAATTTTCATATTTTGTTTCATCTCAGAGATATTTGAGGTCACAGAGTTAGGTGGGACACCCTGTATAAATGTATCAAACTGGCCTTAAAAAGTTAAGATCAAAACAAAAATAGTAACATTCAGAACAAAAGAAATTGGTAATTAATGGTTCTTTCACACTAACCGGCTGGAGGACAAAGTATGGCAAGATAGAGACAGACTGAAAAATTCATGCCATAGCCGGGATTTGAACCAGGATCTTCCGGACTCCGTTCACTGTTCTTAAACATTGAGTTACCATGACCAATGTGCAAGCACAACATTAAATTCTCCAACTGACTTGTGTTTCTCCCGGTAAACCACTAGGAGTTCTGAAACACATGAGACAACTACCTTAATGGCAACTTACTGTGCTGTAAGTACTTAAAAGCCTGGGCCTTATAGTTCAGGCCAATATTAGGTCAATTAATGGTAATTATGTGTTCTTTCACACTAGTCATGTATAGGACAAAGTATGGAAAGGTAGAGTCAGACTGAAAAATTCAATGCCATAGCCGGGACTTGAACCACGGATCTTCAAGTCTCCACCTGGCTGCTCTTAACCAATGAACTACCATGGCTGTGCCAGCATGACATTCTCCAACTGACTCATGGTTTTCATAAGTTGGATTCTTTCCGTATTTTCCTCTCTCTTGCACATTATCCTAGTCTCCTGGCGCTAAACGTAAGGGAACCTAAACTAAATTTTCCAAACTTTTATATTAATGCAGATGAAATCACAACTGCAACGTGCATATTACATGCATATTTGAAATGCTATAATTGTAATTATAGTTTATAAAATACTTATTTTTCTAAACCAACCGAACTGCCAGTGGCTCATCCATATAGCTGTAAATGTTATGTCAACAGCCAATTCGACATTGTCATTGTCATCATCCGAGTATTGCAAATTTATGACGAGAGGCTTCAAAATCTCATCACATGCTATTTCTTTATAAAAGTCATCTTCTTATAGTTTATCTGCATGTCTCTTAACAGTTTTCCTAGTCTTGTGGTACCTTGTCAATTTCTTCATGAATAAGTCATTCAACATCAGTCAGTTTAGTTTGGTTTGCTTTATAATTTTAGCACACATTAACTCAATTGGATTGTACTGTCTCATTTCAATTACAAGTTGATCCAGTTGATACACTTTTCCCCGGTTTTTAAAAAGAAGAACAACTGAATAATAGTGCTTTGAACTCTCTAGAATAAATAGAGATTACGAACCGTTCGTATACAAACATATATTATGAGAACTCAGATTCTGCCAATGCAGCATTCTGTTGTACTGAGGCAGTCCGGCCCGTTGTGGACCACGTCGAGCTCTCCCTTGTGCTTGACGCCTCACAATTAAGGATCGGTGGCATGATGAGTTTAAGGAAAGAGAGATTGTAGTCGGTTTGAGGTGACATGCAGCTCCCGCATGAGGGCTCTCATCTGGACTTCAGGAGTGGGTGCGTCCTGACAGGTTGTGGGTTAATGATGACACCTCAAATCTGGTTGATAGAAGTTTATTGTAGTCCTTGAGTTCCTATGCTCGCCACCGTGAAGTCATCGGTGTGGTTGCTGAGTCAAGCATCACTGTCTATATTACGATGCGAAGCACGGATGCAGTAGCACTGCATAGTCGGATTGGATATACTTATCGTCCTCACAATACATTACTCGGGCTGACTCTCACTGGAGAGATTGTTAAGCTTGGTCTCTGTGCATAGCGCGGAAGTATAGTTCTTAGGCGCCGCCGAATACGCGTCCATCTCACGCAGCACTCAGGACCGAAGTGACCTTACTAGCAAACCTTGTTTTTGCCATCCCTTTGAATTACCCCCACTCTAGATATTTCTCGGAGTTTGCAAAATCACATGACCAAATATCAATTTTCTTTTGGCTTTTAAGTATCCGCCACTTGATATCAGTGTTGAGAATTTCCAGTTTCAGACCTAGCATTAGAGATGCTTTCTCTAACGGTCCGCGTGCAAAAATTTATTCTAAGACATGCGTTCGCGAATCTTTCGAACTCTTATAGCCTATTGTCAGAGGCACGCATGGAATTTTGACAATGGGTAGGTTTCCGACTGAGAGGCGCCAAATTTTTCTTAAGGCCGAAACGAACAATAGAGTAGGGATGTTTGTTTACAGTGGTTACAAAGGGAGTTGACTGACGTGTGTGTTTGGAGGAATTTAGTAATTTGTTCTTGGATCTAAATATCATCAGGAATGATACAAAAATAAAATTTGGAATTTACAGGAAGCCAACACATTCAGAAAATTATATAAAAAATAATAGCCACAACCCAATTACACATAAACATGCAATAATAAACAGCCTTACACACAGACTAGTCAACATACCCATGGAAAAAGAAGAATATTTCAAGGAACAAAAAGCAATAATACACATAGCAGAAGAAAACGGATACAACAAAAGTTTGGTGTTGAAGAAAATTAGAAAATCTAAACTAAAGAAAACCATTAAGGAAGCAACCACATTTATTAAAGAAAAAGAAAGCAACAGCATATTCAGTTCATTCACATATCATCCAAAAACATTTAATAAATTTAAAAATATATTCAAGGAACAAAATATCATCTTGGCACCTACTAATAGATACTCAATTTTAAAATTACTAAATTCAAAAACAAAAGATGAAATTCCTTCAGGTAACAAATCTGGAATATACCAAATAAATTGTAAGAATTGTGAAAAATGCTACATAGGTCAAACAAAAAGAAATTTAAAAACCAGAGTCAAAGAACACTTTAGAAACATCAGATTGAAACAAGAAGACAAGTCAGCAGAAGCATTTCATTTTTGGAATGAAAACCATGACATTGATCCAAATCCAAAATTATTAAAAGGAGTGATAAACCAAAATAGATTGACAACATGGGAGAACATATTCATCTGGAAAAATAAGGATCGCGTAATGAACTTTGAAATCCCGCCAGCAGATAATTTGACAAAAAAGTTCATAGTTCCACCACCAGAGAGAGCAGACAACAACAGATGCCAGTTGGAAAGAGATTGAAAATGGAGGCCAGGGCCTTTGAAACTAGTCTCTCATAAATATATGAAAAAGTAAGTGACGAGTGTCAATAAACCAACCACAAATAATTTTTATATGAGTTTACTGACCTTTGTAGAGTGGCCTTGTCAGTGCGGGTGTCCAGGATATATGCCAGCATTATGGCATATGTATGTTCTGTTATACATCATTTATTTATATTTGTAAATCTATCATTTATTTATATTTATTCGTTTGTGTCAATGTCTTTTTGTTATCACGTTATATGTCGTGTCAGTGTTCTTAGGTGACAGGGGCTGCTTCAGTACAGGCCAGCAGGAAGTGTACTGTTTGCTCTCTTTCGAATTTAACAAACACCTTGGCTTATTCAAAGTAGTTCTTTTATCACATCATATCAAATGTTTACATTTAAATTCTGAGCAATTACAAATATATGCACACGCATACATGCCAGCCAATAATGATGTTCATTACAGAGCTTACATTGCTATGCATCATTATAATATATTGGTACTTTGTTTATTTGTATTAGGAAAACTACTTGAGCTAAAATTATGTGATTTTATAGTTACTGAACACACATTACTCTGTTTTCCTAATGGATCAGTTTTTGCAAAATCTGAATTTTTCTCTTAGTGCAAATAGTACTTCTTAGAGATGGATTCAGTTAGTGCTCGTCGCACACCACTTATGAGGAATGCAATATAACAACACCTAAGGATTCCGATTGGTTGTTCACCTATACTGCATCCATCTTAAGAAACACACTTTTTGTATTACTCCACGTCCACGTGCACAAGTGTGACAGACGACAGTGACACTTTCGAACGTGTGATACGGCATATTACATTCAAACAAATTGTATGCACAAGAATAGCTTACCAGTAGGTTTTGTTCGTGGAAGTTGCTCACAGGAAAGTGTTCTTAAGACGGCAGGAGTATAGTAGCGTTCAAGGTCAAACATTCCATTTGAAACACATAATAGTACAGTTTAAAGCTTGCAAATTTGTAGTAATGAAACTGAAATAAAACAAACTTGACGATGGCCTCCGTGAAATGCTGTTCACCCATATCATGCTGTTGTGAGGTACAAACAAACAATTTATGTGAAGTGATAGAATCTCAGATGTATCTGCTTTTTTTTTTTTTTTAATTTACGTTCTCCAACGTTAAGTCATATCGGATGGTGAATGAATTGTTTGAAATTATGCTCAAATGAGTCCGGGGTCCATGGAGCTTACAGTTACCCGACATTCGTCTTGAAGGATAAGGGTAAACCCCGGAAAAACCTTATCCAGGTAACTCACCCTGACCGAGATTTGAACTTGGGACCTCTTGAACGTGAGGCAGACACGCTGCCATCTACGCTACAGAGGCAGGCTGTATCTGCTTATGTTTATCCTGCCATGTGAGGGAAAAGCAATGTAGTTCATTTGTAGACATAAAAAGCAGGCATGTAACCTGAAATCCAAGATATTACCTACGAATTTTAAGATTAGTTCTCTATCTGGTAATAGAATATTTTTTACTTTTGGTAGTTTGCCAAAGGAGAGATGACATATAGTAACAGTTAATGCTAAGAACCAAATTAATTACTTACTTTTTTTGACTGCTCTGCAAACCATCTTTGTATGCAATTATTGTGATATATGTGCCCACACTTAAGTTCTCCAAGTTGCATTTGACGAAACTGCAGCCTCTCATGACAAATTGGACATGTGACCTGCTCATAGTTTCCACCTTCTCTCCTGAAACAAAATTATAAAATATCAAAAACATCACAAGTTATTCTAACTTTCTGTACTATTTACATATATTAAGTAGAGGAAGTATTGCATTCTACTAAATAATATGAGGTATGTTAAAAAAGAATACAAACTTTTAAAACAGCATGCCAACAGCAGAGAGTGCATTGTAGCTACTGACTGCATCTAATGGCAGGTTTAGGCAACAAGCTGCCATTTGTCGCATTTCGTTCTAACAATTAGCAAGTGAACCACAGTCACTGAAGTAAGCTCATGTATAGCCTGCTCATTGGATTATTGACAAAGTAACAATGAAAGAGCTTGAGGAACGTGTGTACAAAATTTTGTTTCAAACTTGGATGCAGTCTTTGTATGGTGGGCAAAGGATTACCTCTTCTAAAACAAGAACACATGAGTCAGTCAAAGATCAAGGTGATGCTGGTTGAGTTTTTTCGACTACAAACACACTATCCATCATGAATTTATGCCACCTAGTCAAATGGTAAACAAGAAAGAGTTTCAGGGAGAACTGAAGAAAATCCAACCACCAAAAACTATTCCCATATTTTTTTCTTCCTAAGTATGATTTTAATTATTTTCAGTATTTGGAAGCTTTCACAGCCAGAGTCAGAATTAACACAAGTTTCTTCCAAGAAGCCGTGGTCTGCTGGTGTTTAAATATGACACCTCCAGCGAGTGTCTCAGTTATGCCTGAACCTTCACCAAGAAGACTTAAACCACACCACTGATGTAAACCGCAGGTGTGTATGAAACATCTGGACATCTAAACTCCAGTAGACCAAGGCTTCTAAGGCAGGAAAAAACTTGAGTTAATTCTAATTATTTTGTTTAAGATATTTGCATGACAAATCAAATACTATCCAGCAATGCAAAGAAGCTCCCTGAAAGGAATGCGCCCCCTTTCACAATGGGACAAGGACAGCCAATGTCTGCGACAGAGAACGCACAAGGAGCAGAACCATTAAAAAAACATGCACCCTATTCACTCTGTATACTAAAACCAAGAAGATTCATTTACAAAAGTAGAAGCCGTCAGAATGTTTTTGAATCGTCTGTAACTGAACTGACATGGGATGACATAAGCTACCAAGGGAGGGTGTAGGAACCTTTTCCAACCCCCCTGTGTCTCATCCCCTGGAGACTTTCTCTCCTGTGATATATTTTACATTTCTCAAATTATCTGGGAATGACCTGCAAAGTCCTCTCATGTATGACTGGTAAACTATAAGAGATAAAGTTTTACAGCACGAGTAACAAATATCTCATTAAAGCAAACAATTTATGTAAAATATAATTGTTTTTCTGGAGTTAAAGCATTTCTGATATATTTTTGGTTTCAAAGTAAAGGCAGTACACTAAAACCTCTTTAACCAAAGTAAAAATGTTTAGCACAGTAAATGAAGATTTGTTTTCCAGACAATAAATTGCTATTCTCAGTAGGTACAACTCGAACTGTTTAGCACAATAAATGAAGATTTGTTTTACAGATGATCAAATGGTATTCTCTGTAGGTACATTACTCGAACTGTTTAGCACAGTAAATGAAGATTTGTTTTACAGATGATCGATTGCTATTCTCTGTAGGTACATTACTCGAACTGTTTAGCGCAGTAGATGAAGATTTGTTTTACAGATGATCAATTGCTATTCTCTGTAGGTACATTACTCGAACTGTTTAGCGCAGTAGATGAAGATTTGTTTTACAGATGATCGATTGCTATTCTCTGTAGGTACATTACTCGAACTGTTTAGCGCAGTAGATGAAGATTTGTTTTACAGATGATCGATTGCTATTCTCTGTAGGTACATTACTCGAACTGTTTAGCGCAGTAGATGAAGATTTGTTTTACAGATGATCGTTTGCTATTCTCAGTAGGTACATTACTAGAATTCTCTTGAGCGGGCGAATACAATGCATTCATCCTGCTTGCTTGGGACCAGTTGGAAGAGAAACTTTGATAAAGCCATGGAAAAAGTTGTAGCTTGGTGTGTGTGACTTATCAGAAAACAAGAATGAAGAAAAAAGAAGTGTAGAAGATGATTTTATGGATATTTTTAATATTAATAGCTGTTCTGATGTTGCTGAAGATACTGACAGTGATGGAAGTTAAAAACCGATTACAGAGGAAGGCATTATTGCATCATGCAGTTACCAAAAATGAAAATGAGGAGTACTCAGATTCAGACAGTGTTGATGAACCAGCTGTGGTTATGACCCATACACAACAGTAGCAAACATGGAGAAATTGTTGCTTTATTTCAGGAATCTGCCGAATTATTGCCAAATGAACTTCTAATGTTAAAATGGATGTGAGATTGCACTGCTTGTAAACAATACACTATTGTGAGACAGTGGAAGCTCACTGGCCAAAGGTTGTTCCAAATATCAGATCCCTTCTTTTCCTATCCAGTCATCCTTGACTCAACTCTTGTTTTCTTTGACCCTGATGGTATTAGAGTTTTCGAGACCTAGAGGATCATGTCATTTTCCTTCCTGTTCATATGTTTCTCTACTTTGGGTGATGTAACAGCATTTTATGGTGCTCAATTTTAAATGGTTGTAAAAAAGTTAAATAAAAAATACCTTTAAAAGTACTCAAAGCTAAATTATACACAGTGAGCAAGAAAGGAAGACCGAGAAGGAGATGGACAGATGATGTGATGGAGGACTTTCAGATTATAAAAGTGAGGGGATGGAAGGAGAAGACCCAGGAGAGAGGAGTCTGGAGTTGGATCATGAAGGAGGCCAACTAGGCTAGCTAGATGCTCTGTTTTTCCTGGAATCCTCCATTTTTTCTCTCCCAAATTTTGTTTCTCCCTTTATTATTTACCCGGAATATGCAATTCTCCATTTTTATTTGCCTACTGCAAATTACTGAATTATACATAATGACTTAAATATTCTCAAAGTTAATGTAATCTTTGAAAAATGGCCATTTGTTTTGTTTTATTTTGCAAATGTTGGCAACAGAAGTATCTTCTAAATCAATGTAGGTACATGTATGGGCCGTCATGTAGCAGCAGAGCAGCACGTTTCTGCCAGCGATAAGCGAATTTAATGTTGATTTTGTCTTTCAGTTGCTTTCAGTTCCACTTCCACTACCGTTGTAAATGTTGTAAATCTGTTTCAAGCATGGTTTGAGGCTAAGCCTAAATTGTTGGTGATCGTGTACAACAATAATTGGAAAATGTTTGAGGATGAAGAGAATTAATCAAAGACTCCTCCACGGAAGAAATTGAAGGCAAAACATAATCAATCATATCTCAAGAAATGGGAAAACAAATTTCCGTGTGTAAAGCCGGCATCGGACGAGAATCAGGCATTTTGTACCACATGCAGAAAAGATTTCAGCATTTCACATGGTGGACAAAGTGATTTGAGGCAACATGAATGTTACAAGGGGCATCTCATCAAGGAAAAATGTAATGCTGGAGTTGGAAATAAACTTTCGAATTATTTTGTTAATTTGAACAATAAACAAGAATATGACAATATCACAGCGTGTGAACTTGGTTTAGTGTATCATGGAGTGAAACACAATTTAAGGTATTCTAGTTTGGACTGTGGAAACAAACATCTATTCCATATTTTCAGTGATTCTGCAATTGCTTCCAAATTTTTTGTGGGGGTACTAAAGCAGAAATGGTAGTGAAGAATGTTCTTGCTCCTAAAACTGTTAATGACTTTGTATCAATTTTAAGATGTCCAAAAAAAACTTCTACCTTTTTTTCATTTGGCTACCAATGCATCAAACAGAAGCAATTGAATGTTCCTAGTTTGCATCCGGTACTTTGACCCTTTAAAGGTAGTGCAAAATAAACTACTAGATGTTGTGGAAAGTGCTGAGGATACATCTATAGCAAGTACTGGTATGGTACAGCAGAGCCTAGAGAAGCACAACTTAGATGTTATTTATGTCTTTTTATTGTGCAGGCAATGCCAATGTGAACTATGGAAACAAACACCCTGTGTTTCAGTTATTAAGAAATAAAAACACTAATTTAGTAAAAGCTAATTGTTCTAATCATGTCATACATAACGCAAGTATGGCATTCACAGAATGGATATTGATGTAGAAAATGTAATTTTAAAGATTTATAACCACTTCTCTGTCTCTGCCAAAAGAAGGGAAGAGTTAAAGTGTTCTTCAAATTTCTGAATTTGGAGTAGACTGAGATTTTGAGGCATGTTCCAACTAGGTGGCTCTCATTAACACCAGCCATTTCATGACTGCTTCAGAATTGGAAAACAAAATTATTTCAGTGGCATTCCAGACTGTCTAAAATTATTACCTAAAATTTTCATGAATGATGATCCAGAGGAAGTAGTTTTGCCTGAAATACACTTTAATTTTCTAAGCAATTTTGGAAGTCAGCTGCAAATGATAACTAAAATACTGGAAAAGTCAGACTTAACTATACTGGAGTCATATAAACAGATGAAACTTCTCAGTTGTAAAATTCAGCAGAGAATGAAAGACAACTTTTTTGGTAGCAAGGCAAAAGAACTCATTAATGGATTGTGTATGCTGCTATAGTAAAAGGTTATTGCAGACCTGATCAGCTTTTATAGTAAACTGCTTCAGTACCTACAGGAAACATAGGATGTGATAAATGACAATCCCTATGCATTCCTTACAGCATTTTCTTTACAGTAAGTGATTGAGTTTGAAGATTTTGAAAAAGCCACAGAACTGTTCCTCCTCAGAGAACATATGTCCATTGCTAACCAGTGAGAGTTCAGCAGTCATCAAGATTATCTCTGCAGCAGTGTGAACAAAGATGGTGATTATGCAGCAAATTGGCTTACATTCTTTTCGTCAGTACCCGGGCATGACAATTTTGTGCCAGGATTTTTATTTAGCATCCCTGTTTAAATGCTTTTGTAGAGAGAATATTTTCATTCATGAAAAACAAGTGGACTGACACAAGAAACAGGTGCTCAACAGATATAATCAAGGCAGAGCTCCAGGTGACAGTGAATTATGAGAATAAATCCTGTTCAGAATTTTATAATTCTGCAAAATGTGATGTGGAGCTATTAAAAAATGCCAAGAGTTTAGTGAAATACAATTAAAAGTAGCCTGTCAGATTGAAGAGCACTAAGCAAGTTAATAATGTGCATAGCTTAATGTTTATGTATCAGCACAATGTGTTTGCCAACTTATCTTTCTTAATGTGTGTTTGGAGGAATTTAGTAACAGTGACGTCAAAATTAATATAAAAATTATTTGTGGTTGGTTTATTGACAAAATTATATTTTTCATAAATATATGAAAAAGTAAGTGACGAGTGTCAATAAACCAACCACAAATAATTTTTATATTATCTTTCTTAGTTAAAAAAGTGTTAAAAAATGAGTGACTCCTTTTTTTCCCTTGGAAATCTGGCAACCCTAAGATCAACAATTACATAAGACTGTAGTGCTATATAATTAGTAAGTAATGATGTTACTGTCCTCCAAAGGAGAGATGGTCTCCAATGCCTGAGACCAGGGGGGTTGGTGAAGGTTCCCACACCCACGGCTTCTACTTTTGTGAACGAATCTTCTTGATTTTAGTATACAGAGTGAAGTTTCTTAAGGGTCTGCTCCTTGTGTAGCAGAGGTTCTCTGCCGCCCACAATTGCTGTCCTTGTCCCACTGTGTAAGGCAGCGCATACCTTCCAGAAACGTTCTTTGCATTGCCGGACTGTACCAATTAATAGAATCATATCAATGCCACTGGCAGTGACAATTTCAAGCTGCATAGGTTTTTTCACATGCCAATAAATCCACTGACTAGGGGCTGTCACTTTTAAGCACACTTGAAAGCTATCAGTCTGGGCCAGGTTTTGAACCTGTGACCCTGGAATCAGCCCAGTGCCTAACCAACTGAGCCAATTAGACCAACTCCTTTTAGGGGATACACAAGATTCACTCCATACCTTTCTTGCAAATGATTATGCTGTGCATAACTCTAATACAGAGTATTCCAAAAATAGTGGTAGTGTTCCACAACAAAAATTTACCACTACCACACTTTTTAAGGCTGTCAGGCAGTTTTAAGATCATATAGTCTTCAAAAGGGTCACACTGTGGCACAGTTAGACCGCTTGACTCTCAAGGAGGGGAACCATATTTGGGATTTGTGGTGGACAACATGCATTGGCACAATCTCCAGTTTCCCCCAGGCATTAGGCTGATCACCCATCCTGGATACCTTCTATCTGATCCAAAGTTTCTGCTCAAACCTGATGGCTGAAGGCATAAGCAACAGAGAAAGGAGTAGTAGTCTTGAAAAAGGAATTACATCATTCTTATATATTCGCTCCCCATATAATCTGGTAGAATACTTTAATGCTATATAAAAGATTAAAACCTTCAAACTGTAAGTATACACTGTAGTTATAGATGGTTGTTGCAACGTCTTCTGGTTTAAAATAAGGTAGAAAGAATAGGTAACAGGTGTGTTTAGTTACATATAATGATTATGAATGATTTATTCAATATCCTCGAGGATTGCTTACTCTGAACTCAACGAACAAAACCAAATAATCTAAGCAATTTTCCCTCCAAAGTCAGCACATCCGACTGCTGACCTTTCCTATTCGACAAATAACTGCAAGCAGTTGCAAAAAAACTAGGGGAAAATATTGCTGGCGTTGATTTCCAAATAAATCTCAATTAAGCATACTAAAGCATTTTTGCATGAATATATATTCAATTTCATCTGGAGCTACATTATCACAGCGTACTATTGGAGTTTTATTTTGTTGTTGCGTATACTTACCTATTATTATATCCTCCACGTCGCCTTCTAGTTCCCTCATAATTATCTCTACGTCGCCTTCTAGTTTCCTCACCATATGTTTGGGGTGGCTCCAACTGTGTACTGGTTAGGAACATACCAACAACTAGTGCTAGTCCCATACCTAACACGGCAGCAAAAACCAAGCCTTCATATGCCATATTTCCTTCTATAGTACAACTTTCAAATCAATAAACTTCAACAAATATTCGTAATTAACCGCACATTCATATGTCAATTCATTTGTTATCAACACGTACGTCGTTTCTTTAACGATCTTCGCTTCCTGCAGGCTTATTGAATTTGTGTATAAAACAGCTGAAAGAGCGGGAATTCCGACAAACACGGAACATCAGACAAGCATATCATTCATATCGAATTCCTCAGTAATGCAACAATTCGAAATAAAAATTCCCAAGTGAATGACTACGCACAGTATTACCTCGATTTTAGAGGATCGGAATTTGGACGTATGTTTTCACATAAACGCAGGCATATAAAGAAAAGAAGAGAGAGAGAGAGAGAGAGAGAGAGAGAGAGAGAGAGAGAGAGAGAGAGAGAGAGAGAGAGAGAGAGAGAGAGAGAGAGAGAGAGAGAGAGAGAGAGAGAGAGAGAGAGAGAGAGAGAGAGAGATTAGTTCCGTTACTACAATGTAATGTGCCATGTCGCCCATTGCCTGCATTCAGCTTTAGCTTTGGCTTTGGCCATGCCCACAGCACGCCCACAGGCCATACCCCAATACATTTGGCGAGAACTTAAAATCTTGCTTTCCTCCTCTCTGAAAATTCCACTTGAACTAGAACTCTCAGTCACGTGAACAAGCATTGGCTGCTTATTTTTATGGAAGTGCCGAGAACTTGAATAAACTGAATAGAATTGACAACTACATCTCTGCTTTACTTATGTCACTAGAATTTTTAAGTTTTCCACCAGAAATATAGGTGCCGATAATTACTTTGACAGCATTTCTTTTTCAATTCAGTTCGTTCCTGTGGTTTGAAGGCGTCTGCCTCACATCTAAGAGGTCCCGAGTTCGGATTTCGATCAGGGAGAGTTACCCGGATAAGTTATATTTCTGGCTTTTGCCTTATTCTAAAATACGATTGTCGGGTAACTTTAAACTCTAAGGACCTTGGATTCATTTGAGCATCATTCCATCTATTTCACTCATCATCTGATATGACTTACGAGGTCATGTGGAGGTAGCTAATTAAAAGAAATGGAAGAACAGAATTGTTCACCACAATCATTTGAGGGAATGTCATCGTCATTAATATACATGATGAAACTGTCTTAATGTTAAAGGACACTACCAGAAAAAGATTGAAGATTTCCGTATTGGTTCTGCATATACTCTGCATATTTTATATACTTGTACCACTGTTAAAGAGTCGCTTCGTTTCATGTATTTTTTAATCTCATACACTGGTTGGTATTTTAGATTCCTGGATGCCACTAAACGATTTTTTTGTGACCAGACCATTTCGACTGGATTTAAAACACAGTGATAAGGGGTAACCCAAGGTCACCTCTATATTGGAGGCCTAGATACGCGATTTCTGACGTCACAACCAAGGGCCGATGCTGCAAGCAACTTGTACAGAATAATCACACGTTTTACAAGGATTTGATTCATATTTGAGCAGGAAGAAGAGTACATTCGCTTATATTTTTATATTTCTACGCATATTAACACATGGTCATTGTGTATATGTTATGCTATTATATCTGCAATTTTTTTTTGTGTTTGTGGTTAGTACCAAACTGTCTTGTTTAATAATACAGCAGTTCTCCAAAAGGATGTTGGCTAATACTTTTATAATTTTCCTCGTCAAAACAGCACTCATTAATTCGAAATCATTGATGTTGCAGTCAGCACCAACATTATGGAAACATGTCTCGGTACCTATTTGTTGAATTAAGTTTGTCTGGCTACCGAGGCGGGCCGAGCTAATATATAAACTATATGATGCTATCCGTTATACTGTCCCAATGGCGCCATCTTTGTGTGAGACCCGGGATTTATCATAAAGGTTTGCATTGTTTTTGCAGATTCTTGTGTGTTTGAAAGACCTACAAAGATACCTACCCCTTTCACAAGAAATTGCTACCTTTACATAAATTTTATCTAGCAAAAATTCACTACTTTTTCGTGATCACTGAGCACTTGCATCGTTTCTGATAAACATTTAAACGCTCTGATTTTGAATTAATATCAGGAATGAGGGTTTGGCAAAGTTGTCTGAGATAATCAGGACGGGGCAAAGAAAGCACATTAGCATCACGTATCGGACTATAAGCTGCTGGATGAGATAAATTTATTGAACACGCCCATAACAGAGTATTAGATGTATATTTAACTGCCTTTTGATTCATCAATTTTACCTGTTGTTCTGGGAGCTTAGTTTTGAGATCTGTGGTATCTTTATTCAGTTCCTTCCAGTATTCGTTTAAAATGTTTGTGACTGAATTCGTTTATGCTGTGTTTGGTCAACTGATATTGTTGACCAATTCAGATGACTCAAAACAGTATCAAATTTGGATCATTTACTGCATATATTTTCTTTACCAATAAATCATTTGACTTATGTTTGGGTATTATAATTTTATCCCGTAGAACCCGAATAATAAAATTGAAGTTAATTTTCAAAGCTGCTTCAATGGTTGGTGTTTCTTCAGTATCAGTTAAAAAGTTATATTGTTTTCCTTTATGATGATAGTGAATCCCGCTAATATCATGTTCGAATTCTATCTTTAGAGCTATGAAAATCAACAATTTTGTATCTTCGAAGCATTTACGAAATGCTGCTGCATCCCTATCCAACATCTTCCCTCTGCATTTTTCTGGAATCTTAAGATTGGAAGCTGGTTCTAAAGTCAAGTAGGGTGGCAAATTAGGAAACACAGAGCGGCACGCATTTTCAATAAGTTTAGGAATTGTTTTAGGTACTACCTATCACGTGGCATGACAATACATTCTTTCACTTTGTGCTGTTCAGAAAAAAACATTTAATACATACCGCAACAGCAACACCTGGTTCATAATTATAATTTTGAAATCACATATCCACTACTGTCTCCTTTATGAATTCGTTAGAAACGAAAACATTGTAATATCATTGTCAAAAACTGCTTTATTGTTAGACTACAACCCGGCACATAACACTTCCTGGTTCTTTTATACTGAATACAATACTGTTTAATAATGTTACCTTTTGTTCACTTAATTATTAGATAATTATTTATTGACCCATTGTGAACCACGTGCAACTTTTTAGCACTCCAACTACCTACTGAAGTGCTCCACGTCTAAGATGTAGATATCAACAAGAGGACTATGTGTTTATTAAGCATTAATATAGGCCTTAGATAATGACGTCAGTAACGGTAATTTTCAGCCTAACGGCATGAGACGGCCTTGGGTGGCACTACCACAGTATGTTCGTACAAAACAGTCGTTTCGTCAATTATGCAGATTTCAAGTACATCATGCAGTTATAACTGTTGGTTGATTAATTCAATCAGAAAGGATATTACGGGATCCGGATTTGCAATAGGATGTTATTTTCTCTATGTATTCCAGAGTATTTCTTTTTACCAAAAGGTGGTAGGTTTCGGATTTAGGACACGACTGTGATAGGGAGCGTTTTCTAATGCATCGCAGATGGCTTTTCTATTCTGCACAAGATGTTACTTGCAAACCAATCTTCGAAAATTTGTGCATTTATTGACGTATGATAATCTGTAGGTGCTTCATGCTTCTTCTACAATCATAGATTAGGCTACTGTCCCTTCCGGGCTTCCATCTTGTTGGGTTTTTTATATCCCATAATATGTTTAGGAATTCTCTCAATAGACAATATGGGCGTCAGCTGATAAATCCCGGGTCTCACACAGAGATGGCGCCATTGGGACAGTATAACGGATAGCATCATATAGTTTAACTATATATTAGCTCGGCCCGCCTCGGTAGCGTGGTGGAAGAATGTCTGCCTCACGTTCAAGAGGTCCCGAGTTCGAATCTCGGTCAGGGTGAGTTACCTGGATAAGGTTTTTTCCAGGGTTTTCCCTTATCCTCAAAGGCGAATTTCAGATAACTCTAAGCTCTATGAACCCTGGGCTCATTTGAGCATCATTTCACCCATTCCATTCATCGTCCGATATGACTTAACGTTGGAGAACGTAAATTACAATATAAAAGAGCATTAATTAAATAATTCCATTTGAAAGGCTTAACGCCTAAAGAAATCAACGAGGAACTGGAAAGTACATTGAAAGGCTCTGATCCCTCATATAGAATGATTAAAAGGTGAGTTTCAGAGTTTAAAATGGGACGTACGAGCAGTAATGATGAGCTTCTCTCTGGACGTCTTGTGGAAGTCAACTCCAGAGATCATTGAAAACATTCTTCGCTTAGTACTGGAACAACAGGAATTAAAATTGTTTGAGATAGCAGAGGCTGTAAACATATTAAAAGAACGTGCAGTAATATTTTAAGTAATGTTTTGGGCTTTCACAAGGTCTATGCAAGATGGATGCTGCGTTTGTTGACACCTGATCAAAAGCTGCAAACAAAATCTATTTCTGTGAAGAATTTGGAGCTCTACTGTAAAAAAAAAAAAAAAAAAAAAAAAAAAAAAAACGGTGAATTTTTGAGACGGCGTATTACCATGAACGAAACTTGGATACATCACTACACTCCAGAAAGTAGATCACCAAGAAAATAGTGGCTTGCGCCAGGTTAATCAACTTCAAGAAAGGCAAAATTAATTTTGGCAGCTAACAAAGTTATGACGAGGGTTTTCTGGGATGCACAGGAAATTAGTTTTTATTGATTACTTAGAAAAGGGTGAAAATATCACTGGTGACTTCTACGAAAGCTTACTTCAACGTTTGAGTGATGCAATAAAAAGAAAAAGACCTTATTTGGTAAAGGAAAGGTATTGTTTCTTTACAATGCTCCGGCCCATCGTTTAGTCATTGCAGTGGGGAAAATGTGCAAATTAGATTTCGAATTGCTTGAACATTAACCCTATTCGCCAGATCTAGCACCCAATGACTATCGTCTGTTCCCGGTCCTCAAAAATTTCTTGGAGGACGAAGATTTTACAGGAATGAGGAAGTCTTTGATGCGTGAACTGCCATTCTGAGGACCACGCATTGCAGAAATGTACCCTATTCACAGTATCACATGTTGGTAGTTCCTAAGCTACGGTTAATGTATAAGGTCTCATTTTCAAATCTAATGGCTTTTCAAGCTAAGGATAATTGTGAATCGCCCGTTTTCAATAATAATAATATCAGAGATTTTCTAGGACAATGTCTTCTCTTTGTTCTATTTCCTTTGTAAGAACGCGGCGGGTTACTTTGAGAATCCTATAAGTAAGAACACAGCCCGTTTCTCTAAATCGGTTGACAAGAATAATATATATATATATATATATATATATATATATATATATATATATATAAGCTTTCTACTCCATATATCATACTTTATAACATCAACTATAAACAAAAACTGTAACGAAGTGGGAAACATCTCATATTGGTAGACTCCGAATAAGATCAAACTTTTGTTAACTTTAAGATTAATGGCATCTATCACTGAGTTCTTGCACTATTTAGTACTGAGATCAATTGAAATTAAGATTTTTAATGGATTCTCTTTAACTGCTGTTGTTGTCGGTGTCCCATTCTATATAGGACATGAAAGACCGTTAATTTAGCTCAGATGCCTCTTTATCAGGAAGGCGGTTCTTTTACGTGTCGTAAATGTACTCACGGAATCACTTGCTTTAGTTGTCGTCCAAAGAAAGCCATGGTAACGAGTTTTACTCTAATAAGGTCCACCGCGCTCCGCCGGGATTGTAACCAGAGTTTAATGAGTGTGCCCTACACCATAGAACTCTTAGTAGCGTAATCAAATTCCAAATCTAACAATAGGCATTTTCTTGCATCCAAGTGAAGGGGCAATGACTGTTAAGTTTCGAGCATTGTCAAATAAATAAAACAACAAAACGCTGAAAATTTGCAGTTTAGACAATCAGTATATTCAGGGAATAATCATTTATCAGATAAAAAAAAAAAAAAATAGCCCGCCACTGTAGTGTATCCCGCCTCACGTTCAAAAGTTCCCGAGCTCGAATCTTTGTCAGGGAGAGTTATCTGGATAAGATTTTTTCCGGAGGTTTCCGTTATCCTGAAAGAGGAATGTCGGATAATTCTAAGGTCTATGTACCCTGAACTCATTTGAGCATCATATCATTTATCGACCGATATAACTTAACATTAAAGGACGTAAATGTTTAAAAATAAACAACATATTGAAAATTACAACAGGTTAGTGTTGTTATACATAGGATTATTTAAGAGGTTGTTTCTGCACATCGTGGAAGTTGAATGTAATTGCTTTCACTTTTTATTTCAATTGGAAGTCACTTCTGAATATATCTATAAATAGACGACAAAGGGTTCTTTATTCATATTGCATACAATTATTGTGGTGCAAATTTAGCTTACATAATTTGTCATAATGATGTATTATACTGTTTTAGGTTTGTGCATTCTGTCAGATTGTTCTCTTTAAGTTCAATGATAGACTACATGATTCTCGTGTTTCCATTTTGAGCACTGTTGTCATAGATTTCCCTACGAACCCTAGTACCCTCCAGATGAGAGTGCAGCCACCCCTACTCTATTTATAATAGATGTGCCATAATACAAAGTTTTGAGAACATTCCTATGATGTGCTTTTCAGCAGTACAAGTTTAAAGCTTTAAGAGAATTAGTAATACTGTTAATCACAAATTTCTCAAATATGCAGGGTAAAATGACATGCTTTGTATCCTCACAGTGCTGACATCACGACCACATAATTTGATACTACTTTTTTCGTGACAGACACTATACAGGATAATTATCAAGATGTTTATTATATACAAACATACAAAGGTATAATGCACTTGCATAATAACTACTACTAACTACTGAATTCCTTTACCTCCGCAGTGTAATATAGGGCACATATTACAGCTATTCCTCTGAACCTATTCGTTGCCATCTTCTTGATCTTAGTCCAAAAGTGGCCAGCGGCTGCCACCTCTGCTTCAAAAGTCCTGCGCCGGGTCAACCTCGGTCTACCTCTCCTCCTTGCTCCTTCTGGATCCCATTCCAAAGCCTGCTCTGGAATATATTGTGGACCTCTTCTCAGAGAGTGTGCAATCCATCTCCATTTCCTTTCTTTTTTGGCTATCTCGACTTTCTGCTGTTGGGTGCACTGCCATAGTTCTTGGATTGAGATAACATTTGGCCAGGGTCCACCAAGTAAAGTCCTCAAAAATTTATTGATGAAGGTCTGTACTCTTGTAATTTGTGCTGTCACCTTTCACGTCTCACACTTGTAAACAGAACAGATTTAACAGTTGAGTCGAAGATCCTAAGCTTTTTCTTGAACAATATTTCACGAGATCTCCATACTGGTCACAGCTAGGCAAATCCCCTTCTGCCTTTCCGATCATATTTTCGACGTCCTCTGTCACCCCTCCATTTTTAGAAACAATACTTCCCAGACAACAAAAGTTCTCGAACTACTCAATCTTTTCTTTCACGGCTATTGCATTCTTGTTGTTACTGTTCATCCTAAGCTCTTTGGTGTTAGCCGTGTTTATTTTTCATCCAACACCTTGAGCTTCTGTTCCGAATTCCTTAAGCTTCATATGCTTGATAGTGTGGGACAGAAGACAGATGTCATCGGCAAGTCCAGGTCCTCCAGGCGATCAGATAAGGTCCACTCTATATCTCTCCTTTTCTTTGGGGACATCTTCTGCATGACACCATCTAATGTCAGCAGAAACAGCAGTAGTGAAAATAACACTGCCTTGTTCCAGAATTTGAAGCGACTGGTTCTGAAAGGTTGCCATCATATTTCACCTGACAAGTATATTCTCTGTACATCATTTTTACAGTACTGCTGATCTTTAGAGGTACTCCGTGACTCTACATTGTTTTCCAGATGGCTCCACGCTACACCCCATCAAAGGCGTTGACAAATTCAGTAAAAGCCAGATATATGTAGAGGAGAGCAGTATTCCATTACAGTTCGATATTGATCCTCAAGGTGCTGATTTGGTCTGTGCAGGTTCTGATTTCACTGAAACCAGCATGTTCCCTCCCGAGCTTACTATCCATTGCACTCTGAGACGGTGTATAACACTCCTTGATGCTTTAGTGGGTATTGACAAAAGTGTGATGCTAGTCAGTTGTTGCTCTTTGTCGAGTCTCCTTTCTTAGGCAATTTGATAAGGATACTCTTCCTCCAATTTTCCGGGATGCTTTCTATGATCCAGATGCACAATAACTAGATGCAACCAATTCTATTTCGAAATTCAAGTTCTAATTGTTCTAGGGATAACAAGCTAGCCTTTGGTTTCTTAGGGCTGTGGATTTTTTTTTTTCAGGTTTAAAGATCCTTAGCATGGCTTCTTTTGGAGGTCAAATAAAGCTAGTGTCCATGTATTATATTTAAGGCATCTTAAAGAATGTTAAACCTTATAGAGGCTGGAGCGGGACTGAGAATTATAGCACCTAGAAAGCATTCATAAACAAATATTTAATATTAGTTTTTCTACGATTACTGTTTGACAGAAATTTAAAATATGTGCTACATAGTGATCAATGCAGGACGCAGGAAAACCAGACGAATAGTTCCTCCTCTCAACTTCCTGCCTTTTCTGTTAAGTCCAAATGCTCAGTCAGGGGTATAGGGAGCACAGCAGAAGCTTGAGTAGATTGCACATTTTTTTCTTTGTGCTGCCTTTACCCATACTTGTCTTCCATATTTCTGAATTAGAAGACTAACATCAGAAAACAGACGGTACTCTTATGTTCGTAATCCATAACAGATTCATTTAAGCTTGCCCCCCAAAAGTAACTTATAGACTAACCTGTGAATTAAAACATCTTCCAGAGGAACTATGTCCAGCATTTTTGCTAACTTTTACACATTTTCATCTAAAAGTTGATTTTGAGTAAAAGATACGGTAAAACCTTTCTGAAACGTAGCGCGATCGCTCCGGCATTCATTTTCGTTTACACAGGTTTCCACCTTAAAGATGGGTGTGCTTGATTACAAAGAAATTACGTAATAGTCGCAAAGGTTTACAGTGAAGGAATAATATAGAATGAATTGTAAATAAAACTAAGTTGATTTGTATTATGTACCTTATTTTCAACTTACAATAATTGTAGTATATCGCCTAATAATGTTTGTTTTCAATTTTCCCTTTCCAATCTGCAACTGTCTGCATATCATCATTTGCTTCACCATACACACAGGACGCTGATGATCTCGTTGAGCGCCCTTAAACACAAATATCATCATATCACAAACACAACATTCAAAACAATGTTATGGCAATGTTTTAAACTCTGGAAGCATCCATTGGAAGCTCTGAAATTATATTTACCTAATGTTCTTGCTGTCTCTAAAGTTTGAGTCTAAAGCAGTTGTCCAGATATGGGAATTCCTTTAGCGCGCACTAACAAACCAGTTGAACACAGGCGATTTAGCTCGCCATACTCTGTAGATTTTGTGATGCGTTTCACATGCCTTGCTGCTCCATTTAACCACTCGTCTTTAGTTTTTTTATTGTTTTAAAATGCTATAAATCTGACATTTCCCCACTTTACAACACAGTTAATTCTTTAGCCAGACGCTTGTTCTTTTCTTGTTCTTCAATAGCCTTAATTATTTTCCTCCAGTTATGTTTAGAACTCATTTTACAGAATATATATATATATACACACAAACTATGTTTTTTAAAAATCACAAAAGTTCACAGTTTTCGTTCACTCGTACTTGACCACTTGTAACAACGAATCTGAAAATGAATACGCTACAAAACAGTTGTACCCTTACCATATGCTTGGAATAAACTTGAGATAGCTAATGGTTTGTTTTCCCGTTTCCTCAAAGGATTACGGTTAATGACTCAATGCTTCATAGAACTTCGGTACAACCACAGTCGCCTTCAAAATTATTGCACTTTTTAAAATGCGTACGTTGTAACCTATTACACATACAGTAATCCGTTTTAATCCATTTAATGAGGTTACTTATGCAAACAGTCCCCAATAATATTTCTGATTCCGCGTGAGGCAGTTTCCCGGCTTAGAGTATAATTTTACATGGGAAATAGTTCCGTTCCAAAATTTATTTTACGGTTTTACACGTTTCCTGCATACAAGGGGTCTTATTTTTTAAAACTTTTTTGTTACACTTTGTTCACATAATAGTTACTGTTTGGGAAATCTGAAAGACTTATTTCTGAACAGTTGTAGGTATCTTTAAACAGTAATTAATCTCATTGAGTATTGGTTATGTTCACACTACATCTCACGTGTGAAGTCAATCTGGGGCTCTGGGGCTGCATTACTGATCCCAATGCCATGGGTTCAACATGGCCCACACCGAGGGATTTTAAATTACTTAAAAGCTACAGCACGATATCAATAGATTTACTGGCATGTCCAAGAACTGCGGGAAGAAACTCTGCCACACCGGCGGTGCTGATATAATCTTGTCGTTAACAAATTTTACATATACTTGTGAAAATTAATACAGGCTTCGAGAAGCATTTCTTACAAATAACTAGTTGCTGTACTTGTGTTGTCTCGTGTTCTATTCATGGTGAGGTCTCTGTGGCGATATGAATTTGCAGAGCTAGTCCTTATTTGTGATGTGTATGTTTTTCCAGACTAAGAAATGGTTGGTTATTTTGCTGTCCTGAACAGATTAACTTCCACGATAAATCACGTGCTGCTATTCGTAATTTTTCACGGTGTTTTACCTTATGCTACAGAGGTGTCTTCTTAATCAGGCTTTTATGCTTATTTTTGTCCTGTCTACATACAGGGCGTGTTAAAAAAACAAACCCAACTTTTGTTTCAGCAGCTTTATTGTTTATTGTACAACATTTTAACTCTGCTGCCTTCAAAATAATCCCCTATATTAACAATACACCGCCCCCATCGTTTCTTCCATTTTTGGAAAGCCTTCTGGAGATAATTTTGTGGGGTAGCGCGCACATCTCTGTCGCATTTTCCTGAATCACCTCTAGAGGAAGCAACGTCGTTTCAACGTGTTTTTAAGTTTGGGAATCAGGAAAAGTCTCCTGGGGCTAGGTCCGGAGAATACAGTAAATGGGGCACAACGAGAATGTGGTGTTTTGCTAGATAGCTGCAAACAAGGGGTGACGCGTGAGCTGGCGCACTGTCATGATGCAACATTCAATTCTGGTTTTCCAACAATTCAGGTTTCTTCATGCTCAGTAGTATTCCCTGGTAGAACTGCTTGTTTGCCAACTGACCCCATGGCACAAATTCATGAGGGATGGTTTGTGGTCAGAAAGCACAACCAACATCACCTTGATCTTCGACTCATGCGTGCTATTTTGTATGAGGTGACTTCCTGCCCACCCACAGAGACAACTGCATCCTCATTTCAGCATCATAGCAGTATAACCACGTCTCATTGCCTGTTATGTTGTTCTTAAGACCGTTTTCATAGTCATTAGCGGCGGCACGTTTAAACAAGGGTCTGTTTCAGATCTTCAGTCAAAAAAACGCGTACGAATTTTCCATTGACATGTCCCTTTTCAAGTTTTTCACTCAAAATTTGATGGCATGATCCTATGCTGATTCCCACCTCGTCAGCAACTTCCCGAACAATTAAACAGTGATTTTCGCGAATCAGATCACGAACTCTATCCACATGGCCATCATCTATTGATGTGGAAGGACGTCCAGACTTGGAACCGTCACAGATCGACATTCAGCCCTGTTGAAAACGTTTAAACCACCCACAGCACTGTAAGACTTGAAGCTTTCGCGGCGAGCGTTATGGATGATGGCTTCACGGGTGATCAGCCGCATCAAATTGATGAAGATCGAGCTTTCGGCCATTGTGAACTCTATGGCCTTCAACAGGAACTGGCCATAGAGTTCACAATGGCCGAAAGCTCGATCTTCAATTTGACGCGGCTGATCACCCGTGAAGCCAGTTCCTATTGAAGACCATAGAGTTCACAATGGCCGAAAGCTCGATCTTCATCAATTTGACGCGGCTAATCACCCGTGAAGCCATAATCCACTCATAGCACTGCGTACGAGTCATGTAGTTCTCCCCGTATGCTTGGTTAAGAATTTGTAATGTCTCTGTGAACATTCTCCCAAGTTTGTAGCAAAATTTCACACACTTCATCAAACTCCTTCATTGTTACTTTGTCACTAATCCGACAAGCAGGCTGTGCCCATGCTTACTTCAGCGGCTATGGTTTACTTGCTAATTGTACGAGCAAAACGTGGGAAACGGCAGTCTGTTGTCTAAACCTGCCGCCAGGAGCGCTCAGTGGCCGCAGCTATTTCAAAAGTTCGGTTTCTTTTTAGCACACCAATCATATTACCACAGCTCGCGTAATTACAAGATCTTCCAGTGTGAGTGATTCTGTCTTTCTAGGATGTACAGAATAAGTTTTGTATGCTGCATTTGTTTAGATATCCGAAAATTGTGTTGAATTTACTAAATATTTTTTAAATTCTTTGTCTATCCAAGAATGGTATGGGATTTCTTGTGCTCCTTGCATTCTCTTTTTGCTGAGAGGAGTGTTAAGAAGCCTGTATGCTAGGCTGGCCCCGTAGCTCGAGAGAGCACCTGCTTGCCGTGCGAGGGGTCCCGGGTTCGATTCCCGGCTGGGGTTGGGTATTTTTTCCATCCAAGATAATTCCCCATCTTCCCCAGAGTCTGGAAGTATGAATGAGAGTGCGAATGTCTGCTTGATCTACTGATTAAAACCCAACGAATACGAGTTAACACCTTCGATATGTTCCAAAGGAGAACGACCACCGATATTACCATTGCAGTTAAAGGTGGGGTATAAATAGAACAAATAAAAACAGTCTGCTGAAAACTTGCAGATTGGTGGGATTTTGGGTTAAAGCTCTTATTTTTATGTAGCCATTGGTGTGCGAAGGCTTCTTATAAATTCTGTGAGTGAATTTTACGTTCGGCCTGATGATTATGAGGTCATAGAAAGGTAAGCACTGGAAAAGTACAAGTCAGTTGGAAAATTTGGTGTCATAAATCTATCAAGTGTCTATCTTTCTTAATTTCCATTGTGAACTGTGTTGATCTAAAATTCAAAATAGTAAAATTGTTATCAGATAAATATAGCTCACTCCCAAGATTTGAAACGCTAAGTATGAAGAATTATTTTAACCCATAAACAAAATAAGAAAGAAAAAACGTTCAGGATAGGATGCTCTGGACTGATTAGAAATAGTTTTATATGTTCTATTAATCTATTTTGAGTACTGAGCAGCTTCAATGCAAATAGGTCAACTAGGATGGCTTTAACCTTTTATCAGATTATTGTGTCCAGAAGAAGTCAAAAAAATGCAAAACCAATAACCTGTTATTAACCATAATCTATGCTTTGTCCAAGGTATACAAAACATGGAATCAGCACAAGATCTATAATTCATAACACTAAGGCTCACACATTCAAAAAAAGTGTTATGAGATAAATATAACACACTCCCGAGATTTGAAACCTTAAGAATGAAGAATTTATTTTAACTCCTAAAAAAAATAAGAAACAAGAATACGTTTTAGCACAGCATGTTTTGGTCTCTTTTGACATAATGGACCTGTTAACCTGGCACATTTCCATAGCTTTGCACCCTTTGAGCTAGAAAACTACATCAAACATAAATCTGAATAGATGACAACTTCTTCAGCTTCAACAATAAATCAATGGACTAACCGATTAGCATCTCACTGTCATCTTTTTCTAACCAATTTACAAGTGAGTTATTTATAGAAGCACATCATAAGAGGCTTCTGAACAATCTTCAAAACTTGGCACATGATGTAGATATATTTGAAATGATACTAAAGAAATTACTGGACAATGTATTGAAGCTAATCATTATTCAAGACAGATCAATAAGTTACAATGGAGATCGAGAAAGATGGCTGCTTACCTTTCTTAGATCTCAAAATCATCAGGTAGAACTCAGACCTTACTTTTGGAATATACAGAATACTCTCACACACAAACAGCTACATAAAGAATAACATCTTCAAACCTATATTCCCCAACAGTTCAATGCAGAGGCTATTTAACACGTCTCAGCATAGAAGAATGCAATAAAGAACATCTATATGTACTCCACACAATAGCCTGCGGTGCCAAATGTAGTAAAAGCGGGTGTTACACACTACATATTTCATTTTCATTTCCACACAATATCAGCCAATGGTTTCAGTCCACACTTTACAACAAAAGATCAAAGTTCAAAACAATGAAGGAGGTCATAACATTAAAACCCAAAAAAGAAATGCCAATTATGAACCTGAACCTTCCATCATTGGACCACTTCACCAAGTTTGTGTCACTATCACTAGAGACCTCCACCATCTATAAACCATGAAAGAATACAGTTACATCAACTAGTCAGTTGCAAGCTGAAGAAGGGAACAACATTTTCCAAAACACATGCAATTTTCACAAATAGGTGAGGTAAAGTGTAAATATAACTGATCCTTAATTAAACTTGTTCTTGTTCAACATCCTGAAGATGGGAGAGATATACGCTCCCGAAACGTCGATGTCTCAACATCTGCTTACCTGGCTCGAAGCCCGAGAACGTCTAGAACATATACGCCGCCAGGACAGATTCAGCTCATATTTCAAACTTGTTCTTGTTTGTTTGCCTTACTGTATGAGAAATTTCACCACAAATTGCATCCAAGCACACGCACTATGGTAGTTTGAAAATTGTAGTGTTAACATATAATAATTAAATACTACACACCACAAAAGCTTAAAAACACAATGATATGTTATGGATAACTAATTACAAAGCAAGCTTAATTAACGATAATTAACAGGGATTAGTGTATTGCCAATCTTATTTTAATATATATGTGGAAAATACTCAATGAAACACAGTTCTCTAAACATTAAAACATCAACTTATATTCAGCATCTTCATTTACATATAAATTGTATAATTCTGATAGGTCATTTTAATAACTTCTAGTATCACTCTTGTAACTTGTGTAGCTTAATTCCAGAAATATATATCAAATGCTTCATTTTAGGCCACATAAATTGCTTCTACTAAATCCAGATTAGCTAAATCCAATTTGATAGCAGACTTTTTCAGTAGCTATGGAAACACTAACCTGCTAGTTAACAGTAATAAAGTTTTGCTCATTTCTAACATACTTCAGGCAAATTAATGTCCAGTTTATTTCATCTTATACACTCACAGAATCATAAATAACAAATGGCTGTAAAATGTTTCCCTTACTCCTTACAATTAACAAAAGTTATAAAAAAGCAGATAATTCCAAGGCCATTTATCTAGAATATTAATGTTATTTCCATTAAACAGAAAACAAAAATACTCATGGATAACAAAATATGATTTAATAAGCTAACATGACCATATGAAAGCAAAAGGAAAGAGGACATTTTCCCCATAAACTCGAATGTGAATAATTTCACTTTCCATAACTGAAGCTGTAAAGTCTGGTTCACAATCACTCAGGAACAGAAATTAAATTAGATAGAATGAAAACATATAACATTTTGGTTTTCAATATCCGGTAACAAGGACATGAACATATATTTACGACTTTATCAATAGCCAAGTGGAAAGTTGCATTTTCATTTGGGACATTATTTTTAACTGCCCAGGGATGCTTTTATGTTCTTCCATTTTAATCAACATAACGCAGGTTAACAACATTAAAATGTGATTACATCGGTTTTTTTTCTAAATACAGATCCAATACCATTTGAAATTCTTCTGATTGTATTAAGTTTCACTCCCTATTAATAGTGTAAATGAAAGCTGTTTGCAGATTTTTGGGGATTTGTATTGAACTTTGTAGCTTTTTAAGACATTAGCCAATTCTGATTTGCCTAAGAACTAATTTACATGTGATGCTTTCACTAAAGAAACAGTGGTTAATGAATATGAGGAATTCAGAACATCATACATTTGCAGAATTTCATTCAATTTTATTTTTTCAGTTTAATATTACATAGGGTTCTCATGGCTGTTTTGTCATAGCTGGCATGAATAATTTTTACAGTGAAGATTTAATATGTATGACATGGATCTATTTTGCCTTCCTCAGAAACAAGAGTAACATTTGATTGTCTTCTTTGCTGTTTTCACTAATTGTGAACACTCAAGTAATACATATATTGTTTTCTTCTGTTCTCATTTATTGTGAACCAGCTTTCATCATGAACATTAAATTTTTGTGGAATTTATTCTTTATGAGGCAAAACTTGCTTTTCCAAGGATTCGTTCTCAGTGAAATTGTTCTCAGTAGAATCACATTCTTAAGGTATTTTGCCTTCATGAATCAAAATATGTCGTTTTAACCATCCTCTTTCATGAAAACTTTTGTCACAAACATCACATTTGTATGGTTTATTGTCTTCATGGGTTAGAATATGTGTTTTAAAGGAGCTTCTTATAGTGAAACTTTCATCACAAACTTTACACTTGTATTCCTTATTTCCACTATGTGTTAAAATATGTACCTTTAAGTTACCTGCCTGTGTAAAGCTCTTCTGACAAATATTACACTTATATGGTTTTTTTCCTTCATGGATCAATGTGTGTCTTTTTAAACATCCTCTTTCAGTAAACCTTTTGTCACAAACATCGCACTTGTAAGGTTTGGTGCCTTCATGAATTATACCATGCCTTTTCAAGCAGATTTTATCAGTAAAACCTTTGCCACAAACACCACAAACATATGGCTTCTTGCCTTCATGCATATAGTAGTGACTTGTCAAGGATCTTTTATCAGTAAAACACTTCTCACAAAGATTACATTTGTATGGTCTTTTTCCCTCGTGTATTAAGAGATGGGTATTCAGAGATCCTTTTTGGGTGAAGCACTTCTGACAAATATGACACTGATATGGCCTTTTCCCTTCATGAATTAAAATATGCTTTTTCAAAGACCCACTATCTCTAAAGCGTTTCTCACAATAAGTACATTTATGAGGTCTTATGCCTTCATGTACAAAATTGTGCTTTTTCAAGGATCCCTTTAGACAAAAACGTTTTTTGCATATGTTACACTCATATGGTTTAATGCCCTGATGACACAAAAGATGACTGTTCAAAGATCCTTTCTGAGAAAAGTATTTTTCACAAATATTACACTGATATGGTCTTGTACCTTCATGAATTAAGATATGCTTTTTCAAGGTCCCACCTTCACTAAAACACTTCTCACAAATATGACATTTGAACGGCTTTATACCTTCATGGATAAACATGTGCTTTTTCAGTGATCCCTTTTGAGTAAAACTTTTCCCACAAACATCACATTTATAGGCCCTTTTGCCCATATGAATCAACATGTGATTGTTCAAGGCTGCTTTCTGAGAAAAAGTTTTCTCACAAACAACACATTGGAATGATACCTTGCCCTCATGGATCATAACATGAGTCCTTAAACTTTCCCTCCGAGCAAATCTTTTCCCACAAAATTTGCATACATGAGGCTGTGTACAATTAGCATTACCAGATTGTTTTGTATTAAGTGAGCAAACATTCTGTTGTACATAACATGGTTCAGTGACTTCATTTTCATGAATTTCATATGAATAAAGATCACTAAACTCTAGGTTCTCCTTGCTCAGTTTGCCGTTGTCTTTTTCTTCTAGGTGTTCAGTGGAGAATGAAGCTGGGTTAGCACTGGAGGCAGCTTCAGAATAGAATCTGAAATATTATAGAACATACTTGATAGATCAGAAGGTATTGAAAGCTTTTTACTGTTTACTTACAACTTAAGCACAATTTTTAAATGTTATGGGAGTTCTCCCCAGAGCCAGATCCAGAAAGGAGGTAAGGGGAGTTAAGCTCGCTCTGATTGCTTACATTTAAGTTCACAAGGCTATATCTGTAAAATAAATTAGACATATGTTCTATTCCATACACTCCTTGAACAGGCATTACTGACTTCATCCTAGCAAAGATCAGAGAAGTAAAAATAAGCTATATGTGCCATTTACCTCATCAAATGACTGATGAGTCCAGGCACTCACAGGTTACAACAGCTTGTGAAGTGTAAGCAACAGTGAATGTGTTTCAATTTTAAAAAGTAGTTTTACTTCACAAGCAGTATTTGAAATATGAAATTTTACTACTTTTGATAAATTTAATAAGGTTCAATTTTGTAATGTTTTAAATTTCCCAAAATTTAAGTAAAAGATAAAGCATGTCAAAATTTGTCAGAAAAGGATCTGCATATAGTAAAAATGACTTCCTAATTCTCCAATAGAAATATATGATATTTCCATCATCTCAAATCATATGAAAATATGTAAACCTAATCAAACAAGAAATATGTTAACTAGTGGTGAAATAACAATAAATTAAAGCTTAATTGGCACTTGACTATTTTCTGCTCCAGTTTCCTTATAATAAAGTTAGGAAAACTTCATCACTGGAATGGTAAAATGTTCCAATCACTCATTTTTCCTTTGTGATAGTATATGTTCTATTATTTTTTTAATAAAATTTAACCCCCTCTTCCTTAAGGAAGCCTGGATCCGACTCTGCTCCTCAGATCCTCAGATATTTTTCTAAACATCAGATACTCAATTTTAGGTGAAAGAGATAGAGATACTACACATTGACAATAGTACGATGCTGATTGAATGGATTTCATAAGTAGTTTGGCAATGATGATTATCGAGGAAAGAAAAGCTAAATCAATCAATCACTTCCTGCAACATAACTGCCCCAGTTAATAATGCATAAAATCCAAAGTATAATAAATTGCATTTGGAAAATTAATTAAAATAGGTGTATTAGAGAGTCAAATAAGATTTAAAAAATGAAAAGTTAAGCCAAATTTCATGCAGGGTGTAAAACAAATTAATTACTCCATAAATGGAGAAATCTTAGGGTACTGCATCCAAGTAGAAAATTAAAAACATCTTTATGGCACACTCTTAGAAAAGTGGTAACTGACAAATGTGTGAAATTTTTGAAATCAACATCCTATTGCAAAACTGCTCTAAACTTATTATGAAAAAATTAACTTTTTATGATTTTATTGTTTTAACACACAGATTTTGGTTTCATTTTTAACACTGAAAACTACACGTAAGAATATAAAAATAAAAATTAAAAGGACTTCAACATCTATCACAAAAGAATGATGCCTGACTATCTTCATTAAATGATCTTTAAAATTACAAATAACCATAACTTTTAATTCAGTTTTTATCATCATGTACACATATCTTTACTTTGAAATAATTTAAATATTAACAGAAGCTTTCTCTTCTCAAAAACTGAAGCAAAAATTAATAAATAAACATAAGGATACACAATTTTTACATTTGGAATCCTAAGTTGCACCTTAAACTTTATATAGGTCAACTGTGGTGTAGTTCAAAATTTTTCTGTATCAACAATGAACAGTCAACACTGCTGTTAACTTATTTTTAGATGGTCAATCGGTATTTTGCAACTTAAATTTTATTTTATGGATGAGTTATTATTACTATAAAACACCGATTTTGTTTCCTGTCATTGAAAGAATAACACAACATAAGCTAAACTGGAAAAGCAACTCATTTATAAAGAATGAAAGGATCCCAAGAAAACCTTGAACTTGCAAACCTATAGGAAGAGATGATGTATGAACTTCAAAAATGAACTACGGCCAGAATAGGTAAGAAGGCCTAACTTTTTAAAAGAAGAATCAACATTAATACTGTAATAACTGAAATTTATTTAGCTAACATGTAGCATATTTACAGAAAATTGAACATATTTCACAATTTAACTAACAAACTTAAGACTAACTTTGAGAAGACAAAGGCCTATTCTTCTTGAAGATCCCAAAATATTGCTGAGATACAATACCCTTTGCTAGCCATTATCTTATAATGTAAGCTTTCAGACAGCCTTCATGACACCATGTGATTAAATGGGTATTTTCACGGTTAGTAACACTACTTCATTTTATTGCACGCTAAACAAAATACCATAATGGAAAGTGTATAAGCAAACAGCATTGTCACGATGAGTTTTAAATGCTGTCACAGTGATTTTAAACATATTTTTGTATGAAGCAAACTTAAAGGTGCTTATATCTCTCAAGAAACTCACATAATTTATTTAAAAGAAATGTTTAGGATACCTCCCTGGCATTTATTAGTTACAGGGACTGAGGAAAGTCCGGTAAAAACTTAAGCCAAAACAAATTTTCCTTTAGGGAATTTAACCACAAACCTCATACATTATTGCAGAGCCATTTTGCTTGGTTGCTTGCTATTTGTGATCTTTCATTTTATGTTCTATTTTTCTATTTGGAACATATTTTAAGGACATTTATCTGCATATTCTAATCTTTAATTCTTTTGCAGCATCTTCTTGAAAAATTCAGAAATAATTCCTTTTAGATTTAAAAATGTGTGATGGTATGATGATCCACTGACTGCTTCAGGAAGCCTTAACAGACAAGGAACTTCTATAAAGCAACTTAGTAAAACCTTTCAGCTCTACTTGTATTTTGCCATCAGCTTTTGAGTTAACCAACATGTTTTAAAGAGGAAGTCACACTGAAACAATGGTACATAATTGAAGTGAACAGGACAATTTCATATGATGAAAAAAATTAATAGAAGCTTTAGCCGATGTTTGGAAGAATTTGGTAACACTGAAGTCCAAATTTATTAATAAACTTTGGTAGTCCAGTTTTCACAATATGTTACTTACTTTTTAAAATTTTAGGGACTAATTTCAGGAGCAGTTACTTCCATTTTCAGCCTCAAATGTGTTATCATTGCAATTACCTAACTTCTCTCTGGTGGTAGAAAATTGAGTTTCTGTGCTAAATTGTAAACTAGTGCAACTTAAAATTTATACGTCAGGTTTTTTGTATTTCCATTTTAAGATGTTCTCCCATTTTGTGGGTTTGCTTTAGCCTATCATGCTGTATTAATAATTTCAGCTTTGGGTGCAGGTTTTGGTTTTTATTCCAAAACTGAAATGCTACTGCTGACTTGTTTTCCTGTTTCAGTTTGACGTGTTTAAAATGATCTTTGGTTCTGATTTTTAGGTACCTTTGGTTTGTCCTATGTAGAACTTTTTACAATCCTTAATATTTGGTACAATCCAGATCCATTAATTGGTGGAATTTCATCCTCTATTCTAAAGTTTAACAACTTTATTAATGGGATCTATTTAGTGGAACCAATATGATATTTTGTTCTCTAAGACCTTTATGAATTTGCTAAATATTTTTGGGTGGTATGTGAATTCCTTTAATTTGCTGTTACTTTCCTTTTTATGTTCAATATGCTTGCTTCACAATGGTTTTCTTTAGCTTAGCTATTATAATCTTCCTGAATACTGGCTTTTGTTGTGTCCATTTTGTGCTGCAACGTGAAGTTTGACTTTTTGTTCCTTGTAGTGTACCATTTTATCCAAGGATATGTTGACTGGTCTGTATGTATGACTGTTTCCTATTACATGTTTATGTGTAACTTTTTATGTAATTTTCAGATTGAGCTAACTTCCTATAAATTTCAAATTTTATTTCTGTGTCATACCTGATGATATTGAGGTTCAAGAAAAAAAACTGTCCATTGACTTCCATTTTTATTCTGAAATTGATAGCTTTTCCTGCAGAATGAATAGTTTTAATGCATTATCTAAATGTATATTTGGAACTACTGCAAGGAGTCATCAGCATATTAGTACCAAACCTTGATAATTCATTGCTAAGCTACAAAAGTCATTCTAGAGTGATAATTCAAAACTAAGACTCTTACTCCATATCTGTAAGAGATTTGTTAAAGATCACAAATTTGATATAACAATGATGGATGATTGATCTTTGTGTAAAAAATGTTAAGGCTGCTAACTTCCTCTGAAAAATTTCATTTGAAATAATTTGTGTTATGAAAATCAATCAGTGAGGAGCTTTTTTGTTCATAGATATAGACAGATATCCTACTGAAATAAAAGATATAAATTCCATTCCGTGCTTCAAAAAACATCTCAAGCAATTTTTAATAGAAAAATATTATTACTCAACTGATGAGGTTTTGCATTAATGCAGTATTCACTTGTATTTTTTAACAAACAAGTTTAATATGCGTGTAGAATATATTGTTTAACCCTTATATTATAATTAAATATTTAAAGTACTGGACGAATCCTCTACAATGTATATGTTAAATTGGATGAATAAACTTGAATTGAATAGAAGCATGAAAGATACTAAATATGCTAAAAATATAAAATTAACCAATGGAAAACACCCCATGTTAATGCTGTTGCTAGCTATATGGAAACATGTGCTTTCACACCTGCATGAGCTATCTCAAAAATCTACCAACTCAGCATTTAGGTTGCAATTATCTTGTGTCTAAGTAATGTTTATACTCAAAGTATAAACTTGAAAGAAGCGTAGGGACAGTGAAGCACAAATTAGTACAAAAGTGAATCGAGAATATATTGACACATTGCTTCACTCACACTGAAAGAAGAAACCACTACAACTTGCACTAATCGAGTATCAGCTGAGGATAGGAGCAAGAGCTCTTGAAACATGTCCTGTGAATAAACAGTGTGAGTGAAGCAATGTGTCAATATATTCTCGATTCACTTTTGTACTAATGTTTATACTGTTCGAGGGTGTGAGGAAGTTTTCAATGATTTATTGAGAATAAAGTAAAATAAAAGACAAAATTATGATGAGGTTTGCTGCTGCAACTCAGAAGTAGATTAGGAGAATATGCCAATCCAAGGCAAGTAAAGAGGAGGGATACATGATTAGCTGAATTACCCCTCCCAAGGTTGTTTTCTAAGTTAGTGTGCTGTAGTTGTGAACCTCATGACCAGCAAGAGCTCTCACAAGTATAACATTTGTTGAAGTGGCTGGACAGGACTTTAAGGTGGATGGTAGACAGAACAAACCTCTTGATACTATGTTACACTCAGATGCAGAGTATATCTTGAGTTATCCATTCTGAATAAGATCTGGATTTATGCACTGCCAGTTCTCCAATGTGTAAGCTTTTAAAAATATTGTGGTCTTCCAAGATTTCTTTAGGCTACGGTCAAAGCTCCTGTATTGCAATGTTCTTTTGGTTTTGGTAACATCAGGTATTACCATATACTAAACACTCTTGGATAATTCTAGCACCATTTCTGAGCTATTGTTGCAGGGAGTGAATCTAAAAACTACATAAGAAAACTCTTTTAACACTAAATGGTTAACAATGCAAAGAAAACAAAACTATAAGGTCATGGAATCAAATAGAGAAAGTACAGGACCTCGCTAAAGTGAAAAATTAGATAGAAATCTTACCTTAGGGATTTTGATGAAGAAAAGTCTTCATTTGTCACATCCTATAATGAAACAAATCCAATAAGCATCATTCTCAAAACACTGTGTGAAACTTTACATTATTTCAGAGTTTGCTTTTCATAAGAACACTTTTTAGATTCAAAAGCACAATATACTATTTGATTGTGAAATATTTGTTCTATGTATTATATTAAACAACTGTAAACACATGAAAAATAACATACACATGAGATTTGCAGCCTAAGATAGATTCTTGGAAAACAGCTGCCACTGTTACTGTTGATTCTGAATTATTTTCTCCAAAGAATAATGCCAAATTTAACATATATTTTAGGTAAGCAATAATGCAGCCCTGTAAAACTACATTTGAGGACACTGAAGGGTACTTTTACATGATTTATATAATACTAAAATTTGTTTAATAGCCAATATATGAATAATTAGATATATTTACATATTAAAAATAATCAAGACCCTGTACAAGGTGGTTTACTGAAAATGCTAAGGAGTTCTAAGGAGAAATTTGAATACACTAACCTTCTGAAAACACCTACATTTGCATAAAATAGTAAAATGTTATACCTATTTATAACATTTATTGAGCATTGATGCTTCTGTAGATCTAAATGGGAGAGAAAATGCCAAGATAATTATTTTCCTCAAATGAATAAAGAACCTGCATGTAAAGATAAGTAACTGCATGCTTTAATCCATTCTAAATTATTCCTGATGAATAAGCTAATTACAGTACAGAAGAAACTACTGTGCCAAGATTTCAGTTGTAATTTCTTTATTACTCTTATACTTATAAATAAAATTTTCAACAAAGATATAACACCAATAAAAGTACCACAAGTACATGAAATATCATGGAATGTAATTTCATGTCAATCCTTGAACAAATTGGACATTTTTACCTGATACATCCAGTACTATGATTAGATTAGATTAGATTGATTTGCGTTCAGTAGGTTCACTTGTAGCCAGAAAAGGCTGTGAACATTGAACATGTCCAGTGGTATAAAGTTTAATAGCATATATATGTACAAAAGTTAACATAAGACACATATTATAGTATACAGGCAATATGAACAACATTATGGAAAACAAAGCAGGGATAATTATATATGATACAAAATGAAACACTTTTTAAACCAGCTTTTACTTGGCTTATGCCAGTACGTCTCAACCTCTTTGCAATGGATACTATTCTTGTTATTTCTTAAATATTAATGTGTGTGTGTATATATATATATATATATATATATATATATATTAAAAATAAAATTTCAACATGCATCAAAGCATCAAAGCTTGAGTACAGTAAATCTTTAATTTTGAGCTGGAAAATATCTCTTCAAATTCTAACTCTTTTGTCTGTTGCAACCAGCAAAGTCGGGATTGGTCAAACATTGTTTTGAACATCATTAGACCACAGCTGAATCATTTCTGCTGAGGATACAATAAACCAAATTTGAGCTACAATTCAGTTGCAGCATAGAAATCTACCATAAAGCAAGAAGAAAAAATAACTTCACCCATAATAGCTGTTTATTATGACATTGATGCTGTCGAACCTTGCAGGAACACATCACATTTTCTATAATGATCAACCTGGCCACTATGGTCTTCATAATGAATATTGGTTCATCCTTCAGTGAACTGCCTACACTATCACCTTACTATACTGCTGTATATAATGTCATGTCCATACACAAGATGCAATTGATGAGGGATCCCTACGAGACTGCTTTTCAGCACACAGAAATCGGATGACTACAAAACTCGCAGCTGATACGAGACAATATCAGAGTAGCCATTTTCTCCTAGAATAGCACGGCAACCACTGTCATCACAAGACTTAAATTTTACTGCAGTATTTCCACATCCTTACTCTCTAGTCCTACACATATGCATTTCTATCTGACTGGCGGTGCCATTTCTGGACGTAATTGGGACTTACTTTCTGGATGTACCTAATACTTCCAACAGCTTCAGAGAACTGGTGTGTGCTGCAAATTCCATGATTCAGGCATATTAGCTCATCTGGAGCCATCTTTCATTTTGTTCCTCTTCTTTGCATGTTTTCTCATCTTCTGCATTGTGCATTTCTATTAAATCTGTTACTGAAGTAGAAGTTGCATGAGTTGACAGGAGGTCCATCACTTTGAATGCAGTCCTTTGCAATACATAAAATGTTCTACTTATTAATTAATTCAGCAAATGCAGCTGCAATTCTTCAATTCTTCTTCAGATTTGATGGGTGCAAGAGCTTCTTTTTCATCATCTCCAAACCCTGTTTTGTTGAAGCATTTGATGATTGTTTCAATCTTCAATTCCTTTACTGCCAGAGCAATCATATTCACTGCATTCAGGACAGAAACAGATCATAAAAGAGCAAGTGCACTTTCAGCTTCTCTTAAAATAAGAGACTGCATCAAATGGGACTTGAATGTATAAATAACTCATTGGTCCAGGGGTCATATGATGTGCTTGAACTGGGCAGTAACCAAGCCAATTTTACGTTCTCCATGAACTTCATGTTCTCTATGAAAAAGAGCACTTGGTGATTCTCCTCTTTACATCTGGCACTGAAAAAGCCTATCTTCTATGAAAGCACCTACCATTCAAACCTTTTTATTGCTTTGTTATATCACTGGAATCTTGCTGATATATATATTTTTGAAATAGTGATGTTTTCTGGCTCTCCAATAACCAGAGGTTTCTCCATTTCTCTCAACATGTTTCCACATATAGTACATGAGTCTTTTCCTTGAACATTTTTCATTTCAACTTACAAGAGATTTTGAAGGTAATGTAAGATAAAACAGTCCCATTTTGTCAGAACTAAACACATTCTTAGGATCATAATCCACAGTTAAGTGGTGCAGTTTTGTTTTCCATTCTGTCACTACACTTTCCTTCACATCCTTAGCTTCTCCATACACTTAAATTCACAAAAAGTTCTGTCTAGCTTTGAGGCTGTCTCACCATCCTAGATGGTTTAAACCCTGTATTTTCTCTTTACAGACATCCATAGCCTCACTCTTTAACATGGGACCAGACAAATATAAGCTTTCCGCTCGCACACCTACAAACCATTCCCACACTATCTTGTTAACTTCTTCATTTCCCATCTTCTTTCTTTTCATTTACCAATTGCCTTGCATTTGCTTATCCCTTACTTCATCCTTGTTCTTTAAAATTTCATAAATTTTTGTTTTACTGCATTCTAAATGCAATATTATTTCATGAACAAATAGTTTATCATTCTTATTTGCTTTGATCACGTTCATCTTTTCACGGAGTATTAGCAACATACTTTTTGTTGATGAGATGTCACTTTATGTGCTATAAGTAAACTAAAACAGACATGACTTAATTACATTTAAAAGGAGTCGATTAATGAGACTAAACAACACTTACTTTTAAATTTCCCGGAACATGTTTCAGATGCTATTGTCCTCCATTGTCAACTGGACATGAGTTGACTTACTTGACTTATGTCCTTTTACTCTTCTGCAGAGCACATGGCTTCAACAAAGCAGCACCAGCATATTTTATTTTGAGCTAGGGTCTTCCAAAGGTCTTCCCTTTTTGTCTTGCCTCCTCCATCACACCGCATCTCCATGACTTCCTGGGTCCATCTCTCTTTCGTTGTCCTTGAGGGTACCAAAACAGAGCCTTCTCTCCACTGCATTCAGTTTCCACAGTGTGTGGCTGATCCAATTCCAGTTCCTATGCTTTATTTTTATGCCTATGGGTTCTTCTATTTGTTTCCAAAGATCTTCATTTGAAATTACTTTTGGTTAGAAAATGTGTTTTATTCTCCATAAGCATCTATTCATGAATACCTGCAGTTTATAAGTTATCTCTGAAGAAACTTTCCAGGCTTCACAACCACATAACAGTACCATTTAAACATTTGTTCGAAAAATGCTAAGTCTGGTTTTCATTGAGATTTCTCTGACCCTCCATATCAGATAAAGTTATATGAATGCAACATTTGCTTTGTTGATTCTTATTTTGACATCAGCAGCTGCATCTCCATCCTTCATAGCCACACTGCCAAGATATCTAAATTCTTTGACTTCTTGAATGTCTTTGTTACTGACTAAATTTCTGTTTGTTCTTCACACTCATATTCATAGCTTTTGTTTTCTGGGCATGTATTCTGAGGCCCACTACTCCTGCCCCTCTCTTCTCCACATCCTGTATCTTTCCCTCCATATCAGTATGTTTCTGAGTCAATAGAGATAAGTCATCAGCATACTCCAATGCCTCCAATCTATCCCCCAGTACCCACTGGATGCCCCTTTGCCTTCCCTCTGTAACTTTCCTCATGACGTTATCCAGAACAATGAGAAAAACAGTTGGAAACAGGACACACCTCTGCCGCACACCAAATAAAACAGACAGCTGGTGGAAAATAAAAAACAATGCAGGCAGTGCATTTCTTTAAGGTTCTTGAGCTTGCAGAATGGATTCCGTTTCAGGAATCAACATGCTAAGAAGTAACAAGGACATATAAATGTGAATAACAATGATACAATGTAATGTAGTACTCCAAATGTATAACTCTATCTTTCTGTATTGTAAACTATTAATAAATTTTAAAATTTGCATTCTATTTTCACATTAAACAAATATGTTCTCTTTATACATATTTCCAAATTATACCTGTTTTGCTTTTATAAATTTTAAAAGCCTCACTATTTAATTCTAATCTCCATTGTTTCACTTGTGATCTATTTCTCAGCAATATCTGGCATTCTCGCACTGTCTCATCACTAAGCATTTATGCTAGGAAACAAATTACCTTGCTTTGTCAAGTTTTCTAAACTTGTCATAATTATGAGGTGATTATAACAAAGCAAATAGCTCTGGTGTGCCACTTCTAGACTCCAAGTTAGCCTTTAGAGCATCAAAGGATGCAATGAAAACACAGTGAGCATATAAGCTTAAGATGCTATAAATTACTTAATTATCCTCAACATTAATAAAGAACTTTCACTATTCTATACAAAACTAACATCAAAATATGTTTAAGAATTTAAAAGCACTGACTCTTCAACTTATATCATGCAAAGAAGCTATGAACATGGTACAACATCCAATTTAGTTCTATTTCTGTGCTACACTGCACTTGAACTGTACTTCCACATGAAGGTAAACTACTTCTGAAGTATTTCAGACCTTTCCAAGTAAATGTTGAAGAGTACCATAAGTTGGTATATTTTAAAGAAGATTGTAGGCCATAATGAAGTTTATAATTTACTCTTGTAACTTAGATGTAATAAACCACCTGTCAATTGAAGTATAATACTATAAATGAGGAGGAAGCAAGTTGCTTTGAGAAATAAACATGCATCCAAGGTAAGCTGACACCAGGAAGTGGGTCATATTAACTACAGAACTGTAGTTCCAGAGGCTTCCAATTCCAGAAAGATCTATCGCACCAACCAGATATATAAAAGCCAATGCACGGCCAATAGTAATCAGTCGGTAGTGAGTTGGCCAGAGTCAGAGTTACTGAGTTGTACAGTGAATAATATGAGAACAGTGTGGTGCTTTGAGCCAAGTGTGGTCTGGCAGAAAAGCAGTTTATATGTGAATATTGGAGTTGTGTTGAAAATTGGTGTGAAGCTCTGCATTAAAGGTAAACTTGTATGTAGGTCAGAAAGATTCAGCAGTACAAAGGGTGCATGCTACAGAGACTTAAAGGAACATTGTAGAAACATTTTGAAGTGTTGTATCTGTGTAAAAGAAAATCTGATTTTATGTTAGCATTAAGCTATTTAGTGACAAAGAAGTTTTAAGGTGAACATTTTTTGGTCTTGTCACCCATATCATATATGGGAGGATTCTTTAATGACTTGATGTGCATTAAAGCATTACTAAAGCATTTTCTGGTCAGTGAATTGTGAATATGCAGAGGTTAAGAGATACAGTTATTTACTAGTTTTTTGTAGTAAATTGTCAATAATAAATACTGGTTTATTAACTTTGGAAAGGATAACAAACCTTATATAAGACATATTGGTGGCATTTATTAACATCAAGTTAAACATTAATTTTTTCAGAAGCAGTAAAAGTGCACCTATAAACCCTTTGTTTCTGTCCACAACTATTTACAATACTTTACATTACATACATATTTCTTAGTTTAGATGTATAAATGTTGGTACTGTTTTCCTTCTTAACCTTGCTAGCTCAGCCTGCTTGGCTTCCAGGCCTTTTGGCATTGATGAGTAGCATAGTCACCCTTCTATCCTCTACTCTAGTTTATTATCTGTTTTCCCTTGTTGTCCCAGGAGATTTTTGTTTCACTCTTTACTTTTCTCATTCATTTCTCTTCAGCTTTCCAAAACAGATTCCCTATGTTTCCTTCATTTTTCCCCATAACAATTGTTATGTTTATCAGCTTGCTTTGCATCCTTTGCCATTACTTCTATCACACTTTCTCTCTCCATGCTGATACATCTTTGCACTCTGTCAGAATATGAACTATACCTTGTTTCTCCACATAATCCACATTTGCTGCCCTCTTACTACTTGCAGTGTCATATTTTTTACATTTATCACATGTCACTGAAGAATCCAAAGTCCAAGTTGAAATATGTTTCAGAAAAACCAGCATTTAACACAAGTTTTGACCTCTATATATTGCTCTAAGATTTGCCTATGGAGCTCAGCACTATCAGATTACATGAAAGATACAAAATAGTCTGATTTTTGGTTCTGCTATAATGACTAGCATTTAAGATACTTCTCCAACGATTTTTCATTTTCACTATGTTGACATCTTCAATTTTGCTTGACAGTGCAGCAATCCTTGAAGTCATATCAGTACAATCTACAGCTTTTGCTTTTTGTTCCAACCATCCAAACGTAATACATAAAGATGAGAAGCTTTCTTAGAAGCAATGCCTCCAATTGAAATCTTGTACAGATATGTAGCCCTTCTTTTCCTATCACCATTAACTTGTATATGCAATGACGTACAACCTAGAAAAAAGTAAATGACAGTAAAATGGCAAATATAATGAATATTTAAAAGCCTTACACATAATACTGCACTTATAGCAAAACTTAAAGGCCTCTGTTTAAACCAACCTTGAAGATTTTATGACTGCTGCACATGATTTCTTATGTTGTTGTACCTCAGAAAGATACCTTTCCTCTCCTCTTCAGTCGTAAAGCACCTTTGCGCTACATTGGAAATAATATGTGATGGTGAATTAGGGAAAAACAAAGAAGGGGAGTTTACATATGTAAATAAAAATGATCAAAGTGTTAATCTACTATGCAGTGAGAGATAGAGGAGAAAATAAGTATTTATAAGGTTAAAATGTGATTATAAATAGTAGTCACTACCCAATATTATTATTAGAAATTAAAAGAACATAAGAAGGAGAATGAAGCAGTGCAGTCAAAAGAAATAGAAACATTTAAATGGAAAATGTGAAAAGGAAGAGGGTTTTTTAGTAGATGTAAACTCAGAAGGAAGGCAATCATGGAATAAAGAATGATAGCTACAAAAAAAGGAAATACAAGCAAAACATTTGAATTACTGAAGACACTAGTAACTACAACAGGGGCAGAAATTAAAATAAAACTGGGAGAGAAACAAGTATAAGAAAGATGGTTTAAAGAATGCAAATTTCCTTAACAGATGGAGGAGCACAAATATGAACTAGATAGGCAGATTCTGATGAAAACTAAAGGGAATTATGAATGTTTCTTACAGAAAATGCAAAAGTATGGTAATACGAATATACAAACGAAATGGAGGAGAAAATGAAGCAGGGAACTACAGGGGAATAAGCTTATTATCTGTACTAAGTAAAGTATACTCAGAGATATTAGCTAATAGGTTAAGAAATTGGGTGGAAGCTGAAGAAAAGATATCGGTGAAGCTAATTTCATATTAAAAGACTTACTCAGTCATATTTTATTAAAACTTAAAACTTTACTGATGTCAACTATTAAAAACAGAAACATTTTCAGGACTGTCCCAGTACCACCCTCAGCTGATTGACCATCATCTTCACAATCAGGTGTCATGCGGACATCTTGTAATCATGGAGTACTTAGGAGTCCGAATGAACATAATGGAGAATGGGAAGCACATGGCAGGAAGTCAAGGATAGGGAGGCAATGTCAGGAATAAGAATATGCAAACTTAAACTTGATGTGTCAAAAATATGGTGACAAAGAATGCATGAGGTGCTGGTAGACTCAGATGAAGTATGCTGTAGAAATATGGGGAATGTCAAAAGCAAGTAATAAAATAGATCAATTGCTGAAGAGTTGCTAGGAACGATCTAGATCAGTTCCAAGAGAAGTACCCTTACTAGAATTACGGAAAACCAGAAAAAAAAGGTAGAATTGACAAAATCCAAAATGTTGGTATAAATGCGTGACCAAAAAAAATGATGAAATCCTAAATATATGCATGAATCAAAAGAGAATGGGATGATTTATTGTTATCATTATTATTTAGCCACAGTGCCAATAATAATGACGATATAAAACACACATTGTCACATATACACACATCTTAACCGCTGTCTAGGGTGTTGTTTCAACTTTTTCTTCATTCTATGTAACATAAACTATGCTAAAACTCCTGACTCTAGTCTCCATCCCAGAATACATACAGATGGAAGAGTTTATCGAACTTCCAATTTATTCAAAATTGCATGCATTACTTCACTTCAGTACTGCCATACATTAAATACTATCCTGTAGCAGCTGTTTATAGAACTTTCCTCCATATCATTATGAATTAGGACAATTTAAGGTAACCATTTTTCACGCATAGACTTATGATTGCAAAATGATATGGTATATCATGTTTCAATATTACCTTATGTTCTACATTAAATGTGCATATTTCAGCACAACATTTCAAGCCAAAGATGATCATAATTTGCTACCCTCTTTATTTTTAGAACAAAAATTACACTTAGAAAGTACTATGGACACGACGTTAAAGAAAAACCACACTTCTTTTACAGGAAAATCTGTGTATGTTACAAAACTGATATGAAATTCAGGTACCTCTTTCACTTCAACTGCATAAGATTTCACAATTAGGAGATATTTACACAATTAAACTTTTCAGCACTTAAAACTACCTACACTTTCTACTCACATATGACTACATTAAAATGTCAATATACAATTTAAAGTAACTGAGTAAATTAAAACCTTTTAGGCTTGATAGTTTTAGATAGTAAAAGGATATCTTTCTGTTAAAAATAAAATGTACATTTTGGTAAACCAGCTCTAAAAATAAAAAAAAACATAATCCACATATAAAATCAATCATACTTAAAATAAATAGAGGATCTTTTAAGATAAAAAACCGAATTAAGGAGTTTTTCCTTGCAGTCTGCCCTAAATAAATCCACCCTTAAATCAGGACAGTTGAAAATCATATTTTAAAGCAGATGTACTATGAAAAATATAAAACTTTAAATTCATGTAGCTCTACAAAACTTACCCAGATATTACTTTGCTTTCCAAGAGAAGAAGATGCTTCCTGTTGGTCCGTCAGTTCTGATGTGCTTTCCTGCCAACAGGGTTCCTCTTTGATTTCTGCTTTACAGAATTCGCTATACATAATGTCTGAAGGAGCAACATCTGGTAACACATTCTCTTCTTTGACTTGTATATTGCTTTCCATTTTGCATGCACTCTAAACTTTAGTCTTGTTTTGAATCTTCAAAGCTCTGAAAAAGAAACAGAAAAGAAACCATGAAGTGTATGTATAAAGAAAGCATTTCTATTGATTGCGCTCAAAGGGAATACCTATGAAAAGTCTCACTTCAGAAAGTTTTGACAAATCTTCCTTCAATACAAAATATAGTGCAGTTGTTAAGTACCTTCGTCAGTATTCATTCTCAGAATTACCCATATAAAATCCTAAAAAAGTTACAAAAACAGTAATCACATAAATTAGCCTATTTAATTGAAGACCTTAACTGTACTTTAACTTCTACTGCATTTTAAGAGCACAGTTATCATAAATATTTTAAATATCTGATATATATATATATATATATATAGTTTTCAGTGCATGCAAACATGAAACGCGCCTGCCTCGGTAGCATAGTGGTAGCATGTCTGCCTCACGTTCAAGAGGTCCCGAGTTCGAATCTCGGTCAGGGTGGGTTACCTCGATAAGGTTTTTCCTGGGGTTTTCCCTTATCCTGAAAGACGAATGTCTGGTAACTCTAAGCTCCATGGACCCCGGGCACATTTGAGCATCATTTCACCCATTTCGTTCATCATCCAATATGACTTAACGTTGGAGGACGTAAATTAAAAAAAAAACATGACTACTAAATGCAGGCCAAGCACTAAGTTTATACCAAGACAGTAAGTACAACTAACTGCCAAAGAACAGTTTCCATTGTTACAGCTCAAAATGAACAGCTATTTCTTGTACTTGTAGGTAGTTATAGATCAAGCACCCCTCCCCTTCCATAGATCATGCTGTTTTACCTCTATTTCAGGTCTATGAGTGTGTATGAAATAACTTCTGTTGTTTATAAAAAAGTCCATCACACATTGAAAAATAAATAGTTTTGTAAACATAATGTGCTACAACTAATTGGACAGCTACAGCATAGGAACGCAGCCAGGTCCAGGAAGAATGATGCTCCTTTTAGAATTTATTTTGCCAAACCTAACTTCAAATAAAATATAGCTCACTTCTGTAGCATGGTGGTAGTTTATCTGCCTCACCTTCAAGAGATCCAGAGTTTAAATCTCTGTCAAGGTGAGTCATCTGGATAAGGTTTTTTTTTTTTTTTTTTTTTTTTTTTTCCAGGGTGTTCCCTTATCCTGAAAGATGAATATCGGGATAACTGTAAGCTCTATGGGCCCTGGGCTCATTTGAGCATATTTCATCCATTACGTTCATTGTCCAATATGACTTAACATTGGAGGACATAAATTTAAAAAAAAAGAACCTCAAAGTAGTCCATCCAAAATAAAAACTGAATACAATAAACACAATTAAACCCTTGAAAATATTGAGTGCCCTTGCAATAATGAACCTTCCTATACCATTATTACCGTCAATCTTGCATCGAGTATAGAGTACAAGAAATACACAACCTTTGTCTTTTGTGTTATTTCTGATTTACCTACTGACCTGGTTCATATCTACTCCTGCTCTGGTTCTGCTGCAGAGCTTAGTTAAGTTGAACTACTCACACTGTATAAATGAAGGCACACTCATACACCATGTTTCATCACTTTTAAGGAACCACTACAGTTAATTATCATTACAATTGCTGTATCGCTTATCAAGATGAAACAATACTGCTGATAAGTGATATAGCAACCTAAGGGCAATTAGAAAGGCTACTAAATTGTTACACTGATCCTGGTTTTCTAACAGCACATTCTATTATTTAACAATTATCTGATTACACATGGTAAGCACAGCTGTTGCTTCCTGAAAATTAGCTCTTCCTTCCAGTACCTGTACAAAACGTATAGTATGGGCAGTATTTTGTGCCAAATGTAAAATTTATGAATATTACTTTGAATAACACACTTATCTCAATACCAATAATACATTTGTTGATTTCTGCTTTTTACTGGGCATGCTGAATGAAGTTTTCTCACCTTTACGTTCGCTTTCCCCTGCCAAAATTCTTCTAATTGTTTGTCATGATATATCCCTAGATTTTTCTACTCTTTCCAGAACCTTTATCAATTGCTTCCCGTACTCTCTTGATACTCTGTCCTTAGCTTCTAAATTTGTAAACATTAAAGGAATATAACTTAATTATTCCATTTATTGCAGTTCTTAGGTAAGTTCAGGTCTCACTGGTGCTATTGCTAAAAAGTTGCAAACAGGACATCACATACATGTATAGCACTCATATAAAACTCTTCTAAATGAAAATTTTTATAGCAAAAAATGCCTGCTGTTTTTGCAGTTTGCAATAAATAACAAGTATACTCATTGACATGCCAAGTTTGCTAATCCAGAGTTTCTGGTACTTAGTTTAGGAGGACATTGGTTGTGAGAACCAAATTTCAGCAGTAGGATATATAATCCTTAAGGAGGCTCACCACCACACAGAAAAATCAGAAACAAGAGGAGCACATGCTAACTTTTGTTTCACAAAAAAACTGCATATCGTTAACACTACTTCCATCCATTTGGTGGAAAGTCACCCTTTCTGACAAAGATCTATATAAAATAAAAGTGAATTGAGAAGATATTGACCCATTGCTACATTGAATCAAATTGCACATTGAGTCAAGACTCAGCTGATGATGGGAGCAACAGCTCTTGAAACATGCCCTCTGAAAAACAGTGTAAGTGAAGCAAAATCTTCTCGATTCACTTTCATTTTAACTTGTGCTTCACAGTCCCTAAGCTTCATCAATTTTTTAATTTTGAAAGATCTATATGTTTATAACATTTTATAGTTGATTTGAAACAACTATGATTTTATGGTTGAGCAGTTTAACATAAAAGATTATCCATAACATTTTAAACATTTTGATAGCATATTTGAGTTTTATATTGCATTGCATAAAGTGCTTGCTGTATTTAGTGTTGGTTTTCTATATTGCCAACATTTTACTGTGAAATGAGCATAAGCTTATTTACAAAAAAAAAACAAAAGAAAAAAACAACCCTATTTGAAAGAAGCCATATTGCAACCTCATGTAGTAATACTAGCAATTCCAATATAAAAGGAGCAAGCAAGCACAACCAAGTCTTTCAGCAAAGAATAAACTAGCTTATCATACACATTTGAAGAATTTGATATAAGCAAACTCAACCAATCCTCCTTAAGGATTATAATTTTGCAAGAACTTCCTTTGAACAGCTATAATCATTTATCCCATGATGTGTAGTATAACAGATTAAATGATTGCTGTACTATGTTTCAAAATATGAAAGGAAGTTGAAGTTGCACAGAGATGCAGAGAAAGTAAATATGCACTTTATTCTCCATGTTGAAAAATTATATTTACACACAATAAACTATTAAAATAGTAGTAACACATGAAGCAACAGCATTTCATTAGTAATATATCAGCATATTCAGTTAGGTAGAAAATAAATGGAAATAATGAAACACATTGCTGTGTTTGGCTATATGGACTCCATTTTGTGAATTTTTGCCTATATCGTAGAATTGCTATCAATGCTTTCCTTCTTCCAACTTGGGACTAGTCATTAGCCTCGTATAACTTATGTATACTTTTATACTGTGGCACTGATATTGGTTAAGTACAGGCAGTTTAAAAGTCAGACTCCCTTAGGAATAATTTTGGTTATCCCAATAGTAATATTCTATAAGGGTGCTAATGTTGACACTTTCAAATTATGTAAAATCTTTAGCCTTATTCCTAACAAAACTTGGCTAGAGGCCTGCATTGCATATATCAATGTACACTGTATCTTTAGATGAGGAAACTACATAATAAATGTTGAAATAGATAATATTTTACATTTCATAAAATTAAAGAACTTTACGAAAAATAAATTGTACACATAATCTCTCTTACTATTGCGCATGTACAGTGGGAATTACAAACCTAAAAGAGCATCAAAATGCACTAAATTACGAAATTGATTTTGTTCTTTGTTGTTTCCCATTCACATAAATGTAAATGTTAAGGCAGGTGTTGATAATTCTTACAACAAAGAAAACAACTTCTGGAGTGTTTGACTAAATTGAAATTGAGGTTAATTCTATCGGCGCTCTTTAACTACTATGATTCCAGGCGTCCATTTCTATATTCGATGTGACTAAGATATGACTAAGTTAACTAATCTAAATTTATATAAAAAATAAAACTAATCTGACCTCCCATGAAACAGAAACCTAATATAAATAGTACATCATAAACATCGTGAAGAAAGGTATGCCTTCGCATCCGCTCGCGTGCTTGGGTGTAACCACTGATTGCTAATGAACCGAAGTTCGCAAACGCTGGTATAAGGTTTGTCACTCATTTGTGTTATTTGGAAACCCATGCAGCTGGACGGCGACATCTGTAAACCATTTTTCCGACACATATATTTAAATTTGTCATATGTACTTAAATTTGTTATAGTTTTGCAAGCATAGTTACAGTTTGTGAAAATCAAAATCCTCTCGCAAGTATTTACCATTTCCAGAATTAAATCCTGCTTACAAAGTTAGCACTTTAGGAGCACACACCTTGTGCTTCAGATACTCCTTTATTACCTCAGGATTACTATGAACCTTTCCTGAAATCGCTAACGAATCCAAATGTAAGTAAAACCAACGATTAAAAGGTGTAGATTGTTATTTATGCTAAATACTCACGTCAGTCTTCGACAATCTCAAGTCTGCAATGATCACATTTTTGTAATGCTTACAACAATGAGATAAAATTTTACCCCAAAACACTTTTGCACCAACTATTGTTGCGCGATTGTAGCGGCTCCTCCGTTCAAAATGCGATTGTTCGCCTTTTGATATGCTTGACGTGGCTTGGTTTATGGCAAAGTCACGGCCCACTAGATTCTACGAGGTCCTGTGGCAAAATATACGTAGACCTGGCTTGCCTTGTTATCTAAATGATAACTCCCTATTTCGTATCACATTCCTACCAAACTATAATAGCTATAGTTCCTATACATTATTGCAAATAAAATTAAATGGTGGAAATTAAATGGTGTTTCGAAAGAAAGGGTTAAAAGTTACACAACCGTTAAAGGTGACCTGGAGCTCAGCTACTGAAATAAAAGCTTTATTTGTAGGACAAAAGATGTTTAATCTAAGTAAGGTGACTCGTTGAAGAAAATATTGTAAGAAAAAATATTAACCCTGCCATGTCTGTACATCTTAGAAACTGTATGCTTTATAAATAATAACATGCAATACTTTCAAATAAATAACACTACCCATGATCATTATACAAGAAATAGTATATATAAAATTGCATATGCTGGGATCAAGATCAACTAAAAACAGTTAACATTTTACTTCACAATGGAATACACATGTATAGCTTAATTATTAAGAACATAAAAAGTAATGGTAAGAAAAGATTCAGAAGAGATGTGAAAATCTTAATAAATCAGAGCTTCTATAGTAGGTACCTACTCTCAAAATTCTTCCAATGTTTTAGACGCCATTATAAGCAAAGTGATCGATTAAATGAGAATAATTAAATGTTACTTTCATGTACAGTGTATCTATTGCCGTAATAATTTCTGATTAACTGTAATTTTTGCGTGTGCGTGTGTTAATCTTTGATAAACCATGTAATTGTATACAGTTCTGGTGGTGAATAAAACAACACTAAATTATTGGCCGGATTATTTAGAAGCGTACAGTTTCATTTGATTTATTTTGTTCAATGTTAACTGGGATGCTGAGAAAGAATGTGATCAATCTGAATCTCACAAACTTCAACCACACTTATCAATCTCTCCTCTGACGAAGTTAATTTCATACCACCATTAGTTTCTTACTGTCCTCTACCCCCCCCCCCTAGATTAATAACCATTCGCCCGCCTCGGTAGCATAGATTGTAGTGTGTCTACCTCACGTGCAAGAGGTCCCGAGTTCGAATCTCGGTCAGGGTGAGTTTCCTGGATAAAGTTTTTACCCGGGGTTTTCCCTTATCCTAAAAGCCGAATGTAGGGTAGCTCTAAGCTCCATGGACCCTCGATGGACCCTGGGCTCATTTGAGCATTATTTCATCCATTCCATTCATCTTCCGATATGACTTAACGTTGGAGGACGTAAATTACCAAAAAAATAAAAAATAACCATCCCTATGAAACTTGGATTGCAAAATTTGCAAAATGAGATAGACTCCCCCTTGGACACTGCTGGTCAGTAGTGTATTTGGGCGGAAAATATAATACCTAATTCTGATTGGCTGTCAAGTTTTGAAGTGCTAAACAGACAACGTTTGTGTCCAATTGCCTTAGAACTTTGTGATTAAAATGGATGATGAACACCAATATTCATTGTTAAAAAATGCTACCATTGCGTACAGCAGCGGGAAGGTACCCACTATTCTGCTTTCAAAACGAGACACAGAACTGTGTTGTCCAAGACCAGTATTTTGCTTTAAGAGTATTTTGCTATACACTGCAGCAAATACAAATTATATAAAATCTCCAACAAAGAAAGACCATCAATGTCACAAGTCTAGATGTTAAAGGAGCTTTTAACACTGCATGGTGGCCAGGGATCCTCCACAATCTAAGAACATTGCAGTGCCCTAGGAATCTGTACTGCCTGGTTAAAAGCTACTTCAACAACCGTAAAGCGACACTATCATCAAGCCAAAGCAGAATAGTAAAGCCAGTAATTAGAGGCTGTCCTCAGGGATCCTGCTGTGGGCCAGGCCTGTGGAATATACTGCACAACTCCCTGTTAAATATGGAGTACTCGAATCACAGTAAAGTTGTAGCTTTTGCTGACAACTTGGTTGTTCTCACCACAGGTGACAACATGGAAGATGCTGAAATGCACGCAAACACAGACGTGGAGAAGATTGAAGACTGGTCCAAACAAAATAGGATCCATTTTAATGAACTAAAATCTAAAGTTCTTCTGGTAACCAGGAAAATTAGAGAACAAAACAACCCGATCACCATATATTTAAACAACCGGAAAATGGAACAAGTTCAGGAAATTAAGTATCTGGGAATAATATTCGACAACAAACTACTCTTCAATAAACACATACAGTATGTCAGTAACAAATGCACTACACTCATTAATGCACTTGCAAAAGTTGCAAAGCTTAACTCGGGTCTTGGCCATCGAGCCCTCTACACAAACTATAAAGGAGCTGTATCACCAATTCTCTTATACGGAGCACCAATGTGGCAAGAAGGTATCCAGAAATGCAAAAACATTGCCAAATATAAAAGGGTACAGAGACTCATGAACATCAGAATCTCAAAAGCGTACAGAACCATATCCTTTGAAGCATCATGCGTCGTAGCTGCACTCACACCCATTGACATTATAGTCCAAAGAAACTAGCCATCCACAAGGCCATACATAATAAATGCGACTCATTCCCAGCAGTTGAATCACACTCATAATCAGGAAGCTGGACGCATCCAGCAGAAAGGGCCTACATTAAAGAGGCGGAAGAAAATAAGCAGTACCCCATACACATATATACGGATGGCAGCAAAATTGATGGGAAAGTAGGAGCTACAGCGGTCATCATTCAAAATGAAATTCTGATTCAGAAACTGAAATACAAACTCCACGATAAATGTTCAAACAACCAAGCAGAAAAAATAGCCATACTGCAGGCTCTTCAAACACTGCAAGTAAACACCGAAAACAGAATAACAGGAAAAACAGCAATAATATACACAGACAGCCAAATAACCATAGAGCTATTAAAAAACAATCGCCACCGAAATACTATAATAGAAGACATCAAACGCAAATACAAACAGCTTGAAGACAACAAATGGACGATTCATGTACAATGGGTGAAGGCCCACATTGGGAACCATGGTAATGAACTAGCAGACCAACTTGCTAAGGAGGCAGCAAAACAAAATGACCTACCAACAATATACCAGAAGATACCGTAAACTGAAATAGTACACTACATCAAATTGCAAAGTGTAGAAAATTGGCAACTTCAATGAAACCAAACAACAAAAGGAGCAGAGACCAAACAGTTCTTCCCAGACATCAAGCAGCGATTGAAGACCAACATTAGGCTCAAGCTGAACATCACTGCAATATTTGAGTTTGATTTATGAGTCACTATGTTTACACTCAAACTTCACTTACTTGTTGGTGTAGCATAATTCCGTATTAAAGTTCGTAAACATGCATCCTACCTCGTCTCCATTTTCTTCAGTCGCCAAGTTGCTTCTTTGGTTTGTGATACCAAACGTCATAAATATTAAAAGCAGAAGCATTATTAACAGTGAAGTATTCTTCATATTTGAGTTTGATTTATGAGTCACTATGTTTACACTCAAACTTCACTTACTTGTTGTTCCGTATTAAAGTTCGTAAACATGCATCCTACCTCGTCTCCATTTTCTTCAGTTGCCAAGTCAACAAGTAAGTGAAGTTTGAGTGTAAACATAGTGACTCATAAATCAAACTCAAATATGAAGAATACTTCACTGTTAATAATGCTTCTGCTTTTAATATTTATCATTGCAATAGTTACTGAACATGGCAAAATAAGATCATATCTCCACCGCTTCAAGATAGTTGACTCTCCATTGTGCTCCTGCAATGCTGGAGACCAGACAGTGGATCATATGCTCTATGAGTGCTCAAGTGTTTCGAGTGAAAGACAAAAACTAGTTTACAGTGTTTTGAAACAAGAAAACTGGCCAGTGTCAAAAGATAGTATAATTAAGAAATATTGTAACGCTTTCTGCAGGTTTATAAACTCAATTGATTTTGAGAAGTTGCTTAAGTTATAGATAGGGCAAGGAAACTATATAATCACAAAGAGCGAATACCAGTTAAATACAAACTGTCATAAGAACTTTAGTAATGTATACCAGTTAAAAAAAAAAACAAAAAAAAACAGAGAAAATAGCAATAATGTTAAAAGTAAACAATTATATGTAATGTAGTAACAATGTAAAAATGATACAAGTCTGTATAAAATGCATGTAGTGTTACATTTGTAATGGAGCAGGCCGAAAAGGAATAAATAAATTAAAAAAAAAAATGGCAGACATAGATCAACACCTTGTGGTTATCAGCTACATGCAGTCATGTGGTATGTACTCCAAATTTCACAACTATCGACTTCAAGCTAACAAATATCATCCTCATCTTTGTATACATGTAGGTGCAGGTATGGCTAATAGTGATCAATCTGGGTCCCAACTCCCTTAACCTAATTACACTGCAATGCTCAGTTCCCTTCTGATGGTTTAGAAGTAGGAGTTATTGTAAACTTGTCTGGTCCCCAGAGTATAGCACAACTCCTCTCTGTTCATTCCATCTCATGACCTCCGAACCAGTGAGTCATGGTCTCCCACCACCTTGCTATTTATGCTGTCCATGTGGTTCAGCCAAAGGGTCGATGTTGATATAACTTTATTTTTTCAACATCCTGAAGATGGGAGAGATGTACGCTCCCGAAACGTCGATGTCTCAACATCTGCTTACCTGGCTCGAAGCCCGAGAACGTCTAGAACAACAACTTTATTTTTATTTAAATGGGGACAATTCACAACAATGCTCATTAATTATGTGGTAACTCTGTCATTATCTGACTTCTCACATTCTCTAGTTCCTACAGATTTATTATTTGTTAATTTTAAAAGTTTGTGGCAGAGATAGAATAATGTGCAAGTGAAAGGAACATGCATCAATTTATTTATATTTTAAAAAGAACAAATTCACAACAATACACACCAATAATCTGATACATTTGCTGTTATATGACTTGCCATTCACATAGATTTACTATTTATCTTAAAGAGTGTGTATAGAAAAGGATAATTTACATTTGAAAGGAATATATGTTATTGGTCAACAAAGCGAACAGATGTATCAGAAAATATGTGTAACAATTAATATGTTTACATTACACAACATGGATCAAGACAAAGCAAATGGGGCAAAAGGATGTGATGAAAATGGAAAGCAAACTGTGGAGTAATGCGTAGTGATGTACTAAATAACGGTTCACCTTGAACGGGAAGGGAAGAGGAAAGAAAGTCAATAAAGTGGTAAGTGTAAGTTTAAAAATACAAATAAACTAAAAAACATTAAACAGAAGTTAGTAAAAGTGTGAGTTAGAAAATAATAATTTAATATCAGGTAGTTAGGTGTAGATGAAATTTTGATGTCAGACAGACAAAGTGACAAGATAAACATAGAATCAAGGCTATAATGTAATAATGAATTCAATTTAGAGAAGATTAGGGAAGTGTATAAGGAAAATTGACTAATATGAGCACAGCAGCAGATTTAAGAAGGAGGGAAAGTGAAGAGTGAGAGGAGGATAGATTAGAGAAATAAAAGTATCTAAATGGAAACTTGAGAGGAAGAAGGGTGACCATACACAATATAACCACAGTCCTTACTCATAGGAATAATCAGGGTGTTCAGCCTTGTGAGATCCTAAGATTTAAGTACTCCAATTGAATGAAACGAAAAATGTGTGAAATATGTGTAGATGTAAACAAATGTAGTTAATTAATTCATTCAAATGTGTTTATATCATTCAGATGTCCAGGAAGAGCTTATCAGATGAAGTAACGCACTGATATAATAGTTCCATTCCTTTGATTCCAGAGATTTTGGCTTCCAGAACACTTCTTCTGTGACTGGCAGACTATATAAGAAGGAGGTGCAATAGCCAGCTTTGGCAGCTGCTAGTAATTAGTTGACCAGTGATTGTCAGAGTTGTGAATGAGCTGGCCAGTCAGAGCAGTGAATGTCAAACACCTGTTGAATTACTTTTAAGTGGAGAAAAGTGTATACAAGGTTGACTCAATTGCCTAATTTTAATAACAATGTCACTCCATTTTCTGAAATACTTCTTTCTTTTCTACACTTATTGAATGTTTCAGAGGTTTCAAGCAGAACAGTATAAATTTTTTTCTTAAACCAGTATCTAAAAAGGAATTATGCTGTATAATAAAAATCCTAAAAAATAAAAAATCTTATGAAGTGGACCCTATTGCAGATTTTTTATTAAAAGTGTGTTTTATTTTGTTATTGATCCCTTAGTAGATATATGTAATTCCTCTTGGTAATATTCCCTGATAGTCTGAAAATTGCCAGGGTACAACCAATTTTTAAAAAGGGTAACAGGAATACCATTAAGAACTACAGACCAATATCCTTGCTATCTGTTTTCTCAAAAGTTCTTTAAAAGGTTATGTTAAACATATTAATTTCTTTCTTGAAATTGCATGTTATCCTCTCAGCATCACAATATGGCTTTTAGAAAGTGAAAATCATTAATGATGCATTGTTTTCATTTATTGATGATATTCTGCAAGCCATAGCCAGTAAACATCAATCTTTGGGATTATTTTGTTGATTTCAAAAAAGCTTTTGACACAGTCAATCATGCTATCCTGCTTAAAAAGTTAACTTCATATGGTATTAGAGGTGTAGCAGGGAAATGGTTTGCGTCTTACCTGGAAAACAGAAAACAATATGTTGAAACTGATCAATTTTGTTCTAACATAGTAAGTCTGAAGCACGGCGTTCCTCAGGGTTCAATTTTAGGCCCAATATTGTTTTTAATATGTAAATGATTTACCCTTATTCTTACCACATTCAAAAACAGTGTTATCTGAGAGTGACACAAACATTATTTTCAAAAGAAACAATTTAAACCAACTCCAGTCCATTGTGAATAAATCAAACCTAAAGTTACAAGACTGATTAGGTGGGGGGGGGGGGGGGGGAACTACTTTACTTAAACATTAGTAAGACCATTTACATTAATGTTAATCACTAGAAGATAAGTTCACTGAATATTTTTATGAATAACTTATCCATCCAAGAAATAAGTGAAACAAGGTTTCTTGATGTTTGGATTGATTCACATCTCTCCTGGAGTACTCATATTGATAAGTTAATACATAAACTTACTCGTTTGTGCCATGCATTCCGAGTCCTTATTAATTTTGTTACGTTGTCTTGTGATCAGTATATTTGGCTATGTGCAAGCTCACATCTCCTATACCATACCATTATGGGATTCTTCACCAAAATAATCCCATGTATTGAAAATTCAAAAGAAAATTACAAGAATCATGAAAAAGATACCTATTCGAACCCCTAGCAAGGGCGTCTTTCAAGAATTAAAAAGATTGCCTGTTGCTACTGTGTATATCTTAGAAACAATGTGTTTTGTTCACCAGAATGCAAGATACTTAAAAAAACTCTGATTTTCATTTCCACTGCACCAGAATTGCAAATAATTTGCATTTAAACTCCCACAGGATTAACAAAAGTCTCAACAGCATTGCCCATAGAGGAATTTGTTTATATAATAAATTACCACAGAAAATAAAATCACTGGATAATAATTCAAAAGTAAATTGAATAAACTCCTATTGTTTTACATGCCATATACTGATACCGAAATTAAGAATTGCAATGTATAAAGAATCATGATGGATGTCAAAGGAATGTTGGTTCTTTGTTACAGCACGTGCAAGGACAGTTGAGTCGAATAGCAGTTTGGGTGAATAAGTTATTTTAACCAAAGAAATGTAAGAAACAGTGTCCTTAACAGATTTCTAAAGGATGGCACTTGACTTGTTGAATGAGGTATTCTTCGTTCCCTAATAATGACAAAGACAAAATTGTTACAAAGGAAATCTTTGGTTGAATGAAGAGTGCCTTCAGAAAGTGAAAGTGATATATACACCCACATGCGCAGCTGTGGACAACAGTCTTCAGCGTCAGGCCGATTAGAACACTTTGTGGCTGAAAAGCCATTGAAACAGTCCGAGGCGTGAGGGCAATTAGGGCAGTCCTCTTGTCCTGTCTTGGGCTAGGCATACCAGAAAGGAGAGAAGATATTTGTCGGTTCATATATACAGGAAGAACGAATAAAGTTTATCGAGTAATAAACATTCCGCCTTCAGTAACTCTAAACAGGGATATTGGTAACCTTTGGTCGGCAACTTCAAGTTCGATGTTCTGAGAGAAAGAAGCAGTCAATAAATCAGTTTGAAATGGGCATTCCAGTGTCATTAAACTATCCTTCTCACACATGTCCACGCATACCCTGTGAGAAACCTCATTGCTTTACCCTGAGCTAAACACTATTTTTTTCAAACTATCCGGTTAAAGTGGAACAATTTGCCCGCCAATAAATTGTTTCAAATCGTTGTTGGGCCCAAATGACCTTGATGTCGACGGGCCCTAAAGCCCCACTCACTCACTCACTGTTTCAAATTGTCGCCACAATGTGGAACCCCTGCCAACAATAATTCGCTTCAAATTGGCGTATCAACGTGGAACTGTGTGCCACTCACAATAAAATTAGTTTCAATACCATACAGGAATTTCAAAATCTTAGCCTCACATGAAGTGGTAGTTTTTAGACTTGACTTTTTGACTGTTTATAATGAATATATTTGCTGTATGTATTATAGCTGAAGAAAAAAGTTCCTCTATTATTGTACAAACTTTGTGATTAATCTCAGCTTAATATTGTTGAAGTTCTTGTGATTTTTCTTTTTCTTTTGAAGTTATTGTGTTTTGTGTACTAAAAGCTGAATGTTAGAGAAAGTGCATGTTGCTTGCAATGTTACTATATACTTAAGATTAGATATATTATCATATTGTATTTATTGTTTGTACATTAATGATGTCATTGTATACATTGCATTTAATCATATTGTATTTATTGTCGTGCGCATTAATGATGCTATGAATTCCATGTAATTGTTACAGCTAATCTAAATCTATGAATTGTTTTGTATATTCTATGAATCTATGTATAATCTCATGTACCTGACAATGCTATGAATTACACTGTAATTTTTAATGCAGATAATAGATGAATGTATGTATGAATGAATGAATAAAGGAGAGTATTGGTGTGCAAGCATTGAATGTCAAGAACATGAACATACCACATCAGATATCAAAATGGTTTTCTAAACGTCTCAGTTTTGTACCCAAATTTGAAAGCACAAGTGTGATAAACTCTCTGGATCTAATAGAAAAAATCAAAGTGGCAAATGACATGCTTGTATCATTTGATGTGAAATCATTGTTTCCAAGTTTCCCTTAACAAAAACTGATCACTATCCTAAGGAAATGGCTAGAATCTATTGATATGATTAACACTCACATTGAAGAATACATTGCATTAACAGAAGTCTATATTGAATAAACTTTCTTCACCTTCTAAGGGAAGTTTTACCAACAACAATTTGGACTAACAATGGGCAGTCAGTTATGACCTTTCCTGGCCAACCTATTCCACTGAAAATTCTTTTTGGTACAGCTTTAAAATTCGGGTCGGATATGTTTAGTACAGCTTTAAAATTTGGGTCAGATATGTGCATGATATATTTGCAATAGTCAACAAAAACACAACACTGATGCCCTACGACTATTAAACTTATAGGAACCCACCTATTTCCCAATGGAAATAGAACCCAACAACATGCTTCCTTTTCTTGACCTAAAAGTAATCAAAGATAATGGCAAGTTAAAATTTAGAATTTACAGAAAGGACAACATCAAAGCCAGTAAACCCTAGACCTCACATATCATCATCAGTAGCCTAACTCATAGACTGATTCACATACCAATGGATGAAAAGAAATACATGACTGAATTTACCAAAATAATAGAAACAGTGACAACAAACAGTTTCAGCAAAAAAGCTAGTTGACAAGAAAATAAAAAGGTTCAGTAGACAAAAACAGTTGAATGAGATCACCATCCTAAGAGGTAGTAGGGCCTGAAAGATATAAGAAGTTCACATATCACCCATACGAAATAAGAAAATTTCAAAATCTTTTCAGTGAATTTAACATCACTATCTGAATTAATTGCTTGTACTGCAATAAGATATGCAGTGCAAAGACGAAACATAACATTGGAACTAGATTAAAAGAACAGTTTAGGAACATTAAACAAAAAGAAACACATAGACCAGCATTAGTAGCACTTTTCTGGAATCAGCACTACAGCCAAAAACCCAACTACAGAGGTATTTTTTAGACATGGCATATGACGTAATGTTGCACAGTAAATTATGTTTGAGTCCACTTGTCTATTTGTAAGAAAAAGTGGTGTCAGGTTAGTCATCTGTCATTTCACCCACTAGCTTTATCAGTAGTCTGCTGGTGAAAATAGAGATGTTACCCCCACCACTGATTTGCATGATGTCATTCACATACATCTGAGCAAGGTCTCCTGCCAGCTCTAAAAAATACCTCTCTACTAAAACCAGTTCACATGAATCATGAATTAAACATCTGGAACACTTATATGAAGAAATAAGAAACACATTTAATGAATTTTAACATTCCCTCAGAAGAAATATTTTACTCATCCCCAATGAATCGCTGTCAGATATCCTATCTCCAGAGAAGCATCATCCACATGAGCACCAAAGTTCCAGCCAGTCGACAACTTCTTGATAGTGCCTTCAAGTGGAGGCAAAATGTGTTAAAAGTGAACTGAGGTGTGTGAAGTACAGAGTATCTCAATCAACTCATTGTTTAATTTTTAATTATTAATTACTTTACAGTGTCAATTCCAATTTGGATTTTCAAACTAAGTTTGGTATTTAATCAATTCTTTGTTTTAAAGTTATGCTGTTCATACACGTCACACACATATACACTCATGGTCCTTCGTCTAACACTTTTTATTTATTCAAGGGACCTTAAAATAAATTTCCATTGAAATCTTGGTATCAAATTTCTGTGTGGAATGCAATACCTGCACTATTTACTGTAAGTATATAATAGTGAAAGTAAAAATATGTAGCAATACAGAAAAAAGCTATCACAGCTTCAAGGGTAAGTAATAGATGTGTGGTTTTCCAGTTTATCTAAAAAACTACATGTGAGCAAAGACAATCATCTAGTTCACTGGTTTCAGATGATAGCTTCACAATCCAGGTGTAGCTTTACAGGCATTGAATGAGATTCTTTTATCTCTTGGCGAGTCACCAGACAAAAAAAAAAGGGGGGGTCACAAGAAAAACAATATCGCAAAATGAAATTTAATGAAGTTATTGAGATAATAAAATTTACTTCTGTTCTCCCAATCAGAAAACAGAATGTTCTTCTGGTACACGTGTTGACTTTAAAGTTATTAACCAACTTAAACATAAATTTTAAACTGGCCTCACAAATAGTGAAAAGATTCAAATATTGAGAAATCTGCTATGAAAAGCAAAACTTTTAAACTAATGTAGCACCTGATCCCAGACATGAGCAAACCATGAGTGAGCAAATTGTGATTAAATGAAAGATTATGACATAAGTTGCTGTTTGCTGGCAGAAACAATTTTGTTTCTATGAAAGAGAATAGAAAGAAATTTTTGTTCTGGATTAAGTAATATATCAGTATAGCTAGGCTAGAAATAAGCGATAAGCTATTTCAATTTTGACATTTTATATATACAGCATTTTAAATCATGAAAAATACTAAAGAAAAAAGAATAATTTAAAAATGGAATATGCATTATAGTATTATGCTCATGAGTGTTTTAAAGGTTACATATCTTACTGATATGTACTAGAATATCATATAAAAAGGTGTACAAATATGGTAACAAAAGAATTCAATTTTTGCATTAGCAACACAGTACAAAGACTGAAAAAACCCAAGTCCTTGGACTTTGTATTTTAAAACCAGTGTAATGAAGCTGTTGTAATTGAATTACTCATAGGAATAATATCTAATAAACGTGATAGTATACAGTGAAAGCTAGACTACTAGATAAGTGTAAAACTTGAACAATTGTATTTTTTAAATATTAAAAGCAGAAGCATTATTAACAGTGAAGTATTCTTCATATTTAAGTTTGAATTTATGATTCACTATGTTTGCACTCAGTCTTCACTTACTTGTTGTTGTATAATTGAAACGTTTTCAAGATCATTCGATCTCATCCTCAGCTGTTTGGTGACTAAATGAACCTCCCTCTTCTTCCACTACTACGGAGCTCCGATCACTCTGCCATCTGGTGTTAGGGGCACTAAGTTTTAATACTTCATTTAATGCCGGAATTTCAAAATTTATAACTTTATCACGGTTTTTGTTTGTGAATATTTTTCCCCAAATATCCAATTCTATGGGTGTACTTAAAGATTTTAACAGTTTAATGTTGTGACCAATGTTGTGGTTTTCTGTCCAAAAATGGTGTGAAACTGCAGATTTTTCTGTTTGTTTCAACTTAATGTTCCTCTGGTGTTCTTTTTGCCTGATTAACAAGTTTCTCTTATTAATTAATTAATTAATTATTAATTAATTTAAACAATTTAATAACAGTTAAATCTCGATATAAGTTTCTCTTAGTTTTTCCTATGTAGCTTTTTTCACAGGTTTCACAATTAATCTGATAAATTCCTGATTTCAAATTGTTGGGGATTGTATTTTTCAGTGGTTTATTTAGCAAGTTCCTCAGACTGAATTTGTTTTGGGGTGCTAGTTTTAAGTTTAGTCTTTTGAAGATTCGTTCAAATTTTCTAAAAGCCCATGGATGGTAGGTGAATTTTCTATATTGCCAATTTGTGTTATTAAGTGGTGTGAGAGTGGTATTTTTTGATCTTATCTTCAGTTTTTCTTTCCTCTTCATCATGTTCCTTATGATGGCTGGGTTGAATCCATTTAATACCGCTATATCTTTTTATGTGTTGTTGTTCTTTCAAAAATTCATCCTTACTCAGTGGGATGTTGTATAACCGGTGAATTAGACTTCTAAAGGCAGCTAGTTGATGTGAAACTGGGTTGTATTCATTTTTCTTTATGTAATTATCTATGTGTGTGGGCTTCCTGTATATTCCAAAATCTACACCATTACGATTTCTAGTTATCTTGAGGTCCAAAAAGGGTAGGGTGTTGTCTCTTTCTACTTCCATAGTAAATTGGATGTGATTATCTTGCAGGTTTAGTAATTTTAGAGAATCTTCTCTAAGTTTTTCCGGAATAATAGCAAAAACATCATCAACATATCTCTGCCAAAATTTATAAATCTGTGGGAAGGCCTTTACTATGTGTGTTTCAAAATAGCTCATGTATAGGTCTGCTAAAATAGGCGAAAGTGGGCTCCCCATTGCTAATCCTTTTGATTGTCTGTAGAATTTTTGGTTAAACATGAAGTAATTATTCCTTATGCATAAATCTGTAAGATTGATAATGTCATCTATCTCTCTGGGGTCCGTTGTAGTCTGGGTTAGCCATTTTTTGAGGAATGTAGGTATTTTTTCTACTGGAATGCTTGTAAAAAGTGCCTTAACGTCAAAAGAAACAAGTATGTGATTTTCCGGGATGTTGTATTTCTGTAGGTGATTTATCAATTCTAAGGAGTTTTTTATTCCCAAACTTTGAAATTTGTCAATTTATCTATTTCTTTGTTCCTGATGTTCCTAAAATGCTCTTTAAGCCTTATGTTCAAATTCCTTTTAGTTTTGCCAGTGTAAAAGTTGTCACAGCCTTTGCACTTTATCCGGTACACACCTGATTTTTTGTCTGTGAGTATCTCCTTTGTATTACATGATTTCAAAAGGCCTGCAGCACTAAATTTGTCTGTGGGGCCAAATTAATGTTGTGCTTTTTGAAGACTTTTTGTTAAAGGTATGTAACTCTAGCTCTGGAATGATATGTAAATTTTCTGTATGAAGTTTTATTGCTGATTGGGGTAAGAGTAGTTACTTGTTTGCATCTTTGCTGTCTTTTGAATTTATCAATTTTCTTTTTGACCAATTCAGCACTGAATCCATTGTATTCTGCAATGTGAATTATATTATTGTACTCTTTGATATATTCCATCTTATTTAAGAGTACATTAACCAGCCTGTAAGTTAAACTGTTGATAACAGCATGCTTGTGTTGTCTTGGGTTATATCCATCTGATTTTATGAAATTTTCTGCGTATGTTTCTTTCCTATGTATGCCAAATTATAGTTTTGCATGTTTTCTGATTAGTTTCAAATCTAAGAAAGGGATTTCATTGTTTGTCTCTTTTTCTATGGAAAATTTTATTGCAGGATTTTGTAAATTAAGTAGTTTTAACACATCATCCACCTGTTTCTCATTTACTATCACCCAAAAGTCATCCACATATCTATACCAATGTTTGAAAATTAGTGAGAATGTCTTTATGATATGGGTTTCCAAAGAGCTCATGAAGAGGTCTGTCAGAAATGCGGACAATGGGTTTTCCATAGACAGTCCTGAATTTTGTTTAAAAAATTTGTCATTGAATGTTAAAAAGGACTGTTCAATGTTTGTTAAGTGAAGATATTCTGGTCTAATTGTAGAGACTGAAGCCATATTTGCATAGGAGTTTATAATATTTTTATAGCAGTTGGAAGGAGACAGGAGAGAAAGAAAGCTAGACCAGGGCTCCCTGACTGTTCTATGGCAAAGGTTCTAGAATCATTGTGTGACATAGATTGATTTTCTGGAATTTTTCTCCTCAAAAAGAACATATCAAGAAGACTGAAAATTTATGTCTCATTTTTATTCCCTTGCATCAATGGTTCATACTCCACTGAATTCTTAGCACATTTTGTTTCATAGGAACAAACAGGAAACATTTGAGTTATTGAAAATAAATCATCAGCGAGTTATGATCTTCAGCTAATGTAAGTTCTGCTAACAAGTCTAGTAAAATTGAGTAATTTAATATACTTTTGACTAGTCATTTATTGTTATTTAAACCCATAGACCAGCTGTTAAAATGACCTCACTTTCTTGTATGCACCTGATTTTTAGTATGAACCTAAATCTCATAAGAAAATAAAACTTTATTGGAAGGAAATTATTTTTTCCATTCATAACAAAAAGATTAGTGCAGCTAATCAGTCCAACAGATCATGAGCTCTAGCAGGAATACAACATGAGTAAACAGTTGTAGATGCACAGCAATATCTAAAACTAGACTTGTGCTTCTGGTTGTGATTGTCATACTGATAATAATGGCAACATTGGAAACTGTATTCACACTAGATTAAACAAACAAGTTGCTCAAAATTGCAAAACTTGAACATTATTCTTATTCAGTTCAGCAATAATTTTACCATATAAAAACAATATGCTCACCTCAAAAAAGTGGAGAAGCCAGCTCTCCTTCAGAGCCAGACTTATTTTTGTTGCAAGAGGAGGAGAAGATAGAGGAAGAAGAATTGAAGAATTGCTGCTGTCATCTCCCAACGAAATGACTGTTCTGTCAGTGATGTTTTCAACTATATTTTCTTTCTCCTGGTAATCATTTTCTAACTTTTCCGCATGTTTACAAATACCCTGCCACTCTGTTTTGGTCACAAGTGATATAACCTCAAGTAAATATAATGCACTTTCTGTTAGAATGTCATCTGTTACATTTCTTTCTCTTAACTATTCTAGTAGTTAGACCTAAATACAAAAAGAAAGGCTCCAAAGAAATGCATTTCAGAAGTAAACTTTTAGTTTGTATTCATTTTTCAAAGATCACAATTTCACAGGCTTCTTATTTCTGAAATTGTGCCATTTGTTACAATTGGAATTAAATGATGCTGCCAAATTGCAAAAAAAAAAAAAAAAAAAAAAAAGAAAGCCCCTTAAAATCCAACCTCTGCGGTCCTCGTCCCGAGGGGTGGGCAACAGGAAGTAGGGGACTGACTGATGGGGTGATGTACGGTGGGGACTTGGAGTACCCCAGGACCGCTACGGCTGCCGAGAAGGCCCATCAGTAACCCCGAAAACTGGCAGAAGGGGCTCTGGTATTTTTCCCCATGGAACTACTACGGTAGGTACGGGATTGGCGATCCTGGGGTCCCTAGCCACTCACCCTCAATTCATCCCCTTCATCTCCATCAACTGTGCCACGTTGAGCTACTGCATGTCAGTAAGCATCACATTCTTCCTCTTCTAGTTTTTTATTATTATTATTAGCACGTAAGGTCTTAGGTTTATAACTCCTGTCTCACCAGCAGGGATCTCTCCTATCTCCATGGTTCTGCCCCACGGTTTTCAGCGCGGCTTCCGACATGTGTGCTCTCCGGAGGTCTCAAAAGTGAAGGTTGAGCGGACCCTTCGCACTGCCCCTATGTGTAGCCTTAGGTGCGGAGCCCGTCCACACCGTCAAGCACACCCACGTAGCTCCTTGAGGGTTCGGTCTGTGTTAATCTCCCGACGGCCGTGTGCCGTTGAGTTAGTATCACGGACCGGACGTGTTACCGCTGACGGAACCCCGGTGTAATCAACCACAAGTCCCCTGAATCCGCGTGTGCCCTTTATGCGCAGCGCGGCCTAAAGTGGGGAGCCACAGGCGGTTATTGCTGTGGTAGGGGCTTAAAGCCGGGGTGTGCATGGTGAACGGTTTACCCATACGGAAAAGCAGTGGATATTGAAGGGTAGCTTTTCTGAGGTACAAATGAGATCGGTCATGGGTGGGGTCCCCATGACGGCACAGACCGTGAAGATTCGGTGTCTTTCTTTGTTTAACCCCCGGCTGGCAGGCTGACGCCGACGGTTCCGGATGGGGGTTTATATCATCATGTCTCCGCGCAAAACCTCCTTTACTGACCCTTTCTTAGTAATGACATTGGCTTGTGATGGGAAAACGTTTAAAGAGATTAGTCCATTTTATATAAAGCGCGAACTTGATAAAATCAGCGACCCGGTCAAAAACGCTACGCGTCTCCGAGACGGTAGCTTACTATTAGAGAGCACCAGTGCAGACCAATCTCGCAAACTGCAAAAGGCGACTTTGTTCGGCTCCTAACCTATCCGGGTAGCCCCACACAAAACACTTAACACCTGTAGAGGAGTAGTCACCACCTCCAGCTTAGATGGTCTTGCAAATGAAGAAATAGTAAGTTGCCTCTCTGATCAGCTTGTTTGTCAGGCGTACCGGCTAACACGAAAACAAGATGGCAAGGAGTACCCATTACGTACGGTTTTTCTAACTTTTGCTGGGACTAAGCTACCCGAATTCATCTATTGCGGCTATGAACGTGCTAGCGTCCGCCAGTATGTCCCGAACCCCATGCGCTGTTTCCAATGTCAGCGGTTCGGACATACTAAGGTCATGTGTACCAATCCTGCTCTTTGTGAGCAATGTGGCCTACCGAAACACGACGACCCAAACTGCAGTCGAACACCTTGTTGCGTGAACTGTGGCGGCAGTCATCCCTCCAGTTCGCGACAATGCCCTAGATTCATGGACGAAAAAAGCATTCAGGAGCTACGTGTAAAGGAACGCCTGACTTTTCCAGAGGCACGACGGCGCTTTGAACAACTAAAGCCTGCTACTACTACTGGATATGCATTAGCAGCTCGCCGTACTCCTAACACCACTGTTGCTGTTCAACACGTCCCTGTCGCCCACGCATCCACGCAGACTGACTTTCTAGCCGTTAAACCCACGTCTCAGACTGCTTGTATATCCACCAGCACTACCTCCGTTTCAGCCGTACAGACTCCAGCCACCAAGCCATCAGCGAGTAACAACCATCCCGTAGTAAATGTGAAAAACCGATCCCGGTCACAACATAGATCGCGCAGTCGCTCTCCTTCTATTAGATCGCGGTCTCGTTCTACGAGCCGTAGAAGTTCTGACTCCCGAACATCAGCGGAGTCACAGGAGGCTAACGATTTTCGAACCGTAGGGCACAAGTCAGCCAAAGTCAAGAAAAAAGTTAAAACGGCCCGTTAAAAACTATTCATGGAAATAATCCAGTGGAATGTCAATGGTTTTCGAGCTCGTGCTCAAGACCTACAACATTTAGTCTCTCAACGGTCACCGTCAATTATTTGTCTCCAGGAAACCCACTTACATCCCAAATACTCGTTACACCTTCACTCTTTTTCGGCATTTAGAAGCGATTCTCTTGCAGGTATGCGTGCAAGCGGTGGCGTTGCTACCTTAGTGGCGCCTAACATCTCCGCCGCCAACATTCCTCTCACCACACCATTGCAAGCTATGGCCGTTCGGATACAGCTGGAGAGCATCAGTTTTACCATCTGTAACATGTACCTGCCGCCGCTCAGTATAGTTCCAGAGCGGGATCTTCTAGCTCTATTGGCTCAGCTCCCCTCACCACTACTCCTTTTGGGAGATTTGAATGCCAAGCACACGCTCTGGGGATCAGACACTGATGACGCCCGTGGATGCCTCCTCGTAGACGTCTTCGATAAGTCTGACCTGCTTTTGCTAAACACTGGTGACCCGACATTCCTATCATCCGCTTATGGTACACATTCCGTACTAGACCTTTCTTTCTGCAGTCCGTCATTAGTACCACTACTTGAGTGGTCAGTACTTTCCGACCTCTTTGGCAGTGATCATTACCCCATTAACATTCATTTTTCTGGCCGCCAATGTGTACCTTCTCGACATCCTCGCTGGATTATTCCCAAAGCTAACTGGGGAAAATTCCATTCCCTCATACACCTCATCGACGATGGTTTCGACACCATCGATGCAATGGTCGAATATATTACTTGCTCGATCCTGCTCGCTGCAGAATCCAGCATTCCTCGAGGTTCATCTACACCACGTCGTATCCCTGTACCGTGGTGGTCTGAGGAATGCAGTTTGGCTGTCAAAGCATGCAAACGTGCTTTGCGCGTTTTTCAGCGGCACCCGACGGAAGGGAACTTCGTCGCCTTCAAACGTTCTCGCGCTAGGGCACGCTTTATACTGCGCAACGCAAAGCGTAAATCTTGGGAAGCCTATGTGTCTTCGCTTTCCCGGCGCAGCTCTACCCAACAAGTATGGTCAGCTGTTCGGCGGATGTATGGCAAGTATCGCCGGACGGTAATTCCCGGCCTTGCCATCAACGGTTCCAGGTGCACCACCGAGCAGGACATAGCTGAAACCCTAGCTACCACATTTGCTGCTACTAGCCAAACTGCCCGCTATGACGCTCTCTTCCTGCCTATTAAGGAAAAGGCGAAGCGGGTACCACTTAATTTTAATAGTGACTGCACCGTGCCGTACAATCAACCTTTTACCGCTGCGGAGCTGGCCCATTCTCTAGCGTTAGCAAAGGATTCTTCTCCAGGTCCCAATGACGTACACCGACAGATGCTGCTACATCTTCCATCTGAGGCGCTATGTTTCCTTTTAAACATCTATAACCGCATTTGGCATGAGCGGGTTTTCCCTTCCTCCTGGCGAGAGGGTATTGTCATCCCCATCCCTCGACCCGGAAAGGACCGCACACTTCCATCTACCTACCGCCCTATTTGCCTGACGAGTGTCATCTGTAAGACCTTCGAGCGAATGATAAACGCTCGGTTAAATTGGTGGCTAGAAAAACATAACCATCTGTCCAACTTGCAATGCGGTTTTCGTCGCCATCGCTCAAGTGTCGATAATCTAACACGCCTTGAGGGGTATATTTCCGATGCCTTTCTACTGAAGCAGCACGCCATGGGCGTGTTCCTCGACCTGGAGAAGGCCTATGACACCACTTGGCGGTACGGCATACTCCGTAACCTACATGGTTACGGTATGCGTGGTCATCTACCCGAATTCCTATACAACTTTTTAAAACTTCGCCGTTTCCGTGTGCGCATAGGAAACACGATATCCCGGGAGCGGATACAGGAGAACGGCGTACCTCAAGGGTCGATTTTGAGCGTCGACCTTTTTGCCGTAGCTATCAATGGCATCACTAGTGCCGTTCGATGCGGAATTCCATCATCACTCTATGTTGACGACTTAGCAGTTTATTATAGATCACATTGAGCGCCAACTGCAGCTGACCATCACCCAGCTAGCAGCTTGGGCGCTTCAAACCGGTTTCCGCTTTTCAGCTGCGAAGACACCGAGTATCCACTTTCACCGCCTACGAGGTATTCACCCGCCTCCTGATCTTCATTTGAACGGCACACCCCTGCCATTTGTCTCGCACATGAAGTTCTTGGGCCTCTACTGGGACAGACAACTCAACTGGGAGCACCACATTTGTCACCTTCGAGCCTCTTGCGATCGTTCTCTGCGGGTGCTGAGCATCTTGGGGGGGGGGGCGATCGCACGGTAATGTTGAGGCTGTATCGCTCTCTGGTTCGGTCCAAGCTAGACTACGGCAGTTTTATTTATGGCGCACTGACCGCCTCTAAACTTCGCCTTTTAGACACCGTGCATCATACTGGCATCCGCCTTGCCACAGGAGCTTTCCGCACCAGTCGAGTCGACTGCCTGTATGCAGACTCAGGCGAACCTCCACCCCATATTCGTCGCTCGCTGTTACTCTGCTCGTACGTCTCGAAGTTGGCAAGTTATCCCAATCATCCTTGTTTTAAACCAGTTCTGTGTCCAGATTTACTCCACCGTTATATTCGCCCTGGTTCTCGGACACGCCCAATGGGAATAGATTTCGGGATCTCCTACATTCGCATGGCCTCCGAATGCCTCGCGTGGAGAGGTCGTCCATCTGCCCTTATCCTGCATGGCAGCTCAATCGTGCGCGGTTCGATCTCGCTCTTTCAAGCAACTCTAGACTCGCTACTCCACATTCGGTGTTCCAACAACTTTTTGCCGAACTACTGGGCCGTTACCCTAACTATGTACCGGTCTTTACAGACGGTTCTCAGTTGGGTAGCACTACGGGTTGCGCGTTCTTCATTAACGGTGAGGCTCATAAATTTCGCCTTCTAGACTCCACTTCAGTTTTCTCCGCAGAGCTGTATGCCATCCTCTATTTGCTCCTTTTTATTTGCAAGTTAGCTCCTGGCTCTTTTATCGTCTGCACTGACTCTCTAAGTGCTCTTCAGGCCTTGCAACAGCACACTGCCGATCACACCCTTGTTTTAAAAATACAGACCCAGATCTCGCAAATGCTCAGTCGCGGATACAATTTTGTTTTTACTTGGACCCCAGGCCATCTGGGGATTTCCGGGAACGAGGAGGCGGACGCGGCTGCTAAGCCTGTTTGCCGTTTGCCCTGGAGTTTAACAACTACGGTGCCATTCCAGGATGTGCAACGTTTTTTCCGTCGCCAACTCCTATCTGCTTGGCAGCACTCCTGGACAGCTTTGGAAGGCACACAACTCCGGGCAATAAAGGAGAGCATACAACCCTGGCTAACTTCCTGCAGGGATAACCGGCGAGCCGAGGTGATACTCACCCGGCTGAGAATTGGGCACACACGAGTGACTCATGGTCATTTGTTAAGAGGGGAACCGGCCCCAGTGTGTGCTCCATGTGTAGTACGCCTCACTGTGCGGCACGTATTACTCGAGTGCCCGCAGTACCTGCGTTCGCCATTCAGTGGGCTTGGGGACTAACTTGCTGGGTGTTTTAGGGGACGACCCAGTGGCCGTGGTTAAGGCACTGCGGTTTGTTGCCCAAATCGGTTTTAATAAACGGGTCTAACTAGCATTTTATATTTGTTAATTTTATAGATTTTAAGTTGTCTTGAGATGGTTTTTTTATGCACTTTTAATAGTTGAGTGTTTTTATTTTTATTTTACATTTTAGCTTAATTTGTGTAGCTTTTAGATTTTAGTGTTGACTTCGGGCCCAAATGACCTTGTTGTCGACGGGCCCTAAAACACCACACACTCACTCCAAACAACTAATGGAAAACTATCGTCTTATATCGCTCTGCTCAGTATTTTCAAAAATCATGGAAGGCCTTTTCCTAGATCAACTGCAATGTTTTTGCAATAAATTTAATATCATCTCAGAAAATCAGTTTGGTTTTCAAAAAAATGAAATCTACAATACATGCAATTAGCAAAGGAAATGATATAATCATTCGTGCATTAGATAAAAAAGAGATAGTGGTAGCAATCTTTCTTGACCTATCCAAAGCTTTCGATGGTGTTAGCATAAAAAATCTAGTCTCAAAATTAGAAAACTATGGGATAAGAGGCACCCCATTAGAATGGATAAGTTCATACCTCCACAATAGACAGCAATGCGTAGAGATAATATATAACATAGAAGGAAACTTGAAAAAAATTAAATCAATGTTTAAACCGGTAACACATGGAGTCCCGCAGGGGCCTAAATTGAGGCCATATCTATTTATACTGTACATAAATTACTTGTTCAAAAAAATACAGGATGCAGGAGGTTTAGCTATTGGGTATGTGGATGATACTACCATAGTGGTAACAGGAAAAACAGCAGCAGAGGTCCAAAATAAAGCAAACAGGTTATTAGAGGTAGTTAGAATATATTTATCACAGCTAGGAATGTTACTAAATACAAACAAAACAGAATGGATACAAATTGGAGTAAATAATAAAATGCAGACAAACATAACTTTAGTAATCCAAAATGAACAAATTCAACAAGTAATGCAAACAAACTTTTTAGGACTAGTTATTGATAGTAATTTAAAATGGAATAAACATATTGAAAAAATTTGCAACAAAATAAATAAGGACATATATGTGTTAAAGCAAGCAATACAAATCATAGATGAGAGTAGTTCCCTGAAAGTATATTATGCTTTTATACACTCTCATCTAAATTATGGGATTATCTTATGCAGAGCAGCAGGAAAGAAACAGAGGTTAAGAATATTTAGGTTACAGAAACGAGCCATAAGATATATTAAAAAAATTCCAAGAAGAAACTCATGCAAAAGTAGTTTTAAAAATCTTGAAATACTTACACTACCCTGCTATATGAATCTCTTAAGTATATAGTAAGAATGCACAAAAAGGAAAAGAATACTAATATTCACAGGCATAACACAAGAACAACACTGAACTATTTTAGAAACAGACTAAGAGGCACGCTAGGTAACAAGTGTATTGAAAACAATGCAAAAGATTTATACAATCATTTACCTCACCTCATCAAGGAAATAAATTCAGAGGTGAAGAAAATTGAGGCAATTAAAACATACCTGTTAAAAAATGCCTTCTATTCAATTGAAGAGTATAAAGTATCACATGTCAATAGTAGTTAGTCATGCAATATAAAGATTTATAGTACTAATGTATGTAAATTATTGTACAGTTCTTATTTATGTTTAATGTATTTCTGATGAAGCCTTGTAAAAATTTTTTGCAAATGGTGAATAAAATCTGAATCTGAATCTGAATTTCACTTTGGCCCGAGCTAATTCTATAGAATTTATATCACTCATGTATGGGAGCAAGCAAAGCATGAATATGTTACTAACGCTCTGCAGTCAACAATGAAGTCATTCTCCTTCTGTCTTACCAGCACTTAGAATTATATCTTGATAATTTTGTAAAGCTGCACAGTGTTGCAGATGTTCTCTATTTCTATATCTTGAGAGCACAATGCACAATTTGGAGAAGTTAGTACATATATCAATTCTATGGAGATAAAAATAAATATAAATATAAAGAAGTAAATAAGTAAATAAATAAAAATATAAAAAGATAAATATGGAGATAAGATAAGTGGAGCCTTAGTATCAAATATTTATATTTGTGTAATATTTATTGCTTCACTGTAACTAGCTTCACTTTCTACGTAATCTATGGAGATGTTTTCCTAGGTAATCATATCCTGCAGTAAGCCTCATCATGGCAACAGCAGATTTACGTGGCAGTTCTGGGTTTACATAGGGATTTTCTACAAGTATTTTGATACTTCGGTTACCAATTTTTTCAGTTAGCCCAGATTTGTAATTATGTGTTCTTTATAATCATTTTAATTGATTCATATGAAAGAGCTTGTAGGCAACGTACAATATAACAGAAGTTAACCTAGACCCCATAGTTAACAAACCCACTATTTTGGAAAATAACCCTATGATATGGGTATCAATAAATTGTATTCATTTGTCTAAAAATCCACTTCAAATTAATGAAGCTGAACTGCTGAAATGTGTTCAAAATAGATTAATTGTTAATAAGGAAAATAAAGTAGCAAAACTATTTTATTATAGCATGAAAAGTATCAATTTTCATGACATAGTGCTCAATGACTCCAAAACTGCTTATGCATCTAACATAAAACTTTATAATTTAATATTTAAAAATCAGAGGGGTTGCGCATTGAAAATCTAATTAAAAAGTTGAGGAACCTTGGCTATGCACTAAAAGTATTGAAAACAAATTAGCATAATTCAAATCCAATGTAGGGTCTCTCTCTCTCTCTCTCTCTCTCTCTCTCTCTCTCTCTCTCTCTCTCTCTCTCTCTCTCTCTCTCTCTCTCTCTCTCTCTCTCTCTCTCTCTCTCTCTCTCTCTACAAGTTACAAATCCCATATATCATTTTAAGGCCAATTCATCATTACAGTATGAAATGTAGTACACTATAGTCTGTAGTTAGGTAAATACAGAGTGAGATGACGTGTGTGTCACTCTGGTCTTGGGTTTGGTTCCCATCGACTGTCCACTCTGAGCTTTGTTTTCCCTCATCAGTAGGGGAGTTCTAGAATAATTTCTCATTTACCACCATTTCCTTTCTATCGTGTTCCTTTTATTCCTTAAGATGTTCCAGGTGTGCTTACAGGTTTAATGGGTGTGGTGGTACCAGATAGTTGACATGGATGGGTACTTACAAGGTAACTGTCACAATGCTCATATCTGTATTCGCTTGAGAGTTTGATGGCATTGTCTCTGCTCTATGTCGGACCTATGTGCGGAGTATAACTGGAACTAACCGAAAATGAGTCCAAAATACTTAGGAACATGCAGGCATAATATCACAGCATTGTATGGTAGGGATTGTTTACCCCTGACAGCGGTCTACACATGGCATACGTAAGGAGCGCCGTCCCTCACACGTAGCACAGAACTGACAAGGGATGTCCAGCAGCTACTTGCAAGTGGTCGCAAGCAGCACTTTTTAGATTTTAGTTTTGGGCATAGAGGTTCTACTCTGCAGCAGATTTTTGGTTCATATGGTTTATGTACAACACAGAGTGGGATGGCTCAGGCGGTTTCGTCTGTGGCGGGCATTGGGGAGGTTAATGTTCGATTCCCGTGGCCAACCTACCTGACCTATGGGTTTTGGGGGTTTTCCAGGGTCGCTAGGCGAATGCTGGGTAGGTTAATTACATTTCCCGAATTTCCTGTCCCTCCATTTCATATCCATTATAATCATTTCACATCATCTCTCATTTGGTGATCTCTTTCACGGTAGAAGTGTCAGCAGGAGTCCCGTCGCTGCATGGCAGGAAGATATGCTCCTGATAAACACTTTCTCCTTCAGTAGGACGGTTTCCAGTCTCCAGGTCGACCTGGTGGGCCGTTTCCAGAACACGGCGAGTAAGATGCGCGTTGTTCTGCCCTGCCGGGGCTTCCAATTGATAAATAGTGGGGATCCTGCCCTCTGCACAGTCTGACTCCTTAGGTTGGCCGCCCAATGACGCCTCTCGCCTCATCCTTTCTCCTGAGAATGACCCACTTGTGGCTTAGGTACAGATTTTGGTGCCGAAGCGCCTATGTATATTTAATATGAAAATCAGAAACTTTGCTTTATCCTGTGATTATTTATTACCAAAAGTAGAATGATTGACTTACTGTAGATGTGAAGCAATGTTACCAACTTGTTTGTCTTTGTTTTTATTTTGTTATCATTTATTTTTAAATTAATGTGTTGTTTTTCATACATTTTGTTCATATTGTAGCTTTATAGTGAACATTGAATTGGGGAAACCTGTAATGCTCACACTGAATAAATAAATATATAAATAAATAGATAGATAAATAAATAAACAAATAAATAATTAAAAGACAGCTAAATTGAGAAATTTAACATATATATCTACATATTAATGCAGTAGCTTGATTGCTGGTAAAGTTTTAAAAACGGTTGCCAAAGGACAAAACAAAAACTAGCTATCTCAATAAAAATTCACAGTAAAACAAATTTGTATCGCTATTTGTTATTTATGTGCTTAGTGCCATAAAGAAGTACCTAAAGTAATCTAGTATATGATCAACTATTGCGTTTTACATGTGATTTTCAAAACGTTCGGCATTGTCTTTTTCAACTCATATGTACCTCTTTCCACACTTATAACGTAAATGACTATTATTACTACAATTTTACCGTCTATACACGAGATTGCGGATGCAAAACGTTGCGTAACACCCTGTTACCTGTCGGGATGTCAGGTTTACTATTTCCGCCACATCTCGCTAGTTGAATGTTTAATAAATAAAGTTGGCAACAAGTCTCATGACTAGCATAAATATTGTTTGTGTCAGGTGTAACCGCATCCTTCGTGTCTTGTGGAGGTGGAGATTTAACAGTGAGAATGATACCCACGTCATTTATCATGAACGAAATCAAGAGTATAACATGTGGCGAATACCGTGCAATTAGCATAGGCCTCGACTTGGGGGGGGGGGGGCGGGGCAGAGCACTTTCGGCCCCTCAATTGCAAGGCCAGGGGTATCACCCCAATCATTTTACCAAAATTACAAGATCAAGACTTTCCAAAATTACAAGATAGATCTCTCGCGTAAGAGAGAGAGAGAGAGAGAAAGAGAGAGAGAGAGAGAGAGAGAGAGAGAGAGAGAGAGAGAGAGAGAGAGAGAGAGAGAGAGAGAGAGAGAGAGAGAGAGAGAGAGAGAGAGAGAGAGAGAGAGAGAGAGAGAGAGAGAGAGAGAGAGAGAGAGAGAGAGAGAGAGAGAGAGAGAGAGAGAGAGAGAGAGAGAGAGAGAGAGAGAGAGAGAGAGAGAGAGAGAGAGAGAAGAACTTGCCCTACACCCGCTAGTGTGAAGGAACAATTTCGATTAATTGATCTAATAATGGTCTAAACTTAGAACCCCGGGACAACATGTAAGTCGCCATTAAGTTACCTCACGTATGTGTGTGAGATCTCCTAGTGATTTACCGGGAAACAAGCAGGGACGTACATTTCAAACTTTTAACAAAGAGTTGAAATAAGACTTAGTTAAAAATAAATCGAAAAAGTTTATTCCAGCGTCTCATCTTAACGTCTCTATTCACTGTCAGGCAGACATAAAGTTATTTAAGAGATAAACAAAAAGTTACTGCAGAGCATATGTAGAACTCATTAAAATACACAAATAATGTAAATTGCAATAATGTATTGCAAAGTTAACCAATTTCGATATATTATAATTTGTTTTTTACAATGCCAGATACATACTTAACTTCTAAGTTCCCATTCCCTTTTTCATTCAAGGAGAACTAACACTTCAAATGCACCAATCAGTGGTTCGCTTTTTAAATATCTGATTACTGCTTATATCACTTTATTCCAGGTATAAGAACAAATAATGTGCTATGTGCAAGGCCTTTCTACAGACTTTATCCAAAGAAACGAGACGAAAACAAACTTTTCTAAGAACAATTTGTAGATGCTTGGGTGGAGAAAGTCATATAAGTATAATATATTACATGTGTTTTTATGTTTTACTAACATGATAAAAACACATTTCTGATTAATTATTTAATAAAAGCAAGCAAATAATTCAACGTAGATTTTTGGACACCCCCCCCCCCCCCGGAAATTGACTTCTAAATACGTGCCTGGAAACAAGCAAATCATTTGGAGATTTAATGTCATGCAGGCGCGTTGCCATGGTAGTTCAGTGGCCAGAGCAACCGGACGGAGACCGAGAGATCCGTAGTTCAAATGTTGGCTATGCCATGTTAAACAATTCATTTCCAAAACAAAACAAACAAATGTTTAAATAGAGTGAATGGAGTTGCAGTATACAAATGCGCCTTAACTTGTGGCTAAGGAGTGGGAAGTTTTCTCTAACCAAGTTTATTCTTTATACTCCACATGTCTGGAAGTATGAATGAACTATACTAAAATCCAAAGACCAACTGGATGCGAGTTATCCCCATTGCCTTTAGGCTACATGTTCCAAAGGAAAGATTGCGTGGCCCCCTCTTAGAGTGTCTGCCTCGCGTTCAAGAAGTCCTGAGTTCTAATCTCGGTCAAGGTGATAAGGCTTCTCCCGGGGTTTTCCTCATCTTAAACAATGTATGTCGGATAACTAAGCTCTAAGCTCTCTCGACTCATTTGAATATCATTTCATTTCATTCATCGTCCGATATGACTTAACGTTAGAGGACATTGGCCCCTCTCTGTAGCGTGGTGGTTGTGTCACATTCAAGAGGTCTCTAGTTCTAGTCTCAGTCAGGGTGATAAGGTTTTCCATTGTCCTGAAAGATGAATGTCTGGTAATTCTAAGCTCTATGTAACCTGAACTCTTTTTAACTTCATTTCACGTATTGTCCGATATGACTTAACGTTGGAGGACATTGGTCCCTCTATGTAGCGTGGTGTTTGTGTCACGTTCAAGAAGTCCCTAGTTCTAGTCTCAGTCAGGGTGATAAGGTTTTCCCTTGTCCTGAAAGATGAATGTCTGGTAACTCTAAGCTCTATGTAACCTGAACTCTTTTGAACATCATTTCATTTATTGTCCGATTTAACTTAACGTTGGAGGACATTTGTCCGTCTCTGTAGCGTGGTGTTTGTGTCACATTCAAGAGGTCCCTAGTTCTAATCTCAGTCAGGGTGATAAGGTTTTCCCTTATCCTGAAATATGAATGTCTGGTAACTCTAAGCTCTATGGGCCCTGGACTCATTTGAACATCATTTTATTCATCGTCAGATATGACTTAACGTTGGAGGACGTACATACATTAAAAAAAGGAAAAGTCGCCGATATCATCATTAAAATTATAAACAGGGTATAAATTGAAGAAAAATGGGAGGCAGTGATGACGTAGCTTAAGTTTCAAATAATATCCTATCGGAATCGCAATTCACAATTACCGAATTGTTATTGGGTTTGGCACATCCTTTATATGAGGAACAGAAAGCTCATTTCGCAGCTTTAATATCCGAAATGCAATTATTTTGTTTGTCGAAAGAAATCTACCATAGGAAACATGTTGTACCCATTTTACATGCGTGTTTGACTCCTTGAGTGTTTAAAAATTAGAAAAAAAAGCCTATGTGTGTCTGTTATTAGCATAAATAAAAAATGAAAAGTTGGTTGATATTTGTGATATTTGAATTCAACATTTTCCAAGGATGTGCATAAAGATTCCCATTCCTCTCAAACCTGCATTTGCATGAAAAATATTTTAAAAGCTTGATTTTGTCAAAAATAGTTCTAAGGATTTCATGAAAAATGACATGTCTTGAGTTTTCTGGGAATACGCTCTGAAATCTTCATTCCGATAGACAAAATCTTACCACACATAAAAATGTAGATGTCGTTGAAACATATGTAGTGGTGATCACACTGGCAATCTAAAGAAGTTCCGGTTTCGATTCCGGGGCAGATGAAATTCCAGTACTGAACTATAGGTAAATTAGAGAAAGTAACACATGGCTAAATGCTGGTACATTTCGAAGATTGAGATTTACGTATCTGAACGTCTCCACTCGTAAAACAGCGTTCATTCATCATGGCTACCCGCATCCATTTCCGACACTGATTTATTTTATTGCAATGGCAGGTGACACGCCGATAGTGATACCACAGAACTGTGGCAACAGGTTTTCCGTCATCCTCCTTATACACAAAAATAAGTTAGAGGCGATCCAGTAGGGACTTTACTTTACAAAGCTGTTTTGTTTCTGTTTTTGTTTTCAATTAAATTGGTCATATCAGTTTTATTTCTGTATGACACCAAAGTGTCTGTAAGCAATGCACTCATCCTATTACAATAAACGGGCTTAATGTGCCGTTTGCTTCAGTGACCATACGAATTGCACTACTGCTCCTAGTGAATGTGTTTCAATTTTCAAAATTATTTTTATAGCGAGTGAGCAAGCAGTCCCTGCCATGACGATGTGGGCTACAGTATGGCAATTCTGGTTCTCGGCCTCAGAATGTTCTCTGATCTGATCCTACTCATAGATATGGGGCTATTAAACCGGGGTATTTTTCAATGTTAAAATCACTGGACTCCTAGGAGTAGCATAGAAGATCTTTAGTTCGAAATGCGAGACCTATTGACTGCTCTCCAATCCCCACTACTGTTACTTTCACTACAACTAGCAATAAGCGGAAGTTAGCTTATTTTACTTTATATATAAACAGAGAAAGTAAATCAAGTCCTCCAACGTTAAGTCATATCTCACGATGAATGAAATTACGTTCAAATCAGTTCAGGGTCCATAGAGCTTAGAGTTATCAGACTTTCAGAATAAGGGAAACTTATCACCCTGACCAACATCAGAACTAGGGACTTATAGCACGTGAGGAAGACACGCTACCCCCTACGCTACAGAGGGGGCAGGAATTATTATTGTTTTCCGCTCATACATTATACTACGAAAAGACGTTAAACTTAAATATGACTTTTTATATTTATCCGTCTTTTCTTTTATGAGTTATGCTAGATAGTATGTCATATACAGAATGTCCCAAAATTAGACCAACAAACTTTGGGAGCTGATAGATAACATTATTTTAAACACTTTTTGTTAAGAAACTTTTTTGCTGCGGTGCTTCGTTTAAGGGTTAGACGAGTTAATGGCAAAGCAAATGTTGGAATGCACGCCCATTGCGATTCACACAAAGAGTACATCGGTATACTATTTTGCCGTATTCTCGCAAAGACACCAGCCATTTCTCCTTGGACAGACGAGCAGAAGTTCAAGGATGCCATGTTCTGAACGGATTCCTCAGAACGAGGAAGATGTGTTGTATCAGATAGAGAATAATTCTTAAACTAGTACTTGCGCCATCGTTCGACAATTGCACCTAAGTCGCAGTACTGCAGGAAATATTGTTGCACCTTTTTCACCTTGTAAAGGTCCACGTAGTGAGGCCTGCGACAGCAATTTTGTCAGTGATATCTGGACAAAATTGAAAACGATGTACTGTTTGCATCTCATGTCATGTTCACAGATGAATTAATTTTCACACGAAAGCAATTATCTAACTATCGGAATTCACATGTTTGGGCCTTTAAAAATCCTCATGCTATATTTTATAGGTCACATCAACTGAGATTTGGTGTTAATGTGTGGGCCGGTATTGTGGATTACCTCTTAATAGGAGCATACATTTTGCTGGACAGACTGAATGCTCACAATTACTTATTATTTCTGCAACAAGAAATTATCATTCCTTCCTGATCTATAGAAACAGTCCCCCTTTCTATCAAACAAGACATGTGGTCACTTTGCTGCTGAGGTACGTTGTCACCTTACGGCTACATACGGTAATTACTGGATAGGCAGAGGTGGACCCATTGCCTGGCCGGCATGCTCCCCTGGCCTTAGTCTACTTGAATTCTTTTTGTGGGGACACATGAAGACTGTAGTGTATTAAACACCTGTTGAATCTGAAGCGGTCCTTGTGGCACGAATAACCTGCGCAGGTGGCGAAATCAAGAGAAATGGCTGGTGTCTTTGTGAGAGTACGGCAGAATATGGCATGCCGATACACTGTGTAATTGCAATGGGCGTGCTTTCCAACATTTGCTTTGACATTAACGCGTCAAGTGCTTAAACGAATCCCCACAGCAAAAACTTTCCTTAACAAAAAATGTTTAAAATAACGTTATCTATCAACTCCCAAAGTTTGTCGGTCTAATTTTGGGACTTCCTGTATATACCTTGTATTATAGGTATATTTATACATGGAATAAAGTGCCGTTTGATAGGATTACTTTACGGTGAATAAACCAAGAGGTTGAAATGTTGCTCAAAAATGGGTTACAGCATATGATAAGTGACGAGAATCTTACTCCATTCAACAAGATTTTGAAAACCTGACATAAAGATGCCACTTTAGATGTACGATAATACATCTAGCGACTCTAGTTTTACTTTATCACTTACCTATACTAGGTATTCCAACCAACATTTCGATATCCACATTACACTGGAAATGTATGTTTTCAGGATCCTGTAACAAATGGAATAGTTCCGTAAGTGTGATTACGCTTATGTGTACGTCAAACACAATAAGTCGGGTAAATATTAAACTTTATATTAAATTTCAACATTTTCAAACAGTACAATACCAAGATTTTTAAGAAATTCCTCCAACTCCAAACACGTTTCATTTGTTTTACTCATATTTTTTCAATAAATGACGTAACTATTTTGATTAATATATATATGTATAACTAATAAAACGTTTCAGTAGTTTACTAAGAACCTGTGAAGTATTCTTCACGTTTAATTAATTTCGTTTAATGGTAAGTCATACAAGTTAGAACAAAACTTAGAAGAAAGCACTAATACTATTCTTTGATGTAACACAGAAGTTCTAAAATTTCAAAGTCTACTCTTCAACTTTCGCTTGGTACAGAATGGACTACTTTACGGAGAGGATTCCCGCCAACACTTCTACCCTGAAAGAGACCACCATATGAGAGATGATGTGAAATGATAATGGAGATAAAATGGAGTGACATGAAATTCGGAGGATGTAATTAACCTACCCAGCATTCGCCTGACGACTTTGAAAACCTCCGACGAAACCCATGGGTCAGGTAGGTGGGCCATGGTAGTCGAACCGAGACCTCCCGAATGTGGGCCAGACGAAACCACCTGAGCCATCCCGCTCGGTTGAGGAATGACATACAAGTACTTTTGCTGCCTCCTCGGTGTTTATGCTCCCCTTTCCAGTATTACAACGTTCCCGTCCAGCAACCACATGAGGCGGGAGACGATGAATGTAATAACGTATAATCCTGCCTTTAAGCAGTCTACCCAGCAATAATAATTAATAATAATTATTAATAAATAATAATAATAATAATAATAATAATAATAATAATAATAATAATAATAATAATAATAATAATAATAATAATAATAATAATAATAATAATAATAATAATAATAATAATAATAATAATAATAATAATAATAATAATAATAATAATAATAATAATAATAATAATAATAATAATAATAATAATAATAATAATAATAATAATAATAATAATAATAATAATAATAATAATAATAATAATAATAATAATAATAATAATAATAATAATAATAATAATAATAATAATAATAGTAATAATAATAGTAATAATAATAATAATAATAATAATAATAATAATAATAATAATAATAATAATAATAATAATAATAATAATAATAATAATAATAATAATAATAATAATAATAATAATAATAATAATAATAATAATAATAATAATAATAATAATAATAATAATAATAATAATAATAATAATAATAATAATAATAATAATAATAATAATAATAATAATAATAATAATAATAATAATAATAATAATAATAATAATAATAATAATAATAATAATAATAATAATAATAATAATAATAAACGGAAGAAAGGGAGATTACAATGGTTGAAATGTGTACGAGAGAGAGAGGGAGAGAGGAGAAATAACGTCATTAAAAAAAGAATCGATAAATACCTAAGTCGATACTAGAGAGTTATATAAGACCACCTACGTTTCATGTGTTAAAACTGTTTTTATTTTCCTTTGAGGCTTAAATATCTGTGCGCCGAACTCGCTAGTCAGGTATAAGGAAACAGAACTGTCCTGGCGCAACTAACTGATAAGAAACCCACCTCCCTCACGTAGGTCAGTCTTGCACGCATCGAAAAACATTTGCTCGCGTCTGTACCTACAACGAAATGTGTAATGAAACATTTCTGCAAATGTGTACAAGATCTTCATTAACATAAATTAAACAGAACTAAATTGTTTGTTGCATTCTTTACTCATTGTAAAGTATCCTTACACAGACTTATGCTTCTGCCCACTTATGGTAAAACAGATAACATTCAAACCAATCACAAGCAAATCTAAAAAATCGTTAACACCACAAAACATTATTTTACATAAACTGTGTGATTCAACGAGATCTTTATTTCTCGTATAGTTGGTTTACTTGGTTTATCTCTTACGATTTAGCAATTATATAAAAGTTACTCGGGGGGATTTTAGAGGTTATTCTCACCAAACAAATTGAAGATACAGTTTTCATTTATCATGAAATATATTTATATTAAGCTAGAAATATTTAAAATAATGTAAAGTGACATTTTTGGCATAAATGTAGATCGAGAATTTCTGGAAATTTAAATTTAACCTACATTTCATTTGTAATACTTACCCTATATTTTCTATTAAGGAGTACAAAAAGTAATAATCTTTATAAAAAGTAGTTTTCAGAAGAAAAGGAAACGAGTGAACGTAAGTTCAGCACCGCCGGTGTGACGGAATTATATACATGCCAGTAAATACACGTATACTGAAATGGGTCTGTCGCTTCTAAGCATACTGAAAACTTGTCTAACCAAGTTGATGTATATGTGTGTGTGTTAGAGTGAGAGGGGGAGGGGAGAGCTGGACCAACAATACAGAATACAGAATTGAAATTTCCTGAAGCTATATTCTGAAAATCCTTTAAAGCACTTCTGCTGGACGTTACGAGATATAAAAACCGTTTAACATAGAGATTTTCACCTTTTTTGCTTAAATGTAAGCAACAAATGACCTGATTGCGGCACTGTTTTACTTGTAAACACCGCCATGGCGCATGACATGACGTAATGTTATAAACAACTGAGCAGCAGAGAAATCCATAGTTGAAGTCCCCGACAGCATTTTAAGTTCAAGCATATTGATAGAGTTAGTTTACGTAAACCAATGATTACCTAATTTTCCTATATGACGTACTCTTTGCAAGCTTTGCAGTTATCATACTTATTCTTAACATTTATTTTGTCTCTTAATATTAGAGAATAACCTACAATGCAATGTGGAAACTGTATTCAATCTAATTTTAAAATTCAAAATAGTATCTACAAAACTGTAACAAAATCTTCAGGATACTGGCTGGAAACAAAACATACCTGATGTGCTTCATTCACATCAATTTCTATATCCACTGCCGTTCATTTTGGTATAACTTCTGCAAATTCTTCTTGGTAAGTTCGTAGTACGCGGTGCGTGCCCCTAGCAGTCGTGGTACTTCTGACGTAAGCAGAAGTATGACGCGCCAAAAATCTGAGCCGCTCTAGAAAGGAAGTTGTTCGGATTGAGTTGGACTCGGCAGTTCCCGAAACACTGGGGGGATGCTGCCCAAACGGAGTTGTGGGGCACCCCAGTGTCTAGAGAATTGGAAGATGTGCTAGATCGTTGTTGCTCCTACCTATTATGTGTTTCAAATGGGAAGGGTTCTGGTGGATGATGTGCAAATAAGAAGATTGTTGAGAAGAACGCAAAGAAAAGTATTATTACGTCTGACAGGAGCTGTAAAAACAACACCAACTATGGCATTGCTAGTAACAACGGCCATTTGGCCGATTGATTTATTAATAAGATTGAAGGGCGCAAAATTTTGGGCGAAAAAAGGAAACAGAAAAAGTTTATAATATAACTGGAGTCAGAACAAACAAATCTTGGGTGATTAAAAATAGTTTAAAAGATAAATGGCAAAAAGAATGGACAGAAAGTCTAGAAGGTAGAAGAGTGTTTGAAATTTTTCAGAACGTCAAAGAGAGACTAAAATTGAATTTTATTCAACCAACAAAGGGATTTATACATTATATAACAGGACACGGACCTTATAAGACCTATTGGAAGAAAATCAATAAAACTGAAAATGATATATGTGAATTATGTAACAAACAAGATAATCCTGAACATGTAGTATTTGAATGTGGAAGATATGCAATTCACCAACAAGAAGAGAGGCATGCGCTAGCAGGATATATCGTATATGACATAATTCGAGATCAACAATTGGTAAATAAATTACAAGTTTTGACTAACTTTGTAAGTAAGAAAGCATGGGAGGTAAAAATATTCAAAGGAGAAAGAGTTGATAATAGGCGAAGAATAGTACAAGATCCAAGAAGGAGTTCTAGAATACAAAATAGGATAAGACGGGAAGAATTATTGAATAATCAAACAATGGAGTTGACTGCATGGGCGGCGGAGGGAGAGAGTGATGGCGGAGGCCATGGTGGACTACAGAATTAGTAGATTTAGATATAGATTTAGGAAATAAGGATTTTGTAATTTTCATAGTTGTTTTCTTTTGTTTTTTGATTTTTTGTGTTTATTTCTGTTATTTTATTTCATTTTAGTTTTGTAGAGTAGTTTTCTGAGAGATTTGTATAATTATAACATTTGTAAAGATTTTATGGAAAAATAAAGAGAAAATTTGGATACATACCCCGGTATAGTTGTCTAGGTGCCGGGGTAGAATATTCAGATTTTATTTATTTATTTATTTATTTATTTATTTATTTATTTATTTATTTATTTATTTATTTATTTATTTATTTATTTATTTATTTATTTATTTATTTATTTATTTATTTATTTATTTATTTATTTATTTATTTATTTATTTATTTATTTATTTATTTATTTATTTATTTATTTATTTATTTATTTATTTATTTATTTATTTATTTATTTATTTATTTATTTATTTATTTATTTATTTATTTATTTATTTATTTATTTATTTATTTATTTATTTATTTATTTATTTATTTATTTATTTATTTATTTATTTATTTATTTATTTATTTATTTATTTATTTATTTATTTATTTATTTATTTATTTATTTATTTATTTATTTATTTATTTATTTATTTATTTATTTATTTATTTATTTATTTATTTATTTATTTATTTATTTATTTATTTATTTATTTATTTATTTATTTATTTATTTATTTATTTATTTATTTATTTATTTATTTATTTATTTATTTATTTATTTATTTATTTATTTATTTATTTATTTATTTATTTATTTATTTATTTATTTATTTATTTATTTATTTATTTATTTATTTATTTATTTATTTATTTATTTATTTATTTATTTATTTATTTATTTATTTATTTATTTATTTATTTATTTATTTATTTATTTATTTATTTATTTATTTATTTATTTATTTATTTATTTATTTATTTATTTATTTATTTATTTATTTATTTATTTATTTATTTATTTATTTATTTATTTATTTATTTATTTATTTATTTGTTTATTTATTTATTTATTTATTTATTTATTTATTTATTTATTTATTTATTTATTTATTTATTTATTTATTTATTTATTTATTTATTTATTTATTTATTTATTTATTTATTTATTTATTTATTTATTTATTTATTTATTTATTTATTTATTTATTTATTTATTTATTTATTTATTTATTTAGTTCAGCTAATCAGATGCCGTATCACACTCAGCGTTGCCAGCTTGTTACAACACTCATTTTATATGTCCCTCTCTCTCTCTCTCTCTCGCACACTCATACAACGCGCACGTCTCTTTGGCGCCGACGTAAGGGTAAGCGAATTATATTTTACAAACTTTTACAATGATGCAGTTGCCAAAATCAAAATTGGAAAAAGCATTTTCGCAAATTATGTATATTTTAAATACTATAACTATAGTTTATGAATTACCTGCTTTTTCTAATCCAAATGCGGGACACACTTATTCTACCTACACCACACGCTTCAGCAGTAAGCCGTTGAGCATTTTTGAAATCGAGCTAATTTCTATATTCTTCATTGCTCAATTTTTTGAAGAACGTGTACACCTTAAAAACAATACTTCGAGCCTGACTTCCAATAATTACCTTTTTCACTCGCCACTAAATTCTCCACAAAAAGCCATTGCACTATTTAACTCTTACTCTACTGTTGTGTAAAGAACAACTGAATGATATTGATCTGAACTCTCCAGAGTAAATAAACACTTCTTATCCAGCATTCATTCATAAACATAAGCATACAGCATTCCACAGGCTAACAGGAAATGAAGTGTTTGCTCTTTCTCGAATTTAACACCTTGACTTATTCACAGTAATTCTTTTATCACGTCATGTCATTAGTTTAAATTTCAGTTCTCAGTAATGAAAAGTATACGTCCATATATACACACCAACCACTTTGAACTCTCTAGAGAAAATAGAGATTACGAACCATTCATAAACAAAGATATAATGTGACCAGACACGTTCTGCCAGGGCAGCAGGAAAGTTATTGTTTCCTCTCGCTCGAATTGGCTTATTCAAAGTAATTCTTTATCACGTCATGTCAAACATTTACGTTTCAGTTCTGAGTAATTACAAATATATGTACACGCATACATGCCAACCAATAATGATATTCATACAGTGTTACGTCGCGATTTATTGTTATAATGCAAGTAATGGTGGTTTATTTATTTGTATTAGAAAAACTATTTGAGCTAAAAAAATGGGGTTTTCATGGTTATGTTAGATACATTACTCTCTACCTTCCACATGGACCAGTTTTGGCGTACTCTGAATTTTTGTCTTAGCGCGAATACTATTTCATACAGATTGATTAGGTTGGCGCTCCTCATACACCACTTAGCGGGAATACAATACAACACCGCAGGACTCCCATTGGTTGCTCACCTAGTAGCGCTCAAGGACAAATACCTTCCCATTTGAAACACATAATAGGTATAACTCTCTTGCGTTGACGTATTCACTTCAGTCCCTGCGTAAGCGGGGGTGGCTTTTTAGATTAAGGAATGATTTAATTCAAATCTTGACTGAAGAGTACACTAGTGCACTTCCCTGACGGAAGTTTCGGCTGCCAGTACATCTTCGACTAACAAAAATAATAAAAACACTGCAGTCCATGCAAAAATCTCATAAACACATTTCACGGAAAATAAAAGTTCATAAAGTCCATGAAAAACAATTTTCTTGTAATTCAGCAACTTCCAAGGATACAATACCAAGATTGGCAAAAACCGCCCCCCCCCCGCCCAAAGTACCCTTCACATGCAAAAACTGCCAGTTTTGTTTATATTTTCTAGTAAATCGTACTGAAAGCTTTTAGCAAAATAAAAAGAGTAAAGCGTATGTTTAAAATAATCTTAATAATTGAAATTAGAATCAGAAATTATAAATTTGATTAGTATTCGAAAACCAAAACTGAGAAGTGGAAATAAAGTACGCCAAACTTAGGTTTGAAACATTTCCTTTCCCAGTATCATTTTTTTTTGTTAATTTATTATCCATCGATCAGCAATTATGCTTTACAGATGTTTGTTATAAGATACATAGGAGCAGGACACAGAACAATGGAGGTAGCCGTGAACGACTCCTCTAACCAAATATGAAGGATAACTGTAACACAAATTGAGAACTTAAAGTCTGATAGTAGTAATCACGTGTCTGAGGCATCTGTGCTGGAGACGTCACTCAGGAGAAGATCTTGGGGCAGTCTGCGCTTCAGGCAAGCTGGTTGACGAGTGCGAGCACCGAGATTGTAGGTAACAGCTCCAGGGACCTCCTGAAGATGGTAACAGAATGGACGTGCCAGGCGTCGGATGTATTGGTGAACGGGTAGAAGACCAAACTCATGATGTAGTTGTTGGTTTCGGATGAACCATGGTGCGTTTGTAACTGTACGAAGCACCCTGTTTTGTAGTACCTGCAGTCGGCGGAGATTAGTCTTACTGGTGCCACCCCAGACTGGAGCTGCATAGGTAAAAATAGGACGGACTAGAGATGTGTAAAGAAGCAGGGAGGATTCATAACCAAGTGAAGTGCGCCTGTTGAGTAGAGGGTACAGTTTTGATAGCCGGGCAAACGCAAGCGTGACAGACCGACAGATGTGGGCGTTCCAAGTGAGTCGAGTGTCCAATAACACCCCAAGATATTTCACGGGCACATTGGTTGGTAACCAGGAGAGCGGTTCCCCCAGCAGCTGTAGTGAAGGAGGATCCCTATAAGGTCGTAAAGAGAAGATCTTAACCTCTGTCTTGTTAGTATTGAGGGAAATGCGCCAGTGAGAGAACCAATGAGCTAATTGATCTAGGGCAATTTGCAGTTCCTGAATGGCATGAAGGATAGTGGTGTGAGAATAAAAGAGAGCAGTGTCATCTGCATATAAAGCCGTACAAACTGGAGTTATATCAGGAAGATCAGGAGTGAATATATTAAAGAGGAGCGGTGCGAGTACTGAACCTTGAGGTACACCTGCTAAAATAGGCCGTCGGGTGGATGTGAAACCAGCAATGCGCACCACAAAAGTTCTGTTAGTGAGAAAACTTGCTATGATTTGTATCAAATAAGAAGGGAGACCAATGCGATATGCTTTAAGGAGTAGTCCAGTGTGCCAAACCTTGTCGAATGCCTGGGCGATATCTAGGAATGCTGCCACGGTGTATTGCCGGTTTTCGAAACCTTGAATAATATTCTGCGTGATTCTGAGCAATTGGTGAGTGGTAGCATGCTTCGGGCGAAAGCCAAACTGAAAAGACGGAATTATCTGATTTTGGATCAAAAAATGAGAAATACGTTGATGAATAATCTTTTCAAAAAGCTTAGAAAGTGTAGGTAATAAGCTGATTGGTCTGTAACTTGAGGGAAGATTTTTAGGCTTGTTGGGCTTATGGAAGGCTATAATTTCTGCATGTTTCCATGTAGATGGAAAATGACCAATGCGCAGTGCAGCATTGATGATGGATGATAAATAAGCTAGGGCTTTGTTTGTCAAATTCTTCAGCACAACGTTAGGGATAAGGTCATTACCGGGAGACTTTTTAACGGGAAGACAATGGATAAAGCGGGGGAAGACAATGGATAAAGCGGGACAATTCACGTGGAGTAGTGAACGAAATTCTGTTGTGCGCTGTAGGACGAAGTTGGTACTCAAGCAGTTCCCTGTCCACGGAAGAGGGGATATTAGAATCAAGGCAGGTGTTAGGCGTGAATGTACGCTCGTAGTGAGTGGCTAGAGCGTCACACTTGGCAGCAGAGTCACTCAAAAGGGTCCCATCAACCTGAAGAGAGGGAATCACTGTCGGCTCTCGGAGAATCCGTTTAGTGATGTTCCATAAGGTATGATCGCCGGGACGGATAGTGGCTAATTGTCGCTGGTACTCCTGAAATCGGTGTTGCTCTACTGCGGTTCGTACTTGTCGAATGAGACTATTTAATCTTTGACGCAGCCAAGGTAGACGCTGACGTTGCCACAATCGACGGATGCGATGTTTCTCTTGGATGAGTCGAGTAATGTGGATAGGCAAGGAGGGTAAATGGCGAGGTTGAGGATTGCGGATAGTAGAAGATCGTACGCTAGAAGAGAGCGCAGAGGTAAAATGGTGAACGGCAGCGTCTATGGCATCCGCATTACCCAGTTGATAAGAGGTGTGGAGTGCAGCATCCAGATGTGTACGGAAGATGTTCCAGTTGACAAAGCCATCGATGAGACGCGGGGCTTGTGGCAAAATATCAGGAGTGAGGTTAAATGTGACCAACACTGGACAGTGATCGGAATCGAGCGCTGGCAGTGCACAAATCGATGCAGGTAATCGTATATTGCGATGTACCCCAATGTCCAAAATGTCAGGAGCTACCTGTGGGTTGCCAGAATAGTAAGTCGGTTCTGTGGAAGCCAGTATGTGAAGACCAGTGGCATTAATAGTGTCAAACAGACGCCGTCCATTCGGGTTTGTGACTCTACAGCCCCAAGAAGTATGCCTCGAGTTCAGATCACCTAGCAAGAGAGTGCTGCTCTCTGCTGGGAAAAGGAGAGAGAAATAGTGTGTATTAAGCTTACTATTTGGGGGCTTGTAAGCACTCATTAGAACGAGATCGTTGCTATCGCGAAGAGAGAGTTTAACGCCCACTACCTCAAAGCCGGGAATCACAGGTAGGAATATTTCATGATGAGTCAGCGAACGTTTAACTAGCACAGCTACTCCCCCAGAGGCGGAAGGTGCATTCCGATCAAATCTATAAATCCTGTAGCCTGGAACGGAGAAACGTTCATTCGGGAGAAGACGAGTCTCGGTGATACAGGCAGCATCTATACTGTGCAAGCTGAGAAAGGCAGCGAAGGAGGCACGTTTAGCGCGTATGCCATTAGCGTTCCAGTTCAGGAGAGTGAGCGATGACAGAGATGGCCTATTACACACCACCATTTCGGAAAGCAGTTAGAAGAGCATTTTGGAGACATTGTGTAAGTTGCGGTAAGAGAGGGGTGAGAAACGTGGATAAAGAATTTAGAAGTTGAGTTAACAGGCTACTTAGCAGAGCCGAGAGAGAAGAAGAGTCAGAGGGATCCGGTTGTGTAGTAGTACGCCTCGTCGAGGAAGCAGAAGTTACACTGGCATAAGTTGCTGGTGAATAAGTTGGAGGTACTGGTGATGCAACTGGTGCTTGTAATGGTTGCTGTGCAGGATGGTCTGATTGTTGTAGTGGGCGGGGGCGATGAGAATACCCAGGCTGTTGCCTTGTGTTGCTATTTTGTGTTCTGGATTTCAGTTCTAAATAATGTCGACAGCCACGGTAGTTAGCTGGATGGTTCTCATGACAGTGAACACACTGAGCTGGGGTGTCTCTCGGTTTAGTGCACTGTGAGAAATGGTGATTTTCTAGACAGCGAACACACCTCGGGGTCAGCTGACAATAGTTCTTGGTGTGACCGTAATTCTGGCAGCGGGTGCATTGCGGTATGTCAGTGTTACGACGGCTATGTTCCACCCTCACAACACTGTAGAACAGGCGAGTTAGATTGAGTATAGCTTTACCATCATCGCTGTTTAACAATTCCACCGCACAGAGAGGAATAGGTTGTTTCGACCGATTCATAAGTCGAGTGACCTTCCGCACTGGGTAGTTCTGTAAGCACAGTTCGTCATAGATTTCCGTATCGGTGAGCGAAGGAGGGATGTCTCGGATAATTACCGAGAAAAGCTTATCTGTAGGATTTCTGTAAGTATAGTATTCCTGTTGTATGGAGCTGAAGTATGTAGTAAGTTACGGAAATCTTCAGAAGTAGAGGGATAAACCTTAAGGATAGACCCGCGAAGCTCTGTGTGAAATTCAGAGGTAACATTATTTTTTAGATCTTGTAATAGAAGTTGATAGTTACCAATGTTGCGGAAGCAAATTGGTGGAACTTTTTCCTTAGGTGTCACGGAGTTGCTTGTCTCGTCCATGGCGGTGTTGTCTTCTAGTAGTGCGAAGCGGTTATGCGTGGAAACAGAGTAAGCATAGCGCGAGGCACTTGTTTGTTCTGATGGTGGAGCATGACAGCGACGCTTACTCGGGCCGGCTGCAGCAGCAGCGTGTGTGGCAGTGCGACTAGAGCTTGTTACAGGTGGACAGTTAGATGGGGCAGTCTCATGCATGTTAACATCGCTGGTTTTAGCGGTAACTATAGCAGCAGTTGACGTGGTAAGATGTAGTTGCGACGGGCGTAAGGGTGAATGACGCACTGGTGAATTAGGATTAAAAGTATTGGTGCGAGAAACCTGGGTGGGCTGCGTAGGCATTGGCTGAGCTTCCTGTAGAGGTACTGGTAGCTGTGGGAAGTCACTAGTGGTATTATAAACCATATCTATAGCTGAGCGTACTAGGTGGCCGTTAGTTTCCGGCGTGAGAGACATAATAGGTGAGGAAAGAAAAAGAAAAAAAAGAGAAAGAGAAAGAAATACACCTGTACCCAAAGGGCACTAGTACACGTTGGTAAAAGAACACTGTTTGCACTGATTGTGAAAATACAGTTCACTAGAAGATATTGTATTTCACAGTTAAACACAGTTACACTGTAAACACACTCACGGAAGCAGCGCGCACAAAACACGTCTGTCTACCGCGACTGTCGGTAATCACTGTCCAGTATCATTTCGTATAACATCAGTGTCCATCACCTATGGTGCTGTATTAGTAAGAATGGTGTTAAACAGTATTAAAATAGTTATTTATAATATACACATTTTGAGCCTCGTTATGCAAACATGCCTACTCGAAAATATATTTAGACAGTCTGGATAACGTCGTGGAGAAACAAATTAGGCTCAACGGGGAGAACTTGGCGATGTCAGAGAATAATTCTACTTAGGCCAAACAATATCCTTTTTCAAATAAGCCCACAATATATAAATAAAAAGGCGCATCAACTAGGCATGGGAGAACTACTGGTGTGTCAAGTTCATTCTGGAAGATAAGTTCGAAAAACAAAGTACAAAGAAAGAAGTCATCGAAACCTGTGTACTATCAGTGTTATTATATGGATGTCAAACTTGGTCCTTAAAAAAAGTATCATGCTACAAATCTTTGAGCGCAAAATGTGAAATGTGTAGTGTTTAACGCCCGTTTTAACTACATACGGCACCGCAGGCGATGACACTGATGATACATGAGATGAAGATGGAGCACCGGTGGAATGAGATGGCGGGGGAAACCGGAGATCCTGGAGAAAACCCGCCCCAGCGCCGTGTTGTCCACCACAAATCTCACTTTGCGGTCGCCTGGGATCGAACCCGGGCCACCTTGGTGAGAGCCAAGCGGTCTAACCACTGAGCCACGGCGCGGCCTGAAATGGAGACAAGGAGGGCACATCGCCAGAATGTACCACATCCGATGGACGCAACGAATGACAATGTAGGACTCCAGAATAGGACGTAGTGTGACAGTGAGACCAAAGATGAGATGGGCAGATAGCTTCAAAGAGATAGCAGGGACTCAGTGGTCAACACAAACTAAGAATAGAGCTACACGGAGGAACAATGGACGAAGTAGCTACCCAGGCGCTATAAACTAAAAGTGTGCGTGTATCATAAATAAATTTGTACAACAATGGTGTATGTGTTAAGTGTGAAATAAATAATGACAGTGCTAAGGACACGAAAGTACGCTGCTACTGGAGCACAGCAACTGCACAAGGCTGTTAGGAGTTGCGACCCTAATGAGCTTCCCAACTGCTATTCCCTGCGCAGCAGGAGGCCTTTGCCCTCAAAGGATTTACAGGTTTTTCATTCATTCGTTCGTTCATTCATTCATCCATACCATATATTGTCACATATATGTAGACGATCTGAATATTATCTGCTGACATTTCTGTGGAAATAAATGTATACATTCAGACATGCACAAGGTGTATTGTAATCTGCTGTTGTTTGACCTTCATAGCACCAGTACTTACTACGTGATCATTGCACTTTTTGCCTTGCACTATTGAAGTAATTTGTTCTATGCTATGTTGTACTGTTTTCTCGGCGCCCTTGTTAACAGTTCGAAAGTTATCTTCTCCGCTGCTTCTTCTACCGAAACCGTTTCCAAGACATTCAATATTAATCTGCCAGTACATTAATCGATACATGGCTCTCTTCGCTTAATGTCCATCTAAGAAATAAAGGTGTAACAATGGAGTGTTATAAACATTTATTGCTCTGGTTACAATTATTTATTTCTAGTATGGCTGGCTCGTATTAAACTATGTAAGATTTTTATTACCAGATGTCTAAATATGTGTAATATTCGCATGGCTTTCTCTCCCCACTATAGTTTAATTTGATGTACCTTTTGCAGGTATTCCAACAAAACTTATTTTTATATCTGCTTTATTCTATCAGGGTAGCGTTAGCAGAATTAGTTGCTCATTTCGTTGTATGTTTAATAAAGAGTGATAATAATTTTTTACGGTCATAATTTTTCGTACTAAAATTCAATCTCATTGTATTCTGTTAGTTTAATGTGAAACAAACACGCCGTAGTAGTTTCATTGTTGTTACTCCTGGTTCCCGCCTGTGAGAACCAGGCAAGTTCATACATGTTCAGTATCGCCTACCGCTGAAATGGAGGTAACATTATGCGGCTTTGAAATTCTGTTTTCGTCTCAACCAGTCTTCAGTTGATGCCTATACAATGTTACAGGAGGCCTATGGAGAGTCTGTTCTTCCCTACAGCACAGCTCGAAGGTGGTTTAAAATGTTTAAAGAGGGGAGACAATCAATTTCAAAGGAAGGTGGATCCGGTGCTCCAGTTACTGCTCCTACGGAAGAAAACATCAACACTGCTGCTGCCATTGTGAGAGAGGATCGACGTATTACCTTAAGATCACTTTCTGAAATACTGAACATTTCATTGGATGCCACCCACATGCTGGTGACAGAAAATTACATATGAGACGTGTTTGTGCACGATGGGTTCCAAGACTGTTGATTCCCGAACAAGTTGATGTTAGAGGAAGATCCGGAGTTTCTTTCAAACGTGATCACTGCTGATGAAACTTGTCTACATCATTTTGATCCTGAGAGCAAACAGCAAAGCTTGTGTAAATCTCTTTCATCACCAACCCCCCAAAAAGCAAAATTGGTTGCTTCTGCTGGGAAAGTTATGGTCATCTCATTCTATGATATTCATGGAATGGTATTTCAGCATGTTGTACCTGCACACACATCAGCAACTGGACAATACTACAGGAATGTCCTGAAAACATTGCAAGTCCATATCAGGCGCTAAAGACCATGGCCAACGTGCCGATATGACATATCGGCATAGTAGCTCAAGGGTTAGAGCGGCTGGACGGCAACCAGAAGATCCGTGGTTCAAATCGCGGCTATGGCATTGAATTTTTCAGTCTGACTCTATCTTTCCATACTTTAGCCTACACACGGCTAGTGTGAAAGAACAATTAATTTCCATTAATTGACCTAATAGTGGTTAATTATAAAAAGCCCAGGTGTTAAAGTACTTACATGTAATAAGTCGCCATTAAGGTAGTTGTCTCATGTGTTTATGAGAACTCCTAAGTGGTTTACCGGGAAAAAACTTGAGTCAGTTGGAGAATTTAATGTCATATCGACACGTTGGCCATAGTAGCTCAAGGGTTAGAGTGGCTGGACGGCAACTAGAAGATCCGTGGTTCAAATCGCGGCTACAGCATTGAATTTTTCAGTCTGACTCTATCTTTCCATACTTTCGCCTACACACGGCTAGTGTGAAAGAAGAATTGATTTCCAATAATGAATATCTCCGAAATGGTTCAGTCCACAAAAATTGTACTTGACATAAATTGTGTGTTATAACCAGCCCAAGATTTGCTGTGGGGTAAGATTGTGTCTATCTCTTACGGTTTATCAGTTATACAAAAGTCATCCACAATAAAGACGACTTCTTAGGAGACTCCCAGAAAATTCATGATACACATTTCATTGGTCATTGAAGCATATAACATGTGTTATTTTAATTAAAATCGTTATAGACATTTTTGAGAAAATAAAAATATTCAGAAAATGTTCTGTGTAAAGGGAGTTCAGGATGGAGAGGATTTCCTTGAAATTCTTTATATCACATCTTTGAAAATTGAACTTAAATGCCAAGTTTGGTATTCCAGAGCGTATATTTTCAGTGATATGTTAGTATCTAATTTTTGAGTGGAATGCAATATCTTTTCTACTTATTACGTAGTAAAGAAAATAAAAGTGAAAATAAAAGTGAAAATAAAAATGAAAAATTGAAACTATTAAGAGCGAATATTTGGGAAATGGATAATGCAACAATATCCCAGTAAATGTGCTATTTTACTGTAAGATTAATCACAGGTCATCACTGTCAAAACACTTGCACAAAACTGCAGTTATTCCTTCTCCAGTTTGTTCCAGGAACAGATGGATCATAACCATCTTCAAAAATGTCCCACTCCTTCATCTAAACACAATATCTGGAAAATACTTGACAACAAGTGATTTAATGACTACATTACCAAATACTCAGTATTAGCCAACAACATTGTTGTTGTAGTACGGTTTTGTCTAACTTTTATGGTTTACTCGTTATACAAAATGAAGATTATTCTCAGAAATTTCAAGATACACATTTTATGAGTCATGTACGTTTGTTAAATAAGGATGGGTCCTCGAAACTTGCATGGTATCGACATCGAACGATATTTCAGAAAATTCGCACGGTACTCTTTCGGTACTTCGATGGTGGTTCTGCAATTTTTATTTTATTTTAAAATCACAAATATTATTGCCGCAAGTAGAACATTGCAAAGCTCGAGAAATTGCAAGGAATGTGGTATCTGTACGGTAACATTATGCAAGAAAATAATCGTGTGTCAGATTCAGTGCCAGTTAACAGTTCCCAAGAAGAAATCACTGCATATCTCAACGACAATTTGTCAGCTCCTCCTTCTAGTGCACTGGATTACTGGAAAACAAATTCAACATTTCCATAACTACAAAAAAAAAGTTTATGTATTCCACCTGCAACAGTTTTCTTTGTAAAACTATTTAGAACAGCAGGACTTATATGTGACAGAAAACGAAATTTGTAGACTTGAATCCGAAAGAGTGAAAATGGTAGTATTTTTTTTTTAAAAAAAACTCATGAAAGTGGAATGATTTGCTTTTAAATGTCTAATGTAGTAATGGACATCCTCTTTCACTTTTTCTTGCTGATCTTTTTATGGGTCTTTTCGAAATGCAGGTCACTAAAGCATTCCCTTTAATTTTAGATATGTTTATTATATTTTTGCTATTGTTCCTGATAAACAAGTAAATGATGCTTTACTATTACTAAATTTAGAAGTTATAACTAAAAAGTTTACATTAGAAACTGAAATTAATGGATTTCTTCCTTTTATAGATTTAAAGATAATAAGAAATCATAATAAATTAAACTTTGGTATTTATAGGAAGTCTACTCATATGGATAATTACATAAAAATAAAAGTTTTAACCCTTTTGCTGTTTTTAATAGTTTGATTTATAAATTAATATACCCTTGAATAATGAGGAATTTAATAAAGAATATAAACATGTTATTAATACTGCTTTTAATAAAGACTTTATACAAAAATATTTAAAAAAATAAATATAAAAATCTGTTAATGATATTTCTACGCTTAAAAATAAAAGACATTTATAATTTTAAAAAATTTATTTACCATCCTTGGGTAAATAAACATTTTCAATTTTTAAAGTGTTTGGTATAACTTTAGTTCCTCAAAATAAATATAGTATTAACCATTTAATATATTTCTCTAAAAAAGATACAATTCCTAATAATAAAAAATCTGGTACTTATCAATTTAATTGTTGAGATTGCGATCAGGTTAATATTAGAAAGACGAAACGTAATTTGGAAGCCAGAACGAAAGAACATTTTCGTAACATTAAGTATAAACAAACTGATAAATTGGCCGTAGCAGATCATTTTTGGTCATTTAACCATGAACTAAATCTAGAAGTTAAATTATTAAAGCAATTATATGGCCCGACAGATTTAATGGTTTGGGAAAAAGTATTTATTTTTAAAAAAATAAACATCGCGTAATGAATTTTGAAATACCAGCAGTTGTTTCTGTTTTTAAGTTTATTTCATTTACAGATTTTGGTAGTACTGGAACAAACATAGTGACCTCTAGCGATAGTAACGTTGACAACGAAGTTGTTAGATGGCTGAAGATGTAAACAAAGGTTTACGAAACCGATCACATCGATTAATAAGAAAAATTTACATCATTTTCTTAATATAAGTGAAGCTTTTCTGTTGTAAATACTTATATTTGTGTCGTATTTGTTGCTTCACTGTAACTAGCTTTACCTTTTAGGTATTATTATTCCAATGTAGAGTTTAAAAATAAGAAAACTGATAGTTTCAAGTTTTGTCTCATTAAATAGGTGCATCTATTTAATTTTACTGTCATTACACAGTTTGTGGAAACGTAGAGTCAAACTGAAAAATGTAATGTCATATCGGCACGTTGGGCATAGTAGCTCAATGGTTAGAGCGGCTGGACGGAGACCAGAAGATCCGTGGTTCAAATCCCGGCCATGTCATTGAATTTTTCAGTCTGACTCTACGTTTCCACAATTTAGCCTACACACGGTCAGTGTGAAAGAACAATTAATTTCCATTAATTGACCTAACAGTGGTTAACTATGAAGTCTGGGCCTTAAAGTACTTACATGTAGTAAGTCGCCATTAAGGGAGTTGTCTCATGTGTTTATGAGAACTCCTAAGTGGTTTACCAGGAAAAATACGAGTCAGTTGGAGAATTTAATGTCATATCGGCACGTTGGCCATAGTAGCTCAATGGTTAGAGCGGCTGGACGGAGACCAGAAGATCCATGGTTCAAATCCCGGCTATGGCATTGAAGTTTTCAGTCTGACTCTACGTTTCCACAATTTAGCCATTGTGAAAGAACAATTCATTTCCATTACACAGTTTCCCCAACATTCTATTTTGTATTGAAACTGGAAGTAGAAATGACGGTATCGAGTATTGAAGTATAGGATATCGTGGAAAATATCGTGAATTGACATCGAGTATCGAGAAAAACTGGTGTCGACCCATACCTAACCTTAAATGTACTGCATTTTAATCCAAATCTTTGGAAGATATTTAAATACCCCATTTAGTATAGAGCACACTTTTCGTTTTTAAGTTACGTTGTTCACAGGTAACACGGGCCCCTTTTCCTTTTCTAAAAATGTTACTTTTTATTCAGAGAACCTCAAAACACGTATTTCTGGTGAAAGCTCTATATCAACACAATATTTCGTCTACTTATCAAGTAACTTATAAAATGTATCTAGGCACACGTAAAGATTTAAATACATTGTTGTTATTTCAGTTGTTATTTTTGCTTCGTGTTATTTGAAACGCCAGTAACAAAAGAGCGATGGTCTCGCCGTTCTGTTTCATTGAGTACGTGTCTCATTGAACGTTTTCAGGTAAATTACGCTAAATAAAACTGTGCGGAACCTGTGTGACAGCTTTAGTGATACTTTCTAATTCACAAGACCTTCAGGCAATACGATTACCTCTACTTCACTTCAATGAAATAAACAAAACTTACCTGTTAACATTGCTAACAAACAGTAAATACTTGAATTTAAGACAATGGTCTAGTAAATTTGTTGTCTGAAGCGCACTGCGTTAATTCGGTCGACGGAAAGGCCTTAAATACATCTTTATCTGTTAGAACAAGTGTAGTAAAAAGCTAAAACGTGTTACATGTCCCCCTTCTACAATAGTGCGTAAGTCAACTAACGGTACATGCGTGTGTAACTGTGCGTGAAATAATCCAACTTGAACCTTTTAGAATAGTAGCATTAAATGATGACCTTACCAATTCCCTCAAATTTAAATCCCTAGTTATTTTATGTGGATTTGGTGCTACTATAGAATAAATGTTGAATATCTTTTCTCTAACAGAGTTCTGAAACAGCACACTAATTTTCTGCGCTTTTATCCCAAGTATTTATTATAGACAATGTTCCCGAGTTCGAATCTCGGTCAGGGTGAGTTACCTGTATAAGGCTTTTTCCGGGGTTTTCCCTTGTCCTTCAAGACGAATGTCAGGTAACTCTAAGCTCAAGGGACCCTGGACTCATTTGAGTATCATTTCACCTAGTTCATTCACCGAATGTTATAAAAATAGAATAATGGAAACATGGTTTCTTATTGAACTAAGCCCGAAGTTAAACCACTAACATTTAACACCATTAACCGAGCGGTATGGCTCAGGCGTTTTCGAGTGTGGTCCGCATTCGGGAGGTTCGGGTTCGATTCCCGTGGCTGACCTATCTTATCCATGGTTTTTTAGGGGGTTTTCCCGGGTTCGCAGGCGAATGCTGGATAGGTTAATTATATCCCCCCATTTCATCTCCATTACTACTTCATACCATCTCTCATCTCTCTGGTGGTCTCTTTCAGAGTGGAAGTGTCGGTGGATGCCTCGGCGCTGCATGGCAGGATGATGTTCTTGATAAACTCTTCCTCCTGTCTCCGGGGGAGTTTCCAATTATAAATTATAGGGACCCCGCCCTTTGTACTGTCACCGATCGCACTGTTTGATTGGAGTTGCGACAAGCCAGTGACGGTCACGCGTGGGCAGAAAAGAAAGAGACAGATAGTGGCACGCCAACTGAAAGTTTGCCGAGAGAGAGAAAGAAACAGAGATGTCTGGATAGTTCCGTCTTTCTCTTGCCGCCGCGATCTTTCTTGGGAGGTCTACTGCATTCTAGAACAATGACTGGGAGGTATAAATAAGTGGCCAAGTGTGAGAAGAGTCAGTTGTTAGTTGAGTTCAGTTGTTGTGAGTGTGTGGACATTAGCACTGTACCGCAGCGAATTCTTTTGTTTGATTACGTCCAGCTGAGCCACGAGACTACCTGGAAGACTGCTCCTTTGTGTATGACATGTTTTTTTACTGCTGCAAGGGTTGTAAAAAGCGTATTTTTACTCCAATAAAGAGCATTTTAAATTTCTGCAAACAAGACTTTTAATTCTACGAACCCACAAAGTCACGGTACTGTCGTAGTTCCTTGAGACGCCCGCCCTCTGTCTTCTCTCGCCTCGTCCTTTCTTTCGAGGATGCCCCGACCACCGACCGAGGTGCTGGCTGGCTGTATAAAGCCAGAAGGTTTTTACTGCGTGCCCACCCGTTAAGGTTTTACCGCAGGTAAGGTTATTCAATTTGGGATTTTGAAGGGTGTGTTGTGGGTTTTGAGGTTGAAGTTTCTTTTGAGATTACAAATTTATGTACCTTCGGATTGAAGGACAGCATGCGGTACCTTGCACCCCGGTGTTTTTATTTTTAAAGTTATTTATTGGGAAAAATTTTGATGCCAAACAGCTTAGAAGAATTATGTGTAGCTCAGCTTTAGCGGCTGATAGGATTAGCTCCTGGGTTATCTCGGGTGCCCGCAAGCCATGCGGAGTACCCGGAACAGTCTAGTGGGGTAATAATCTCCCAATGATCTAACAAGGGAGCTTCTATGTGTTGGTAAAGTAGCGTATAATTTTGATGCCCGACGCCTTATTTCATCCTCCACGTATGGAAGACCCGAGGCTTCGTGAAGCAACCTGGTAGAAAAATAACGACCCACAGAATATATAGACCGTAGTTCTCTATTCTGTGCACGCTGAAGCCATGCTAACCAGCTTTCTGCGGCCATGCCCCAGATCTCGCAGGCATATAGCATCACCGGGATTACCAGCTCTCGGAAGAGGGGTAACTTCAGACCAACTGGCATCGAGGTCGTCCCCAGCATTGCATACAGGTAAGCAATTGCTCCCTGCACCTTCGCCGATAGGTCCCAGATGTGCCGGCGAAAAGTTAGGCCTCTATCCAATGTTACTCCAAGGTACTGGACAGAGTTAGTCCACTCTATCCTTCGTCCTTGGAAGCTGAATTTGGGGCAGTCTGCGGGGGTGTGGCGCTTTGTGAAAAGTATGGCGTGGCTTTTGTCTGGATTTACGGACATCCGCCAACGCCGACACCAGTGTTGTGTTAGACGGAGATGTCTTTGTAAGGGGTTAAAGGCTTTGAGGATGTGTTTGTCTTTGCAGAACAGGAGCACGTCATCAGCGTACTGTGCCATTTCGACTCGTGCCTCTGTAGGGAAATCTGCCATAAAGACGTTGAATAAGATGGGATGCCCCACTTGGGACTTGGGTACGATAAACCACAGGTTTCTGTGCCAAATCACCTCCGTTGTAATCCTAATCTTAATCTTAATCCAAATGCCATACATAAATAACTTATAAATATCCTGTATCAACTTATTTATTTTATTTTCATTGTCTATGGTACCTACATAGCTAGAAGTCCAAAAATACGATGTTCAGATTTCACTAGAAATAGTTAAATGTTTTGAAATTATTGGGGGGGGGGGGAGAAAAGACAAATGCGTGCGCACCTGTGTGTAAATAAGTCATTAGTTCACTGTAGCAGGTACATAAAGGAAACTTTTTATATACCGAAAAAAATTATATCGATATCTCACTGGGAATACAAGTTTTGAGGTTGACTGACCATAGGAAAGAAATTTTAGGAAAGATTATATGCGTGTGTGTGTGTATAGCGTAATTAAAAAATGAAACATCGAATAGATATCAGGTTTCCTTTGTACGGCATTTACTTCTTCAAAAATGGAACTTAACCATGTGGATCAATACACTATGAGTATATATGATATCTGCATGACAAATAATTACTATTGCGTTTATTTCAAATAAGATTTCTTATGAAATTCGAGAACCTTTTTATTGTTGGTTTGAGTTTTAGACTAGTCAATTGTTAAGTTAATTGGGAGTCGATTAATAACACAAAACAACACTCACTTTTAAATTTTCCCGGAACCGGTTTCTGAGGGCTTCCCTCTATCTTCAGCCGGACATCGACTAGTTCTCATTGGTGTAGCTGGCAATATTTTGTCTTCGGTCTCCTCTGGTGGCGGTCCGAGGAACTTGCTGAACAAATCTTTCTGGGGGATGTCGAAATTGAATACTTTGTTCCTATTTTTTGAAATAAAGATTTGTTCCCATGTGGACAGTTCTTCTTTTCCTGTTGTATGTTTTAGTAATTTTGGTTCTGGATTTATGTTGTGGTTTTTTTTCCCAAAAATGCGTGGCAACTGCTGATTTTTCTAATTGTTTGTATTTTATGTTCCTAAAGTGTTCCTTTGCTCTTGTTTCTAAATTTCTTTTGGTTTTTCCAATATAAATTTGACTACAGTCACAGCATTCAATTTGATATATACCAGATTTTTTGTTAGATGGAATGGCATCTTTGATGTTTGAGCAAATTAGGTTTTTTAAGGAGTAATGGTTCACTGGAGCTAGTTGAATGTTTTGTTTTTTGAAGACTTTTTTGAATTTATCAAAGGCCCATGGATGGTAAGTGAATTTTTTGAAGATCATTTTAGTTTCTGTAGCTGAGAGGGTTGTGGTTTCCTTTAGTAGTTTCTTCTTTTTTGCTAAGTTCACTTTTTTGTCTACTAGTGATTTGGGAAAGTCATTTTTCTGTGCTATTTCAATAATTTTGTTGTATTCTATTTTGTATTCTTCTGCTGTGAGAGGGATGTTGACCAGTCGGTGTGCTAAACTATTAAAGATTGCCTGTTTGTGGGATCTTGGATTGTAGCCATTAGCTTTTATGTAGTTGTCTGTCTGTGTTGGTTTTCTGTAAATGCCAAAGTTTATTCTATTTTTATTTCTGATTATTTTTAGATCTAAAAATGGTAAATACTCGTCTTTTTCAACTTCTACAGTGAACTTGATGCTTTTTTCTTGAATATTTAAAAGTTTTAGTGCATCACTGATGTGTTTTTTTGGCACTATGGCAAATATGTCATCTACATATCTTTGCCACAGTTTGAACATCCATGGGAAACCTTTAGTGATCCTTATTTCCAGTGCACTCATGTACAGATCAGCCAGGAAGGGTGATAAGGGGTTGCCCATTGCTAAACCAGAAGTTTGATGGAAATATTTTGTTTGAAACTGGAAGAAATTCTGTTCTATGCATAATTTGGTAAGTTCGATGTAATCTGAAATTTCAAGTGATGACATTCCAAGTGATTTGAGCCATTTTTCTATCAATGTTGGGAGTTGTTTAACTGGTATGCTGGGAAACAGTGATTTAACATCAAATGAGACTAGTGTGTCTTCTTCATTTAGTTCAGTATCCTTAATGTGTTCTATAAGTTCATAGGTGTTTTTGATGCTTAGGCTATCGAATTTTGGAAATGAGTTGAATTTGTTTGTTAGCCATTTTGCAAGTTTGTATGTTGGTGAATTTATACTGCTAACTATAGGTCTCATTGTTATGGATGGTTTGTGTATTTTGGGTAAGCCATAAAGTCTAGCTAAGGTTGGGTTATCTGGTTTAACTGCATATTTGTTTGATATTATACTTGATTTTACTATTGTTTTTTCAAATGATTTTATGCAAGCTGTTAATGGATTTTTGTTGATGGTTTCATATTCACTGTTAGTTAACATTTCTTCCATTTTTTCAAGGTAATCAGATTTATCCATTATGACTATTTTGTTACCTTTGTCTGCCTTGGTGTATATGACGTTTTTTGTTTCAATGAACGGATAATATTTTGTTTGCTCTTCTGAACGGATCTGGTTTTTATTTCTTCCAAAATATTTTCACATTGGCTTTTAAGTGGGTTTTGTTTTGATACTGGTAGACACTGTGCCGAAATGTTTATATCTGCAATGTAGTCCTCAATTTCGTTTGAAAAACTTACGCAAGTTTTTAATCCTTTATTTAGAAGACCTAATTCTTTTGTAGAGAAATTTTGATTTGATAGATTTACGACGTTTTCAAAGTTTTGCGTGTTTGTTTTTCCGTTTACGCTACTTGTTGCTGTTTTGCATTTAGCGTGTGGACTAATTGCTGCAGGACTCAAGTTTCTATTTCCGATGTGTCTCTTATTCTTAAACTTTTTTTTCGGTATGGTTTCGATGTGAAGAAATGTTCATCAAATTGATCAATTTGTACTTTAGTTTTTCGGTTTTTGTTTTCATTTTCTTGCTTAGCATTGCCAAATAGTTTTGTTCGAAATTATCCCACATTGTGTTTCCCAGTGTTTTCGTTAAATCTGAATGAAGTTTATAAAGTTTCAATTCCGTTTCTTCCAAATTTTTATAATGTTTATTGATTTCTAGCTGTAAAACTTTTCTCTCAGCCGCTCTGTGTTGATTCCCGTAGCCTGGTTTTACTATCCTCCGGACAAATCGGGGTGTCACTTTATTTCGTAAACATAGCTTTATGAATTTTATGTTTGCAAAAAGATTTCTTTTCTTCTCATGCAGTTTTAAGAATGTTTTTATTTCTTGCTTATTACCAAAATTTTCATTGAATCCGTCATGCGTTTTAAATTTTAAATAGGTTACCTTATCCGCCATATTGTCAGTTGTTTTTATGTGCGATCAGTTGGTATAATTTCCACTTCTTGAAGACTTGTTTGCCTATTTTATAAATCCTTTCATGGAAGTGTTGAAAACAGTGTTGTTGTATAAATTAAGTTAATTGGGAGTCGATTAATAACACAAAACAACACTCACTTTTAAATTTTCCCGGAACCGGTTTCTGAGGGCTTCCCTCTATCTTCAGATCTACTATCCGGAGGATAGTAATACCAGGCTACGGGAATCAACACAGAGCGGCTGAGAGAAAAGTTTTACAGCTAGAAATCAATAAACATTATAAAAATTTGGAAGAAACGGAATTGAAACTTTATAAACTTCATTCAGATTTAACGAAAACACTGGGAAACACAATGTGGGATAATTTCGAACAAAACTATTTGGCAATGCTAAGCAAGAAAATGAAAACAAAAACCGAAAAACTAAAGTACAAATTGACCAATTTGATGAACATTTCTTCACATCGAAACCATACCGAAAAAAAGTTTAAGAATAAGAGACACATCGGAAATAGAAACTTGAGTCCTGCAGCAATTAGTCCACACGCTAAATGCAAAACAGCAACAAGTAGCGTAAACGGAAAAACAAACACGCAAAACTTTGAAAACGTCGTAAATCTATCAAATCAAAATTTCTCCACAAAAGAATTAGGTCTTCTAAATAAAGGATTAAAAACTTGCGTAAGTTTTTCAAACGAAATTGAGGACTACATTGCAGATATAAACATTTCGGCACAGTGTCTACCAGTATCAAAACAAAACCCACTTAAAAGCCAATGTGAAAATATTTTGGAAGAAATAAAAACCAGATCCGTTCAGAAGAGCAAACAAAATATTATCCGTTCATTGAAACAAAAAAACGTCATATACACCAAGGCAGACAAAGGTAACAAAATAGTCATAATGGATAAATCTGATTACCTTGAAAAAATGGAAGAAATGTTAACTAACAGTGAATATGAAACCATCAACAAAAATCCATTAACAGCTTGCATAAAATCATTTGAAAAAACAATAGCAAAATCAAGTATAATATCAAACAAATATGCAGTTAAACCAGATAACCCAACCTTACCTAGACTTTATGGCTTACCCAAAATACACAAACCATCCATAACAATGAGACCTATAGTTAGCAGTATAAATTCACCAACATTCAAACTTGCAAAATGGCTAACAAACAAATTCAACTCATTTCCAAAATTCGATAGCCTAAGCATCAAAAACACCTATGAACTTATAGAACACATTAAGGATACTGAACTAAATGAAGAAGACACACTAGTCTCATTTGACGTTAAATCACTGTTTCCCAGCATACCAGTTAAACAACTCCCAACATTGATAGAAAAATGGCTCAAATCACTTGGAATGTCATCACTTGAAATTTCAGATTACATCGAACTTACCAAATTATGCATAGAACAGAATTTCTTCCAGTTTCAAACAAAATATTTCCATCAAACTTCTGGTTTAGCAATGGGCAACCCCTTATCACCCTTCCTGGCTGATCTGTACATGAGTGCACTGGAAATAAGGATCACTAAAGGTTTCCCATGGATGTTCAAACTGTGGCAAAGATATGTAGATGACATATTTGCCATAGTGCCAAAAAAACACATCAGTGATGCACTAAAACTTTTAAATATTCAAGAAAAAAGCATCAAGTTCACTGTAGAAGTTGAAAAAGACGAGTATTTACCATTTTTAGATCTAAAAATAATCAGAAATAAAAATAGAATAAACTTTGGCATTTACAGAAAACCAACACAGACAGACAACTACATAAAAGCTAATGGCTACAATCCAAGATCCCACAAACAGGCAATCTTTAATAGTTTAGCACACAGACTGGTCAACATCCCTCTCACAGCAGAAGAATACAAAATAGAATACAACAAAATTATTGAAATAGCACAGAAAAATGACTTTCCCAAATCACTAGTAGACAAAAAAGTGAACTTAGCAAAAAAGAAGAAACTACTAAAGGAAACCACAACCCTCTCAGCTACAGAAACTAAAATGATCTTCAAAAAATTCACTTACCATCCATGGGCCTTTGATAAATTCAAAAAAGTCTTCAAAAAACAAAACGTTCAACTAGCTCCAGTGAACCATTACTCCTTAAAAAACCTAATTTGCTCAAACATCAAAGATGCCATTCCATCTAACAAAAAATCTGGTATATATCAAATTGAATGCTATGACTGTAGTCAAATTTATATTGGAAAAACCAAAAGAAATTTAGAAACAAGAGCAAAGGAACACTTTAGGAACATAAAGTACAAACAATTAGAAAAATCAGCAGTTGCCACGCATTTTTGGGAAAAAAACCACAACATAAATCCAGAACCAAAATTACTAAAACATACAACAGGAAAAGAAGAGCTGTCCACATGGGAACAAATCTTTATTTCAAAAAATAGGAACAAAGTATTCAATTTCGACATCCCCCAGAAAGATTTGTTCAGCAAGTTCCTCGGACCGCCACCAGAGGAGACCGAAGACAAAATATTGCCAGCTACACCAATGAGAACCAGTCGATGTCCGGCTGAAGATAGAGGGAAGCCCTCAGAAACCGGTTCCGGGAAAATTTAAAAGTGAGTGTTGTTTTGTGTTATTAATCGACTCCCAATTAACTTAATTTATACAACAACACTGTTTTCAACACTTCCATGAAAGGATTTAGTCAATTGTTTCTCACGATGTTAGGGACCAATATGGCGTTTCTAGGTCCGCACATAGCGACCTAGTTTTTAACATTTGATTATTATCGATTTAGAATCTTCTATCGACCTTGTGCCTTCAACAATTATAATGAAGCAGATAGAAAAATATGCTTCCGTAACAATTATGTGTAGAAATTACATAAAAATAAAAGATAATGGAGAGAGGAAGTTAGCTCTGTGTAATACATCATATATTTTTTCTGGAAGTTGCCGTGACAGGCCATGACATGGATAGGTGTGACCCAATTTTGTCGATGGAGTTCAACATTGCGGTAAAACGATGTTAGGTAATCCTGACAACACGCTCTGAGGATGCCCTAGCGAGATTTGAGAGTCACTTATTACTACAGCTTCAAAGGTTAATAGCGGGGACCGCATATTTGCCGGGATGATACTTTTGAAATGTTACAGGCGAATACTACATGTCTATATTTGTAATAGAACCCTTAATTTCTAGTCTTACATACTGTTATCTGTAAGTACCTTCACAGTAACGGAATAAGCGAAGTATTGGCATTCCTGGTGCTACAATAGAGAGCTGATTGGAATAAATTTATAGAAAACAGTAGAAAAATAAATGAAAATAAAATTAACTATTCAAAGATGTTCAAAATATCCCCAATTTTATTAAAGACACACATTTAAGGCCCGGGCCTTAAAGTACTTACAGCATAGTAAGTCGCCATCAAGGTAGTTGTCTCATATGTTTATGAGAACTCCTAGTGGTTTACCGGGAGAAACACGAGTCAGATGGAGAATTTAATGTTATATCGGCACGTTGGCCATATTAGCACAATGGTAGTGCGGCTGGACGGAAACCAGAAGATCCGTGGTTCAAATCCCGGCTATGGCATTGAATTTTTCATTCTGGCTCTACCCTTTTACACACATTCATGTTTAATTTCATTCTTAAACACTTTCATGAATAGTTATTTATGATACTAGTGAATCAAGACGTATTTTATCGACGAGTGGAAGGTTTGTTATTTTCCGCGAGTGTATAAATAAGTCTTGCGTACCATACAATGTTTTATCAAACCTTTGTTAAAAAAAGTTTACTGCTTTTTAAATTAAACTATAATAAAATAGTAAAATTACGAGGGCTTATCAACAAAGAATGAGACTGATGTTTATTACGTTACATGATCTTTTTTAAAGTAGTCCCCTCCTACTTCAATGCACTTTTTATATCGTCTCTGCCAGTCCTTGAACACGTGCTGCAGACATTTCTTTATCAGGTCCTTGAGAATCGCCTCACTTTTCTTGAGCACTGCTTCAGAGTTCTCAAATCGAATATTTCTGCCAACCATGTATGCAGTAAAGAAAGTAAACGTGTAAGGAATTTAATCTCTTACCGGCAAGTTGCCAAGGTAGCGCAGTTGATTACAGTGACGACAAGGAAAGCCGATCTACGGTTCAAGTTTGGAGCATAACACTGCGTTTTATAGTCTTGTTCTCATACTTTCCATAGCTACATTTACATTATTTTCACATTTTCTGTTACTGGAAGCCAGTTAGAAAACTTTTTGCGTTTCCTTTGTTCTCAAAATGAATAGTGCATTCTTTGGAGAATTCCAATCACTCTATTTGGCCAACACCCAAATATTCAATAGTAAAATATCACTTTGTTGCAATTCTTGTGATGTAATAACATCACTGACACTTTTCATTCATTTTGTTTGTAAAATTTGATATAAATAGGAAGTAGTAAAAACAACAACAATGTAACAGTTTGTCTCCATCCTTGGCCCCCTGTTATCAGGAGTAGCAATCTCTTACATGCTGTCACGAAATAATTAAAGGTCCAAGTCACGCTATCCCCCGTCCTAACTGAGCATTCCTTCAACACCAGCTGCCTGTAACATCACTATCACATTCAGTCCGCAATTGAAGCCCTTTCTACTATGTTCTTAAAGCAGGTTTCCAGCCGAAAATTCGATATTGAGAAATACTGTTCCATTACCAGAAATACCGTTTTGAGACCTATGAACAGCCGTTGCATGTGACTGTGAAGAGCATAACCCAAAAAAGAAAATCACTTAAGTTCAGTATCTCATAAACATATCAGACGTAAGGTTTCAAGAAAATCCTCCCTCCAAACTAACGTTTACGTAGGAAAATATTCATTATGTTTTATTTTCTCAAACTTATCTGACAATTTTGATTAAAATATCATATATGAGATCAAATAAATATATATCTTGGAATTTTAGGACTGTACTCTTCATTCTCAATGACTTTCGTATACCAATTGGTAAACCGTACGGACTCTATGGCAAGATCCCGCATTCGGGAGGTCCGTGTTCGATTTCCGTGGCTGACCTACCTGACCCATGGGTTTTATCGGAAGTTTCTCGGGTTGCCAGGCGAATGCTGGGTAGGTTAATTACATCCCCCGAATTTCCTGTCCCTCATTTAGATTATCATCTCACATCAACTGTCATCTGGTGATCTCTTTTAGGACAGAAGTGTCGGCGGGAGACTCGGCGTTGCACGGCAAAATAATATGCTTCTGATAAACACTTCGTCCTTCGGTAGGATGGTTTCCGGTCTCTAACCAGACCAGGCCGACCTGGTGGACCGTTGTAGGACCACGGCGGGTGAGCTGCCGGTTGTCCTGGCCTACCGGGGAGTTTCGAACAGATAAATAGGAGGAACCCCGCCCTCTGCACTGTCGTGACTCCATGGATTGACCGCCCATGTCTCCTCCCCCCTCATCCTTCCTACAGGGGTTGCCCACTTGTACGTATGTACAATAAATCACATGTCTCGGTGCCGAATCCCCTCCGTAGTAATCCTAATCCTAATTTTATGGAAGGATTCGGAGGTGAAACTTAGCACTTCGACCTTATATATCTATGCCCATCCATGCCAGGGTATCCCCGAGAGGGAGGGGTAAGGTGAACGGATACAAAGGAAGAGAAACGAGCACAGGACAGAGCTCGTAACAGCTATAGTGTGGAACTACCTGGTACAATGGGCTCACCTCCCTCCCTTTTCTTGTTATTTACGTCATCCAACGTTGTCATATCGGACGATGAATGGAATGGGTGAAATGATGCTCAAATGAGCCCAGGGTTCCTAGAGCTTAGAGTTACCCGACATTCCTCTTTCAGGATAAAGGAAACCCCTGGGAAAAACCTTATCCAGGTTACTCACCCTAACCGAGATTCAAACTCGGGACCTCTTGAACGTGAGGCAGACATGCTACCACCACGCTACCGAGGCGGGCACCCTTGGAGTTTACATATCCCCTAGGGTATACAGAGAACTTCAGCGATCCTGAGGACCAGGATTTGCAGAGGGTAAATTCTCTGTCATGCAACAAGAAACTCGGCTCCTTTTCTTCACTCTGAATTATTTTTGTTTAATTGATAAACCGTAAGAAGTATATACAATCAGATACAATATATATAATCACATGGCTCCGGACCTTAGTGATAAAGAATAAAGTTTTTCCTTATCCTGAAAGATGAATATCAGATGAATATCTGGTAACTCTAAGCTCTATGTACCCTGGACTATTTGAGTATCATTTCATCATCCGATAGGACCTAAGTGTTAAAGGATGTTAATTTATTTTAAATAATTGAAAGGTTTCATTTTTATTTACCTAGAAAATACGTATAATTTTGCTGAATAATGTATATACTTTAAATTTGTTGCGATAAAAAAATTATACTTTTTTTCAATTGTAAATTTAAGGGTTTGCAAAAACTATAAACATAACAGACTTGGTGAAGTAACACACATGTGCTCTTGAGGAAACTTAGACATTGATAACCTAACAATTGCATTGTAAAGAACACCTTAAAACCGGAAAAATATTGCAATCATGAAAATTTATTACTAAAACAGCATAGGCACATTTTTAATTAAAATATCAAAATAATTAGATAATAATTTACGCATATTTAGCTATTTTTTTCACACTTATAGAAAGTTTGAAGAAAAAAGTTATACATTTCCAAAAAATAAAAAATAAAAAAAACCCTCAAAACTACAACTGCACAGTTTTTAAGATCGCCATGTGACTCTCATGTTCACTGCAGTAAGATAAATATTTACAAAAAAATGTTGCTAGAGAGCCGGGCCTAATACAAGGGGCGTCCAGAAAGTAAGTTCTGTTTCTATTTATCTCCGCTGCAGCGCTGCGATCGCAGTTTCGCACATGCGCGGTAGACGCTCTGTATCAAGGAGAAGAAACCTGCGCCATTGTGAGATCGCTGTCAGCCACGTACGCTTTGTTGTACTTGTTTACAATGTCGGTGTTGATTGAAAATCCCGCCGCTTGTGAAATCAGATCTGTGATTCGTTTTCTGAATGCTAGGAAAGTGAAACCAGTTGAAATTGATCGGCAAATTTGCGATGTTTAAGGAAAATGCGGTGTGTGATACAATGGTGAGAAGATGGGTCCAACAGTTCAATGAAGGACGTAGTGAAATGCACGATGAAGAAAGAAGTGGGCATCCATCTTTGGTTACAGAAGAACTGGTTCAGGTGATTGATGACAAGATCCAGGAAAACCGAAAGTTTACAATTAGTGCTCTCGCTATGGAATTTCACCAAATCTCACGATCACTAGTTCATGGAATTGTTACCGAAAAACTGAAATTTCGTAAACTTTGCTCACGTTGGGTGCCAAAGATTCTTACTGAGCAACTCAAAACAAAACGGATGGGTAACTTCAGTTTTTGACCCGTTATGATGAAGGCGGCGAAGAATTTCTGACACAGACAGTCACAGGAGATGAAACGTGGGTTTCTTACGACACCCCTGAAAGTAAGCGCCAATCATTGGAATGGAGGCACAACTCATCCCCAGCAAAGGTTAAGCCGAAACAAATCTTGACACCTCGAAAAATGATGTGCACAGTGTTCTGGGACAGGAAAGGCATCTTACTCATTTCTTACCACGTGGTCAAACAATGAAAGCAGATGCTTATTGCGAGACACTTAGGAAATTGCAATACAGAATAAGCACCGAGGAATTCTGTCAAATGTTGTTGTGTTTATTCATGACAACGCACGACCACACACTGCAAATGCGACGAAAAGCATCCCACAGGGATTTGGCTGTGACGTGTTTGACCATCCCCCGTACAGCCATGACCTCACTCCTAACGAATTTCATCTGTTTTTGCATCTCAAATCTTTCCTTGGCGGTCAAAACTTCAACAATGACGAAGAGCTGAAAGAAAATGTTTCCAACTGGTTGAAGACACAGGCGGCAAAATTCTATGAAGAAGGTATACAAAAACTTGTTCCTCGCTGTGACAAATGCCTGCAAAATTTTGGCAGTTATTTGGAAAAGTAGTTTAAGAGTTGTAGAATTTTGTGCAATAAATAATTTTTCTGTATCTGTACACAATTTAATTTTATTACCAAACAGAACTTACTTTCTGGACGTACCTCGTATTAAGATTAAAAACCTAAATTGCGATATTTTATCATTTTGAACAGTGTTCATATTGTTTTTTTTTCTCGAAATATAGGAGTTTCCAAGAAAGCATATTTGAAATAGGTTTGATGTAGGTATATTTAGGAAACTTGACAAACCATTTCATCCTAAAATTAATGATTATTTTATCATTCACACGGTAAACAAAGGTCTACATTTCAATGTAAATTTCGGCTGATGCTCCGATGGTACTGCAGTGTGCTCCAACATAATTTTTAGAATTCCTGGTGAAGTTCCTATATAGACAACAAATAAACAGGATATTGTCGCCACAGTTCAAATAGTGCACAAAAAGACCATTTCGTTACGCTATGTTTTTCTCTTCCCCTACCAGATCAATTGGCAATGCCACTTTCCTTTCGGGTAAAGGCAATAGTCAATCTGCGGTTAGCGCTCTGCTGGTGGGAATGCGTTTTCAACATGCTGGACAAATACACAGTAAGTAACCTAACCGCATTGATATAACCTGTACAAAAATTATAAAGAGAGAAATTTTGCATGTATTTGGGTAGATATAGGGTAATCTCGAAACTACTAAACAAATTTCAACAACTTTTTCAGTATTGAAATGCCCTATCTTTTCCGACGGACGTGGACTGACCAGTAATTTCAACTCATAAATTACCAAAACACTAACAATGATTTACAAAGCCAAATTACTATAAAATGCACAAATATATAGAGATTGCAAGTACAAGAACGTACGTACAAAGAAGGCGGTGACTTTTAATCGAGAATATCATGGAGATAAAATATCAATTGTTGGTTCCCAAAATTTGCATAATATATGAATAAAAGCTAGAGATATTTATTTCCAAACAGTGTGTGTGTGTGTGTGTGTGTGTGTGTGTGTGTGTGTGTGTGTGTGTGTGTGTGTGTGTGTGTGTTTTGTTGTTATTTTCATGAAGTGTCAGAAGTTGTAGGATGGCCGAGGGGATATATTGTTAATTATTATAGGATACAATTGAGGTTATGATGGGCCTAAGGTGAGTCTGGGACGCTTATAGGTTTCTCCGGGGTCAATGTCATATTCCCCGAGGCCTCGGATAAGTTGATTGAAGATAGGGAAAACGGAAATAGAATTTGTGAGAAAGGTTGAGGATATTAGGATTACGAATAGGATTTTATTACGCAGGGGATTCGAATGAATGAATGTGTAGTGTTTAACGCCCCCTTTTACTACATACGGCACCGCAGGCGGTGACACTTATGATACATGAGATGAAGATGGAGCACCGGTGGAATGAGATGGCGGGGGAAACCGGAGGTCCCGGAGAAAACCCGCCCCAGCGCCGTGTTGTCCATCACAAATCTCACTTTGCGGTCGCCTGGTATCGAACCCGGGCCGCCTTGGTGAGAGCCAAGCGGTCTAACCACTGAGCCACGGCGCGGCCACCGGAGGGGATTCGGTACGTAGGCCACCATGCTGAGTCCATTGTTCCTAAGCCCCAACTGGGGCACCCCGGGAGGAAGGGTGAGGCGACAGAAGACAGAGGGCGGCCGACCCAAGAAGCCACGACAGTACAGAGGGCAGGGTCCCTACAGTTTACTTAGATACATACTTCCCCCGACAGGCCAGGACAACGAACATGCTCCGCCACTGCGGGACGACAACGAGCCCAGCAGCCGAGCCCCAAGAGTCCCAGGCAGGCGATCCGAGCCCCAAAGGTCCCAGGCTGGCGGTCCCGAAATGGTCCCAGCAGAGGAACGGAGACCGGTAACCGACTTATCGGAGGAGGAAGTAGTTTAACTCAGAGCATATCATCCTACCATGCAGCGCCGAAACATCCGCCGACACTTCTACCCTGAAAGAGATCATCAGATGAGAGATGATGTGAAATGATAATGGAGATGTAATGGAGGGACAGGAGATTCGGGGGATGTAATTTACCTACCCTGCATTCGCCTGGTGACCCGAAGAAATCCCCGAAAAACCCATGGGTCAGGTAGATTGGCCACGGGAATCGAACCCGGGCCACCCGAATGCGGGCCACCGACGAAACTGCCTGAGCCATGCCGCTCGGTGTACACAGTAACCTAAAGCGGTTGCCAGATGCTAATAAAAGCTTTTATCCGCCACCATAAAGACACATCATTACGCGGCACTTTTGTTACTGAAAAGTAGGCCTTTTACTGTTAGACATGAATAATCTCTACACAGAGTCAAATTATCTCTATAAGAGTCAATATAGCAGGTCAAGCAGCAGATTAAAGTAAAAATTTGCGAGACAAAAACACACACATAGAGGTGTGTCCTTGAATAGTCATCCTTCTCCGAGGACAAGGACCTTTTGCAATTTCGGGACTCTGTCCCTTACTGGCGTTGTGATGGATTTATAATAATAGACAGTGGGTAGATGGGGGTTTATTTTTTATGAAGTATCACAAGTTGTAGGATGAAAGAGAGGTTATGATGGGCCTAACGTGAGTCTGGGACGCTTGTAGGTTTCCTAGGGGTCAATGTCGCATTCCCCGGGGCCTCGGATAAGTTGATTGAAGCTGTAGGGAAGACGGAAATAGAATTTGTGATAGAGGTTGAGGATATAATCATTTAATTTGGGAAATGATAGGTGTGAATGGATGTTTTCATTAGGAATGTAGCATTCGGCAGCCGTTGTTACTCGAAGGTATCGGTTCTGAAGTATTTGAAGTTTGTAGAGGTGAGTTTTTGCAGCTGTGCCCCAGACCTGACAGGCGTAGGTGAAGGTGGGTCTTATTACTTGTTTATATAGATGGAGCGTATTCCTCAGAAATGTGTAGTGTTTAACGCCCGCTTTTACTACATACGGCACCGCAGGCGGTGACACTGATGATGCATGAGATGAAGATGGAGTACCGGTGGAATGAGATGGCGGGGGAAACCGCAGGTCCCGGAGAAAACCCGCCCCAACGCCGTGTTGTCCACCACAAATCTCACTTTGCGGTCGCCTGGGATCGAACCTGGGCCGCCTTGGTGAGAGCCAAGCGGTCTAACCACTGAGCCACGGCGTGGCCTGTATTCCTCAGAGCCATAGTATAGCGGATAGAGCCTCGCCATACGCTTGGATACTCCGGAAGCTAGCGATGTAACATGTGCCTTACAGGTACAGAAAATGGTCACGATTTATGACCAACAAGCAAAACAAAAGAGTGTGTATTACTCTGCGATACGAATGTGGTACCAATGTCAACCTATTTTAATAACTGCCATGTAAGAAAATGTTTTTATTCCTTCCTACTTATGTTTTAAACAGGTTCGTTTAATCAGGCACCTAAATCTACACTGTCATAAAGAGAAAAAGAGAAAATTTGCATGTATGTGTTTGGGTAGATATAGGGTAATCCCGAAACTACTAAATTAACTTCTATAACTCTTTCAGCATTGAAAAGCCCTATTTTATCTGAAGGACATGGACTGACACGTAATTTCAACTCATAGATTACCAAAACACTAACAGCGATTTTCAAAGCCAATGTACTAAATTACAAACACTTGGAGATTACAAGTACAAGAGCATACGAAGAATGCGGTGAATTTTAACCGAGAATCCCATTAAGATAAAATATCGATTATAAGTTCTCAAAATTTGCATAATATATGAATAAAAATTGAATATATTTATTTCCAAATTTATTCCAATGTGTAGAGCAATCTCAAAAGACACTCAATCTATTTAGATAATTGTTTACCACTGAAAACCGCCATTCTTTCTTAAGAGTATAGATCATAAAACTGCATAAAATTTCTATTCATAAAGGCATAAAAGGACATGCACGTCGCCGTAGAGTAGAAAATGTTGCTCTAATCCAAACAGGCTGCGACGTGGCTCAGTGGTTAGACCGCTTGGCTCTCACCAAGGCGGCCCGGGTTCGATCCCAGACGACCGCAAAGTGATATTGGTGGTGGACAACACGACGCTGGGGCGGGTTTTCTCTGGGATCTCCGGTTTCCCCCGCCATCTCATTCCACCGGTGCTCCATCTTCATCTCATGTATCATCAGTGTCATCGCCTGTGGTGCCGTATGTAGTAAAAGCGGGCGTTAAACACTACACATTTCATTTTTTTAATCCAAACAGATAGCGTGTAAAAATTAAAGTCCGTTATGTTTTATTCGTCCTGCGCCGTGGCTTATGCGCTACAGCGTGTGCTTTGGTTCGCTGCTCCCGGGATCGAGCCCATACCTGGGTATAGGACCGGTGCCCACTCAGCATCGTGAGGAAATAGAGGAGCTACGTCTGGTTGCGTAAGCCAACTTTCCGGCTAAGGATGCCGAGATGCTGACCATATCTCCTCCCCATATTGGCTGGATGATCGTTCACTCTGCCTTGCGTATGTGTGCGTGAGGCCAGCAGTTGGGTCGGATGGCTCAGGCCCACTTTGGGCTATTATGCCATAGGTTTTCTTTTACGCTTTATTTCAAGGACTATACGTATATGACCTCGGTCACCACTCAGCTGTTACGGAAAGACAAATGTCAAAAGAAACTTCTATAAAGAGTAGCCTCCTGTACAACGAAATGTATGATACATTTATCCTTGACTAACATGAAGTAGGAAAATCAGTTTCTGCGAGGTTAATTTGGAGAAGCTATCTAAAAATAAAGATACTTCATAGCGGAAGTATGAGTTGCGTTCAAGTTATAGCTCCACTTTTTTTCGGTACTGGGAACAGATAGGAACTTCTGTTTTTTTTTTTTTTTTTTTTTTAATACACGTGGACTCTTTGTGAATGAGTGACAGAGATGGCAGCGCTGTACAGCGCATAGAACTCTAATGGCAGCAACGAGAGCTAGGACTGTTTTTTATACTTAAAATGGCGACGTTTTCATTGCAAGAACAGCGTGTAATCATTCGTTTTCTCCATTTTTGTGGTGTGATACCTATTGAAATTTATCGCCAGTTGAGTGACGCATGTGGTGATGGTACCATGGATGTGTCTAATGTGCGTTCCTGGGTACGATAATTCAGTGAAGGCAGAACAAACCAAGACAGTCACGCCCTCACACCAGCCGGTCTAACGACATGATCCAGCGCGTGGAGAACATTGTTTGTGAGGATCGCTGATTCAGCGTTGCAGACATCGCCTCCAAAATTGGTATTTCCATGGGAACTGTGCACACAATCCCGCATGAAGATCTGAAAATGCGAAAAGTGTTTTTGTCTTCCAGTGGGTGCCACGAAAGCTGACGGAAGATCACATCCATGGTATTATCACCACATGCCTCACTCAACTGGCGATTAATTTTAATAGGTGTCACACCACGAAAATGGAGAAGACCAATGATTACACGCTGTTCTTGCAATGAAAACGTCGTCATTTTAAGCAACCTAACTCTCGTCGCTGCCACTAGAGTTCTATGTACTGTATAGTGCTGCCATCTCTGTCACGCATTCACAAAGAGTCCACGTGTATTTAAAAGAAAACAACAGAAGCTCCTATCTGGTCCCAGTCCTGAAAATAATAGGTGTTACGTAACGTATTTTTGAAGGGCTGTCACCTTCAGTTGTTTTTTTCGCGGTGTGAGTGTGAAATTTCAGCACCAGCATGTAGCGACGTGCTTTTAAAGATTTATTATTATTATTATTATTATTATTATTATTATTATTATTATTATTATTATTATTATTATTATTATTATTATTATTATTATTATTATTATTATTATTATTATTATTATTATTATTATTATTATTATTATTATTATTATTATTATTATTATTATTATTATTATTATTATTATTATTATTATTATTATTATTATTATTATTATTATTATTATTATTATTATTATTATTATTATTATTATTATTATTATTATTATTATTATTATTATTATTATTATTATTATTATTATTATTATTATTATTATTATTATTATTATTATTATTATTATTATTATTATTATTATTATTATTATTATTATTATTATTATTATTATTATTATTATTATTATTATTATTATTATTATTATTATTATTATTATTATTATTATTATTATTATTATTATTATTATTATTATTATTATTATTATTATTATTATTATTATTATTATCATTATCATTATCATTATCATTATCATTATCATTATCATTATCATTATCATTATCATTATCATTATCATTATCATTATCATTATCATTATCATTATCATTATCATTATCATTATCATTATCATTATCATTATCATTATCATTATCATTATCATTATCATTATCATTATCATTATCATTATCATTATCATTATCATTATCATTATCATTATCATTATCATTATCATTATCATTATCATTATCATTATCATTATCATTATCATTATCATTATCATTATCATTATCATTATCATTATCATTATCATTATCATTATCATTATCATTATCATTATCATTATTATTATTATTATTATTATTATTATTATTATTATTATTATTATTATTATTATTATTATTATTATTATTACATATAGGGGAAGCAAAATATTTTATAGCCTACCTAACCTAAAGTTTCTCACAAAGTTGACAGATACCATAGTAAATAACATAAACTACCTTCACATTTCAGTTCATTCGCAATTTGCTTCTAAATATTTTCCTTCAGCAAACTATCTTTGTGAGATTTACACTTTTAGTCATAAAAAAGGATAGTTTTGAAATAAAATAATAAATGGCTCGTCAAATGACTCCATCTCTCTTCTTTTCTGTTCCTGTGCAGTGAGATAGTGTTTTTCTCTCTCTCTCTCTTTCTCTCTCTCTTGTTCAAACGTGAACTTGTAAGTTTGGAGTTTGCAAGGTTTAACGTTAGCGTCTGGCGATAATGTTCATTTTAACGAAAGTCATTGTGAATGGCCTTATTTATTACCAAGCAACAAGCTTTAGTGTTCGTGTTGCGATAACTTTTGTATGTGAATGAGGCATTATACGATAAACGTTCACGAACATCTGTCCAATGCTACGAGAAAGTAATAGCATCTCTCGCCAAAATACTGTTCGACGCAGGAACATATATGGGAGCGTATTGCTCGATAATATCTGTAACAGTATTATTGTCTGACTTTCACTCAACATTGTGATTTACTTGCTTTTGTTTCTTCTCAGCAATTATTACTGATTAACTCTGATACCAAAATTTTCATGTAACCGCTATACGAAATGGATATCACCTACGCGGAAATGGTCGATGTCTATGGTTCGAACCTTGAAAGAATCCGCTAAGCATTCTTTTCAAGGTAAGACACAAACTTGGAATAAGGTTAGTTAAGAACTTTGTAGAGTACAGTTTTGTAGTAGTAAGTAAACACTAGGGATTCGTCAAGGTCTGTCTAACGAGGTCGATTATGTAGTACCTCCCTAAGAGTTTCAGGAGGCATCAAGTGTAGAATCTACATAAACATAGCACAAAGAATTCACATCACTTTCTCCACAGTAAAGAGTGTACAAATAGTTGATATAAAAAAAAACCTCGCTTTAGCACGATGGACGGAAATGCATATTTTGCGGGAAACAAAAGACTATATAACAAATCGCAAGCATAAAAGCTAAATGTGCACTTAAGTGCGGAAAGTCCCCTTCGCTTCTTCATAACAGTAGTCAGAGCCTGGATTTTGATGACTTTGAAACATTACTTACAATATAAATTTGTTAAAACAAAAACTACATAATTACAGAACGTGATCAAAAAGTACACTTATTTCATTTATATTAGTGATACATACTTTAACAACTTTTTAAGATCTATCGATAAATGAAGACCTTAAAATTTAGTTCTCTTTGTGTAACAAAGAGATTATAAAAATAACGCTTTCCTATTTTATAAAACTGCATATAAATATTTTCAGTAATAAAATATTTCTAGACTGGCCATTAAATAGTAATTGAATCGGAATATTGAAAAAACCCACATGTCCAAAAGAACTAAATTTTTCAAGAGGTACAAAAAAACATTCCAATTCTTAAAATTATGCTCAAAATCAGCTTTTGTCATCATTTTTCGTTGGAATGAATGTAGAGGGAAGCATGTCTTTGCACTGTAGACATTCTTGATCCATTTTCTTGAAATTACGTTAGCATTTAGTGAACATGTGGGCTTTCTCAATATTTTGTAATAAAAAGGCATAAATTATAACTTAACCCACAAGCTGACAAGGACAAAAATGAAACAAACTGTGTCAAAGAGAACTCTTTGGCATTATATTCTACACAAGGTTCATTCTTTGACACATGTTGGCCAATTGAATGTGTCGTCTTAGAAGGTCTGAATGATTTCATCTTTTGTTAAGAATGGCACAAATCGTGTTAGGTCTTGCATTTTCTTCTCATTTATAGGTACATTATCTTGGTAGCCCTGACTTATAGGGTTTGGTGGGATTACAAATGGTTGAGCCTGTTGGAATGTGTGCTCTTCCTCACATTCTGCACTGACATCACCCCTGCTTGACATTTTATCTTCAATAACAATCGATTAAATCAAAAAGTAGGAGGCCGATTACACTGGGCAACAAAAAAATACTTTTTGAATGTTTCGAGCTCTTCATGAGGCAACTCCTACTAATTTTGACAATGAAAAAATTTTATTATCTCTAGTTTCTATGATATATACAAGGTGGAAGTACTACATATTAACGGATTTAGAGAAAAGGATACATTTTAATTACATACATGCTAACAACACTGAAAGTGCATTTGATTTTTTAAACTGGTAATTACATGTTAAGAGTTCTAAATTCATGGAAAAATACATCGCAGGTAATCGTGTCTGAAGAGAGCCATGTGGTGGCCTATTGACTTCGTCGTCTTTTAGCTTGCCTCTTGTGATGGAGTTCCGCAGAATCCCTATACAAAGGCCAACAGTAATCCGCAAGCATTACTTAATTCCAACAGTCCTGATATCTTTGTTCCACAACAGAAATGTCCTGATGGAATCTCTCCCCATGTTCATCACCAACAGCTCCACAACTAGGAGGAAAAAGTCTAGGTGGGAGTGGAGAAAATCTTAAGATCTTAAGGGACATGTTGTATCCAAGGTTACGGTATTTTTGCAGGAGCACTGTCACCAAATGCTTGTAGTTGTCATCTACGGTAAATTGACAGGTGTGCCAACTCCGCCAAAAAATCCCCCAAATTTAAAATCTTCACTCTAAAAAGTGAAATGTCACTTTATCTTCTAAACAAGAGCTAATCTATCATTTTATGGTGATTTTTGAATTCATCAGATGGAAATACATGTAAATTCACTATTTTTAAGCCTGAAACATTTTCATTATTGCCCAGTGTTATTATTCTCTCTGTTTGAAACAGTGCTGGTAAAATACAATTTTGAGAAAGCCCATAGTCTTTGTACATGTGGGGTTTCTCTTCAGTTTCGGTGACATAATGCCTTCAAAATAGCACAGAAAATGTCAAAACATTATGATCAGCTTATATATTTAAAGTACAATGTCATAGATAACTAAATTTTGTTTTCAAAAAGGACATGTAGGGTTTATAAATATTTCCATTCAATTGTTTTCTTCAAGAATGCGAGTAATGGATGTAAAATGTTTGTCTTATTTCTCATCTGAATAAGGAGATTTCTGATGAGGTTTGAAAAATTATCCTTACGTAAAATGTCAGTAATTTCAAACTCTTTACATAGACAAGAACAGCCTAAATAATTGTCTCTTAAAGGACAAAAGTCCTCCTATAAAAGAAAGGTTAGCTCAAGTTCCTACCCACAGGAGCATAAACAGATACTTTCTGAGCCCTTTTCAGTTTAAACTCGATATTATGTTTCTGATAACTTTGTCTGGAACTGGAATATTTTGGAGGGAATTCGGCACAGAGGTCCAAACTTCGTCTATTGTACCTATGCCCCCAAGTGGGGCATCCCCGGGGAAAATGGATGAAGGAGAGGAGACAGACGACAGCCATCCCCAGGAACCACGACGGCGCAGAGGGCAGAGTCCATACATTTCACTTAGAAAGTTCCCCCGGTGTCAGGACAGCGGACATCCACCCACCGTGGTTCGGAAACAGTCCCACCACGAGACATGGGCTCGTAAACCGGAGACCGTCCTACCGTAGGAGGAACTGGTTTACCAGGAGTATATCATCCTGCCATGCACCGCCGAGTCACCCACCGACATTTGTACCCTGTAAGAGACCAACAGATGAGAGATGGTGTGAAATGATCATGGAGATGAAAAGGAGGAACGGAAATTCGGGGGATTTAATTAACCTACCCAGCATTCACCTGGGGACCCGGGAAAAGCCCCGAAAAAACCATGGGTCAGGTAGGTCCTCCACGGAATCGAACCTGGACCTCCTGTGTGTGGTCCACAGACAAAACCGCCTGAGCTATTCCGCTCGGTCATAACTTTGTCTAATAATCACACCTGTAACTGCCACTAACGTGTATAGACTCATTTGTTTTCTATACTTCTTTCAATCTCGAGCGGTTCGGGACCAAATCTTCCTCTTGGTCAGCTTTCGTCACCCTTTCCGTGCATATCATGTGGTCAAACGTGCCTATATCCACACCTGTTGATAAAGCATCTCCTTTTTGGCTTATCTTATTTCTGTATTGCTTATACAGTATTTTATTAATATACTTAATATTTTTCTTTCCATTTTCCGCTGTATCACTTGCATTAGGCACTTTTGTAGTGTCAAATCCTGTTTTTTGATCCACATGTTAGTACTAGAAGAATACAGCTATCAAAGATATTTCTATTTGTACTTTCTGATACCTCTCCAATAACACTCCAGAGTTTTTCACCGAGATTAGAACCAGATACCTCTTGCACGTGACGCTACCACCACGCTACAGAGACGGGCCAATGTTCTCCAATATTAAGTCATATCGGACGATGAATGAAATGATGTTAAAATGAATCCAGGGTACATAGAGCTTAGTAACAGACATTCATTTTTCAGGATAAGGGAAAACCTTATCACCCTGACAGAGAATAGAGCTAGGGACCTCTTGAACGTTACACTACCACCGCGATACAGAGTCGGGCCAATGTTCTCCAACGTTGACATATCGGACGATGAATAAAATGATGTTAAAATGAGTCCAGGGTACTTAGAGCTTAGTACTATATATTCATCTTTCAAGGTAAGGAAAAATCTTATCACCCTGACAGAGATTAGAACTAGGGACCTCTTGAACATGAGGGATAAACTCTGCCTTCTACGCTACTCAGACGAACATGTGTGTGCGTGTGTGTGTGTGTGTGTGTGTGTGTGTGTGTGTGTGTGTGTGTGTGTGTGTGTGTGTGTGTGTGTGAGTGTGTGTAGGGGGAAAGACTGAACAGCACAACTAAAAAATGAACGGTTAGTTAAATACCAAATTGTACTTGTGTTCAACATTTTTCAAGGATGGGACAAAGCCCGCCTCGGTAGCGTAGATGGTAGCATGTCTGTCTCACGTTCAACAGGTCCCGAGTTCGAATCTCGGTCAGGGTGAGTTACCTGGATAAGGTTTTTCCGGGGTTTGCCCTTATCCTTCAAGACGAATGTCGGGTAACTCTAAGCTCCATGGACCCTGGACTCATTTGAGCACCATTTCACCCATTTCATACACCGTCCGAAATAACTTAACGTTGGGGCGGACGTAAATTACAAAAAAAAAAAAAAAAAAAAAAAAAAAAAAAAAAAAAAAGGATGGGACAAAAGATGTTCAAGATAAGTTTTGATTTTCTTGAAATTGGTTCCAACGATTTTAATAAAATTACAGTTTGTTTAAAATACTTTGATGACAAATTAAATGCATCTTGTGTCATTTGAGAATATCCTCAGAATTGCTCTTTATTCAGGTGAATTTTGCAAAACTGGTAAATTGTAAGAATTAAACGAAATCTTACTACATAAAATATGTACATGCCGTTAAAAGATACCTTTCATATGAAATACATTTTTTGAGTGAACCATTTCTGATATGTTTCTGGTTACTTGATTGAATTATTCAGTATTTAAATCGTTATTCAATTTTTTATCTCTTAGTCGTGCAAAGAGAATGGAATGTAATGGCATCACATTGCGACCTAAGAACATTAACAATAAAATAATTTGTACAAATGTTTACGTCCTTTAACATGAAAGACATACACGTTTATGACAATAGTTAGTGCAAGAGTACAGAAAGTCGTGTTTCTTACCATTAGAAGAGAGGCAGTCTAAAACATTGTTATAATATTTCATGCTACGAGCCTATAAAAGTGGTAATGAAGAGGTGAGCACATCAGTGATGATGAGTTTGTTAATTATCATTATAATGAAATGAAAATGGTCGGCTGACATTAATGTCTTACCTGAATGAGTCGCGCATGTGTGTTGGCCACAATAAACCTCGTGTGATGTACAATGGTAACAGCTGGCGGGCTACTGAGATGTGCGCACACGGCAGGGGACACTATTGATTTTTTAACACAGAAACAATGACCTGGATGATGTTACATATACGCTATAACCTTAAAACAAACCGATTCGATACAAAATATTCTTACATAAGCTACTCCCCCATCTATTTCAACCGAACTGAGATAAACGTTTGAATAAATACAGAAAAACACATTTTTTTACAGGTATCAAGGGTAAAGGAGGGAGAAACATGGGGCCTCCATATAGATCTGTTACAACTAATACCCTCTAGGAGAATACGATGACCGCAGGAGGCCATAGTTCGCAAGCTAACAGGTCACAAACACGTATAAAGTGCGTTTAAAGTACAGTAAAACCTCGTTAACCCGGACCAGTTTTGAAAAACAAACAAATGTTATGCGTAGTAAACGAAGACTTGTTTTGCAGACGACAAATCGCTATTCTAGTAGGTAATTACTCGAATTCTCTTGTTAGCGGGTGAATTCATTGCACCCATCCCGCCAGCTTGGGACCAGGTTAGAAGAGAAACTTTGATAAAGTCATAGAAGAAGTTGTGGCCTGGTGTGTGTGACTTGCTAGAAAACAAGATTGAAGAAGAAAAAATAAGTGTGGAAGAAGATTTTACAGACATGTTTAAAAGTATGGATGGCTGTTCTGATGTTAATGAAGAAGCCCTTGACAATGACGGAGATTATAAACCAATTACAGAGAAAGTCATTACTGCATCATGCATTGTTACTGAAAATGAAAATGAAGAGTATTAGATTCAGACAGTGCTTTTTTATGTTACTTCCTCCAACGTTATCATATCGGACGATGAATGGAATAGGTGAAATGATGCTCAAATGAGCCAAGGATCCATAGAGCTTAGACTTACCCGACATTCGTCTTTCAGGTTAAGGGAAAACCCTTATCCAGGTAACTAACCCTGACTGAGATTCGAACTGGGTACATCTTGAACGTGAGGCAGAAATGCTACCACCACGCTACCAATGCGGGCTCAGACAGTGTTGATGGACCAGCTGTGGTTATGACCCACGTACAAACAGTAATAAACATAGGGAAATTGATGCTTTATTTCGAGAGTCAAGCCGTAACATTGCCAAATGAGCTTCAAATGTTAACGCGGATGTGAGATAGCGCTGCTCATAAGCGATACACTAAACAGAGACAGCATAAGCCCCCTTTACACTACCGACTAGTTTGTAGCTATTACACTACATACAGTATGTGTTTTAAGGTGAAAGTGTGACGATAATAATTTCTAAACTCCATTAAAACTTTTTTATTGTTTTTCTGTCAGTTTCTGGATAACCTGGATTTTCGTTAACTCGGATCGGCTCTGGTTCCAGTTGACCCGCATAGACGATTCTACTGTGTATTCAAAAGGGATAACTATAATAAGATATTTAAAAATTTGTGACCTTATACCGGCCTTGACATTGTGATAAACAACTGAACAGCGGCAACCCTTTACAAATAAGAAAGCACTGAAAAGATCAAACATACAACCTAAATCTCGAAAAAGTATTTACATACCTTTTTTCACAAACATTTTTTTCCTATCCCTTATGATATATCAGTTACATAAATGTCTACAAAAGTCTTTCCGAGTGAAAAGAACTTCACACGTTATTCCCAGAGGATTCAAGATAAATATTTTATTTATCATGCAAATATCTGCGAATCCTTCCTGTGAGATTACTTCACGAAGCCTTATCTCTTATAACTGGAGGGTTAAATGAGGCGCCGAGAGCTGCTGTTTCATTGGAATGGCCCTCGTTGAGTATCTTGAAGATCATAAAGCCAGACAACGCTGTTTCAGGTAAAGAGTTAAACTCTCATATCGCACAGGTAAAGTCGCGTTACTGTGGCCATTAATATTCCGCCCAGGTGAACCTGGACAACCTGTTCTTGATTGCGGATAGAGCCGAAGATCTGGGGCATGGCCGCAGACGGCTACAACGAACGCAGAGTAGGGAGTATTTTGTTAGCCGCTCATTCCCCAACCTATCCCACAAGATGAAATTATACGATCGTCTGTCTCAACATCAGAGTGTCCTGGGGAATGTAATCCCAGAACTCGCAGCGTCAGGCGATGCCGGGTTCCCCGATTGACTTACGGCCACAATAGATGATATTGGAGCATCTCCATCTGAGGCCCATTCTTAATCCAGCAAAGAGCAATTGGCTTCAAAATTCTTTGCCCAATCCAATACAGTTACAGAACATTTTATAAACACTCCCACAAGTAGAGGAGGCGGTCGCTGCACCATAACAGACATTATCAATATAATCCATCCTACACTAGAAAAAGGCATCCTTCAACACCCATCCCAAAAATAAACCTTAGCAGTGAGAGTTGAGGCAAACACTGTCATGCGGGCACCTCCAGTAACAAAGGAACAACTTCACAGCAGCTAAGGCTGAGCTCCCTTACAAGCACTTCAAAAGAGATCTTTGATCTAAAATTTTATAGTACCTTTTTGTTATTTTGAAAACATAACTCCAGGATTGTAGCAAGTTATCATATCAGGAGGTCGACTGTATGCTGGAGAGTGCGTCGACTAATGAATGAGAAATATACGTACATCGGTTATGCACTGCACAATTTCATTCAATGCTTCATTTCTGATGCTTGCTTCAAGAAGTGGAAGACGTACAATTATTTCCATGCTGTGACTATGTAATAACCAGTTAACTTTGAAAACGTAAGAAGCATATAAAATATAAAATAACCACTATACCTTTCGTATTGCTCTTTTTGAAAACACAACCAGGTGTGGAACATGCATGACGCATGTTTTGCGCACTCCAAGCAAACTAAACATTAATTCCTAGCCTGGCAGCTGGGTCACAATTCTATCATTGCTGCATGCACTAAGTGCAGGCGGTAGGTGATGTTTTCGCATTAAGCACGCTTTAGACGGCAGCTTTGTGCTATGCTTAAACCACATAAACTGAATTACTCTTGCATACAATTTCTCATTTGTTTAGTTGACTGCCTGCATTTATCAGGGCGTACAAAATCCTTAAGTCAAATTCAGGACTAAAACGTGCATAAAAGTAAGCGTAAATTATGCTTACTCCATTGGTATGTCCTTTAGTAGTAGGAAGTCCTCATGGATTTGTCATGTAGTGCAACCGTAGATTAATCAAGGTAGTTTACATAAACGTCCTTCCGAACTGTACTAACAAGACTGTTGCCAACTACAAAAAACCATTGACTCTCATTTTAAGTTGGGCAAAATTCCACTACATTACGCTAAAAAATATAAACATAAATTATATAAAATTATAGCAACTGAATTTGTTTATGGGGTGGCAGATGACCAAGATGGCGGATTAATAGCGATGGTAGTTCACCAGAGTGAAGTCTATTAAGGGACTTAATAAAACAATAACTAAACTTGCAAATTACTAAACAGATATCTAATGGAAAGTTTCCATTGTTACTATAGCACTTCTTGAACAAGTATACATGGATTTTCGAAATTTATTTGCATGTTCATCGTTTGTTAGTTACGAAAAAAACCTGCGTTTATTTCGAAGGTCAATTTTAGTTTTTATGAGATCACTAAGGGTGTAAGGATTTAACTTGTTCCATTTTTTAGAGTTACTGTCAGCTATTATGGAAAACATTCTAATGTTTGCATATGACAACATTATAGTTTGTCTAATCTTGAAATATTTGAGAAAGCATACTTAAAATGACAATTAATTTTGTAGAATACTGATTTAAACTTGTTGCACCTTTCTTTTAGTTAAAATTATAACTTTTTAGCCTAATTTTTACAGAAGTTACTATATTGTTTTCAGTTTTTCACGTTTTGCTGCAATGTCTCTTGCAGGCTTCATTTTGCTCCCTATAGCAAAATTCTGCTACGTTAAACACCGTAACAGGATCATTCAATATTATACACAAACAAAATCTACCAACACAGATTTTCATTATTCCTCTGAATCGTTTCAACTGTACTTTAAATCGCAATATAACTTGACAATTTAGTTTTAAATCGCTTCATACGACAAAAATCAGTTTTAAACTGTACGTATTTTTTATAAGCTGGCAACAATAAAATTCAATGATTCTATAAGGAAACGAATGAGTGGAGCGAATAGCCTTGGTCAATTTCTGTGCACTCGTCGCCAGAAATCGAAGAATCCCTTACACACGTCTCTCCTCTAGCAATATCCATAAATGCAAGGAGTCCCGGGGAGACCTGATATAATCTATGATGAAAACATTCGCTCTGCTCTCTGATAATGTTTCTAATTAAACAAAATTATAAACAAAATATGGAAGTGAAGAAATATATACTGCCATGACGTCTTACGTCTTATTTACGTCCTCCAACGGTAAGTCATATCGGACAATGAATGAAATGATGCTCAAATGAGTCCAGGGTACATAGAGCTTAGAGTTACCAGACATTCATCTTTCAGGATAAGGAAAAACCCTGGAAACCCCCTTATCCAGGTAACTCACCGTGGGCGAGATTCGAACTCGGGACCTCTTGAACGTGATACGCTACCATCTACGTTACAGAGTGGAGGCGTGGGGGGGGCCTATGACGTCTGATGCTGCCCTTTCTTTCCCGTTTTTCATTTCTCCACCACATATACTACATCGCAACTAAGGAATAGTGCAAGGATCCAGGTACTAGAACGTAATTTACTTCACGTGGGAAAGATATTCTAAGTGGCTAAAGTTAGTACACATGAATCGATTCCTACTGGTTGGAAGCGAGCTAGCAACAAACTCTACTCCAGCTAATGGAGGATGTGACGGTGGCGTGACACGGTGAGTATTGCGGTGTCCTTAGCTGCTGTCAGTAGTCTAATTGTAAAATGGACTAGATGAAGGGAGGATATTATGGAGTACCATTTATATTTCTAAAAGTAACTTAACTGGTTTTTAAATAAAAATCACCAAATCATCATAAGTACATATTACAACTAGTTTTGATGAACTGTCACTTGTAAAAAAAACTGCTATTCATTTTGTTGTTATAAAACAATGTATTTAGAAAAATGTTACAAATTGAGGTTACTATGAAATAATCGGGTATTATGGAATAGATGGTTTAAAACATTGAACAATTAATTTGATTTCATAAAAACATGATTATTATGAAATAGGCAAAACATCTATAAACAAATGTTTATAGGCCTAGACCATAGACCAAGTCTAGAATAACAGAAAAATGGGTTGTTTATGCATTTCAATGATTTTTTTTTAAATATAATTTGGATTTAGTTATGTTTTATTTCTATATAACTAATAATTGTTTGGCTACTAATATTATACTCAAAACTCATGTAACTATATTTCTATTCAGTATATTTTGTACGGTTATATGGAGCATTATACTTTAATTTTGAATATCACAAAACACATTTTATTCTTTAGCGAGTGAAATGACAACACCAAGCTGTCAACTCTCACTGCAGTGCCTCATGGGAGTCTTTCTTCAGTATTTCATGACACTTCCACATGATAGGAGCAAACAGAGCCGAAATCTCGGTATTCCATATTTCCCGACTATTCCGTAATACTCTTCTCTCCTCTACTTATACTTTGACACTTAATTATGAAAATTATATCCAACAAGTGAACTCATAAACGATTTTTAAAAAACGCTGTAATACATCAGAAATATTTAGCAATCCGTTTTGTATTTTTCAAGTAAAACTTGGAAATTAGAAATTGAACTCAGAAATAAAAGTGTATAAAGTTACAAAATGTCTGAAATGAAACCAATAAATATTTAGATGACATACATGTGTAAGGTATATGGAGCAAAAGGGTTTCTGCTAGTCGCCATAAAACCATAAAACAAAACAGCAGTGCATTACAAACATGCTGTCTAGTCATCTCACATACATATATGTGTGACAAGGCCAAGATATACATGGTCTGTCATGGAATAAAGCTTCCCAGCTGCATTTCTATGTCTGGGAAGTCTATTTAATACTACATCAATGTTAAACGAAGCTAGTAACAAAACAAGCAGCGATGTGCTATTTTTCTGTAAGCACGTGGTGCCTAAGGTGAACGAAGGATTGCATTCAACACTAAAATTCGTTTTCGAGATTCATTTCTAGCTTTCTCACTCACAAAAAAGAAGGAATGGTGTTGGAGAAACAAATTGTAGGTAGGCTGGCCCCGTAGCTCAGTCGGTAGAGCATCTATCTGCCATGCGAGTGGTCCCGGCTTCGATTCCGGCTGGGGGAGGGGATTTTTCTCCAACCGAGATGATTCCCCATCTTCCCCAGCTTCTAGAAGTATGAATGGGAGTGTGAATGTGTGCGTGATCGAATGACGCAACCCAGCGTTTACGAGTTAACGCCATTGATATGTTTAAAAGGAGAATGGCTCCGATATGACCACAGCAGTTAAAGGCGAGGTGGAACAAATGGGAAAATAATTGTAGTCTATGATATTTTATGACAGATGACTCTCTGTGAGAACCTCTTTATTCTAAGTGACTTTAGTATAATCGGTAAACAAAAAATATACAACTCGTTTAAGCACACAAATCATATTAAATTACATGTTTGAAACCATTGGTTTGAATTTTCAAATATTTGCCCATATTTTAGTGCAGTGGTAAATCGCTATTCGTTTTCCCCGTGGCTACGTAAGGAATATGGAATTTATATAGTAATTTATGGGACTTCCAGATAAGTTAGCGTCAAGGGCTTAAATTACAAGAGCCTGATAAACATAAAACCTCGCAAGTCCTATACGTAATTTTATCCGTTACCTAAGAAAAACTCGACTTGAATTATGAATTATGGTTTTAGAAGAAGTTCTGTGTCACTGCTAATTGGTGTGGGAGCTGATATTTTGAGGTTAAAATTGCACGAAGAATGGAACTTTTCAAGTGCCGCCGAAGGCTATTTGGAAGAAAGTGTAGATGAAAAGACCAGTATTGAAAATCCGATTATTTGTGGAAAGAAGAAAGAAGGGGCATCCCCTGTCACTAACAAGAATAACTTAACAGTCATGATCGATTGTAACCTGTCGTGTAGTTCATCCTTACACTAGTGTACCTGTATTCAACTTAACAATTATGCCGTTATATTCTGCAATGAAATCAGAATAATAAAATATACTACTCTACATTGTAAATGTCGTATGCTTGTTTCTTGTTCTTTAGATAACTAACGAAAAATTGAACATCGGACTAAGCCATTACGAGGTAATCGGTAGTCAAAGTGATTATAACACAATGTCTTTGACACTACATTAGAGTAGACGTTCCTAAACAATAATGTGTTTTTGTCTCGCAAATTTTAGTTTTATTCTCCTGCTTGACCTGCTATACTGACTCTGGTAGAGATAATTCGACTCTTTGCAGAGCTTGTTCACGTCTAACAGTAAACCACATTACATATGTGACTAATAAAGCTATCAAAAGAATGGGTATGCTCTACCCTCTCTATAACCGACTATCGGTGATGTCTCTGCCTACAAAACTGCTCCTGTATAAGCAAGTACTCCGACCAGCCATCACATAGGGTACAGGGAGGTATTTTCGTGGCATAGACAATTTCATGATAATTTTTCAAAGGGATGTCACAGAGAAACCACCGAGCGGGATAGCTCAGACGGTTTCGTCTGTGGCCCGCATTCGGGAGGCCCGGGTTCGATTCCCGTGGCCGACCTACCTGACCCATGGGTTTTTCGGGGTTTTCCCGGATCACTAGGCGAATGGTGGGTAGGTTAATTACATCCCCCGAATTTCCTCTCCCTCCATTATCATTTCATATCATCTCTCACCTAGTGGTCTCTTTCAGGGTAGAAGTGTCGGCGGGTGTCTCGGCGGTGCATGGCAGGATGATATGCTCTGAGGAAAACTACTTCCTCCTCGGTAGGTCAGTTGCCGGTCTCCGCTCCTCTGCTGGGACCATTTCGGAAACGCCAGCCGGGACCTTTGGAGCTCGAATCACCTGCGTGGATTAGGGCTCGGCTGCTGGGCTCGTACCGTGCCGCTATAAGGGAGCGAGTTCGTTGTCCTGGCATGTCGGAGAAGGTCTCCATCCAAGTAAACTGTACGAACCCTGCCCTCTGTGCTGTCGTGGCTCCTTGGATCGGCCGCCCTCTGTCTCCTTCGCCTCATTCTTCCTCCCGGGGGTGGCCCCACTTGGGGGTATAAGAACAATGGACCCAGCATGGTGGCCTAAGTACCGATCCCCTCCGCAATGAAATCCCAATCCCCAATCCCCACAGAGAAACCAGTTGGTGTTAGCTCGTCTTTCACTGTTGGTAGTTGACATATTTGTTCCTAGAGCTCAGGAGCTATCGGCAGGCGCGATAACACCAACTGGTTTCTCTGTGACATATTTTCGAAAAAGTATCACGAAATTGCCTATGTCACGAAAATACCTCCCTTTACCCTGCGCCAGTGAAATATGGAGAGTAGCAGCCAAGTCTCACCTACACCGCCTTGAAATTCTAAAATTCCGATTCCTACGCATTGCCACAGACTCCCCTTGGTACATCCCAAGTCTAAATATCCGACGAGACCTACGTATTCCCACAATAACAGACTACATCCACACCCTTTCACATTCTATCAAAATCTCTCCCACAACTTCAAGTGCCTCATCCGCGGTCTAGGTGAGTACGACATCGATCCTGGAGAGCTGCTTCTAGGTACTTAAAATAACACATCAAATGGCTTATATATAACTCCAACCTCATCTTCTGCCGTATATTATCCTTCCTTATAAAACACTCCACTGGCAGTAGAGGACCTAGCCCTGATCTGGCTTGAGACCGAAGATCTGACATTCAGATCTTTAATGTCCAGTCGCGATGGTGTTTAACAGTAAACGGAATACTTTTTAGAAACAAAAGTATCACGTAATGATGTGTTTTCTATTATGGTGGCAGATAAAAGCTTTTATTAACATCTGATAATCGCTTTAGGTTACTGTATCCTTCGTATAGCTGCACGAAAATGAATAAATGTGTACCAAATGAAAGTTTATATCAATTAACACAAATATTAGAAAAGATCTTGAAGAATGATTGGTAGAGAAGTGGGTAATGAATGTCTTGTAAATGCAGCACATCAGATTGTTCTTGCTTGTTTTCCTTTGGGAAGTGGAATTTAACTATCCATGCAACTGTCAAGGTTACGTGGAAGATGAGGTAAGATGTAATTGAGTGTTTTCATGCCTTGGTTTATGTGGAACCAAAAGTGAGTGAAAACACCTTAAAATAAAGAAAAAAGAACCAAGAGAAAAAGAAAAGTCACCAGACAACCTGTTCCAATCGTGCTGGCTTGACAAGGAATAGACAGCTAATAATCAGCCGCTCGCTTCGCAATAAACACAACACTGTCGTTTCTTTTTAGCAAGTGGTTACTGATTTCCCTGTTCATCGCTCAAACTGATGTGAACTACATTTAAATACCACTTTCCTTCTCAACTGATATACAAATACTTGATAATTTGGCGATCGCGTGAGATTTATGACGTTTTCCACACATTACGTAATCTGCACCAACATCATAATTTGGTAACTTTCCTATACCTCTACTCCAGAATACCTACTTGAGTACCAACACATCATTTGTCCGCGACTAATCATTAATAAGTTACTCATACAGCATCATGGTAATGAATTAATGTTCTTACATACGTAGAAATGGCTCGGGCGGTGGCTCTGCATTCCGAAGGTCGCGAGTTTAATTACTCGGCCCACTTTCCTGACCCATGCTTGTTTTGGGGTGCCACTAGGTGATTACATCCCTGAATTTCCGGTCTGTCCATTTTCCTACACCTTCCTCCTTCAGAGTCGTTGGGCGGTGCATGGCAAGAGATATGCTCTCTGTAAACCTGCGGTCTCTGAATTTCGGGACGACCTGCCACCTACAACTGGGTCCCTGCCATCTGCTGTCGTGCCTCCTAGGTCCGTTCGCACTTTGTGCCCTCTCAATTCACCACTCTCTTCGTTCTCATACCTCATGATCAATGGAATAATTTAACTTGATTTTGGTTTTCACTGTATGAACAATGTTTATTGCATGAAAATGCTAGTATTTAAACAGGATGCATCAGAAATATTTTACAAATTTTTCGGGTATGGGTTTCTTACACCACAAGAAGGATAAAGTTCATATGAGCATATCTCCCATAATCCTTTGCTTTCTCGTTATTCATGTCTTATTGAAACGGCCTTCGGGGTCCAAATTCACTTCATTTCTCTATGCACTAGAAGGCTTTCAGTAATTGTACCATTTACAGTAGATGGCGAAGTGTTGCCATGGAGAATTTTTTTCGTTTGTTTTCAATTGTGTACATGCAGTGAGTTAACTGCACTGTTTTTTTTCAACCATGGCTGATATTCATTTCGTGAACAGACAGATATGATTTTTATGTGGTTTATACATCATGAGTCTCCGGCACAATTTAGACGCATTGTTCGAGATAACACTGATTGGTATCTACCATGACCGACGGATAGGCAGAGGAGGACCAGTTTCATGGCCTGCGCGTTTTCCCGATCTCAATCTTTGGATTTTTATCTCTGTGGCATCTTAAACTAATAGAACAGCCATCCCGGATGAAGAAACTCTTCATTGACGTGTCATGGAAGCCTAGGAAACCAACACCATCCCGGAGTTTTATTAAAGGGCACGACAGTCCATGATTCGACGAGTGCAGGCATGTCTAAAAGCCAGAGAAGGATATTTCGAGCTTTTATTATGAGTTTTGTGTGTTATGAGTGTATCACTGTTCTGAACAGCTAACGAGAAAACAAAGGATTATGGGACATACGTTCATATGAACGTTTTTCCTTCTTGTTGTGCTTTAAGGAACGCATACACGATGTTTGTAACACTTTTTTTTTTGTAATCTACGTCCTCCACGTCAAGTCATATCGGACGATGAATGAAATGGGCGATATGATGCTCAAATGAGCTCGGGGTCCATAGAGGTTAGATTTACCTGACATTCGTCTTTCAGGATAAAGGAAAACCTCGGGGAAAAAAACCTTATCCGGGTAACTCACCCTGACAGATTCGAACTCGGGACCTCTTGAACGTGAGGCAGACACGCTACAATCTACGCTACCGAGGCGGGCGTAAAATATTTCTGATGCATCCTGTATATCAATGATCACAAGTATAAACTACACAGTATTAGCCAATATCAAATGAATCGCATATAAAATATTGTATGCAACAAATAAGATGTAAAGTAAGATCTGAAGCTTTCCTGGCGACGAATATGCTCAAGTTCTTCTCGGGAAGCAAGTCAGGTGAAAAGACGATCAGAAATCAACGTTTCGGGAGTGTGCATCTCTCCCATCATCAGGATATTTATTAAATGTTATAACTACAAATAAATCACTGGATGTAACATAAATATAAACACAAAGCACTATCAAAATTCGCATTACTGAACAAAAGACGGTTCAATTTTTCTTATTAATTCACATAATTTTCTTAAGATAACTGAAGTTTTTGTTGCGAATAGTTGTAGTTGTGTAACTTTACAACAAATTGAATTTGCACTTAAGATATATATTGTAATTTACATCCTCCAACGTTAAGTCATATCGGACGATGAATGGAATGGGTGAAGTGATGCTCAAATAAGTCCAGGGTCCATGGAGCTTAGAGTTACCCGATATTCGTCTTTTAGGATAAGGGGAAACCTCGGAAAAAACTTATCCAGGTAACTCACCCTGACCGAGATTCGAACTCGGGACCTCTTGAACGTGAGGTAGACACGCTACCATCTATGCTACCGAGGCGGGCGCTCTCAAGATATTTAGAGTGTTATTTATACTTTACTAGAAGATGTCAACAATAAAACCAGTATACCTCCATGTTTAATAACTTTCTCCTCAATTGTTTTCCCTATTATTTACCCACAGTTAGCAGATTAAGTACTGCATTCCACCGAAACCTCCCCCCCCCCCAGGGGCCTACTTCGGTAGGTACGGGTTTGGCGCACTCGGGGTCCCGAGCCAACAGTCTCCCTCTTGTGGGCTCCTCTTCGTGGTTGAGGGAGACGGTCAACAGGCCCACCCACGTGTAGGCCGTGCGTGGAGACCCGTGGAAAAGGTTTTTAGATTCTTTTCTAGTTTAGAGTTTAGGATTTAGTGAACGAAATTTTTAGTAGGTTTTGATTGACGTTTTTTATGTACGTGTATTTTAATAGGTTTTTAGAAAGTTTTATATCTGGCTTTTGCCATGACTAGTTTTTTAAAGGGCGCTGATGACCGCCATAGTTGAGCGCCCATATATATACATACACACACACACACATATATATATATATATATATATATATATATATGTGTGTGTGTGTGTGTGTGTGTGTGTGTGTGTGTGTGTGTGTGTACAGTTTCACAGTTTCACGAAAACCTCCGCCGAAAATACATGATTTGAGCTTCCCTGAATCTCTCACTATCTAGAAAAGGTGCGTGTCTTGTTATTTATGAACAATCTTGAAGTGCTGTAGTTCACATTGTATGTTGGGCATTACAGACCGCTTAATTTTACTCTAAGGCTCCTTTATCAGGACTGAGGCTCTTTTACGTACCGTAAATCTACGACATGGGATCACCAGTTTTACTTTCCTTTCTATGGAAGTCATGAGGATGTTTACGCTCGAAAAGAAGCTACCGTCTTGATTAGTTTATACTGTCAATAGAGCCTCCAGAATGAGTGTGGATTAGGCAGTGACAGGAACAACGACGCGTGCCTCACGCTGTCGGAGTTCGCAGGTATAGGTCACACACCAAGTCGCGTGCTGTAGCTGTTTGTCAACATACCGATATACTCCGCAGTAGCTTGCTACTATTAAGAATTTGTTTGGGTTACGAAACCCCAATAAAGAAGATATTGCTTAATTATTGCTTATGAGTATTTAACGTGTTCCAAAATTCCGTTATAGCACTCCATGACGGCAAATAAGCTGGTAGACATATGCAACCTAAACCTTTTAGAGGGAAGTTAAATTAGTGAAATTGAAGATGAAAGCTTTAAATTGATACCGAAATTAAGGTTTGCCAGAAGTAAAGAATCATGATGGATGTCAAAGGAATGTTGGTTCTTTGTTACAAAATGGGCAAGGCCAGTTGAGTTGGGGGGAAAGTTGTTATAACAAAAGCAATGTAAGAAACAGTGTCCTTAGCAGTTTTCTAAAGGGGCTCACTTGACTTGTTAGAATAGGGTATTCTTTGAAACATTCAGAATGGCATGACAAAACAGCCACAAAGAGATTTTTGGTTGAATGAAGAGGGTTTTCAGAGTGAAAGTGATACACCCACGCGCATCTGTGGTCATTCAAAGTCTTCGGCGTCAGGCCGATGAGAGCAGTCTGAGGCGTGAGGGCGATTAGGGGCAGTCCTCTTGTTCTGTCTTGGATATTTGTCGGTTCATATATATATATATATATATATGAGGAACGAATAAAGTTTATCGAGTAATAAACATTCTGCCGTCAGTAACTCTAAACAGAGATTGGTAACCCTTGGTCGGCAACTTTCATTTCGATGTTCTAAAAAAAAGAAGCAGTGAATAAATAAGTTGGAAACGGGCATTCCAGTGTCATTAAACATCCTTCTCACACACATCCACGCATACCCTGTGAGAAACCTCATTGTTTTACCCTGAGCTAAACAAAAGTGCTTCAAACTGTATTGTCAAGTGGAACATTGTTCGTCACATATATTGTTGCTTCAAATTGGCGTCCACAACGTGGAATTGTGTACACCCATAAACGTTATTGCTTCAAAATGATAAAAAGAATAGACAAGAATACCAAAGAATTATACATAAAGTTAAGCAAAAGTAAATGCCTTATGCAATGAGACAAAAATTTCATTTCACTGTATTTAATAATACTAAATAAGCATTTGTAACTGAAAAGGAAGCTGTTGATTTTACAGTAACTGGTTAACGGTACTGTACAATTAAGATCATAGCAAAATAAGTAACACTGGAACTGTCCGAGTCATTATCGACTTTTTCACAAGTAACTGCCCTTTGCCCCATTACCTGAAAGCGAGGCTAGGGTCACTGATAAAGAGCAAGGAGCCATGCTTTTGTTTTCGTGACCGGTGCGTCCCAATAACGACTTTTGAGATTCGCACGCCAGTGGTTCCTGCGCTGCCTAATCACAAAATCACGTAATATTTAATGCTGCATAAAATTATACCTAACAGAATTTCGAAGCTGTCACACCGAAATTCGGACTAGTTAAGTCATAAACTACGCAACGGCTATAGATGTTCGGTGTCGTTTTGAAACAACGTATATATATAGGCCTCGCCGTGGCTCAGTGGTTAGACCGCTTGGCTCTCACCAAGGCGGCCCGGGTTCGATCCCAGGCGACCGGAAAGTGAGATTTGTGATAGACAACACGGCGCTGGAGCGGGTTTTCTCCGGCACCTGCGGTTTCCCCCGCCATCTTATTCCACCGGTGCTCCATCTTCATCTCATGTACCATCAGTGTCACCGCCTGCGGTGCCGTATGTAGTAAACGCGGGCGTTAAACACTACACATTTCATTTATATATACACTATACACAAACTTGTCTGTGAATGTCCACAGAAGTTCAATTCATTCTTAATGCCTTCTGCATAACTGGCAAACCTTAAGAAATAAACAAAATCTTACAATATAAAAATGTACATCACTTTGTGAAGCTGACTTCAAAGACGTTCCTTGTTATTGGTTTAAATTTTACAATACTTACACCTTTTTCAAACAAGTCATTCGGATATACATATCATATGAAGGCAACGGAATTTCAGAGGCATAAGATAGTGACCAAATCTTAAATGACTCGAGTTTCGTTGAAATCTACCGTATTCCCATTGTGCCTATTAGAAAATATATAATAAATCCATGTCTACAATCCTTCTCGAATAACATGAAGTAGATTTCAGGATAAGCTAGTAAAACAGAGACTGTGATGACCTCAAAAGTTTGAAGGGGTTGCCGAAAATTCGCTTGTGTAATATTTCAGATGAGTGTTGTCGAAGGTGAGGATAAATGGTGGGGAGTCAGGTAGACCGCCCGCCACTCCTTATCGCGGCGTCATTTGAGCGCCTGGTCGCAAACTGGACGGATCATGCGGTAAGTACCAAACTAGCATCCTGCCAGGGGAAAATGTCTATTGTCGCAACAATTGGTACGCGCTCTTTTTGCTTTTGCAGCGTAAACAAATTTCTTACGGTAATTTCCTGTACATTTCTAAAAAGTAGCCCGACATTGCTTTTGAAAATGATAAAATATTGGCGTAGGTAGTAAAGAGTTTCCTAATTTATAACACATCCGGATTAAAAAAAAAAAAAAAAAAAAAAAAAAAAACACCAATTAAAAGAAAGAAAACAAATACTGAACTAATTTTTTTCTGCCTGTTATTCTACTCGTTTTCGTGCAAAAGCTATATTCTGTTATTAATCGAGATAAAGTTTCAATTCACATTTACACACTTCGAAATTTCATGCCCCTTGCATGATTACGGCAAAATACGAATAGCTACTTATTGTTTGAAGAAAGAATACATCTAAAACTTTAAACCATTAACAAACAATATCCCGGAAAACGTTAATACAACGACATATTTTAAATGACACAAAGTGTGGATTTAAGAGAATGTATTTTTTGTAAGATTTTTCTCTTCCTCTTGCAGTATACTAATTATACAGAAGTCAGCTAGAATGAAGAAGACTTCAAAAGTTATTCACAGACAATTCAATATATACATTTAATTCTATATTCTCTTAATTGACGTCCTCCAACGGAGGACGATGAATAAAATGAGCCCAGGGCCCATACAAGTTTAATTCTTTTAAACATCTTAAATTCATGACCATTTAGTGTAATCATTAGAACCATTTTTCAGGAAAACGTAAGTGACAAAAACATTCTTTTTCGTTCAAACGGAGTCTGGAATGGGGTGATTTTCTTGAACATCACTCATCCTTACCAAGTTTGATATATAGCACACACATAAATATACAAGCGCGAGGAATTTCTTTTACCAAATAATTATTTTAGGTTTCAAAACTTGTACTTTCTGTATAGAATTGTTGGGTTAAATTCAACAGACACTTCTACCTCTTCAGATAAACACAAGAGCGTTCTGTGTAAACATATTGTACACGTCCTATGCAACGTCGATGACTAGTGTGCCTATTACACGCATTGTAGTTTATTATTATTATTATTATTATTATTATTATTATTATTATTATTATTATTATTATTATTATTATTATTATTATTATTATTATTATTATTATTATTATTATTATTATTATTATTATTATTATTATTATTATTATTATTATTATTATTATTATTATTATTATTATTATTATTATTATTATTATTATTATTATTATTATTATTATTATTATTATTATTATTATTATTATTATTATTATTATTATTATTATTATTATTATTATTATTATTATTATTATTATTATTATTATTATTATTATTATTATTATTATTATTATTATTATTATTATTATTATTATTATTATTATTATTATTATTATTATTATTATTATTATTATTATTATTATTATTATTATTATTATTATTATTATTATTATTATTATTATTATTATTATTATTATTATTATTATTATTATTATTATTATTATTATTATTATTATTATTATTATTATTATTAGGGATGTTTTGATACCCATTTTCTAGATATTTTATCGATACCCGATACTTTGATATTGATACCGTCACTTCTACTTCTAGTCTCAATATAAAATAGAAAGTTGGTTGAACTGTGTAGTGCCAATAAAATTAAATAGGTGTACATATTTAATGAGACAAAACTTAAAACCATCAGTGTTACTATTTTTAAACTCTACATTAGACATTTAAAAGCAAAACACTTCACTTTTATAAATTTTTATTAGAATATACTAGCATTTTCAGTCTTTTGGGGCCAAGTCTACTCCTTCTTCTGTAACATATGAGTTCTTCTGTGCTAAATAGTCTTTCAGAGAAAATTATTGCACGGGAATACACAAATTTTAATTAAGTTTTTTTAGTTTTGTAACTTTTGAATTTGTTTTCCAGTAACCCATTGTACTAGAAAGAGGATGTGACAAATCTTCGTTAAGATGTACAGTGATTTCTTCTTGGGAACTGATAACTGACAGTGAATCTGACACACGATTATTTTCTTGCATAATGTTACTGTACAGGTACCACATTCCTGGCAATTACTAGGCTTTGCAATGTTCTACTTGCGGCAATAATACTTTGTGATTTTAAAATAAAATAAAAATTGCAGAACCACCATCGAAGTATCGAAAAAGTATCGAGAAAATTTTCTGCAGTATGGTTCTATGTCGATACCATGCAGGTATAGCAAGTATCGAGGACCAAACCTTATTAATAACCGTTTGCTCTGATAAGTTGATGCAACTTTTACAAAATTTAGCTCAAGATGTCAAACATTAAACTTACGTTACGTATATATTCCAAACGGAACGCCGAAGTATCATACTTACAAATCTGGAATGTTCTCATAAAGGTTATTTCAGAATACTCGACTGTTCTTAACAAATTTGCTTTTTACATACTGCACACTATCGTTTATTATTATATAGTTTCTTCAAACTATTTTTATAAAACCTTATGTTTCAATGAGTTTGCGAAAAGAGTTTTATTACACATCTACTTGTAGGCATATAAAAGAAGAATAAAGGAGAATAAGACAATAGTCAACTGTGGGTAACTTTATGCTGGGTTTAAATTCCATACTCTTTTCACGACGTTACAATAAAATAAAGAATTGTGACAACAGATTAAAAAATTACTGCGTACTGAACAATTGAAAACCATATAAACCGATTTCTTTGGTAGGAGCTGCTGATATAAAAAATGGAAAAGAGTTGTATATTTTTAAAAAATTGTGCAATAAGCTTTTGTGTAAATCTTATAGCGTACCTTTTTACGAAATTATATAAAACATTTTTAAATAAAGAGGAATGTAAAGGCTATTTTTGGAATATCCAAGAAATACACGTTGCTGCTGCGTACTCACTCTCAGAAAAGTCTGATTGGAGGTAGTTGCAGAATGACTTTTATGTTTTTAGGTTAGAATGTAGAAAAAGGGATCATGCTGCACCTCAAGGTCTATGTGTCACGATGTAGGACCCACTAAACCCTGGTATAAGAAAATTAAATTTTTCAAAACCTCTTTTCATGTAATGAGTAGATTGAAGTGGGAGGAGGTTTTTGAAAATAGTCACGTCGCATCTTTTACCGGAACTTAAATATGAAGTTTGGTACTTAAGGAACATCTCGTCTTATAGTCATACGGTTCATAGAGCCAAGTAAGCCCACCTCGGTAGCGTGGTGGTAGCGTGTCCGCTCGCGTTTAAGTGGTCTCGAGTTCGAATCTCGGTCAGGGTGAGTTATCTGGATAGGGTTTTTACGGGATTTTCCGTTATCCTGAAAGACGAATGTCAAATAATCTTAAGCTCCATTGACCCTGGGCTCATTTGAGCATCATTTCAGCCATTTCATTCATTGTCCGATATGACTTAACGTTGGAGGATGTAAATGAAAAATAAAATAGACCCAAGTCGTCCTCCGAGGCCGCAGACTCAAACCTGAAATCGGGCGTAAAAATCCTTAGCATGACTTCATTCGAAGTAGAAGTAAAGCTGGTGGTCACGTTCAGTAGATTTACTGCATATAAGTTAGTTAGTTACTAACACTCCCCACATGGCAACCTTGGCCTTCGGGGTAACCTCACCCCACCAAGTGATGACCGGACCCATTTCTCAGGTGGAGGCACCCAGAGGGCGGTGTCCATTACCTCCGATGATAGGGTGATAGTGAAGATGGCGGTGAGGTGAGAGGACCTACAGTTTTTACCGTGGACTCCGAACCACGTTGGGCATAGGGGATACTTCACGTGTGCTAGACAGAGGTGAAGGCGTGGATAGGGCCGACTTAAAATCGCCAACCCCAGAGCCGGGAATTGAACTCGGGACCCTTAGAACGGGAGCCGCGAACGAAACCACCGCGCTACCCCGGTGCCCTTTACTGCATATAATAGAACTTTAATAATGACAAAGAGGCTTCTGAGCAAAAATAAGCAGCAATGTCTAATATAGAATGAAATGCTAAGAACTTAAGCAGTTAAAGAGCGACTAGATGGACTGGACTAGACTGGACTGCGCTAAAGAGGGTATTCGGCACGGAGGTCTATTGTACCTATGCCCCCAAGTAGGGCACCCCCGGGAGAAAGGATGAGATGAAAGGAGACAGAGGGTGGCCGTACCAAGGAGTCACGACAGTCAGACGGCGGGGTCCGTACACTTTACTGGTTGGAAACTCCCCGGCAGGACAGTAAAACCGGCATCCCACCCTACCGTGGTCCGAAAACGGCCTCAACAGACTGGCCCCGAGACCGCAGACCGTCCTAGAGCAGGAAGAAGTTTTACTTAGAGTATATCATCCTGCCATGCACCGCCGAGACTCCAGCCAACACTTCTACCCTGAAAGAGAAATATGGGCCAGGTAGATCGGCCACGAGAATCGAACTCGAACCTCCCGAATGCGGGCTACAGCGAAACCGCCTGAGCCATCCCGCTCGACAGTCTAAGAGCGTACATAAATAAAAACTCAATTGCAGTTGACCGCATACATTCGGATATTTATCTAAAAATACTGGTTTTAGCTTTATCTAAATGTTAGGTGAATACAAGTTTTAGATTTAGGGAGTTATGCAACATAAATTTCCAATGAGATCACAACTTGGCTGGAATACAATGCGTCTACTTGCTATACGTAGGTGGCAGCAAAAATAAAACTATGAGCAACTACTATTAGTATTGTAATATGACGTCATGCGACATGTACCCTTGAAGCAATGGTTCTCAACAGTTGTTTTCTTGGTTAAACTCTAGTATTGCCAATATCATCTACTTCGTTGAATTTGGGCAGGAAGAAGTTGTAAAGGTTACTGGACGACCTTTAGAGTGGCATGTCGCGGAATATTGCGGAGTAGACAAAGCACGATTTGGTTAATGTAAATAAACTGACGTCATACAGGTTCACATTCATTCACGCGATCGTTCGATTCCCTACATCAGACTAGACAATGACCTAAAATGCATTTCCTGCGGTTGATATATGTCACAGTGTCATGGAATACCACGCACTGGACTGGAAAATGACCTGAAAGTTCACTCTCATAATGTTAAACATTAGGGATGGGCCCTCGATACTTGCGATACCTCGATTCTCACTATATTTGTATGGTATCGATGTCGAACTATACTTAAAAAAACTCGCTAGGTACTTTGTGGATATTTCGGTGGTGATTTTGCAATTTTTATTATATTTTAAAATCACAAAATATTATTGCCGCAAGTAGAACATTGCAAAACTCGAGAAATTGCCAGGAATGTGGTCTCGTGCAGTAACATTATGCAAGAAAATAATCGAATGTCAGATTCACTGTCAGTTAACAGTTCCAGAGAAGAAATCACCTCATATCCCAATGACTATTTGCCACGTCGTATTTCTAGACAATGGATTACTAGAAAACAAATTGAAAATTTCCAGAACTAAAACCAAAAGTCGCCTCTGAATAGTTGTGCAATTCCACCTGAAACAGTTATCTGAAAGGCTATTTAACATAGCAAGACTCATATTTGACAGAAAAAGAAGTAGACTTGATCCCGAAAGAGTGAAAATGCTAGTATTTTTGAACAAAAATGTATAAAAGTGTACTGCTTTGCTTTTAAATGTCTAATGTGGAGTTTAAAAATGTGAACACTGATGGTTTAAAGTTTTGTCTCCATAAATATGTGCACCTATTTAATTTTATTGACATTACGCACTTCTCCCAACATTCTATTTTGTATAGATATAGATATTCAATGCCATGGCCGGGATTTGAACCATGAATCTCCTGTGGAAACGTAGAGTCAGAATGAAAAATTCAATGCCATAGCCGGGATTTGAACCACGGATCTTCTGGTTTCCGTCCAGCCGCTCTACCATTGAGCTACTATGGCCAACGTGCCGATATGGCATTAAATTCTCCAACTGACTCGTATTTTCCCTGTAAACCACTAGGAGTTCTCATAAACACATGAGACAACTACCTTAATGGCGACTTACTACATGTAAGTACTTTAAGGCCCGGGCTTTATAGTTAACCACTATTAGGTCAATTATTGGAAATTAATTGTTCTTTCACACTGGCCGTGTGTAGGCTAAATTGTGGAAACGTAGAGTCAGACTGAAAAATGCAATGCCATAGCCGGGATTTGAACCACGGATCTTCTGGTTTCCGTCCAGCCACACTACCACTGAGCTACTATGGCCAACGTGCCGATATGACATTAAATTCTCCAACTGACTCGTATTTTCCCGGTAAACCACTTAGGAGTTCTCATAAACACATGAGACAACTGTCTTAATGGCGACTTGGTACATGTAAGAACTTTAAGGCCCGGGCTTTATAGTTAACCACTATTAGGTCAATTAATGGAAATTAATTGTGTAGGCTAAATTGTGGAAAAGTAGAGTCAGAATGAAGAAGAGAATTTAAGAGAATTTAATGTCATATCGGCTCGTTGGCCATAGTAGCTCAATGGTAGAGCGGCTGGACGGAAACCAGAAGATCCGTGGTTCAAATCCCGGCTATGGCATTGAATTTTTCATTCTGACTCTACGTTTCCACAATTTAGCGAACACACGGCCAGTGTGAAAGAACAATTAATTTCCATGAATTTCCTGGTTACCGTCCAGTCGCTTTTACTCATTGAGCTATCATGGCCAACCTGCCGTCATGACATTAAATTCTCTAATTGACTCATATATTTCCCCGGTAAACCACTAGGGGCTCTCGTATCCGAGATACACCGCTTGTGGCGACTTACTGTTGTAAGTACTTGATTCCCAGGCTTCATCATTTAACTCTTATTATTTAAGTTAATTGATGGAAATTAAACATTCCTTCACACTAGCCGTGTATAGGCTAAGGTTTTGGATCGATAGAATCAAACTGAATAATTCAACCAAGAGATCCGTGGTTCAAATCCCGACTATGGCGATGAGTTTTTAAATTTGACTCTATCCATCCAAAACCTTAGCCTATACATGGCTAGTGTGAAGGAATGATTAATTTCCATCAGTTAACTTAAAATTCTATTTCGTATTGAAACTAGATGTAGAAATGACGGTATTGAGTATCAAAGTATCGGGTATCGAGGAAAATATCGTGTACTTGTATGGAGTATTGAGAGCAACTGGTATGAACCATCCCTATTAAATATACACAATTTGGTGTAGACTAAACATTGATGTAATGTACAGCAGACAGCTTTCAGACCGTAATGTCAAAGACTCGGGTCCAGCGAATACAGATGACATCATACTTAGCAGCTCAGAGAATCATTCACACGAGCACATAGAGACAGTCAGTGTTAGCACTAGCTAAAAATAGATAAACAGTTCCAAAACAGAATATTTACAGTAAAATATTCCTAATTATGCTGACAAATAGGCTACTGCACGTGCATGCAAAGCCCGCCTCGATAGCGTGGTGGAAGCATGTCTGCCTCTCGTTCAAGAGGTCCTGAGTTCGAATCTCGGTCCGGATGAGTTACGTGGATATGGTTTTCTCCGGGGTTTTCCTTTATCCTGAAAGAGAATGTCGGGTAACTCTAAGCTCTATGGACCCTGGGCTCATTTGAGCATCATATCATCCATTCCATTCATCGTCCGATATGACTTAACGTTCGAGGACGTAAATTACAACAAAAAAGTGCATGCAACAACGTATGCACAAGATTAGAAAGTTGATTTGGCACAAGTTAAGCAGCGGTTATTACCAGAAATGTAAACCTTGTCTTTAATCGAAAACCTGGAAAAAGAAGAAGAAATAATATTACAGTGATACTAAGGAAGCCTAAATTTGTCATATATATAATAAATAAATAGCCAATCAATCCCTAAAGGGCCTGCTAGTGCAGGGAATTGCTGCTATGGGCTCATTAGGGTAGCAACTCCTAAGAGCCTCATATGGATACTAAATTCTCTGCTTAGCTCAGCTCCAATTTCCAATGTATATACTAACCTCTGTATATATATAAAGGGGTGGGTCTATACCAGTATTTCTCGATACTCGATTATCGATACACGTTATATTCAACGATACTCTATACCGTCATTTTGCTCTAGTTTTAATACAAAATAGAATGCTGGTAGAACTCTGTAATACCAATAAAATGAAATAGGTGAACATATTTAATGTGCACCATCAGTGTTCTTATTTTTAAACTCTACATTAGACATTTAAAAGCAAAAAAATCCACTTTTATAAGTTTTTGTTCAAAAATACTAGCATTTTCACTCGTTCGGGGTCAAGCCTACTTCTTTTTCTATCACATGTGAGTCCTGCTGTGCTAAATAGTCTTTCAGAGAAAACTTTTGCAGGTGGAATACACAAATATTTAGCGCCTAATTATTGTTTTAGTTCTCTAAATTTTGAATTTGTTTTCCAGTAATCCAGTGCATTAGAAAGAGGTGACAAATCGTCGTTGAGGTATTGTGACTTTGTGGGTTCTGCAGGTTGCAGAAATTAAAAATTGCTCTTTATCTCCGTAGAAACACACTTTGGTCAACCCTTACAGTAGCAGAATTACGTAACATACACTATTACAACCATTAAGGTCCTTGACCAAAAACAAGAGTTCACCTTCAAAACACAGTTGTACGCACACGAATCCAGTTTACGAGTGTTTCACACTGGCGAGAATCGAGGAGCTATCCCTAATGTTCTTTGTTGCAGTGGATGATAGCTTTAAACACGTTATATTTTCGATGTAGTGTTTAGCTTTGGTCATCTTGTATCATGCCTAGAAAGTATCGAATGACTCTCTCTTGTATCTTCCAGAAGATTTTTCAGGCAACAGTTTTTTTTTTAAGATATATTTAATATTGCTGCCACGTATGCTGGTGGGTCCCAAAACTCTTCGGCTTCCTTTTGGTCTCCATAATTTATAACTGAGAATCACAAATATTGAAAGGTTAAGCACACAAAATGTCCAAACTGAACAACCGTTTATATCCACAATGGATTCCTACTAGTATAAAGGCAACGAAGCTGATGACGTAGATAAAAATGCGTTTTAAATTTATAACACTATTTTTAATTTTCATAACTTCAGTTATAAGTTTTCTTAAAAATATTTATGTATAAATAGACTGCGAACAAAATGCAGTTGGAGGCGTGGCTCACCAACACTGAAGTCCTCTAGCTTTCCCCCTCTACCTTGATTTTAGATTGCCTCTCCTTCATTGCGCGGGCTGCACTGGTCATGTTTCACTCGCTTTCGCATTCACTGTTACATTCACTCTTTGCATTTTCTGCCGAATCACTGCTTTGTTCCTCAGGGTTTAAAGAAACTATGATTCTATCTATTTGTTGATCGATTGTGAGGTCATGTCCGAGGTAATTATTCTCTGTTAACTTTGAAAATCAAAACAGTATTAAAATACACTCGTTTCGTGAGGTTTGCGCTCTGTCGTATGCAGGAAAGGAGGGGTGGGAGTCACGTGATGATTGGATGGCCAGAAGGGAAGACGGCTCTCTTACGGCATGCGCACACGACCGCATTTTGTTTGCGGTCTACCTGTAATGTACTTGTCATAGCTCGTATGATTGGAGCACTAGCGTTTAAAATTCCACAATCGCTTTGCAATGCAACCTTCTTCCACTGTTAGGCGCTGGTCTCCTACCCAAAGATAGAGGGTTTTAAGTGGTAGCCCCATGTCAGTATATTTACTGAAATATAAAAGAACTTCTGCGGGACAAAATTCTGATACTACTTAACTGATGACGTCGTGAATGAATGTGTAGTGTTTAACGCCCGCTTTTACTACATACGGCACCGCAGGCGGTGACACTGATGATACATGAGATGAAGATGGAGCACCGGTGGAATGAGATGGCGGGGGAAACCGGAGGTCCCGGAGAAAACCCGCCCCAGCGCCGTGTTGTCCACCACAAATCTCACTTTGCGGTCGCCTGCGATCGAACCCGGGCCGCCTTGGTGAGACTGATGACGTCGTTATAAAATAAAACACTTATTTTTCCTTCCTCACTAATATAGCAATATACCATTCTGCATTTTAATAGTTTAACGGCTGTTGTTGAAAGTGAGAGTATCAACTATCTTACATGAGAATAAATAAATAAAAGGGACGAAAATAGACGAGGTTGTTATGGCACGATCTTGTGAACGGGAAATCTGAGATACACATTCGGCCACGGTCGTCCTACCTGACTGGGTTTTGTTTTCTGTCCTTCCTTATGTTTACCTTCAAATTTTCCTCAGTCCTCAATGCCAGATCTTGAACCTTCATTTCCTAATTCTCATTTCATTTCTTGTATCATCAGCGTTACTATCTGCCGCACTATATAATGTGTTAAAGTAAAAGAAAAAGAAACCTAAAAATGTGCAATTACTATTCGTCGCTAATACTAACAGAAATGTCTTGCACAGATATATCACTCAAGCAACCCTTTTTTTCATTTGCTTAACGTCAGAAAATATTTTATCCAACACTTACTTGTAAAGTTATAGTTAAATAATATAAATTAACTTACTAAAGTAACACTTTAACATTAAGTATGGATAAAATTCCACTTTAAGCACTGTATCAATAAAATACAGTCACTAGGCCTACATTTCAAGTATAATATTTATTATAAAACACTTTTGGCTTCCTCCAAAACTTTGTCTGATACAGATACCTTCTTTTGTTTCAATAAAGTTGTTTTAAGCATTATTTTTCTTAATTAGTATGAATCAATTGTAAGTTGTTATACCAACAATTAAAACAAACGACTAGCCAACATCGATTCTCTCATATTAGGTATTAGCCAACGACACACATCCTTGGTCTACATAGACCTATATTCCAGAAAATAAAATTACAAATAATTTTGCTATTTTATTGCAGTTTAATTAAAAAAGTAGTAAGCCTTTCTAATAATTATGGTAAGTTTTGGATAAAGCATTGTATGGTACAATACTTATTTATAGCCTGGCGGAGATTAACAAACCTTCCAATCATTGATAAAAATACGTCTTAATTCACTACTACTATAAATATTATATTTATAGGTACTTAAAATAAATATTTTATTCTATTTTAATTAGTATGAAAAGACAAAGACATATCAAAGTATATTCAGATTCCATAGTCTAACTGAAAACTAATTTCTTGCCTTCTATCTGTTAAACTAAAAACTATAATGAAATTCAGATTTTGTTCGCGTGCAATGTAACTCCCCAAAGTGCCTCCTAAACAAGGTTAAGCATCTTATTTGACTTTGGCTACAGCAGTCATTCATAACTTGAGATGTTTGCTGTCTATTATACGCTGGGATAGTGATAAACAAGAACGGAAACAAAGTTGACTTGGCTTCAGACTTCAGAAGGCCATGGAATAGCCGTTCAATAACCTCTGGATATTAGCCCTAGACCACAACGTACAAATTGTTAGAGACCCTGCTTTATGAACGTTAGGATTGTGGAAATAGGTGCATAATTAATATCGTTTTAACATTATCAGTGGCTCAAAAATCAAGGAATAAACGTCTAATAATACTAATAATAATATTAATCCCTTGGGCGTCTCTCCTGTGGAGAATGTATCCTAAACGCCCGACCGCTGCGTTCTCCGCCTTAACCAAAGTCATGGATTACAATGCATTTGGTCAACAGTCTGTGAGGAAGCAAGCAAATTTAGGATCATAATGTATAATCAGCCGAATGGCTGGTATGGTGGTGAAGAAATAGCAAATGAAATGTAGCGATAGAGGGGATGACAGAAAAATTCACGGATCAGATTATCTAACCCAGCATTCACCTTGTTACTCAGTTAACTCGAGAAGAAAGAACCCAGGGGTTTGAATCCAGAACCTCGTTAATGCAAATTGTGGCACATTACCACGGCGCCACCTAGTTCATTCTGAATTTCTAATTACAGTTAAAATGAAAAATGGTCATAATTGTGGCTGTTTCCTTTCTTACACAATTCTATAAAAATAATTGTTTAAAGAATTCTCTAGCCATTGATAAACACTAGCAGGATGGCATTTTTACGCGCATCCTGGAGAACCATCCAAGAGTTTTCTTTTCCTCAGAGGCGACTAAATTATACTCGATGCATACTATTTGATACCGAGGAGTACCAAAGTATCAACTATATAGTGGTTTCGACTCTATTAATAGCTGAAAGATAACTCAGCGTAACGTTTTGGATGCATTTCATAAAATCAGTTGACGGTCACGCTTACAATTCATTTCTTTCGGGGGAGGGGATTTGGAAATTCCAAATTGAATATTTCATTATTAACTATATAATAAAAAAAGAAAGAGAACGCTTGATAAGCGAAAGACAGAAAGGCGATTGTATAACTGATACCAATGTTTGGATATTATGCATCATTAAGTGTTAAACTTTCGAACCCGATATAAAATGTTATTTTCCATTTAAATCATTAACAATAAAGTCCGCCTCCATAGCACAGGTGGTAGCCGGTCTGCCTCACGTTCAAGAGATCCCGAGTTCGAATCTCGGTCAGGGTGATAAGGTTTTCCGTTATGAAAGATGAATATCTGGTAACTCTAAGCTCTATGAGCCCTTGACTCATTTGAACATCATTTCATTCATCTTCCGATATGACTTAATGTTGGCCAGACTCTGTAGCGTGGTGGTAGCTTCAAGTTCAAGAGGTCCCTAGTTCTAATCTCGGTCAGGGTGATAAGGTTTTCCCTTATACTGAAAGATGAATATCTGATAACTCCCAGCTCTATGTACCCTGGATTCATTTGAACATCATTTCATTCATCGTCCCATATGACTTAACGTTGGAGGACATTGGCCAGTCTCTATAGCGTGTCTACCTCACGTTCAAGATGTCCCTAGTTCTAATCTTGGTCAGGGTGATAAGGTTTTACCTTATCCTGAAAGATGAGTGTCAGGTAACTCTAAGCTCTATGTACCCTGGATTCATTTGAACATCATTTCATGCATCGTCCGATATGAATTAACCGGTTTAAAGACGTTAATTAAAAATAATAAGAACAAAACAGATGACACAGGAGGGCAACTATATATTAAGGGTCATCCATCAGTACGTGACTCAAGTAGATTTTACAGCATGGAGGCTATTTAAATTGGCCATTCGTTCATACGAGACGTAGGAATGACTAAAATTTAAATTTTGTTTCGTGTTTATCAAACTCTTACTCGTGATTTGACTTAAATACAAAATGTATTACTTTTGTTTTATCTACACACAAAGGAGAGCTTTGTAAACATATTTTGTGATGATTTACTTGGTAAAGAATATTTACCTTGTTAGTGGTAACTCTCTAATGCTACAACAATAAATACTTTTGCAGAATTCGTCTGATCTAGTCTCTAAGACTTTTGGGACGAATTTGTAAGATTGGGGATTATAGTAACCTACCCATTACCAACCCAAAAGAAGACGTTTTCTACCTGACAGATGGCAACACATGTAATATGTCAGCTGATGCAACAAAATGGAACTCGGCTGTCTTACTCAACTTTCCACTATGACCCTAGGACCTGTAGCAGAGAATGCAATTATTACTTTACCAAGACTGGTTTTTTGTATCACTATAGACAACTGCTTAACATTAGATAAATGCTTCTTGCAGTTTATCTACGAAAATACACAATGCACCTTTGTGCTGGAAAGCCAACAATGGTTTTGTACTCCCAGACTTGTTGATGTAAGTGCCTCAGCAGAAAATGTATTTGCAGACCAGTTTTGCAATCTTTGCTACTCCCAGCTTTGCTATTTGATCTTTGTACAAACAAGAAATAAAACTCGAAAAAAAAAAACGATTGCTGAACATAAATAGGCTCCAAAATTCAGATGCAGCAGTCATAATTTTCTGCACACATAAATTTGCATACGTATATTACATATTACAGAAGACATCCAAAACTGATTCCATTTTCCATATTACGTTATTCACGACACTATTTTGTATTAAAATAATCTCGAATTAAATTAATATTTAATTAGTTAAGAAAACAACAGAAATTGACTTCCAGAAACAGAAACTCAAAAAAGATTTAAATAAATAAAATATTCAATAACTTTTATACTCCGAATTAAATTCGTACTGTCTCTTATCTGACAGAAAAAAAATAACTGGCTGATATTAAAAACCTAGGTTCAGTTTTCTTTTTATTTTTACCCCTAAAAGAACACCCACTTTACATTAATAATGATATTAATACGATGCAAAGTATCTAGAAATTGTTTAAAATATTTTTTTTTAATTTTAATTCACGTCTTCCAACGTTAAGTCATATAGGACGATGAAGGAAATGGTTGAAATAATACTCATATGTGCCCAGAGTACATAGAGCTTAGAGTTGCCCGACATTAATCCTTCAAGATAAGGGAAAACCTCAGAAAAACCTTATCCAGATAAGTCATCCTGACCGAGATTCGAACTCGGGACCTCTTGAACTTGAGGCAGACACACTACACCTACGCTGCAGGTGTCGCAGAGGTGGGCGACATGAATTCGGTTATAAATAGGATACAAGGAACCAATTCTTTATATCACAAGTAAATTCTGTACTAAGTGAGTTGATGCAAAAAAAAAAAAAAATAAATAAAATAAATAAATAAATAAATTAATAATAATAATAATAATAATAATAATAATAATAATAATAATAATAATAATAATAATAATAATAATAATAATAATAATAATAATAATAATAATAATAATAATAATAATAATAATAATAATAATAATAATAATAATAATAATAATAATAATAATAATAATAATAATAATAATAATAATAATAATAATAATAATAATAATAATAATAATAATAATATAATAATAATATTAATATAATAATAATAATAATAATAATAATAATAATAATAATAATAATAATAATAATAATAATAATAATAATAATAATAATAATAATAATAATAATAATAATAATAATAATAATAATAATAATAATAATAATAATAATAATAATAATAATAATAATAATAATAATAATAATAATAATAATAATAATAATAATAATAATAATAATAATAATAATAATAATAATAATAATAATAATAATAATAATAATAATAATAATAATAATAATAATAATAATAATAATAATAATAATAATAATAATAATAATAATAATAATAATAATAATAATAATAATAATAATAATAATAATAATAAAAATAAACAAAAAGATATAAAAAGAAAAGAAAAAGGAAATGGACGTTTGAATCACACATATACGTAGATGGTGCAACAAAGCAATGCTCGTCTGGGTTATCTTAAAAATTTAACAGCAATATATGTACAAAACGACAACATATTTGAAAGAAAAGCGATAAACGTGCTATATTTTTTTTAGCAAAATGATTTACTGATGTTCTGTTTTGAAGAGAATGCAAGAATTTCAGCTGGTATTTACAGAAAGTTAAATATTCATAAGTAAAGGACGAAGGAATCTGTTTTTCCATAGGTATACTGCAAATGAACTGTACTGTTATCGCTCGCACATGTAAACACCTGTAGGTAGGTATAGCCTGACCATGAAACCGCCTCGCCCGCCTTGGTAGCGTGGTGGTAGCATGTCTGCCTCACGCTCAAGAGGTCCCGAGTTCGAATCTCGGTCAGGGTGAGTTACCTGGGTAAGGTTTTTTCCGGGTTTTTCCCTTATCCTGAAAGACGAATGTCGGGTAACTCTAAGCTCTATGGACCCCGGGGTCATTTGAGCATCATTTCACCCATTCCATTCATCGTCCGATATGACTTAACTTTGGAGGACTAAATAAATAAATAAAATGACACCGCCTCACTGCGAGAGGAAACAAAACAGTCACGTTATACTACGCCTTGACCTTGCGTCTGCATACACTTGCAAGGCAATGCTTCAAGGTCCGCAGAGTACTACGTTACACTGTTTTTGACGTTTGCACATTTGATGGCCGTGCTGTACATATGACGTCATCCCCTACTCTGTGTCCAGCTAACTTTTATCGCATGCGAGCACACATCTCTCCGGCATTTAGTCATAAGTATTCCTCATGCGCTAATATTAAAAACGTAGTATCTTAATGGAGATTGTTGGTACCATTTTTTCTCCAGAAATAAAACTTTACAAACTTTTCCACATCTCAGTTTTGAGTGGTAGAATTCTCTAAAAAAACTTCTTGCATATCTGATACATCTGATTTAAACTTGACTTATTTTTATTTTTATTTTATTTTTATTCATACAGGTGTTTGCGTTCTTTCACTCTGTGTCACATTTAGATTCCAGAAAGTTCAGGCGATTATTTCTTTCGAAATCTCGGAGTGTAGCTCTCAGGTGGAAAACACTACTTTCTCGCTCTATCATATTTGGCGTTTTATGGTAGAAACATCATTTATATATTCAGGGAGCTGAAAACGTGCATCTGGCACATTAAGGAACTCTAGCTCCGTAGTCAAATAGTCTGAAGTTACATTGCTATGTTACAGGTAGCTGACGAATGCTGACATCCCAACATGAAGCTTCTCTTGCTTGTCTTGGTGACCTTGAACACGAGGGTAGTCCTATCACAGTCTCTCGTGGAGAGTGTGCTGGGTCTGTACCGCCGCAATCTGGACCTCGAGGGTACCCCGAGAGACACCCGGACATTCAAGAAGGAGTATGACTTCATTCTGGTGGGTGCCGGATCTGGGGGTTCTGTGGTCGCCAATAGGTTGACGGAAGTGCCCGGGTGGTCGGTGCTCTTGCTGGAGGCAGGAGGGGATGAGAACTTCGTGACGGACATTCCTCTAATGGCCAGTTACGTGCAGTTCCTGGGCTTCAACTGGGGCTACAGAACGGAACCCGATGAGAGGTTCTGTCGAGGTATGGAACAACGCAGATGTCGCTGGCCGCGAGGGAAGGTGTTAGGAGGCACTAGTGTCGTCAACTACATGGTTTACACCCGAGGCAATAAGAAGGACTATGATCTCTGGGCCGAAATGGGTAACACGGGATGGAGTTACAACGAAATCCTACCGTACTTTCTCAAATCCGAGGACATCGGCATCAAGGAACTCAAGAACTCGCCATATCACGCATCTGGGGGCTACTTGAACGTTCAAGAGGCACCTTGGAAAACACCGCTGAGAGATGCCTTCATCCAAGCAGGTCGGGAGACTGGGTATCGGATTGGTGACCCTGGAGGAGATTCACAAGCAGGATTCTCTGTAGTTAAGGCCACCATTCGTAATGGCACACGCTGCAGTGCATCTAAGGCGTTCCTACGTCCAGTTCGATACCGTCCCAACCTCAACATTGCCAAGCAGGCGAGGGTCACTAAGATCCTAATTTCCCCAGTAACGAATACGACTATTGGTGTGGAATTTGTGAAAAACGGACGCAAATACGTGGTGCGCGCACGTAAGGAAGTGATCTTGTCTGCAGGTGTGTTCAACTCGCCCCAGCTTCTCATGCTGTCCGGTATAGGTCCCCGAGAACACCTCCAGGAATTGGGTATCCCGGTCATAAAGGACCTTAAAGTGGGCTACAACCTACAGGACCACGTTTCCATGGCGGGATTAGCCTTCCTCGTCAACGACAGCGTGTCTCTAGTCGAGAGGCGATTCATCTTCAACCCAATGTATGCCTTGGATTACTTCGTCAACCGAAATGGTCCTCTCACGTTACCAGGAGGGGCTGAAGGTGTAGCTTTCCTCAGTTCGAAATACAATGAGGACAAGGAATGGCCGGACCTGGAGATCGTGTTCGGTCCGGGTGCCCTGACGGGAGACACAGCAGGGAGCTTGAGGCGTGGACTGGGCCTCAGTGAGCAGCTATACAAGAGAGTGTTCGGGAATGTGGAAGGTCGAGACGCCTTTGCCCTAGTGCCCATCCTCATGAAGCCGAGGAGCAGAGGCCGAGTGAAGCTCAGATCTAAAGACCCGTTCCAGCCTCCGTTGTTATATGCCAACTATTTCGACGACGAGCAGGATATTCGCATACTCGTGGACGGCGTAAAACAGGTGAGATATGTCATTAGATATTGTTGATTTATCTTTTTCACAGAGGAATATGGCGTTTGTTGGTCTCAGATTTCGGTCCTCAGTAACCTGAATATATGAGGTAAACGGTTTGAAGGGGGCACGTAATCAGTTTTGCAAAATATTAGAAAAGCTTAGCCTCGTAGTGCGAAAGACAGGCATTCAGATTGCAACAAATACCGTCAAGGTGGTGTAACATAATTTTCTTGGGTAATATATCAAGTTTCATAATTTAAAACATAACAGTAGGAACATAGTGTCCTTAAAAACAATCTTATGTTAGAGTCTCAGGCAGTTTCGTCTCTGTCCCGCATTCGGGAGGTCCCGATTCGATTCTCGTGGCCGACTTACCTGACCCATGGGTTTTTCAGGGTTGCCAGCCGAATGCTGTGTAGGTTAATTACATCTCCCGAATTTTCTGTCCCTCTGTTTCATCTCCATTATCATTTCACATCATCTCTTATCTGGTAGTTTCATGGTAGAAGTGTCTGCGGGCGTCTCGGAGCTGCATGACAGGATGATATGCTCCTGGTAAACACCTCCTCCTCCGGTAGGACGGTCTGCGAACCTGGTCTGGTGGGCTCGTTTCCGGACCACGGTAGGATGGGATCTTTTTTACAACGAGGTCTACCAGAAAGTCCGAAGTCCCTGGCCTCTACCAACCCGGGAGCGATGGAAAGCTCCGGGGCTCTTTCCTTGGGGCGACACCTTGAGTCTAAAAAGCTCCCCCCATTCAAGACGGGTGGAAGTGGATACGCCACTTACGTGCGTCAACCCCGTAGGGAAGACTACCGAAAACCTCGGTGGGGCCGCCTGGTGATCTAGCACACCTTCTAGTAGCTATGCAGGCTAGTAACCAGGACACCTTGGGCGACCCTCTACCCCCTCCGGGCGGCCGAGGCCTGGCTGGAGGTACCCGATCTCTCACAGGTGTTGAGAACACACTGCCCCCTCGAGTCCAACCCAATCCGAACAACTCCCATTCAGGGAGGGGCTCGAATGTTCGGCCCGGGGTTCCTCTAGTAACGTCAGAGGTACCACGAATGCTAAGGGTCCGCAGCGCCCGCACCAAGGCAGCTGAAGTGGACGGATCCCCTCCCCTAGAATGGGTTGTAGTGGTCTGCCGGGGAGTTTCCAACAGGTAAATTATAGGGACCATTTCCTCTGTACTGTCGTGACTCCCTGGGCCGGCCACTCTCTGTCTGCTCTCGCCTCATCCTTCCTCCCGGAGATGCTCCACTTGGTGGCATAGGCACAATAGACCAAGTTTGGACCTCCGTGCCGAATCTTCTAGGTAGCATAATCCAGTCCAGTCTTATTGAATATTTTAACAGCCGGTCCTTATGCGATGACTTTTAAATTTATTAGATAAAATATTACATACAAATATCTGACTTAAATGACTTTCTTTGCCTTTTCATCAACAAAATAATTTTACAAAACCTCATCCTTGTATCTGGTTTGTGTTAATCGAGAAACAAATTTCTATAAACGGTTTTATTACATATTTATTTGTGGACACAATGGTGGTTGTAGAATACAGAAAGTTTAAGCAAGGGTCAATTTGAAGGGCTCGTCGTTAAGTTATGACATTCTTTTTGTATGCCCAGGATGATAGAAATGAAAAACGTTTTCTCATTTGCGAAAAGTATAAGAATTGAAGTATTCAAACGAATAACAAAGAATATCTCGGAAATGGATCCCAATTATTTGACATAAATTGTGTGGTTTAACATCTTACAGTTTACCAGTTATACAAAAATCGTTAACAAAAAACAGGACTTCAGAGTTCAGAAAATACAAGACATGACTGGAGTATACTACCGAACGGAGGGGATTCGGCCAGGAGGTCCAAACTTGGTCTATTGTGCCTATGCCCCTAAGGTACCTTGGAAGGAAGGATGAAGCGAGAGGAGACAGAGGATAACCATCTCAAGGAGCCACGACAGTGCAGAGGGCAAGGTCCATACACTTTACCAGCTGGTAACTTTACGGCGAGCCAGTACTGTCGTCTTGAAACGGCCCCCCCAGACCGGGTTCGGAGACCGTCCTACCGGAGGAGCATATCATCCTGCCGTGCAGCACCGAAACTCCCGCCGACACTTCTACCCCGACCAGAGGAGACATAATGTGAAATGATAATGCAGATGAAATGGAGGGGCAGGAAATTCGAAGTATGTAATTAACGTACCCAGCATTCGCCTGGCGAACCGGGAAAACCCCGAAAAAGACCCATGGGTCAAGTAGACCAGCCACAGGAATTGAACCCAGACCTCCCGAATGCGGACCACAGAAGAAACCGCCTGAGCCATCTCGCTGAGTATACAAGACATGCATTTATCATGAAAGTATATTAAACATATTGTGACTTTCTGGGTTCGTGAAATTAAAAGTCCAGGTTACAAACACTAAAAATTGTTCTTTATTTCCATAGAAACACACTTTGGTCAACCCCTACGGTAGCAAAATTACGTCACATACACAATACAACTTGCAAGGTCATCGACCACAAACAAAGTTCACACAGCTATGCAGCACACGAGTTCAATTAACAACTGACTGACAGTGGCGGGCGGCGGCTCCTTTTATAGCTTACTCATTATTCCAGAGATTCGTGGAATGTTCTCAAACAATCAGGACGGTGTTAGAAGAACGACGAACTCTCCAGAAATCCGTCTCCTTCCCCACACCGTTTCGGCAAGCTTTTATCTCCGCACTGTACTTGTCCGTCCCTTTGAACTCGTCCCTCGCGCCGCCTCGCCGCAACAATGAGTTCGCGACAATATTTATCTCGTTAATGGTATGTGTGCTCTATTTTATAAATATGACGTAAAGAACTCAAATGAATCAGAAGGAAGCTACAGATTTTCATAGATCCACTCCTTTAAGCAAATCGCTAAGATTTTTCGGAGCATGGTAATTTCCTAAAGCAATAGTAGGTCGACTTCCCTATGATTTAATCAATATTATCACAAATCTCACAAGATAAAATGATCGTTTATTATTTTTCTTTCCCAATGCGAGATTTATAAAACACCGAAACATTTATAGAGCTTTCACCAAAAAAAAAATTGTCAGTAAAAAAGTTAACAGAGCGTCTCTGGTTCTCTCCAAATTGTTATATTGCGTAACATGTTTTGTCACCGGTGCTGTGGTTCCTTTCACACGCAAGTCGGCAAAGCTGTATAAATATTTCACGAAGTGGAATGGCTGAGGCTGTAACGTATGGCCCATATTCGAGAGGTTCAGGGTTCAAACCCCGTGGGCCAACCAATCTGACGAGTTTATCGTGATTACCCTTAGTCGCCAAGGTATATAATGGATTGAGTATTTAATACCACGGCCGAAAGTTCCTTAAAAGAAAATAGTAAGCATGAAAGCAAATGGTAGTAACGAATGCGGTGCCATATATCCAAAGATAATGAAAATAGAGTCCTGATGTCATTTGCCAGGCACGTGTAGCAGTAAGGTATCTGTGGACACTGATGTAGCTCTTAATTGCCGTCACAGAAACAGAAAGGTTGTTGCCTAGCACTAAAGTCTCTGTAGACACGTGTCCAAATAAAAAGTTGTATTAAAGTGATAAGACCTAGAAAGCTAACTGCCGGCCACACACTGATGCACAAGATATCTCCTAACCGTGTCTCTTTCAAGGGATCTATCACTATACTCATACCTGTACGCGTCTGAGGGTTTGATGGCATCATCTCTGCTCTATGTGGGGCCTATGTGTCCAAAATCGGAAGCGGAGTATAGCTGGAAGTACCCGAAAATGAATCCAGACTACGTAGAAACATGTAGGCATAATAACACAGCACTGTACGGGAGGTTTTGTTTACCCCTAGACATGGCATATGTAAGGGAGCGCCGTCCCCCACACCGAGAACTGAGCTGACAAGCAATATCTAGCACCTATTTGCAAAGCGTCGTGGTTCTACTTTGCACCAGATATTTTTGTGCACATGGTTTACATACAGAAGGCATTATACCATCAAACATTTAGGTGCGTAGTGGTGTGAGTGGTTATGCATCGCAGCGGGCCACTCGCCGTGTGCCCAGTGCATAGCAGGCCAATACGACAGAAATCATTTTTGTGCGGGTTGTCGAGCGATGCAGAAGTATGTTACCTAAAAATACAACATACCTACAAAAATACAAGCAGCATACAATGAATTTAATTTTGTAAGAAATCTTCAACCCCTATTACTAATTATCTTTTATATATTTCAATTATTTGAAAATATTCCAAGTAAAATTCTCTTACTAGCTTTTAATTCCAAAATGTTAAGACTATCTACTTCAAGGATAACAGTATTTCTGAGCTACCATATTACAAGTTATATCAAAAGCACTGTTATTAATACTATTTAATTATGCTTTCATTTGTTTATTTTAATATCTGATTCTATCCTCTTTACGTCTAGAATTAAAAGTCAGATAATAAGCCTGTCTTTAAAAGGCATCTAAGTTCACAAATGACTCACCTTCACAGTTTAAGAACCACTAACCAAAGAGCAAAGGTAATTTAATTATCTCTGTAATTTGAGCCAAATCACTAGAAAGTAAGTGATTATGTTAATCAGTTTAAACAGCTACGCAATGTTCTATTTATCGCTGATTACTCTGATCTCATATATAACACCTGTATATATCATAGTCTAAGACAGTTCTTAAGGAAAACATCTCATACGGTATATGTACTGTAAGCAAGGATTTACTATGCACACAGCCAAGCTGCAGGTAGACAGAACGTGTGAAGGCTGATAATCCCCCTAGCGAAGTTCTGTGTGCGGGCCAAACTTGCCCAATTGTGTCCTGAACTGCCCTCACAGATCGGTTGCAAAATGACCACCTAGTTGGCTGATAACATATTTTGACTAAATAAAAGCATGGCTGTTTTTCCGTCTTTCCTTTAGGATTCCAAAAATAACTAACCTCTAATGGAAGGAGGGTTTGAAAATTGTTTGATGAGAGGCATTCTGAAGGATTTTCAGTACAGGTGGGACATTTGACACACATGTTGTTTAGGACAAAAATACAGAGAGAGGTGACACATATTAACGGTTTTGTAGAGGTTTCTTTCCTGACATAGGTCATGAGTATACAGTCAGGACCCGCCATGCATGGGACGCACTAGAATGGGCCTCCTGAGGTTAGAGACTGTGGGTGAAGTTGGCGGCGTCGAATGAGTTCGAACAGGAAACATCAGGAACCCGAACATGGTTCCACACTTCCTCATTTGGATCTGGTAGGCCTTTGGATCTTCCCATATCCCTCCCTTCCAGGGATCACGGTACCGCAATCTACGGTGCTCTGTTTCGATTCCTTCCGTGCCTCCGTACCTTGTACATTTAAGAACAAGGTAACAATACTATGAAGGTGCTAACACAAGAAATAAATCCCAGAACGGAAGAGAACAGAAGATTTGGCAGGAAGCAATGTTGGTGATTTTACTAACAACGAACCGGTTTTACGTAAAAAAAAGTAATAAAAATAATATTCTCTTCATTAAAGGTAGAATTAATTACCCAAACCAACAGGAGAGAAGTGCAAAATCTTGGAGATGTCAATTTTGAGCTTATGTGTGGGCTACTTTTCTCTATAGGGGTATTATTATTTTAAGGTTGATATTACGAAAAACCATCCCTAAAGGGAAAAGAGATTGTAAAAATGTTGGATTGTAGGCAAGTTGAAGGATTTTTCAGTACGAATGATAAATTTGATACAGTGAAAATGGATGATCAAATTAATAGCAATGTATTGTACAAGTGGATAAACAGAGAGTTTATTGATGAGTAGAACAATTTAAAACGCGATCTGACGGGGAGCGTTTTAAGTTCTACGAGTGGATATTAGAGGTTTGTCCACTTGTTTTTTCTACATTATTTTATCCTATGGATACGATAAATTAATTAATATGTCACAAATATTCAGTTAAAGATAGATAGAGTCAACATGAAAAATTGAATGCCATGACCGGGATTTGAACCACGGATTTCCTGGTTTCCGCCCAGTCGCTCTAACCCATTGAGCTACCATGGCCAGCATTTTTTTTTTTTTTTTTTTTTTTTTTTTTTTTTTTTGCAATTTACGTCCTCCAACGTTGTCACATCGGACGGTGAATGAATTGGGTGAAATGATGCTCAAATGAGTCAAGGGCCCATGGAGTTTACAGTTACCCGACATTCATCTTGAGGGATAAGGAAAAACCCCGGAAAAACCTTATCCAGGCAACTCACCATGGCCGAGATTCGAACTCGGGACCTCTTGAACGTAAGGCAGACACGCTACCACCACGCTACCGAGGCGGGCTGCCATGGCCAACATGGCATTTAAGTACTTACAATAGTAAGTTGCCAGAAACGATGTATCTCGGATACGAGAGCCCCTAGTGGTTTACTGTGAAATATATATAATTCAATGTCATGACCGCACTTTGGCCATGGTAGCACAATGGGTAAGAGCGACTGGACGAAAACCAGGAGATCTGTGGTTCAAATGCTGACCATGGCATTGAATTTTTCATGTTGACTCTATCAAAAATCTTAGTTTATATGTGGCTAGTGCAAAGAAATAATTAATTTCCAACAATTAAATCATTCAGTTAATTATGTTATCAACAGATAAATACCTACTGCTTCTAATCCATTTGTAGATACTGTACAACAAATTCACTTTCATGTAGCTAAAGAAATAACATTTTTGATGTTGCTTTTAAAAGGTTATATAAATTTGTAGTTATCAACCATTTATTTATTTACTTTATCTCACTCGTTACCGGAGCAACGAGTGAATTTTGTTTACTTTATCGCACTGGTTGCCCGAATAACTATCACTTTGATTTAAAGTCCAAGCTTTCTTATATCGTTTCTCCATAGCAACGGTGTCTATTAAAAGTATCTGTAGGATAAAATAATTGAATGTAATTGTTTTAAATTGTTCTAAATTAAGAAATATTTGGGAAGTTGGTGCATTACCAAAACAGTGAAAGCGCCGGGTGATCAGAGGACTAAAGGCGTGTGACCAACCATGTGGTGGAATGTTGTAAGTTTCAAAACAAGATAGGTTTATAGTCTGGCCACTGGCGAGTATTATAACCAGATTTCTCCGCCATTCGCAGAGTTTATACTTGCGTCACAAGTTGTTATCGAGGACGGCAACTGAATATGCACTCAATTCAGGATTTTCTTACACCAAACATACTTAATTCCTTTTCCATATGTTAATTGATTTATTTTCTTTAATTGGCTGTCATTTGCTCTTTTTGCAGCTTACATAACACTAAAAGGAAGTCGTATTAATATCAAATTTGGTATTAAAGCCATTTTAATTATGCTCGACTAAGATCTTAAGGTTAACTCAAAAAATTTATTTGATATTAATTTTACGCCTTAAAGAGATTTGAAATCTTTGTGTAGTAGATTTTTGTCTGTCTTACGATTATGCAAAAGTCATTTTGTTATTGGTTTAATTTCTCAAACGACAAATTGACATTCGTTTTTCTTTCTTACTACTTACGTATATAGAACGAAATTTTCATGTCCTCACGTAATGACTAACTCTTAAAATATTACACTATCGCTAAAATCTACTATGTTCCCGTTTTCCCTATGTATCTACATATAAGCAAATATGCAATATTAAGAATTTCTGGAAATGCTTATTTCGATTACATGTAGCAGCTAGACCGATAAACTTTCAAACAAAATGTTTTGCTGTAGAAGGTATCTGGAAAGTCATGTGTATGCAACATATTAGAAGTTTTTTCCGTGTAGTGTATCTAAATTAAGCCTAATTCCCAGCATGATATTCAGGTGTTTATATTATCATGTAATAGACAGCATATCAACGCACTTTCATCTTTTTAAAGTTATGTTCTCCAATGTTGTCATATCGGACGATGAATGAAATGATGTTCAAAAGAGTATAAGATGCATAGAGCTTAGAGTTACTACACATTCATTTTTCAGGACAAGGGAAAATCTTATCACCCTGACCGAGATTAGAACCAGGGACCTCTTGAACGTGACACTACCCCACACTATAGAGACGGGCTAATGTTCTCCAACGTTAAGTCATACCTGACGATGAATGAAATGATGTTGAAATGACTCCAGGGTCCATAGAGCTTAGAGTTACCAGACATCCATCTTTCAGGATAAGGGAAAACCTTCCTGACCGAGATCGGAACTAGGGACCTCTTGAACGTGTGTGTGTAGTGTTTAACGCCCACTTTTACTACATACGGCACCGCAGGCGATGACACTGATGATACATGAGATGAAGATGGAGCACCGGTGGAATGAGATGGCGGGGGAAACCGGAGATACCGGAGAAAACCCGTCCCAGTGCCGTGTTGTCCACCAAAAATCTCACTTTGCGGTCGCCTGGGATCGAACCCGGGCCGCCTTGGTGAGAGCCAAGCGGTCTAACCACTGAGCCACGGCGCGGCCACTTGAACGTGACACTACACCATACTATAGAGACGGGCTAGTGTCCTCCAACGTTGTCATACCTGACGATGAATGAAATGATGTTGAAATGAGTCCAGAGTACATAAAGCTTAGAGTTACTACAAATTCACCTTTCAGGATGAGAGAAAACCTTATCAACGTGACCGAGATTAGGGACCTCTTGAACGTGACACTACCACCACACTATAGGGGAGATGCACCCTCTACCGTACACCTAAGCTTTTTTCAAAATTTAAAGAAAATACTGTCACCCAATTAGCGGAAGGCACGGCCGGCGACAGCTGGGAAGGGACCAGAGGCAGCCGAGCCACGCCCTCCCATTAATCTCAGTCACTAACTGAGGGGTGATTGGGGAAATGTCACTTGTCGCTGACCGCCTCTTTCCCCTTCCCCTGTCCTCTGGAACTTTCGCGGTAATTCACTGAAACCAGAGACTTCTAGAAGACGGTGATATTCCTATAAAAAGGGCTGCAGTGAGTGAATTGAGTCAGTCAGTCAGTCAGTCAGGGCTTGACGAGCTAGTGAACGGACGAGAAGACTGTGTGCGTGCATCGGAACGGTAACGGACGAACTGGTGAATTGTAATTGTGTGCATTACGTAATTATGTGTAATTGGCAAGTATTCAACTGTAAGTCGGTGGAAATAAAGAGCATTGTTGAGTTTGTGTAATTGGACTTTTCATTTCACGAACCCACAAAGTCACAATACAATGGAGAACCAGTAGCGTGTTACTATTAATATGAAGCTGATAACATACAGAAACAGCATTAGTAATGAACATTCGTGAGCGCGAGTCATGTTGACTGTTAAAAACTAAAGTAAATATTAGTGATAACTGCGCATCTCAAAAAGTGTTTCCCAGTACCGGACAGACGAAAATAAATACATATTTCTAATTAAAGGAAAAGGAACTGCATAATAAATCACAAGATAATTATTCTTATCATAATTATTGTATTTTTGAGATTAAAACAGAACAGGGTAACATGATAATATATTTTTCAAAACGTTCTCTAGAGATTATCACAACAAAATAAAAATGTCTTAGAACTAATGAAACATTTTTTAAACAGAGTGTCAGATTTATAAAAATGAATGTTCTCTTGCCCTGTACATTCAATATGTGTCCAACCTTTGCACAATACACACTGAATCCAAGCCTCGTCTCTGATTTCTAAGCAAATGATACACTCTGTTAGAGCACTTCAATCGACACTGGTTTTGGTTCCAAAACTTAACTTTCTTTTAGTCTTCTAAGGCTCTTCACTATTTCCAGTTTCTGTTGGCACAGAGTTAGAGCTTGGTTCTCTATTTATAGTTTATTAATGTTAGTCTTGCGTCCCTTTGCTATTGGTTTGTTCTTCTGTTTTGTGCCTTTTCCTGCAACATCAACTTATACAGAGTCAATGTTAATGTTTCAGCAATAAGTATTGATACCCCCAGGCTCATTGGACCTTCTATCACATTCTTTATTGCTTGTTTCGTATTTTCTTCTAACCATTTCCCTTTCTTTTTGGCCTCCAAGTTGACAGGAATGCCTACAAATGAAAATTAATGTAATGCCAGTGCAAGTTCAGGGGATAAAAATGTACCTTCGCGTACGATACTGGGAAAATTGCTATCGTACGGTAGTGAGCAACTCACATGCACTTTTATATAACGTCATAGCACGGCCCGATTCGTTTAAACCGACACTGTATTTTGTTTTTGTGTAGTCTGCTTAATACCAAATAATATGAGTACAAATACTTAATTACTTTTTCATCGGACAAAGCAGCAGCAATGTCAGCAAGTTATTAACAACACAGCTCCAATTCACTACACGACTTCTCTGAACAAAAACTTGTGATTCAATGGTCAAAGAGGAGGGAAAACTTTCCGTTGGTAACAAAGATAGTTGTTTGTCTAAATACACAACATGGCATGAGTTTCTTCTATCTATCGGCAACTACGAGATACTGACACCGTGTGGTACGGGGCGCATCTCCCCTAGAGACGGACTAGTGTCCTCCAACGTTGTCATACCTGACGATGAATTAAATGATGCTGAAATTAGTTTAGGGTCCATAGAGCTTAGAGTTACTGCAAATTCACCTTTCAGGATAAGGGAAAACCTTATCACTCTGACCGAGATTAGAACTAGGGACCTCTTGAACGTGACACTACCACCACACTATAGAGCATCTTTTAGGATGAGGGAAAACCTTATCCCCCTGACTGAGATTAGAACTAGGGATGTCTTGAACGCGAGGCAGACACGCTACCATCTACGCTACCGAGGTGGGCACCTTCAACTTCAATATATAGTGCAGTATTACGTATATACTTAACTATTATAAACATTTCACTTTAAACAAATGCATTATTTTATTTAGCACTTGGTTAAATAATTACTTTGTTGTTCATGTATTAGCTTACCTCCTAAATATGTTACTAATATTTAAGTGTAATCCTACACGGAAATACATTTTTAAGGAAACCTACTTGTCATAAACCACGAAATTACCTTGGCTGGAAGGACGGCGAGAAAACCTTTGATTGGAATAATTGGTAAAGAACGCGGAAATTAGCTACAAAGTATTTACGTGACGATGCGTCAATTGTCATACATTGTTACAATGAATTGTTTTCCTCAGGTGCTTCTAGGACACATTCATTATCAAGTAACGCGTGTTGAAATTTGGCACACTAAAGACCTTGTATGTACCTTCACATAATTTAGTCAGGTAAATTAGGCCCGTTAGCACTAAGTATGACATTCACTCGGATTTGGCGCTAAAGACGAAACAAGTTAATAACATTCTGAATTAGCGTGTTATGGTCTCAAATAGGAATTTGCCTTGAGGGTTGTTGGTAATGGACCATGACATCGTTGAAAGTGGGCCATCAACTTGTTCTGATAGTTTTGTACCTATATGATGGAGAATGAGGCCTTTTTTGTGCTGTCTTAAATCGGATCTCATTAACTGTAAACCTACATTCTTCTCTTTTTCAAATATTTTTAATTGTTCCATTTACAGCTGGGTTTTAACCGCAATGGCAATTGTGTTAACTCGTATACAGTGAGTTCTGAGTCTTTGGTATTTTCCCACATTACATCACACATACACATAGAGTCTGTTTAGTTAACTCATGTGCACTTCGGCCGCTGCCTTTGACGAACCCTTATAATCGTTTTACAACACCGGCTCTCCTTCTTCCAGACCTTTCTGCAAGGTTGCCACCTTTCTCGATACGTCATGGGCATCGTACGAGGTTTCGTCTAAATAAATGATCTCATGTCCATTACTGCAAAACTTCCTTAGTTTTGACGATATATATATATATATATATATATATATATATATATATATATATATATATATATATATCGCCAAACTACAATTCTACTGGTTTTCATAATAACCCTTAATTTATTCAAAGTGCGGTATTTGAAAACCAGCTCCTTTAGAAGACCGCGCAGAGTGCAGTGCTCATAAGGAAAATCACAAATTTCTTGCAAATGTGCAACCACTTCGTCTAAGGTGGGCGCTCTCCCTTTTGCATAGAATCTATCAATTTCTCGACAAATTAAATCGCATGTGAAATTATCTACTTTAGAGAAACGTTTCCTTTTGTTTTCACACTTGATTGGCGTCTTTGGTATGCCTTTCGTCATAATATTTCTTACTGTATTTCTGTGAATGCCCAGAATTTATCATCAGGTTCATTGCACGTCCCCTTACCAAGACTATTTGTCAGCACATATTTATATGTGTTCAAAACAAGCGCTTGAATTTGCTTAGAAACAGTTCCCGTTATAATTTATTTTTTGAGGTTTTTCAAGTAATATAACTCGGCCCAGTTATTCACACTATTGTCATCACTTTGACTGAAAGTAATCTAATACTTCATTTGCATTTACCACTGCATTTCCCTCCCACGGTCTCCACATCGTGACACAACGAATTTCTGCACGTAATGAAACAGATCAACTGGAAGTTGGATCTTCGGCAACTGAGACTCCACGTGGAGTAGACATGCGACTGTCACTTCGAGAAAACCAGGGTTGCTACTGGTCCTCAACGACAGTGTTCCATTTCTGAAGTGTGGAGATAGATTTATGACGGCCATTAGTGGGCGGGAGGGTAGTTTCCTTTGAGGCGCAAACTGCACTCGCGTTCACTAGACACACTACGTAGCTTCCAGGCTCTGGAGAGGGTAGGACAAAATTCCCACTCCCCAGCCGAGACTCCTCGAAGTTTCGTCTGGTTTAACTTGAAACATGACCTTAGCGATCCCCCTCTCTGTGACAAGGGAGGTGTGGAAAGTTTTGTAAACACATTGCCACTATTATCCGTGACTGTCTATAGTCTCCGCCAGAGAGCGACGATTGCTGCAATCAGTACAGGATTTTCTTATTTACAAACAGTGCTTTATATTGATAGTGAAATATAATGGTAATTATTATTACCTTTTTTTTTTCGTATTTTACGTCCTCCAACGTTAAGTCATATCGGACGATGAATGAAATGGGTGAAATGATGCTGAAATGTATCCGGGGTCCATGGAGCTTAGAGTTAGCCAACATTCAGGATAAGGGAAAACGCCGGAAAAAACCTTATCCAGGTAACTCACCTTGACTGAGATTCGAACTCCGGACCTCTTGAACGTGAGGCAGACACGCTACCATCTGCGCTACCGAGGCGGGCTGGTAATAATGAAAATATGCTATGAAAAACCGGTGTTGTACGAGTTAATTAAGAGAATCAAACATAATTTCAAACTGTATACAATCGACTCCATAGCTGAAATGAATGGACATACCTTAGCTCTGTGTCGAGTGCTATCGAGTTAATATATGCAAAATCAATGAAGGTGGTAGAAAATATGTCCTGGAGAAAAGACGGATTAATTGATATGTTGGACAATTTAATATTAAATTTAGAAGAAAGTGACTTTCCAAAAACTCCCTAATGGACGGTATATCTATACTACCGCCATCTACCAGTAGTCTTTAAAGCGCTGCGCTTGAAAGTAATAAAGGGGTAGCTACAGTTCAATCAGATGGAGTCAATTAGAACGTTACATAGAAGTGATGCGATATGGGATTAGGCAGTCATGGGTTACCTACAACAGCGCGGGTAATAGTGCTCTCTCTCTCTCTCTCTCTCTCTCTCTCTCTCTCTCTCTCTCTCTCTCTCTCTCTCTCTCTCTCTCTCTCTCTCTCTCTCTCTCTAATTCCCATGATTCAAGATAAACCAGACGAAGTACACAGGGTCTCTACAGGTCTAGTCTTCTTCGTACTGTACAGGCTTAACTACCAAAACTAAATAATGGTCTTGCGCGTGGCTTTGTGTTCTTTTGTACATAATTTCATGACGGTATTAATTATCCCTAGTCTATAACAATTTTGCTAGATACAGAATATTTTCCACAAAGAATAATGACTTTGATTTTGTGTTGATTTCCATGTTGTGTCTCTTTCCTATTGTTTTCACGTCGCACACTTCTACATATACACACACATGTTATTTCGTGGTAATAAGCACATTGTTGAAGGTGGGCGCGATTGTAAGTAAACTAGTTAAATGTTTAGCAGAAGCTTGCCGAGAATGAACTTATTGCAGAATTACATTTAATGGTTTAAGTATTTGTCTGAAGCAATCAGAAGGGGGGGAAAAACACATTTGTGTACATATGTATCTTAAATTTTAAATAATTTAGTACTACTTTTATGTTTACCAAAATACGATTTCTGCATATCGTGTGCAACATCTGATTAATTAGCATAATAAGAATAAAATAAAATAAAAAAGAAGATTAAAATAAGAACTGAAGCTTTCCTGGCGACGAATATGTTCGAGATCTTCTCGGGAAGCAAGCCAGGTGAAAAGACGATTAGAAATGACTTTTTGGGAGCGTACATCTCTCCCATCATCAGAATATTTTAAGAAATGCTATAACATCAAATGTATAACTGGATATGAAACAAATATCAATAAAGGCAAAACACTACCAATACTTGCATCACTGAACAAAAGACTTTTCTGTAAATTAAATGCCAGGTCAGGAGATGGCGTGAGTATAGAGAATTAATTGGGTCAAAGAAACGTAACTCCTCAACTTGATTATCAAGCTGTATAGATCTGTGCTTCCTAAGCCGACGGATTTCCATTTTTCACGGTTTCCGACAGGAGCTGAACTGAATTCCACCATCACGTGTAAGCGTGCTCCGCTCGGAGGAAATGGCCAAAGCCTCTTTAAGTCTCCGCTCCCAGTAACTGTTGCATTTTGCCAAGATGGTCATCTCCCGAAAATTGGCTCTATGGTCGTTATCAAAACAATGCTCTGCCAGCCCAGACTTCTCAGGTTGCATTAAACGAATGCTTCATTCATGATCGTTTATTCTGGTACCAATGGTCCTTCCAGTTTGTCCTATATACGGTTTACATATACCTTTTGTTGTTATAACATTTCTTAAAATAACCTGATGATGGGAGAGATGTACGCTCCCGAAATGTCGATTTCTAATCGTCCTTTCACCTGGCTTGTTTCCCGAGAAGATCTCGAACAAAAGAAGATTAAGTTGTCTGGATAAAGTTTAAATGCTGCGGTAGAGAAACTTATGACATTTTGAAAACTTATACATAAAAACTGCAATATTTAGAACATTTATCTGTGAGTAGAGCTCATCCACACACAGCCGATGATCTTGTCAGCTGCTGAAACCCTGAAAGGGAAACTGCAATATTTCTGATAGAGTATACATAGCCTAACTGCCTATGAAAACTATCAACTAGGCATCGCAGGTTAGCTAACGTTCCTCTCGTATGCAGTTTTTAATTACTATTTTTAGTTCCTCTAGGCTGTCAATTTTCATTTCCTCATTAATGTCGTATTTAAGTTATTTGTCATTCTTTATTCCAGTCTACCAGCTCTTGCTATTATATTTGAGCAATAGTCAACTTCGATGCTTTCGATAAAAGACTTGTCGTTCAATGGATCTAAAGTGCATTTGATGAATTTCTTCTGGTTTGATTTTTCCAGTTTGTGAGACCTGTTGCATGTCACCACCATTCCGAACAATTTCGACGGTGAAATTATGCACCATACGAATCTATTATACCATTCCAGTTAGGGTAGGATGAGAAGAGAAAGGGGCCGGTGTTTTTAATTTAAGTCCTCCAACGTTAAGTCATATCGGACGATAAATGAAATGAATGAAATGATGCTCAAATGAGTCCGGGGTCCATGGAGCTTAGAGCTACCCGACATTCGTCTTTCAGCATAAGGGACAACGCCGGAGAAGGCCTTATCCAAATAAATGGACCTCTTGAACGTGAGGTAGACATGCTACCGAGGCCAGCAGGGAGTGGTTGACCCAAAAGTCATGAACAGTGCAGAGGGCAGGGTCTCCTACTTTTATCAGTTTTAAACTCCCCAGCAAGCCAATGCAACCGGGATCCCACCCATCGTGATCCTGAAACGGCCCACCAGGCCGGAGACTGTCCTACCGGAGAAGGAAATGTTTACCACGAGCATATCATCCTGCCGTGCAACGCCGAGACTCCTACCGACACTTCTATCCTGAAAAAGGTTACCAGATGAGAGATGATGTGAAATGTTAATGGAGATGAAATGGAGGGACAGGAAATTCGGGGAATGCAATAAACCTACCCAGCATTCGCCTGGCGACCAGGGAAAACCCACGAAAAAGCCCATGGGCCAGGTAGGCCGGACCGGGAATCGAACCTGGACCTCACGAATGCGGCCGGCCCTCGTAGTCATGGTCGCTAAAGCGTATGTCTCTAGCGTTCCGCCGCGTAGAGGATCACGGGTTCGAGTCCCGCCTTGGGTATGCGTGTTTATGTGTATAGTAAATATGTGTGAAACTAAGGAAAGCAGATAAGAAAATAAACGGAAATAAATAAAAAACGGTTAAATAAGAAAAAAAGAAATAGGAAAACTACATATATACATATACATAGGTATATATTTTTAGTTATAAAACATGCTGGCCAGAGAGACATTCTCGGTGCCATTCTCGGGTAACGAGAGTCTTAACATTTGATCAAATCTTCTTTCCCGTGCCCACACCAGATAAGTTTCCGTTAATTATGAACGCTCACATTACAATGCACGTATTGTAACTTTGTCGTTCACGTTCTCAGTTATTGTGAACCAATCTGAAGCTGCCTGAGAAATTGCACAGGAAATCTCACGTACACGAGATTGTTTGGGTATGTTAACTCGTTTAGCATTTAAATACGAAGAACATTTTCGTTCACATCCTTGGAGCTTTGCTGACCTAGGAACTGTGAGAGACGGCGCGGATATTTGTTCACTTGTAAACAATGACCCTAGGATAATGAACGCTTATGAAACCTGGACCAGTTCTCCGCGTTACGAAACCGTGGAAAGAAAGTTGCACTGGCGATCTGGTGTCAAGACCATGAACTTGACATATAAACGACTTTCATTTTCAACCGCATCTTCTTATTATTATTCTTGACATCATGTATTATAAGGAAACTTTAACTAACACATGAAATTAATTTGAGGACGCTAGTACCGTTTGTATGAAAAGGTGAAATGAACGCTTGAGTAATAACATCTGCTGATCCTTAAAATAATGCAGAACTGTTTTAACACGTAAGGAATTACGCTTCAATTATTGGACCAGTGGTAAAATGGGTCAACAAAAGCTGGTTTTATATACCTCTTTTCAGTTTAAACAACGAATCATATTTAATCTAGCTCTATAAATCAAATGTAGACTCTTGAGAAACTTGAGTTATTTCGAAAATGTTTGAATTATAGGTGCGGAGTGCGTTCAAGTTATAACACCTATTTTTTCAGGACTGGGACCTGACAGAAACTTCTGGTTTACTTTAAAATACACGTGAACTCTTTGTGAATGAGTGACAGAGATGGCAGCACTGTACAGTGCATAGAACTTTAGTGGCAACGACGAGAGTTAGGACTGTTTTTGATAAAATGACGACGTTTTCATTGCAAGAACAGCGTGTAATCATTCGTTTTCTCCATTTTCGTGGTGTAACACCTATTGAAATTCATCGCCAGTTGAGTGAGACATGTGGTGATGGTACCATGGATGTGTCTAATGTGCGTTCCTGGGTGCGACAGTTCAATGAAGACAGAACATCGTGTGACAACAAACCAAGACAGTCACGGCCTCACACCAGCCGGTCTGACGAGATGATCCAGCGAGTGGAGAACATTGTTTTTGAGGATCGTCGATTGAGCGTTGCAGACATCGCCTTCAAAATAGGCATTTCTGTGGGATTTGTGCACACAATCCTACATGAAGACCTGAAAATGCGAAAAGTGTCTATGTCTTCGAGGTGGGTGTCACGAATGTTGATGGATGATCACAAGGCTGCGCGCGTGGCAAATTGTCAGGCGATGTTGACGCGTAATGAATGGAACATCGATTACACGCTACTCTAGCAATGAAAATGTCACCATTTTAAGTATCAAAAACAGTCCTAGCTCTCGTCGCTGCCACTAGAGTTCTATGCACTGTTCAGTGCTGCCATCTGCGTCATGCATTCACAAAGAGTCCACGTGTATTTTAAAGTAAACCAGAAGTTGCTATCTGGTCCCAGTCCTGAAGAAAAGTAGTTGTTATAACTTGAACGCACCTCTTATATTACCCCAAAATGCAAAAAGAATAAATTACTGATATTGAAGCAATTTAAAGTCCGAAATGTGAAACTATTTCAATGTTCGCTTTATATCTTTCTGATTGTCATAATCCGAAAACACTGCCCGTAGGTAGTCGTGCCTGGTTCTAATCTCGGTCAGGGTGATAAGGTTTTCCTTTATCCTGAAAGATGAACGTCTGGCAACTCTAAACTCTATGGATCTTGTGCTCATTTGAAAATCATTTTATTCATCGACCGATATGACTTAACATTGGAGGACACTGGCCCGTCTCTGTAGTGTCATGTTCAAGAGGTCCCTATTTCTAATCTCGGTCAGGGTGATAAGGTTTCCCTTTATTCTGAAAGATGAATGTCTGGTAACTCTTAGCTCTATGTACCCTGCACTCATTTGAACATAATTTTATTTATCGTCCGATATGACTTAACGCTCGAGGAATTTGGCCCGTCTCTGTAGCGTGGTGGTAGTATTAATTTGATTTTAGGGACGAGATTTTGCAAAATGTACTGCTTTATTTTAGCAGTTTAGCAGATAGATTAACTCATTTTATGGAAAGAGAAACAGAATATGATCGCTGACTGCAGCGCGGCAGAAATGTGTTCCAAAGAATAAGGATCAGTTTCGTGACTCGCATATCTCGTCCGCTTCATAGCGTACGTTCACAAGCTTTCTCTGTTGATTTTCAAATGTATCTTATTGTTTTTGACAACATGCTGCGCTTTAGAACCATTTTTGGGACTAGCTCCATCAACTCTAGCACGTATAGGCCATAACTGCACAAACAGTGCCCCCCTGGGATCTTTTCAGTCAGAATGTATTTATTGTGAACTAGCAACAATAAATTATAATTTGAGAATTATAAATTTTTTATAAACATAAAAATCTAGTAAAGTTAGTGCTTTTGTTAGTGTAATTTTCAGTATTCATTAATTACGTGTTTAAACTTCTAAACAGTAGAAGTGCATTTAAAATACATAGAAACAAATGTTTAGCTCGTGGAAACTTTATTTGTAGATCCTAAGGATTAGTTTATAAATCCCTAAAATGTCAAGGCCTACTCACAACATTGAGTTAATATTAATGTGTTATTTTATGCCCCAGAAATTAATTTTCAGCTTAAAAGCATTTTGATTATGATCTTTCTTGTTCTATTTCCTTTTAATATGTTTCTATCTTTGCATTCTATTTTAATTGCTCAATTAATATTCTTACATTCACTACAGTGATCACACCGGCGGCCTTAGAAATGCGCTACTATCGACAATGTGTTAACTAATATACTAATGTAATGATTTTCTTTGGGTTTGGTGCATTAAACCACACATCAAAACTTTAGGATGGAAGTAATATAATCTTGGCTAAAGAAAAATTGCTGCCTCAACTCGGGAAACGCAACTGGGAAGGCAACTGTTCTAATGACTGAGCTACGGGATCAATCTTAATGACCTTAATTAATCACCAAGTTAATTAAACTAATCGATCAATCAGTGGCGAAGCGTGCAATGAAGCGCTGGAAGTCCCGCTTCCCCAAGAATTTCAGCATAGAAGGAAGAAAAACAGGAAAATTCATGCCAAACAATATTTTATTTGCTCTGTATACATTTTCAGAATTTATTCGCGAACATCCGCAGTGCTGCGGACAATGTGACAGCTGCTTAAGCTCGAGTGACCAGTTACGCGAGCTCATTCAGTACTGTACTTACGCATTTGTAACCTTGACTACCATGCTTCGTAGGTTTCCGGAAGCAATCGCGACTCTTCGATAATTAGGAAGCACTCACAAATTTTGTCACGTGAAGCCTCTGTAGCATCTAAGAAAAGTTTATTTATTTATTTTTTGTTTTATGTGGCGCTTTTAAGTATACACGGTGTTCATTTTATCTGTGATTTTACCGCGCAAAATTTGATGTCATCAATAGCGTCGCTGATGGATCGAGTTTATATACGATTCCCCTAGCGGCTTCCGATCGTATTTGATGTGCTGACAGCAGCTTTGAGGCCTCCCTCTACCGGCAGATAAATATACTATTTGAGAGGTGGGTCTGCCCGCGTAATATAAAGCTATGTAATATCGCCTGGTGCGTAGATACGATAACTTAAAAAAAAAAAACTATATACTGCAATGCAATGAACTGCAAAGCTAATTATGCAGCCACAAAAGCATACCATGAAGAATATACGAAATGATAAGTCAATGAACAGTTATTTCACAATGAACACTTGTTTTCCTGTTATAGTACACATACAGAATGTTACAAAAAGGTACGGCCAAACTTTCAGGAAACATTCCTCACTCACAAAGAAAGAAAATATGTTATGCGGACATGTGTCCGGAAACGCTTAATTTCCATGTTAGAGCTCATTTTATTACTTCTCTTCAAATCACCTGGGTTGTGTAGACAAGAGCTTTCAAATGCCCCCATAAATGAAAGTCAAGAGGGTTGAGGTCAGGAGAGCGTGGAGGCCATGGAATTGTTCCGCCTCTACCAATCTATTGGTCACCGAATCTGTTGTTGAGAAGCGTACGAACACTTCGACTAAAATGTGCAGGAGCTCCATCGTGCATGAACCACAATGGGTATTTTGACATTTGTCTGCACGAATGATTTCAATTTACATTTTAAGTGAAATACTAAAATGAGCTCTAACATGGAAATTTAGCGTTTCCGGTCACAAGTCCACATAACATATTTTCTTTCTTTGTGTGTGAGGAATGTTTCCTGACAGTTTGGCCGTAACTTTTTGTAGCATCCTGTATATGCATATTGTAAATATGTCACATAAAATAGAAATAATTCAAATTGATCTCAATTCTTTTCTATCACCCACGGTTTCCTCACAATGTAACTTTATTACAAACCAGAAAATTAGCAGAACATGTTCTAGGAATGAAAAATTAATTAGTGTTACAATATGTACAAAGCTTTCATCCCAGTCTAAACAAGAAAATATCTCTAGTACATTTTCTTATGTGTCCATTTTCTTATATTTCCTTTCTCTCTTCCCCTTAAACACTGTCTGTATTGCGAGTAGGCATGCTTGAGGCCTTTCTGTCATAACATTATTTCTTGCTTCTAGATTGGGACCAGTCACTTTATAGCGTCCAGTGTCTCTCTTTTTGCGAGTAACTGATCCTGTATCTTGGAAATGTTTGATGCACCTATTAGTTTGAAAAGACATAAGGATACCAATATTAATAGAAATTTTAATTAAGCGTGAAAATGGCAAAAAAAAAAAATGTATATCATATACTGATAAAACGTAAGACGTTTATGTTGCAAACGTCAGTGTGACGGTACCTGGACACTTTTGACAACATTACGCTCCGAGGGACTTGTCTGAAGGCCGGATAGCGTTGCATGAAAGCCTCTATGCGCGGTTTAAATTATATTTATATGTCGCACCAATTTTAATGCCGGTACGAAAGTAGCATTCAACCATGAAGACGCTGTGCTCTGTGTTCATATCCAGGGGAAGCTGATTGTATTAGTTACGAGCACAATCACACTCAGAGCGCTGTAATTACTTACTGTTCCGCAAAAAATAGCGCTTCTTCTCCATAGAGGGAACTATTATTTCAAGATAGACTGACCAGTCAACTATGACGTCATTCTTGCTCAATCGGAGGGCGGGAAATAACGAATAAAAATGAACACCGTGTATTTTAATAGCATTAGTAATAGTATATTACGTATATTGGTATTCAGTGGTGACAAATAGGAAATTCTTGTGAATTTTTAAGCTATTAGCAAAAGTGTATGGATTGCATACTTTCTCCATTTAGTTTTCGGCTGTGGACCAGCTGTAGGAAAAGTTGGAACGTCTGCGTGCAGAGGGGAAGCTTATAGTGTGAGCAGTCTTGCAATGCAAGAAAGGCCTACGTGTGACTGTACAATAATAAGAGTGCAGAAGAGTAGCCTTAGTTCTTTGAGTCATTATTCTCTCTTATTTTAATGAAAATTATTATTTGCAGCGTCCCTCGCTTTGAAAGTCACGCCTCGCCACTGCGATCAACTATTCACAGCCGAGCGTTTTGGAAGCGAAGAAGTCGAATGTCTGAAACGTTTGCTAGCTAAAAGTTAAATTACTGAATGGAATACACACGCAATGGACTGAAACTTGAGGGGAGGATAATTAAATATTTTATTGTCAGAGGTGAAATGTAATTACAATACAATCCCGGACAGTAGACGTAACGATATCATGTCCTTACAAACCATCACAGATAAAAAGTAATTGTTAAGATTGGGCGCTTGTCGTATGTTTTACTGGGTTTCATATCACACTACATATTATACTTTTTACCTCTCTTATTAGTTCTTGATAGTTAATGCATTTTAGTTTATCTGTTACGTTCTTATCCTTTATCTTGTTATTGGATTAGTTTATTTGCTTCTATTGGTTTATCTCTCTGTCTACTTCATTTTAAGATAATCGTTTGCAGAAGTAGCAACACTTCACATTTCACTATAAAAGCAAAGTTATGGCGATATTCAGTTGTTCAAGTACTGGACGCTACCTAGTCTTACCATAAATACTGTCACAACATTCTAATTCAACTGACACAAAATGCTTGGAGATATTTTAATATCCTTATACCACTAGTTACATAGATTTATAGAGAATTGAAATCACACATAATTATTCAAAATGGCCACCATTAACACGCACACAGTCCTTAAGTCTTTGTGGCCACTCATCAATTGCATTACGCACCACATCAAGAGGGAACTCGGCAACTGCCTTCAGAAGAGAGCGCTTCAAACTTTCAATATTGGGATGTCTCTTCTTGCAAGCCATCTCCTGAAGCTTGGGCCACAATTTGTAGTCCAAAGGGTTTAGGTCCGGACTAGCAGATGGCCAGTCTGAAGTAGAAATGAAGTCTGGAACATTTGACCTCAGCCACTCCTGGGTTGAACCAGCCTTGTGTGATGGGGCAGAATCCTGCTGGAAGGTCCATCTCTGTCCACGGAAGAGTGTGTTGTTGAGGTTCTTAACTATTGGTTGAAGCACTGTGTTCTGATACACTTGTTCAGTTGTTTCACATTTTTTTTTCTCACAAAAATGGAGCTCCGTTGTGCCCTCGTAGCTCACACCCCACCACACCATGACTGATGCAGGATGTATATGCTGGCCGTAAAATTCCCCACTTTGTTCCGCAATTGGAACAACTGAATGTCGTCAGAAATTAAAACAATTAACGAAGTACTGAACAATTCTAACGGATATCTTGTAAATGTCTTGCTGCACAAAAAGATTATTCGAAATAAACTGTTTGTTTTAAAGTGGTCCATAGTTTTTGTGTGATGCGTTTTCGTTTATTGTTACCAATTACCAGTGGCGATACGTGATTTTCAAAGAGAGGGAAGGTCCAAATAATAATTCTCATTAAAATAAGAGAGAATAATGACTTAAAGAACTAAGGCTACTTTTCAGTACTCTTTCTATTGTAGTCACACGTAGGCCCTTCTTGCATTGCAAGACTGTTCACACTACAAGCAGACATCCCTGACGTTCCAATGCTTCCTACAGCTGGCATACACCACGTGAACTGTTAGTCTAAAATGCAGAAAGTATGCAATTCACACACTTCTTTTGATAACTTAAAACTTTCCAAGAATTTTCTATTTGTCACCACTAAATACCAATCTACGTAAAATACTATTACTATAAGACGTACGGTATAAGAAGACATATGTGGCGGAGCTAGGGAGGGCTCGCCTAGAGCGACTGTCCTATCATAAGTGTGCAGCGTTGCCTAGTTCGGAACGCAAAGCACAGGCGTGAGAAACAGAGATTCCTCTTTTTCATACGCCCAAAATTGTTATTGAAAATTCGACATTGTAATATGCCGTGGTATATGCGGCAAGCATTTTTGAGGCAGACTATACAAAGGCCATTTTTCTACGACATACGGTTCTCAAATTATCGCTTCGAGAATAAACACCAGACTCCTGTGTTTATGCTTATGATATGCTCCAGCTTCTAATCTTGCCCTTGTGTTATTTCTTTATATTACACAGTATTGAGTAAAACATTACGAAGTGTTGTTAAGAACGGTATATATGTAGTACTTAAATTAACTGACCACGGAGCACTGCTGTCTAGGAGGGCGCGCGCGTATTCTTTGAAATTCGTTCAAGACCAATCCGTAAAGCAAATTTGAATGTAAGGTGCTTTGTGTAATTGTGACAATAAGCAGAAAATTCACATGTTTCCATTGTGTTTTATATCAGTTTCAAACCTTGGTATTATCCTGCTGCTAAATACGTTGCCTGCCTTTATCTTTGTTAATACGAGGGCTGTTCATAATTTTTTTAAGGTCATAATTTTTCGCAGTAAAATTCAATCTTATTATATTCTGTTAGCTTAATGTGAAACAAACACGTCGTAGTAGTTTCATTGTTGGTACTCCTGGTTCCCACCTGTGAGAACCAGGCAAGTTCAGACATGTTCAGTATCGCCTACCTCTACAAAGGAGGTAACATGTAGTTAAAGTTGATGTTAGAGGAAGATCCGGAGTTTCTTCCAAACGTAATCACTGCTGATGAAACTTGGCTACATCGTTTTGATTCTGAGAACAAAGGGCAAAGCTCAGTGTGGAAATCTCCTTCATCACCAATCCCCAAAAAGGCAAAAGTGGTTGCTTCTGCTGGGAAAGTCATGGTCATCTCATTCTTTGATATTCATGGAATGGTTTATCAGCATGTTGTACCTGCACACACATCAGTAACTGGACAATACTACAGGGATGTCCTGAAAATATTGCAAGTCCATATCAGGTACAAAAGACCACATTTCTGTGAAGCAGGCTAGATGCTCCACCAAGATAATGCGCGGCCTCATATTGCCAATGTTGTTGCTGAATATCTTGCAAAAATCAACGTGAAGTGCATCCCTCACCCTCCCTATAGTCCGGATTTAACCCCATGTGACTTTTTTCTATTCCCTAACTTGAAGAAATGCCTTCGTGGGAGGCATTATCCATCATCAAAAGCAGTGGTGAAGGCTGCGGAGGCGATTTTGAAGGATCTCTCAAAACATGTTTTCCAGCATGTCTTTGAAGACTGGCAGAAACGCTGGGACAAGTGCATCGCATTCAGAGGAGACTATTTTGAGACGGATCATCAAAATTATGAAGATGAGTAAAGGTACATTGTCAAAAAAAAGTGATCATTCTTTATTGAACAACCCTCGTAGAAACCTCTCAGATGACGCACTGATTACACCACGTGGACATAAAATCTATCTGTCATTTGTGATGTTGGCTGAAGTGATGCGTTTATTGGTGCTTAGCGGTTGTTCGAGAAGTGTGCCAGTAGTACCCCACTCATTCTTCCAAGAATAATCAGTGCGTTATCTGAGATGTTTGCATTAACAAGATAAAGCCATTGTAACATTCTGAGTAGCACAATAATACCAGTGGCGCAGAGATAAAGGAACCATCCAGGCCAGAAATATTATTTTTGAAGTGTACAATTTCTTCAACGAATTGTCATTTGAGGAAGTGCGTTACTGGATTGATTTTTCACAAAGTTAGGAACTCACGGCCAGGGCGTGTAATGTGAGGATGCATACTGTGTCGCGTATTGTGAAATAGGGCAAAACTTGTAGCACAGAAATTTGTGAACCTTTATTTATTTTATTTAAGCTATCAACCCATCTACAATAAGTCACTTTCAGATATCCAGGTACGTTATTTTCAGTAAATAAGCATGTTAATATTGAATTTTACAGTTTATAATTATCGTTTGCTGTGTAAGTTTATGTTCTGACAATTTGTGAGACGACAAGTGTTACTTTCCTCGTTCCCTCTCCCTAATCTTCCGCTCTCTGGCGCTTCAGATGCCAACAGGGCAGTCACCGCTGTACGCATTGGTTCAGCGTATAATACCATTGTATTTAAAACCACCGCATAAAAAGGAATAAACTTTCCTTCATACGCTACAGAGACTTCACGTGACAAAATCTGTCAGTTCTTCCTAACTATCGAAAAGTCACAATTGCTTCCGGAAACCTACGAAGCATGGTATTCAAGGTTACGAATGCGTAAATACAGTATTCAAAGAGCTCGCGAAACCGATCATTCGAATCTAAGAAGCAGTCAAATTGTCCGCACCACCGCGGATGTTCACGAATAAATTTTGAAAATGTATCCAGAGCAAACAAAATATTGTTTGACATGAATTTTCTTGTTTTTCTCCTGAAATTCTTGGGGAAACGGCACTTCCAGCGCTTTGCCATTGCCACTTATACAAGATTATGCTAAATGCCTTTCGAATAATCTTGCTAATGTTAAACAATTCAAGATATTTTATTTACCATGTAAATATCTTTAATATATATAAGTTAGGGCAGTTTTTGAGAAAATCAAACATTTCGGAAAGTTCCATGTAAAGTTTAGGGATGAAATATCGACATTCAGTTTTTGGATGGAATGCAACATTTACCTTTTTATTATATGTAATAGAGAAAGTAATAAATGATAGTGTGTAGAGAAAATCAGGTGAATGTGACGATACGATCATTTTTATATTTCGAAAAAATAAATTTCATATTTTGATAAAACTTGTATGTTGTGCTGTCTCTAATTACGAGGCGGTCACACCACCCACGCATGTTGGCTTGGAAACGTCGGTGGATTTACCCACCTAAACGGAACCTTGGCATTTTGTGACGTCACGTGGAGAACATAATGCGTAAGCGAAACCTAATAAATGGACCATTAGCATCGTCCTTGAGAAATCTTAGCACGGGTATGAATAGCAGAGTCATGGTGGCTGACGGTCAAGCATTCGAGTCCTTTCGAGGTCAGTGTAATGTTTTGCGAAAGGCGGAAGCCACAGCATATCAGAAAGGCAATAAATCATCGTAGACACAAATTCTATGTACCGAGTAATAACACTTTCTTAACGAGCGTGTTAAGTGATGGGTCTGAGTGGGCAAACACTCGATTAGAACACGCTCAAGGTTATATTCCATCTGCCGACATCTACCGTCCTTAAAGAGTTCCACGAAAGAAATAAGGTACACCTAAAAGTATGACCATTTGCGGGAGAAAGAAAAGAAATACTGAATCATTGAATTTACACAACTTTCTCTACTCATTTATATAAACTGTACTTACAAAAGGTTCTTCTTCTGCCCACCTCTTGCTACCATAATACGTTTACACATTTGTTACAGTAGTCCAAAGCGACAGTCAGATTTTTAAAAAAGACGATCACACTGCGATGGCTTTGAAATTCCATGCCACCTGCATGACCATGAGGGGAGGAAATGGAGTTAACAGTACAAGTATTTGAAAATACAAACTAATAAAAGAGTATCACCAAAATGGTTCCGCCACAAACATTTATAAATAACAAGCTACATTTTTTCTGTGGCAGTTTTCGCTCATCTGTTATCGTTTATTCAGTAAAAAATGCCCTTCAAATGAAGCGAACTTCACAAGATTTTCCCATTAAAGTTAACTTCTTCTTCTATGGGACACAGCCCTGTTTATTTATGGTTCTGTACCCCTTATCACGCTTGCCACAGGATATTTTATTTCTATAATGTTTATTTATTCTGTAATGAAGGAGTTATTTAATTTATACTCACACTAATCAGACCAGTTTGCTTGAGGACTCTAATATGAGTATCCTCTATCCCTATATACTTTAATTTTATTATGTATATCATGTATATAGCTCCACAATTTGTATAGCACCAACTGTGCTGAGCAATTGAAATAAAAATTCAACAAAAAAATGTACCCCTTATGCTATTTAGGCGTCAGGTGAGGGAGCCATAACTATGGATCAGAGAGAGAGAAATCCAGGGATGGGTGATCAGCCCGGTCACCGAAATGAGAGTGAAGGTAGTAGATGATCGGAATGAGTGAAGTGGATGAAAGAAAAGATGATAATGGAGCAATTGGTGAAATGATGGCGAAAAAAACGGAGATCTTGGGGAAAACCCGCCCCAGGGCCGTGTTGTCCACTAAAAATCTCATTTTGCAGTCGTCTGGGATCGAAACCTGTTAAGTCAAGCGATCTAACCGGTCGGTCACGGCGCGGCCATCCATTGAAGTCAAGACGCGTATTTCATTGGTGATGTAAATATTTTGAACATGTCAATCATGGATTGGATTGAACCACGCTGCGGAGCGGATTCGCACTGCGAGCAGTCTTGATGTATTATGCCTTTGCCCAAAGTGGGGCTCCACGGGAGGAAGGGAGGCGAGAAGAGACAAGGTGGCCGTTCCGAGAAGTCACGACAGTGCAGAGAGCAGGGTCCCCACCACTGCCCATTTAGAAACTCCCCGGCAGCACAACCGGTATCCCACCCACCGTGGTCCTGAAACGGACCATCAGGCCGGCCCGGAGACCGTCATACCGGAGAAGGAAGTGTATATCAGGAGTATATCATCTTGCTACGCTGTGCTGAGACACCCGCCCACACCTCTACCCTGAAAAAGACCACTAGATGAGAGATGATGTGAAATGATAATAGAGATGAAATTGAGGAGCAGGAAATTTGGGGGATGTAATGAACCTACACATCATTCGCCTGGCAACCCGGAAAACCCCTGAAAAAACCCATGGGTCAGGTAGGTCGGTCACGGAAATCGAACCCGGACCTCCTGAATGCGGGCGACAGACGAAACCGCCCGAGCCAATCCGCTCGGTCGTATTTCAATCATGATTACTAGACCAATTTTTTTAAGAAAGTCAAACAAAACGAAGATGTTTCCTCTAAAGGGTAGTTTGAAATGGGGAATTATTTAATTAAAAAAATCTTCGTATGTCATCCTTGAAAGATAAATTTAAGTTTACATACAGACAGGAACCGTTCTATATCGCCTTTTCTGGAACTGGACTCCAAAATCTCTACATCGAATTTTTGGGTGGAGCGTAATACCTTCTAGTAGGTATACATTTAAACAAAATGTATGTTTTAATGAGCTCTACACATTTTTGCAGTTCGCCCGTTTTTATGATTTCTTACTTGCACCAAATTCTTATAAAACGAAGAGAACTTAACAGGCTATTTACAGAAAGTTTAATATATACATGAAATTAGTCATGTATCACTTGGGAAAAAGCACGACATAAACTTTTGGGTGGAGTACAAGACTTCTTCCTACGCACGCAATGATTAAACTTATACCTTTTGATCTCTCTTAAAAGAAATGGAAAAACTTAATAGGTAAATTCTGTATAAGACTTTCTTTAGTTCTGAATGACACTCGAGCAAATTGTCTTTCTGAACATTACCTTTAATTTCATAAAAGTAAAACTATAATCAAACCTTATATTTTACATTATATCGTGATGTTTTATCATTTCTTGTCCTAAATAGATTTGTTGTTTCGTAACAGAATTCAAAATTTAAAGTACGAAAACGTACACGATATCGGTCCACCTTTTCAAAGCTTTTATGTTCGCTCTGTAGAAATTCATTGTTTTACACTTACAAGTGTAATATGGTTATTTACCGTGCGCTAATCCAGTGTTTAAAAGTGGTATGTTTTCCTTTAAAAAATACACTAAAGCAAACGGCTAAACTGACTCATAAGCTTCCCCTCGTCCAGAAAAGCGTAATAATTTTTCGATGGCATGAGATTTACAAAAATGGCAATTAAATTTCATAAGAATGTTTGAAGACCTGGTAACTCGGCTTCCTTTTATCACATGCTGAAATTCTTCCTGGTAACTACAATAAATGCTAGGGTTGGGTCGATCTCGCTCGCTCGCTCGCTCGTGCTGGCTGGCTGTATACAGCCAGAAGGTTTTTGCTGCGTGCCCACCCATTAAGGGTTTTACCGCAGGTAGGATTATTATAGAAAGATGTAGGATGAAGGTGATGTAGGTTTTTGATTGGGAGTTAATTTTGAGGTTACCAAAGTACCTTCGGGTTGAAGGAGAGGATGCAGTACTTAGCACCCATTTTTTTTTTGTTTTAAATATTTTGTAATTTAGTTGGGGAGAAATTTAGATGCCAAACAGCTTGGAAGAATTATGAGGAGCTCAGCTTTAGCTGCTGATAGGTTTAGCTCCTGTGTTATCTAGGGTGCCCGCATGCCATACGGGGGACCCGATGCAGTCTAGATCGGCGTCTAATGGGGTCATAATTTCCCAATGATCTGACAAGGGCGCTTCTGTGAGATGGTAAACTTGCGTATAATTTTGAAGCCCGGCGCCTAATTTCATCCTCCACGTATGGAAGACCCGATGCTTCGTGGAGCAACCTGGTAGGAAAATAACGTCCCACAGCATAAATAGACCGCATTCCTTTATTCTGTGCACGTTGAAGCCATGCTAAACAGCTGTCTGCTGCCATACCCCAGATCTCGCAGGCATATAGCATCACCGGGATTACCAGCGCTCGGAAGAGGTACAACTTCATTCGGACTGGCATCGAGGTAGACCCCAGCATAGGGTACAGGGAAGCAATTGCTCCCTGTACCTTCGCCGAAAGGTCCCTGATGTGTCGGCGAAAAGTTAGACCTCTGTCCAAGTTGACTCCAAGGTACTGGGCAGAGTTAGACCACTCTATCCTTCGACCTCGGTAGCTGAAGTTGGGGCAGTCTGCGGGGGCGTGGCGCTTTGTGAAAAGTATGGCGTGGCTTTTGTCCGGATTTACGGACATCCGCCAACGCCGGCACCAGTTGGGTCGATACTCGATACCAATACGAGATATTTTCCACAATACCCGATACTCGATACCGTCATTTCTAAATTTAGTTTCAATACAAAATAGAATGTGTGTGTGTGTGTGTGTGTGTGTGTGTGTGTGTGTGTGTGTGTGTGTGTGTGTGTGTGTGTGTGTGTGTGTGTGTGTGTGTGTGTCTTTAATGCTCAGAATTTGATAATAAAATCATATTTCTTCTTGCTTCCCAATATTTGGAGACTTAGATCTTCTTGATTTTGGAGAGTTTCACATACAGTTAGATGATCGATGTTCATTAAATCATCTTTACCACATAAACAGCACTGTGGAGAAGTTGTTAATCCAACCTTGAATAAATGTCCATTCAAACAATCGTGGCCTGTGATTAATCTGAACATTGCTACTGAAGATTTTCGAGGTAGATCTGGAATTGTCTTTAGTTTGTTTTGGAGATCTTTCCAATTAAGTTTTTCAGAGGAAACTAGATAGTTGTTATATAGTTTTGTGAAGATGTTTTTGATTAATCTTTTAACTGTTTTATAGGGGATATTTTGTTTCGTTGTTTGAGATATTTTGGAACCCTTCTTGGCCAACATATCTGCTTGTTCATTGCCAGAAATTCTACAGTGAGATGGTATCCACTGGAAAACTATACGTATATTTAAATTTTGAAGATGTTTAATCACATTATGAATTTCATTTATCTTTTCGGTTTTTGGGGCAGTCATTTGAAATAATAGCCTGAATAGCTGCTTTAGAATCTGTTAAGAAAACTTTGGATACCTTATTTGTCCAGGCAAATAGATTTTGTAAGGAAGTATAAATTGCATCAATTTCTCCATTAAAACTTGTTAAGTAAATTCCAACATGCTTATAGAAAGAAAAGAATTTACAGGTAGCTCCTGCTCCTGCTCCATCTTCTTGATTATAAAGAGAGTCATCTGTATAGATGTGTGTCCATTTGTTAACTGGATATCTTACATTTATGGTTTCAAGGGCATATGCTTTAGCTTCTGTAGATGAGAATTCTTTCTTTTTAAAATCTGCTAGTAAATCTAGGTAGTATTCTAATTCAATGATGTTCAGTAGGTTATTAAGAGACATGAAAGGTTCTATTTTGGATGGGTAATTTAGTTTATTTCTTAGTTGTTGAACTTTCTGTATGAAGCCTAATTGAGTTTTCAAAGTGAAGGTGGATGTGTGTTGTTTTACCCATTTATTATTCTCTGGAATTCTTAAGAACATTTCATATGTTAAAAGGGCTTGCATTTCTAGAACTGTCTTTATGGGTCTGTTACATGTAAATGCTTGTAAGGTTATTATAGGAGTAGTTTTTATAGCTCCAGTAATTAACCTAAGAGCTTGATTTTTGATTTTCAATAAACAAAATATAATGTTGGGAGAACTGTGTAATGCCAATAAAATTAATTAAATGCACATGTTTAATAAGACAAAACTTAAAACCAAGTGTTCTTATTTTTAAACTCTACATTACACGTTGAAAAGCAAAACAGTTCACTTTTATAAGTTTTTGTTAAAAAATACTAGTATTTTCACACTTTCGGGGTAAAGTCTAACTTTCCTTTACAAATGAAGGGTCCAATGAGAAAACCAGCTTAGTCACTTTTTTATCAAAATGAGTTTGACATGTTATTGGATACTCCATGAGAAGTACCATCTTTTAGAGGTATGAAACAGGGAAAAACTGATTAGTCATGGGCTTTTTATGTTTAAATTTTGGCGTATAGGAAAAGAACCAGGTAAGTCATTTTTTCCCGCGAAAGAACCAAGTCAACTTTCTGCCAACAGAGGCAGTGCGAGAGCGACGTGTCCCACTACTTACTCTTCGTTGCGGTTCAGAGACAGCCATTCCTACATGGAATGTGATAAGAATGCTTGTCTTTGTAATCTGCAACAAAGAATGGAACCCCCCAGAGGAGTTCATAAGCATGATTACAAATTCAAGAACCAAACCTTCACTTTTTATTGTCATGAGTGACTGTCAGGAAATGGTGTATGGCTGAAAAAATAATCAGAAGTGTGACGAAATATCCATTTAAGACTGAGCCCGTCAAGGAAATTTGCACCTCATTCGACCACCCACGTTTGTTGAACTGGGGAGCTACCTACAATGGAGGCATGGTATCCAGTATTGTCGCGAACGCATTGTTGCGGCAAGACGGCGCGAGGGACGAGTTCAAACAGATGGGCAGTGCAGTGCGGAGATACAAGCTCGCCGAAACGGTCGTGGGGGGGCGGGGGAAGGAGACGGATTTCTGGAATGTTCGTCTTTTTTCTAGCGCCATCTTGATTGTTTGAGAACATTCCGGATAATGAGTAAGCTATAAAAGAAGCCGCCGGCCGTCACTGGGAGTCAATCGGTAATTGGACGCGTGTGCGTGAACAGCTGTAAAAGTGAACTCTTTTGTGGTCGATAACCTTGCAAATTGTATGTGTAAGTGACGTAATTCTGCTGCTGTAGGTGTTGACCGAAGTGTGTTTCTACGGAAATAAAGAAAAATTTTTGGTGTTTGTTTGACTTCTAATTTCACGAACCCACAAAGTCATAGTATTATAAGAAAGCCTGAGGAAGATGCTTCAACACAGAAGCCAGAAGAATTTGAGCTGCCTTCTTTGGCTTATTCAGATAATTGTAGTAGAAATAATACTTATCGTTAAACTTTTCTGATAGCACTGCTTATATTATCAAATATACGTAACATATTCATTATCCTCAGGCCCTCTACACATATCGGAAGCTAAGTACCAGGATATGAGCCTCATGAAATTCTGTGGTGAACTAGCTGTGAACCTTTTTCCAGGAATTGAAACATAACTAATAATCTCTTAGATAAATGTAATAATAATAATAATAATAATAATAATAATAATAATAATAATAATAATAATAATAATAATAATAATAATAATAATAATAATAATAATAATAATAATAATAATAATAATAATAATAATGTAACAACTTTATAACAATACTACAAAAATGAAAGTAATGCAATTATTGTAACTGCAAACAAAATATCTGGTGGCTGACATTCCTGATTTTCTTTTTGTTTCTGGTGACTTATCTGGTTTTTTTTCCTGAAAAAAAAAAAAAAGCTATTGGAATGAACTCTGTTTTCTGCAATGTTATAAACATAACGGACATGAAGAACCACTTCACTTGATTCACTACATGTGACGCATCAATATTTCACTATGTTTGAAAGAAGTTTTTAGTTAAGGAATCACCCATTGTGTTTCAAAGTTAAATACTCGTTTTTTGGCTTTCTTGCAAAAAGTGACTTACCTGGTTCTTTCCCTGGACCCTTATTATGAGCCCTGCTGTGCTAAATAGTCTTTCAGAGAAAACTACTGCAGATGGAATAAATATTTGGTGGCTATTTCTTTCTTAATTTTTTGGGGGGGGGGGATTTTGGATTTATTGTCCAGTATTCAAGTGCACTATAGAGAGAAGGTAGCAAATCGTATTCAGATAATGCAGTGATTTATTCTTAGAGAACAACTGTTAACTGGCAATGAATCTGGCACGCGATTATTTTTAGTGCATAATGTTAAATACCGGGATGGACAGCTGCCCACTCAGAATCATTAGGAATTTGAGGAGCTACGAGTGACGAATCCCGGTCAAGAAAGTTAACTTTCCGGCTGGGAGGGTGCGTGATGCTGACCACAGTTCCTCCCCATATCGGCTGGACCATTACACACTTCCGCGTTGCGTATATGGCAGGCTCGCTAGTGGCTTCTTACGCCGTGGATTATTAACAAAGCTGTTTCTAGTCCATATATTTTTACTCCACAAATCGGACTTTAAACACATCCTGAGATTATCGTCTTCTTCCCTAGCGGATTAGGCATTTGCCTGTTCCGGTCTCATATTTAATGAAGCTATCTTTTCTAGGGAAGTCCTATTAATCGTCCTCTAAATCTATAATTACACCTGTTTTGGTATTCTTTCCTTCTTATTCATTCAATGAAGGTGTCAAATCCATTTGTTTCTATATCTTGTTAGTTCCTCTATTAATGGTTGCACCTTCAATTCTTCTCTAACTACTTAATTTATTATATGGTCTTCTCTCGTACATCCCTTAAATATTTCATCTCGGTCGCTTGTATCCTACTCTTCTCCTTTTACCTTGTGGTCGTTGCCTCACTTCCATGTGCTAGCACTGGTATTGCCATTACTTTATAAAGTATTATTTGTGTTTCTTTTCTTCCTCTATTTTAAGAGTTTTCTTAATTGCTCCATTGGTTGCTTCAAATTTTTGTACTTTATTTGTCTTGATTTTAATTCGTAGGTTACACTGCAGCCAATATATTGTCACCCAATTATCGGAAAGCACAACGAACGACAGCTGAGTAAGGGGCCAGAGGCCGGGCCACACCCACCCATCAATCTCAGTCACTAACTGAGGGGATGATTAGGGAAGTGTCACTTGTCGCTGGCCGCCTCTTCCCCCCTCCCCTGCCGTCTGGAACCTTCGCGGTGATTCACTGAAACTAGAGGCTTCGAGAAAACGGCGATATTCCTATAAAAAGGGCTGCAGTGAGTGAATTGAGTCAGTGCTTGACGAGCTAGTGAACGGACGAGAAGAATGTACGTGCAGTGGAACTGTAACGGACGAACTGGTGAATCGTAATTGTGTGCATTACGTAATTCTGTGTAATTGGCAAGTGTTCAACTGTAAGTCGGTGGAAATAAAGACCATTTTGAGTTTGTGCAATTGGACTTTTAATTTCGCGAACCCACAAAGTCACAATATTAAAAATGCGATACCCAGTCTATTATATTATCCTCTATTACAATGTTTGTTCTTATCGGATTTACTTTTGTTTACGTCTTTGATACCACCATATCACATTTCTTTCAAATTTGGTTTAATTGCTATATCGCCTTCTGTAATTTATCTTCCTTGTCGAAAATTAAAACGAAATCAAAGGAGAAATAGAAGGGCATTTAATGTTCTTCCTTGTCCTAACTCAATCTCATGTACCATATGTTTTCTATTCTATATATATTAAACAAAACTGGAGATAGACTAGAACCTTGTTTCAATCCTTTATTTCAATTTATTCTGTTATTTTTCCTTCCAATTCCATTAACATTTTCATATTTTATATAAGCTTTTAATAATTCTAGGTGTTGTGGGTATCATTTTCTAAGCATTATATGCCATAACAGTAATCTATTGACTTTGTCAAATGCTTTTTCTGAATCTGAAAATGCTACATGAGTTCCAAGATTAAATTCTCTTTGCTTTCCTATTATTTGCTTTATTGTAAAAACATTATACGATAAACAACTTACATCAGGATACTTAACTTTTCACTCGATTGTTACTGAATGTCTGAGCCCATTCCATGCAGATTACTAAAGTTCACATAGTGATCTGCATACTATGCATTTTGTTGCAGCCCTGTGAAGGGGAACCATAATCCTGATGAAGGATAGATAGGTACGCAGATAAGCTCTATATCAATTTCATGGGTATATTCAATCAGTAATCTTAAGTTGCAATAGAATTTAATGCTTTGTCAGGTACATGGCGAAAACCTAACACTGAATTTAACAACAAAGCTGCAAAAAAAAAAAAAAAAAAAAAAAAAAAAAAAAAAAAAAAAAAAAAAAAAAAAGTCTCTGCTTCCGCATTAAATGGCAAAGCCAGAAGGCGTATCAGAAAAAATTCGCATCACAGATGTTTACCTGAGCTTATTGTACATACACGGTGAGTCCAATGTATGTTTACTCTGTTAAGATATAATCATGTCTTCTGGACAGCAATATGTAATACATTGGCAGGCGCAAGAAAACATATATAGACACACGCAGCTTCCAATCACTCTATGTGTTTCGTAACTTACTGTACGTCAACTTACTAATATTTCACTCTTCTAATCGACCAGATAAGAACCGATGAGGAATGATCGTAGCGCTGATCACCTGAAGGTCAATACGCCTCAACGCTCTGGTGAGTAATACATTTTACAGACCAACAACAAATCGACAAGTATGAGGAGAGGGAATCTGATGTGCCCTCATATGACTTTCTCTCTCACTCTTGTACAAAAGTCTTACATAAGCTTATTCTTATATCTGTTTCACGTTCTTCGACATGTATTATTAAGATTGTCTTATTACATTTCCTTGCAGGTGTAATGGAAATAGGAGCAATAGTTAAATCTTAAGTAATTAAAACCGAGCGGGATGGGCTCAGGCGGTTTCGGCTGTGGCCTGCATTCGGGAGGTCCGTGTTCGATTCTCGTGGCCAACCTACCGGACCCATGGGATTTTTCGGGGGGTTCTCCGAGTCATCAGGCGAATGCTGAGTAGGTTAATTACAACCCTCGAAGTTCCCGTCCCTCCATTTCATCGTCATTATCATTTCACTTCCTCTCATCTGGTAGTCTCTTTCAGGGTAGAAGTGTTGGCGGGTGTCTCGGTATTGCATGGTGGGATGATATACTCCTGGCAGTGGCGAGGCGTGAGTTTCAAAGCAAGGGAAGCTCCGAGTAATAATTTTCATTAAAATAAGAGAATAATAACTCAAAGAACTAAAGCTACTCTTACTATTGTACAGTCACATGTAGGCCCTTCTTGCCTTATAAGACTGCCCAAACTACAAGTAGACATGTTTCTGCTTCCCCTCTCTGCTCAGACGTTCCAGTTTTTCCTACGGCTGGCCCACACCGCGTGAACTGTTAGCCTAAAATGGAGAAAGTATGTAATTCACACACTTTTGCTAGTAACTAAAAACTTCGCAAGAATTTATTTGTAACCATTAAATACGATCTACGTAAATTACTACTGCTGATGTAATTGAAATGTACTTATAGTTGTATTTAAAAGCGCCATATAAAACGAAAAAAAAAAGACTTTTCTTCGAGATTTCACCTGACAAAATCTGTCAAGCGCTGCCTAACTATCGAAGAGTCGCTTCAGGAAACCTACGAAGCATGGCATTCAAGGTTACAAATGCGTAAATACACAAATATTCAGTACTGAATAAGCTCGCGGAACCGGTCACTCGAGTTCAAGGAGGTGCCAAATTGTCCGCAGCACTGCGGATTTCGTGAATAAATTTTGAAAATGTGTCCAGAGCAAATAAAGTAGGTATTGTTTGGCATGAATATTTTGTTTTTCTTCTGAAATTCTTGGGGAAGCGGCGCTTCTAGCGCTTCACTGCACGCTTCAACACTGGCTCCTAGTAAACACTTCGTCCTCCGGTAGGACAGTCTCGTGGCCGGCCTGGTAAGGTCGTTTCAGGACCACGGTGGGTGGATACCGGACGTATTGCCCTGCCGAGGGAATGTCCAACTGCTCAATAGTAGGGACCCTGCCCACTGTACTGTCGTGACTCTTTGGATCAGCCGCCCTGTCTCCTCTCGCCTCATCTTTCCTCCCGGGGATGCCACACTTGGGGCATAGTTATAGTACACCAAGTTTGGTCGACGTACCGAATCCTCCTATCCTAAGTCATTCAAAATGAAGATAACTTCTGAGGATATTCCCAGACTATCCAAAATATCTATGCATTATATTCCTTACAAAAATATCTTAACATATGACATTTTATTGACGTTGAGTCATATCCGATGAATGAAATTGGTGAAATGATGCTCAAATGAGTTCGTGGTCCATGGAGCTTAGTTACCCAGTTTTTTCAAAACAAAATTTCTAAAAATGTTAAATGTTAAGGGATTTTCTTGAAAATTTTCGTGTCGGATCCTTAGAAGATCATATTCTTGAGGTGGAATATACTTCCCCCACTTCTATATGTAGCCACTACACTTAAGTTGATTTTGCATAATACCTGGAAAACACATTTCACAATTCTGTCATGTTCCAGGCGATAGCACTGAGTAAGACGGCCGCCTTCCAGAAGTACCGGGCAACTCTGCACGATGTCCCATTCCCTGGCTGTGAGCTGTTGCAGTTCGGGTCTGACATTTACTGGGAATGCGTGGCCAGGACAGTCACGACCACGCTACAGCACCAGGTGGGGACATGCAAGATGGGACCAGCATCGGAAGCCGATGCCGTCGTCGACCCCGAGCTGAAAGTGTATGGCATCAGTGGACTACGGGTAGTGGACGCTTCCATAATGCCCGTTATTCCTGTAAGTCACACCATGGCTCCTGTCTACATGATTGGCGAGAAGGCCGCGGACATGATCAAACTTGCCTGGAGGAAGTCTACGTGATCCTCCCCTACATCTACAAAATGTGCACATCAATTGATCAAAAAGTATCTGCATAGCTGAAGTGGCACTGTCAGAGGCTTCAATTAGGAAAGTCCTGAGTTCAAATCCAGTGTTCAGCCATTCTGATTGGGTTTCCGTTTCCCTCAGCCGCCAGCTATAAATAACAGATTGCGTGTTTATACACCCCCATAGATTACATAAATTGAAATGCAGCAAATGCTGCACAAGAATAGTTATGAAGTAAAGATAGTAGTGGTGCCCAACCTTTTCTCTCATGAGCTAATGATAACACCTTGTGGCTCTACTCCACCTGTTTTGCGGATGAAGCATTTGCTTTTCACTCAGCTAAACAAGCATTAGAGAGGTTAGTTTTCGTATATTAGCTAATTGAACAGTAGGTGGAGGCAAATCTACCCCACCTCTGTCACATAAGCTTGGACATCACTAGGCATTACTAAGAACTCAAACAGATAGTGCAGCTAAGTAGTGCACTTTTAATGGAAACTACTCCATTACAGTAATTAATCTACCAAATATCCACACAACAGTTGAATTCTGTAAATCCAAACTACTCGTATGAGTCAGAAATAATGTAGATGGCTAATGAAGGCAACCATGTCCCTAGTCACTTCTTTGCTGTTACATTAACTCTGTGTGCTATAAACCTATAGAATGATTGTTTATCCTTATTGCAAAACATTATCTTACAAATGAACATAAAATAGGTTGCACAAGAGGAAAAATGTATAACAAGCACGTAGATGGCTAGTGATCTAAGTTCATCAGGTACACAGTCACTCACATGTGCCAAAGATGCTGTAGAAGAACTAACATGTGTTACTGCTGAATGAAATAGAGTTTGTCCCAAAGATTATCTGATCTAAACATTGGTCCAGAATAAATTAGGTACTGTTTTTTTTTTTTTTTTAATATACGCCTCCCAACGTTGAAATGATGCTCAAATGAGCCCAGGGTCCATAGAGCTTGAGTTACCTGACATTCATCTTTCAGGATAAGGGAAAACCCTGGAGAGAATACCATCCAGACAACTTGTCCTGACCAATATTCAAACTGGTCTGCTTATTTTTCTCTTCTCCTTTTTTTTTTCTTCAATATCTGCAGTAATAACAGATGTATTTACTTTCATTTTCAGAGATAAGCACAAAAATACCAAATTTCTTTAATGGGTTATCCCTCAATATTTCTCTTTTACTTTCATGTTTTAACTCATTCTTACTCCATTTTCTTAATTTCAATTTTTGCAGACATCTCCCCCATTTTCTTTTCTATTTATTTTATCATCACATTTGCTTTTGGTGACCAAGCAAACTTCACTATAAGCTCATGCCTGATGATGTGACTGTGTAAACTTGAACAAGGCTATACATTTTCAATATTATATAATGAAATGTTAGCTACTTTATGGTCAGTATGAATCAAACTTGAAACATTTTCTACCACTTTCTACACCATCTAGTCACTTAAAATAATATTTCAAAGAATTTAAGTACTCAGGACGAAAGTACAGTAGCTTTAATTTTAGAGATAGCATTTACAGCAACTCTTTCAGCATTTCAGAATATTTCTCTAGATATGTATTATAAATTTCATTTTGAAATAGGCCATCTATAAAAAGAGGCTATACCATTAATTAATCAGTAGAGAAGTGGGGAAAGGATGCACAGAAACAACTCCTGTATGATCATATAGAAGAGACTGGCTAAAGAGTGAAGCTGCATTGTGATATGTAATAGTCGAGATAAACTACACTTAAAGTATAACAAGAGCCTACTAGTGCAGTATTTACCCACTTTATTAGTTTATTATTATTATATCAATGTCTGTCAATCCTATTATCATTAATTGTGCTTTTGATGAGTAAGAATTATATATTTTTATGAAAGTTTGAAGATTTTTGAAAAATATATTCATATTCAATATTATGTTTTTATATGTATAAACCCCTGTCACATGCTTTGGAAACCTGTTTCCTTTTTAGGCAAATCAACTTTATGCCATTGATATCTGCTGAAGTGCATGTTATAGAAATACTTTGAGGTAGCCAGTATGACATGCACAGAAAATATGGAAAATACCCAAACATACAACGTATTTCAGTAAAAAATCTGTCTTAAATGGAAATAGTTCATGGCATTTAAAGGTGAAAATCATGATAAATTCCCTTTATTAAATGGAAACTGTTTTACATAGACAATGGAAATCAAAGTACACATTTTGATGGAAAATGTTCAGTTCAAGAAAGCTGGGTTTGAAAAATGTTCAGGCACCTGGTGGTGCACTTATCAGTTGAAATACAACCATATTGCTGCTACAAAGAACTATCAAAGAGGGGAGGTGTGCTAATGACAGTACAAATGCTGAGTAACCTGTCACACCTATCCTTCACTGCATAGCAGTACACCTCTAAACTTAGTCAAAGATGGTGGTTTATTTCCTAAAGTCAACCATGGCTTTGAAACCAAGAATTGTACTAAATTTTATCATGAGAGTCTATGTGATTTACGTTAGTGAAAGAGATAAATTGAGTGTAAAGCAAATCAAGTGTTCAACATAGGCAAAACTCAAGTTAATGTAATTCTAAAGAATAAAACGGAAATTCTGAAGTGGTGGGAAATTGTACTAATGGGAAAATAAAGAAAGAACTTAAAAAAACTGAAAACCAGGACAATAATGAAGTAGTGTGGGAATGGTTCATTAGTTTTAGGGCAAAAAATCACTGCATATCAGGGCCTGTGTTACAGAAATAAGCTAAAAAGGTAGCTAAAGACTGGGCATGACTGAATTCAACATCCAATGGATGGTTGGAGAATTTCCGCAAAAGATATCAGATACATTTTAACAAGCTTTGTAGTGAACTGAATGACGTTAACCCTGAAACAAATGCTGATTGGATTGCTAACCTACCTTCAATAATTGAAGGATAAAAACCTGAAAACACAGCAAACAGCAAGATGGGATTATTCTTCCGCATGTTACCGAATAAGTCATTGTGTTTAAAAGGTGAGATTGTTCAGGAGGAAAATAGTCCAAAGAAAGATTGACTGTTTTCTTGTGTGGTTTTATGTCAGGTGAAATGGAAAAACCCCTTTGTTAAATGGAAATTTTCAGGAGTCTTCAATTTCACTGATGACAGCTTTTACTGTACTTGTATTACTTCATTATCAGTAGCTTCAGTATTGACATATTAAGAATTATGCTTTTCAAGTTTTTTACTGTCCCTTATGGTTTTAAAGTTAAATATAAAATTCAAAGAAGACTACATAAATTACTTCAAGGAAATTAAAGTAATGACCTTATATTCCATACTATTTCTTCAAATGATGGTATTTTAAACCATGTTATTCATTGGATTGAGTACCGAAAGAAGGAGCCAAGTACCAGAGATCCACATGACAGCCGATTGTGAAAATAAGTGGTCAGTCGCCAATCAGCTGAGGATGGGACTGGGACAGTCCTGAAAACACTCCTGTTTTTACTAGTTGACATAAGTGAAGTAAGCCTTAGTAAAATATAACTCAATAAGTCTTTTAATATGAAATTACCTTCACTTTTAACAATGCCTTTAATCATAAAAATTTCAGCTTACAGTTGTTTGCAATACATTAATATTCGTAGTGAGCCACTATGTCACTGAAGAAAGTTCCCTGAGCTGCTGCTACTTACAGATAATATGGCCATGCTATGTTCAAACATTCCATGTGGATACTTTTGTGACCTTAAGCTTTGAAATAAATGTTTATTTGAATGGCCTCTGTGTTTTGATATTCTCTTACAGAAAGAGAGTACTCTATAGGCACTTTCTCAATTAAAGAAAATTTCATAAAATTTAATAAAATTGAGAGGATCCTCACAGGCTATTCATGCAAAATTCAAGGTGTACAGTTGGTTTCTCAAATCTGTATGTCAAGTACATCACGCTTTAATCAAAAATGTTTTTCAACTATTCATGAGAAAATAAAACAATTTTTCATGTTGACTCTATCAAAGACCTTAACCTATATACAGCTAGTGTGAAGAAATGATTAATTTCCATCAATTAACTAAAATAACAGAATATTATTCAACTAAAAGGTTGTTTGTGATGAAGGTGTTTTTTAGGTGAAATATACAACTGAAACTGATTTATACGTCAATCAAGGGAAAGAGGAAAGATTACATATAACGTTTTGATAATGTTTCATTTTTTAAAGTAATACAGTGTAGTATTACTTTACAAACAATAAAGATATGTACATAGCAAAGATTATTTAGAAATTGGTCCTGCTTTAAACTATTCAGTTAATTTGGCTTGTTTCACTTTTCTTGAATTAAATGTATACAACTCATTTTACAAAACATATTAATGAACTTAGAGCTTTTTCACTACAGCCCTTTGCAATGATGTGATGTCTACACAGCCCGCATTCTAGAGGTCCCAAGTTTGAATCTGGGTCAGGGTGAGCTACCTGGATAAGTTTTGTCTAGGGTTTTCCATCACTGATGACTATACATAGCATGCATAAGCAATTCCTAAGTCGGAAGCAAATAAACTTTTGGTTTTCTGTAAATTAAGTGCCGTCTCTCCTATGAATACAAATTCTGATGTAACATATAACATTTCGAGATTTAACTGTATTGGAACACCACAGTGAAGCGAAATAATTATTAATTTATAGATGAGTCGTAGTTTCAAATATTGTTTTATATTGATGTGTAATAAATATGACTCATCTATAAATTAATAAATATAACATTTCCTTTTTCTTTTCTCCATGACCGATTAAAAAGCAATTGAGAACTGAAGACAAAACCACTGTTCAACAGTAAACATCAGATACCGAAAATTATCTTTACTTCTCATTTGCTGCTAGGACACTGTTGCACCGAACGATGTATGTGAGCTAATGTCATTATCTTTTGTTTTGGCTGAAAGCCACCTGCTCAGCTTGTGTCTTTGTCAGCAGTGATAAGGAAAATGCATTTAGAATTTTTTTTTAAGACAGCATATGCTATATGCTCATTTAATTACGCAAAACCCAGTTGTAATTCACTGTAATTTAATATGTATAATGGCAAATTATGTATAAATAAGGTTCTATTAACATAATTAAAATTATGCTATGAGTGGACTAGACATTTTATACTTCATAACCTTTATTCTATTAACATGTTTCTAAATCACATTTTTTCTGAGACCTGCAAATATTTATATATAAATACGAATTATATATACAGCAGGTTCAACTGTAATACAAAGTATTATATATGCCTATAGCAAAAATGTGTGTAGGGATTCTTAATTTGCATTTTCCCTCATTTGCAAGCAGCCCCCTCCCTGCTTGTATAAGTATTACTGTGGTATTTAGAGAAAATACTGTATTGCATTTTTACCTAATAATTCAATATTGAGATTTCATGGAAATAAAGTCTATAGGTTTTTGTGCCATATTATGAAATGCAGCATTTTCCATAAATTGTATATACATTATTTCTTTTTCCTGCCCCGATTTCTTAAAAAATGTAAAACAAAGCTGTAACTTTGAAGTTTACACAGGTTGATGAAAGTAGTGCTTTATTTAGATTAAAAATTAACAGTGATATTCATTTCCTTTTAACATCAGTGATGTAAAAAATATAAAAGTGAAAAACTACCTTTTAATCACACATTAAAAAATACATAAGATTTTCTTTTCTCTCCAGCATTCATAATCTTTAAGATTTTATAAGTAAAAGCAAATGAACTGGTGACTTTACAGTCATTTTTTCTCCCCTTAAACCTGAAGGTTATGTACTTTTATATGTATATATGTATTTCACAATAGTTATTCTAGAATTTCTGGAGAATGTAAAGACAATTTTTCTAAGTGTCTAATTTGCTTCAAAAAAAATTAAAACAAATCATCTAATCAATTCCCAACAAGAATAAACTTATGTTTAAGAAGTTCATGTATCACTCGTGAACATTTCACAAATATCAAAATAGTCCAATTGTAAAATAAATATATCTTAAAATATGCAAAAATCAGAACACATAGAATTACACTAGAAAACAAAACATAGATAATTAAAACAGGCTGCTCAGGATGTAACAAAACATTCATAGGAAAAATCAGGAAAAGTTATAAGACTAAAACAACACTTAACACTTCATAAATATCAGATACAGTCATCCATTATCACAAAATTCTGGAAATAAAGTCACAATACAGAATAAAAAGACAAGCTGCTAAAATTAGTGTATAATCCCTTAAAATGGAGCTTATCACAAACAACATGTATCAAAAGTTTTGAGCATAAAATTATAAATTTGGAACTTCCAGCATATGCTAGTTTAATATCTAAATTTATAATCCTATGAATTTTGGGAAGAAAGTCACAATATAGAATAAAAAGACAAGCTGCTAAAATCAGTGTATAATCCCTTAGACTGGAGCTTATCAGAAACAACATGTATCAAAAGTTTCGAGCATAAAATTATAAATTTGGAACTTCCAGCATATGATAGTTTAATGTCTAAATTTATAATTCTATGCCAAAAGATGTTACAGATACACAGGAAAGAAGATCAGGGAATTAATTGTTTGTCCACCAGCAGGTGATAACTGAGACAACAGGGCATCAAAACATTTCTTACCAATAGTTGATAAACGGAATACATGAGTACACAGAAAATGAAGCTATTTATAGTGGAGCAACAAACACTACACAAATAAAAATATTTAGTAAATATAAGTTGAGTGGAGAATATTTACTAAATATTTTTATTTGTGTAGGGAATACATGAGTACTTAATGTTCCGTTGTACATAATTTAAAAGCAACCATAGTGAATATCATATGATACATATCCATCTAGTGGTCAAATTGTAATTTAACTATTACAACATGAAAAGTTCCATTTTATGTACTGCTTTCATGAAAAGAAAGAAGTAAAATTTGACTGCAATATTTTGCACTGAATAGATACAAATTTCCTTAAAGTACACATTAAACCAATATGATTCTTAACAGTTTAAGGTAGATACATGAAATTCAAACAAACCTAAAATAAATGTCAGTGCTTTGTTTTTCTCATCCCTTTCTGGGATTCATTCAAGGATATAGGTTAAAAAAAAAAAAAAATTAAAAAAAATGGCAGCAAATCAAACACAGTTTAAAAACACTAAAAAATAAGGGGGGAACAATTAATTGAAAATTATAGATACAGTAAAACCTCGTTAATTCGGTTGCCTGATTAACTCGGACCAGTTTTGAAAAACAAAATTATGTTGTTTAGCATAATAAATGAAGACTTGTTTTACAAAAGATAAATTGCTGTTCTCAGTAGGTGCATTACTCAAATTCTCTTGCCAGCAGACGAATCCACTGCACTCACCCAACCTGCTTAGGACCAGGTTGGAAGAGAAACTTTGACAGTCATGGAAAAAAGTTGTTGTTTTCAAATGCTAGGCTTTGGCAATGAAGCCAATAGCTCTCTTGCTCTCCAATATTTCTGTGTAGTGGGTACGGCAGGTAGGGCTTCACAGGTTAAAAGATGTTCTTCAGTCATTTCCACTTCTTTGTTGCACAGAGGACAATTTGGACTTGTAAAAATTCCTATTTTGTGTAAGTGTTTGGCCAAATAATCATGTTCCGTAAGTAATCTAAAAAATCATGGACAAAGTTGTAAAGTGTTGTGTGTGACGTGCCAGAAAACAAGACCGAAGAAGAAAAAATAAGTTTGGAAGAAGATTTTATAGACATTTTTAAAAATATTGATTGCTGTTCCGATGTTGATGAAGACATTGTCAATGACTGAGGTTATAAACCAATTACAGAGGAAGGCATTATTGCATCATGCAGTGTTACTAAAAATGAAAATGAGTATTAAGATTCAGACAGTGATGATGAACCAGCTGTGGTTATGACCGAAGCACAAGCAGTAGCAAACATAGAGGAAATGATGCTTTATTTCAAGAGTTATGCTGAGTATTGCCAAATGAACCTCTAATGTTAAAGCGGATGAGAGATCAAGCTGCTCGTGTTACACTAAACTGAGACAGCAGAAGCTCGCTCCCCTTTTTACTACCAGTTAGTTTGTAGCTATAATGTATACAGTGCAAATACATAGGCTATTACAACACATACAGTGTATGTGTTTTTAGGTGAAAGTGTACTGATAGTAACTTCTAAACTCCATTAAAAATATTAAATGTTGTACATGCTTTTTATTGTTTTTCGTCATTCTCAGAATAACCTGGATTTTTATTAACTTGGATTGGCTTTGGTCCCAGTTTATCCAGGTAAACGAGGTTCTACTGTATCTGGAAAGTTTCCTTTTGGTATAAAATATTTGATGGTTTTTATCTATTTCCTATGCAGTCATATAAACTTAATAAACTTAAAAAACAAACTATTTTGTCCGTGTTTATGTGGTGCATCATCTGCTTCTTTACGATCAAGAGTTTTCTTGATTCTGTTGAACATGACTAGAGTATTAACTTATTCATGGTTGAGAAGTGTTTCACCATCAGTGGCAGTGAAGAAAGTGTACAGCCTTCTGCTAAGTTCAGGACCTACTCTTCTAACTGTGTTAAGTGGACCCACACCCCTGCGTACCTGAAAGTAAACATAAGTTACTTGTCCATAGCAGAGTTTGAAAATATGAGGGTCATTCAGAAATAATTTAAAATATTAGTTTTTTGTACCTTATTTGTTAATGAACATTAATCAATGTACATGGGATCAGTAAATATACTCTCCATTGACATAAATGCATTGCCACTATCTTCCTGGCAACTTCATTATTCCATCATGGAACCACTATTTTGGACAGCTGCCTGAATTTTTTTTTGCCAAATCTTTCCCCTTGCAGCAAATTCTTCATGCTGTCAAATAAAGCATAATCAGATGGAGCAAGATCCAGTAAATATAGTGGGTGTGACACAACAATGAACCCCAGTAATGCTCACTTTTCAATCATAATATTGCTGGTGTGCAGTCACACATTGTAGTGTTGGAAGAAAACTCCTTTGGACTACTTTTCTTTTCACTGTTGCTGAATCCTGCATCATATAAGCAGTCACATTACACCCTACTGTTGACAGTCGTACATATGGAAGCCAGTCCATAAGCAGTATGCACAAGTGTCCCAAAAGACGGAAATCATCTGATTACTTGCAGATGGAGCAGAACAAATTTCTTGGGCCAGGGACTCCCAGGATTTTCTTCTTAGATGTATAATAGAGACACCAAAATTTGTCTCCAGTTTTTCTAAAAAATATGGATCATATTATGTGTGTTTGGAGGAATTTACTAACAGTGACGTCAAAATTAAACGTAAAAACTATTTGTAGTCGGTTTATTGACACTTAATAATATAAGAAAAGTAAGTGACAAGTGTCATTACACTGACTAAAAATAATTTTTACGTTTAATGGGACAATATTGTTTATTTTCAATAGTCAACAGACTTCAACTCTGTTCTTCTATACAAAGTCCTGCAGAAACCAATGTCCACACATCTTCTTTATATTTAAATTGTTATGGATAATTGTGTGCAGGTTTTCATGGCCAAGTCTCATCTGCAAATCCAATTCATTGAAGGTTATATGCCTATCAGTCGTAATCAATTCAGACACAACCTCAGTGTTCTTCAGAGACCGCAATGTTGACGGATGACCAGCACTCACATTCTTGAATGGTGATTCATTTCTGCTGGCGAACCCAGTGATCCAGTTGCAAACAGTCTTCTGTGCAGGAGCTTCTGGCTACAAACCACATTTAAACGTTTGTGAATATTTGTTGTTTTGATTTCTTCCTTCCACAAAAATCATGCAGCCCATCTTTGTCCGTGATAGTCGCCTTCCATCTTGTTCCATGGATTTCTCTACCTGATAACAAACAAGTGCTGCCTTTTGCTATACACTATGTTCACAAATGCCATCTGGCATCTGCCTGGTAGAGTAATATCAGGTTATTGTCCTACGAGAAGACATGCTCATAGATTGAGCAGTATATTTGAAACAACACAATTGTAAATCATTTCTGAACAACCCTCATAATATTGCTATAATGATTTAGTTGAGTGGAAATCATACGAATGTTGTTTTGGTATACTTTTAACAGAAAAATATTTAATTTCTTTTGAAATAAACTTTGTTAACAGCTATAATTAACAGTAGAGGGTCTGAGTAAGAACATATAAAAAAGAAAAATGTCCAATACTAAGCAGAATGAAGTGGGAACATTTGTGGCCTGCAACTGGGAGGTTCCAGGTTCAAATACTGTGAGTCAACCAATCTGACTGGGGTTTTCTCTTGGTTCCCTTTAATTCCAGACTGAATATTTAATACTATCACCTTAAGTTTCACCTTATGATATAGAAATAGAGATACAGCTTCTTAGCTCCAAGAGCTTTGTGGTAATGTGACATAGACAGATGGTATGGTACAGTGAAGAAAGCTAACTGTCCACTGCACACAAAACATGAAGTGTCACCTAACAGATCCGTCATTATTGGTCATATAATTTAAGTTATAAACTGAATAGTTTGGAAGAAATGAGGATTAACAGAAAAATAGATGGCTGGCCCCGTAGCTCAGTCGGTAGAGTACCTGCCTACTGTGCTAGGGATCCTGGTTTTGATTCCCGGCGCTGGGGATTTTTCTCTGACCAAGATAATTCCCCACCTTTCCCAGAGTCTGGAAGTATGAATGAGTGTACAAATGTGTGTGGTCTAATGATTAAAACCCAAAGAATATGAATTAACACCTTCGAGATGCTCGCCTCGGCAGCGTGGTGGTAGAATGTCTGCCTCACGTTCAAGAGGTCCCGAGTTCGAATCTCGGTCAGGGTGAGTTACCTGGATAAGGTTTTTTCCAGGGTTTCCCCTTATCCTGAAAGACAAATGTCGGGTAACACTAAGCTCTATGGACCCTGGGCTCATATGAGCATCATTTTACCCGTTCCATTCATCATCCGATATGACTAAACGTTGGAAGACGAAAACCCACCTTCGAGATGTTCCAAAGAAGAACATCCGCCGATATGACCATGGATTTAAAGGTGGGGTATAAATGGAACAAAAACAAGAATAAACAAGAGAATGGGGTACCATTCATTACACATGCTATTACAGATATATAAAGGAATATAAAATTTAAAAAGGAAAAGTGGAATGAAAACAATGGAGCATGATAATAAAAAATTGAAAACTTTATAATTGGAAGTTACTTGCAGGCTGGCATGCCATGGCCTGCTGGAGATTGATGTTCCAGGTGTTCCATCCACAACTGTGGTGGATATTGACAAAGAAATCGCAACAAATAATTGGACACTCGACTAGTATAATGATATTTGTAAAATCAACAACAAAAAGGTAAAAAAGTAAATATAATGAATCTAGAGAAAGACAAAAAATAAATATAAAGAATCAATGAGTACATACAAAATTAATGTAATAAATCAAGAAATATGTATATTTGTGTGTCTAATATAATAATAATAATAATAATAATAATAATAATAATAATAATAATAATAATAATTATTATTATTATTATTATTATTATTATTATTATTATTATTATTATTATTATTATTATTATTATTATTATTTTACTGTCATTGAGCTTTACAGCAATAGACAATGTTAAGAAGATACAATACAAATTATTACACTATAATACAGAGTATGTACAAAGTTAAGCTTAATAGCAATGAATGTCGAAGAATAAAATAAAGATTACAATACAGAATGTTTCTATTCAATTATACAGAGAATGTACAAGGGAAAGTACAGTATTGTACAAAGTCAAAGTTACAATCTGTACTGTACAGATGCCTCAAAAGTTCCCACTATATACATATGCAGAACAACAGATAAATCGTGGTTATAGTGAGGGTGCTTACAATATATATAAGACTTCTTAGTAGTTTACCTACAAAAATGTGAGTAGTTGGAGAATTTAATGCTGGGATGCTGCCATTGTAGCTCAGAGTTTAGAGCAACAGAACACTGGGAGATCTGTGGTTCAAATCCTGGCTATGGTGATGAACTTTAAAGTCTGATTCTACTCTTCCAGAACAGCAGGAAAATTCATTTACACACTTCACTATAATAAACAATATCTGGACATTTTAGTTATTTGATGGAAATTAATCATTTCTTCACACTAGCCGCACATAGGCTAAGGTTTTTTTTTTTTTTTTAAGGTTTTGGCGTAGCATTGAATTTTTCATGTTGACTATCTATCAAATATCTGGACATGTTTCGAGAGTCTGCTGCTCTCATCGTCAGTTGCTGACCTACTACTAAGTCTACCGAGCGGAATGGCTCAGGTGGTTTCATCTGTGGCTCGCATTCAGAAGGTCAGGGTTTATTCTTCCTATTGTTGGAGTACCTAACTCATGGTTGTTTTGGGGGGAATTTTACCAGCTTGCCAGACGAATGCTGGGTACGCTAATTACATCCCTTGAATTTCCTGTCCATCCATTTCATCTCCATTATCATTTAACATCATCTCTCATCTGGTGGTGTCTTTCAGGGTAGAACTGTCGGCAGGAGTCCCGGCGCTGCATGGCAAGATGATATGCTCATAGTAAAGGTCTCCTCTTCTGGTAGGATGGTCTCTGATGTAGCCTCGTGGACCATTTCAAGACCATGGTGCATGGGATGCTGGTTGTACTGGCCTGCCGGGTAGTTTCCAACTGGTCATAGGGACCATACAGTCTGCACTATCATAACTCCTTGGGTCAACCACTTCTGTCTCCTTTCACCTCATCCTTCCTCCCAGGGATCCCCCACTTGGGGCATAAGTGCAATGGATGAAGTCTGGTCAGTGTACTAAATCTCCTCCATAAGATTCTATCCTATCCTACTACTATTATGTGTTTCAAATGGGATGATGTTTGTCCTTGAGCGCTACTAGGTGAGCAACCAATCGGAGTCCTGCGGTGTTGTGTATTGCATTCCCCCAAAGTGGTGTGTGACAAGCGGCAAATTAATCAATCTCTAATAAATACTATTCGCGCTAAGACAAAAATTCATATGTTGCAAAAACTGATCCATGAGGAAGGAGAGAGTAATGTATTTAACATAACCATAAAAACCCCATATTTTTAACTCAAATAGTTTTCCTGATACAAATAAATAAAGTAGATACCATTATATTATAACAATGCATTGCGACATAAGCACTATAATGAATATCATTATTGGTTGGCATGTATTCGTGAACGTATATTTGAAATTACTCAGAACTGAAATGTAAACATCTGACATGACGTGATAAAAGAAATATGTACTTTGAATAAGCCAAGGTGTTTGTTAAATTCGATGTGAAGAAACGATACACTTCTTGCTAGTCTGGCAGAACGTGTCTGGTCACATATTCTTTGTTTATGAATGGGTCGTAATCTCTATTTGCTCTAAGGTTCAAAGCAGCATTATTCAGTTACTCTTCCATGAAAAAGTGTATCAGCTGGATCAATGAGACGTGATCCACCTTCCCCCCTTACTACTCCTAGAACTATCCAATAGAGTTAATGTGGGCGCAAATTATGTTGCAAACAGAAATAATATTTTTAAACTGACTGACGTTGAACGACTTATTTACGAAGGAACAAGGACAAGAAATACAACAAGACTGGGAAAACGGCGTGAGACATCAGATAAACTACAAGAAGGTGACTTATGGAAAGAAATAGCACGTAACAAGATTTTGGAACCTATCATCATAAATTTGCAGTACTCAGACGTTGAAGACATTGACAATGACAAATTATCTCTTAATCTAAGTAACACTCACAGCTATACGGATACACCGCTGGTATTTTCATTGGATTAGAAAAATAAGCAATTCATAAACTATAATTAACTTTAAACTAAATATTTAAAACATTTGCATAATATATGAATATTCATGTTGCAATTGTGATTTCAACAACTGCATTATTATAAAACTTTAGAAAATTCAATTTGCATTCCCTTATGTCTAGCGCCTTGAACACTCGCAAGTGTGCGAGAGAGAGGGAAATATAAAAAGAGTGAGGATAACGAGGTGGCAACACTGAAGGCTCTAATGCATCTGATTCGCTACAGGCGAGAACTCTTCCCATTTGAAACACATAAGTCCAGGTTGTGTGTATTTTAGTGAAGTGTGTAAAACTCATAGTGTGTAAATGAGTTTTATTACTCCTTGTTTACTTTCATATCTTGCATTAGTATATACTAGTGATGGGCGAACTCGAATACAAAAATCAACATTCTGCTAACAAAAACAGAATATGAACAGGAGTACGCTCACATACACCAGGTTGCAGAACTGAACTATAACACAAATTTCATCAAAAAACTGATCTACAGACACAAAAGAAACAAAAACTTAAGGGACATTACTACGTTAAAAAAACTAGAAAACCCAAACATCAGATATGGAAATTTACATTTCACCCAAAATACTTCAAAAAAGTTGAAAAGATATTTAAGAGCTTCAACATAAAATAGCCCCTCAAAGCAAACACAACATCCGCAACTTACTAAACCACCCTCTAAAAAATAGCACACCGAAAACTCAATTATCAGGCATTTACCAAATGAGTTGCCAGGATTGTGACAAGATATACATTGGTAAGACCAAAAGGAATCTAGGAACAAGAATGAAAGAACACTTCAGAAATATTAAATTCAAACAAATGGACAAGTCGGCCGTATCACATCACTTTTGGTCTGAGAATCACAACATAAAACAAGAAATAGAACTAATCAAACAGGCAAAGAAACCTCTGGAACTACAGATTTGGGAAAACATATTTATTACGAAAAAACAGGACCTCTTGATGAATTTTGAAATTCCCGCGGTAGATGACGTCATCAAACTTACCAGGACATTAGATGGCAGCACAACACGAAGCCAGATGCAGACACCGGATGCATCATCAGTCAACCACAGAACTGACGATAGGGGAGAAGTCCCCAGAAACTAGTCTTCATAAAAAACTTGTAAGTGGAGAAAAGTATATACAAGGTTGACTCACTTGCCTAATTTTAGTAATAATGGCACTCCACTTTCTGAAATACTTCTTTTTATTCTATATAACATGATCATATATTTAAATTACTAAACTGTGGGAGAAAGGAATGTACATTACGATATATTACTATAATGAATGTTTTAAATTCCACACCAAATTCAAATTTATAATGTTGACGTACTATTGATTCCCAAGTACACCATATCATATAAAATATAGCATAGTTATATATAAAGTCCTGTTAATGTGAGTTTGACAATGAAAATAATGTATTATTGTGCTCTGTCTTACTTCTTGATATTAATAAAATTATTAATAGGCATAAGCAAGTGGTCAATAATGACTACTTTATTTTCATTTTAACATATTAGTATGTGCTGTCACATTCTTTTATGCTTTACTGCTGTATGCTTTGACACTGCCTTAAAATATGTTCAAATTTTTGGCTTTAAATAAAATGTTTTCCTGATCAGAAACACCGCAGCATAGTGACGACATCCACAGCAAAGCAATTAGTCATGAACGTTGCAACAGGGAATTGAATTAATTAGAAGAGGAATAAATGATTCAATATCGCATATGCCAATTGTTTTTGATATCCTATACTTCCTGCCTATGGAAACAATAACAAAAATATATTATTATTATTATTATTATTATTATTATTATTATTATTATTATTATTATTATTATTATTATTATTATTATTATTATTATTATTATTATTATTATTATTATTATTATTATTATTATTATTATTATTATTATTATTATTATTATTATTATTATTATTATTATTATTATTATTATTATTATTATTATTATTATTATTATTATTATTATTATTATTATTATTATTATTATTATTATTATTATTATTATTATTATTATTATTATTATTATTATTATTATTATTATTATTATTATTATTATTATTATTATTATTATTATTATTATTATTATTATTATTATTATTATTATTATTATTATTATTATTATTATTATTATTATTATTATTATTATTATTATTATTATTATTATTATTATTATTATTATTATTATTATTATTATTATTATTATTATTATTATTATTATTATTATTATTATTATTATTATTATTATTATTATTATTATTATTATTATTATTATTATTATTATTATTATTATTATTATTATTATTATTATTATTATTATTATTATTATTATTATTATTATTATTATTATTATTATTATTATTATTATTATTATTATTATTATTATTATTATTATTATTATTATTATTATTATTATTATTATTATTATTATTATTATTATTATTATTATTATTATTATTATTATTATTATTATTATTATTATTATTATTATTATTATTATTATTATTATTATTATTATTATTATTATTATTATTATTATTATTATTATTATTATTATTATTATTATTATTATTATTATTATTATTATTATTATTATTATTATTATTATTATTATTATTATTATTATTATTATTATTATTATTATTATTATTATTATTATTATTATTATTATTATTATTATTATTATTATTATTATTATTATTATTATTATTATTATTATTATTATTATTATTATTATTATTATTATTATTATTATTAATTATTATTATTATCATCTTATATATATATAATTTTCCTTGTTTTCGTCGTTTTTATTTTTGTTTTTTATGTTGTTTTTCTGTATGTTTTACACATATATAGAATACATATATATATGTAAACACCATGCCCACGGTGGGACTCAAACCTGCAGCCCTCTACGCAGAGGAATGCCGGAGACATTCACTCTAGCGACTCCGAGCATTTGCATCGAATACACGGAAATTTTCTCGTTTGTAGTACCCGAAAACTTGTGTTTGAAAACAAGTAAATGTTCTCGATCTTTCTAAATAAAAAATATTTAATTTTACATCTTTTCGTCACTTTTATTTTTATATTCTTTTTCTGTATTTTAACACATATACACAGTATAAATAAATACCATACCAAAGACGGCACTCGAACCCACGACCCTCTACGCAGCAGAATGCCAGATATATCCACTCCAGTGACCCCGAGCACTTGCATTGAATACACGCATATGTTCTCGTTTGTAGTATCCAAAAACGAATACAAGCAAGTGTTCTCAATTTGCAGCATGTGAATCATCTGAGAACTTGCATTTGAATGCAAGCAAAAGTTCTCGTTTGTAGCAAAATCGATTTGCAGCATGTGACATCATCTGAGAACTTGCATTCGAATGCAAGCAAAAGTTCTCATTTGTAGCAAAATCGATTCGCAGCATGTGACATCATCCGAGAACTTGCATTCAAATGCAAGCAAATGTTCTCGTTTGTAGCAAAATCGATTCGCAGCATGTGACATCATCCAAGAACTTGCATTTGAATGCAAGCAAAAGTTCTCGTTTGTAGCAAAATCGATTCGCAGCATGTGACATCATCCGAGAACTTGCATTCGAATGCAAGCAAAAGTTCTCGTTTGTAGCAAAATCGATTCGTAGCATGTGACATCACCCAAGAACTTGCATTCGAATGCAAGCAAATGTTCTCGTTTGTAGCAAAATCGGTTTGCAGCATGTGACATCATCCGAGAACTTACATTCAAATGCAAACAAAAATTCTCGTTTGTAGCAAAATCGATTCGCAGCTTGTGACATCATCCGAGAACGTACATTCGAATGAAAGTTTCAATTCTTCAAAGTATTCAAATACAGTGTGTTCAATTCTTAAAATCATTCAATTCTGCCCATCACTATATACCATATACATTAAACAGTTTTTGTATTAATTGCAGTTTTAGATTTTCTACAGAATTATTACTGCAGATAATCAAACCATCTACTGTAGTTTCTACAGGTTAGAAATTGGTTTCAATGCAGATGAAAACTTTATTTTAACCCTTCATTAGAATTTGACTAGGAATATTTCAACATTTTTAAATATTAACTGCTTTCTCAAACGGTAAGAGAGAGAGAGAGGCATATATCCCTTTACTTACTTGTATTGATGCAAGTAGTTGTTCACCCTCTTCCTGTGTTAAGCAATTCTCATATGCCTGAAACAAAAGTGGGTTTAAGTTAAAGTATTTCCATATATCAATAGATTCTAAGGTCCACTTGCCATATGAATCAGTTACAATGCTTACAAAAAAATTTGATTTGATTTGAGTTATTGATTCATCCATTAAAACATGTACATGTTATAGGATACGTCAAATTAAAAACCAAGTACAATATTTATAATTAAGGTAGCTAACTAAATATTTATAAATTTAAAAATTCATCCACGCTGTGGAAGCTATTGGCTCTAAGGAAGTTTAATGACAATTTCTTAAATTGATGTTGTGATTCAATCTTTTTTATAGATTCAGGTAGCTTATTGTAAAGATGTAAGCCAGCATATGTGAAACTATTTTCATACATCTTTGTTTTGTGTGACTTCACAAATAAATTATTCTTTGTTCTAGTGTTGTGTATATGAATTTCAGAATTTGTTTTGAATAAACTTAGGCTTGCTTTCATATGTACAAGAGTTTCATATATGTATATACTTGTCAGAGGTAAGATACCTAATTTATTGAAGTATGGCTTAAAACTAGTTGTGCTTGAGAGATCTGCTATGATTCTAATTATTTTCTTTTGGTATCTGAATACTTTTATACTGTCTTATGTATTTGGTCTTGTCCCAGCATTAATTTTGGATACAATTGACTTATAATAAATAATAATTGAATTGAATAATTGACTACAATTATTATAGAAGCTTAGGGCTGCTGTTTTCTCCTTACTTCTTTTCCTTGTTGGGAAAATTGATATTTCAATGTTAGCCATGCATTTTGAATATTGAAATTATGTAAAGATGGCCTAAGATTGTAAATAAATGTGAATGATGTTCTTATTTAAAACTGAATATGATACCTATTTATTCTACGACCTGATGTGTTAAGAGTTTGAATTATTAACATTTGGCGACCGTGACAGGACAGCTTCTGGCTGTGCAATAATAATATGAAGGTAAAATAAAATAAAGATTACTAGCGGTTCACTGTTCAACGTGCCTGCTCTAAATACACTTTTGAAAGAAAGGACACAGATACGTTGTTTATTTACAAGAGCATTCCAGAACAAGATTGCTGAGAAAAATGTGACGCAAGACGATGTTTTCACCAGTTTTAAGCTTCTGGAAGACAAGGCCGATTGACTATTAGTGCTGGATGAGAAAATTCATGAAGCTGGGTATGGCAATGAGGCCACTGACGAGGATGCAGCTACAGAGTATGATGAAGTGGTATCATATCAAGATAAGTGGATAACAGCGAAATGTAGGTACGAGAAATTTACTGCATATCAAGTATCAAATGATCTTTCTTCCAAAAGATTGAGTATTTCACAAACAGGCAGATTGATCAGTAAGTTGCCGAAGCTGTGCTTGTAAAATTCTCTGAAAATATTCAGCAGTTGCTACCATTTTGGGCTCAGTTTGAGTAAATACATGAAAGTAGTGAGCTGGATGGTGCAGAAAGGATTCTGTATTTAAGAGAATCTATGACACCTAGGACACGAGCTTATGAACTTGTGAATGGTTGTGAATGGTTTTTCACCTTTTGCTGAAAATTACAATAAAGCTGTTGAGTTGTTAGAAGCACCATCGACCAGTTTTAAGAATTCTGTAACAACACCAGTCAGACTGGTCTTTGATGCTTCCGCAAGAAGAGGTAACAATTCTTCCTTCAACAGTTGTTTTAAAAAAGGTCCCAATCTCATTAAACTAATTCCTTCTCTGCTCCTACAATTCTGAAAGAAGACAATAGGAGTTATTGCAGATATTCGTAAGGTGTTTCTTCAAATTTCAGTAGCACCAGAAGAGAGAGATTCCTGTGGGGCAAGGAAGAGGTGAAAATATGCAGAAACAAGCAAGTAGTTTTTGGAGTGAAATCGAGTCCTTTAAGTTCTGTTTCACCACGATAATGCCCCAGTACATTTGTCTGGAGTTTTCACCGCCAAACTGCATGAATTGCATTAAGAATTGCTGCCATACCTCCCCCATGCCATATTTCAAATTTTGCTATTCCCAAACATGAAGAAATGTTCTGCAGGAACAAAACTAGATCAAATGAAATCATCATGGAGACAGAGACATATTTTGCAGAACTTGACAATTCCTATTTTATGGAAGGATTAAAAAAATGGCAGGAGTGCTGGAAGAAGTTTGTATCTCTGAAGGGGGACTATGTTGAGAAATAAATAATATGTGTTTGAGAAAACTGGTGTCTTTATTCCTAACATGAGAACTTATTGAACTGCCCTCGTAATTACAATTATTGGCTTTCCTGATAATAATTGGAGTCATTTCAATGGCACTAATTGCTCCCTCCTTGATTTATTTTCATTTTAAAGTGGAACTCACCGTCTTGTTTCTATTATTAAGAGTGTAGCAAACATTTGACTATTAGGTCTATGTACAAAATATTCTGCTAATCCACATGGGTGCAACACTAGAACAAAGATTGCGCACTCACATACATGCTTTGTGGAAAGTGCACAAATTGCAGGACGTTTAAAAGTATATACATGTAAGTATGGACTCACAAATACATCTAGGTCAGGAAACACCTTGGCATTGCAAACAGAGATACCAGTTTCTCATTTCTCCAGATTAACTTAGTCTATGAAAGACAAGTCATCTATTCTACTGAACTCACCTCAATCAACTGTCTTGGTGTTTTGTATACAGATACTATAGCTTCTGATACCTCCATACTAAGTCTGTTGAACTGACACAGCTGCTGTTGCCAAAGTCTTTGTATACCATTACCATCTTTGTCAACTCTGACACAGTCCCTTGAGTCTCCTGCAGCAAACCATTGCAATTGTTCTTGCTCTCGCCTCTGTTTCTCCAGCCTGTTGCAACAATGTAGTAAACAATCTCAATGGATCTTAGAGGTTACTATGGATGTTTCGAGCTTGAGTTTACTGTGCATAACTGGTAATATAGTGGCAATGAAATGAAGTAAATGTAAACAAATTGAATAACACCACCAAAAGTTGAGTTTGAATATTAATGACCACATAATAAGTTATATGGTATATAAAAAGAAATTATTTGGAAAGAATTTGAAATGCATTGATTTATCTAAACACGATGCAATTATTTTCTTTTCCTGAATCTGGTGATCATATGGCAGCAATACTTGGATAAAGTAACCCCCCCCCCCCCGCCTCCATTTATACCCAACCTTTAATTGCAGTGGTCATATTGGCAGCCATTTTCCTTTGGAACATATCGATGGTGTTAACTCATATACATTGGGCTGCTTAAACTTTGTATTTTAATCATTAGATTGCACACACATTCCCACTCTCATTCATACGTACAGACTCTGGGGAAGATGGAGAATCATCTTGGTTGGAGAAAAATCCCCACCCCCAGACCCCTTGCACAGCAGGCAGGGGTTCTACTGACTGAGCTATGGGACCAACCAAAGTAACCTTGTTTATTAAATTAATTGGGAGTCGATTAATGACACAAAACAACACTTACTTTTAAATTTTCCCGGAACATGTTTCTGAGGCCTTCCCTCTATCTTCAGCCGGACATCGACTGGTTCTCATTGGTGTAGCTGGCAATATTTTGTCATCGGTCTCCTCTGGTGGCGGTTCGAGGAACTTGCTGAACAAATCTTTCTGGGGGATGTCGAAATTGAATACTTTGTTCCTATTTTTTTAAATAAAGATTTGTTCCCATGTGGACAGTTCTTTTCCTGTTGTATGTTTTAGTAATTTTGGTTCTGGATTTATGTTGTGGTTTTTTTCCCAAAAATGCGTGGCAACTGCTGATTTTTCTAATTGTTTGTATTTTATGTTCCTAAAGTGTTCCTTTGCTCTTGTTTCTAAATTTCTTTTGGTATAGAAATAAATATAGAAATAATTTTGAGTTGAACTAATACTCAATGCTCCACTTAATGCTAGTATTTACCTAGAGCACGTTTTGTTAGGATCTTCCTAACATCATCAGCTGTTGTCAACTAATGGACGTTGGTTTAATGAACTCATTGGAGGCGATAGGTGCGTCTCTGTCGGTATCTTGATGAACTTGAAGTTTAGGTTTTCTTCAAAGGTAGTGTCAAAATTAAAAATTTTCTTTCATATTTCTTTATGAAGATTTTTTCCCACGTAGTTAATGCAGCTGGACCTGGGACACCTTTTAATAAGTGGATTTCTCGTTCTATATCATGATTCTCCTTCCAAATATTATTTGCAGTTCTTTGCAGTTCTTGTAAATGTTCGGGGACTTGATTTATACGCTTCGACTTTTAAATTTACCTACAAGTAATAATTGCATGATGTGATATCTGGGGGGTTGAGCAAGTCACTCTCCTATATAGATCGTTCTACCTCCAAAAACATGCACTAATGCAAAGAAATCCATAGTATATGAACTGTAGCCCTGCACTATCGAGAAAATTCTCCATTTGCTCTTTGTTTATCAATAGAGGCATAAAACTGATTTAAAATTTAGATTAGGTAATCTGCAGCAATAATTAGTTCATCAAAGAATCTAAAGCAATTATTCTACCATCACTAACAGCGTAACAAACATTGAGCTTACCGAGCAGGATGGTTCAGGCAGTTTCATCTGTGGCCCCCATTCGGAAGGTCCGGGTTCAATTCCTGTGGCTGACCTACCTGACCCATGAGTTTTTCCAGGGGTTTTCCCAGATCAGGCGAAAGCTGGGTGGGTTAATTACATCCCCCGAATTTCCTGTCGCTCCATTTCATTTCCTTTATCATTTCACATCATCTCTCAACTGGTGGTCTCTTTCAGGATAGAAGTGTCAGGGGGAGTCTCGGTACTGCATGACAGGATGATATGCTACTGGTAAACACCTCCTCCTCTAGTAGGACAGTTTCTGGTCTCTGGGCCGACCTGTTGGGCCATTTCCGGACCACAGCGGGTGGGATGCCAGTTGTGCTGGCCTGCCAGGGGAGTTTCCAAATGGTAAGTAGTAGAGACCCTGCTCTCTGCACTGTCGTGATTACTTAGGTCGGCCGCACTCTGTCTCCTCTTGTCTTGCCCTTGCTCTGGAGGATATCCCACTTGAGGCTCAGGTACAATAAACCACAGGTTTTGGTGCTGAATCCCCTCCACAGTAACCCTAATCCTAAACATTGACCTTAGGATGATGCAGTGGAGTTTGATATGTAAGTTCTGGATTGTCGCGAGGGAAGTGGTGCAAAAGTGGAAAGTGGAGTCTCAGAGGGAAGCAGCACATGAGCGCTACATAATGTTCGACTGAGCCTTTCAAAACAAGCAACTTTCATAGGGAGCATATCTATTAACTCATAGTCATTCACTGTCTGTAGCTAGGTTGCAGTTTCACAACTTCTTGTAAACAAGCAGCAAGATGCCTAATGAAAACGTATGCTTGGCAACCCAACACCATCAAGATATCAAAACCATCACTATGTGTACTAGAAGTAAGGGATTTGAAATCACTGTTAATATCTGTCAACTTATTTATTTCATTAGCTACAAAAATAGAAGGTTGTCATTGTGTAGTGCAAGACCACTCAGCTTCTTCTGCCCTTTCATTTTAATTCTCTTCTTTAACATTTCTCAACACGCATGGCATCACTGTTAGCATATCTGCGCTTTGGGCACACTGTCTTTTATATGATTTTCTACCACAGTTGTTTGTTTCAAAAGTCCTATATAATGGAATTCTATTTAACCTATATTGACATTTGAACCACTATAGTGATATACCACTGACACCACTTGTAATTATAGCTGATTATTTAAAGTTTATGTGAAAGTCACATTTTTGTCTCAATAATTTTTATGAGTATTTTCAAAAATAAATTACTTACATGGGGATCTATTTCATCCTACATAATCGTTCAAATTAGCAAAATTAACATACTTACTTGAAGGGTCTTTCTGCCACAGCCTTTGTGAACTGTTTCACGAACAGCCCCATGGTTTCTGGTTGGTCTATCAGTCTGTAATTACATTCTGCAAACAACTGTAATTCTGCCAGTGCTTTCTCCCAATCCTCCTTGGAAATTCTTGGAGCAGATGTAAATCTTTGATCAGTCTTATTTGATTTGGATGATGCTTCAGGTCTCCCCAAAACTTGGCTTCGAACTTCTTTTCTCTTGTTTGTTTTTTGAAACCTGCAAGTACAAATATAGTCATTGCTGTTGTATGCTAGAATAAGGCTACTCAGAAGCCCAAAGACTTTCCCTAAGTAAACCAGGGAGTGCAGGAGAATTTCGTGGGTATTTCCATAGCCAATACTTGGAGTCTACAAAAGCCTCCAGTGCGGGATGGAAGTGGATATGCCACTTATGCGTGTCAACCCATTCGGAAAGACTACCAAGAACCTTGGTAGGGATGCTGGTGTTCCAGATCACCATCCTACTAGCTCTGCAGACTAGTACCTGGGACTTTTTAGGCATTCTTCAACCCTGTCTGGGTGGCCAGGCCAGCCAGACGTACCCAATACCATGAGTGTTGGGAACCACTGCTCCACTGAGTCCAACCCAATCCAAACAACTCCCATTCAGGGAGGGGCTCAAATGTTTGGCCTGACATACTTCTAGTAATATCAGAAGTACCATGAGTGATAGGGGTCCGCAGCGTCTGTTCCATGGCAGCTGAAGAGGTTGAAAACCCTTCCCTACAGGAATTACGTTGTACAGCAATAACATAGGTAACAGTTTTAGCAATCTTACATTAAGTCAGTTTGTTACACACTCCCTTTTGGGAGTGATTGGCTACTGCACTAATTATTTAAAATAAGGCAGTTGAAGAAATTTTGGGAAATACAATGCAAGAAATGTTTGCATTCCTTTCATTCAAAATTAAAGTGTACAGTTTTAACTGTACAGAGTAGAGTTACCGCATTATGTATTAATTATACATCCATTACAATACTCAATAATCATTACCCATTAAATTATGTCACATTTTCCTTGTTATTTTAGATGGCAAGAAGTTTTCAAGAAGTTCCAATGTTGCAAGGTTATATCACTGTTACTAAATTCCTACAAACTCACATAACAAATCAGGTATTCAATACTCTGAACCAAAATTCTGGCCAACAGAGAAAACATTATAGAAATATAGCACATGGATTTTTTTCAGTTAGGAATGGCATTAAAAAAACTCCAAATATAGCTCCTAAGTAACAGCTTGGTTTGCAGCAACCATTTTGCAACTTCTAACATTTGTTAAATGCTGTTTTAACACAGACATATGGTGATGTTAACTTAATGCAAACTTTAACACAATATTACACTAGCACTGTTTAATGAAATCAAATTTGCATAGCTTCAATGTTAAATTAGTTTAACAATGCATTGAAAGTTAACATCAGCTGGTGAAACCAGCTCTAAGTCATATACATTTTAGAACAAGGCAAAAAATATAGATTATGTGTAACTTTCAGGTATTTCCCTTGCCTGTGTTTTCAGCAGCATAATGCATACCTGCACCATCTGATTACAACTTTGGATACTTCAGTTTTAGGAGTGGCAAAAGGTATAAGCTTCTCTTCTTCTTCTTCTTTTTTAAACAAACACTTTTTCAAATTAATTTTTGAGACATTAGCCAATTCTGAGATATTTATTATTTTGGATTGTTTTTAATACTTTGTCATTTATTAAAATTGCAGTAACTTAATTGTTTCTTGTGATATCATGAAAAGAATGTGAAATTTCAAGACCAGCTTTACAGCAAGTGTATTCCTCTGCCCCACTTGTATCTACACTAAAATGTGTAATGAAATTATTTCCACAAAGTTTCTGTCAGCTAACGAAAAATAAGATTACAATGAATAGGTTGTAAATACTACATAAAAATAAATGATACTGGGTAGAGAAAACCATGAGAATGTTACACCTCAAATTGTTATTTTTAATTATTTAGTATAAAATTTTATCTTGAGGTTATTTTATCATTTGTGTAGTTTTGATAATCGTTATGATAATTTTGAAAATGGACAACAATAAATTGTGACATGGCAGTGCATGTTTTCCTAGCTTTAAAAAGAACTTTAAATAGCAACTCTACAAATCTGAGTGCTCTCTAACAAAGCAGAAGAACCTGTCATGGGACAGAAAGCTAATAAATACTAATAGATTAAAAGACCCTATACCACAAAACAAAAAAGCTGGAATTTACAAAATCAATTGCTCCGATTGTGATGAAGTATATATAGGAAAAACAAAAAGAAATCTGGAAACCAGACTAAAGGAACATATGAGATGCTTAAAATACAAACAAATAAATCTGAAATATGAGCTGAATCTTTCCTGGCAGAGTATATGTTCTAGACGTTCTCGGGCTTCGAGCCAAGTAAGCAGATGTTGTGACATCGACGTTTCGGGAGCGTGCATCTCTCCCATCATCAGGATGTTGAATGACTTAGGGGTGGGGTGACTCCCAGCAAGACCCTAGGGCTAGCTTCGGTCTCACCACCATTTTGGCAAAATGCAGTGGCTACTGGGAGCGCAGAGTTAAGGAGTCGTTGGCTATCTCGGCAGAGAGAGTCACTCTTAACCGAGATGCTGGGCTACAATTTAGTGCAGCATGGAATCCTGCATTAAAACACGAAAAAGAGAGACTCAGGAAACACAAATTTGGCTTACTGAGCAGCGACCAGAGCAGCAGTGTTTTCTGAGAGGTCCGTCACATTACACCATCGCGAGCCCGCGCGCTGATTGGTCTGCGTCATTTTCCTTGGCGACCAGTATATATATGGGTCGCCCCACCCCTAAGTCATTCAACATCCTGATGATGGGAGAGATGCACGCTCCCGAAACGTTGATGTCACAACATCTGCTTACCTGGCTCAAAGCCCGAGAACGTCTAGAACAAATAAATCTGAAGTTTCACACCATTTCTGAATGACCAACCATAGCATCAAACCGAACATTACACTAATCAAACTGACCAATCATGCAATAGAATTGGGCACATGGGAAATGATCTTCATTTTAAAACACAAATGACAGTTAATGAATTTTGATTTACTGCCACTAAGTACCCTATGGAAGTACATTTCATCGTCACATGATGCCGCCAACATAGACAACTACCACAACAGAAACAACAACACAGATCAGTTGGACACATTCCGAAGATGGGAACACATGTTCTCAAAACATGTTAACAGAGATTAAAAAAAGTTATGATAGTGTTACTGGTATAGACTCATCTTTATTAAATACATATAAATTAACAATATTTGACTGAAGGTAGTGTCAATAGATGTAAAGTTTATTTACCTGAAATATTGTTCTGTTCCATATATAACCAAGGTAAGATTTTTCTTTCTAAGCTTTCGCTGGACTGTCTTAACATACTCTATAAGTTCATTTTTATGCATAAGTTCCAGAAATTCAAGACACAGGCAAACCAACAGTGCCTCCGGCTCTTCCTCATGTTTACTGATCATCTCCACCTGTACATACACAGTCAACAAACAGAAAGTATGTTAGTTTATTTTCTATTTCTTATTAAATATCTAGTATAAATATCTAGTATATACAACTTCATACACATACACGGTGTTCATTTTTATCTGTGATTTACCAACAAAAATTTAGCATTATCAATGACATTGCTGCTGGAACAAGTTTATCAAAGATTCCCCTAGTGGGTTGAGATCGTATTTGATGTGCTGACAGCAGTTTTGATGCGTCCCTCTTCCGGAAGGTAAATATATTACTTGAGAGGTGGTTCGTCATCACGTAATATAACGCTGCATAATTTCACTTGGTGCATAGATACGATAACTGTTGTTTCTCTGTGAAGATATATAACTTAATATATTTTAACAAAGCAATACCAAATTAATAACAGTATTAGTTTCAAAACATGTTAGAAAGGAAACAGATACTTTTTGTCCTTTCAACAGTGCACGTCATATAAAATGAATGAATGACTGAAACGGGTGATATAATACTCAAATGAGTCCAGGGTCCCTAGAGGTCAGAGTTAACAGACATTCATCTTGGTTGGATACAGGAGAAACTTAGAAAAAACCTTATCCAGGTAACTCATCCTTAGCAAGATTCGAACTCATGACATCTTGAGTGTGAGGCACACATGCTACCTCACACCGCGGAGGCAGTCAAGAAACAGATTATTTATATTATATATTTATAATATTTATTTATTATATTTATTACTTCTAGATTGGGTATAGTCACTTCATAGCGTCCAGTGTCTCCCATTTTGCCAGTAACTCATCCTGTATCTTGGAAATGTTTGATGCACCCATTGGTTTTAAACGACATAGGACACCAACATTAATAAAGACATTTTAATTAAGCATGAGAATGAAAAAAAATTTATATCATATACTGATAAAACATTAGATGTTTATGTTGCAAACAAAAGTATGTCAATTTGATGGTACTGGATTCTTTTGACAACATTATGCTCCGAAGGACTTGTCTGAATGCCGGGCAGCGTTCCATAAACCCTTCTATGCAGTATTCTTCAAAAATGAAGAATACTACACTGTTAATAATGCTTCTGCTTTTAATATTTATAATTTAAATTATATTTATATCCTGCACCAATTTTAATGCCAGTACGAAGTAGCATTCAACCATGAAGACATGGTGGTCTGTCTTCATAACCATGGTGCTAACCTTGGAGTAGAAATGTGCTACTTATACATATGTATTGGAATATTAATCACAATTACCATAAGAGGGGTGAAAGGAATGCTGGTTGTATTAGTTATTAGTACAACCACACCCAGAGCACTGTAATTTGCTTACTGTTCCGCAAACATAACCACTTTTTCTCCGTAGAGACACTATGATTTCAAGATACACCCACACTTATTCTTGTACTATCATAGGGCAGGAAATAACAAATAAAAATGAAAACTGTGTATAACATATATAGTATATAACAAATACAAAATCTTACATACTCCTCGTTTTGGAGTTGCATTTTACCATGCCCCATTATAATTAACCTGGGTTGTGTATATAATGGAGCATTTTAAAACTAGGGATCTAGATTTTTGTTTCCCTTTATAACTTACACTACTTTTCCTAATTGTTCTCGTTATTCTTCCCTGTTTTACAAAACCATTTTTGTCTTACACTGTCAATAAATTTTCCCAGTTTTACTATGTTTTCTTCTGATCTTAGATTCAAAATTCTTTTGCCTCTTATTTCATTTGGTATGTTTTCCCACTTATGCAAAAAGAATTCATCACTCCATATTTTGTTTTTTGACAGTCAAAAATATAATGCCGAGTACTATCTTCTTTTTCATGCATTAGACATCTCCCCTTAATATATCCATTCCTTATACCCCTTAAGTATATTACTCCTGTTCTAAACCATGCCAATCCTTCTCTTCTTACTTTATCACAGATGTCAATATATTTTTCTCTGCCTTGATCATTTTTCAATGATTTATATAATTTCAGAGATCTTTTGTTATTAACACTAGCCCATAATTCTTGTTTTTCAGTATCTTCAATTCTAAACAGAAGGTGTAAAATAACAGAAATTAGTGGAAATTAATATTCTTCCACACTAGCCATGTGTAGGGCAACATTTGGAGAGGTAGAGTCAGACCAAAAAAATTCAAAGCCGTAGCTGGGATTTGAAATATGGATCTCCTGGTTTCCATTTGACTGTTCTTAACCATTGATCTATCATGGCAACATGCCCGAGACATTAAATTCTCCAACTGACTTGTATTTTTCCTGGTAGACCACTATGAGTTCTCATATACAATGAGATCAATATACAGTGAGTTCAATATACAATGAATTCTCATATACACAGAGACCAGGAGATCCATGGTTCAAATCCTGGCTATGGCATTGAATTTTTCAGACTGACTCTACATATCCAACAGGAGTTAGTGTTTGATGAGTTTTGTTTCAAAACATGTTATATAGGTACATCTAATGAAAAAACTAAGTTCAAAATAATTTATGGGGAGATGATTTACCATACTTAAATTTTGTCTAGGTATAGGTGAGGCTTCATATAAAGGAGTACAATCTTGTCAATTTATAAATGATGACCTCAGGTTCCTGGAATCCTGCAAGAGGATAAAAGGGAAACTGGGGAACTTTTGCCTCTATGACAACAGTTAGATTTTGGTTCAATGTCTTTAAACATGATTGAATATCTATTTTTGATGAGGAGTGCCCAGGATATCCAGCAGATTTGTTTACCAAGGAATTCACTGAAAAAGTTGACAATATGATTCTTGCTGATCATCGAATGAAATTTTGTGAAGTGGGAAGTACCACAGATCGTCATATTTTGCATAAGTTGGACATAAAAAGGTTTTCAGCCTTATGGGTGTCACATTTATTCATGTTGGACAACAGGCAGGTGCAGTATTTAACTTCAAAGTTGTTTTGGAACTATTTAAGTGAAATCCAAAGGAATCTTTTGCATTGAGATATCCCCATCAATGAAATCTGGATTCATCATTCTGCTCCAGAAACTAAGCAACAGTAAAAAAAAATAGGTTGCTTCTAGTGCATCTCCTCCAAAATAAGCAAAGACAGTCCTATTGGCTGGAAAATTGATGGAAACAATTTCTGGGATATAAAGCGTGTCATGTTCATTGACTTCTTGGAAAAAGAAAAAACAATTATTGAACTACAATGAATTATTCGTCCAATTCAATAAGAAGTTGAAAGAGATGTGGTCTATTTGGGGGCAAGAAATGCTGTTCCATCACAATATATCAGCACAGTCATCTGGCATTGTTGCCACCCAACTGCATAAATTGCTTCATGAATTGCCATACCCAACATATTTGCCCAATCTGGCTTGCTGCAATTTTGCCTTCTTCCCAAACATGAGAAAATGGTTTGCATGAACAAAATTTAGATCAAATACGGAAGTCATTATCAAGACAGAGGCATATTTTGTAAAACTTGACAATTCCCATTTCTGGGAGGGGTTAAAGAAATGGCAGGAACATGTATATCCCTAAAGGGAGACTGTATTGACAAATAAATAATTTATGTTTGAAAAAAACTGTCATCTTCATTCCCAACACAGATATGTAATGAACCACCCTCGTAATTCACTACTTGAGTAAATTTTAGAAATTTAAGAACACTGAAGAAGGATTACAATGAATTGAATTAAACCCTAATACTAAGTTTGAAAGTAACGATCTGTCTCATATCCAATACTGTCAAGATTTCTTTGACATTCGGATCCCCCTGAGAGAAACAACTGATCAATTACCTTCAAATCGTCATCAACACAAGGCTGAAGTGTCTTCCTTGTCCAAGTGATACAGAAAGGCACTTCTTGATCTTTGATGTCATACTGAACTTCAGCAGCCTTTAGTCCATTTAACAGGTCTCCACCAAACTCTGCAGACAACAATTTACTGTCCAGATGTACCTGTATGTACTGTCAACATATATAATATAAACATCTCATAAGATGGCAGAAATTACAACAGAAAACAGATGTTGAAGGCAGTCAAAATGTTGTATAATACAGACCCAATGTTTGGAAATGTAGCTCATCTAACAGGAATTTTCTTGGCACTGGAAGCACATTGTAAGCTCTCAGAATTAGATATATATAGTTTTATAAATATTAAAAGCAGAAGCATTATTAACAGTGAAGTATTCTTCATATTTGAGTTTGATTTATGAGTCACTATGTTTACACTCAAACTTCACTTACTTGTTGTATAATTAAAACGTTTTCAAGATCATTCGATCTCATCCTCAGCTGTTTGGTACTAAATGAACCTTCCTCTTCTTCCACTACTACGGAGCTCCGATCACTCTGCCATCTGGTGTTAGGGGCACTAAGTTTTAATACTTCATTTAAAGCCGGGATTTCAAAATTTAACATTTAACTTTATCACGGTTTTTGTTTATGAATATTTTTTCCCAAATATCCAATTCTATGGGTGTATTTAAAGATTTTAACAGTTTAATGTTGTGGCCAATGTTGTGGTTTTCTGTCCAAAAATGGTGTGAAACTGCAGATTTTTCTGTTTGTTTCAACTTAATGTTCCTCTGGTGTTCTTTTTGCCTGGTTAACAAGTTTCTCTTAGTTTTTCCTATGTAGCTTTTTTCACAGGTTTCACAATTAATCTGATAAATTCCTGATTTCAAATTGTTGGGGATTGTACTTTTCAAAAACAAGACAACAGCATGAGACCCATCATCAATGGCATCAATTCACCTACGTACCACATTGCAAAGTGGTTAGTAAGAAAATTAAAATCATATGACAAATTTCAAAGTTTGGGAATAAAAAACTCCTTAGAATTGATAAATCACCTACAGAAGTACAACATCCCGGAAAATCACATACTAGATTCTTTTGACGTTAAGGCACTTTTTACAAGCATTCCAGTAGAAAAAATACCTACATTCCTCAAAAAATGGCTAACCCAGACTACAACGGACCCCAAAGAAATAGATGACATTATCAATCTTACTGATTTATGCATAAGGAATAATTACTTCATGTTTAACCAAAAATTCTACAGACAATCAAAAGGATTAGCTATGGGGAGCCCACTTTCGCCTATTTTAGCAGACCTATACATGAGCTATTTTGAAACGCACATAGTAAAGGCCTTCCCACAGATTTGTAAATTTTGGCGGAGATATGTTGATGATGTTTTTGCTATCATTCCAGAAAAACTTAGAGAAGATTCTCTAAAATTACTAAACCTGCAAGATAATCACATCCAGTTTACTATGGAAGTAGAAAGAGACAACACCCTACCCTTTTTGGACCTCAAGATAACTAGAAATCGTCATGGTGTAGATTTTGGAATATACAGGAAGCCCACACACATAGATAATTACATAAAGAAAAATGAATACAACCCAGTTTCACATCAACTAGCTGCCTTTAGAAGTCTAATTCACCGGCTATACAACATCCCACTGAGTAAGGAGGAATTTTTGAAAGAACAACAACACATAAAAGAGATAGCGGTATTAAATGGATTCAACCCAGCCATCATAAGGAACATGATGAAGAGAAAGGAAAAACTGAAGATAATATCAAAAAATACCACTCTCACACCACTTAAAAACACAAATTGGCAATATAGAAAATTCACCTACCATCCATGGGCTTTTAGAAAATTTGAACAAATCTTCAAATGACTAAACTTAAAACTAGCACCCCAAAACAAATTCAGTCTGAGGAACCTGCTATATATGCCACTGAAAAATACAATCCCCAACAATTTGAAATCAGGAATTTATCAGATTAATTGTGAAACCTGTGAAAAAAGCTACATAGGAAAAACTAAGAGAAACTTGTTAACCAGGCAAAAAGAACATCAGAGGAACATTAAGTTGAAACAAACAGAAAAATCTGCAGTTTCACACCATTTTTGGACAGAAAATCACAACATTGGCCACAACATTAAATTGTTAAAATCTTTAAATACACCCATAGAATTGGATATTTGGGAAAAAATATTCATAAACAACACCAGATGGCAGAGTGATCAGAGCTCCGTAGTAGTGGAAGAAGAGGAAGGTTCATTTAGTCACCAAACAGCTGAGGATGAGATCGAATGATCTTGAAAACGTTTTAATTATACAACAAGTAAGTGAAGTTTGAGTGTAAACATAGTGACTCATACATCAAACTCAAATATGTATAGCTTCTTAAATTCAAGTGCATATATTTCTCACACACATTCTAACTATGATAGACTGAGGCCCAAAAGTTCAGCCAAAAATTTGTGAAGTAAGGTATAGATTGTCAACTGAGTTAGTCATCAACTTGAGCTGTTGGAAAAGAGAAACAGAGAGAAAAATGTGCCTTCAGCGTCTAACGTTAATGCAGACAGACACAGCAATTTTTGTCATGATCTGTGCAACATGATAGTGAGAAAAAACATCAGGCAGTTTTTAGAAAAATATGCTGGAAAAAATATTACCATCTGAGTTCACAGTATGCAAAGAATACCTAAAGCTGTGCTACAAAGATGTACCACAGGATATTACAAACTCTGTGTCCAACAACAGAATATGATGGATAGAGTCAACATGAAAAATTCATGCCATGGCCGGGATTTGAACCACGGATCTCCTGGTTTCCGTCCAGTCGCTCTTAACCTTTGAGCTACCATAGCCAATGTGCTGTCCTAACATTAAATTCTCCATTTGACTCGTATATTTCCCCGGTAGACCACTAGGGGCTCTTGCATCCGAGATACACCATTTGTGGCGACTTACTATCGTAAGTCCCAGGCTTCATCATTTAACTCTTATTATTTTAGTTCATTGATGGATATTAATCATTTCTCTACACTAGCCGTTTATAGGCTAAGGTTTTAGATGGATAGAGTCAACATGAAAAATTCAATGCCATGGCCGGGATTTGAACCACAGATCTCCTGATTTCCGTCCAGTCGCTCTTAACCTTTCAGCTACCATGGCCAACGTGCCGTCCTGACATTAAATTCTCCATTTGACTCGTATATTTCCCCGGTAGACCACTAGGGGCTTTCACATCGGAGATACACCGGATTAATTTCCATCAATTAACTAAAATAATAAGAATTAAATTATGAAGCCTGGGACTCAAGTTCTTACGATAGTATGTCGCCACAAACGGTGTATCTCGGATGCGAGAGCCCCTAGTGGTCTACCGGGAAAATATATGAGTCAACTGGAGAATTTAATGTCAGGATGGCACGTTGGTCATGGTAGCTCAAAGGTTAAGAGCGACTGGACGGAAATCAGGAGATCCGTGGTTCAAATCCCGGCCATGGCATTGAATTTTTCATGTTGACTCTATCCATCAAAAACCTTAGCCTATAAACGGCTAGTGTGGAGAAATGATTAATTTCCATCAATTAACTAAAACAGAATGAGTTTCCATAGATGAAATGACGGATTGTTTGGGAAGGACTGTAGCACATATAATTGTTGGTACACTGAGACATATGCACAGACATAATGTAGTATTGATACAATAAATTAGTTTTTCATTTACTGTGCACATTGTAATATTGAATCTTTTGTTTATATTCATATATCTGGAAAAGATAAGTTTGTTTTGTATAATTTACGAATGTGCACTTTTTGCACTAATGATCAATGACTTGCCCTCCTTCGTAAATACTCATACAATATTATATTATTAATATTATATTTCTTTAATACCAGCTCAGACATTACAAAACTTAAAACAATTGCCGAGGACACCCTGAGGCAGGCAGACATATGGTTTAGGGCAAATGGCTTCTTGCTTAATGAAAAGAAAACACAACTTCTATTTAGCTTAAGGGATCTAACAAGTTCAAATGATACTAAAGAAGTCATTTGGATGTAATAGTTGACAATAAACTCTCCTGGGAACCACATATTAATTACATCACTATGAGGCTCTCAAGAGTTATATATCTTATCAAAAACTTAAAAAGCTCTGTACCGAATACATACATTAGATCTGCTTACTTTGCTTTTTTTCATAGCATTATATTATATGGTATCTTACTTTGGGGTAGTAGTAGCCACGTTAGTAATATCCTACTATTGCAGAAGAAGATAAAGACTTTGTGTGCTAATTATACGACTTTCTGGTATTATAACACACTAATCATGTTGTCCTACAAAGTATCAACCTCACAGCACAAACTTTGCACTAACTGATTAGCTGGAGAGTAGGGAAAGACAGAAGGAACAGAACCCAGAAACAGTACAGAGCAGGACAAGCAATTCCATGTAATATGTCCATATATTAAAACACATGCTCTGTACAGCTAAGTTGAGAAATACAGAAGAGGCCCTTCTATCTGCATGGCTGAGTTAATTCCTTCACTCTACATCTCAACCTGACTGTATAACATGTGCTATACTCAAAACTAACAGCGCCAATTGATAGATACATTGATGTGCTTATATTCTAGAAATCCATTTGAAATAAGTTAACACTAACATCACTATCAGTTCTGACTGCAATTGTAGGTTAAGCTGATACAAAAGGTTACGATTTCTATCTAGTTTAGTTTATTTGTACTTAAACATTCAATACTTTCCACAATACTTTCCTTTCAACAAGATGGAATATATCAAAGAGTACAATATCATTCATATTGCAGAATACAATGGATTCAGTGCTGAATTGGTCAAAAAGAAAATTGATAAATTCAAAAGACAACAAAGATGCAAACAAGTAACTACTCTTTTCCCAATCAGCAATGAAACTTCATACAGAAAATTTACATATCATCCCAGAGCTACACACTTTTCCCAAAAAGTCTTCAAAGAGCACAATATTACTTTGGCCCCACAGAACAAATTTAGTGAACAACACCTTTTGAAATCACAGAATACAAACAAGATACCCACAGACAAAAAATCAGGTGTGTACCGGATAAACTGCAAAGGCTATGACAACTTTTACATTGGAAAAACAAAAAGGAACTTGAACATTAGGCTTAAAGAGCATTTTAGGAACATCAGGAACAAAGAAATAGATAAATTGGTGGTAGCGTACCATTTTTGGAAGAAGAATCATGATAAAGAACGAGAAATCTGCTTATTAAAAAGAGTCCAAGGTTCAGCTGCATTAACCACGTGGGAAAAAATCTTCATAAAGAAATATGGAAGAAAATTATTTAATTTTGACACTACCTTTGATGAAAACCCAAACTTCAAGTTCATCAAGATACCGACAGAGATGCACCTGTCGCCTCCAATGAGTTCACCAAACCAATGTCCATTAGTCGACAACAGCTGATGATGTTAGGAAGATCCTAACGAAACTCATTCTAGGTAAATACCAGCAATAAATGGAGCATTGAGTATTAATTCGACTCAAAATTATATTAATTCAATACTTCTTCCAATTCCAATCACAATTTTCCAATTCTATTCTAGCTGCTTATTTTACAGGCTAGTAAAATAGTAGTATTGGCTCCCTAGCCTTTACATCTATACTAACCCTTATGCAACATTGACCTAATATTCCACTGTGTCCTCCATTTCCCTTTAATTTTGTCTGCATACTTGCCCACTTCTCTTATTCTTTTCTCTCCTTTCAACGTAAGCATTTTTACAGTCACTACGCAGGGCCCTTTATCATCCCAGTTCTTTTCCCACAAAAATTTCCTTCAGTTTTCAATTTCTTTACATTCCACTGCATGATGCTCTATGCTTATTTTATTTCCACATAAAATGTATTCCTTTGGTGAACTCCCTCTGTCCTTAACGAAACTAAACCCTCCCTCTCATATCTAATCAATTAAGTCAATATATATATTTCCCTTCCCACTTTTCTCTCTTCATTTTCAGGTACACATTTAGTGATTTCCTACTTATCAAGTTTTCCATGTCACTTGTCAATGTTCTCTACCCTGTTCTTAATCATTGTCCAAAAACCCTTTACATTTCTTTCACCCTCCATCCCTATTCTATCCAATGTTCTCTCTAGCTCCGACAGCCAGCTATCCTTACATGTTGAGTTCTTCTTTTGTTCTACACAGATCTTAATGTATTATCACCCTTTTTATACGATGTACCAATATTTTAAACATATTTCTATAATTACCCCACTTCTGCAGGGTCTTCCAAGTTCCACCCTAACTACTCCATTTGGCATTGACTTATTCAAACCTAATACCTCTTTAGAAAACTGTTCATATATGTGTTCAACATGCTTTCTAATCTCATTAGCCTCCATAATTCTACACCATATGTCATTTTTGATTCTACTATTGCTTTATATATTCTTTTAAGCCACTTTACTAACATAACTGGTAAGTTGTATTTGCAGTTCCTTGCTTCAGACATTGCTATCTTTCCTTTCTCTCTATCTTTCTCCCATGTGCTCCCCAATTTCCATTATAGCATAGTCTCACTCCTAGATAATTAAAATCCTTTACCACCTCCATTTTTTGGTTGTTTAAATACCACTTTTCATCTTTTGTTAACTTACACCACTATTTTTGACTTGCTTATATTGATTCTAACCCCCTATTCCATACAGTAACTGATAATTTAATTATTGCTCTCTGTAAGCTTATCACTGTTATAGATGTTATTACCAAGTCATCTGCAAATAGTAATTCTGGTATTACCATGTTCCTAATAATTGGATAATGAGGTTTCTCACCTATAAAAACAATATGACAGATTTCTAAATATTTGCTTTGTAATTTATGTACAACATTTTAACAAAAAATATGTGTGAAGGGAGTGTGAGAGATGCGGATATGGTAAGAGATATTGTGACTGCGTGGGTTACATATATTTGGAAATCTGATCTGCAGAAATTTAGAACAATTTTTACTGCAGAAAAAAAGACGTGAAATTGACAATCAGCTGTCTTCAAGGCTGACTTGGTGTTTTGCTGCATGAAAACAAATGAAAGAAATCACTGCAGTACACTTCAATCGTCAACTGTCCCAATAACCAACAAACAACTGCCACTCCTAACACCTTGCAGGTATTTATACCTCCCCAGCCATTGTTTCTAGAAAGCCGCAGACCTTTTGAGAACTATAGCAGCAGCAGCAGCAGCAGCAGCAGCAGCAGCAGCAGCAGCAGCAGCAGCAGCAGCAGCAATGGGCAGAATGTTCTGGAGCCTCTCTGTCTTTTCCTCCCCTGTCGAGCGGCCGACTCCGGCCTGTGGAGGCAGCACAACAATGCTAGATGGTGACAACATGTTAAGTTTCAACTGGAATCTCTTAACCACTTTCCCAAATATTGGAAGAGGGGTACATGAAATCCAAAAACTTGAATAACACTTTATTGGTGTAATATTTCTAAAACGTTTTTTATAACTAAATTATTATTTAATGAATACCATAATTTTACATCACGTTTCATTATTTTATGTGCATATAAATAAACTAATGCCTTATATTGGGTAGTGCAGCCACTTTTCAACACATTGGGAAATCCCAAGCTGGTACTTCAGATAGTCCCCATAGGCGAGGGGTTCAGACCCCTTCAGCTGCTGTAGTGCAAGTGCTGCGGACTCCTCACACTTGTGGTACTTCTGAATGTTACTAGGAAGTGCATCAGGTCGAACATTCAAGTCTCTCCTGAATGGGAGCTGTTCGTCTTGTGTCAGTCTTGATTGGGCAGTGGTACCCACCACCCAAGGGCAATTGGTTATGTGTGGTTGGCTTGGCCAACCAAATGGGGTTGAAGGAAGCTCTAAAGAATCCAGGTATAAGCCTGCAGAGCTATAGCACTGTGCTAGATCACCAGTAGGCTTACCAAGGTTATCAGTAGTCTTCCCGGATAGGTTGATGCATGTAAGTGGCATAATCCACTTCCACCTGAAAGGGGAGCCTTTTTAGACTCCAGGTATTGGCCCAAGGAAAAACCCATGGAGATGCTTCGGCAGTCCCTGGTATTAACGATGGCGAGTTTCAACTCCCAGCTAGACCTCGGTCACCATCTTCAGATGGTGAGCGGCTGCATAATAGAATGCATAGGCTGCGTCAGCATTTCTTCACAGTCAACTCAGTATAAATTGTAAGACTTGAAGCTTTCACGGCGAGCATTGCTAATCAAGGCTTCGCGGGTGATCAGCCTTGATCAGTATAAATTGTTCCATGTGAGGTTCCTGTGCAGTCATAGTACTGCATTACTCTGATTCCTTTATATTTATTACTTTCATTAGCTTAGAAAAGTGTTTGTCACTGGTTTGTATTTGTCAGTTAATATTTAAAATAGCCCCATGCTAAAAGTAAATCTCATAAGTCATCTAGACCTAATAATCTACAAAATGAATTTGCAAATAATGTGATTTGTACAGATGTCAATATTTTTTTATAGAGTATATGAAAAAAGTGGGACGTACAAAACACTCTCAAGTAACTCACATAAAGACTCAGCAAAACATAAGCAATTGGAGGAATGTTTAGATAAATTTTCATCTGATTTATGTGAAGCATTTTTAGCATCTGATATACCACTATGGAAACTTATTAGTCCTAATTTGAGAAACTTTCTTTATAAATATACTACACATCATGTAACTGACAGAAGCACATTTCGGAAAATTTGTCAGCCATTTGTATAACAATGTATCAAGAATGTGAGATGAATTGGAAAATTAGTTTATTCAGGTCTGAACAGATGACAAAATAGATTCTGAAAGATTTATTGCCCTTAACAAGCAGGAATCAATGCTGTTATATCTTCTTAATTTAATCATTTGGAAGTTACAAACAATGTAACAATACTAAAATTGTTATGATCAAAAGCATTGTTAAAAGTGAAGCTAATTTCATATTAAAAGATTTATTGAGTCTTGGGGATCAGAATGAGATATAAATAAGGTTGTGACATGAAAAACCTCCAACACAGGCTACCATTAATATGGAGCATTTTTCAAACTTTCTGATTCTCTCAAAAATGGCTCTAACAATTTTTATTAAAGTATCACATGTTTAAGATATTTTTATGACAAATGAAATGTGTATCTTGAATGTTCTTATACGTCCTGTTCATTATGGATTACTTTTACGTAATTGGTAAACGGTAAGAGATAGACAAAAGTTTACGGCACAAAAACTGGAATCTGATTAAAACAAAATTTGCCACTTTTTATTATTGTTATTAACTGAATCATTTGTTTCAATTTTCCTTATTATTTTCTCAAATCAGATGGGGTTATTCATTTTTTTATCTCTTGGCCACTTAAAGAGAAGAGAATTTAAAAGTCATCACATAGTGACCAGCTCTTAAAATATCTGACTATTGCTTAAAGCATACTATATCCCCAGATGCCCTTGCACCTACAAGAAAATAAGCAATAAGATGTTTACCTTGATTAACATGAAGTTGGCATAAGCAAAAATGTTTGTACGAATAGCTAGTTCGTGCAACCGTAGAGAAAATCATGTGAGTCCAACCATCAAATTTTTTACTTTCCATTCCCTGTGCATGTCAACATTAAATCAACATCTGAGACTATGAAACCTGTTTGGGACATAACAGATTACACAAAATGTACTCACCATTGTCTTGTTCAGTACAGGGCATTGATAGTTTCCCGTTGTGTACTAGTACTCTTTGTTAAGGTAGTACACATCTTTTGAGTTACATTTCATTTTGATACTTCATAAAGTCAGATTTCAATTATTTCATGCAGCACTCCTGTTATTACACTAGAGTAGCTACAAAACAAGAATGAACATGGGCTTAGCCGATACAGTGATAGTGCTCCCTTAGCATTGCCAATTCCACAGCAAGCGGGTGACAGAGATGGAAGATACACTTGTCTTTGTGTCACCGAATCTGCCTAGCTGGTAAATTGAGCTGTGTTATCTTTCGATGTGTTGCACTTACAATACAAACATATCCTTAAATTCTATACAAAGAACAGTATGAAATTTTAGTTAATTGATGGAAGTTAATAATTTCCTCATACTAGCCGTATATAGGCTAAGGTTTTTGATAGATTGAGTCAACATGAAAAATTCAATGCCATGGCCGGGATTTGAACCATGGATCTCCTGGTTTCCGTCCAGTCGTTCTAACCCACTGAGCTACCATGTCCAACGTGCCGTCCCAACACCAAATTCTCCATTTGACTTATATATTTCCCAACACCAAATTCTCCATTTGACTCATATATTTCCCCAGTAGACCACTAGGGGCTCTTGCATTCGAGATACACCGTTTGTGGCAACTTACAATCGTAAGTACTTGAGTCCCAGGCTTCATCATTTAACTCTTATTATTTTAGTTAATTGATGGAAATTAATAATTTCCTCATACTAGCCATATATAGGCTAAGGTTTTTGATATATTGAGTCAACATGAAAAATTCAATACTATGGCTGGGATTTGAGGCTTCATCATTTAATAATAATCATTCAATAATCATGCCATGACATTGAATTTTTCATGTTGACTCAATCTATCAAAAACCTTAGCCTATATATGGCTAGTATGAGGAAATCATTAATGTCCATCAATTAACTAAAATAATAAGAGTTAAATGAAGAAGCCTGGGACTTAATTACTTATGATTGTAAGTTGCCACAAACGGTGTATCTCGAATGCGAGAGATCCTAGTGGTCTATCGGGGAAATATAAGAGTCAAATGGAGAATTTGGTGTCGGGACAGCATTTTGGACATGGTAGCTCAGTGGGTTAGAGCGACTGGACGGAAACCAGGAGATCCGTGGTTCAAATTCCAGCCATGGCATTGAATTTTTCATGTTGACTCAATCTAACAGTATGAAAACTAGACAACACAAATAATTCAAACATAATTCTTTCTGCAGTGAATTTTGATTAGCACAGGTTTCATTAAAATAAAAGATGGATACAGAATCACCTATTCTTTTAAATTTGTGCATTTTGCAGAGAAATTTAAGTCTTGCAGCAGCAATATCACTTCTGTCAAGCAGAAATTTGTAAATCATTGGTTCTCTTATATTTGAACACAAGAGATTTCAAAATGTTACACATAGAAGACACAAAACCTGTATATTCTATTTTCTCCCTCATTAAATTGGTCAGCCATTTGACAGTTGGATATTCACTCTTGTCATATAAATCATAATTTGTTCTATGAAAAACATGCTTTTGAAAATTGTTCAAATTAATAGTATATTTTTCGTGCTCAATGTTTTCTAGAAGACCTAAATACAGGAACTTCTAATTTAGTAAACTGCTTACCTTCTTTAACAATGTTTGTCACAGAATGAGAACTCACTGCGACAAGCTTGTGCCATTAATTCTTGACTCTGATAAAAATTTGTACATTCATTAATTTCTTTAACAACTGTTTGAAAAATGAGTACATATAAAAATAATATTTCTAGCCTGCTTATATAAAATCTTACTAGTTGTCTTGCAGTTACTATTAGGGATACTTGTACTAGATTTGCTAAGCGACATATTTACCAACTTTGAAAAGCATAATATAATTTTGAGCTTCATTGTATCATAGTCCTTACACATTGGAATTTGAAAAGCATGTTTGCACTCTTAAAAGATCACCACTTTGGTGAATGCAAGTTACACAATGCATCAGCACATGTGTTTTTCTTCACAGACGGTTACTGATTCTTTTCTTTCTGGTCAGGCATCTTATCTCCCAAATCAGATGTCAGACAAACAAGGGGTTTGGACAGTCACCTTCAGAAAAAATAGCTGTGACATGGAGAAAACAAAAGAATTCTGTAATTAGTATCTTTTGAGCGTGCAAAGAAATTAGCCTTAGGGTTCTCCAAAGCAAGCCAGTCCGTGTGTTTAACTGCATTCACTTCACTGGCTAGTCAGTGATATAGTTAGCCGTGCCTAGCCAGCCTTATGCTCATTCCTGTTTTGTAGTTACCTTACATCTGCAACCTATTTCTACCCTTAAATTGCTTCATTTATTGCTGGCATTCCACTCTACAATTTTCTGCACCTGTATATTCTCATTCTTGAGAACTGCTATGATTCTGACTTAATTATAAAAAAAAATAGCAATGTTACTCAAACTTCTGCAAAACACTATAAATTCACTGAGAACAAAGTATAAAGCTGCGGTATCAAAGTATGAGAAAATGGAAGCTTAACTGCAGTTTTTACTTAGCGATACTTACTTTCATACATTCTCCAGGCTTCATAGATCTATGAGCCTCTGCAGCCAGTTTCTTAGCAGCCTTTTCTTTTGCTTGTTCTGCTCGTCTCTTAGTTCTTAGCTCCAATGCCTCAGCTTTCTTCCTTGCCCTCTCTTTTTTTGTATCTGCACTTGATCCTTTCTTCTATATAATCAAAAGATGATTTTTTTTTTCAAACTACATAACAAGAATGATTCTTGCATGCATGAAACTGCTGCTGAATGTATAGACTTTAAATTTTACAAGCATGAGCTTGTGCAACATTGAAACTTTATAAATAAAAACATGATGAAAATGTGTCAACTCATTTCAAATTAAGTGAAAATTGGTACAAAATTAGGGATAATTAATTTGGACAACCTCCTAAAAGTTATTTTTAGTCTAATGTCTAAGATACATGTAGGTACATGTTGGCAATACTATGCATTATTTTCACAATGAAACAAAAGAACATACCTCCTAGGCTATACACAGATTCTTTGTCCACATTTTAAGCTTCATAATATGAGTTAAAATCAAAAGTGCTGCAAAAGATGGGAAAGATATTATACAGCCATGTAACAGAAATAATAAACAATTTACAAGGACTTCATTTTACAGTTAACATAACTCATCAATGAATGTTTGTACTTGTTTACGCTGGTTACTAGAGGTCACTAACAGTGCAATTAAATTCTATATATCATTTTGTTGCAGCCCAGTGAAAAAGGACCATAATCCTGATCTCACACATGCACAAAACGCACACAAAAATGCTTTTTTTTTTTTTTCATTTATGTCCAAAATTATGTCATATCGGATGATGTATGAAATGGGTGGATAGTGCTCAAATGAGCCCATGGTCCATAGAGTCTAGAGTTACCTGACATTAATCTTCAAGGATAGTGGAAAACACCAATAAAAACCTTATTCAGATATGTGATAACTCACACTGATTCAAACTCGGGACCTCTTGAACAGGAGGCAGACACGCTACCACCTACACTACAGAGGCAGGCAAAACACCTCTACTCCAGGCTCTGTATACCAATTAGAGCAGTATATTCACAGTAATCTTAACTTACAATATGTGAAGTAAAACTTAATGTTTTGGCTTTGAATCTGCTCACAAAGACAAAGAAATGCCTCTTTTTTCCATGAAGTCTTAAAAAGGCATATGCACATTTTATGCACAAACCACAAATGTTTGGCAAGTATGAACAAACATATTTGAAATTTAAAGCTATATGTATAATAGTAATTAAGTTCTATTTATGTACACTCTTTAACTGGTTTGCTTCTCAGTGTACCATTCCATATTGGGTGTGACAGACCACTTAATTTTGCTCAGAGGCCTCTTTATCAGGCTTAACCTTCTTGCACGTGCTGTAAATCTATGATATGAGACCACTGGCTTTACTTCCCTTCTGAAGGAAGCTATGCTACGCAGTTTTACGTCCCCCCAAAAATCTGTTATCCTCCAATGAGTCTGAACATATGTGACCTTGGGAATCAGAGTCTGGTACTATCATTTCCTACTGTGGATGGCTAAGGATTTATAATCTCCTAACCATGTAAAGACATTAGATAGGACAGACTTAGGAAGGGGGAAACATAGCTAGAGGTGAGTGCACATCTTTGACAGATGTTATAATTAATGTTAATTTATGGGGTGAAGTAACTGTTTAACCATTAAAGGAACAAAATAGCAATTTATTTAAAACATGTCAGAAAATACCTCGCTGGTTCATGTACTTGTGGTATTCAGAAAAGGTCCTGCTCATACTGAGGACAAGTTAGGCATGCATACTAACTATATCCCCTTCCTATGATATCACTATGATGTCATCTACCCACTGATAAAGTAAGTAATCCCCTTTGAATACAGTAAAACGTTCACCTGGACATCCGGATAACCTAGATATCCAGATAACCCGAACCAGTTTTGAAAAGAAAAAAAGTTATGTTTAACACAGTAAAAAACGACTTGTTTTACAGATGATAAATTTTTATTCTCAGTAGGTAAATTACTTAATTCTCTTGGTAGCGGGCGAATTCATTGCACTCACCCCATGTTTGGGACCAGGTTGGAATTAACTTTGATAGTCATGGAAAAAGTGTGACTTACTAGAAAGCAAGATTGAAGAAGAAAAAATGTGTGGAAGAAGATTTTATAGACATTTTTAAAAATAGTGATAGCTATTCTGATGATGAAGAATACATTGACCATGACGGAGGTTATAAACCAATTACAGAGGGAGGCATGATTGCATCATGCGGTGTTACTGAAAATGAAAATGAAGAGTATTAAGATCCAGACAGTGTCGATGAACCTGCTGTGATTATGACCAACGCACAAGCAGTAGCAAACACAGAAAAACTTATGCTTTATTTCAAGAGTCAAGCCAAAGAGCTCGACAAGAGTCACTGCCAAATGAACTTCTAATGTTAAAGCGGATGTGAGATCACGCTGCCTGTAAGCGATACACTAAACTGAGACAGTAGAAGCTCACTGCTCTTTTTATTATCGACTAGTTTGTAGCTATATTGTGTAAAGTGCAAATACATAGCCTATTACAGTATGTGTTTTTTAAGTGAAAATATGCAGAAAGAAATTTATAACTATAAAAATATTTTGCTGATGTTGCACATGTTTTTTTCTTATCATTTTTCAGCCATTTTCTGGATAACCTGGATTCTGTTAACTCGTTTTGGCCCTGATCCCAATTGATCCGGGTAAACAAGGTTCTACTGTACTATAACATGTATAGTATATTACAAAGTACAACCTAATGCCATATGTCATATGGAAGGTACCTGAAGAAATATACAACAAAATACAAGACTATAAGTTTATTTACTCACTTTTCTTGGTCTTTTATTTCTTTCTCTGTCGTAGTGATCTGAGCTCTGTGATGAACTATTCCTTCTTTCTCTATCTTCTTCATTTTGATTGTCCTCAACACTGAAATCAAACCGGATTATTTGCAGTAACTTTTTATATCATTTTCCTGTCATTTGTATTTACATGTAACAATATGTTTTTATTGTTATTTTTTTATCTTAATTTAAATAATGTAAGCTGGACTAGTCTTGTGTTTACTTTTTCTACAGCAGTTTTAGGTTACAGAAGAACTAGTTTTGATCCAAAAATTCAATATTATTTCACCAGAAAACTCATTTAAAGTTTCAATCCAATCCAATTTATTTCATCAATATGTTCATCTTTGTTCATCAACTTTGTCAAAAGTTACATTACTTTACAACCCTCCTTCTCAGCAAAACATTTTCTGCTATACTATACTACTTAAATCTGTATATCCTTTAATGAGATTAAGCCAAAGGGTCTAATATAGATTATGTCTCTCCATTTATTCTACCATTCCACCATCTTTCCTTTTATCATTTTCACCTTCATTTCTTATCTTCATCTTCCACACTCTCACCAGGCTTCAGGCATTCCCCCAAATGGGAAATACCTGATTCTCTGCTCACACTCCATTTCTAAATTGCTAAGACTGCATTGTCTGGCCAGGAGGGACTTGGGGCACTAACCCATCCCTCCGTCATTTCTGCACTCCTATTCATACTGCACATTATGGGCCAAGGTGGTGGTTGTGGCAGTCACGTTAGCTTGGCCCTCCATCAGCTGTTGTGTCAGGGACTTCAGTACTTTAGTTTTATCGTAAGTTATAGGTAATGCATAGAAAAGGTTTATATTGAATTTTTAAAAAGTTAGAGAAGCGTCCTTCATTATCATTGAGTGTTACATGGCATGGAAACTACAAAACGACAACTTACTGGTGGAAAAATGTAGACTTCATTACTATAAAATTTATATTGAATGCTTTACACATTATTTGTATTTGAAATACAAGTCACTAAAACATTCCATTTAATTTTTAAAACTTGGTATAGATACGTTGATAAAATTTTTGGTATAGTTCCTGAGAGAAACATAAATGATGCTTTAAAACTTCTAAATTTGGAGGATAAAGCTATAAAGTTCACAATAGAAATTGAAAATAATGGTTGCCTTCCCTTTATGGATCTAAAGATAATAAAAAATAATAAATTAAATTTGGGCATTTATAGGAAATCAACTCATACTGATAATTACATAAAAAATAAAAGTTTTTACTCCTTTTCATATAAATTTGCTGTTTTAAATAGTTTGATTTAGAGGTTAATAAACATACCACTTAATAAGGAGGAATTTAATACAGAATATAAACACATTAACACTGCTTTAATTAACGGTTTTAATAAAGAATAGAAAAATGTAAATATAAAAAAAAATGTAAATAATATTTCTACCCTTAAAAAAGTAAGAAGATTATAATTTTTGAAAATTTACTTAACATCCTTGGGCAAATAAAAAATTTCAATTTTTTTTAAAAGAAGTTGGTATAATATTGGTACCTCAAAATAAATAGAGCATAAAACTTCTAGGTTAGTGTGAAGAAATGATTAATTTGCATCAATTAATTTAAATAAAAGTCTACTACATTTTCCTAGAAAAGACAACATTTGAGATAGTAGAAAGTTTGGCATTTCTCAAGTTAACTGTTTAGAGTGTGATCACATTTATTTTGGTAGAACCAAAATTAAAAAAAAACAGAATGAAGGAAATATTACATACTAGCTGACCCGGCAAACTTGGTACCGCCAATAAAACTTGTCTGAACTTATCTATATAAATAAAACAAACTTGGATGACTTAGTTATTTATTCTGCAATTGGGGGTGAAGTTTAAATACAACACAGTTACAATTAAGTTAATCAATTTAAAGCTTTCTGATAAACAGTATTTTATTGTGTAAATACATAAAAATGGTTTTCTGATGGCAAACACGAGACATTAAATTGTCCATGGGAGAAACTGGGAAATTCCAAGTTGATTCCGCAAAATTCCAACAACTGCCCTTGCAATTTATTTATTGTCATTGCAAAGACCAAAGGCTTGAGAAATTGTAGACGCTTAAAATCAAAAGGTAAAACCGTTGGAATCATTGGAATACGCAGATAGATATTGTGACTTTGTGGGTTCGTGAAATGAAAAGTCCAATTACACCACTCAACAATGTTCTTTATTTCCACCGACTTACAGTTAAACTCTTGCCAATTACACAGAATTTCGTGCTGAACACAGTTACAATTCACCAGTCCGTCCGTTACAATTTCACTGCACTCGGAATTACGTAAACTCCGATGCACATACCAGTTACGTACAGTCTTCCGTTGCACAATCCTTTCGTTCATTAACATGTCACTGACTAACACTTACACCAAGAACTGCGACTGTCTCCTCACTCACTAACTGACCAAAAACCAACCCAACTCCGTCTGTAACCCTCTTTGTATAGGAATATCGCCCACTTCTCCGCTTTTCTGGTTCCCAGGCGAAGATTCCAGTAAACGAAAGATCGAGAATCAGGTGTAGGAGAAACAGGCGACACAGTCATGTTTTCCCCTGACCACAGCCTGTCACCACTATAGGACAAACGAGGCGAGGGCGTGGCTAACCGAACCTTCCCTGTCTCCCGCTCTCAGCTGCTTCATAGGGTGTTCCAGCGCTCGCGTTACACTGCTCCCTCCTCAAAGCTGTTCGCCCCGAACAGCCCCATCGTAGCGTGCGAGGCGGTCCAGGTGTACCACCAGCATCTGCTCGGAGTCTCAGCCAGAAGTAGCGCCGCCGTAGTTTGTGAATCATTCGGTTCGCTCCCAGGTGCCGTCCTGAAGTACCGGCGTGCACTTCCTCCAAGACTTCCGGGACCTTGCTCCGGGGAAGTACCAACTGTCCTCTCTGCGCCTTCCCATCGGGTGACTCCCATACCCGGAACAGCACGCCCACTCTGGTCTTCAACGAGTCCCATTGGGCCCAGTACGACTTGTAGGTGGCGCTCCTCGGTGCGATGTCCTCCCAGGTTGGTCTCGTCCCTGCGTCCACTTCCCTCCAGAGTGGCCCCAAGTCTGCGTCCGCCAGCTGCTCCCTCCTCAGGCCTGCGCTATCACAGCCTTCAGCAGGCACTGCCACAACTACTCGGACTGCTGCGACACGCTCCTTCTCTTCCACTCTTGTGCGCTCATGGCCGTCCTGGATCTGCGATAGGACACCTCCAATGCAATGGTCGCTGGCGTCGGTGTCCACAATGAAGGCGCCACCCGGTTGTGGGAAACCCAAAATTGGAGCACTGCACAGGGTCCCCTTCGGGTGCTGGAAAGCGTCTTCGGCGTCCTCCGTCCACACATAAGGCCGGTTTTCCTCCGTCAGGCGGGTGAGGGGTTTTGCGAGGTTGTCGGCCTTTTCCTCTAAATCATTAAGGCGGTCGTCTACTTGACCCTTCCGCTTGCCCAGATTCGTGACGTCATCCCTCACGCCGGCCAAACGTTCCTCAAACTTTGCGGCGAGAGCCTCGTTCGCCGCCCTCATTTCCGTGGCCAGACTGCCGTTCGCCGCTCTCATTTCTGTGGTTAACTCGGCCTTCATTTCTTCCATCTTCTCGGTGATGTCGTTGGCCGTCTTCATTTGTTTCAGTTCCGCGGTGATGTTGTCGTTGGCCGTCTTCATTTGTTTCAGTTCCGCGGTGATGTTGTCGTTGGCCGTCTTCACTTGTTTCAATTCTGCGGTGATGTTGTTACTTGCCGCTTCTATTTTTGCAGCGAGGTTTTCATTTGCCATCTTCATTTCCGAGATTAGTTCGGCCTTCATTTCCATCATCTTCTCCAAAAAATTTTCCAATGCCGCGTCCATGGTTGTAATGTTCGGTGATGTTATCTTCCCGCTTCCTGACACCAGTGTGACTTTGTGGGTTCGTGAAATGAAAAGTCCAATTACACCACTCAACAATGTTCTTTATTTCCACCAACTTACAGTTAAACTCTTGCCAATTACACAGAATTTCGTACTGAACACAGTTACAATTCACCAGTCCGTCCGTTACAATTTCACTGCACTCGGAATTACGTAAACTCCGATGCACATACCAGTTACGTACAGTCTTCCGTTGCACAATCCTTTCGTTCATTAACACGTCACTGACTAACACTTACACCAAGAACTGCGACTGTCTCCTCACTCACTAACTGACCAAAAACCAACCCAACTCCGTCTGTAACCCTCTTTATATAGGAATATCGCCCACTTCTCCGCTTTTCTGGTTCCCAGGCGAAGATTCCAGTAAACGAAAGATCGAGAATCAGGTGTAGGAGAAACAGGCGACACAGTCATGTTTTCCCCTGACCACAGCCTGTCACCACTATAGGACAAACGAGGCGAGGGCGTGGCTAACCGAACCTTCCCTGTCTCCCGCTCTCAGCTGCTTCACAGGGTGTTCCAGCGCTCGCGTTACAATATCCTCTCCTTTGTACTTTCCCTTGATGATTTCCCTCAATGACATTATTCATTAGCTTTTTCACAGTTAGTCTTGTTCCATTGCACAGTCGTGGTTGGTTAGTGTTATGCAGCATGATCACAACTGATCCTACTTTTAATTTTAAATTGTGAGGTAGGAATGCAGGCAATTCTAATGAATTTAAAAACTCTGTGGGGTAGTTCACTATACTCATCCTGGTTTATAACTGTATCAACTGATTTGTATGAAAACAACTCCCCCAGAAGAAACAGACACTCTAGAAAGCAATTCTGACATACAAACACAATTATTAGCATTATCTACTCTCACTGTTCATCAGTGTGGTCAGCACCTGACGCAGCTCGTCGCACACTTGACTGACTTCTACAACCTAAATCAGGTTATCTTCTCCTTGACATAGTAAAAAAGTTTTCACGAATTTCACAAAGTCACAAAGGAATTCAATTAATTTTGTGTTAATTCAATTCACATTCACGAATTCTCAAACACAAATTATAAAGAAGGTATCGTAGGATTCACCAATATTTGACAACTGTCTGTGGTCAAACATTTATAGTGTTATAATGTGTTCAGAAATTAATTTTGTGTCTAATCTTTGAAAGGTATATCATTAAGCTACATAAAAAAATGTTCAATCTTGATAATAAATGATAAACATTGTTTAATAAAATATAAGTGAAATAGCTTTGAAGACTTTGGCAAGGAGTGAAATATCTTTCTACTTTGTATTGCTTTTATTTGTTGAAAATAAAATGTGTATGTGTTTCACAAAAGTTTGCGTGTGTATTTTTACATTCAGTTAAATGTCCGGTCCATTATCACTTCAGATTTTTTTTCTCACCTTTTAAATTTTCCCTGGACTTAAACAAATATTTCAATATGTCAATTCATTTATATATATATATATAGATAGATAGATAGATAGATAGATAAGCAAATTGATAAGTCGGCAGTGGCAGATAAATTTTGGTCATTCAACCTTGAAATAATCCAGAAATTAAACTATTAAAACAACTGAATGGACAGATAGATTTAATGGTTGGGAGAAAATATTTATTTTGAAAAATAAAAATCGCGTGATGAGTTTTGAAATATTGCCAATAGGTTCAGTCTGTTTTGGCCCCAGCAGATGGCAGCAAGATAGTGAAGTATCCAGCAACTTCCAGAAGTAAGAAAAACGTTGATCAGTCTGCTGGCTGAGGATGCGATGTTAACATTGCAGAACTGGTGCCAGAGGATTTAGACAAAGTTAACCAGATAAGTGAAGTCTGTTACTAAGCACTGTAGTTTATTTATAATATGTGCAAGGGCTCTTCAATAAAACATGATCATAATTTTCTATAGGCATAATTTACAATGCTTGAATGTAATGTTAAGATATTCTTTTAGCTTAACATGTAACAAACTCAACATACTAGTTTAATTTTTGATACTGTGAGAGGCGGTCAAACTTAGACATGTTCAGTATCACCTACTGCAAAAATGGAGGTTACATGTGATGAACAATATGCAGGTCTGAAACTGAGGCCTATTGAATGTTACAGGAGGCCTATAGCACAGCTCAAAGCTGTTTTTTTGTTGTTGTGTTTTTTGAGTGTGTTTTTTTTTTGTAATTTACGTCCTCCAACGTTAAGTCATATCGGACAATGAATGGAATGGATGAAATTATACTCAAATGAGCCCGGGATCCATGGAGCTTAGAGTTTTCCCAGACATTCATCTTTCAGGATAAGGGAAAACCCCGGAAAAAACCTCATCCAGGTAACCCACCCTGACTGAGATTCGAACTCAGGACCTCTTGAACGTGAGGCAGACATGCTACCACCACGCTACCGAGGCGGGCTCAAAGCTGTTTTAAATTATTAATTTTTAGATGAGTCGTATTTATTACACATCTGCTTCACTTTCGTACCTATTTTGAGGAAATATTTCGCAAATCATCGTTTGCATCTTCGGCTCTTATGCAACTAAAGCTTGATCCAGTGGTGTGGGTAATTCTGGAGTTGTTGCTGCCATCTGGTGATTTAGTGATGAACTAAAATGTGGGAATCTCTTCTGGCGGGATTTCAAAGTTCATTAGTTGGTTTTTATGTTTTTCTATGTATATTCTCTCCCATATGACGAGTTCACTATGTTTTTGTACATATTTTAGTAATTCGGTGCAATCTTCAATTTCATGATTTTCAGACCAGAAATGAGCTGCTATTGCGGACTTATCAATATTTTTGTATCTTAAGTGCCTGAAGTGTTCTTTCTTTCTAGTGCCTATGTTTCTTTTTGTCCTCCCTATGTAAAATTTTTCACAGTCTTTACACTTAATCTTGTAAATGCCTGACTTTTCCTCTGGTTTTATCTTATCAGTATTATAACTGTGAAGTACGTTTTTAATGTTGTAATTGTTTTTTGGTGCCAATGTTATATTGTATTTCTTGAATATTTTTTGGAACTTTTTTGTGGCCCAGGGGTGGTAAGTAAATTTAGCAAATCTAATTTCTTGTTTTATTGGTGTGAGAGCTGTGATCTGTTTTAATCTCTTTTGAAGTTTGAATGATTTTAGTTTTTTATCTACAAGGTTTTTTCCATATCCATTTTTAATTGCATTTTTTAAGATTTGATGGTATCCGTTTTGATATTCTTGCTGGCTGAGGGGTAGATTTACTAATCTGTGTGTGAGACTGTTTATGGTGGCATGTTTGTGTGGAATTGGGTTGAAACTATTTGCTTTGATGTAATTATCTGTGTGTGTTGCTTTTCTATGGATACCAAATTCTAGTTTTTCATTGCTTTTTGTGATTTTAAGGTCCAGAAAAGGTAGAGTACAGTTCTCTTCAGTTTCCACTGTGAATTGTATGCTGGGTTCTTGCAGGTTGAGTAGTTTCAAAGCATCATCTATTTGTTTGTAGGGCACTATTGCAAAGATGTCGTATACGTATCTGTACCATGTTTTAAAAATATGAGGGAAGGCTGTTTAAAGAGTAAAAACAATTTCAAAGGAATGTGGACTCTGTGCGACAGTTACTGCTCTTATGGAAAAAAAAAAACAAAAAAACAACAACAGCAACATAGCTGCTGTCATTGCCAGAGAGAATCAATGAATAAGCTTAAGAACACTTTCTGAAATATTAAAAATTTTACTGGGTGCCATGTACATGTTGGTGATAGGATATTTACACATAAGCTGTGCAAGGTGGGTTCAATGACGGTTGATTTCCAAACAAAAGAACATTCATGTGCAGGTCTGCATGCAGTTAAAGCTGATGTTACAGGAAGATCCAGAGATTACACAAATAAAAATATTTACCACTAAGGCTTCACTTATCTTAACAAATTGGTGTTGATACTTCTTTTCAAATGGAAATCAATTTCGCAAACAAATCGTTTGCATCCTCAGTCCACAGATAAACTCTGTTGTCCATTTCAAAAGAGGTATCAACGCCAATTTATTAAGATAAGTGAAGCCTAAGTGGCAAATATTTTTATTTGTGTAATATTTATTGCTTCACTGTAGCTAGCCTTATTTTCTACGTAATCAGTAGATCCAGAGATTCTTTCAAAGATAATCACTGCTGATTAAACTTGGCTACATCATTTTGATCCTGAGAGCAAATAACAAAGTCAGTGTGGAAATCTAATTCAACACCAATCCCCCAAAAAGCAAAAGTTGTTGCTGCTGCTGGGAAAGTTATGGTGATCTAATTTTTTATATTCATGGAATGATTTATGAGCATGTTGTACCTGCACACACATCAATGACTACACAATACAACAGCAATGTCCTGAAAATATTCACGTCCAAATCAAACACAAAAGGCCAAACTTCCATGTAAAAGGATGATGTTGCACCAAAATAATGCACAACCCTTGTATTGCCAATGTTATTAAAATTAGGCAAATGAGTCAACCTTGTATACACTTTTTCTCCATTTACAAGTTTTTTTTATGAAGACTAGCTTTTGGGAAATTCTTTCCTATCAGTTCTGTGGTCAACATCAAGATGTATACAAGGATGACTCATTTGCCTAATTTTAATAATAATGACACTCCACTTTCTGAAATACTTCTTTTAATTCCATATTGTTGCTAAATGTCTTGAAAAAATCAATGTGAAGTGCATCAACAGCAACAGAAGTGAAGGCTGCAGAGGCAATTCTGAAGGACCTTTAAAAATGATTTCCAGCACATCTTTGCAGATAGGCAAAGTAGTTGTTACAGGTACATCACACCCAAAGGAGCCTATTTTGAAGACCATCAACATTATGAGGATGAGTAAAGATATGTTTTCAAACAAAAATTATGACTGTTCTTTAATAAATAGCCTTTGTATAAATGAAAGAACATCCCATACACTTAGTCTTAACTCAGGACACAAGACTTCCAGATAAAAAAAAAAAAAAAAAAAAAAAAAAAAAAAAAAAAAAAAAAAAATGTCTGCCCTAGGCATGATTGAATTTGGTTTATTTTTCTTGCTGACTACCAGCATGACAGACAAATAAGCTTTTGTATAAGTATTCTGCAGAGACCCTACAAAAGGATGGTTGATAAAGAAAGTCATATACAGCTATACCTCAGAAATTGTATATTGTTTACTTAAGCTATTAAATTTAATGCCATGTAGAGGATTAATTTTTTTTTTCAAAATAATGTCAATAAACTGATTTAGACATGCAGTAAATACATAGGATATGAATAAAGTAAAAGAAAAGTAATAAAACAGACTTACATCACTACCATTTCAGACTCAGATTCTTCACTCTGTGAAAGAGAATGAAATTTGTTCTTTGAAAGTGTCTGTCTGCTGAAAACAGTCTGAGATTCTGTGGCAATATTCTGGCCATTACTTTTGATCTTTTTCCTTGCTGTTTCACCCAAACCAAAGTTCACCGGGGGTAGATAATCAATTGTTTCGTCACTTTCGATATTGTGAAAATTCTGTCCCTCTAGCGAAGATGGTGGTCTACTGGATTCATCACTTGAAATCAGTATTACTGAGTCATCCATCATCTACCTAAAGGGAAGGAGATTAAATCACAATGAGCATTTAATAATTCACAAATATAAATGTTAACTAGAGAGCCTATGGCCATGTGGCTATATTATATTACCAGTCTGCCTTAAACTATTTCTAAACAATTCAACTCCCTCTTCACTTTCCTTCTTCTCTGTGTGCCGGTTAATAATAATCATGATGATGATGATAACTAGGGATGGGTCAGTACGTTTTCTTGATACACTATATCTTCCAAGATACCCAATACTTTGATACTGAATACTTCATTTCTACTTCTAGTTTCAATACAAAATAAAGTGTTGAGAGAATTGTGTAACATATACAAATATAATAATTTGTAACTTAAAACTTCACTTAAAATAAAACAAATTTAAAAACAGAATCGACTGCCAGTATTTCAAAATTCACTACACGATGTTTGTTTTTTAAAATAAATATCTTTTCCCAAGCCATTAAATCTATTGGACCATTTAACTGTTTTAATAATTTAACTTCTGGATTTTTTTTTTCCTTGTTCCATTTATACCCCGCCTTTAACTGCTATGGTCATATCGGCGGCCGTTCTCCTTTGGAACATACTGAAGGTGTTAACTCGTTATCTTTGGTTTTTAATCATTAGATCACGCACACATTCACACTCTCATTCATACTTCCAGATTCTGGGGAAGATGGGGAATTATCTTGGTCGGAGAAAAGTCCCTAACCCCACTGCCGGGAATCGAACCCGGGACCCCTAGCATAGCAGGCAACTTCTGGATTTATTTAATGATTAAATGACCAAATCTGTTATGGCCGATTAATCAGTTTGTTTATGCTTAATGTTAGAAACTGTGTAATGTCAATGAAATTAATTAGGTGCACATATTTAATGAGTCAAAATTTGAAAGCATCAGTGAACTAATTTTTACACTCTACATAAGGCATTTAAAAGCAAAAAGGCACTTTTGAAGCAGTCCACTTTTATAAGTTTTTCTTAAAAAATACTAGCATTCTCACTCTTTCCAGATCAGGTCTACTTCTTTCTTTCAAATATGAGTCCTGCTGTGCTAAATAGTTTTTCAGAGAAAACTGTTGCAGTTGGAATACACAAATATTTGCTAATTTTTGTTTCTTTAGTTTTGGAAATTTGTAATTTGTTTTCCAGTAATCCAGTACACTAGTAAGAAGAGGTGACAAATTGTCATTGACATATGCAGTGATTTCTTCTTAGGAACTGTTAACTGGCAGGAAATCTGACACACAATTATTTTCTCATATAATGTTACTATACAGGTACCATATACATTGACAATTTCTCAGGCTAGGCAATGTTCTACTTGTGGCAATAATGTTTTGTGATTTTAAAATGAAATAAAAATTGCAGAATCACCACCAAAGTATCAAAAAAGCACCAAGCGAATTTGCTGAAGTCATTCAATGTGGATACCATGCAAATATGATGAGTATCGAGGTAGCACAAGATCAAGGACCCATCCCTGATGATGATGATAATAAATAATAACAATAACAATAAATAATAATAATAATAATAATAATAATAATAATAATAATAATAATAATAATAATAATAATTCTTTATTAGTCCAAAGACTTTGTTACAAGTTTCAAGTCTCGTCAAAACAAGAAAAAACAAAATTAGTTTTATTTACAATTCATCAATTCTATACAAGCATTTCTCAATTATCTTTTTAGACTGCTCTGGAAATTGTAACCACTCAATATTTTTAATTCCTTTGTTAGCTTACTATATAAAATTTTGCCAATTATGAGGGGATCCTTTTCTGTAGCTTTTTTATTTACATATTTTCCATAGAACTTATTTTTTGTTCTTGTACTATGGCATGACAGTCTTTCATTTGAAATACATTTTTACATACCACAAACGTGATACTTTATATACATACAGAAACAACAGTTGGTATCCCAGCTTTCACAAAAATTTCTCTGCATGACACTACTATTTTCATTAAACATGCATCTTACTCAATTTTTTGTGCAGTAACAGTATTCTGTTTAAATTTGTTATTCCTGAGCTGCCCCACACCTCAATTTAGTTGACACACAGTGTTATACATAGTGTTTTTTCTTCCTTTATAGTCAGTAGGTTTGTGGATCACAAGTATTTGACAGATTTACATAGCAGTTTACAATGTAATTAAAACTACTACACACAAATTAACACATTTATTACATCATTTAGCTATTAAACTGAACTACTACTACTATGATGGTGATGGTGGTGATGATGATGATGATGATGATGATGATGATGATGATGATGATGATGATGATGATGATGATGATGATGATGATGATGATGATGATGATGATGATGATAGGGTTAGTGCTGTTGTAATGCCAAAATGATTATATTTTAGAACACAGAATCTTTATATGTGATTGTTATGTGACAAACTCTTGCAGAAAAGTGTTTGTTGTTTCCATAAACAGTTCATAATCCTGCCAATAAATTTAGGGAAGCAGGATGTTATCTTGATAAGAAACTTAAAGCATACTGCCATGTCTTGCAGAGGAAGAACTTGACAAAATTTCAGAAAAGTTAGAACCGTTATGCATTCAGAGTAGCAAGTAAAGTATGTGTGCTAAAAGCTATGTACTTTGGATATGTTCACTCAATTCTAACTTAAGGCATTCCAGTATGAGGCATGTCCAAAAATCTTTAAATTACAAAAGAAAATACTAGAAATAATTAAGCAAGTACCTATAAGAACATCTAGTAGGATAGTATTTAAGGAATTAAAAATGTTACCTCTCCCTTCCGTATATATTCTGGAAACATGCTTCATCCATAAAAATAGAAATCTCTTCAAAACAAATGACATGTACACCAGAGCATTAAATCACATGCATACTAAATTTTGTCACACCAATAGGAGTTGCAGTAGCATTACTCACCATGGGACTAGCCTATACAATACATTATCTGTACATTACAAAGATCAGGTTTACAGCAAATTTAAATGTTCATTAACAAAAGCTCTCTTAAAACATGTGCCTTTTAGCATCCAGGAATTTCAAGACGTAAATTTGTAATAACTTTGTAAATATTACTTCTTGTATAAGCTATTTCATATTGTACATACTGTTGTATATAGTATTACGGAATATAATTAAGTAGTATTACTGACAAAGTCATGATTTATGTACAAATTGGAAGGTGAATAAAGTATCTTATCTTCTCTAACAAAATGCAAAGAAATCTCTGAAAAAGGTTATACAGGAATTTTGCAAATCTCAGTAGAGTGCCATTAAAGTAATAGTTTAATTTACATGACTCTTAAGAATTAGTGAATGTTGATGCAAATTTGTTAAAAGACCTGAGAGACATTAAGTGGCACATGGACATCCATTTCCAACTTCTTCTATGTCAAAGGTAAACATTGTTCTAATTGTAAAATAAGACCTGAAGCTTTCCTGGCGACAAATACGCTCACTTTCTTCTCGGGCAGCCAGCCAGGTGAAAAGATGATTAGATATCGTTTCGGGAGTGTGCATCTCTCCCATCATCAGGATATTTATAAAATGTTATAACCACAATGAAATACTGGATAACACAACTATAAACAAAGACAAAACACTATCAAAATTTGCATTGCTGAACAAAAGACTGTTTTCAGTAAATTAAATGCCAGGTCAGGAGATGGCGTGAGTATAGAAAATTGTGTCAAAGAAACCTAACTACTTAACTTGATTATCAAGTTGTATTGATCTTTGCTTCTTAACTCGATGGATTTCCATTTTTAAGGCCGGTTTCCAAGAGGAGCTGAACTGAAATCCAGCATCATGATTAAGCATGCTCCTTTCAGAGGAAATCGCCAAAGTCTCCTTAATTCTCCGCTCCCAGTAACTGTTGCATTTTGCCAAGATGGTTGTCTCCCGAAAATTGGCTCTATGGTCATTATCAAAACAATGCTCTGCCAGCTCAGACTTCTCAGGTTGCATTAAATGAATGCTCCGTTCATGTTTGATTATTCTAGTAGCGATGGTCCTTCTGGTTTGTCCTATAGATGGTGTCCCACATTCACAGGGGATGCGGTGCACTCCCGGAACTTGGAAGTCCAGTTTGTCTTTCACTGGTCTCAACAGATGCTTAATCTTTGGAGGTAGCCTGTGGATGGTCCTGATGTTGTATTTGGAGAGATTTCTGCTGATTCTGCCAGATAGATTGGTGGTAAACGGGATGCAGGCTGTAGCAGTAGGCTTATCTGACGCTTGCTGTATTACAGGTTTCCCTTTCCTAGCTTTGGTGATCAAGGCTTCAACGTCATATTCGGAGTAGCCGTTTTGACGGAAAGTGAGTCTCAGGTGCTGTAATTCTTCTTGTTTTAAGTGACTGGAATCAGAGATAGACAAAGCTCTGTGGCCAGTATATTGAGAATTCCCAGTCGTTGAGACTTATGATGGAAACCATGAGCGTTCAGATAGAGATCGGTGTGTGTAGGCTTGCGATATACAGTATGCCCCAGTGTATCATTGCTGTTTTTTGAAACAAGAATGTCCAGGAATGGAACAGTTCCATCTTTCTCCACTTCCATGGTAAACTGTATTTGAGGTCGAAGGCTGTTGAGATACACAAGAAAGCTAGGCAAAGTGTCTCTGATCCATGTGGCCAAATTACAAAAGCGTCATCCATGTATCTATAGAAATGAGATGGTTTAAGTGGAGCTGTGGCAAGTATTTCATGTTCTAGGTGTTCCATATAGAAATTAGCTATAGCTGGTGACAAAGGGGAGCCCATTGCTACTTCGTCTACTTGTTCAAAGAAAGTACCACCAAACAAGAAGAAAGTGGACGTCAGGGTATGCTGGAAGAGCTCTATATCAGCCGGAAAATGCTCCTTCAGAAGTTGGATGGCTTCTTGAAGTGGTACTCTTGTAAATAGAGAAACCACGTCGAAGCTGACAAGAAGATCAGAAGGGCCAATGGTAATGTTCCTAAGCGTATGTACAAACTGTGTGGAATTACTCACATGATGTGGGCAATCCCCTACCAGAGGTTGTAATAGATCAGCCAGGTGACATGCCAGCCGATAAATAGGGCTGCTCCTGGTGTCCACAATGGGGCATAAAGGAACGTCTGGTTTGTGGATCTTCGGAAGTCCATACATTCTAGGAGACCTGGAACCCGATGGTGATACCAGCTTCTTAATTTCTGAAGTAAGGCAAGATATTTTAATAAGTTGTACAGTCCAGTGTTCGATGGAAGAGGTAGGATTCTTATCGAGAATCCTGTAGGCCAGATCATCTAAGAGCTGCTTCATTTTCTCTAAGTATTGAGCTGTAGAGAGGATTACAATGGCATTATCTTTGTCCGCCGGTAAAACGACCAAGTTTTCATCATTCCGAAGTCTCTTAAGTGCTAAACTTTCATCTCGGTTGATATTGGGCCTAGGAAGTGTGGTGTGAGTGACGGCGGCAGCCACCGTAATGCGTATTTCTTCGGCACTATCTAACGTAAGTTTCTGAATAGCAGATTCCATCCCGCTGATGATATCAGCAACTGGAAGATAACTCGGAGTTGGCGCAAAGTTTAACCCTTTCGACAAAATGAAAGTAGTGGGTTCGTACAATTCTTGGTTCGTGAGGTTGACTATGATGCGGCTGGAAGGTAGAGGTGGAACAGCATCCTTGGAATGCACCAGTGAGTCGGACTTCTTCATCTGTTGCTTGGTACTCCAGAGAAGCATGGTTTGACCTTGTGCAAAGGTGGAGGTGTCCACCCTATCCCAATCCAATGAAGAGAGTTTAGAGGAGAGCTGCCAGAAAGAATACAGCAGCCGTCGATCAATATAATCAGGAGAGTACCTTGTGTGTTTAATATGTTCTCTGACCAGCGCAGACCTGGCGCAGTTGAGGATTTTGTAGGTTGACTTATTCTTAATTTGATAGCATAGTCTGACAAACTTGGGTATAGTTTAATCATCCCTGCACATCAATAGAAATACAAGAGAGCTGAGCAGTTTGCCTTCTTCTCTCGAAGATGTTGATAGGTTTTAATTTCCTCATAGGTATCCTTCCTGTAAAGGAATGTAAAATAAGACCTGAAGCTTTCCTGGCGACGAATACGCTCACTTTCTTCTCGGGCAGCCAGCCATATTATTGTAATTGTAATCTGCATGAGAGAAATCTATAAAATGAATTTTATTTATGGACACCCTTTAATTTCTATGGCCCTCAGTGTTATAGATTTAACATGGATTTAGAAATAAATTCTCCACTGTGACTGCAATGAAAGACAAACATTGAAATATTAATGCAGTATGAACAAAATGACAAATGACTATCAGGATTATTTCAAAATTTGTCAAAGGCATTTAACACTGTGTGCCAAGTTACTTCTAAAGTTACAACATGGAATAGGAAGTAAAATGTTAGATATAAGTTATATAATAGGGCATAAATAATATACAGAAATTATATATAAAATGGACAATGCTGTAAAAAAAAATTTCATCCAAATTGGACAATGTAAGTTTTGGAATTCCACATGGTTCAACACAGTCCTTTGATGTACGTGCTGTATGATATGCCTAATTTGAATAGCGGCAAAGTAATTGCATATGTTGATATAACACTCTTTTGTAATAAATTAAAAGACACAAACTTTTTAGGTTTACAACTGAACAGTAATCTAAAATTCCATAATCAGGTGGACAAAATAAGTATAAACATTAACTCAACTATTTATTTTATAAGGAAATAAACTTCCTATGGAATTGAAGTCAGTAACCAATGTAAATACATTTAAAAAGGAACTGTGTAAATATTTAATAAATAAGGCATTCTATTCTATTAATGAGTTTATCAATAATGGATGATTGTTTTTTGTAAATGTATATAATTGTATTTCTAATGTAAATAATATATTGACAATGTCTGATGGATTTCTGTAATCTCTATGGACAATAAATTTGAATTTGAAATTATCCAAACATATTTGACTGCTGATGTTCTTAAACTTGCATATTATGGACTGAAACATAGCCATATTAATTATGAAGTGCAGGTTATCCCAATTTGAGCAAAATTTGCTCTTCAAATAATAAGCTTGAAAACTGTATATACAAGGAAACACAAAAAAGAGAATGTTTGAAATGCATAGTCATAGTCGTGAGGAGTTGGCAGAGAATTATTTAAAACATGATACATTGCATCATTGTTTCTTAAATGGCGAGTTGCAAGGTTTCCATTATATATTAATAAAATGTTTTCTTACATGACTCTTAGTTTTATTGATCTTTTCAAATATTCCCATTTTTTGTATCACCCTGTAGGATAGGAAGGAAGAATCCTGCAAAAGTATTTTCAAAACTCAAAATATATTAACAGTAATCTCTCTACATATACATGTTTTTAAGTTATTTTATTAGTTTTATATGCGAGATATGATGTAACTAATAATCACAATTACAAAAAGTCAAGAAAATTTCTTTAGAATATCTACTACAAAGAAATACACTGAAAAGGATCCTGTTATAACTGGTTGTACATTGTACAATAAATCTCACCAAGTTTAAAAATACTAAAAATGAAGTGGTTTAAACCTGCACAGAAAAAATATTTAACTGAAAGATGCTTATATAGACAAGCTATAACGTTAAGGTTTTATTCTGCATATGAATTTCTTCTACTCTTCCAAAAATTGTTTATACATTGTACAGAACTTGATGTAGCTTGAAACACTGTATGATCTCTATAAGTGAAATAAACAGCTATCCCATTCTGCATCAGGTATAAAAGACAGCTTAAGACTTAAAGTACAAACTTGAAAGAAGCGTAGCGACAGTGAAGCACAAATTAGCACAAAAGTGAATCGAGAAGATAAAAGATGGGGGAAAAAATCTTCATTAACAAAAATCGCCATAGAGTCATGAATTTTGAAACTCCATCACCGGACATCTTTGACAAGTACATCACGCCATTTACTGACAATACGGAGAAAGAGGAAACCACTACAACTTGCACTAATCAAGTACCAGCTGATGATAAGAGCAAAAGCTCTTGAAACATGTCCTGTGAATAAACAGTGTGAGTGAAGCAATGTGTCAATATCTTCTCGATTCACTTTTGAGCTTAAGACTTCTTTATCAGACTTCAGGATCTTTTACGTGCTATAAGTCCTACCAAGGTTTTCGATAATCTTCCCAGATGGGTTGATGCGCATAAGTGGCACTTCCACCTGGAAGGGTGGCCTTTTTAAACATATTGGTCCAAGGAAACACCCATGGACTGCTTTGGCGTTCCCTGGCTTTAGAAGGGAAGTCTTCGGGTTTCTGGATAGACCTCATTCAAATTTGTTTCTTGCGATTATTTGGAAAAAGCATGAAATATTAAGGTCAGCGTACAGTGACCACTGTTTAAACATTTGACTATCATAATTTTCTTTGTAAGCATTTTAATAAATGTACAATTTAGCTATTTCTGCCAATGTTTGTCTCAAAACAAATTACATCAATTACAAATATTGCCATCCCTAAGAATAGTTTGAATACTCACTAATAAACAACAGAGGTAGAGAAAATAACTGAATGTATAGTCGCCCTGTTCGAACGGTTACCATGGACTTATCTTTGGTAATAGATACCTCTCAGATAACGCACTGATTATTCTTGTAAGAGTGAGAGGGGAACTGACGCGTCTCCCGGTCGTGTGCTACGCACCAATGAACGCATCACTTCAGCCAATGGAATTCGCAGAAATCACAAATGACAGATATACGTTTACTCCACGTGGAGTAATCAGTGCGTTATCTGAGAGGTGTCTATTACCCAAGATAAATCCATGGTAAGCGTTCCAGCAGGGCGACTATAACACAGACTTTTTGGAAAGATTTCTAATTACTCCATCACATCTTTTGTGTCCTTTGACCATATAAAAAATAAAATATTCATATATGTGACATATGAATATATGAGAGAGATGTAAATAGATCTTAACTGCCTGTTTTATACTTAGTTTTTTTTTTCCTAGTAAAATCTGAATCATTAAGTTTCTTACATTTCTTTTAATGTTAGGTTTGAATCCAAAGTTTTACGCATGTAAAGAAATGCATACATTTGATTATTTCATTGTTTAAAATTTGTTACTGGTTACACAATGTGAAATGATTTGTTAAACATATATTGTTTGAGTTTTATCTATGTTTACACTCAAACTTCACTTACTTGTTGTTGTATAATTGACGTTTTCAAGATCATTCGATCTCATCCTCAGCTATTTGGTGACTGACAGTCAAACAGTCAAACTCAAATATGAAGAATATTTCACTGCTTTTAATATTTATAACATATATTTTAATTGGAAAAGTAGTTTCAACATGAACAATTTAGTGATATAGTCAAGGCTTTAAGCACTACATCTTTGGCTTATTGTGCCATGCTCTAACAACTGAGGTAGCAACAACACGCTGGCAAATATAAATTTCCCAATTTACATTTTCAATGACTTAATGTTTTTATTCCAATTATATCTTTCCTAATTTCAAAAACTATTTATAGTTGGTTTATTGATACTCATCACTTACTTTTTTATATTAATGAGAGACTAGTTTCAAAGGCAATCGCCTATATTTTCAATCTCTTTCCAACTGGCATCTGTTGTCTGCTCTCTCTCTCTGGTGGTGGAACTATGAACTTTTTTGTCAAATTATCTACTGGTGGGATTTCAAGGTTCATTACGTGATCCTTATTTTTCCATATGAATATGTACTCCCATGTAATCAATTTATTTTGGTTTATCACTCCTTTTAATAATTTTGGATTTGGATTAATGTCATGATTTTCATTCCAAAAATGAAATGCTACTGCTGACTTATCTTCTTATTTCAATCTGATGTTTCTGAAGTGCTCTTTGACTCTGGTTTTTAGATTTCTTTTAGTTTGAGCATTTTTCACAATTCTCACAACTTATCTGGTATATTCCGGATCTGTAAACTGCTGGGATTTCATCTTTTGTTTTTGAATTTAGTAGTTTTAAAACTGAGTGTCTATTAGTAGGTGCCAAGGTGATATTTTGTTCCTTGAAGATCTTTTTAAATTGATTAAATGTTTTTGGGTGATATGTGAATGAACTGAATATGCTGTTGCTTTCTTTTTCTTTTGTAAATGTGGTTGCTTCCTTAACGGTTTTCTTCAGTTTAGCTTTTCTAATTTTCTTCAACACCAAACTTTTATTGTATCCATTTTCTTCTGCTATGTGTAGTACTGCTTTTTGTTCTTTGAAATATTCTTCTTTTTCCATGGGTATGTAGACTAGTCTGTGTGTAAGGCTGTTTATTATTGCATGTTTATGTGTAATTGGGCTGTGGCTATTATTTTTTATGTAATTTTCTGAATGTGTTGGTTTCCCGTAAATTCCAAATTTTATTTTTGTGTCGTTCCTGATGATATTTAGATCCAAGAAAGAGAGTTGTCCATTGATTTCCTTTTCTATTGTGAATTTTATAGTCCTTTCTTGCAGATTGAGTAATTTTGATGCATCATCTAAATGTTTATTCGGTACAATTGCAAAGATGTCAAAATATCTATACCAAACTTTGAAGATCAATGGGAAGGACTTTTTAATTTGTGTTTCAAATGCAGTCATAAATAAGCTAACCAAAAAGGGTGAAAGTGGATTGCCCATTGGTAACCCTAATTTCTGCTTGTAGTGTTTTCTTTTAAAGCTGAAGAATTTTTGTTCAATGCATATTTTTGTAGAGAACAACTTATTTATATCACTTAACTTATTTATATTTTTTATTTTATATCATTATTGAAGCTTTGTTATTTAGTGTCATTATTTACCCACTCTGGCCTGGCCAGTTTCAATTTCTTTTAGTTTTTAAATGATGACGATAATATAAAACTGATTATAATAATATAATATGATTACCATCATAAGTTCATCACTAAATCAACAGATGGCAGCAGCAACTCCAGAATTACCCACACCACTGGATCAAGCTTTAGTCGCATAAGAGCAGAAGATGCAAACGATGATTTGCGAAACATGTCCTCAAAATAGGTACGAAAGTGAAGCAGATGTGTAATAAATACGACTCATCTAAAAATTAATAATGATTACCATTGTTATATTATCATTATTACTATTATTGAAACTTTGTTATTATTGAGGCTTTGTTACTTAGCGAATCATTATTTACCCGCTTTAGTATGGTCAGTTTCCTTGCGCCTTACAATATCCCTAGTTTGGTTACATGGTGTTGGCATTTTCTGCGAATGCATGTTTTCAATGTTGGCAACCAGAAAAAAAAAAACTAGCGGGATTCGTTCTGGAAGCTTCATACGACAATATAGAATCACTTTACCTGGCAAGAAGCGATTCATCATGCAGTAGAGTTATACTAGTAACGATATATTCCAATGTTTTCATAATTATCTCAATAATATCACTGGTTTCGTTATTTTCAATTGTATTTCATTGTTATATTACTTGGCTCCTTTGGGGCTGGCAGGTTATACGGACTAATACAATATCTTTATCGATGATTTTGGGCCCAAAATAACTTACCTGTTTAGAGATACATTTTTCAGCCTAATTGTATAATAAAAGTTTCCACTTTCCAGCGCAAATATCCCATATAGGTTATGTAAGTATGATTATGCAGTCGTAACGAAACTTATTTTTAGGATGGATAGTAAAAGCTACGCGTAAAAATATTGATACGCTGTTCTACAGCAATCTTCTACCGCCTTTTGGTTATATTTACTCATTTTCTTTCTTCTTTCAGCAATACGTTTTCAAAATGCAGCGCGCCCACATATTACAATTGTTTTCCCAGCACTTCTAAGCACAGAACATATAACTAGCATTAACCGTTGAAATACTAATGCGATGCGCTATTGTCCATCTTTGGTGTTTCCTACCAACCCCATAAACACAGAACATCTCTTAAATTTCCTTTTATTATCTGACATTCCTAATGAGTTCAAATAACGGAGAAAAAAGAAGTTAGAGTCTAATAAACGAGAAATAGTTCAAATTTACATGTCACCTATCATAAACAGAAAATGTATGAGCACAGTTTTAAATTCAACGGAATTCATATCTACAATAAACTGCCAACTGAAATAAACATTGAGTCCTTCACAAAGTTTAAAAACACATCAAAGAAGTGTTTGTTACAAAAGTGTTACTACTCATTAGAAGAGTATTTAAATGACAAAGGGTAGGAATAAAAGGAATGTAAATTTTAATTATTAATTTGGTTATTATGCTTAACTTATTGTAATTCTTGTTTTTGTTACTATTTTTTGTGTAGTTAGTAATTTGACAATTCCACATCATGAGTTGTATGATTTACGGATGCAATAAATGAATATGAAACAAGCACACATTTAAACAAATAATTGTGTTTGTCAAAAACAATTTGTGGACAAAAAGGAGGTTATGTCTTCAGTGTCGTTTCATTTCGTGTTCTTATTTGCTATTGTCAACAGAACATGTAGCATATGTCCAGCTGTGGTCCAGCTCACATTCCTGACATTCAAGAGGTAGAGCGGGTAAAGGTTCCGAGCACAGGTTCCGATTTTGAATATCGGTCAGGATGAGTTATCCAAATAAGGGTCTTTCTGAGGTGTTCCCTTATCCTGAAAGATGGGTTAGGTAATCTAAGCTCTATTGACGATGGGCTCTTTTCATCATCATTTCATTTCTTGAAAATCTTTGTGAATTAAAAAAAAAATAATAAAATAGAATTACAGAACATGTAAACTTAATATGGAAAATCTTTATGTGTAAAGACAAAACTTAACTTCGCGTGCCTAGTATAAATATCCCATTTTATTAAACTGCAAGTGGAATTCTTACCTAAATTGTTTATATATAAAGTGATATGTTAAATTTGATATAATTTGTAATTTTATACCATAGAGATAATCTAACAGGAGTTTGTGATTCTCATGCTTTGAGTGTGCTAATTTATTGCTGCAGTAGTCTACATTTACATCATGCAATAAATATTTCCCCAAAACGTACTTACTACAATTTTTACAATTGTTCTTTCAGCATCTTACTAATTACATGGCAATTGTTGTTGTAATTTACGTCCTCCAACGCTAAGTCATATTGGACGTTGAATGAATTGGGTGAAATGGTGCTCAAATGAGTCCAGGGTCCATGGAGCTTAGAGTTACCCGACATTCGTCTTGAAGGATAAGGGAAAACCCCGGAAAAACCTTATCCAGGTAACTCACCCTGACCGAGATTCGAACTCGGGACCTCTTGAACGTGAGGCAGATACGCTACCATCTACGCTACCAAGGCAGGCTTACATGGCAGTAATAATAGGCAGAGGATAATATTTAAATGAGCATAGCCATTAAATAAATAATGCAAGGTTGACAAAAACCTTCCATTCGCAGTGCATTACAGAAAATAGTTTTGTGATCCTAAGGAGCATTAGCATAGAGGAAGATAGTTTCAGTTTGCAAGAAAAGTCCCTGCAAATGCATACTCACCATACCCGACAGCATTATCACATTTTATTTTTGTTTGCTGTATCATGTTTGCATACAGTCTCCTATATGGTCTAGGGGTAACCTTTTACCTTCTGGTTCCAGATAATATCATTTATTTTCAATAGACTTTGGAGTTTCTGACATTGTCAAACATTTATACATATAAATATAACTGTTTTTAATTACAAATTAAGGAATAATTTCGGCATGGCATATATGTACATAAATTTACATGAAAACAAAAATTGGTGTGGTACAATGATTTTAATTCATCAATACAATACAGACTTTTTGTTATCAAGTACTTCTTCAGAGTACCCTCGAATTACTTGCCTTTACAAGAATTTAGATGTGCTGGCAGTTTTTTGTGAAGAAATAAGCCCATCACGTTTGGATCCCTGTCAGAAATATTATTAAAACTTTGCCTAAAAAAAGTTGTCCTTGTCCTTGTTGCCCTTGTGTTATGATTGAATATTACTATTTTTAGGATAAAACAATTTCAAGGCTGATAAAGAGGCCTTTGAGCCGAATTAATTGGTCTTTCATGCCCTATGTAGAATGAGACTCTTGAAAGTCACTACATTAAATAAAATTTCAATTTCAAGCTACACACACTCGAGTATACATTAATCCTATTGTATATTAAGGCCTATTATAATTTTGTAAGTCAGAAATTTCTGCAATTTTATACATTTGGCACAACGTAAGTTTGAAAACTTGCATTTATGATTTTATATAATTGATCTAAGGGTCAAGATAATTTGACACAATGTAAACTATACAAATCTGATTTTGCCAATATTGATCCTGTTTTGAACAAATATCAGTAGTTATAATTTCAAATTATACTCGTAACATATTTTCATATACGAGGACTGTTCAATAAAGAATGATCATATTTTTTTTTAACAACAAACCTTTTACTCATCCCCATAATGTTGATGGACTCTCTCAAAATAGATTCCCTTAGTTATGATGCATTTATCCAAGGTTTCTGCCAGTCTGCAAAGATATCCTGGAAACCATTACTACTGCTTCTGAAGATGCATGATGCCTCCCATGAAGGTGTTTCTTCACTTTAGGGAATAAGAAAAAATCACACATAGCTAAATTCGGACTAAAGGAAGTATGAGGGACTCACTTCACCTTGATTTTTGCAAGACATTGAGCAACAACACTGGGAATATGCACCCACACATTATTTGGTGCAGCATCCCATCTGTTTTCATAGAAATATGGTCTTTTGCAACTGATATGGTCTTGCAGTGTTTTTCAGTATCTGAGAAAGTATTCTTAAGGTTATTCACTGATCTTCTCTCACAATGACAGCAGCAGTGTTGATATTTTCTTCTGTAAGAGCAGTAATTGAAATGCTGGGTCCACCTTCCTTTGATGATTGTCTCTCCTCTTTAAACAACTTAAACCGCCTTTGAGCTGTGCTGTACGGAAGAACAGACTCTCCATAGGTCTCCTGTAGCTCTGTATTGGCCTCAGCTTTGTTAAGATGGAAGCAGGATTTCAAAACTGCATATTGTTCCTCGCATGTTACTTCCATTATTTCGGTAGGCAATAAAGAACATGTCTCTGTTAGCCCGTCTCTGACAGCCAGGAACCAGAAGTACCAATAATGAAACTACTATGGAGAGTTTGTTACACATTAAGTTAACAGAATATCATGATATATGTGTTTAGAGGAGTTTAGTAACAGTGACGTCAAAATTAATTGCAAAACTATTTGTAGTCGGTTTATTGACACTCGTCACTTCCTTTTTTTTATATTATTGAGGGACTAGTTTCAAAGGCTATTGCCTACATTTTCAACCTCTCTCCAACTAGCATCTGTTGTTGTCTGCTCTCCTCTCTCTGGTGGTGGAACTATGAACTTCTTTGTCAAATTATCTACTGGTGCGATTTCAAAGTTCATTACACGGTCCTTATTTTTCCATATGAATATGTTTCTCCCATGTTTTAGTTTATTTTGGTGTATCACTCCTTTTAATAATTTTGAATCTGGATCAATGTCATGATTTTCATTACAAAAATGAAATGCTACTGCTGACTTATCTTCTTGTTTCAATCTGATGTCTCTAAAGTGCTCTTTGACACTGTTTTTAGATTTCTTTTTGTTTGACCTATGTAGCATTTTTCACAATTCTTACAACTTATCTGGTATGTTCTGGATCTGTTAACTGATGGGATTTCATATTTTGTTTTTGAATTTAGCAATTTTAAAATTGAATGTTCATTAGTGGGTGCCAAGATTATATTTTGTTCCTTAAAGATCTTTTTAAATTTATTAAATGTTTTTGGGTGATATGCGAATGAACTGAATATGCTGTTGCTTTCTTTTTCTTTTGCAAATGTGGTTGCTTCCTTAATGATTTTCTTTAGTTTAGCTTTTCTAATTTTTTTAAACACCAGACTTTTGTTGTATCCATTTTCTTCTGCTATGTGTAGTATGGCTTTTTGTTCTTTGATGTATTCTTCTTTATCCATGGGTATGTTGACTAGTCTGTGTGTAAAGCTGTTTATTATTGGATGCTTATGTTTAATCGGGTTGTAGCTATTATTTTTTATGTAATTTTCTGAATGTGTTGGTTTCCTATAAATTCCAAATTTTATTTTTGTGTTATTCCTGACGATATTTAGATCCAAGATTGACGAGTGTCAATAAACTGACTACAAATGAGATTAAATTTTAGTGTGAAAAATTGACTGTAATAATCATTCTTTATTGAACAGTCTTCGTATATACACATGTAGGGGTTCTAGTGTTGAAACAAAGTTCACTTCAGACGGTTACAAAAAATAGGACATTGTTTACTATATTATACCATACTAGCAGTGAATTCCAATGGATTCCAGTTCCATATGGCTAATGGTTACTAAAACTGAATAGAGATTTAAGTTAGCATTTTCAGGATAGGTGCATATTAATTCTTGGCTTAATAAGGAGCAGTGGATATTCTTGTGATTATATCCATCTGAATTTCTTTGAGTCCAACATTGGACCAGCTTGAAATGAGTGCTGATGGAACTTGCCAAAGTTGCCATGAATAGCGCCATTTCTGCAAAACTCAGCACCAATGCCCCAGACACATTTGTTGCAAACAATATAACTGCTCACGCATACATCACATATACCATTGTTAGAAGTAAACTACCTATACAATTTATTGTGAAAATGAATATCCTGTTCAATCTGCACCATTCAGTAAATAAACTTTGTAAGTGTAAGTTGTGTTTCACTGCTATGACTAGATTCTTTAATATTGTTAATCTCGCACCATTGCATCATGATGAACAATGCATGCAGTTCCTGTGAGATGAAAGCTTACTAAGAACTTGTATGTTATGCCAGGAATATGATACAGCCCTTCAATCTATTAGGGAATGGGGAAGATGTGAGATATTTTTGTATAGGTGAGAGAATGAACAGTTCTCAGACTCTGTGGCAAAGGATACTTGGTTCGTGAACTCCAGGTTACTAACTGCTTGAATACTCCTAGTTATTATTTGAAGCAAAAGGTTAGAAACAGTGACTGTATTTAACATTTGAAAGTAATGAGTCGGTAATTCAAACACAAACATCACTTAAATTATCCTTACTTGGACATGTTTCTGAGAAACGGTTTGTCGCCATCGTCAGCAGTTATCCGACTGGTTGGATCCATGGTTTCCTGAAGTGAGCTGGTTGTCTGTGGCGGCATCTGTTGTCTGTGAGATGAACTTCCAGAGAGAGTTTTCAGGCAGCAATTCAAAATTTAAAGTATACTTAGATTTAACTGTATTGGAACACCACAGTGAAGTGAAATAATTAATTTATAGATGAGTTGTATTTATTTATTTAGTGAAGCCGATGTGTAATAAATACGACTCATCTATAAATTAATAATTAAAGTATACTGTTTGTTTTTTATAATTAGCAACTTTTCCCAAACATCGAGTTCGGCTGCATTACTGGCTGGCTTTAATAGTTTTATATCTGGTACAATTTCATGATTGGTAGACTAGAAATGGTGGGCTATTGCTGATTTTTCTATTTGTTTGCATTTCACACATCTCATATGTTCCTGTAATCTAATATGTAAACTTCTTTTGGTTTTTCCTATGTAGAACTTATTGCAGTCTGAGCAGTTGATTTTGTATATACCTGATTTTTTGTTTTCAGGTACTGGGTCTTTCAGGTTGTTGCATAATACGTTTTTTAAACTGAATTTATTTATTGGGGCTAGGGTGATGTACTTCTTGAATATCTTGTTGTATTTATGATGCACTCTGAGATGATATGTGAATTTCCTGAACTGTGTCTCGGTTTTTTATTCTGTTAATTTTGTGGTATCCAATATGTGTTTCTGTTTCTTGAATTTCCAAATTTTCTTTTCTATTAATTGTTTACTGTATCCATTAATTGCAGCTATGTTAATCATGTGGTTATATTCTTTTTTTTGTATTCATTCTGTTTCAATGGGATGTTGACTAGTCTATGTGCTAAACTGTCCAAAACTGCATGTTTGTGGGGTGTAGGATTGTAGCTATTGTTCTTGATGTAATTATCTGTTTGTGTTGGCTTCCTATAGATGCCAAAAGATATGTTATTTAATTCATGGAGTATCTTCAGATCTAAGAAAGGTAGGTAGCTATCTCTATTGTGAACTTGTGAACTTTATTGCTCTATTCTGTATGTTTAATAATTTTAAGGAATCTTGTATGAAAAATGTGTGGAACAATGGCAAAAATATCAACATGAATACCAGTATTTGAAGATGTATGGGAAGGATGATGTAATATGTGTTTCAAAGTAGCTCATAAAGAGGTTGGCTAGGAAAGGTGAAAGTGGATTCCCCATTGTTAGACCTGAGGTCTGTTGATATAATTTACCGTTGAATGTAAAGACATTTTGATGTATGTATACATGAGTAAGTTTTGTGAGATCTTCTGCTGATATGTTAGTCTGTATGAGCCAATTCTTGAGGAGTAACATGAGTTCATTTGTTGGAATACTGGGAAAAAGAGAGGTGACATCAAATGATACTAATTTGTCTTCTGTGTCCAAATGCAAATTTGAGATCCTGTGTACTAATTCTAATGAATTTCTAATGGCTAGGCTGTGGAACTGTGGCAGTGATGCAAATGTGTGTGCTAGATGTTTGGCTAACTTGTAGGTAGGTGCATCTATGTTGTTGATTATGGGCCTCATTTTCTCTCCTGGTTTATGAATTTTCGGCAATGCATAAAGTCTCGGTAATACTGGGTGGTCTGGTTTAACTTTAGATTTCTGTATATCCGATAGTATCCGGACTTCTTTTAAGGTTCTCTCGAATTCTTTCATACAGAGTTTTAGTGGATCACTTTCCAATTTTGTGAAGTTATGCTCAGCTATACCCATGCATTCTCTTACAAACTATTATCCATTGTTTCTTTGGAGACACAAGCATAGTTTAAGAGACATACCTGTATCTAATATGTCTAAAGAAGTGAAGTTTTTAGGTATAATGGTGGACGACAAACAAACTTGGATACCTCAAATTAATATTATTAGTGCTCAGCTCTCTAGAGTCAATCTTCTGATTTGAAGTTTAAAAGACTGTGTAGCTGACAGATTTATCAGATCTGCATATTGGTTTTTTCCACAGCATTATCACATATGGAATTTAACTTTGGGGTAATAGCTCTCATTCGTAGTATCCTTGTAATGCAGAAGAATATTATCTGTATTGTGACAGACAAGTTGGCACACTGCAAGCTACTTTTCATTAAATTGAGAATAATGACTGTATACCTCGGCCGTTCTATCTGCGGCTCTGACATTTCTCGAGAGGGGGAAGCAGGCTGTTGCCAGTTCTTGAGCGGGAATTTCAAGCAGAGGAACAATGCGTATTTTAAATATTTCATGTATTTGCATATTTCACGAACCAGTAGCCATATTATTATAACAGCGATAATAATAGGACTTACGAACACTAAACATCGGAGTTCACGCACGAAAATTATACCAAAGAAAGTTCACCAGCGCAAGCCGCTATTAGGCCACGTGGCTCAAACAAATTTAAGCTGGCAACACGGTGTTGGGTTCGGGAGCCACGCCTACCAGCGACAACGCTGATTGGCACTAGCAGACAGTTTTAGCTTCCTGACCACGACACCGGATGTACAGACTCCCAGTATCACCAACAGAAACAGTTGGTGTGCGTGAAAGGTGTGAACGAAATATTTGAATAGAGTGATGTTGTAAAGAATATCTTGCATGATAATGAAATTACAAGTTGTATTTCAATGTTTTGAAGCTAATAGATTCCTATACTCTCATTATAAAGATAATTCTGACGATATGTTTTCAATTACTCATTATTATATGTTGGTACTAGTAACCTTCCCCCTCCACCTCGTGCAGCCACTAAATGTCAGAGCCGTAGATACAGCAGCCGGACAGTAGTAAACTTCTATATTTATACTGTACTCATTTATATAAATAAAAATTTATCTACCCATCAATAAAAACAGGATGTACATATTTATAATACTAGAAATAACAATTTAATTGATATACCACATCACAGATTATCAAATCACAGAACAGCTTTGACGTATTGGGTATAAAGTTGTATTAACACCTTACCAGCCAATTTAATTCAATTGCCCTACAGCACATTTAAAGACAGACTTTTTAACAGATTGCTCGCTAACCTGTATTATTCTGTTTGAAAATACTTTGAAAATAATACCAAATCTTAATTAATTTCAATTTTTTATGTATTTTATTTTCAACAGTTTTAATAGTATTAAATTTTCGCTTCACTGTGGTGTTCCAATACAGTTGAATCTCGATATAGTTTTAATAGTGTTTTATTTTATCATTTTAGTAGTATTATTACTATTGTATTTTACCAATGATATTGTGACCATTTTCTTTATTTTATATGTTTTACTAGTGAGTTTTAAAGTTTATTTTGTCAGTTTATTAGCTTTTACTTACTGAAATTGGTTATACTTTCAAAATTCAAAACTCATATTTTCCCGGTAAACCACTAGGGGCTCTAATATATTGGTTATACTTTGTTTGACAATAAGAATTTTAATTAGTTTAGCTTCTTTTACCTTATCATGTATATTTGTTTTCTGACTTTGTGTATTGCTGTAATAACTCAATGACAATAAAACCTATTATTCATCATCATCATATTATTATTATTATTATTATTACTACTAGAAAATATCTGATTGGTTTGGCTATTGTTGGGCGGTATGGGTATCCTTCAATGGACAACAAATACAATAGAGCATGGGCAAAATGGATGGTGCTAGCCACGTTGTGCAGATCGACGAATGTAACATTTGAAGGAGGAGGTATTATCATGGCCAACAAGTGGCTACCCAAGTTGACACTGGCTACTTTTGTGCTTAGGTCGTTGAACTGTTTTTGTCTAATTTGGACATTAAAACAGGTATACTATGCATATTTTTGTTTTATAATGAAATATAGTTTGATATTCTAGGGTAATTGGTGGAGAGTAAGAGAGTATTTATATTACAGAAGAGAGTCATCAGAGCAATATTACAATGTTACAGCTCCTGTAAGGGTCTCTTTCAAAGGTTGAATATTTTAACACTTTGTGAATACATCTTTGTGCTTATGTGTTTCCATATCAAAAATCAAGACTACTTTACACAAAATGTGAATATACAGAGCATAAATACTAGACAAAAAATGGATTTACATACCAGTGCTACATTGACTTGTTCCAGAAAGGAGTATATCATGAATGTGTCAGAATATTCAATGCACTTCCAAAATACTTAAAATTACTATCTTCAGGGAAAATATATAAGTATGTCTGCTCTTAAAAGTTGTCTATGCATTAGGGCCTATTACTATAATTGTCGCATCGTAAGTTGGTGATTGGAGTTTTGCCTCCACGTGCTATTCAGCTGCGAAAACAAGGAGAGGGGATAAACACGTCACTGACACGTCATTGTGGTCGCCTAGCAACCAACAATCCACCAATCAAAAGTAAACTGTTGCCATAGCAACCCCGGCATGCTTATCCTACGCTGCGAACTCTATCACACTATACCACATGCTTTATGCATGACGCAAGTCTATCGGCATGTTGAGCTTTGCAGTAAACAGACACTGCTACTATTATTAAATTTTAGATGAGTCGTATTTCTTACACATCTGCTTCACTTTCGTACCTATTTTGAGGACATGTTTCGCAAATCTTCGTTTGCATCTACGGCTCTTGTGCGATTGAGCCGTAGATGCAAACGAAGATTTGCGAAACATGTCCTCAAAATAGGTACGAAAGTGAAGCAGATGTGTAAGAAATACGACTCATCTAAAATTTAATAATTTTTCGCTTCACTGTGGTGTTCCAATACAGTTAAATCTCGACTGCTACTATTGTTGCTTCGCTTATGAATCAGTGGTATCACAATACCGTCGTCGTTCGTTGCCCTTTAGTATGAGATGGTATGTGTTGTTGGAAGGGAACAGGTGTGGATTTAGTTTCAAGGAATATCTTATGAGGTTTTTTGGGTCAATGACCAACCTTTTCAGTTTAATGACCAACCCTTCTTACCTGCCTTTGTCCCGTCCAGTTCTAACATGAATAACCCTTACGGTACTTCAGGTATTTCTCCCTGTCATCACTGCCAAACTAAGAGTGTACTGCTTCAAGTAGAGAATGTTTCACAGGGTGCAAACAGCTTTACATTTTCGCAACATAATTCGCATGTTTCAGTGATCAACTTTAGAGTTTCAGTGATCAACTTCCGCCCCAACTTTTAATTTATATCGGACGGTGAATGAATTGGGTGAAATGGTGCTCAAATGAGTCCAGGGTCCATGGAGCTTAGAGTTACACATTTGTCTTGAAGGATAAGGGGAAACCCCGGAAAAACCTTATCCAGGTAACTCACCCTGACCGAGATTCGAACTCGGGACCTCTTGAACGTGAGGCAGACATGCTACCATCTATGCTACCGAACACTTGTGCTACAGAAACAGACAGAAAAAATTATCTGTGAACACCACAAAAAATGTTTTGGGTACGGAATCCCAATTAAAGGACAAGTAAGGGAAATTATATGTGTGTGTTCAAGACCATTTAAAAAAAAAGTAAGATTTGCTTGAACCGGTAAAAGTAAACCGCAGTTCCCAAAATATATAGTTAATGAAATTGCTGCAGAAAAAGGCCACAAAATTGTTAGACTTCCTCCCTACTATTGCCATTTTAATGCAATAGAGTTGATTTGGGCCCAAATAAAGAGATATGTAGCTCGCAAAAATACAGATTTCACTATAACATCTGTTATAAAACTAACAGAAGCAATAGCAAAAATAAGTGCTAAAAATTGGGAAGATGCTGTTTTTCACACAAAAAAGTTATAGTAGCAGCATGGGGAAAAGGAAGGCGTTTTGGAAGAAAGTGGAAGAACTCATAATTTCCGTGGGAGATTGCAGTAGCTCTGACGACGGCGGCAACGACGACGATCAGAAAAGCAGTACCAATGACAGCAGGGACTCTAGATAAGCGGCATATTCCTGTTGGAATAGAATGCATAACTGTGCAGGTATGGCACTTTTGCTTCTCTAAATCTTAGCTGTATACAACCATTTATTTTTTGTTCATTCCGAAGATTTCGTATGCTGTAATTAGGTAACTGCTCAAACGAGTAGACAGTCTTACGGCAGTCTTAAGATTAGTACTGTACGCAAATTTCTAGGAATATGTGCATGTGCATTACCGCAGCCGAACTTCCTCCTCCCCCCCCCCCCCCTCTACCCACCATCTTCGTTGCCTAGCACGTGGAGAGGAACGGTAAAGTGGCAACGGTGCTATCCCCTCTCCTTCCCCACTCCTTCAACTGTCAATCACCAACTTATAATGCACCCATAATAGGTACAGGAATTTATGGATGATTGTTAAAGTGTCCTGTGCTATGCAGGTAATATATCATTCAAATTCCGGCCATGGCATTTAATTTTTCATGTTGACTATTAAAAAAAGAAAAAAAAGAAAAGAAAAAACACATTAGCCCATATACGGCTAGTGTGAAGAAATGATTAATTTCCATCAATTAACTAAAATGTATCATTGTATTTGGTTTAATATATTATCTCCATAAATGAATGGTTGACCTATTTTTCTTGGATGAGTAATTGTATAATGTTATGTGTAGTAGTATTAGTTCTTATAATGTTACATATGTTATATGTTTGGTGATGATAAAATAAAAAAATTAACAAAAATTTAAAAAATCAGGAAAAAGAAGGCATGTTTTGATGTATGGTGGTGGTAGTTAAAATGTTTTATGTTGCTTTGGTGAGGGTTGTTTTCTGTATGATGTGTTCAATGTCTTACAGCACTGCTCAGTGATAGGGCCAAATGAACAAAACAAACACATCGTGGAAGGAAACTTGATCTTTGGGTCATGGTCACTAAAGAAGTACAGATGATAGTATCCAAAATAAAGCCATGGTACCATCCTCTTTGTTTTAATTGAAAAGCATATAGAGTTTGCCAGCCAGCACAATCCACACCAACTGTTGGGGTGGATACAGTGGCTTAATGGTTTGGGGTTTTGGAATACACTTAACTGTAAATTACAGCCTGCATTTCATGTGCCCAAGAACAAATGTCTACACTAATAACATGGATGTGCATGATGGCGGTTGCAGTGGTTAGGATGGAACTGAGCCATTGCCATGTCTAACTGACCAGTGTTACTTGTGTTGTGGTATAAATATATTGAAGGTAATGTTAAAATATTTCATTTTTTAAATACATTTCTACATATTTTTTTTTTTTAATTCCTGACATTAAATGTGATTGCTCTTTTTTGCAGCCTAAATAACCTTAAAGATAATGATTTTTGTACCGTGCCTCATAATACAATTCCATGGTTCAAGTGAGCATGAATGAATGCATAGTATATTTAAGTTAATTGGTGTGGAAATTAATCATTTCATCACACTAGCCGTATATAGGATAAGGATAGTCAACTTGAAAAATTCAATGCCATAACCGGGATTTGAACCACGGATCTCCTGGTTTCCATCCAGTTGCTCTTACCCATTGAGCTACCATGGCCAACGTGCTGTCCTGGCATTAAATTCTCCAATTGACTCATAGTATGTTTTCATTTTTTTTTTCTATTATTTGCATTTGCTTTCTTTTTCTTCCAAAGTGCCTGTCTGCTAAACTCTGGATGCACTGCAGCTATAAGGCTTATTGCATTAATAATATATATCTGAACTGACTTTCCTTATGACCTAACAAGTTTATTGTATTATAAATAAACTACAGCACTTGGTAACCAACTCCACTTATCTGTTTTAAAATTGTTGCAATCCTCGAGGACAAGTTTCGTGATGTTTTCATCATAGCCTCAGCCGGTAGGAGCTAGGTCTACCGGGTAAGGCTGTTATGAGAACATCATGAAACTGGTCCTGGGGGATTTTGACAATTTTAAAACAGGTAAATGTATTATGTGTGATTGAAGGAATTTAGTAACAGTGATGTCAAAATTAACTGAAAAAAATATTTGTAGTCGGCTTTTAACACTTTTTCACTTACATTTTATTATTATTATTATTATTATTATTATTAATTATTTTAATTATTATTTTAATTATTATTATTATTATTATTATTATTATTGAGGAATTAGTTTTCGAAGCTGTTGCGTCCATTTTCAACCTTGAAGGTCAGACTATCATCTGCTGCTGTTATCTGCTCTCTGGTGGTGGAACTATGAACTTCTTTATCAAATTATTGACTAGTGGAAATTTCAAAGTTATACACCCAGTTACACTGAGTTTTTTCAGTTAAGTGGAGTTGGTTACCAAGTATTGTAGTTTATTTATAATATTTGGATTGCTTCACTGTCAGCAGCTTCAGTTTCTTATAAAATGTTCATTCCATTTCAAGTTATTGTCTATTACTAATTCTAAGAAGTTTGTTTCATTTACCCGTTGCACTTGTTTTCTATTAATTGAAAAAACTATTTGTAGTTGGTTTTTAACGTGTTACTCATATTTTTATATTATTGAGGGACTAGTTTTAGAAGCTGATAGTTGGACCGAGGATAATGGATAAAGGATACAACAGCTTCCAAAGCTAGTTCCTCAATAATATGGTCGCAAATCCATTATTATGACACTGCGACTTGACGCACACAAAGGGGCAGATAGTGTAGCACGGAGATATAATGCTACGCGGAGATAAAAGGGCTTGCCGAAAACAGATAAAGATAGATAACTGGAAACTTCTAGTGACATCTTGATTGTTAAAGAACATTCCACAACCGTCTGGAATCATGAATAGTTGTATAAAAGGAAGGTTCGGTTAGTTGGAGGACAGTCGTAATGAGAGAGTCGAAATGGAACTTAATAATCGTACAGCTGTATTTTGAAACTGAACTCTTTGCGAGTGTGGCAGACAAGTTGGAAGATTGTATTGTGTATGTGACGTAATTCTGCTACTGTAAGGGGTTGACCAAAGTTTATTTCTACAGAAATAAAGAACATTTTGAATTTTTGCAAATTGGACTTCTAATTCTATGAACCCACAAAGTCACAATATAAAAAGTGACGTGTGTTAAAAACCGACTACAAATATTTCTTAATTTATAGATGAGTCGTGGTGTTCCAATACAGTTAAATCTCGACTACAAATAATGTTTTCTATTGTTAACTTCATATATGTCTCTGTTTTATATATGTTTAATATATCTATATTTTCTAAATGTTTATTGACTTCCTAGTACAGTATTTGTCCTATTTGTACTCCTATTTCTGTTTTTCCTGTAACTAGAATCATGGTATCATCCGCATAGCCTATTGGTATTTCCATTTCTTTTGTTACTTTAAATAAGCTGTTTAGGTACAGTAGCAATAGATTTGTTCCTAGCATGTGGGCACTCCAAGTGTTACTTTTTTGAATGATCAAATTTTCATTAACTTTCCACTTAAGTATATCATTTTCCTCCATTTTGTTATGAGCTAAGCCACTTTAGTAACAAGCAGGTTTACTTGCATACAAGTGCATAAATAGCTCACAGACAGCTCTGGGAGCTATTTCATTTCATGGTTGCATTTAACTATTTCTACAGTCTAATATGAACAACTAGGAACTTATATATTGTCCTCATTTCGAGAAAGTTAAAACCTGTTGATTATGGATGTTCACATTGTAATACATATATTTTAACTTTGACATTCTGGTTCTGGTTTCCGTTTTTGCTTATTGTGAACCAGTTTTATCAATGACCACTATTAAATGTTTAATTCTTCTGGACTGGTGTGTAGTACATAAATATTCTTTCAGTTTGTCAATATACATTTCTTTTTAGATTAGCTGTTCTAATTTTGTAAACTAATTACAGTGCTTCTTGTCTTTAAATAAATTAAGTTAAAAATGGTCATTGTGAGTGTAATTTCATACCATTATTCTGTTCGATACAGACTTTTAACAATCGGGCAACGGAGACAGGATTTGCTATGGGGAAATTAAAGTGGGAACAGAAGTTTGTGTCTGGCTATTGCCATGGTTTAATTTTTGAAAGGACGCTGATGACCAAGCAGTTGAGCGACCTTATATATAAATAATCAAAAGTTTGTGTGGTTTATTGACACAATCAATGAACATATTCAAGCAGAAATTAGAAGCAGATCCACTGTCATATTAGTTCAGAGATTTTTAAATGAATACTTAGATCTGCTGATTCACAGAGGACAAAGGTATCAGGAGCATCTGAATGTTGGAGATGTAGTACTAACTAAAAAAGACAAAATGAGAGTCAACTGCCCTTAGGAGTCACCCTGGAGATCTACTCAACTTTGAATGGCTGTATTACAGTAGCAAGAATGAAGAATGTTGGAGGGCAAAAGTTGAGACCTGTGTAATGTCTGTATTTCTTGCAGGTGCCTTCTAGTTCAACATTACAGCCCCCTTGGAAATTGAAATTGAGCTTTTATTTATAGATGCTAACTGCTGTGATTCTCAGCAGCCCATTCTAATGGGTGAGCCCACCTCAGCAACATAGATGCTGAGGTCACATTTAAGAGGTCTTGGGTACAAATCTCAGTCAGGTTGAGTTATCTGGATAAGGTTTTTCTGGGGTTTTCCCTTATCCTGAAAGCTGAATGTCAAGTAACTCTAAGCTCTAGGGACCCTGAACTCATTTGAGCATCATTTCACCCATTTCATTCATTGCAACAAATAGTTTTTATTTCCATTTAACAATTTGCCATGATGAGATGCCAATTTATAATTATATAATTTATTTCACAATTTGCGCCAGTTTGTGTAGTGTTGTGATCACTTTGTAATATTCAACAGTTTGATAATGAATTTCTTTTCCCAGCATAACTGCAGTCAGCAAACATAAAAGACTGACCTGAACGTGGTCTCGGATTGATGATTTTGTTTCTCATAAATCAACGGAATAATAACACTTGTATTATTATAAGAATTATTATTTAACTTTAAAACACAATAAGATTTAAAAAAAAAATGCAACTTTCCACAACTTCTTCAAAAACATGTCTTCCTCGTTTGGATAGAAAATCTCTAATAGTGTCTTCTGGATGTTGATTCCATCCTCCTAGTAACAACTCTATAATCATTTATATCTCAATTTTTCCATCTTTAAATGTATATCTCGTTTTTCTTCCATCAATAACTATACTTTTACTTAACTATTCATTTTTTTTTTTTTTTTTTTTTAAATCTTAAACATTGGATGTAAAAGACTGCTTAATCAGAGGCTTCTTTACTAGGCTTGAGGTTCTTTTATGTGCTGTAAATCTACGACAGACCACTGGCTTTACCTCCTTTCTGAAGGAAGCCATGCTAATGATTTGTAACCTCAAAAACCTCTAACTTCCACTGGGTTTGAACCCGTGACCTCAGGAGCACTCCCCTTAGAGAGGCTGTTGTCAGTTCAAAACCTCTATCATTTCTTCAGAAGCTGGATAGTCCTCAAGGTTCCAGGAGTCAGCACTACCAAAGGGGAAGGTAAGTCAATGATTTGAGAAAAGTTGCAACTGATATTAACTACAAAATTGCAAGGTAAGAATGTATTAAATATTCAATTTAGATGGATGTAATGCCAAAAAATTCTTTGAATTTGTTGTCAATGCAATTCCCTTTCAGATTCGTTATTTTTTTATTTTTTTTTTTTTTTTATTTTTGTGAATTGATGAATTATTGTACTTTTTCAAATTAAGTAAATTGAGAAGTTACTAAAATTAGGCAAGTGAGTCAACCTTGTATATACTTTTCTCCACTTACAAGTTTTTTTATGAAGACTAGTTTCTGGGGACTTCTCCCCTATCGTCAGTTCTGTGGTTGACTGATGATGCATCCGGTGTCTGCATCTGGCTTGGTGTTGTGCTGCCATCTAACGTCCTGGTAAGTTTGATGACGTCATCTACCGCGGGAATTTCAAAATTCATCAAGAGGTCCTGTTTTTTCGTAATAAATATGTTTTCCCAAATCTGTAGTTCCAGAGGTTTCTTTGCCTGTTTGATCAGTTCTATTTCTTGTTTTATGTTGTGATTCTCAGACCAAAAGTGATGTGCTACGGCCGACTTGTCCATTTGTTTGAATTTAATATTTCTGAAGTGTTCTTTCATTCTTGTTCCTAGATTCCTTTTGGAATGAAAGAACACTTCAGAAATATTAAATTCAAACAAATGGACAAGTCGGCCGTAGCACATCACTTTTGGTCTGAGAATCACAACATAAGACAAGAAATAGAACTGATCAAACAGGCAAAGAAACCTCTGGAACTACAGATTTGGGAAAACATATTTATTACGAAAAAACAGGACCTCTTGATGAATTTTGAAATTCCCGCGGTAGATGACGTCATCAAACTTACCAGGACGTTAGATGGCAGCACAACACCAAGTCAGATGCAGACACCGGATGCATCATCAGTCAACCACAGAACTGACGATAGGGGAGAAGTCCCCAGAAACTAGTCTTCATAAAAAACTTGTAAGTGGAGAAAAGTATGTACATGGTTGACTCACTTGCCTAATTTTAGTAACAATGGCACTCCACTTTCTGAAATACTTCTTTTTATTCTATATAAATTGAGAGGTGTTGTATGAGCATCATTTTATATAATTATTTTGCTCTAATATACTCTTTCAACAACCATTAAGCACCAGCAATTGCAAATAGCTGGTGATGATAGAACAAGCAGAGAAAAAAGTTCCTAGCAAGCAGCCAGAATTAATGAAGTGCAATTGCTTTCTTAATGATGGCTGAGTTCGTCTAAATAGCACATGTATGAGGAAAACTTTGGGAATTTTATGATATTTTATACATAACAAACCAAAAATGTTTCACTTGACCAGCATATTAATAGTTTGATGATATTATTTTTATATTTCGAACAGTTATATATCAGATTTTTTGAAATCCAAAACTATTTCCTCAATATCTAATTATAAATAATAAGTTGTTTTAAAAGTCAAGTCTCTTTCATAGTCCTGCTTAAAAATTGTAAAATCAATATTGCATTTTGCATTAGCCACGTTAGTGATTGCATTTAAGCAATCAAACCAGTTTGGTCTCACATCTGTCTTGCACACTTCGCATTTATTTTTCATATTATGGTGGCCACATTCACACATCATCTGTTGCTTCAAGGACAGCCCCACTGTATGCAAGATCCCAATATTGCTCAACTGAGTGCTTCTTAAAGTGTTCTCTTGCTAGTTTTTCTGTTGGACATATCTTGAACTTCATCTCTCCAAAACTCCTCTGCTTCATAGTACCCTGAAAAAAGGCATGTAACATTAAGTATCTTAGGAGCCATTCTCATACACTAAACATAACAATGTAAATAAACATCAACTTAACCCAATGTTATTATTCAAAACTACAAATATAAACAAAAAACAAGCAGCCAATCACAAGAAAGCTTGAGACAGCTGAGCTAATATGCTTAGTTGGTATCTAGTGTTAAGTAGTTGGCAATGAAGACATTTGCTCTCTTGCACTCCAGATGTTATGTTGGTTTGCTGACTAAACGTTGGGCAGCGGAATAAGTGATTTCCATCCATATCTTTAAGTGTAAAGAAAGGACACAGAGGAGATCTCGCTATACCAATTCTGAATAAATGTTTATTGAGTCAGGCCTGTTAGAAGTCTTAAAAGTTGTTACAGAAGATTTTTTTGGTAGTGTATTGATTTTAGTCATGCTGTTACATAAATTTTGCCATAGTTTTCCTTTGTTTGTAATATATTATCTTCTTTAATTTTTTGATTATATGTTGATATAATATGTTAAAGTATTAATCTTTTTTTAGTTAATTGATGGAAATTAAATCATTTCTCCACACTAGCCATATATAGGCTAAGGTTTTTGATAGAGTCAACATGAAAAATTCAATGCCATGGCTGGGATTTGAACCACGGATCTCCTGGTTTCGGTCCAGTTGCTCGAACCTATTGAGCTACCATGGTTAACGAGCCGTCTTGACATTCAATTCTCCATTTGACTTGTATATTTCTCCGATAGACCACTAGGGGCTCTCGTATCCGAGATAAACCGTTTATGGCGACTTACTATCGTAAGTACTAAGTCCCAGGCTTCATCATTTAACTCTTATTATTTTAGTTAATTGATGGAAATCAATCATTTCTTTACACTAGCCATATATAGGCTAAGGTTTTTGATAGCCAACATGAAAAATTCAATGCCAAGGCCAAGATTTGAACCACAGATCTCCTGGTTTCCGTCCAGTCGCTATAACCTATTGAGCCATGGCTAGTGTGGAGAAATTATTAATTTCCATCAATTAACTAAACTAATAAGAGTTAAATGATGAAGCCAGGGACTTAAGTACTTACGGATTCACTCTAAAATTACACAAAATCAACACAGAAGTAATAATGCTTAATGTGCCACTATGGCAAGAATACAGCAATACCAAGAGAAATGTTGGAACTAAGTATCTGTGTGAGGAAACTGTTCAAGGCAGTATGTGAATATAAACATTTCATAGCTTGGGGATCATCAGCTTTTAAACATTAACAAATGTAGGCTTTCACAGCTGGTATCTTGTTCAGTAGAAGATTCCAGGTTGTAAGGCCATGGTCCACTGGGCTTCCTCATCTTTCTCCCAGACTCTTCCTCATCTCTTTGCTTGCAGCTGCGGCAAGCATCATCAGTGGCATAGACAAGTTCTCCTTGTACTCTCAGTAGCTACTGGATTGTCGGCAGTGGGAACTGGCTTATATATGCTAGAAGGTACCGCCCTCCCGTGTCTGATTGGTCCTAATCTGGGTTCGAAGGGGGCGTGGTTTTTTAGGATCAAAGCGAATGATTTAGCTATGAATGTATTTTCTGAAGTTGGGTTTTCTAAAGACATCCTATCGCAAAGCAATAGAAATTTACAAAATATAAACACAATTTTAATAAGAAAGAAGCATTAAAACTACACAAAACTACATAAAACATGGTACCAAGCTTTAGAAAATACATTCATGACTAAATCACACACTTTCCTGCAATTAAAGTAATGGGATCAAACTGTTCTTAACTTTAGATTTTAGAACTAATGCCTGAATAGCTAATATCAGTATACCTATCACATTTGCTCTAAAGTTTAGTGAGTCAATGAGTTAAGAAAATGTTGAATACTGTAAGTTATTAAATACAACAGAAAAAAAAATCAACATAACCACAATAATAATTCAGCATCAATAATTACTGCTACACAATATAGCTAACCACATTCATTGTTGATAAAAGTTGGATACTTCTCACAAATAAAAATTTATTAAAAGCTTAACACAATTTAGGGCTTTTCCTACTTAATGAGTTTATTTCTCTTCACAGCAGCTAAGAATTCTCAAACGTGACACTTTTGAATGTAATATTTTCTCAGTACATGCAACCAGAAATCAATTACAGTCCATATTTTAGTTAATTAATGAAAGTTAATCATTTCTTCACACTAGCTGTGTATAGGCTAAGGTCTTTGATAGATAGTCAACATGAAAAATTCAATGCCATGGCCGGGATTTGAACCACGGATCTCCTGGTTCAAATCCCGGCCATGGCACTGAATATTTCATGTTGACTATCTATCAAAAACCTTATCCTATGCACCGCTAGTGTGAAGAAATGATCAATTTCCATCAATTAACTAAAATAATAAGAGTTAAATGATGAAGCCTGGGACTCAAGTACTTACGATAGTAAGTAGCCACAAACAGTGTATCTCGGATGCGAGAGCCCCTAGTGGTCTACCAGGGAAATATATGAGTCGAATGGAGAATTTAGTATCGTGATGGCAAGTTGACCATGACAGCTCAATTGGTTAGAGCAACTGGATGGAAACCAGAAGATCCGTGGTTCAAATCCCGACCATGGCATTGAATTTTTCATGTTGGCTCTATCAAAAACCTTAGTCTATATATGGCTAGTGTGAAGAAGTGATTAATTTCCATTGACTCAGTAAAATTATCGTATTCACTGCTATTGTTATGTTGTGGTGCCAATGAAAATAAAAGCTGAAGTATTTCAGTAATAGAAGTCTTGTGTTCATGGATTAGATAATCATCTGTAAAGAAGTACCAGGATTATTATTTCAGTAATTTTGAAATAATAAAATACTTTGAGCAAGACCAATTCCCACAGAAAAAGTTTCATGTTCACAGACTGAGTTCAAGCGGGAAAAGAAAGTTAAATTCTTTATTAATCTGTTATATAAATTAAAAAGTAATAACATAACTCAATGCAGAGCAAATTATCAAACAAAATTCAAGATATAAAGGAAGTTCTTTCATCATATAATGAACTGGGTTTTCTGTACAAACCAGGTTATGCCAGAAGATGGAAGCTTACCTCCCAAACCAACACACACTTGTTTGGCGATTCATTTCCATCAGCATCTTTCACAGTGTCTTCTTCCCATTTTATTCTGTGGAGCATCAACCTGTCGACAACAATGTTAAAACATTATGTTATGTTGGTTGGTATTTCACATGACTTGTGAAAATAAATACAGGGGAAGTTGCAGGCCTAAGAAACCATTTACAATGAAAATTAAGCATCAACATAATATAAACATAAACTTAACACAATATGAATATAGAGTCAACCTGGAAAATTCAATGTCATGGACGGGATTTGAACCACAGATCTCCTGGTTTCCATCCAGTTGCTCTTACCCATTGAGCTACCATGGCCAACGTGCCGTCCTGACATTAAATTCTCCAATTTACTCATATTTTCCTGGTAAACCACTAAGGGCTCTCGTATTCAAGATACACTGTTTGTGACAACTTACTATTGTAAGTACTTGAAACCCAAACTTCAACATTAAACTCTTATTATTTAAGTTAATTGATGGAAATGAATCATTTCTTCTTACTAGCCAGAGATAGAGTCAACCTGAAAAATTCAATACCATGGCCAGGATTTGAACCACGGATCTAAACCAGTAAAATATATGAGTCAATTGGAGAATTTAATGTCAGGACGGCACGTTGGCCATGGTAGCTCAATGGTTAAGAGCGACTGGATGGATACCAGGAGATCAGTGGTTCTAATCCTGGCCATGGCATTGAATGTTTAAGTTTCAGGTTGACTATCTATCCAAAACCTTAGCTTATGCTAGTAAGAAGAAGTGATTAGTTTCCATCAATTAACTTAAATAATTAACACAATATGTTTTCATTTGCAACAATGAATAGAAATAAACAACAGTCAATCACAAGAGATAATGAAACATCAGAGCTAACATGGCAGCATGTGAAGTGACTACTGATTGTACACATAACAAAAGAGGTAATGTACATGTATCAAAATGAACAAAATCTGCTACTGATTAAAGGATATTAAATTTACAAAAGACATCAATTATTATTACTATAATTTGTTTTCTGTAATTTTTGTAGATATCCCAATGATTTCTGATACATTTACACAAAATAAGTCAACACATGGGGATGAAAACTTTTTTTCTGAGATGACAGAAGAGAATTGCTTTCTGATTGGTTAGTTTCTTATGCTTGTGTAGACATAATGTAAACCCATTAATGCCCACCAGTCTATTTAAAGACATTTATTACTTTTTTACTTACTTTACATGAATTCTCAGGAGTTATTTTTACCATATATATAATCACGTAAGTTATTGGATTAAGTGAACACATTATCATCCTTTAAAAATTTACATATTGTGTAGTTTTATCAATTTACAATAGTAAGATGCTAACAACCGCACTGTATGTGAAAGTACATTATTGCATTTTCCTTGTTATGTTTCCCACCCAGATTTCTGTAATACCATAAATTGTCGTTAAAGGTTTGTAATAGTGAATCACACAAAGAATCTGCTACTGTAAGCAATTCTAATGATGAGAATATGAGCTGAAAGTCAAGCAATCTATTTATAGACAGCTGATTTTGGGATTCTGGGTGAATAGAAAGGCAAACAACATTGCTGACATTCTGTATGCTGAGCTAATACATTATGTTTTTTTTCCTTTTTTTTTCTCCCCAATTTTTGAGAGAGAAAAAAGTTGGGCTTTAATGGGTTAAAAGCTTGCACCTCAAGCTTCTAAGTTTATGTCTAACTCAATGTTTACTTGTGTTAATGTAATTCATTTGAATGGTTACATTATGCCATCTATCATATAGTGTTCAGGTTTACTTTATGCTTCTGCTTAGTTTTTATTGTGAATTAGTTTTATTAATTATTAATTTTTAGATGAGTCGTATTTATTACACATCTGCTTCACTTTCATACCTATTTTGAGGACATGTTTCGCTATCTCGATATAGTTTTATTAAGTTTTTTTCTTTTTCTGAAATGTTACAAGGTGGCCAATTTCCCCTATGTAACAAGTGTTATCTTGGAGTTAGATCCAAGTAAACATATTTTAAAACCCTTTCACATTAAACATAGCAACATATAGAGTCAACATGAAAAACTCAATGCCATGGCCAGGATGTGAACCACCTATCTCCAGGCATTGAATTTTTCATGTTGACTAACAAAAACCTTAAAATTATATGTTTCGCTTCACTGTGGTGTTCCAATACATGTCACATCATGTAGGAGCGAAGGTATCTACCACAGCAACCCTTACATGGTAAAGACCGGTCCCCCTTCTGCAACCAAGGAGTAACCAAGCTGTCCCCAAAAAGGGGGCGCCCGGCACCTCCACGGCTCTTTCCTTGGGGCAAGACCTAGAAGCTAACACCGCGTGGTGATCTAGCACACCTTCTAATAGCTATGCAAGCTAGTACCCGGGAATGGTGAGGCAACCCTCGCCGGAGGTACCCGATCTCCCATGGGTATCGGGAACACACTGCCCCCTCGAGTCTGTAGCAATCCGAACAATTCCCATTGGGGAGGAGCTCAGCTGTTCGGCCCGAGCTTCCTCTAGTAACGTCAGAGGTACTACGAGTGCTAAGGGTCCGCAGCACCCACACAAAGGCAGCTGAAGGGGACATATCCCCTCCCTTACGGGAGGTGTTCCAATACAGTAATACTTCAATACTTTCTAGTAAAAATTACAAATTTTGGGCAAACTTGCATTCCTGATACAATTTTTAAAAAAATGCATATCACTGATATGTCTCCTTTTTCCTTTTAATTTGACGGATGGTTTGATCATATATTTAGTTTTACAATATTTACATTAAACACATCTCACTGTTATTCCTTAATGGGCATCTATTTTGTATTTGTGCTGGCATCTGTATTTCTTGTTGAATTAAAGATCCTATTAATTTAAAAATTAAATTAAATGGCAACTTCCACACAGCAGAGTTTTATGATTCTCAATATTTAAAATATTAATTGGAACCTAGGTTAGCTACAGGCCATATAAGCAGTTTAGAGAGTTCCGTATTAATAAACAATGTAATGGAAACCTTTGATAATTAAGTTACTTTAAAATCAATAAGTTTGAATTCAAAAAGCTGACTTTGCATCTTAAGTTCCAGGTAAGAAAACTCACCTCTTGTATTTCTTTTGTTGCTTGGCACCACCTTCAACCACAATAACATTGCAATCCTTGAAAAGAACCACACAACCAGTCATAAACAGCTGTTTAGCATTTGTCTCCACTTTGAACTTCTTTGAAGCATTTGATAATTCCTTCACCCTGCAAAAATAAAAAAAATGTCTTTTTTAACAGTGTTATTTGCTGATTAATCTGTTTTAAAGTGAAATAAAGAGTTATGTGCCATTCCATGATGATAATTAGAGCCACCTGTCTTAGGTTTTATTTTTCAGCAAATTATGTTTAATTTTCTTAATGCAGCACAAAAATTCTAAATAACTTATTTATCTGAGTTATGAATTACAGCTTTTTCCTACCAGTTAACTTATTATTTGGGAAATTTGGAGACTGGACAATGGTTGGGAAATTGTAGACTCAGTGTAAAGAAGAGAAACAAAGCAAAGAGAATAAGTAATACAAGCAGTACCTTGGAATGCAATGAGACGTAATATTTGGAGAAGAAGCAAAACAATGCTTAAGGATTTTGGACAGATTTAAGAACAATACTTTAGATATAGACAAACAAAACTTGTCTGAAACATGTTCCGGAAAAATTTAAAAGTAAGTGTTGTCTAGTGTCTTTAATCGACTCTCTTTAAAGTTAATTTATCATAACAACACTGTTTTCAACACTTCCAAGAAAGGAATTGAAACAAAACTTATTTAGTGGTAAAACAAAGAGGGATCAGATAGGTAGAGTCAGACTAAAAAATTCAATGTGATAGCCAGGATTTGAACCACCGATCTACCAGTCTCCGTCCAGTCGCTCTTAACCATTCAGCTACCATGGTCAACATACCAGCATGACAAATTCTCCAAATGACTTGTATTTTTTCCAGTAAACCACTAGGAGTTCTCATATAGAATTATGCGTACTAGTCAGTTGGAAAATTTAATACCTTAACAGCATAATAATATTGAGTTACTAGGTTTGCATAATTGAAGCAGTCTGCTGAATAACTGGCCAGGGCTAAGTTTCAGTTAACAAGCAAGTTTTACGCTTTTCTTAGTACTATACAAATTAAATAAATACTTAATTGCACAGAATTTATTTGACTAAATTATGGTCATATGAAGGCACTGCACTCTTATATGAAACCACATATGGGTACTACGCACCTATATACAGCCACATATACACCTAATGTAGTATCTTCCTTGAGTTTCCTAACTTTCTTCTCTCGCCTTTGTTCTGCAGTTAGCCGACGAGCTGCATTTGCTTCTTCATGAGCCTTCTGACGTTTAGCCATTTGCTCTCTAACATGTGCTTCTATCTTAGTTGGATCTTGTACAGCTTCTGTCCCCAACACCCTCATCAGATTTGATATCCTAAGCTGAACAATTACATGAGCTTTATTGGGTGTCAAACACAAAACAAGTCAAATGCACCTAAATTAATTATTTTGCCAAATTGTGTGTACTAAGTTTGTCCTCAATTGTAAGTGTTCTTGAAATACTAAACAGATGTCTTTACTATTGCAGTGAATAGAACTTGCAACAGTAAAAACACTGAATGACATAATAACCTTTGGTTCTGGGGGTGGCTCTAAACCAAGTCTTATTTTTTCCTGCTCCTCCTTCCATGCTTCTCGCCGATTCTGCCTTCTCAACTTCTTTCGCTCTTTCTTTGTCAAAAATACCGGCATGTACACTGGCTTAAGAGGATCAGCTGTAAAAACATACTTATTATATAACTATTTTCATTATACAAAACTTATATGTAACAACCAATAAAATTTAAAAATAAGTTCAAACTATTAACAGTGAAGCAAACATAATTCACAACTTATAACCATTTTTAAAACAACTGATAGCACTTTATGCTCTTTTTAGAATATTTTTCCTGTTAGGCCTTGATATTACTTTAGCTGACTTTAATAATTAGCCTAGGCCAACATTAATGTTACTTTGTTGGAAGACATCAGATAGGGAGCTCAGATTGTGGGTCCAGTGTTATTAAAATCCAATACCTTCATTTAATGTATTTAACCTTACACAGTCAAAATGCAGACATAATTGAGTTTTCAGAGGGGAGGCAACTGAATTTGTGGTTACAACTCTCTAATGCTTTGTAAAACTAGTCAGATCTATGCAAAGATGCCTTCTGCAGCCAGTTGAAACATAGATAGGTAGAGTCAGACTGAAAAATTCAATGTCTAGCCAGGATTTGAACCAGGATCTCCATGTCTCCGTCTGGTTGCTCTTAACCATTGAACTACCATGGCCAATATGCCAGCATGATATTAAATTCTCAAACTGACTTGTAGTTTCTTGGTGAACCACTAGGGGTTCTCATATACAATGAGATATGCACTGTTTGTGGTGACTTACTATGCCATAAGTACTTAACTGCCAGGAAACTATGAGTTAATGTTCATTCTGGCATGTTGGCCATGATAGCTCAATGGTTAAGATCAACCTGATGGAGACCAGGAGATTCGTGGTTCAAATCCTGGCATGGCATAGCATTTTTTAGCCTGACTCTACCTATCTAAATCTTAGCCTACACACGGCTAGTGTGGAAGAATGATTAATTTCCATCAGTTAAAACTTGTTTAAGAGGATCTCCCAGCCACAACTTTAGGAGGGTATGCATATGCATACGTGAGTAGCTCCACCTGTGACAGATTCTTAAAGCTATTTGTCACACACACACAAAAAAAAGGGGCTACACAGAAGTCAAACACAGCAAGTTGGGTGGAAGAGTGTCTCAAGTGATGAGCAACTAGATTTGCTGTTACCAATACCTCTACTTTAATTGACAAGTACATTTCTTGGATGGATAGAGTCAACATGAAAAATTCAATGCCATGGCCGGGATTTGAACCACGGATCTACTGGTTTCCGTCCAGTGGTTCCAGTCCGTGGTTCAAATCCCGGCCATGGCATTGAATTTTTCATGTTGACTCTATCCATCAAATATCTTAGCCTATATACGGCTAGTGTGGAGAAATGATTAATTTCCATCAATTAACTAAAATAAGTACATTTCTATTTGGATAAGTGTTTCAAACTTGGTCACACAAAAAGAAACCGGATTAAAGGAACCCATTAATGGTTATATGTATGTAGTTGCACTCAGCATCTTAAGAAACTTTTTTAAAATTAGCATAAAATCAAGTATCGCCTCTTACATTTACAAAATATTAGTTATAATATACAAGTTTAAATAGCATAACATTTTCAAATTTAGAGCAAGCTTTAACTTCATTAAATCTGGTCCAAATTAATTCAGCATGGGAAGGTTAAAACCAGACAATTCCAACAAAAATGGCAAAACTGTAATAGTCTTAATCTCAGAAACTATTTGTAGTTGGTTTATTAATACTCGTCACTTACTTGTTTATATTTATGAGAGACTATACCTTGTTTCACGTAAGCTTGCCCAGTATCTCTTAACGGTCACGTGACCTAATCACCTCTCATTGGTTGCTGTTGTGATAATGACTGTCGTGCGATAAAAATTAGTTCGTTATTTAACATGGTGATATATCATTATATGTTGGAAGAGAATTGTCAAATTTATATTTTCGTAACTGTTTTAATTAAATATATTACGCAACAGAGTTGATTTATCTGAAATGCATATTAATTCTTAAACAAATTAAAGAGGAGGTCCCTTTGCTCTCAAGCACATGGCACGATAGCATGTGATTTAGCGGTAATGATGACATATTTGTTTATGTGACTTTTATCATTGACCTTGTTTTGAACTGGATTAGTCATGCATCGCCATTCGAGAGTGCGGGAGCTAAATTATTTTATTGATCGTTTATTGCGCATGTATTATATGTATAATGGCAGAGTCTACCGCAAGTTTTTCGCTGAAGTATCGCAAGGATAATTATTTACAAACAGGCGAAAAAAGAATTGTGTTGCATGTGTTTAATGCACTCAGAGAAGAATCCGTCTTTGTCAGTGAGAGAAGTCGAACAGATGAGCTCTGAAGTTACAGGTGTGAGTGTTAGATCCGTAGGAACATTGCGACATGAAATTGAGGAAACAGGAAAACTTACCACTCCAGGCAAAAGCAGGAATAAACAAAAGCGCGTGCTCGGAAAAAAATACGTGAAAAGTGTTGTGCGTCATCATGTGTGTAGTTTTTCTTTAGAAACGAACTCCCTAACATAAGTAACATTTCTTCTGCTGTAAATGAGGATGCAGATTTACCAAATTTCAGCAGATTGCTTATACAGCTGGGATTTGTGAATGAAAAAAGAGGCAAGAAAAATGTGCTAAAAGATAGAGGCGATATTGCTGTGTGTTGAAGACGCTATTTAAGGACAACCACACTGCACCGAGATACAAATCGCTAAATATACATGAAGAACACACGAAAAGTAAGGTATGGCGTGACACGACTTTTAAGACTGAAAGACAAGCATTTTTGAAAGGTATGTGTGCTGGTTTAAAAAATCCCAGTGGAAAAGGCCAAAGGCCTTTCATTATAAACTCTTTCAGTTTCATTGCTCAGTCATTCTGTTTCAATTTGCTCAGTTCATTATAAACTTGTATTTTTGCATGCCTTCATATCTTTATTTGTATGATTTTTGTTGATTTTATTTATCTTCCCGGCAATTATTACGAAATGTGACGGGAAGGCACCTCCTATGGCCTATGACGCGAAAGCATTAGCCAATTAGGGCGAGGGGGAGGGTTGTTGAACGCGGAGTGATACATTTCAGCTGGGCAAGGTTATATGAAACAGAGAGTAGTTTCAAAGACATTCCCATCCATTTTCAATCTCCTTCCAACTGGCATCTGTTGTTGTCTGCTCTCTCTCTGATGGTGGAACTATGAACTTCTTTGTCAAATTATCTACTGGTGGGATTTCAAAGTTCATTACGCGATCCTTATTTTTCCATATGAATATGTTCTCCCATGTTGTCAATTTATTTTGGTTTAACACTCCTTTTAATAATTTTGGATTTGGATCAATGTCATGGTTTTCATTCAAAAAGTGAAATGCTACTGCTGACTTATGTTCTTGTTTCAATCTGATGTTTCTAAAGTGCTCTTTGACTCTGGTTTTTAGATTTCTTTTAGTTTGACCTATGTAGCATTTTTCACAATTCTTACAACTTATCTGATATATTCTGGATCTGTTAACTGATGGGATTTCATCTTTAGTTTTTGAATTTAGCAATTTTAAAATTGAGTTTCTATTGGTAGGTGCCAAGGTGATATTGTGTTCCTTGAAGATCTTTAAATTTATTAAATGTTTTTGGGTGATATGTGAATGAACTGAATATAGTAGATAATTTGACAAAGAAGTTAATAGTTCCACCACCAGAGAGAGAGCAGACAACAACAGATGCCAGTTGGAAAGAGATTGAAAATGGAGGCGAATGTCTTTGAAACTAGTTTCTCATAAATATAAACAAGTAAGTGACGAGTATTAATAAACCAACTACAAATAGTTTCTGAGATTAATTTTGACGTCACTGTTACTAAATTCCTCCAAACACATATATGTAATACTCTTGTTTTGAAATGACGTCTCTCAAATGAATAATTTGTAACAATGCTGAAGAATGGTAACAGGTAGAGAATAATACTGTCAAACAATAAATTTTCTTCGTATCTCCTTTAGGACAATAGAGTGCCAAAGAGGGTTCAGCTGCAAAGAATATCTCACATTTTCAATAAAAGAACAACCAATATGCTACTCACTTGGTGGCCTCATTTGGGTGGGATGCTCCACAAGGTTGGTTACTGCTGATTCTTTCAAATGTACCTTCCCATTTTCAACTACATAACTGCAAATGAATATCAATCTAAATAAATATTCAAACATTACTTATCACATGTATCAATATAAAGCAATTTAACATATGTGTCAAATTTATTTACATTCAGACATGTATGTAATTCAGTATGATTTGATAATTAGTTCTGCACTTACACTATAAGACAATAACTAGTTTGTAACACCAAAAGTTCATTTTCTACTGGGCAATAAAAACTACAGCCCTGAAATGGAAATGCACATCCCTGTATATAATGATAGGAAATAATAAACAATACATTAAGATTGGGTGTAATTAATAACTGCTAGAATATACTGAGTTTTCATTTTAATGCTGGCCATATTACCAGAAAGTCAACCTCCATGGTAGTGAGTTCAAACCTCACACAAACCAATGGATTCTTTCTACATGAAAATGCTTATCATGGCTTCCTTTGGAAGGGAAGTAAAGCCAGACTTGTGTCAAATTTAGGCAGGTAAAAGAATCTAAAGTTTGATAAAGAGGTCTCTGAACAACAATAAGCAGCCTTTCATAATCAATATAGAATAGGATGCTGAAAATCACAGCAGTTAAAGTGCTCCATAAATAAAAACTTATATTGTATTACCAAGAGTTACAACATAGTATCAAGCAAAACACAATGGCACACATTAAGCTCATGCCTTGTATTTTTAATTATGCTGTTGTTTTTTTTTTTCTCTTTTTTGTTGTAATTTTTACTGCTTTTTGAAATACATGACACTTTCCTAGAAGCTCAAGAAACTGATGGAATTAGGACGTACAACTGCTGGAATTTCCTCTGGTTTAATCTTTATAACTTGCAACTGTAGATAGCTGTGATTGTTTCCTCACAACTGCTGTAAATATTTTATGCAGAGAAAAGACAAACATGCTTAATTTGGATCTGATATGTACTAAATTTTGACCAAGTTTTCTTTCAATTCCCAAAACCTGGTAAATCTTCATGTTAGTTATGAACATTCAAATTACAACACATGTATTAACTTCATCATTCTCAATCTGTATCCATTGTTAGTTATTAAGTAGGCACCAGCCTTTTTTCATGGCTAATGAAAAACTTCATCAGAAGATGGTTTGGGAACAACTGTATGAACAGCATGGGAAGAAAAATTCTAGGTACATTCTATTAAGATTGCCACAATGCAACAAGACTTAGCAAACTGAAAACTGTGTTAACTACTCTCACTTTCTTCTCGGGCAGCCAGCCAGGTGAAAAGATGATTAGATATCAACGTTTCGGGAGTGTACATCTCTCCCATCATCAGGATATTTATAAAATGTTATAACCTCAAATGAAATAATGGATATAACCAACTATAAACCTTATAAACTATAACCTTTGTCTTTGTTTATAGTTGTGTTATATCCAGTATTTCATTAGACGTTATAACATTTTATAAATATCCTGATGATGGGAGAGATGTACACTCCCGAAACGTTGATATCTAATCATCTTTTCACCTGGCTGGCTGCCCGAGAAGAAAGTGAGCGTATTCATCGCCAGGAAAGCTTCAGGTCATTTTTGTGTTAACTACTGTAACCTGTCATGGCATCATTTCATTAACATGGTAATTATTATGGTAATTATTGTAATTATTGATACAGGGATGTGCATTTTAAAAACATAAAAGCAAAGAATAAAGTCAGAGAGGAATAGCATATTCCAACCTCATACATTATAACCAATTTTCTTGTCTTTTAGAAAGATAACAGAAGGTAATGCCAAAAGAAATGGATCAAGTAAACTATTTTATTGAAATAGTTATGATTAAAAGAGTTGTTAATAGTGAAGCTAATTTATATTAAAGGACTTACTGAGTCATATTAAAACTTGAAACTTCATTTACGATAACTATTAAAAACAGGAACATTTTCGGGACTGTCCCAGTTTCATGTTCAGCTGATTGGCGACTGACCACTAGAGACATGACAAGAGGTCCACATGACAGCCAACTGTGAAGATAGTAGTCAGTCGCCAATCAGTTGAGGATGGGCCTGGGACAGTTTTTAATAGTTAACGTGAGTGAAGTTTTAAGTTTTAATAAAATATGACTCAATAAGTCTTTTAATATAAATAATTTTGTATTTTCCAATACTTAAAACTGAGCTTTTAGATATTAAAATGCTCTTAAAGTTATTCAAATGCAGATTACACTATTACACTGCCAAATATGAACTTGTACTTACCTAAATGGTTTTCTATTCACATAAATTGTAACTGTAATAAATATCAGTAAGCATTACAATACACAGTTTGTATAAAAATTAATGTTTTAGCTTTCTATGATTGTATTTGACAAGGTGATATTCAATATGAGAGATTGTTTATACAGTTTCAATTACAAAAAAAGTCTATTAATGTTTTTAAACTTGTTTGCAGTACATACCTGCAGTTCTGGACAATGAAAACCCTTCGCCACAATATAACATGCTGCTGGAGCCAAAACAAAATGGCACAGTACATTATTAAAGTGGAGGATCCTGTGGTGATAAATGTTCTACATTTTAAGGGGAACATTACTGCACATATCCTCCTGAGTTAGTAGTGATATACAGCAAAAGTGCACTCATACATTGATTAGATGGGGCAGACACTTTCAGTGTGAACAAACAAGCCTGAATAATAAAGAAAGAAGTGATAGACTATCCCTCTGTAAAGAAATAAGGCATTGGTGGAAAAAGTAAACATCAGTCATGGATCAATTTTTACCATCTTACACACATTATGAACATGACAAAAGTCAGTACCTGCTAGGTTTTGGGACTCAGATCACTTCTGACTAACCACCATTGAAAAGTGCTGGGTATATCACTATGATCCCAAGACAAGAAAGAAGAAAGAAAGAAACATGGGATATCACTACTGCCAAAGAGGCAAAGTTTCAATAATCCTAAGGAAAGCAATGCTGAGTATTTTTTTAAACTGCCAGATGTGATGCTAACAGACTGTGCCCGAAAGGAGCAAACCAACACAAGAGCATAGTACCAAAATCTCCCGATCAGGTTACAGAAGGCTGTCAAGATGAACTGTCTTGGAAAGATGTCCAAGGAGGGTCTTTTTGATTCATGACAATGCCCCAACTAATTTTGCGCAGGACACAATCACACAGTCAGTCAGTCAGTCAGTCAGTCTTGAGATATCAAATTTTGCCATTGTATTCTCCTGACACTGCACTCGTTGACTTCTTTCTCTTTCCTTAGATGAAGAAACCACTACATGGCAGGCATTTCCAGAATGATGAGGTAATTTTCGAGGTGAAGCATTTCCTGAACAGCCAAAATGCACACTTCTATGAACATGTCTTTACCAACTCATCTACTGGAGGAAAAAAGTGTCACATTGAGGGATAATATACAGAGAAGAACCAACACCATCATCAAGTGTCATAGTCACCACTTGATTTTTTCAAGTTGATAATTAAGGTTAATGAATACACCTTGCATGTTAAAACTACATATATAGCACTTTCCCCACATTTATAAAATGTTCAGAAGGTACCAATTACATCACCCTTGCCAGCCTGCTGTGAGAGTTTACACCTAGGCTTGCAAAATTATACATTCATATTCATTTTCATTCACCCTTGGTATCTTGTACAAGATAATGGACACGTCAAGCACAATATTTACAGAATAACATTAACATAGTAACAGATACAAAATATACAATAGTAATTACAAGAAATAATTAACATAATAATTTAAGAAAACAAAAATGTATAAAAGAACATACACAAATATACTATATTGCAGAAGAGAAAACTGACTAAAAACTCTTGTACAGAATAAAAAAAATTAACTAAGAAATTTTATAATTTGATTTTGAAAGTCTTTATTTTATCTGTTTTATATGAAATGACAACTTGTTATACAATTGTATACCATTATATATTGAATATCACTAGCCCCAAATGCCACACAGCTCAAATTGAACTAAATATAGAGTATGTAGAAATATATAATAGGGTAAGAACTAACCTTCTAAGAATGCATTAAAGATCATCTTCTTGCATCCAGTGAAGACACTAACTTAACTACCAAGTTTGGTATTTAATAGACAGTAGTCTTGGAAGTGAAATACATTTAGAAGTTAATTTAACAAATATGAAGTACAAATTTCAGCTAGTATCAGTGAAGCAATATAATTATATAAATAAATTATGTATTCATAACTAATAGTGCTCATCTTTCAAAAATTATATTTATCATTAACAAAATAAGATATATTAGATCCAAAATTAAACACAGTATAAAAAGTCTGTGTTTCACTCAGATGATTTTTTATCTCTACTCTTGTGCAAACTACTCTGACAAACACTTACTCCTCTATATCGAAATTTAACTGTATTGGAACACCACAGTGAAGTGAAATAATTATTAAATTATAGATGAGTCGTATTTATTACACATCAGCTTCACTTACATACCTATATTGAGGACATGTTTTGTGAACTATCGTTCGCATCATTGGCTCTAATGCGACTCAATTTTAAAAAGTGATATAAATTGTGTTTTTTAACAAGATCCACATTTTTGTGTAGTACGATTCTGTTTCTTACGTTTACCAGCTAGGCAAAAGTCTTCTGGAAAAGACGACTTCTAAGGGCATACCCAGAAAATTCAAGATAAATATTTCATTTGTTATGCAAATATATTAAACATATGGTATTTTAATAAAAATTGTTAGAGCCATTTTTAAGAAAACAAAACTTTTCAAAAAATATTCCAAGTAAAGTTTAATCTACGGAATGGGCATTTTCATAAAATTTTCATGTGACATTTTTAGAAGTGCCGAAATTAAATACCAACTCTGGCATTTAACCGACTTTTCACTTTTCATTATGCTATTTGCATGCACCCAACCATGCCTTTTTTCTAAAAATGTTTTTCTTTTTGGATTCAAGAAACCTTGGAATGTAGATTACCATCAAAATCTTGGTAGCCTTTTGCAAGAATTGTTTGTAGGAGAGGAGTTCGGAAAGTCATTTAAGAGCAAGAAATCAATAATTTTGACCGCTTACATACTAGATATAACTTAAAATCACTCTGGCATGATTGCTTTATCAAAAACTTACTGAAGTTCAGTGTTTCTAACTCAAACTTATCTTTATAAATTAGAGAAATGTGTTTCAAATACTGGTCTTCACATGAGCATTATCCTGCATAGTCTAGCTAGCCTCTGCAAATTCAAACCTGGCAGAGGACAATGGATGATTTCAGACCTAAAACTAAACTCCTTAGCAAGGCTTCCTTCAGAAGGGAAATAAAGACGGTTGTCGTGTCGTAGATTTACAGATATTAAAAAACTTCAAATCTAATAGAGGCTTCTGAGCAAAATTAAACGATCTTTCACGTCCAATAGAGAATGGAATGCTAAGAAGCAAAATAAGTAAAGAGCATCCATTTACTTTAATTAATAAATGGACTGTTTCAGGAGATCCACTAAAATTCTAAATTAGAAAAAATCCCTAACAAAGTAATAAGACAAACCATAAAAGTTAAAAATTCAATTTTAGGTTTTATAAGATATAAACAGCTAGAAGATTCTGACATGTCTGCAGAATGCCTGAGATAAGATTACTGAAACAAGTTTTAGAATGGAATCCACCTGGAAGAGGAAAATCTGGTCGACCTAGACTTAAATGGATGCAGAATAATGAAAGAGGAATGAGAGAATTAGATTGAGAGAATAGAGAAGAGCAGAGGAAGAGGATTAAAGATTGAACTTTGGATACATGAAGATGTTTTACATTGTAAAGCTATTTATTAATAAATAAAATTAATTCAAAAAAAATCATCAACCTAAATGCTGCTAAGCTTTGTTCACTAGTTCGTTGATGTTTCCTGAAAGCACAATTTTGAATTAGAAGTGAACTTAGAGTGACTAAAAATTTTTTTTCAGCGGTATAGCAACCCTCTTGTAAGAGGTCCTTACCCTTAATGAGACATTCCAGGCTAAAACGAAAACAAAAAATGTCTTCATCAAAAAACTTGTAAGTGGAGAAAAGTATATACAACGTTGACTCATTTGCCTAATTTTAGTAAAAAATGTATTATTTGTTTCTGCTACAATGTGTTCTTTTAGTCTCTACATTGAAGGTTGGTAGCCTTCACACACTCCCAAAATGGTTGGTAGCAAGCTAGTGTTTAATGCATTTCAAGGACATGGCAGTAACATTCTGAGCCCATAATGCATCCCTATTATAACAAGATATGTGAATTTGTGTCTTCCAGTACACAAGTGTACTTAAATTTTTTTAGATTGATCTGAACATTGTATGCTATTAATGAATAAATCATTAGTGATGAATGTTTTTAATCATGGTAGTGTTTAACGTCCCTTCTTAACACATATGGGAACTATAAACAGTGATACTAATGATATCCAAAATGAAATAATTGGGAAATTTTAGGATGGAAATGTTCAAGGACTAATTTTGGAGTATCTCTCTGGCATTTGCCACTTAGGAAAACAGAGGAAAACGTGGGCAAAGTGTCGACAGGGATGATGGTCCTGGTGGGATTTGAACCACAGATTTCTCACATGCGAGCCTCTTATGCTAACCATAGAAAAGCTGATCTCTCAGTGGCAAAAACATTTACATCTGAAAAAACTGAAAATGTGTTTTCAACTCTGAAATCCTGGCAGAGGTTCATTCAACCACCACAATCAATGGTGCATGCAGTCAGCTAGGAACAGGATGGGAGCAATTATTATGTTTCAAATGAGATGATGTTTGTCCTTGAATGCTACTAGGTGAGCAACAAATCAGAGTCCTATGTAGTTGTCTGCCTTGCTCCCTGGCCATGGAAAGCGGCCCAGGTTCGATCCTATCCATGTGGCGGGGATTTTAGGTCCTGGGTATAGGACCGGTGCCCACTCAGCATAGTGAGGAAAGTGAGGAGCTTATGCTAGTTAAGCGGCCCTGGTCACGGAAACCAACGTTCCGGCTGGGGGATGCTGAGATGCTGACCACATCTCCTCCCCGTATCGGTTGGATGATTGTCCACCTCTGCCATGCGTAAGTGGGCGTGAGGCTGGCAGTCGGGTTGGTAGGCCTTGGCCCTCTAAGGGCTGTCGCGCCATGGGTTATTATGTAGTTATCATATTGCGTTCCCCATAAGTAGTGTATGACGAGCAACAGCTGAATCCATCTCTAAGAAATACTATTTGCACTAAGACAAAAATTTATATTTTGCAAAAAGTGATCCATGAGAAAGGTAGAGAGTAATTTGTCTAACATAACCATAAAACCCCATATTTTTACTCAGTTTTCTCAATGTACTTGTAAATAAAGTATCAATATATTATAACAACGCATCGTGACGTAAGTACTGTAATGAATATCATTATTGGTTGTCATGAATGTGTACAATATTTGTAATTACTCAGAGCTGAAATGTCAGACATCATGTGATAAAAGAATTATTTTGAATAAGCCAAGGTTTTGTTAAATTTGAGAGAGGGCAAATGGTACACTTCCTGCTGGCCTGTAGATTGCTGTATCGGCAAAACATGAGTCATCATATTATGTTTGTTTATGAATGGTTCGTAATCTCTATTTACTTTAGAGAGTTCAAACTAGTATTATTCAATTGTTCTTCCATTTATAAACCAGGGAAAAGTATATCAGCTGTATCAACTTGCAATGGAAATGAGGCATGAAGTGATCTACCTTCCCCCTTACCTCTGCCAGTGTAATTCAATTGAGTTAATGTGGGCTCAAATTCAGTTGCAAACAGAAATAATACTTTTAAACTGACTGATGTTGAACAATTTATTCATAAAGAAATTGACAAGGAACGCAAGACTGGGAAAACTGCGCAAGACACGCAGATAAACTAAAAGACAAATTTTGGAAAGAAATAGCACGCGATGAGAATTTGGAGCCTATCACATAAATCTGCAATACTCAGATGATGAAGACAACAACAATGACAAATTGTATCTTGACGTAAGTGAGATTCACAGCTATATGGATTCGCCGCTGTAGTTCCATTGGTTTAGAAAAATAGGTAATTCTTATATTATAATTACAATTATAGCCTTTAAAAATGGGCATAATATGCAAATATTTATGTTGCAATTAAGATTGCACAACTGCATTAATATAAAAGTTTGGAAAATTTAATTTGGATTCCTTTATGTTTACCAAGGAGACCCACATGGTCTAGGATAGCGTGCAAGAGAGAGGGAAATATGAAGAGTGGGAGTAACAAGGTGCCAACACTGAGCACACTAGCACATCTGATTCACCATGGTTCAGAACTCTTCCCATTTGAAATAAATAATAGCTCCTGAAACATGTTTTCCTTATTAAATAAATCATGTAATGTGAAAATCAACTCAATAATTCAAAAAATTACATCATTGTTGTGAAGCCCAACATACACAATTTAAATTGTAAACAGGTTAAGTTGCATATTAGGACAGTGCATTAAGGCATAATTGCAATAAAATGTATAGAAATAAAAACAAAAATAATTTTCAATACCCCCCTTCCCAACAATTATATAAATTCATAAACTCACTACACCTGAAACATGGATTCTTTTCAATTTTAATTAGCGCTACATATTAAATAGGCTGAAAAATGCTATTCCAATCTGCATGTTATAGTTTTATAAGCTTTGTTTTTGTGTTTGCATGACTGAAGAATCACATTTGATATATCAGAAAAATAAAATGTTAATCCTAGATCTGTTACCCTGAAGATTGTAGATCTTCCAGATGAGAAGTGCTTGCTAAGTTCCTGGATGCCAAGTCTCACCATCATGTGAAATTTCTTCACTGGAGATATCACCTGTTGATTTTCAACAAGGACTGCACTAGTTTAATAGAAAAAGAGCATTACCCTTTTCCAGCGAGATTCCAGTTGTGTCAAGCTCAAAGAAATTATTTAACACATCAAACACACATGAGTTTAACGCTATTATACAACTTATACAAAACTTAAGTAGTTCATCTTGAAGCTGGGTTTATAGGCCTACAGGGGGAATCAATATACGTATCTAATATATAAATTAGTAGAAAATTTATATCAGTATTATAAATGTGTGATAGTCAAACACCAAGAAGAGGTAGGAGAGAATAAATATTACATAAGAAGTATTAAGTTCAAATTTATAATATGCTAATGGTAAAAATAACTTAGAAATATTGAAATTGTGGGGGGTGAAAAAAAAGTGGGTTGCTGGAACATGTGATCTCCCTGCATTCACAAAGAAAGGGTTGCTTATAATAATTGTGCTAGGTTGGATAAGCATCCTACGAAACTATTTGGCAAACAGTGGCTTAGGCAATATTTGGAGAAATAGAGAAAGAAATTTAATTATTAAATTATTGATGAGTCATATTTATTACACATCAGCTTCACTTACGTACTTATATTGAGACATGTTCTGCAAACTATAGTTCACATCATTGGCTCTAATGCGACTAAAGCTTGATCCAGTGGTGTGGGTAGTTCTGGAGTTGCTGCTGCCATCTGTTGATTTTGTGATGAATTTAAATGTGTGGTTGTCTTCTGGCGGGATTTCGAAATTCATTAGTAGGTTTTTATGTTTTTCTATGTATATTTCTCCCATATGACGAGTTCACTATGTTTTTGTACGTAATTTAGTAATTTGGTGCTATCTTCAATTTCATGATTTTCAGACCAGAAATGAGCAGCTATTGCAGACTTATCAATATTTTTGTACTGAAGTGCCTAAAATGTTCTTTCTTTCTAGTGCCTTTATTTCTTTTTGTCCTCCCTATGTAAATTTTTTCACAGTCTTCACACTTAATCTTATAAATGCCTGACTTTTCTAATGGTTTTATCTTATCAGTATTATTATTGTTAAGGGGAAGCATTGGTGAAATTTCATCAAAAATGACAAAAAGCGACATTTTCAGTTTTTTGCATTAAAATTATGTTTAAACATTGTAGTTTCAGAATCTACCGTCAGTTAGGCCGTAGCACCATTTAAAGAGCTGCTACGTCATTATTTAAATGCCCATGTGCGATTAGGCATGGCATTTTATATTGCTTTTGCTAACATTAGAACAGTAACAGTTCAAACAGTATACTTTAAATTTTGAATTGTCGCCTGAAAACTCTCTTTGTAAGTTCATCTCACAGACAACAGATGCCATCACAGACAACCAGCTCACTTCAGGAAACCAAGGATCCAACCAGTCGGATAACTGCTGACGATGAAGACAAATCGCTCTCCGAAACATGTCCAAGTAAATGAAGACAAACCGTTCTCCGAAACATGTCCACGTAAGGATAATTTAAGTGATGTTTGTGTTTGAATTACCAACTCATTGCTTTCAAATACACATAGAAATTTTTCTAACAAATTATTTGGATTTAGGGGTTCTCAAAGCATGCATCTGCATAAAAATCTTAATATTAAATTTTGGGTAGAATGCAATACCTTCTCTAGCTATACAGAAAGTAAAAATATTGGATTGTGTGATGATCAGTGATACTGAGCCATAGAAGCCACTTTCACCTCAGCTTCAGATGTTGTACAGGAACAGCTGTTCAGCATTTGTAAGTATTCAAGCAGTTTCTCTGAGCTTGTACAAGGAATCTCTTACAAATGACACAACTAATACTTACTCCTCAACTGGCAATATGACTGAATCCCACCACTCCACATCGGGTATTTCTTCTTCCTTATGTTCAGCTTTTGGAGCAATAAGTGCAAGTTTTGTTGCTGATGTGATTCCAGTTTTCTTTGCAATTTGAGAGATCTCATTCTGAAGCTTTTCCAACTGAGCCTGTATGACACACATTACAACAATGTATGACAGTGTTATTTGCAATGTATGTAAAATACAACTCATCATTCACTACATGTGATGCTCAAAAGACAAATATGAGATATTCCCAATATTATTTTACTTAAAAAATTGTAGCTATTATTTATGAAACATGTTCCAAATTTTTAAGTGAAGTTGGTGTTAGAAATCCAGCTCAACAATCCAAATTATTGTTTCACTTCACTGTTTCCAACTCCTAACCATAAAATCAATTATATTTACTTACCTTCATCCTCATTCTATCAGCCAACTGCTGGAACTTGCCTGGTTCATGAAACCTTAGCGCTCGCTTTGTCCGCACAGCAGATTTCATTCCAATTCGTGGATCAAAGAAGTGAGTCTCTGAGAGATCTTCCACTACTCGTTCCTGAAGTTGTTGTCTGAATTCTTCTCGTTTCTTAGCTCTGATGTTAGCCTGTGAAATTCATGTGTAGGTATATATTTCATTTCTTATATTTTGTGTAAATTTTTCACATTCTTAATTCTCTTTGCTTATTCCTTAAATAACACATGATCTAAGATATATAAAAGAAAGGGAAGGGATTATCTGATATTACATTTACATGAATTTCTCTACTCACTATATTTTTATACATCTGACACAAGCTATTATTAAAGCTTGTTTTCTAGCTGCTTAATATTACACAACGTAAATAATTTCAGATAATGTTTCATTAAACACCACATTTTAGCTGCAAGAGAAATAGAGGAAACCAAATTGATACTCATGATATTAAAAGTGGAATGCTATTTGCTATATAGTGGAATGCTATAAATTCTTGAAAGTTGGTACTCTTTCCATATCACAAGAAACAGCTGAATTGTGGAAGTACTCATGTTTTTGCCTATTTCTCACATTTTACTAGATAAACAAAATTACACAAAATATAGAATAAAAAGAAGTATTTCAGAAAGCGGAGTGCCATTGTTACTAAAATTAGTCAAATGAGTCAACCTTGTATATAGTTTTCTCCACTTACAAGTTTTTTGATGAAGACTAGATGAAGTCAACCACAGAACTGACGATAGGGAAGAAGTTCCCAGAAACTAGTCTTCATCAAAAAACTTGTAAGTGGAGAAAGTATATACAAAGTTGACTCATTTGACTAATTTTAGTAATTACACAAAATGTCTATCAAATGAGAAGGACTTCAGGCTATTTCCAGAAAACTTAAGATATAACTTTGTCTTGTAAACATTATAAATCTATAGTACTTTATCCAAAATCTTTGGTCATTTAAGCTTTTCATGTAAAGATTTTGCCTCAAATGGTGATGCATTTTGAATATTAATACAGTGAAGCGATGGTAAATATCCAACATTTTACTGTTGAGCATGAAACCAAAATGGATGGAGAAAGTCACATGAATTTAAAATATGACATTCTCACATTTCTGACCGATTGTAGGAATTCTTAAGCAGTTGGCATCAAGTTATCTACACTCAATCTTTGATGTAAATATAAATAATGTAAAAAACTGCAGCTATGAGTCAGTATAAAGCTGAGGAACAGATACTAAAAATTCCTCACACCTGCATATGAGTGACTGGAGCTCAACAAATTTAGGCAACTAATTTTTACTTTTTCTTCCATATACACAGCAGATAGAGAATGTATTCCGCCTGTCATTGGTATCAATGTTAAAATACACTTTATTCAAATATGAGGTTCATTTGTTGGAATATTTTTCAGAAAGTGATCACACTTATTTACACTCATTTTCACTTTTTACATATTATAGCACAAATGAAACTTTTTCAAGTACATTTGCTCTCATCATCAGATACTACAGTTTGTTGAATTGATAGAGAAAGTCACAGCAACATAAGGTACATTTTTGTAGAAATATTTCCAATGTTTACTGTAACAATTTTGCATTCCTACACATTATATGAAAGGATTTCAAGTTGGCTATACTTCCTTTGCCAATGAATTTCAGTGCGATATCTGAACGAATGTAAAACAGTGACAGTCACAAAACAACTCGAGTTACAAATAACGTTAGTGGAATGACAAAGATACTAATAAGGTGCAACCAATTATAGTGCAGACATAATTGCAACTAAGCAAAATAACATTAACTAAATTGAAAACACCAGCAAGAACAGCTGCTGAAATGCTCCAGACTTTGGGAGTGATGTAAGGGAAGTGACATGTGACAGGCAAGAACGTGAGAGCAAGACTGACTGATCATTACAACATCTGAAGGAATAGCAATGAGTCAGTGCAGGGAGCAACAGCAGCCCAGCCAAGCAGACATGACAGCAACTACATAACCAACAGGACACCACGTCAGCTAAAGTACTAACCATAAACCAATAACTAGCACACACACAGGATGTTGAAAGAAATGAGCCATAAGTCAACCATGAGGAAAAATCACCCATACAAATCACATACAAGCAATGCTGAAGAACAATAAAAAAATAGAGGCATAAAAAACATGCTCACAAACATCCTAAGAGATATATCGAGATTTAAGAGATATCCAAACAGTAAAACAACAAAACATAGACTTCAGAAAAGAAACCAAGGAAGATATCACAGAACTACATACTCAAATACAAAGCCTCGACGAGAAACTTGAACAAAGATGCAGTATCATAGAAAAAAGTAACAAATTAAGAAAATATCAAGGAAGTAATCAGCCAATTAAAAAGAAAAAGAAAGTTATTGCAGGATGAGACCGTAACTAAGTAAATGACACTGCAAAGCTACCCTCAGGAAAATCAATTTTAGTAAAGAATACGTCAGAGCTACATATATTGACAAAGATAAAATGGACAGAACCTCGGAAAAGTAGAAATGAGAAACATGGAGGACAAAATCGCAATCATGAAAAGCAAAAGCAAGCTTACAGGAGAAAAATGCTTTAGTAACTTTGACTTAAATATTAAAAGCAGAAGCATTATTAACAGTGAAGTATTCTTCTTTTTTGAGTGTAAACATAGTGACTCATAAATCACACTCAAAACCTCTGACTTGATGAGACAGGAAAGAGAAATCCAACAAACATTCACAGAACCAGAGAAGAGAGAGAAAATGGAAGCAAATGTCAGGTATCAAAAACTCCTCATAAATAATGAATGGGTAAACTGTAAGGACCTACCTTGCCACCAAAACAAGTAGTACATCAGAAACCTAAGGCACAGATGGGCCAATTTCATGGCAATGGCAGGTAGCCACTGGCTCACCATTGCCCAAACTAGTAGTGGTGGTGATACCAAGGAACTCAAGCAGGAACCGTCCAAGTGTAGTTTTTTTTTGTGATTCACGTCCTCCAACGTTAAGTCATATCAGACAATGAATGGAATGGGTGAAATGATGCTCAAATGAGCCCAGGGTCCATAGAGCTTAGAGTTACCCGACATTCATCTTTAAGGATAAGGGAAAACCCTGGAAAAAACCTTATCCAGGTAACTCACCCTGACAGATTCAAACTCGGGACCTTTTGAACATGAGGCAAGAAACACGCTACCGAGGTGGGCCCAAGTATAGTGAATGTGTACAACAAATGATGATTCACTGTAACACAATTCTAGACATGTCACACTAACACGACATAGCTCACCATGTGAGAAGCACTTAATGAGCTCCCCTCTAGTAGGAGGCCCTTGCTCTTAATGGAATGTCTTGGGCTTATTCATTCATTCATTCACATTCAACATTAAATATTCAAATACTAGGGCAAGAAAGATCCCCCCCCCCCCATTTTCTTTTCATTCTTCTCAAGTGGAGGATTTATACTCCCAGGACTAAGAAATGAGCATCTGGACTCAGATGCCTGCGGAGTAGCAGAGGAACTCTGGATCTGAGAGAACATCCGAACGAAGGATTCACCCAATACAAGATATAAGGATGGACAAGTAACTAATATGAGATGTTGGTGTAATGGATAAAAGGAAAGGTTGATTATGGAGCAGACAGCAAATGGTGGGAAAGCTGGAGTACCACAGAAACAAAGTCCAGACACTGCTTCATCTACTACAAAACCGTCATGTGGTTTCATGTAAAACCTGATCTGTCTTGGCAAGAATTGAGCAGCTATGGTGGTGCCTACAGGGTGAAAAATCTTTTATAAAAACTGTGTTCAGAGACTTCTTTTGAATTAAAAGCATTCATATTTTAATATTAAAACTAATTTCTCAATTGCAGTCCCAGAGAGCACTTATGGTTCTCATTTTCAAATATAATGTAAGTGATCCACAAATTATCCTTTGGATGGAAAAGTTAATTTAAATTTTGAGAAAACCTAAACATGGTTTAATAAAAACTGTAGCTCATTGTTTGAGAGCTTAATTCTAATTCAGAAGTTATTTCAAAATAAATGAAGAGCATACTTGTTCCAGTCTTTTTCTGGGGGGAGGGGTGAAATTTATCTAATCTAGTCCATCACTATGATACATTTACTCACTAACTGAATAAATGCATGCTTATCTGGTTTAGGTAAATAAAATAGAAATAAAACTTAATTCTGACTTCATCAAAGCAGCTCTGTTAGCAGGGCTGTAGTAATCTCTTAACCCCTCCATGGGTGTTCTTATGCTTTTATATGTGAAGTCTGTATTTACTTAGCTTAACATTGCAATTTGAAACTGTAATGTATAAATGTCATTTAAAACACTATATGACTCCCTCGACCCAGACATAGTTTTGCTCCCCAGCAGTAGTTAGTAATTGATAGTAATTTATTTCTCATCTTTCCTTTTACATCAACAAATGGAAACACAAAATCAAGATTACAATTATAAAATCCATACTGAAATATGCCATATATTCCTAAATCCCGAAAATCCTATCATGTTGCCCACCATTGAATAGTAATTCGGTCCCCATACACCTAACCCTAGGTTTTTGTGTATTGGAGGCCCTCTACTCCTTTTTACACTTTCTGTCATTTCACTTATCCCACTCTACATTTTTCGCTTAATTGATCTTAGCATCTCTCTTTAACTTTCCCTAAATAATTCCCTATATTTCTGCTGTTCTTTTCCCCTTTTACTGACAAAATTTTTCTAATTACTACTACACCCCCCCAATTGTCCCATTTACGTAGCCAAGCCTGCTCTCTCCATAGCTTTGACTACAATTTAATATACAATGGAAATCTGCATTCTCTTCTCCACACAACGGACATTTATCTAGCTCCCTCTCTTGACCAATGCCTTTCAAGTTTCTCACTCCTGTTCTCGCCCGAGCAAAACCTTCTCACCCTAACTTACTACATATATCTATATATCCTTCCCTCCCCCAGGTTGTTTTTATTTCTCTATATAATCTCAGTGAGCTTTTGTCACTTGTATTGGCGAAAATGTCTTGTCTGTCAATATCTTCTAATCTTAGCTTAACTTCTTTCCAGAAGCGTCTATACCCATACTGTGCATTTATCCAAGAATGACCCATACCTATCTGCTTCAACACGTCATTCATTTTATGTGCCGAAGACCCACCCCAGTTACTTCTCTTTTGAATATGAAAACATTCTTTAATTATATTGCCATCTTCCAAGTTAGTGATTCAGTATAAATATTTCATTGCCCTTGACAAGATTTTAATTATAGTAGAATGCCTGCCCAGTTCCAATTGTGCTGCCCCATTAGGTGATGCTATTGGTAATCCCAATATATATTTACAAAAGGATCTATGCACTCTATCAGTCTCTCTCCAAGCCTCATCTACTCCCCAAACCTCTGATCCATGTAACATTCTATTTTCTACTACTGCCGTATAAATCCTCTCCAACCATTTGACATTTATATCTGGCAGTTTACTGTAGCATGATCTTATCACTCTCATGGCCATTTTACTTTTTGCCACAGACATCTTTTTTTGTTCTTTCCAGCTGCCATCTGAACTCAACCTTGTACCCAAATAATCAAATCCCCTTACTACCTCTATTTCTCTTCAATTAATCTCCCATTTCTCATCCTAATGCAACCTGTATCCTTTTTTGAAGACCATAATCTTTGTTTTGTTTTCATTCACTTTCAAACCAGATTTATTGCAATAGGAATTGGCTGCCTCGATTGCTCTTCTCAGCCCTCCACTTGATATGGACCCAACTACTAGGTCATCTGCAAACAGTAGCCTTGGTATTTCTTTATTATTAATAACTGGTGAATGTACCCTACAACTTGATATCTCCTCTAAAATTCCATCGACATAAAGATTAAATAATACTGGACTAAGTTTACATCCCTGCCTTACTCACAGCAGTAGTTAACAAATCTACCTTTAATGTAGGCACAACATGTGTAAGTTGCACCTCCTTGCCAGTTATGTCCACAGTGCGGCCTTCATCATCCAAAATCAGCGGTGTTGGTTTATCCTGAACAACTGGTCGCATAGGTGGAAGATTCAACACTCCTGTGGAAAGTTTGGATTGTATCTGGGCCTGAAAGAGATCAAATAGTTAATTTTCAGCATAAGTTCTTGCAACCAAATGATAATGGAAGGTTCTGACTATTTGAATTTAATAAAAGAATAAAAGCAATGAATCATATAACAAATAAGTTCGGAAAACATTGCAATTATGTAGTTCCAAGACCAACTAAAAAGCTGTATGCCTAATGCAGACTTGTTTTCTTTGAATGCCAAAAGATGAAAATGCAACATTTATTTTCTAAAAGTGATCAAATGAACACAACTCTTCGTCCATCACAAGCAATGATCAGGTTTCTTCCTGGTATGTCTGCTGTTTACATTGGTGAGCATCAAAACTTGGTAGACTTTGCAAGTCTATAAGAATGCCAGATGCAAGAACTCATATGTATTTCTTTGCTGAACTGGAATCTCAAAAAATTTCATTTACCTTTGCCAGAGTTTATGAGACAGCATAAAAAAAATTGACTGTTGGTAATCTTAACAGAGATACTCATTGAAAAAAGTATTTGTAGTCGGTTTTCAACACTTTGTCACTCACATTTTTATATTATTGAGGGACTAGTTTCAGAAGCCGTTGTATCCATTTTCAACCTCCAAGGTCCAACTATCATCTGTTGTCATCTACTGTCTCTTCTCTGGTGGTGGAACTATGAACTTCTTTATCAAATTATCAACTGGTGGGATTTCAAAGTTCATTCTCGGTCTTTATTTTTCCATTTTAATATGTTCTACACATTGTCAGTGTGGAAAAATAAGGACCCAGAAATGAGCTAAGAAATCCCACCAGTTGATAATTTGATAAAGATCACAGTTCTACCACCAGAGAGAAAAGAGCTAACGACAACAGACGATAGTCAAACCTTCAAGGATGAAAATGGACACGACTTCCAAAACTAATCCCTCAATAATATCAAAATGTAAGTGACAAAGTGTTAAAAAACAACTACAATTAGTTTTTTCAATGAATGTAATAATATCTGTTAAGATTAGCAACAAGTCAATATTTTATGCTGTCTCATAAACCCTGACAAAAATAAATGAAATCTTTTGAGATCACAGTTCAGCAAAGAAATGCATATCAGTTCTTGCATCTGGCATTCTTACAGACTTACAATGTCTACCAAGTTTTGATGCTCACCCATATAAAGAGCAAGCATACCAGGAAGACATCTGATCATTGCTTGTGATGGAAGAGCAGTTGTGTTCATTTGATCACTTTCAGAAAATAAATGTTACATTTCCATCTTTTGGCATTCAAAGAAAACAAATCTGCATTAAGCACACAGCTGTTACTTGGTCTTGGAACTACATAATTGTAATATTGTCCTAAGTTATTTGTTATATATCAATTAATTTTGACATCAGTTACTAAATTTTTCCAAACATGCATAATTATCATATTTCTTTTGCATGCACCTGACTTCATCAATTGTCCTCCGCACATATAAGGATGATCATGCTGGGATAAGTTTGTTATAAGTTGAACTTCTGTATCACCAAATTCATCACTTTGACTTCCAAAGCTACCTCAATTTTTATAACACAACTTCAATTATCTTGTTCTTCAATGGACATTTTCCAAAGAACATATGCAAATCCTTAATTGCATCATTAGTTTTATTTTGAGGAACTAATATTACACAATTCTAATAGTAAAAAACTGAAGCTATTAACAGTGAAACAAATATAATTCAATAACTTATATAATAACTTCACTTAGGAACCTTAAGTGAGGTTTAGTCATTAATTACTATACCTTATTGAACTACACAACTCTTTAAAAATTGTGAATTTTTATAAAAGTTGAAGTACAATCATAATTTTTTTAACAGTAAAAACTTCTTTTTCAATCTAAATATTTTATTTTCTCAATATTTTTAAATTTGTATTAAAACCACTAAAGCAGTACTGATAATGTGTTTATATTCTCTACTCTTAAATACATCTTTACTCTAAGGTATATTTATCAACCTATGAAGTAAACTATTAAAAAGCAGCAAATTTAAGTTAAAAAAAGTGATTAAAACATTTTTTATGTAATAATAAACTATAAAATACTTATAAAATACTATTATAAAAGTATTTATAAAATACTTATTCTGCAATAGTTGCAGTGATTCACTGTTAATAGCTTCTGTTTTTCTGTATTACATATACCTAGCTCTACATAAGCTAAAGTAACCAGAAAAATTATCACTGTTGAAAAAACTAGCCCTTAACCACATACAAAAACTGCATTCCAGCATCCAAAGCAAAAGCAACATAATACCCACATCTACATCACGGTTCTTCTTTCTAATATGTGAGGCCAGCAATTTTTTCCAAGTCCTTTGCACTTTCATATACCAATGATGTTTTTATATACAACTATGATTATTATATGATTTCTTTACTTTTTAATGCAATTCCATACTGGAGGACATTCTTTTAACGTTACTGAAGTCATAACTTTAATTGTTCATTTATTTACTTACTGTGTATGTAGCTACATTGGAGAACTCAGTGGAGGCAAACTATCCTTGTTTCTCCATTGAATGCAATGCTGCCAACTGTCTTATTTGTTAAATTTATTGGGAGTCGATTAATGACAATAAACAACACTTACTTTTAAATTTTCCCGGAACTAGTTTCAGAGGCCTTCCCTCTATCTTCAGCCGGACATCGACTGGTTCTCATTGGTGTAGCTGGCAATATTTTGTCATCGGTCTCCTTTGGTGGCGGTTCGAGGAACTTGTTGAACAAATATTTCTGGGGGATGTCAAAATTGAATACTTTGTTCCTATTTTTTGAAATAAAGATTTGTTCCCATGTGGACAGTTCTTGTTTTCCTGTTGTATGTTTTAGTAATTTTGGTTCTGGATTTATGTTGTGGTTTTTTTCCCAAAAATGCGTGGCAACTGATTTTTCTAATTGTTTGTATTTTATGTTCCTAAAGTGTTCCTTTGTTCTTGTTTCTAAATTTCTTTTGGTTATATCAAATTGAATGCTGTGACTGTAGTCAAATTTATATTGGAAAAACCAAAAGAAATTTAGAAACAAGAGCAAAGGAACACTTTAGGAACATAAAATACAAACAATTAGAAAAATCAGCAGTTGCCACGCATTTTTGGGAAAAAAACCACAACATAAATCCAGAACCAAAATTACTAAAACATACAACAGGAAAACAAGAACTGTCCACATGGGAACAAATCTTTATTTAAAAAAATAGGAACAAAGTATTCAATTTTGACATCCCCCAGAAAGATTTGTTCAGCAAGTTCCTCGAACCGCCACCAGAGGAGACCGATGACAAAATATTGCCAGCTACACCAATGAGAACCAGTCGATGTCCGGCTGAAGATAGAGGGAAGGCCTCTGAAACTAGTTCCGGGAAAATTTAAAAGTAAGTGTTGTTTAGTGTCATTAATCAACTCCCAATAAATTTAATTTATACAACAACACTGTTTTCAACACTTCCATGAAAGGAGTCTTATTTGTTCCTAAATTACACTATCTAGCAAACTAAATACAAAAATACAAGGTATCTATTAGTATCAATGATAGCTACAGTAGTGCCTTGTATCACCATTTACATACCTACAGCAAAACTCAAGGTACTAGAGGTCCCATCTCTTGATGGAGTGCAGGCAGCATTGCATTCAAAACACAACATCTGTGTCCTCTATAACCCTCACTGAATAATAATTGAAGGCTGGCCTCCTCATTAATAAAATAAAAGGACAAATCCATTTTACTGATTTGTTCCTCATTTTCAACAATGCACTCAACAAATCTTGAATATTTGAAGAACGCACAGAACGAACAGCCTTCGCTTCTAACAGACAATAGTAACTTCTGTTGGAAGCAAGCCTATATTTGTAAAGTGATAAAACCTGAGATATGGCCATTATTTTCCAAACCTGACCTGCACTAAAGGCATCCACATGTCTTTCTGCACCAGTGTTGCACAGATGTCTGGGGCATTTTTGCAGAGGTTGGCTACAAGTGTTAAACATCATTCTCATGTTAGCTACAATGCAAGGATCTGCAGGTTGTCTGCTTGCACATGTGTATACCTGCACCTTGGGACTTAGAAAATATTCTCAAGTCACACTAAAGAAAGTTTCGCCCTACATCACTTTAAAATAGAATATCTGAGTAATGCTGTAAATCAGTATACTAACAAAAACATACCTGTAATTGTGCTATCTTTTTGGCTTTATCAGGGTCACCTCGCTGAATAAGTGGTGGAATGGTTGTCATTTGAGAAAAGCCATATGTGGAACTACGAGAATCTTCACGGAACATCATGTTACGAACTGGAGGACCTTCATCAGCTCGCAGAGCATTCAATGCACGTTTGCGTTCTTCTATCATCTTCTGAGCATTTGCCATCATCTCCTTTATCTGCAAAGTAAACATAAGGACTATTTATTATTTGTCATAATTAGGGGTTTTACTGACTAGTAGACACTGTTCTTAATGGAGAAGCTCAATGAGCAAGACGAGTTTCAAAATACACTGAAATATAGCCATATATATTGGTATTTTGTTGTAAACCGAGAACAGTGCCTTCTTAGAGAAGTACCGGATAGAGCATAATGTAAAATTTTCATTTCCAGCAGGAAATGAAATGTGGGTCATTACTCTAAACAGTAAATTTTGTGTAGGTACATTTTAACTATATAAATCAGAATAGTAAAAGTGCTAAGATGGTAGTGGAGGCTGAGATGCAAGAAGGTTTAAGCAGCAATGGTAATCATCACTGACATATACAGAGCATAAATTGGATTATTTCATAATGTGAAAGGGATATAGAGAAAGTGAAGACAACAATTTATGAAGAAAATTTTCTGCCTATCCAAATACAAGGTTAACATACAAAACGTGAAGAGAAACCATGTGGATAGAAGATCTGCGACTACAATGCTGCTGCCAGCACCAAAGGCATATGAGTAACTAATGAGGGAACAATGAAGAAAACAGAACTCTGGGAAGAGTTATATATCACAGGCACTATGACCAAGGAAGAATGGAAGGGACCAAACTATAAACTGAGGCATTTTGTAACGAGATATGCAGCACATGGTTTCCATCACCTGATCTGTAAAGAAAAAAAGACACCACAACCCAAGCGAAGAATGTATATGCGCGTTATATGGAAAACAGTGCACAAAATACCATATAGAAGTGTGTGAAAAGAGAACAGTCTCCATGAAAAAATTTTGTTGCAGTGACAAATAGACAAATGGAAGTGAGGTGAACCCAGAGAAGTGATAAGCACAACAAATATAAAATAGCCAGCACAAGGACTACACTGAATACACATTGTACCAAAGTATTACTAATGTAACTTGCATCAACGCACATTGTGTGATTTCCTCATATTATTATAACATGAAAGGGATATGGAACAAGAAAAATATTCAAAAAGAACTGGTGAATATTGCCTCCATGTATGTATGATTGGTATACTACTAATCTTTGGAAGAGATGAAATTAATCCTGGTCCTAATGAAAAACATAAGATGGGAAAATCTGGAAGAAGGTGTAAGGTATGAAAGAAAGATTGGGAAACAATGATGGTGGTAGGAAGAGAAATTAAAGAGCAAATAAAAAGTGAAATACAAGGAAAGAACAAGAGATTCAAGTAATTAAAAAATGTCTAGAGACTAGGAAGAGAAACAATCACTATATAATTTGGTAATAACTGGGATTAAAGAAAAATGAGGTCTGTGGTCAAACATTTTGCAAGACAAAAAGAAAATGGTGCTTACTGGAAGGGAGATAACTGAGGCTTACAGTGTGAGCAAAAGTGATGATAAAAGGCCAATTGTGGCTAGATTTGCAACAGCACATTTGTAATTATGCTTTTTAGTTAGAACTTTTTATATGAATATCCAGTTGGAAATTCTTCTTTTCTGACTGTTAGTGGGCCATGTAATGACAATATAAAAATATGTGTAATTTTGTGATTGGCCGTAGTAATAATTGTATTACGTAATGTGGTGACATCAGTAAATCGGCCAATCATAAAATTAATCGAGGAGTAATGATAGTAACGGAAAATCAATAATCTTCAGAGATATATGTTCTTTAAACTTGTTTCATGATGATGGGAAAATGTTGTGGTGAATATAAAAGTTTTGTAATGGAAAATCAATAATCTTCAGAAAGAAATATTCGGTATTCGTAATAGTGATGAGTGGACGTGCAGAAGTGAGGAATTTTAAGTAACTAACAGAAATAATATATTAACTTGAAAATAAGGATTTATCGATGTGTTGGATGTAACCTACAATGATTGATTAAGAAAAAAATTTCGAGTAAAATGTAATCCAGATTATACAATTAAATTATATATTACAAAATTGGACTTATATAAAATTTTATTTATGTCACTAGAAACCACACCTGAAAACAAGAGATCTCATAACTCTTATTTAATCAAATTCAATTCAGACGATACAATTAGTGACTTGAAGAAACTGAGCTGCACAAACTGACAACATGGGAAAGAATTGTGCTTGCAGCGAAGAGATACTGCCACATATTGCGCCTGAACGTGTGACTGATTAAGATGGAGAGAAATTAGCCACGGTCACACATTATACATGAAATTCTTACCAGAAGAAGCTAAGGGTATGAAATAATTAAATTCCTTTCCTTTACATATTTATTCATTCTATATTCCTGCCTAGTCTGGGAGGAAAAAAGGAATGCCTTTGTTGCTAAAACCTGAGCATTAACTACACACACATTTGTGCCCAGTTGGGTCACCAATTTGGAATATAATTTTAAAGTTGCATGTTACTAGATAGAGTCAACATGAAAACTTCAATGCCATAGCCAGGATTTGAACCATGGATCTCCTGCTTTCCGTCCAGTCGCTCTTACCCATTGAGCTACCAAGGCCAACTTGCCGTCATGACACTAAATTCTCCATTTGATTTGTATATTTCCCCGGTAAACCACTAGGGACTCTCGCATTCAAGATAAACTGTTTGTGGTGACTTACTATCGTAAGTACTTGAGTCCCAGGCTTCATCATTTAACTCTTATTATTTTAGTTAATTGATGGAAATTAATCATTCCTTCACACTAGCCATATATAGGCTAAGGTTTTGATAGTCAACATGAAAAATTCAATGCCATGGCCAGGATTTGAACCATGGATCTCCTGGTTTCTGTCCAGTTGCTCTTAACCATTGAGCTACCATGGCCAACTTGCCGTCATGACAATAAATTCTCCATTTGACTCGTATATTTCCCCAGTAAACCACTAGGCCATAACTTTTGAACAAATAACAGCACACACGTACAACTTTGGGAGAATATAATAACAATTGGGAGATTACATTACACTACATCTCAGAGAAAATGTTGGAAGTGTCCTCCAGCAGCATCTATACATTTTTGCACTTGTCTCACCATATTCGCTGAAGTTTTCTGGAGAGTATCCTCGCCAATGTTCCTTATTTGGTTTGAATGGATTCCTTGAGAACATCCATTTGTCTGTGGCCTATTCTTGTAAACTATTTTTAGATACTACTACAAGAAAAAAGAAGAAAACAAAACGGTGAGGTTAGATCGGCAATCTGGTGTGCCACAAACTTTTTGAGATTATTCAATTATCAAAGAAATAGGTTACAAGTTCCATGGTGTCATCAGATGTATGGCACATTGCTCCTCTTGCTGGAAATAACCTTCTCTCAATTCGATATCATCCAGCTGCTCCACAAATGGCTTGAAGATATCCATATAAACTTCAGTGTCTACAGTCGTATCATAGAAAATGGGACCAATGATGCATAGATGCTGGTGGAGGACACTTCCAACATTTTCTCTGAGATGTAAATAGTGTAATGTAATTTAAATTTAAAGGGAGTCGATTAATGACACTAAACAGCACTTACTTTCTTTAAATGTAGTTTATTACAACAACACTGTTTTCAACACTTCCATGAAAAGAAGTAATACTTACTAATAATTACTATAGTGTAATGTAATTTCCCAATTGTGTATTATATTCTCCTCAAGTTGCACATGTGTCCTATTATTGGTTCAAAACTTATGGCCTATTAAAATGGTTCAGGTTTATATGGATCACACTGTATAAGCAAGCTGAGATAGACAATGCATGGTCTGTGGCTAAACATAATGCTGTTAATTGTGTTAAACCTAATTGGCTCAGATGCTGATTAGTTGGTATTTAAACAAGGTGGATGAAATTATTGGATTAGAATGTCTTTAAAACTGCTTTCCGAGTATAGAAATACTGATGCTTATTAGCTCATTTTTGGAAACGTACAATATTTGAAAGTATTAAGCAGGATTCAATTCTTGTTAGAAAGAATTATAATTAAATGCACTGACAAGATGAAATTACTCTGTAAAATGCACACATTTATACAAGAATTGATGATGATGATGATGATGATGATGATATATATAAGGACGCTCAACTACGGCGGTCATCAGCGCCCTTTAAAAAACTAGTCATGGCAAAAGCCAGATATAAAACTTTCTAAAAACTATACAAATGTAACAAAACCTATTAAAAATACATGTACATAAAAAAAATCAATCAAACCCTACTAAAAATTTCGTTCACTAAATCCTAAACTCTAAACCAGAAAAGATTCTATAAAGCATCTATCGTCTCCACGCACTGCCTACACGTAGGTGGGCCTGTTGACCGTCTCCCTCAGCCACGATGCACACATTTATACAAGAATTGATGATGATGATGATGATGATGATGATGATGATGATGATATACAAGAATTAAAAGCTTAAACAAAATATTTAAAAAAAAAAAAGAGAAGACTAACTGCTTTATCTTACATTTGAAAGCTAATGTCATAACCACTGCACCAGAGGGAGTGCTCCAACAGGTCTCTTTCATTTGCATGTGTTATACACTCAAGTGATATCATTAGCAGTGGCATACTGGCATTTTAGAAACTTATAGCTGGAACTTCCACATTTGAACTAACAAGCCATGAGTCTCCTATCTCAAATTACTTCTTTAAGATATCTCCAATTGTTCTGAAAATATTTCAGCATAGTTCATTAACATCCTCTATAAGTGAAATGCATGCTATTAATAAAGAATGAAGCCTGCAACAAGTAGAGAAATTGAAAATATAAGGATTTGCGTTTAGAAAATGTTTACTTTATCAAACTTTTGAATTGATTATACTGCATTACGTTGGCCAAATTGGAAAAGTGAAAGAATATCATTAGTTGTAAACAAAGGATTTCCAAATGTGCAAAATCTACTTTTCATTTTGCTATTGATGTGCATTCTCGTTCTTGTTACCAGGTTATTGTGGACCAGTCTTTACAGTTAAATGTTCCCGATAAAAGCCCTTATGAGAACTAGAATTAGCTTGAAAAACAAGTGTTCTTGACTATTAGAATGGACTTCAGTACCTGTAATGTTGTTAGCTGTCCAGGACTGGGATTTCCTGGAGCAGGAATAGTTGTTGTCTCAGATTCCATGCTTGATTTCTGTTTGGACTTCTTTGAGCTTTCTTTTTCTTCCTGGCGTGAATCACTGTCATGATGTCGTTTTCTGGAAGCTCTCTGTGCTATTTTTAACTCCTCTGCTAAGTCAAAAATTCGTTCTGCAAGTCTGGATGCCTTCTTCTCATCAAGCAAGGATGCCAACTTACCTATTAAAACAATCAATTGTGTACAGAAATGTTCACAATCCAACTAATAATTAACACATGCAGTTCTCAAGACTTTTGAGATTTTCCAGGAGATTATTCAGTTTAACACTTGGATTAATAGATTAATGCTAGGCCAATCAATGTTAATTGTTTTTTCACATAAGCTGTGTGTACGACAAGGTTGGAAAAATGGACTCAAGCAGAAAATATGCCAGGCTGTTACTATGGCAACTTAGAGCAACTCAGCAGAGACCAGAAAATATGTGGTTCAAATCTGTCTGACTTTTGGTGTTTTTAGTCTGATTCTACATTCCCATATTTGTCCTAAACACAGCTTGTGTGATAGAATAGTTAATTACCAATTGATTGATATAATAGTGGTTAACTATGAATACTGGCACTTAAAGTACTTATTACATTGTAAGTTGCCATGGAGTATGTCATCTCAAAATGAATTTTACATTTGCCAGTGGTTTACCGAGAAACATATGAGTGTGTTAGTGAATTTAACGTTGTGCTGGCATGTTTGCCACAGTAACTCATAGCAATTATGGAAAGCTCAAATTCTGGCTATGAAATTGAATTTTTCAGATCTGATTCTCAATCTTCTAAAGTTTATCTGTACATAGTTTTTGTGTGTGTTAGAAGAAATCTATCACTGACTGCCCTTATTAACGGAAAAGTAAAATAATTGGTATTACATGGTTAAAATGGCTGCCTGGAAGTCAAACCTATCATCTTTCATGTCATTTTTCATGCAGCAGCTGGCAAACTGACTATTATAAAATTTGGTATCAATATACTCACTTCTCTTACATTTTAATATGAAATGTAGCCACTTTTCATTCTGATTACATCTTTCACCCTCTTACACATTGAATCTACGAGTGTCCTGCACAACTCCTTCACTTCTGGGTACCGAAACCAAACTTGGATAACACTCTCGATCATATTGGCTTTCGTGGTGTACTCTTTCTGATTTGAGCCTTAATAATAGACCACAAGTTCTCTATCAGATTTCAATTTGGCAAATTCCCTGGCCTGTCCAACAATGTCAACCTTTCCTTACACAAAAGGACTTTGTGAGCTTTGAGTTACAGCAGGATGCCAAATCATGACGAAATACCCCATCTTCATCATAAAATCTCCTACGCATGGTTAGAATCACTTTAATCCTAAGTATGCCGATAGAATTCACACTATTCACACTCTTCAAAAAGTCACTTTTTCCACAGTCCAGTTTTGTATTTTTTTCATCCAGGACAGCCTTTTCTTCTTTATTAGGATTGGCAAAAGTTGTTTCTTGATAAAGATGCTGTGCCAGACAGCCACATTCCAGAAGGCAGCGACTTACAGTGGAAGCGACTACATTAATCCCATGAGAGGCAACATCTCTTTATGTCATTCCTGGTCTTCTTTGTGTTGATGCTGATTCTTAGGGCATCATCCATGGGCATAGTTTTCCTTTCTGACTGCCCTTATCTTGACATTTTTGTGTATCCTGTGTCTTTATGCAGCTTCACAATCCTTGACATGCTAGATTTACGAACACAAACTGCATCTGCTATCTGTCTTACACTCATCTCTGTGTTTTCAATAAGAGCAATGATTTTTTCGCTTTTACAGAGTGTGATATCTATAGTAAACAAAAAATGTAAAAATCATTTTTAAATCTCAAATACATATCAACGTCACTAAATACGAATTCATACTGAATAGAAGAAAGATTTACCAGCTAAATTAACTGTCCTTATTGGTACATTGTTGTAATGTTTTTAAACGAAATGTATCCAGCATAATGCAATGTATAATTAAATTCTATTTAAATTCAGTGCTCTCATGCTGTCCCAATTAACCTGCACCGTACTGTAGCTTAGAAAATGGGCTATAAAGAAACTTAATCCAAAAGTAGGGTTCATAATGAAGAGGAACATATATATAAAATCCATCGCATTACATTCATATAACTTTCTATATCTATTCTTCACAGAAACCATTTATATAAACTCTTATTCTTTATACTTCATGTTATTCGAGATACACATTTGTAAAAATTGTCTTGCTGTTTATTTCCTTGTATGTGAAAGGGGATTAGGAGAATATTTCTCCTTATAATCATGTGAAGAAAATATAAGTCCACAGTCATCACAATGCAAACTACTCTTGAAATATAACAGAGTACAGTAGGCTTAAGCAATACTAAATCTTCTAAGAGCTGGTTGCTATGTGAGGGTTTTGCTGTACCATTTTCTTTGTATAAGTAGACATAAAAAGATGAATAACTTCCTATTTTAGAAGGGTTTAAGCATTTTAAACCAATAACAAGGAACATCTTGAAAATTAATATAAAAATTATTTGTGGTTGGTTTATTGACACTCGTCACTTACTTTTTCATATATTTATGAGAGACTAGTTTCAAAGGCCCTGGCCTCCATTTTCAATCTCTTCCCAACTGGCAACTGTTATCTGCTCTCTCTGGTGGTGGAACTATGAACTTTTTTGTCAAATTATCTGCTGGCGGGATTTCAAAGTTCATTACGCGATCCTTATTTTTCCAGATGAATATGTTCTCCCATGTTGTCAATCTATTTTGGTTTATCACTCCTTTTAATAATTTTGGATTTGGATCAATGTCATGGTTTTCATTCCAAAAATGAAATGCTACTGCTGACTTGTCTTCTTGTTTCAATCTGATGTTTCTAAAGTGTTCTTTGACTCTGGTTTTTAAATTTCTTTTTGTTTGACCTATGTAGCATTTTTCACAATTCTTGCAATTTATTTGGTATATTCCAGATTTGTTACCTGAAGGAATTTCATCTTTTGTTTTTGAATTTAGTAATTTTAAAATTGAGTATCTATTAGTAGGTGCCAAGATGATATTTTGTTCCTTGAATATCTTTTTAAATTTATTAAATGTTTTTGGATGATATGTGAATGAACTGAATATGCTGTTGCTTTCTTTTCCTTTAATAAATGTGGTTGTTTCCTTAATGGTTTTCTTTAGTTTAGATTTTCTAATTTTCTTCAACACCAAACTTTTGTTGTATCCGTTTTCTTCTGCTATGTGTATTATTGCTTTTTGTTCCTTGAAATATTCTTCTTTTTCCATGGGTATGTTGACTAGTCTGTGTGTAAGGCTGTTTATTATTGCATGTTTATGTGTAATTGGGTTGTGGCTATTATTTTTTATATAATTTTCTGAATGTGTTGGCTTCCTGTAAATTCCAAATTTTATTTTTGTATCATTCCTGATGATATTTAGATCCAAGAAAGGTAGTTGTCCATTGATTTCCTTTTCTATTGTGAATTTGATAGTCCTTTCTTGCAGATTGAGTAATTTTAATGCATCATCTAAATGTTTACTTGGTACAATTGCAAAGATGTCGTCAACATATCTATACCAAACCTTGAAGATCAATGGGAAGGACTTTTTAATTTGTGTTTCAAATGCACTCATAAATAAGTTAGCCAAAAAAGGTGAAAGTGGATTGCCCATTGATAGTCCTGATTTCTGCTTGTAGTGTTTTCCATTAAAGCTAAAGAAGTTTTGTTCAATGCATATTTTTGTTAGAGAAATATATTCTTCTGCTTCTATTGCTTCCATATCAATTGTAGCTAGCCATTTTTTTAACACAGTCTGCAATTTTTCTGTTGGTATGCTTGGAAATAAAGATGTGACATCAAATGAAACCAGTCTGTCATTTTTGTCCAAATTTATATCTTTGATTTTTTCTACTAAATCTAAAGAGTTTCTTAAATTTGCACTTTCAAATTTTGGAAAACTATTAAATTTACTTAGTAACCATTTGGCCAAATTATATGTGGGGGCATTTATGCTACTAGTAATAGGTCTCATGCCTTTCCCTGTTTTATGAATTTTTGGCAGCCCATATACTCTTGGTAATGTTGGATTATCTACTTTAATTTTGTGCAATTCTTTTTTGTTGATTATTTTGCTCTCTTTTAGCGTTTTATTTGTGGTTTCAATGCAGTACTTTAATGGATTAGTTTCTACTTTTTGGTAATTACTGTCTTCTAACAAATCTTCCATCCTCTTTGTGTATTCTTCTTTTTCCAGAATTACTAGTTTATTTCCCTTGTCTGCTTTAGTATAAATAACCGGTTTCTTTTTAAGAGCTTTTATGATTTGGTTACTAAAATTCTTTTTCTTTTCATTTTTAATCTCTTCTACTATTTTGGAGCATTTGTTTTTTACTGTGTTTTTACTTTCTTCATTAAGCGTTTGTGTAGCAATTTGGATGTCAGCAATGTAATCTTCAATTTGGTTGGAATAATCTACACATGTCTTTAAACCTAGATTCAGCATATTCAGTTCTGTTTTTGTAAAATTTTGGTTTGATAGGTTTACCACATTGTTTAGATGATCTTTTAGGTTATGTTTGTCTTTTTGATATATCTTTTTAAAAGTGCCTGCTTTCTGGCATAAATTTTTTAATTTATTCTTTAACTTTGCTGTTTTTGTCTTCATTTTTCTATTAAGATATGCTAATAAATTGTTTTCAAAATTTTCCCAAAATATACTTCCTAATTCATAACCTAAAAGATCATCTAAACAATGTGGTAAACCTATCAAACCAAAATTTTACAAAAACAGAACTGAATATGCTGAATCTAGGTTTAAAGACATGTGTAGATTATTCCAACCAAATTGAAGATTACATTGCTGACATCCAAATTGCTACACAAACGCTTAATGAAGAAAGTAAAAACACAGTAAAAAACAAATGCTCCAAAATAGTAGAAGAGATTAAAAATGAAAAGAAAAAGAATTTTAGTAACCAAATCATAAAAGCTCTTAAAAAGAAACCGGTTATTTATACTAAAGCAGACAAGGGAAATAAACTAGTAATTCTGGAAAAAGAAGAATACACAAAGAGGATGGAAGATTTGTTAGAAGACAGTAATTACCAAAAAGTAGAAACTAATCCATTAAAGTACTGCATTGAAACCACAAATAAAACGCTAAAAGAGAGCAAAATAATCAACAAAAAAGAATTGCACAAAATTAAAGTAGATAATCCAACATTACCAAGAGTATATGGGCTGCCAAAAATTCATAAAACAGGGAAAGGCATGAGACCTATTACTAGTAGCATAAATGCCCCCACATATAATTTGGCCAAATGGTTACTAAGTAAATTTAATAGTTTTCCAAAATTTGAAAGTGCAAATTTAAGAAACTCTTTAGATTTAGTAGAAAAAATCAAAGATATAAATTTGGACAAAAATGACAGACTGGTTTCATTTGATGTCACATCTTTATTTCCAAGCATACCAACAGAAAAATTGCAGACTGTGTTAAAAAAATGGCTAGCTACAATTGATATGGAAGCAATAGAAGCAGAAGAATATATTTCTCTAACAAAAATATGCATTGAACAAAACTTCTTTAGCTTTAATGGAAAACACTACAAGCAGAAATCAGGACTATCAATGGGCAATCCACTTTCACCTTTTTTGGCTAACTTATTTATGAGTGCATTTGAAACACAAATTAAAAAGTCCTTCCCATTGATCTTCAAGGTTTGGTATAGATATGTTGACGACATCTTTGCAATTGTACCAAGTAAACATTTAGATGATGCATTAAAATTACTCAATCTGCAAGAAAAGACTATCAAATTCACAATAGAAAAGGAAATCAATGGACAACTACCTTTCTTGGATCTAAATATCATCAGGAATGATACAAAAATAAAATTTGGAATTTACAGGAAGCCAACACATTCAGAAAATTATATAAAAAATAATAGCCACAACCCAATTACACATAAACATGCAATAATAAACAGCCTTACACACAGACTAGTCAACATACCCATGGAAAAAGAAGAATATTTCAAGGAACAAAAAGCAATAATACACATAGCAGAAGAAAACGGATACAACAAAAGTTTGGTGTTGAAGAAAATTAGAAAATCTAAACTAAAGAAAACCATTAAGGAAACAACCACATTTATTAAAGGAAAAGAAAGCAACAGCATATTCAGTTCATTCACATATCATCCAAAAACATTTAATAAATTTAAAAAGATATTCAAGGAACAAAATATCATCTTGGCACCTACTAATAGATACTCAATTTTAAAATTACTAAATTCAAAAACAAAAGATGAAATTCCTTCAGGTAACAAATCTGGAATATACCAAATAAATTGCAAGAATTGTGAAAAATGCTACATAGGTCAAACAAAAAGAAATTTAAAAACCAGAGTCAAAGAACACTTTAGAAACATCAGATTGAAACAAGAAGACAAGTCAGCAGTAGCATTTCATTTTTGGAATGAAAACCATGACATTGATCCAAATCCAAAATTATTAAAAGGAGTGATAAACCAAAATAGATTGACAACATGGGAGAACATATTCATCTGGAAAAATAAGGATCGCGTAATGAACTTTGAAATCCCGCCAGCAGATAATTTGACAAAAAAGTTCATAGTTCCACCACCAGAGAGAGCAGATAACAGTTGCCAGTTGGGAAGAGATTGAAAATGGAGGCCAGGGCCTTTGAAACTAGTCTCTCATAAATATATGAAAAAGTAAGTGACGAGTGTCAATAAACCAACCACAAATAATTTTTATATTAATTTTGACGTCACTGTTACTAAATTCCTCCAAACACACATCTTGAAAATTGTTATCTCCAGAAATAAATGTATTTAACATAAATTGTGCACATAAATTGGTACAAGATCTACGATTTTTCTGCAGCAAGGTTTTCTGCAACTCTTATGGCCTGCCAATTAGACATCCAGAACAAAAGACTTTTCAGAAAACATTCCAGAAAATTTATTCATCATGAATAAATCTTAAACATATGATACTTTTAAAAAATAATTAGTGCAATTTTTAAGAAAGTCAAAATTCTCAAGAATATTTTTAATGTAAAGGATAGCTTAGGATGGATGATTTTCAAGAATTAATCCCTTAAGCTGAATTTTTAAGAATTTACTTATCACAGCTTTTAGTACTACATAAAGTTAGTTCTATCTTGACAGCTGTATCCTTTCATTTAGTTACAAAAGAATTTGTACCGACAGGATGGCTCAGACAGTTTCGTCTGTGACCCGCATTCAGGAGGTCCAGGTTTGATTCCCACGGCCGATTTACCTGTCCCATGGCTTTTTTTAGGGTTTTCTTGGGTCGCCAGGCAAATGCTGAGTAGGTTAATTACATCCCCTGAATTTCCTCTCCCTCCATTTCATTTCTATTATCATTTCACATCATCTCTCATCTAATGATCTCTTTCAGGGTAAAACTATTGGTGGGTGTCTCAGCGCTGCATGGCAGGATATGCTCCTGTAAACACTTCCTCTTTTGGTACGATGGTCTCTGGTCTCCACGACAGCCTAGTGGTCCGTTTCAGGACCACGGTGAGTGGGATGTCGGCTATACTGGCCTACCAGGGAGTTTCCAGCTGGTCAATAAGAATCCTGCCCTCTGCACTGTCGTGGCTCCTTGAGATGGTCATCATATCTCCTCTCGCTTCATCCTTCCTCCTGGAGGTGCCCTATTTAGGGCATAGGTACAATAGACCAAGTTTGGACCTCCATGCCAAATCCCCTCCGTAACATAGACCAGTGCAATCCAAGAGAACTTGTATATATACCTACCATTGTTCCTGTCTTATGTAATATTAAATAGGATATTTATAAGCATTGCCTCAACTGTTGGGTTTCACACGGTTGAAATGGGAGGGAGGGATTGGTCATCTGATATTTATGGAAATTACTGATGGTCAAAAGTACAGAAAGTTTATCTGTCACTTGCTACCCATGCATGTAAGGAAATTCTTCCCATTGAAAACTCAAAACATTTACAGTAAGCAACCCCAATTACCAGATCTACAAAAATATTTTTTTTCTTACATTTTGTCATTTTCCACTGAGAATATGAGGGCTGTTCAATAAAGAATGATCACAATTTTTTTTTTTTTTTTTTTTTGACGTCATGCTCATAATTTTGATGGTCCTTCTCAAAATAGTCTCCCCTGAATGCAATGCACTTTTCCCAGCATTTCTGCCAGTCTTCAAAGACATGCTGGAAACAATTTTTGAGAGATCCTTCAAAATCGCCTCTGCAGCCTTCACCACTGCTTCTGATGATGGATAATGCCTCCCACGAAGGCCTTTCTTCAAGTTAGGGAATAGAAAAAAGTCACATAGGGCTATTTCCGGACTATAGGGAGGGTGAGGGATGCACTTCACGCTGATCTTTGCAAGATATTCAGCAATAACATTGGCAATATGCAGCCACACATTATTGTGGTGCAGCATCCAGCCTGCTTCACGGAAATGTGGTCTTTTGCGCCTGATATGGACTTGCAATGTTTTCAGGACAGTATTGTCCAGCTACTGATGTGTGTGCAGGTACAACGTGCTGATAAACCATTTCATGAACATCAAAGAATGAGATGACCATAACTTTCCCAGCAGAAGCAACCACTTTTGCTTTTTTGGGTGTTGGTGGTGGAGGAGATTTCCACACTGAGCTTTGCTGTTTGCTCTCAGGATTAAAATTATGTAGCCAAGTTTCATCAGCAGTGATTACACTTGAAAGAAACTCCGGATCTTCCTCTAACATCAACTTTAACTGCATGTTACCTCCATTGCAGCGGTAGGCAATACTGAACATGTCTGAACTTGCCTGGTTCTCACAGGCGGTAACCAGGAGTACCAACAATGAAACTACTATGGCGTGTTTGTTTCACATTAAACAGAATAGAATAAGGCTGAATTTTAGTGTGAAAAATTACGACTAAAAAAATTATGATCAATCTTTATTGAACAGCCCTCGTATAATATGAATGCCATTAATTCAAATCTGCTACCAGTTTTGTTCTATCAGACTAGGTTTTCATGCAAAATCAAATCAAATGTAATAGGGTACAACTTTCCAGTGAAATATTACAAAACAAAAAATTATGACAAAGCTATTTCCGCAGGATTACTTAAAATAAATAAATTAAAGTACTCGAAAAAAAAAAAAAAAAAAGACAACCATGTGCCAATAATTACGAATGTATTCAAATTTTCATTGCTGGAAAAGAGAAACATTTTTTGGAAGCTTTTGGCACCATAGGCATTGCTTTCACACCATGTGGAAACCTGTAGTAATCATAATAATTGCCAGTATCATGCAAGTAAAGATGTGAAGGCATACAAAATTACAAGTTTATAATGAAACTCAACTCACATGTTGCATAGTAATGTATGACAAATGCAGTTCAAAGCAAGGTCAGCGATGAGAGTAATATAAACAACTATGTCATGACTACTGATAAACACATGTGCTATCGCCAGTCATCCTGAGAGAGGCAGGTTTGAAGCTAAGGATCCTCCTCTTTATTTTGGGTTAAGAATTAACACCCATTCCAGATAAATTAGCTCTGTTGCATAATATATATTATGCCAATAAAAATTATGCAAATATAAATTTGAAAATTCTCTTTGAACATATTAAGATACATCATCATGTTAAATAGCACTCATTTTTACAGCACAGCAGCCTATACCATAGCAGCAGCCAATGAAAGGTGATTAGTTCACATGAGCATTAAGAGATATGGGGCAATATTGAACTGAAATTATATGGCTTACATCTAAAATTAATGAAGGTTTTAGGATACTTAGGTTGGCTTAATCTTGAATGTAAATTATTCACAAACCTTAATTGCAGTATGAAAAATAAAGAGGTTAAAAGATAAATTGAACAGATTATGCGAGTCAAAAGACAGTAAAACCAATGACTAGAAATAATAATAAAAAGGATAATGTGATTAATATTTCAACTTGCAATCTTAATGAAAAAGAGATCAACTTTCTAAACAAAGGCATAAAAATTTGTGTAGGTTTTTCAAAAAATATTGAAGATTATGTCGTAGACATTGAAATCACAAGTCAGGATTTAAAAGAAAATGACAAATCATTGGTTAAAATGAAATGTAGTAAAATCTTACAAAATTTAAATAAAAACCACCCTAAAGAAAATTACAATAAACATATCATTAAATCATTAAAAGAAAAAAGATTTTATATTCACTAAAGCTGATAAAGGGAACAAAATTGTTAATATTAGACACACAAGATTACATTAACAGAGTGGAACTTCTACTGCAAGGAGAAGATTACATAAATATGAAGAGCGACCATTTAAAATCATGCATTATAAATGTGAATAAAACCTTAATGAGGTTACAAACATACACCTAAAAAGGAACAGCATATGACTAAGGTCAGTAATCCAGTTTTACCAAGGATTTATGCCTTGCCTAAGATTCATAAACCTGGGAATAAAATGAGAACGATTGTAAATTTTATAAATTCACCCACCTATAATTTGGCAAAATGGCTAAACAACAAATTTAGTACTTTTGAGAGATTTTGACAGCTTAAGTATCAAAAATTCACTTGAGTTAGTAAACAAGATCAGCAATGTAGTATTGTCAAAAAATGATAGGCTTGTTTCCTTTGATGTAACCGCTCTATTTCCCAGTATTCCTACGCTGTCAGTTTTCATTGGTTTTGAAAAAGCATACGATTCAGTATGGAGGCATAAACTTCTTGAGAAACTTTCAAAACTAGGCATTCAAGATAACATGTTAAATTGGATCACTCAGTTTCTCTCTCAACGTTTCTGTGCTACAAAATACAATGACAGTACATCCGAATTCCGACAAATAAAAATGGGACTACCACAAGGTGCAGTACTGAGTACAACCTTGTTCAACATCTACATCAATTATTAATTTTTAGATGAGTCGTATTTATTACACATCTGCTTCACTTTCGTACCTATTTTGAAATCCCGCCAGAAGAGAATCCCACATTTAAGTTCACTAAATCAACAGATGGCAGCAACAACTCCAGAATTACCCACACCACTGGATCAAGCTTTAGTCGCATAAGAGCCGAAGATGCAAACGATGATTTGCGAAACATGTCTAAAAAAAACTCAAAATAGGTACGAAAGTGAAGCAGAGGTGTAATAAATACGACTCATCTAAAAATTAATAATTATTTCGCTTCACTGTGGTGTTCCAATACAGTTAAATCTCGATATCTACATCAATGATCTTCCCGCAGGTGTATCAAACACAGAAATAAAGACAGTACTTTTTGCAGATCATGATCATGTGGACATCTTCCCCAGAAGTAGAGAAATCCAAAACTTCAATGGAAAAGGCTCTGATACTATAGGAAAAGTGGACTGACAACAATTTGATGAAAATAAATACTGACAAAACAACATTCCAAATATTTAGCTTAAAAAAGAAAATCCCTAAACTAAATCTGCAGTTCAAGAAAACAAACCTGAAACATATGAAACAAAATATTTAGGAACAATTTTTGATTCAAAATTATCTTGCAGACATCATATTGAAGCAGTAGTTAACAAATCAACAAAAAAAATTTCAATTTTGAAAAGATTAGCTGGAGTCAAGTGGGGCAGTAATCGGAAGACACTGAACACCACATGCAAAACATTCATCAAGCCAATACTTCTTTATAATGCAGTAGTAATAAATACAGCAAACAGTTCTAACATATATCAGCTAGAATTATGCCAAATCAGGCCCTGCGACTAATAACCGGTGCAGCAAAATCAACTCCAATCACGGCAATGCAAGCCTTAACTCGGAACTATCCAATACATATAACTTTGGAGGAGCAGGCACTGATACAACATGAACAAATGTTGCGGTTAAAAACAACAAAATGGGAGAAAAGATTACTACAACCAATCAAGATGAAAACACAAACAAGTTTCCTACACAAAGTTACGGAATTAAAAACAGATCTGAATCTTCCTAATTCTAAAGAAAACGTTTTAATCAAACAAAACCCACTAACTTTTGAACCAATTAATATTCAATTAGATTTAGAACAAATAGTTACAAAATCTGAAACTTCCAAACCTGTAATAAAAGCACTAGCATTAGAAACTGTGAATAGATACCCACCTGAAGAATGGTTACATATCTACACAGATGGATCTAACTTGGACAACTCAGGAGCAGGAATTAAGTGTGCACTGTTCTCATTCTATCAACCAGCAGGATACCACACAACAAATTTTGATGCAGAAGTAATGGCTATTCATATTTCACTCCAACACCTTCTATACAGAATAGATAAATTCAAAAATGCTGTCATACTTTCTGTTTCTAAAGCAGCATTATGTGCAATAAGTTCATATAAAATGAGGTCAATCCAAATTAAAGAATGTCACAAAATGATCCAACAACTTCAGAAACTACAGAAAAGAATTATATTACAGTGGATACCTGCACATTGTGGAATTGCTGGAAATGAATCAGCTGATTTTCTTGCCAAAAAAAGGTGCAAATTTAATTCAGAACAAAACTTTATATCCATAAAAAGATTAATCAAAAACAAATATAAAAACAAACAAAACCAATCAATATCTAACAAAGCCAAAGATAAAAAATGGAACATTTTAATTAAAAATCCAGAAATTATTCCACAAATCCCACGTACAACTGCAATAGCAAATTTTAGATTACTTACGGAACACGATTATTTGGCCAAACACTTGCTCAGAATAGGAAGTTATACAAGTCCAAATTGTCCTCTGTGCAACAAAGAGGAAATAACTGAAGAACATCTTTTAACCTGTGAGGCCCTACCTACCGGACCCACTACACAGAAATATTGGTGAGCAAGAGAGCTAATGGCTTCATTGCCAAAGCCTAGTATTCGAAAACAACATTTCCCAGTATTCCCAAAGAAAAACTTCTAATGTTTTTAAGAAAATGGTTGAATTCTATAGATTTGAATAAGGAGTCAATCGATTTTATGAAACTTACCAATCTATGTTTAGACCAAAATTTCTTTATTTTCAATGGAAATTTTTTTGAACAGATTTCTGGATGGGTAGTCCTCTTTCACCCTTTCTTGCTGATCTATTTATGAGTTTTTTTGAAATAGAAGTCACTAAAGCTTTTCCTTCAACTTTTAAAATATAGCATAGATATGTGGATGACAATTTTGCCATAGTTACTGAGATATACGTAGATGATGCTTTAAAAGTTCTAAATTTGCAGGATACAGCTATAAAGTTCACAACAGAAATTGAAAACAATGGTTACCTCCCCTTCCTGGATCTAAAGATAATAAAAAATAACAATAAATTAAACTTTGGCCTTTATAGGAAATCAACTCACACTGCTAACTATATAAAAAATAAAAGTTTCAGCCCTTTGTCACACAAATTTTCTGTTTTTAATAGTTTGATTTACAGGTTGATAAACATACGTCTTAACAAGGAAGAATTTAATAGAGAATATAAACACATTATTAACACTGTTTTAATTAATGGCTTTAATAAAGATTTTATACACGAAAGGTTAGAAAAATTTAAATATAAAAAACATGTAAATGATGTTTCCACTCTTAAAAAAGTAAAACATGATTATATTTTCAAAAGCTTTACTTATTATCCTTGGGCAAATAAAAAATTCCAAAAAATTTTCAAATACTGGCACCTCAAAATAAGTACAGCATAAATAATTTACTACAGTTTTCTAAAAAATACAAAATTTCAGACAAAAAAATTTGGTATTTATCAAGTTAACTGTTTAGAATGTGATAAGATTTATATTGGTAGGACCAAACGTAATTTAGAAACCAGAGTAAAGGAACATTTCAGAAATATTAAATATTAACAGATAAATCGGCAGTGGCTGACCATTTTTGGTCATCTAATCATGAAATAAACCCTGAAGTTAAATTATTGAAACAATTGGATGAACTGACAGATATAATGGTTTGGGAAAACATATTTGTTTTGAAAAAAAAAAAGATCGCGTGATGAATTTTGTTATCCCACAGTTAGATGTCATCAATAAGTTTGTGTTGACCCCAGTAGATGGCAGTAAGATAGGGAGCTACTCTTCAAACTCCGGAAGTGGTCAAAGTCAGTGTGTCAGTGTCAAGCTGACAGGTTGAAATAATTTTCAAAGCAGATTTTGCTTTGAAACTGGTCCCAAGGATTTTAAATAAGTAACAGTGAAGCTGTGTTACTATAGTATTTAGTTACTCTTAATACTTGATATGGGGCAAGCTTATTTGAAACAAGGATTAAAATGCTATAACATTTCCTCTACAATTTACTTATAGTTCTCAGACTTTTCATTGCCAAGAAAGTTTTCTGTCATTCTACTGTATGCCAACCATGCTAACTTCTCTGACTCCCACACTGATTGAGGAAAGGTCCCATTCTGTATAAGTTAATGAATCTGAGGCCCATTAAAAATGCCTACTGCTATCTTAGCTTAAGTTTTCTGCGGGAACTTTGTAACAAGGAATTTCAAACATTCCACTGTCATTATTCAAATCAGTTACAAATTACTAGTGTGTTGGAAGAACATTAGGAGAAACCAGTAGCTCATACTTCACATTTTTTCCTCCAGGAACTAAATTGATCCTTTGTGCCCTATTTTTGAGTCCCAATGCTCTGAGCTAGCCCTACTATCCCATTCAATACGGAGGCAGAATATTCAGCAAATCCCACTTCCTGTCCTAGAAGAATAGAGATCACCTTTAGATTGTCATGAACATGCCATTTATGTTCCACATCTCTAGCACAACTTTCAAAGTATTGTAAGATTCTTACAAATCAACTGAATAACCTTCTGGAATAGAAGATAATAAATTTTCCTTTATGCAACAGAAGCACCCTTAAACTTGTTTTTGGACTGCAAGCATATTACTAGCTATCCTGCACAACTTTGCAATGTAAACTGAAAGAAAGAAACATTGAGAACAATGATGAAACCATGATTTAGATCCAGCATTTACTGTTGATTTAGAAAACGTTATGATTGATAGGAAGCCAAGTAAACACAAGTGAAAATTAAACTATTACCTCTTTTTACAGTGACACTCATTGTTGTTTTAATGAAGCAATAATAATAATAATAATAATAATAATAATAATAATAATAATAATAATAATAAATAATAATAAATAATAATAATTAATAATAAATAATAATAATAAATAATAATAATAAATAATAATAATAATAAATAATAATAATAAATAATAATAATAATAAATAATAATAATAATAAATAATAATAAATAATAAATAATAATAAATAATAAATAATAATAAATAATAAATAATAATAAATAATAAATAATAATAAATAATAAATAATAATAAATAATAATAATAATAAATAATAATAATAATAATAAATAATAATAAATAATAATAATAATAAATAATAATAATAATAAATAATAATAATAATAATAAATAATAATAATAATAAATAATAATAATAATAAATAATAATAATAATAAATAATAATAATAAATAATAAATAATAATAAATAATAAATAATAATAAATAATAAATAATAATAAATAATAAATAATAATAAATAATAAATAATAATAAATAATAAATAATAATAAATAATAATAATAATAAATAATAATAATAATAAATAATAATAATAATAAATAATAATAATAATAAATAATAATAATAATAAATAATAATAATAATAAATAATAATAATAATAATAATAATAATAAATAATAATAATAAATAATAATAAATAATAATAAATAATAATAAATAATAATAAATAATAATAAATAATAATAAATAATAATAAATAATAATAAATAATAATAAATAATAATAAATAATAATAATAAATAATAATAATAAATAATAATAATAATAATAAATAATAATAAATAATAATAAATAATAATAAATAATAATAAATAATAATAAATAATAATAATAATAATAATAATAATAATAATAATAATAATAATAATAATAATAATAATAATAATAATAATAATAATAAAAGAGGCAACAAAGGCCATTTATTTCGGCAACTAGGAATTTATGCAGAAAAAGGCAGCATAAAACTGTGGTGTTTCAATTACAAAGATTACATACTGATTCACTTTCGCATTAAAGATAGAATTAAAACCTTTAAAAAGGATTCTCCCAATGTTCTGGATTCTAATAAATATACACTGTTACAATGGCGATACTGAGCCTACTTTCTTTTCTTTGGTAAGTTAAGTCCTCCAATGTTAAGTCATATCGGACAACAAATGAAATAGATGACATAATGCTCAAATGAGCCCAGGGTCCATAAACCTTCGAGTTACCTGACATCCATTTTCAGAATAGAAAACCCTGAATAAAACCTTATCCAGATAACTCACCCTTACTGAGACTCAAACTTGGAACCTCTTGAACGTGACAGACATCTAATATCTATGCTGCAGATGCAGGCATGCAAACTCTGTAGTGTGCCTGGCTACTGAGAAGTTGAGTGGTAAGAGTGGAATTGCTCTGCCCATATATTTCATGCACTATACTTACCTCGAGCCCTAATTCTACAAGCGGTCCAGTTCAAAAGGCCTGTGCTTTGCCAAAGTAAGAACTGAGCATCTCCATCTATAGTCCAATGTTACCATTTGTGTATTTCACTATACTCCATTTCTTTGTCGTGTGTGTGTGTGTGTGTGTGTGTGTGTGTGTGTGTGTGTGTGTGTGTGTGTGTGTGTGTGTGTGTGTGTGTGTGTGTGTGTGTGTGTGTGTGTGTGTGTGTGTGTGTGTGTGTGTGTGTGTGTGTGTGTGTGTGTGTGTGTGTGTGTGTGTGTGTGTGTGTGTGTGTGTGTGTGTGTGTGTGTGTGTGTGTGTGTGTGTGTGTGTGTGTGTGTGTGTGTGTGTGTGTGTGTGTGTGTGTGTGTGTGTGTGTGTGTGTGTGTGTGTGTGTGTGTGTGTGTGTGTGTGTGTGTGTGTGTGTGTGTGTGTGTGTGTGTGTGTGTGTGTGTGTGTGTGTGTGTGTGTGTGTGTGTGTGTGTGTGTGTGTGTGTGTGTGTGTGTGTGTGTGTGTGTGTGTGTGTGTGTGTGTGTGTGTGTGTGTGTGTGTGTGTGTGTGTGTGTGTGTGTGTGTGTGTGTGTGTGTGTGTGTGTGTGTGTGTGTGTGTGTGTGTGTGTGTGTGTGTGTGTGTGTGTGTGTGTGTGTGTGTGTGTGTGTGTGTGTGTGTGTGTGTGTGTGTGTGTGTGTGTGTGTGTGTGTGTGTGTGTGTGTGTGTGTGTGTGTGTGTGTGTGTGTGTGTGTGTGTGTGTGTGTGTGTGTGTGTGTGTGTGTGTGTGTGTGTGTGTGTGTGTGTGTGTGTGTGTGTGTGTGTGTGTGTGTGTGTGTGTGTGTGTGTGTGTGTGTGTGTGTGTGTGTGTGTGTGTGTGTGTGTGTGTGTGTGTGTGTGTGTGTGTGTGTGTGTGTGTGTGTGTGTGTGTGTGTGTGTGTGTGTGTGTGTGTGTGTGTGTGTGTGTGTGTGTGTGTGTGTGTGTGTGTGTGTGTGTGTGTGTGTGTGTGTGTGTGTGTGTGTGTGTGTGTGTGTGTGTGTGTGTGTGTGTGTGTGTGTGTGTGTGTGTGTGTGTGTGTGTGTGTGTGTGTGTGTGTGTGTGTGTGTGTGTGTGTGTGTGTGTGTGTGTGTGTGTGTGTGTGTGTGTGTGTGTGTGTGTGTGTGTGTGTGTGTGTGTGTGTGTGTGTGTGTGTGTGTGTGTGTGTGTGTGTGTGTGTGTGTGTGTGTGTGTGTGTGTGTGTGTGTGTGTGTGTGTGTGTGTGTGTGTGTGTGTGTGTGTGTGTGTGTGTGTGTGTGTGTGTGTGTGTGTGTGTGTGTGTGTGTGTGTGTGTGTGTGTGTGTGTGTGTGTGTGTGTGTGTGTGTGTGTGTGTGTGTGTGTGTGTGTGTGTGTGTGTGTGTGTGTGTGTGTGTGTGTGTGTGTGTGTGTGTGTGTGTGTGTGTGTGTGTGTGTGTGTGTGTGTGTGTGTGTGTGTGTGTGTGTGTGTGTGTGTGTGTGTGTGTGTGTGTGTGTGTGTGTGTGTGTGTGTGTGTGTGTGTGTGTGTGTGTGTGTGTGTGTGTGTGTGTGTGTGTGTGTGTGTGTGTGTGTGTGTGTGTGTGTGTGTGTGTGTGTGTGTGTGTGTGTGTGTGTGTGTGTGTGTGTGTGTGTGTGTGTGTGTGTGTGTGTGTGTGTGTGTGTGTGTGTGTGTGTGTGTGTGTGTGTGTGTGTGTGTGTGTGTGTGTGTGTGTGTGTGTGTGTGTGTGTGTGTGTGTGTGTGTGTGTGTGTGTGTGTGTGTGTGTGTGTGTGTGTGTGTGTGTGTGTGTGTGTGTGTGTGTGTGTGTGTGTGTGTGTGTGTGTGTGTGTGTGTGTGTGTGTGTGTGTGTGTGTGTGTGTGTGTGTGTGTGTGTGTGTGTGTGTGTGTGTGTGTGTGTGTGTGTGTGTGTGTGTGTGTGTGTGTGTGTGTGTGTGTGTGTGTGTGTGTGTGTGTGTGTGTGTGTGTGTGTGTGTGTGTGTGTGTGTGTGTGTGTGTGTGTGTGTGTGTGTGTGTGTGTGTGTGTGTGTGTGTGTGTGTGTGTGTGTGTGTGTGTGTGTGTGTGTGTGTGTGTGTGTGTGTGTGTGTGCGTGTGTGTGTTTTTTTTTTTTTTTCTTTATTGATAACAATCAGCATGCCCCACTACATAGTAGTATTACATGCATTACATTACATTTTTCCAACATTTGATTTTACAAATTGTACATATTTACATGTTAATATTACATTAGATCTTTTAGCAGTTGATTTCACAAGTTATACATATTTACATATCTTTATAGGTTAATTGAATTTATGTATTTACAGAATGCTTTTATGTGGTGTTTTACAAGACTCTCGTTGGTTACTGGCCACTTGCTTCCATTTAGAGTTACATCTTGAATTAGCTTGGCTCTTTGTTGACTTTTGTCTACACATTCGTATATTAAATGGTTTACGGTTTGTTGGGAGCTGTTACATGTGCATTTTGGATCGTCTACTATATGGAATCGGTGTAAGTAAGCTTTGGTTTTTCCGTGGCCGGAAGTTATTGCTGTGAAAATTGGTGTTAAAGGAAGCTTTCTCTTCAGCCTATCTTTTATTGTTGGAAAAAATAATTTGCTGAGTGCCCCCTTGTCCGTGGCATTCCACCTATTCTGCCAGACCTGATGTCCTGTTTCTTGTATTTCAGAAATAATTACAGATTTAGGTATCAAACTGTAACTATTGGGCAGATCTCCGTCCAGAGCAGCGGATTTCGCTAGTTTGTCTGCTAACTCATTTCCACATATACCTACATGGGCTTTAACCCAACTGAAGTGTATTCTCCATTTTAGTCTTTGTAAGGTATTACATATATTAAGGGTTTTCTCTGCTATGGAGTTATGTTTATTATTATTCCGCAGAATGGCTAGAGTTACTGTACTGTCTGTATATATCGCTACAGTCTTCTCTTCCTCCGGTGTGTTGTTAAAGTTTTGAAGTTCTTGTAGCGCTTTAAATATGGCCAGTTGTTCTGCCTGATTATTAGTACATCTTCTGTCTAGCTTGTATTTTATCTCTCGAATTGAAGTCCCTTGTTTGAATATTACAACTGCTGCACCCACTTGCTCTCCTATTTTGCTTCCATCCGTGTATATTTTGAATATAGAGTCTTCATCATCAGCTTCTTTAACTTCAGGTACTTCTGCAGGGTGGTTCCAGTCGCTGGGGGGCAAGGGTGCGTCATAATCTTGTTTATTTTGCAAGAAGTTGTACAGTTTGACTTTCCCTTCAATCGTGATATCAATGGGTTGGATGCCAGCAATGACACAAGATGCGTCAAATGAAATTGTCCTGTATGCCTTCGTGATTTTTATGTTAAACAACCTTTGGATTCTCTGAATTTTTCTCAGATTCTTCGGGTTGTTTAATGCAGATGCCCATAAGGGTGCTCCATACGTCAGTACAGGTTCTATAGCTCCTCTGTATATTGTTTCTAGTGCTTTGCTTCCAAGTCCCCAGGTTAGTTTTGCTGATTTAGATAAAGTGTGAATTAGGCTTATAGCTTTATCATGCACTTGGTCAATATGATAATCAAACTTGAACTGTTTGTCGATATGAACGCCTAAGTATTTCATGATGTCTACTTGTTCTATAATTATGTTATTAAGATAGATGTTTATCTTCTCGTTTGCAGCTTGTTTCTTTCTTGATATCACTAATACTTTTGATTTAGCGTCATTGAAAGTAATTTTATTTTCTCTTGCCCAATATTCAATTTTCTTCAAGTCATGATTTGCAAAGTTTTCTACGTCTAATATGCTCCTTCCTTTCGTCATGAGAAGTAGGTCGTCGGCAAAAGCGATTAATTCAGTTCGTTTTGTATAGACTAAGTTGAGCAGGGAGTTGTACAAAATATTCCAGTAGCCGGGTCCGCAGCATGAACCTTGTGGGCAGCCCCTTTTGGCTTCTTTCTCAGTGCTAAATTCATTTGTGCTTAGACTTGTTGTCCTGTTTTTGAAATAGCTCTGAGATAACTGGTATAAATTTCTTGGGCATTTCAGTTCTCTTAAGTTATTTAATATGCTGGGCCACCAGGCAGCGTCAAAAGCTCCTTTTACGTCAAGACTTATGAGAGCAATATATCCGTAAGTATTCAAGTTGTTCTCAATGAAAGTTTTCATAGACATAAGTGCGTCTACCGTGCTTTTCTGGGCCCTAAATCCAAACTGTCTATCATTCATAAGATTTCTGGTGTTGATGTGATGCTGAATCCTATTCATCATAATTTTTTCTAAAATTTTCCCATTTATATTTATCAAGCTAATAGGTCTGTATTTCGTTACGCTTGGGCTATCTTCTTTACCCGGCTTGATTACCGGAACTATTACTGCACGCTTCCATCTTTCTGGAAATTGACCGCTATTGAGGCACTTGTTGTATAAGGCTGTGAAGAAAATTGGGAATCTCTTGAAAACCTGAAGTAGGATATCACTAGTTATTCCATCCTCTCCTGGTGATTTTCTTGGGTCGAAGTTTCTCAATGCTGACAATATTTCTATAGTCGTGAATTCCATATCGTTTGGTGTATCAATTGGTTCCGTTGCCCGTCGTCTTAGTTCTCTTTGTCGCTGAGTATCATCCTGTTCACTGTCATCCGGGATAAACTTGTCTAGCATGTACTGAATTGTACTTAGAGTGTCTTCGGTATAAGTTCCGTCTTCTTTCTGTAGTGTAGTAAGAGAGATCTGATTTCTAGTTTTCCCAGCCGCAATTTTGTAAACAACTGACCATGGATTATTTCCGTCAGTGGCACTACAAAATTCCTTCCAAGATCTTAGCTTTTCGGTGTTCAATTTTGCCCTATACTCTTGGTTGCCTTTCCAATATTGCATTTTTCTTTCGTGTCTTAGCTGCTCATTGTTCATGGTTCTTTGATAGCGTCGTCTTAATGCGTTCGCCCTTTTTCTTAATATTGTAAGCTCGGCCGTCCACCATGGAACAGATTTACCTCTAAACTCCTTTTTCCTGCACCTACCCACTCCAAATGCACCTCTGCATGCTTCCTTCAGGGAAGAGTGGAATATTTCGGTTAGATGATCAGCGTTCAAATTACTGTTAACTTTTTGGGCGAGTTCCTGGTCCAAGTTATCGCTACTACTCTTGCAATTAAAATTTGAGGTCAAGTTTGTTGCTAACAGGTTTATGAATTTGTTATATTTCTCTACTTTTGTTATGTATCTTATGGCTTGAAACTTCCATGTGGGATTTTGTGATTTATTTCCTATTTTGAATGAAATCATTTTGTGATCCGAGCAGCTCTCTTCTTCTCCTACGTTCCAACAGGTTATGTCTCGGAGAAGTCTATTGTTGACTAATGTCAAGTCAATCCAGCTCCTTCCATTTGGTGATTCAAAAGTTGACACTCCTGTATTTTCGTTTACGATATGTAAGTCGTTTATGGTGATGAATCCTTCCAGTGTTTTCCCACGTTCATTTGTGAGCACGTCGTACCACAGTTTACTTCTGGAGTTGCTATCTGCTAGTATCATTAACTTTTGGTTTCTAGAGTATCTTAATATGTTTTCTATTTTCCTAATATCATATTCTATATCGGTCAATCCATCAAAATACATACTTGCTGCAAATAATGTTTCGTTCCTATGTGTTATCTGTATGACCACACAATCTCCATCCGAAATTTGACTGAGAGTAGTGACATCAACAACGCTGTTATTGATTAATATTACTGCTCTTTTAACCTGATTTCCGGCTGTAAATATTCGGAACGTTGAAGGTATGGAGGCTGGTTTATTATTAATTATAAAGGGTTCTTGTATGAATGCTATATCAATGTTTCTTTCTATCATCAGCTGCACTAAATTACTAGTCGCTATTCTTGAGTGTTGCAAATTGACTTGATAACATCGTAGGCCAAAATGGTCCATGCTAGTAGTCAGTGTTTTGTTGCTGTTGCTTCAGCGCTGCTTGGTAGCAGGGACAGTTGGGATCTAGTGCAGAGTGATTTTCGTTTATGGACGTATCTTTATTGTATTTCTTATAGTTCATACAATTAATGCATTTGAAATTATCCTTGTTAGATTTGCACTCTTTTATTGTGTGGGTTTCCGCGCAATTTGGGCAAGTCTGTTGACCTTTGCAGTCTATAGCACGATGCCTATATTTACAGCATTTAAAACATCGGCTCACTTTGATGTAATCATCCCAACTACACATGCTCCATCCTAGTTTCAATTTCCTACCAAGGATCTCTCTCCTTGCAGCAGAAGGAACTTCAACGACAATATTTTTGTTCTTCCGTCTATCCTCAAATCCAAATTTAATTTGAATCTCATTTTCAAATTTTTCCAGGCCCTTATTTTGTGTAGTTAACGCCTGAGCCGCATTCTCCAACGTGATTTCTTCTGGAGTGTTGAAGATTATTATTCGCGGGTTTCTTTTCTTTGAAACAGTCGCATCTAACTCTCCTCCACATCTATCATTAATGTTAGTGCATATTATTTCTGCTTCTTCTTTTTTATTGGATTCGATCAGAAGATGGCCGTTTCTTAGTGCTTTAAGAGAATTAACACCGACCTTCATTTCCACAGGATTCACATTCGCCTTCAGCAAGGTTTTCATGTATTCTGAGCTTTGTTTATTCTTACTTTTAACTATTACTTTGTAGGACTTTGGTTCAGATAAACCATTAGCTCCGCCCACTACTGCCGCGTAACTCCTCCCACGAGTTGTAGGTGTCTCCTGTGAATTTTCATTGCGATTCCCAAGCCGACCAACAGATGGCTCACCAAATGCCATATATGAAGTTCTTCTATTGTTTCCTCCGGGAATATTCTTAGCTTGTGCCCTTGTCAACTCATCTTGTAGGTTTTTTATTTCTTTATCTTTGAGTTCTATTACATTAGAAAGACCCGCTCGCAGGATGCTAACAGCATTTATAATATCCTTTTTAAGGTCTTGTTTAAGATTCTTGCTTGCTTCAGTCACATGCAACAGCATACTGAACGCACTCTCGATTCGGTTCTCAACGTCAGATGCCATTTTCTGCCGTTATCTTAATTTCGTTTTGAAGATCCCGACTCCTGATTGCTAATTTAAATAAATCAATAACCTTTGTATATATTACTTTCGTTTCAAGTATCACGGCCTCCTGGATGTTAGTTAATGTGCTTCACTAACCTAAGACAATGTTTGTATGTATTAACTCCCTTAGAACAAAAATTCAGCCATGCCCTTTTCAAATAACATGCTCACAACGAAATGAAATTTCACAACTACGACAGTGAAATATCAAACACAAACAAAAAATTCCAATTAATATATAACTTTGTAATTTAGTCGTGAGGTTCACGGCCTCCTGAATACTAGTTTGTATGGTTCACAATCCTTGTGAATGATTGTGTTTGTTAATTCCCTCAAAACTATGTAAATCAGCAATGCCCGTTGCAAATAACATACACACAAAGAAATATCTTCGCTACAAACACCATAAAATACCATACACAAACAAGCACTTGCAAGTTACGCCACTAACACCAAATAATTAAGAGCACTTCACTCGCATTCTTTGTGTGTGTGTGTGTGTGTGTGTGTGTGTGTGTGTGCGTGCGTGCGTGCGTGGGTGGGTGGGTGGGTGGGTGGGTGTGTGTGTGTGTGTGTGTGTGTGTGTGTGTGTGTGTGTGTGTGTGTGTGTGTGTGTGTGTGTGTGTGTGTGTGTGTGTGTGTTTTTTTTTTTTTTTCTTTATTGATAACAATCAGCATGCCCCACTACATAGTAGTATTACATGCATTACATTACATTTTTCCAACATTTGATTTTACAAATTGTACATATTTACATGTTAATATTACATTAGATCTTTTAGCAGTTGATTTCACAAGTTATACATATTTACATATCTTTATAGGTTAATTGAATTTATGTATTTACAGAATGCTTTTATGTGGTGTTTTACAAGACTCTCGTTGGTTACTGGCCACTTGCTTCCATTTAGAGTTACATCTTGAATTAGCTTGGCTCTTTGTTGACTTTTGTCTACACATTCGTATATTAAATGGTTTACGGTTTGTTGGGAGCTGTTACATGTACATTTTGGATCGTCTACTATATGGAATCGGTGTAAGTAAGCTTTGGTTTTTCCGTGGCCGGAAGTTATTGCTGTGAAAATTGGTGTTAAAGGAAGCTTTCTCTTCAGCCTATCTTTTATTGTTGGAAAAAATAATTTGCTGAGTGCCCCCTTGTCCGTGGCATTCCACCTATTCTGCCAGACCTGATGTCCTGTTTCTTGTATTTCAGAAATAATTACAGATTTAGGTATCAAACTGTAACTATTGGGCAAATCTCCGTCCAGAGCAGCGGATTTCGCTATTCTCTGTTTCATATAACCTTGCCCGGCTGAAATGTATCACTCCGCATTCAACAACCCTCCCCCTCGCCCTAATTGGCTAATGCTTTCGCGCCATAGGCCATAGGCGGTGCCTTCCCATCACATTTAAAACTGCAGTAAACGTCAAATGCCAGGAGATAGCTAAAATCATGCAAATAAGTATATGAAGGCATGCAAAAATACAAGTTTATAATGAAACTGAACTCACGCGTTATGGAGAATCTGGTAATGGAGTAATCCCCTCCATCTCGGATTCGGATTCTGATTCTGCAGTAACAGTTTCGCTGTTTCATTTACAGCAGACAAAATTTTATTTATGTTAGGGAGTTCGTTTCTAAAGAAAAAACTATGCACATGACGACGTACAGCAGTTTTAACGAACTCATCGCATTCTCCGAGCACGCGCTTTTCTTTATTCCTGCGTTTGCCTGGAGTGGTAAGTTTTCCTGTTTTCTCAACTTCACGTCGCGATGTTCCTATGGACCTAACACTCACACCTGTAAGTTCGGAGCACAGCTGTTCGACTTCCCTCACTAACAAAGACGGATTCTTCTCTGTGAGTGCATTAAACACATGCAACACAATTCTTTTTTCACCGCTTTGTAATGGCTTACCCTTACGATGCTTCAGCGAAAAACTGGCGGTAGACTCTGCCATTATACATATAATAAGTACATGCGCAATAAACGATGGATAAAATAACGTATCTCTCGAACGCGCACAGTACACCTTCTAATGACAATACATGACTAATCCAGTTCAGAACAAGGTCAGTGATAAAACTCATATAAACAAATATAAACAAATATATGTAATTCACTACCGCTAAAGCACGTGCTCTTGTGTAATCAGAAAGGCAGGCCTAGATGCAAAGGAACCTCCTCTTTACTTTGTTTAAGAATTAACATGCATTTCAGATAAATTAACTCTGTTGCGTAATATATTTAATTGAAACAGTTATAAAGTAAATATTTGACAATTCTCTTTCAACATATAAAGATATATCACCATGTTAAATAACGAACTAATTTTTACCGCAAAACAGTCTCTACCAAACAGCAGCCAATGAGAGGAGATGAGGTCACGTGACCGTTAAGAGATTACCGGGCAAGCTTACGTGAAACAAGGTATAGTTTGTCTGCTAACTCATTTCCACTGTGTGTGTGTGTGTGTGTGTGTGTGTGTGTGTGTGTGTGTGCGTGCGTGCGTGCGTGTGTGTGTGTAACCAACTCAAGAAGTAATAAATACTAAACTCCTGGAGAAAAAAACTATACCTAACTAATCACCCACTAATCGAAACCCAAGCTTACTAAAAACACAGAGTTCATCTGTGCAAGAGCAGCCTGTAATCTGCTAGGACACGTGATGATGCAGGCGCAAGTGTTGCTACCTAAGCATTTTGAAATCTGCATAAAGTGAAATATTGTCAACCCATATATGTAAATGCTTAAAACCTTATGTAAGTTAACTGCAGTACTTTCAAATAACTATACCACATTGCATATATGGAATTTGGCCATAACTGTTAAATGTTTTCATAAAGTAAATTCTCAAGTTTTTATTTTAGGAAAAAAGAATGTTTCAACAAAACGTTCTTAATTTATTAAGCCTACCAGGGTACCTCAAATTTATACCATGTATGTTATTATTCTTGTTCTATTATATTATTTATTCGCACGTTTCTATTGGTATCACCAGTTTTGTTACACAGAATATTATATTCACCCACTCCTATCATATTTTCAGTGTATGCATATTCTTACCACTGGCAACACTAAAGAAACCAAGACCACGCCCTCAATTCTCTTAGCAGAGGATGGCTATTCTCATACATGATAACCAAAAAAAGAACTAGACTAATCCTAACCTTCAACAAATCAATACATATGCATACTAAAACATGTGAATCAAAAAACCAATTGTATATAAAAAAATAACTAAATCTAACCTAATCTCCTGTAAATCTGAAACTTAAGCTTTATGTACAGAAAGCTACCTCTTTTTACACAGTCATATGGGTGCTTCTTTCTGTATCTGAATTTTATCACTACTTCTTTCTTCCATCTAGCTGGAACTACATTTCCAGAAACATTTCATTGACGAAATGTTAAGTGGTACAACATTTCTACATTTAGTGACAGCATTAGACAAAGAAAGATCTGAGGGGCAAATGAAAATGAAATCATGAATGTGTAAACCTATGCATTCATCGTACACTCAAAGGCACAAATTATTTAAATGCATAAGAAACGCTATGCATTTATGCTCACTATACAACTCATACTGTTAAAACACTGCCAGCAGCAAGTAAATAATCACCGGTAACGCACTGCGTATCGGCGCGTAATCTCATACCTGTTAATGGGTTTTCACGTATATTAAAAGTTTTAATTGTGTACTTACTAGTTGTTTTCCTTCTATCATAACCTGATGTGAGACAATTTAATGCAGCAGTTACCAGCGAAGGTTCACTAAAACCAAGGAACTTCTGCACTGTTCTATCTACGTAGGGCTTTATTTCCTCGATATCCTTTTTGGAAAATGAAGCCATTTCAACAAACTTGGAATTACCTAAAACACACAAAGAAAGTGTATTTGTGCATTTTGTTCATGTTATAGGTTAACGGAGAACAAACATTATGGCAGCAACATGAGTTATGGTAATCTAAATCAAATATTACAGTGAAGCACATAAATATTACTTAACCCAAATAGTTACCGATAGTTTCGTTTCTTCAATTAAATAACGAATCCTTTTCTGCTTCTCTCTTCCCAGAACATAATTAAAATACAACCTAACTTCAGAAACACTCTAGTGCACCAAGCATATTATTTTCGTCACAGAACATATACTGATTTTCGTTAGGATTTTGTTTGCTGGCTAATGATGAGTGCACAGCTTAATACGAAGCATGACACTATCGGAAAACTTATATTCGAATTATTCGATTCTTTAAAGTATTCGAATACGGTATTTGTTCATCAATTGTGATGATTAACTGATCTTGTAAAATCACAAGATGCGGGAAAAGCATTTCAATATATACAGCGCTGCTGAAAAAAATTGAACTTACGGGTTGGGTAACAAAGCGGAAGTCACCAGTAAAGGTGGATATTTGTACTACAGAGCGTTTCAAATTCTTATTAAATATAACGTTAACAGAACCTCAGTGTTTTCCTTTTAAGGAGATAGTGTTATTTTTTTAATATAGTTGTTAGCATCTTCATTTAAATTTTATATATACATTTCTTAAGTGGTGTGTACAGTTCTTTAGTCTACGCTTTTTTTCCAGGGAATTTCTCAACATAATTGCCACTTTTCTGCGTACAAAGAAATTGCATTAAAACAACCTTGTGGTATCCTTTTCTGCTTACCTGTACCTACAGAATGCATTAATTTAATGTTAAGTTACCTTTCTTATAATTATATTATTCGCTTCAGGAAAAGGGAAAACAGACGTGTTGTATAGCCTCAACAGAATGTTGAGTGATCTCACTCTCTCATTGTTTATTAAAATTGTAATTATTTTTAAAGGTATAATTATTCATTTATAATAGAAATGTTAAAGCTCTAATGCCTAGTGGAAGACCTAATTATATATAACAGCAAAAATGTTAAGCTTAGAAGTGGCTTCTTGACAAGGTCGACTCTACACAGGCCGGAACCTACAATGTGGTAACGTCGCAGGGGCGTGTCATAGACGGCCGATGTTTTCGAACGATCTCCACTAAAACCAGCATCTGATAACAAAACTTACCAATTTTTTAACTTACAGCTGGTGTGTTGTTGTATACTTACGCCAAAATTCATTAAGGATACCCGTGGAGAACAAATTAATGCTTTTGAACGGATTAGTCAGCAAATTTTTGTTGTTAATTTGAAATGATGTGACCCAAACTTGTCATTTACTCAAAATGTGCAACTTCTTTGCTTCTGTTTATCTTTAATTTCTGGTAAAGGACCCAGTTATAAGTGGTTCAGACTTTTCAACTTGTTACCTGAAGAATTAAAAATAGCAAGGCGTAACATTTTTTGAATATCAAATTCTAAATCCATTGTATAAACTGGAGGGATTAGGATCTACTTCAAGGAACTGCAATTACTGTATTTCTCCAAGAGATTACTGTCATATTCATATCATTCCTTGTTTTACAATTTTGACAATGCTATTGTAAACATGGCAGTAAGTTGCTGGTCTTGTTTCATGATTTTTTTACAATACTAAAAAATTAATATTAAACTCACTGGCATTTTTAGACCAAACATAAGAAATTTGAATTCAAAGTAAAAACTAGAGGAATTATCTAATTAAAGCAATTGTAATGACTTTATCTCTCTAAGAGATGACTGTTTATATTAATATTGTTAACATGCCACTTAGTTGCTAATCTTGTTTTTTGCCTTATAATCTCGACAATGCTAAAAACTTGTATTTCAAGTTCGTTGGCAATAAAGCTCGAAATGAATTCAACCCAGAAATAGAAAAGTCAACATGCTTAGCAAAACCTTTCTTTGACAGATTGATGATGATGATGATGATGATGATCATAATAATAATAATAATAATAATAATAATAATAATAATAATAATAATAATAATAATAATAATAATAATAATAATAATAATAATAATAATAATAATAATAATAATAATAATAATAATAATAATAATAATAATAATAATAATAATAATAATAATAATAATAATAATAATAATAATAATAATAATAATAATAATAATAATAATAATAATAATAATAATAATAATAATAATAATAATAATAATAATAATAATAATAATAATAATAATAATAATAATAATAATAATAATAATAATAATAATAATAATAATAATAATAATAATAATAATAATAATAATAATAATAATAATAATAATAATAATAATAATAATAATAATAATAATAATAATAATAAAAGGCATCATAACAGCAAAATTTAAAAGCACAACAAATCTACATTTCGTAGCACATACACTATGCAGGGGAACACAACTTATAAAAAAAATGATAGAACTTGCAGTTTATCAACATTTATTTCACACAGATAAATTAGTCTGCGTATAACATATTCTACAAAATTTATTTTACAAAATTTATTTTGTAATCCATAAAATATGTAAACTTATTTTAATCAGCAAGCCTGCACCAGAACTTATGTTTTTGCAAAACTTCTTAAAATAGTGTGTATAGCAATGGCATTAACAATAACTGCATTTATATTCCATTTTTAATACACATTGTTTACTTCTTTCCTTGAAATACTACAAGTTTTCGCTTTTTATTTGTCTGTTGTATGTGTACCAAACTATCATTTTTATGTTTTGTACAGTTATTTATAAGTATATTTGAAATTGTATTTAAAATAATTTCTCTTATATCTGATAATGGTTTCCCACAAAGACAATAATCCTGATCAAAAAATGAAATATCAATATCTGAACAAACAAGCTATCTTAAAACTTGTAAAAACAGTTGTTTATGATTTCGTACTTTCAAAAAAGCTGCTTCAAATTTTTCTGAAATAAGAGCAAACATGATGCTCCAAGCTAAATGGCTTACTCTAACAACATTAGAAGAGGGAACTGTTAAACCACCTTTGTTGAGTATGTCAAAATACAGACTTGCAGGATTCTGATGTTATCATTGATACACAGTACTTACAGTATACTTTCTGTTCAGTTTTGTAAGCAACGTACCCACAAATGTACAAAAATGCTGGATTTTCAAATACTGTATCGTTTTCATTTACTATTTGTAGACACAATTCTTCAAATTCATTGTTTCCCAAAAATTCGCTAGTATCCTGAACACTATCTTGCAATGGCTCAGTAATTGTACTCAGAATTTGTGGCAAAAAAATTTATACTTCCATATTTTGTAGAAGACAGACCCAACAAGCTCTTTACATGCATTTTCTTTTCAGATTCCAGTAACTGAGTAAATGAAATGTGGTAATTAGCTCCAGACAATTGTCTGTACATTCCAAATCTACCTTCCAGAATGTCAGTCTGAAATTTACTTACTTGACACAAAACATCTTCAGAGAAATACTCATTAACTCAATAAGAACTGCATTCGTATTATAAAGTGCCTTGTGTGTCTCTCTTGAAAGCTTACCTTCTTTTTCAATTGATTGCCATTTATCAAGCGACAAATTAAAATGTTGTAAAAACTGTAGCCTTGGATCATTTTCAGTGAAGACATGAACAGGATTTTTAATATTGTGACTTTTTGGGTTCGTGAAATTAAAAGTCCAATTACACAAACTCAAAAATGTTCTTTATTTCCACCGACTTACAGTTGAACACTTGCCAATTACACAGAATTACGTAATGCACACAATTACAATTCACCAGTTCGTCCGTTACCGTTCCACTGCACGCTCACAGAGGCCAAAGGGCATAACCGTGAACTGCCAGAGCCCTTGTCGAGAATGCGGTCTTCTCCTTGTCTCTTGGGTCTAGAGCTACCTGCCAGTAGCCCAACTTCAGGTCCAGGGTCGAGAACCAGTGTGCACCAGCTAGCGTGTCCAGGGTGTCGTTAATCCGGGGTAAGGGGAAACAGTCCTTCCGGGTGACAGCGTTCAACTTTCTGTAGTATACGCAGAAGCGCAACTCACCGTTCTTCTTTGTCACCAAGACTACAGGGGAACACCAAGGGCTGTCAGACTCTTCAATCACTCCCCTGGATCTCATGTTCTCCAGCATGTTTCGTACCGCCCCTTGCTTTGCCAGGGGAACGCGTCTAGGTGGTTGCCGAATAGGCCGGGCATCCCCGGTGTCGATGCGGTGAAGCACTTTGTCCGTGCGGCCGTAGTCACTATCACCTTGGCTGAAGACGCGCTGGTATCGTCATAGCAGTTGTCGAACTTTCTCCAGCTGCTCTGCGGTCATGTGGTTGGCTGCCCTCTCCAGTAAGCCTTCTAGCCGGGGCCCCAGGTGTTGCGTCGGCACCGGTTCCTGCGTCTTGTTAATTGATGTTACGCTTACCACGGGCTCGCATGTTCCCAACTCCGTCCCGGCCTGAACGTCGTGATCGGTGTCCGTTGGATTTAGCAGTCTTACTGGCACCTCATCTCGGCACAGCAGCAGTGCCCTGGCTACACATAGTTCGTGCACAGGCGTCTTCATGTTCCTGGTTCTCTGGCCTTCCAGTCGCGCCGTCACCACCACCTCACTAATCGCAGGGAAAACCACGTCTTCGCTCAAGACGACCCTGCAAATTCCAAGGCGCTCTTCTGGTTGACTGAGTATAACCTCTTCTCCGTTGAGCCGCAGGACCTTCTTGCCGACGTCGACCGTCGCCTCATGGCTCCTGAGGGCATCCAATCCGAGTATCACCTCCTGAGCCACTTTCGCGACGAACACCCACAGGCGTACGGTGCTCCTTCCCAAGGTCAGCTTCAGCAGGGCCTCCTTCTCCACAGGCAAGGTGTCGCCCGATGCCGTGACGAGCTGGTATGGTCGGCTCGGCTTCCTTGTCGGCAAACCTTTCGCCACGTCAGGTCTGATGATGGTCACGGCCGCCCAAGTGTCCACCAGCACGCGGCACGGCTTTCCTCTTACCCAACCGTCCGCGATGAGGCTGTCATCCATATTCCGGCTGACGGCGCCCAGTGTCACTCGAGGGGATGGTGGTGATGGCGCCGACGTGCCTCTCTCCACGACGGCCCTTACTCGTTTTCCGGCTGCTCTTCCCGGTGTGGGCAGTCTCTTGCAGGTGTCCGGGCTGTCCACACCCCCAACACAGGCCACTAGGTGTTCGCCGGCGTCCCTCGGCTGGTCTTGTCTCCGGTGTAGCGGACACTCCTCGTTCTCGACGTCGGGATAGCTGTTACCTTGCCTGCCTCCATCCTTAATGCTTCCGTTAGCGCCTCGTGAATTGTTTTATAATCGCCGAGCATTAGGCGCTGACGAATCTCCGTGTCCCGTACCCCGTCAACGAAGGTGTGGCAGCTTCCCGGGACACGAACTCTGGTGGGAGGTCGACTAGGGCCTTGCTTGCCAGTTGTTCAACTGCAAGGGCGAACTCCTGCAGCGTCTCCCCCGGCTGCTGTGACCTTGCATTTAGCTGGCTGCAGTACGCTGCGGCTAAGCGGTGGTTTCCGAAACGATTCTCCAGCGCCTCCCAGATGTCCTTGAGTGCCGCCGTTGACTGTACCGCGTTCAGGATTTCCGCGGCCCGTCCCTGGAGGCTGGCTATTAACTGTGTGGCTTCCTCTTCTGGGGACCATTTGTTGTGCTTGGCCACTGTGTCGAACTGGCGGTAGAAGACTTCAAACGTTGACGCGCCGTCATACTTGGGAGGTTTGACACGCGCAGATGTTGGGTCGCGTCCCGGCGCGTCGGCCTTCAAATCCTTCAGCCTCCTGCCGACGACGCCCTCCACCATTGCGTTCAGGCACTTGACGCTGCTGTCGGCCTTTCCCTTCAGGTTGTTTACGCGGTTCGCAAGGTCTTCGACGTCTTCAGCCATGACGTTCAGGGACTTCGCGTTATTGTAGGCCTTTTCCTCTAAATCATTAAGGCGCTCGTCTACTTGACCCATCCGCTTGCCCAGCTTCGCGACGTCATCCCTCACGCCGGCCAACTGTTCCACAAATTTGGTGGCGATGACCTCGTTCACCACCTTCATTTCCGTGGCCAGACTGTCGTTCGCTGCCCTCATTTCTGTGGTCAATTCGGTCTTTATTTCTTCCATCTTCTCGGTGATGTTTTCGTTGGCAGTCTTCATTTTTTTAACTCTGCGGCCAGGTTGTCATTTGCCGCTTCCGTCTTCGTTGTTAATTCGGCCTTCATTTCTTCCATCCTCTCATTTGCCGTCTTCACTTCCGAGGTCAGTTCGGTCTTCATTTCCATCATCTTCTCCAAAATCTTTTCCAATGCCGCGTCCATGGCTGTAATGTTCGGTGATGTTGTCGTCCCGCTTCCTGACACCAGTGTGACTTTGTGGGTTCGTGAAATTTAAAGTCCAATTACACAAACTCAAAAATGTTCTTTATTTCCACCGACTTACAGTTGAACACTTGCCAATTACACAGAATTACGTAATGCACACAATTACAATTCACCAGTTCGTCTGTTACCGTTCCACTGCACGCTCACAGTTACGTACACCCTTCCGATGCACGTACACAGTCTTCTCGTCCGTACACTAGCTCGTCCAGCACTGACTTTTCTCCAGCCCTACGCGTTGCTTATATAAGACCAACTAGCCAATCTAGAAGGTTCCGGACTAGATGAAATATCCCGTAAGTTCGAGAAATCAAGGGGAGCGGAAAGAGACGGCACAGTAATGTTTTTCCAGCCACACATCGTTACCGCTATAAGACAAATGAGTGGGCGTGTCCGAACGCCTCCGTCTCCTGCTGCTGCCGCCGGCCGGTTCTATAGGGAGTTCCAACGTTCGGGTGACAATATTCACTATTCTCCACCAGTCACCAATGATTTTTACAAAGTGTGCTGTTGCTTCACTTTTGACATCAAAGCAATGTAATGCAGCAATTGTAGTCTCATGAGAAACATTATTTGTAAAATTTACATTCTGCCTTTCAATGGGTGTGGGATACACACATTTATAATTTAACTTTGGAGGTGCTTTCATTAGTGGAGTCCTGTAACATTCAGGCTTATATAAATTTCTTAAATTGAAAATGTTTCCTCCCAATACATCATTGCCAGTCAAGCTGAATGATGCGAAATAAAATGTCTTATCGTTATCATGCAAATTCAGCCAATTATTTCTCACATTCTTGAACATGTGTACTGTGTCAAACATTACATATATGGTATAAACAGCATCTGCAGTAGGGAATGTGAAATAGTAAGTTCTTTCAGAATTACTTGTAAGCTTCGTAAATAAGCCTCTGTTTACAGCATTATTGTCACAAATAATGGTAAACACTTTCAAGCCACAAGATATAACTGTACTCAAAACTTCTAAAGTTTGCTTATATAGTTCTTGTCCTGTCATGCCTTTTACAGGATATAAGGATACAATCTCTTTCATATTTCCAAATGCAGAAGAAACCAGAAAAGCTTGTACTGTTTTAGCAGGCTCACTTTCCAGTGAATTTTCAGCACAGCCAGTTATTTTACCACCTTTAAACTGAAACTTAGGGTTTATATGTATCTCATCTAACTGCAGAATTACCAATTTTTTCAATTCTGTAAGTTTACTTGCAACAATTTTTAGAAAGTGAGCATTATTTTATGCATTCGTTGGTGAAATACAAAAGGAGGAAATCAAATTCTGAAGGTGTTTGGGTGTGGTAAGCAGAGGATGTTATTCTGACGGAGAGAACTGTAAGCAGCTCTGGACTGTTCATAGACGAGGAAAGCATACAGAAGCATATTGACAGAATATTTTTTCCTCATCATGGCACACAAAAGCTGTTCACATAAAAAATCAATATTTGAATTATCTAGAGCTTCTGATTTACCTTCTAAAAATGTCAAGCACTGCTTCAACCCTACTAAAGAATCCTCATTTGAATTTTCTTTCATGCTGTCTATGCTAACATATCTTAGTAATATATTCTCCAGTTGCGACCATCTGGAAAGTTTTAATGATGATGGTAGAATCCATTTCTATTCACTTGAACTGACAATATAGTTTTCTACACAAATTTGGATACTAAGTGTGTCATCTACTTTTACAATTTTAACAACTTTAGGTATGCCTTGAAAACACATTTGATAGAAGCACAGAAAATCAGAGAAAACAACCTTTTGCCATTTGTTCAGATCTCTTATTTTATTTTCACACCATTCACATAAATCACTAAAACCACTTATCACATCATCAGCCAACCACTGTTTATTTTTCTTTGAAGTTCCTCGTCTGCCTTACGCATTCTATCGTCTGGATTTGTTCGAGCAATGCCACTGAAGCTGCCAGCTGGTTTGCTTAAATACTTTGGTAGATTGGGGGACAAACGAGGCACAGCAGTATCTTTCAGCTTTGGACGAACACGAGGAAATGTAATTTCATTGCCTTCAGCATCTTTATACACATCACAGTTTATCACATCATCTGTTTCAAAGTGATTGATGCACACAACCGATCTTTTAGATGGATTCCAGTACTTCCTAGGAATACATGTTACCCATTTAGCGTGCATTTCGGGGTCTGAAGGAAGTCTGAATACAGTAACATAACCTCCTTTACTGGATTCGTAATTGCTACTGCATTCAGCAACACAGCACTTATCAGACATCAGAAAAGAATACAAGTGCAGTTAGCAGTAGTACCAGAGTAACTGAAAGCATATGAAGCAAAGGGCTTATCATTTATGTTTGGCATTTGAATGATTTCGTTTGTCATTCTAAACCTAACCTAAACGGTAGTATCTGAATTATAGTACGAATTATTTTACAAACTATCACAGATCTTACCTTAAATCCTTGATTTTAGTAGTGTAGTATAAACTTGTAACTACATAGAAAATGAGGTAAACGTTTACCTACCGCACCGCAGAGAGTATTCTATAAATATTTTAAATTAGCAACTGCAAACTTCGTAAAGCCTGTTAAAATCAAAGCAGAACAAGCCGTCTTCACAGTGTTGCCGATTCTATGCATTCCGGGCTGTGTAGAGTCGGCCTTGTGCCTTATACACTAAGGGGATTCGGTGTATTTCTGATATTGGTATTCCGCCAAACAGTATAGCATTTACTGTAACTTGTGACTGTAAGTGATAAATACGATCAAGGAGGCACTGTACAGCGAGAAGAAGTTTAAATGAATTTGTGGAGCAATGCAGTGGATTTGATGACGACAGAACTTGTGGACAGAACGTAGGTAAAATAATTTAACACCCTGGGAATTTTCATGGGTACGTGTTAGTTTATGTTATAATTAAGACGTATCTAACGAAAGAACTGCTTAACTGCTTAGAAACATTAAATATCCAATTTTCGCATTTCCCTTTGGAAACAGTTTAGGGTTACGTGAAATATTTTCAGATGACCCCAAATAGTTTATTTGTTCATTGGGTGGGTTCCTCCACGAGCTACACTCAGGGACATTAAACGCTCATGTGTTTATCACAAATTTCAATTTTCAATTTATTCATCCCCTATATTTCATACAGAGGATACGTCATTTTACATTATAAGAAAACATAAAAATACACCCAAAAGTCTACTATATGCACTGCTTAGAAACTAAAATGTACATTGTTTATTTTCCATTTTTTGCTTTGTACTCTTCCACACTATAAAAAGCTTGTTCTGACAATTACCTTTTTATATTCTTAATATTACATAGTTTAGTATTCTTTATTTTACCTGGCAATCTACTATACATATCTTTTCCGATACTTTCTAACGATCTATTGTTTAGTGTTCCCCTTAGTTTGGTCCTAAAATAGTCAGCATTATTTCTTACCTTATATGAGTGTACATTACAGTTCTTTTTACATGTATTCCTTTCTATTACATATTTAATGCTTTAATATATGTATATGCATGGAACAGTTAAAATATTACGCTTCTTAAATATCTGCCTACAGCTATATCTTCTCTCAACATTTTCAATTATTCGGATAGCTTTCTTTTGTAATCTGAAAATTTTTAACACCTCTTTTGCATTTATATTACCCCATAAAGATATCCATATTTTATATATGAATAGATAAATGCATAATACACTTGTTTTAAGGTTTTATTATCCATAGTTCGTCTAACTTGTTTCATTATGTATATACCTTTATTTAGTTTTTTTATTATATGTTCTATGTGTTGCTTCCACCCTAGGTGTTTATCAATTACTACCCCCAAAAATTCTGTTTGGCATGTTTCTGGAATACTTTCACCATCAACAGTAATTTTTATATTTGTTGAACACTTCTTGAGATCGAACTTTATCCAGCATGTCTTATTTAAATTTATCATTAGGTCTAAGTTTAAGAAATACTGTTTTACTATTTTTAGGATTTCCTTTGCTTGATCTTTCACTTCTCTTTCTGTAAATTCATTTATTATTATGGTTATATCATCTGCATATCCTATTACAGTACCACCATGCTTCCTTATCAACTCATAAAGGTCTTTTATATAAAGTAAAAATAAAAATGGTCCCAATTTTGAACCTTGAGGTATACCTGATGGTACATATCCCCTGTCTGACTTAATATTTTCAATTTCTCCCTTTGTGTTCTTAAAATTTACTTCCGCCCATTGCATTCACTTTTTTAGATAAGATTCAACCCAATCTTGTGCAATTCCTCGTACCCCATATCTGTTTAGTTTTTCTATTAGTAGTTCTAAGTTAACACAATCAAAAGCTTTACTTAGATCTATGAACACTGCAATAACTATTTCTCTTTTATTTAAGGCATTTACTATTGTACTATTCACTTTATCTATTGCTTGTATTGTGGATTTTTGTTTTTGAAATCCATATTGTTCCTCCTCTATAATGTTCAGTTTTTTAATGTAAGACTGTAATTGTTCTAAAAATACCCCTTCTATGATCTTCGAGTAACTACCACATAGTGTAATCAGTCTATAATTTTCCTTTTCTAACTTTCCACCTTTCTGTTTGTATATTGGTCTTACAATAACTTTTTTTAGTGTATCTGGAAAAATTTCCTGTGTCAGAGAGGCATTTATAATATGGCTTAATACCTCTGCCATTTCCTTTTCTAACTTTCCACCTTTCTGTTTGTATATTGGTCTTACAATAACTTTTTTTAGTGTATCTGGAAAAATTTCCTGTGTCAGAGAGGCATTTATAATATGGCTCAATACCTCTGCCGTTTCCAGCTTTATAGCTTTGACAATTTCATTTAAGATTTCATCCAAACCGCTAGATTTTTTTAAATTTTAACTTATCTAATTCTTTTATTACATCGTCTTTAGTTATCTCAAAAATTGCCATTGACTTAGCTGTGTTTTCTGTGTGATTAAGTTTTTGTCCTGTGAAGAAGTATTTATGGTTTTGACTTTTTTAACTATGTTTAAATAGTGGTTATTAAACATATTACAAATCTCTTTTGGACTTTCAATTACTTTATCATTATGCTTTATTTTTATGTTTTCTTTATTTTTTCTTTTTTTTTGTGTGTGTGTAATTTTACGTCCTCCAACGTTAAGTCATATTGGACGATGAATGGAATGGGTGAAATGATGCTCAAATGAGTCCAGGGTCCATGGAGCTTAGAGTTACCCGACATTCGTCTTTCAGGATAGGGGAAAACCCCGGAAAAAACCTTATCCAGGTAACTCACCCTGACCGAGATTCGAACTCGGGACCTCTTGAACATGAGGCAGACACGCTGCCACTATGTTACCGAGGCGGGCATTTTCAATTTGTTTACTGTTATTATTCTTATGGATTCTGTTTACAATATTCCATATTGCTTTTGTTTTATTTTCTGATCTTTCAACTATTTCTCTATTGTAATTTGTTTTTGCAATTTCTTTAACTCTCTTTGTTATTACATCATAGTCATTTTTATATTTTAAGGATCTTTCATTCATATGTGGTGTTTTTATTGAGTTTAGAAAGTGCATTCGTTTGAGGGATAGTTTTTATACCTGTTGTCATCCAGGGTTCCTGTTTTTTATTTTTTCTGCCTGCGCTAATTTTAATCCTTGTCAATGGGATTTCATTGTCTAAACCGCACTTTATTATTTTATTGAATATGTCATATTTTTCGCTTACGTTTTGACTTTCATATACCCTATTCCAATTTGTTTGTTTCAAATAATCTTTTAATTTTTTTTATGCTTTCATTATCTACTTGTCTTTTATATATAAAAATATTTTGTATTTTTTCTTTCTGTGTGTTAATTTTTAATATTTGCCCTTAGTGATCTCCTATCCCTGTTTTTATTACCGATGCTTCCCATTTCAATTTTGGAAAATTTGTGAAAACATTGTCGATACAGGATTGCGAAGTCCTAGTTACTCTAGTGGGTTTATCTATTCCCGTTGATAAATTCTGTCTGTCTAGTAGTTCAGTCATTGTGCATTTTTCTTTGTTATTTTTAAGCATGTCGATATTTAGATCTCCCATTATTATTAACTTATTATTTGTTTGTAATGATTTAATAAATTTTCTAAATTATTGAAAAATATTTCTCTATCTCCTGATGGGGATCTATTATATTGTTTTCTCTTTTAATTATCTCAATTGCAGCCACCTCGCAATGTTTATCAACAACAAAATTACTGCAATTTATCTCCTTAAACTTTATATTGTTTTCAACATAAATAGCTACACCCCCACTTAGATACCCTTGCCTGCAGTAATGAGCCCCTAGTACATAACCTTGATAATTATTTGCTAGCACCTCTTCCATTTTTAGGCCATGCTCTGTTAAGACCATGATATCTGGTCTGATCTCTTTTACATTTATTTCAATAGATAACCTCTTATTGCTAGTGTATTGTACATTTTGGTGGAATAATATTAATTTCCCCCCACTTTTGTTGATTTGTTTTCTTATGCTTTTTCCAGTATCATATCCTACTTTCTCCCTGTGTCTGTTTGTCATGCTATTTTGTATTTCCTCTGAATTTGCCCTACTATGATTTTTTGTTTCTTTAACATCATTTGCTATCTTTATTAGTTTCCCTGTCCCATGCAAATGCTTACAATTTTTTCAATTGCCTCGCCCAAGACAAAAGCTCCCTTTCTAATTAGGTGTAACCCATCTTTTCCTATACAACTGTTATCCAAAAAACAATTTATATCAACAAAAATTGTCTTCAATGCTTCACAAGCCCATTGAATACCTGTATTTATAGCCTTTATGTGTTCAAAATTCACGTCTCTTCTTCTTGCAATACTGTTTACTACAATTCTTGCCACTGGAAAGCACTTTTTCACAGCCCTTATCATTGAGTACACTTCCCCCATCACTTCATCTGCACTTTTGTTTCTTGAAATGTTGTTTGTGCCAACATGCAGCACCACTACTTTGGCTTCTTTTGCACCAGCTTCTTTCTCCAAAACATACAGATACTGCGCTTTCATCCGCCTAAATACGTTTACATTCACCATTTCACTTTTTATCACTACGTCTTTTATTATGGAATCACCATACACTATAACCTTCTTTGCTTCTTTCTTCTTTTCGTTGTTTGTTTCTTCTCCTTGCCTCTCCTTTTTCATCTGCTATTCACTATTAATAATACACCCACCAGTTCAACTAGTGCATTGCCCAGTTTTTTTTAAAAAAATGTTACATTATGTATAACAAAATTTGCAAACCAGCGTCATTCAGGCATCAACATCAGAACATGTATCATAGTAAATTAACAATAATGTAAATCATAAAATCTCCTCACATGCATTCTGCTTCAAGTAATGAAAACTGATCTGCTGAGTGAGATGTTAAAGAATTCCTCCGTATTATATGGGAGTGAGTATATAAGAATGACTTTAAATCTTTCTTGGAATTTCACATTTGAATAGGATTAGCTAATAATTTTAGGTAGCACGGAAGATTATCATAAATTTTTATTTCAAAATAGTAACATCCTTTTTTGTTTTAAGCTATTTGCTAGTTTATATAGATCCCCTATATCCTTTATACTGAGGTAATGCATAACAACATTTGTTGTGAAGTTATAATTATCTCATAGTTCAATACAGAGTAAACAGAGTAGCAGCAAGAGTAAGAATTTTTGGGGGTTTAAATAATGGCATACAGGAACAATAAGAGCTGAACACTCAGATAATATGTATAGTCTTTTTAGTAGTATAAACTGTTAAAGTTTCTCAGGAACAACACGTTATTCTGTAATAACATCAATGATTTTATTTTATAACTCAATAAGAACACATTACAATAAACAACTGGTGCTTAGCAACGGATTGCCAACATTTACATACAAGTTATTAAATACAGCTGTACTCAAAACACAAAACTTTAACACTCCCCCCTTATTTAATAACTTGCATAGTCCCATATCACTACACAACTGTCGTAATCTGACAGCAACTAATGGCTTTGTCAACAGATCTGCAAGCTGATCTGCTGTATTTACCCTTGAAATGACAATTTCACCAGCTGTAACTAGCTCTCTAACAAAGAAGTGTCTGATACGGATATATTTTGTCCGTTGATGAAATTCAGGATTGAGTGCCAGTCGAACAGCTGCCTCATTGTTCACTTGTAGGTTGGATTTTGACTCCTTTAGCTGGCCAAGTTCAGTTAAGTCTCTTGATCCAAACAATTTCTCTTGCTGCTTCACTTGCTGCAACAATTTCAGCTTCGGTACTAGAAATTGCAACTGAAATCTGTCGCTGACTCAGCCAACTGATAGGTGCACCACTGTACAAACAACACCTGATGTAGATCGCCCAGTCTTTAAATCACCTCCATGATCAGCATCACTGAAACATTCAAGAATGGCTTTGTCTTCGCCACTTTTGTAAATAAGTCCATAGTCATATGTGCCTCTCAAATAGCGAAATATTCTTTTTACTCTTATTACATCACGCTCTGTCGGACTTTCAAGACTTCTAGATGCTACTCCAACAGCATATGCTATGTCTGGTCTTGTTCCACACATCAAGTACATCAAGGATCCAACTGCTTGCCTGTAAGGATATGCAGTGTTGACAGAACTCCCTTCCACATCGTCATCCTTGATAATTGGAGTTGTAACAGCTCTGCAATCACTCATACCAAAATGCTCCAAAGCCTTCTTGACATAGTGGGTCTGACTAACTTGAATAGAACCATTTACTTTTCTGTCAATTTCTTGTCCTAAAAATATGATACGGGGCTTGTTTAATCTTGAATTCCCTTTCAAGAACTTCAACAAACTGCTTAAGTCCATTATCATTGTTTGCTGCAATTAATCCATCGTTAACATATAGTACAAAGAAAATCTTAGAAGAACCTTTCTCTCTTGTAAAGAGGCAAGGATCAGCTTCACTCCTCTTAAATCCTAATTCCATTATATAATTAGTGAATCTCTCATTCCAGCAACGAGATACCTGTTTTAGACCATATAGGCTTTTCATTAATTGACACACTTTTCCAGAACCATCATTATAACCTTCAGGCTGTGTCATAAATATTGTTTCCTTCAGGTCTCCATAAAGAAAAGCAGTAGTCACATCTATTTGTGCAATGCTCATTTTTTCCTTGGCTGCAACACTGAGGAATGTTCGAATAGTCACCATCTTCGCTACAGGGCTGAAAGTTTGTTCATACTCAATTGCTTTCTGTTGAGAAAACCCCTTGATAACCAGTCTAGCTTTGAATCTCACAACTGATCCATCGGCATTCGTCTTCAGCTTGTAAACCCATTTATAAGGAATTGCTCTTCCAGTAGGTAAAGCTACCAAAGTCCAAGTTCCATTCTCTTGATGTGCTGCCGTTTCTTGATCCATGGCTAATTTCCATTCATCTTGTTGAAATGAATTCATAGCTTCACAATAAGATTCTGGTTCATCCAAGGTCATTAGCTGCATTGCATAGTCTTGAAATCTCTTAGGACGTTTTAGTGTTGAATGCTCATGCAGCTGTGGCCTAATTAATTCAGTGTCAGATTGTTCTAATACCTCCTCAGTTTCTTCATGTAAATCATCATAACTGTAGAAGTCATTTTCTCTTGGAAAATTAGATTCCATTTTGTTCTTAGTTTCTTCTGACGACTCTTGAGACTTCTGATAAGAAAAATCAAGGTCCACAGGAACTACTGAACTTTCATGTTGCATAATTTTCTCTTCAAAAATAACATCATGTGATCTTACTAGCTGATTCTTTCCTTCACTCCAGATTCCATAACCATCATCATGGTTAGACATTCAGAATCCCTTTTACTGCTTTTTGATCCATTTTTACTCTTAATTGTTTAGGTACATGAACATAACATTTAAATCCTATTATATGTAGGTGCTTCAAGCCAGGCTACTTTCCATACCATATTTCGTATGGAGACGTTCCCTCATTACTAGAAGGTCCCGTTCGATTAAGAATGTATGCTGCAGAATTTATCATTTCAGCCCAAAGTGACTGCGGAAGGTTTTCATGAGCATGCTCATAGACCTGGCATTTTCAACAAGAGTACGATTTTCCCTTTCACTGCACCCATTTTGCTGTGGAGTGTATGGCATAGTAAAACGTTGAATTATGCCCTCCTGTAGAATCTCCCCTATCTGTTCATTAACTTGATTGGTGTATGTTGCATTGTCCCAGAAGATAATTGCATATCATAACAGGTAATGAAAGTATTCAAAATATATTTTTCTTATGGCACTTTGGTTAAACAATAAGTTGCTTAATGCGAAGCAGCAGAACTAAGCTTTGAAACATGACTTTAATCTTACTTGTTTGTTTGATCATCATTACATCCCTAAACAAGCAAAGCTTTGGGACATTAAGCACATGCATTTAAGGTAAATGCATCACCACAGTAATACACCCACCACCACTAATACACTCGCCTTCTCTCCTTCTCTTTTTTATATTACGTCGTGTATGACATGAAAACCTGTAAACCTACACTATTTAAGCATCAACATGAGAAGATGCACACAACAGGTCAAACACTGTAAATCCTCAAATCACCTCCACATACAATCTACTCCAAATATTGAAAATTTACCTGTTGAGTGGAATATTAAGGAATCCCTCCATATTATATGGGGAGTGGTATATAAAATTAACAAAATGTTTCTTGAAGATTTATTGGGATTACCTACTAGTCTCAAGTAGTATGAAAGGGTTATTGTAAAGTTTTACAGCATAATAGTAACATCTACATAAAATATAATTATTTGTAACAAACCTAATTTATCTTTTAAGAAAATTGATGAAAATTTCACAGAATTGAGTTGAAACCAGTTTCGTAAAAGCTGGTTTCATGATCACTCCTTTGTTATCAATGTTACGGTTGTTGAATCTTATGATATTTTTGTATGTATTACCAAACTCTGAAAAGGAAACAAACTTAAAGACAGAATCGATCGGCAGTATTTTAAAATTCATTAGATGATTTCTATTTTTGAAAATAAATATTTTTTATTTTTTCCCCTAACCATTAAATCTATTGAACCATTTAATTGCTTTAATAATTTAACTTCTGGATTTATTTCATGGATTAATGAGTAAAAATGATCTGCCACAGCCAACTTATCAGTCTGTTTATATCTAATATTTTGAAAATGTTCTTTCATTATGGTTTCTAAATTACGTTTCATCATTCCTGTGTAAATCTGGTCGCAATCTAAACAATTAAATTGATAAATACCAGATTTTTTATTGTGGAAATTTTATCTTTTTTAAAGAGGTAGCAAATTTTTAACATTATATTTATTTTGAGGAACCAAAGCTATACCGAATTCTTTAAAAAATTATTGAAAATGCTTATTAACCCAAGTGTAGTAAGTAATTTTTTTAAAATTATAATTGTCTTATTTTTTTATGGGTAGGAGTATCATTTACACTTTTTTGATATTTACATTTTTTTTATATTTACATTTTTCAATCATTTTAATCTATGGAGTCTCAGCACATCAGCATTATATAGAATCACATTATTTACTTTAGGCAACAAACAAAAAGTTTAAATATGTGTAATTGAATTTTTTTTAATAATATGTGAGTAAAGTGGTTAAATGCTAATGAAGTTAACAATATATATTTCTGATGGCCCTATCTTATCAAGCAATTAATGTTTTTCTGTATTCATATTGTTATATGAAAATATTTATTATAATTATGCTTTTTTTTTAAGTCTGTAGTTAATTACTGTATTTCAATATATTGTATTCTTTTTGTTATTATTCTAATGTTCTACCTAGGAATCAGCCTTCTTTGTATCTCCTCCCCAATAACAGTACTATAGCTAATGGAGCTCTAGGATATAAAAAAGGAAATCCTTTACCCCTTATGCTTTGTGTTAAACTCAGTTAAATTTGTTTTATCTTAATTTAATGATAGCTTATTCCCTTGAAACCAAATGTTGAACTGTTCAAATATTTTACTGTCAAAACTGCCTTAATTGCAGATATGATTTTTCAGATATAAGTAAACTACTATTTTTTGCAGAGAGAACTGCTATTGACTCTTTGCTAACAAAAGATTATATGGCAAGTCATTTATAAATATTAAAAATAACAGTTGCCCAAGTATAGAGTCTTGTAACATACTTTAAGTAATAATATCTGACTAATGATCATCACAATTTATCCTGATTGTCTGGATTCTGTATAAGTAAGATCTGAACTAATTAATGGATATCCCATTGAAACCATAGAATTTTAATTTTTGCAGCAAGAAGTTGAGATCGACATTGTCAAATAGCTTAGCTAAGTCATAAAATGTTCGTAATGATTGCTCTTTTTATCCAAGCCTGTTACTATTCCAGAAGTGTGTGTGCGTGCGCGCGCGTGTGTGTGTGTTTTTTTTTAACTCCATGTACATAACTTTTAACCTGGTTGTATAGTGCTTTCTGCATTACTTTAGAAAAGCTATCATTAGTTCTGAACATAATTTTTAATGTAAGCAGATTTCTAATGCATCTGAGATTATACTAAACATCTCATTTAAGAAATACATGTATTTGGCCATTCTTCAAAATGGAATACCTCTGTTTATTTATAAAATTTTGTTTTCTTATGTAGCATCTTGCTGTGTTGTCGTAAAAACTGACTGTGATTAATGAAGATTGGTTTTTCTTTGTTTTTCTTTAGATCTTGCAACAAAAATTAGTAGCAACACTGAAGTTTGCAGTGAATGTGAAATGGAAAGCAAATTGGATATTAAAAAAGAGGATCTGTTAATAGACACTGATTTCCAAACTGAGCAGAACTTTCCTTCTTCAGATGCTGTAATGCAAACTAATAATTACATTGCAGTTAACAATAATAACAGCACAATAGAAATCAAAGAAGAGATTCTAACAGACACTGCCTTTCAAATAAAGGACAATTTTAAATTTAATGCCACAATAAACTCAAACAGTGTTGTAAACAGTGACATCTATGGAATGTATGTAAAAACAGAATTTAAAAAAGAAACATGGTGGCAAGAAATGGCGTCACCAGAAGTGAAATATCAACCAAAACTATGTCCTATTACAGAATTTAAAATGAAGAATGAAGCTAGGGTAAGTTCTGTTGAAGATGTGTACTATTAATATTTTGTGTTCATTCTCCATTTCATGTAATATTTTGATTTTCAACCAACTTGAATTATTAGATTTTATGTCCAATAGACAGTATGATTACCCCTTTCTTGTCTTACTATTGTGTGTTTCAAATGGGAGGAGTTCTATGCCATACCATTCTGGGGTTCTACAGACAACAATTTACAAACAATATTTAAACTACAAAAGAAAATAATTTGAATTATATTTGGCATACCACACTACACACCTAGTCAACCACTTTTTCAAAAATTAAATATACTACTTCTAACATGTTTGTACATCTTAGAAACAGTTTGCTTTATAAATAACATAGGTGATTTTATAATGAACAGGGAATACCAGTCACTTTACAAGAACAATACAACATATTCATCTTTCTAGTCAAAGAACTTCAAAAAGTTTAAAATCCATAGCCCATCAGGGCATAAAATTATATAACAAAATAAGTAGGTGGTTAACTGAATGGAATACACATCAATATAGGAAGAAAATCAAAACTATCCCAATGAACCATAAATACTACTCTGTAAATGACGTATTAGTTGGCATTTCCTCCTAATGGCATAAATTTAGATTCTGAGTTTAAATGGATTAAATTGACTGTCAATAATGTATGAATAAACAGATGTATTTAAATGATACTCAACCACATGGTTAAATTCAAAATTTACTTTAAATTCTGTTTGTATGTAGTATCTTGTAAATAGTATACATATCTAATTTTCTTGTTTTTTCTTTCTTGATGAAACCAAAAATTGTATCAATTTCTATGGTGAATAAATTACTTACTTACTTGATTCTGGCAAATCAGATGCAGTAGCACACACGGCATTGCCACCCTATTACCCCACTCTTTTATATTTCCCTCTCTCTCGCACACTATCATAGAATGTGGAGGTCTGGAGACATAAGGAAAACCAAATTGAATTTGCCTAACTTTTATAATGATGCAGTTCTAAAATAAAAGCTGGAAAAAGCATATTCACAAACTATGTGTATTTTTAAATATATAGTTTATGAATTACCTGTTTTTCTAATACAGTGGAACTGCCACTGGCTCATCCATATCCCTGTCAATGTCACGTACTTAGACAATTTGTCATTACCACTGTCTTCGTCATTTGAGTCTTGCAAATTTATAATAGGCTCCAAAATCTCATCATGTCTGATTTCTTTCCTAAAATTGTCGTGTTGTAGGTTTTCTGCTTGTCTCACACGATTTTCCCAGTTTATTGTTACCTTGGTGATTTCTTCATGAATAAGTCGTTCAGTGTCAATTTAAAAGTATTTCTGTTAGCAAATCCCTGTTTTATCTGAGCCCACACAACTCAGTTGGATTGTTTTGGCAATGATAAGGAGGGAGGCAGATTACCTCATATCCCATTTCAGTTGCAAATGATCCAGCTGATACACTTTTTCATGGTTTTTAAACAGAAGTACTCTTTACAAGAACTCATTTTTAGTTTCTCTTTCTGAAAATTTGACCCCCTTTTTTGCAACCATTCAACAATTTTGTTCTTTCTAATGGTTGAATTCAGTATTATATTTGCAATAATTGAATGTTACAGTGCATTATCCATTGTATTATTGCTTCCCTCTTCTAAATAGTTTAAAAATCTGTTAAGAAACCGTTTTATAAATGTTTTAGCTGTCATCTCTTAATGATAATCTGACGTAGTTTATTGCAGAGAAAAATCAATTGGCTTTTTCATAGAAACCCTGTGTTAGCAGATCCTGCATGGCAAATGATGAACCGACTCTTTTCTAACAGGTACCTTTAGCCACCCTTTTTCGAGGAATCTTACCATTTTGACTTTTCAGTGTTCTTATTTACCCATGTCTCATCTAAGTAAAATACAGATTTGGCATCAGCAGAGTGTCTAATTTCATGCGTTTTGCATAAGAATTTTAATCTTGCCACAATAGTGTCACTCTTTTTCATCATAAATTGATGCCCATGTTGTCTTTCTGTACTTAAACCCTAATCTCCTCAAAATTCTGGTATGAAATTTTAGTTCTATTAACACAGGTTTATTTTCTGTATAGTTGGAAATTCATCTTGCTCATGAAACTTGAACACAGTTCTGCAAACAACATCCTTGTAAAAGTCACTTAAATTTGTAACCCTCTTCGGAGGACCAATGTTTTCTAGGTGACACAGACACTTAGGCACCACTGGAATCAGATTTTCTTGCCTCTATAAGTGTGAAACACACTTACTTTGCCTAAAGTATACCTTTACTTCAGCAGTAAGCTGTTGAGTATTTTTGAAATCAAGCTGATATCTATATTCCTCATTGCCCCATTTTTTTTAAGAACATGTAGACCCAAAAAATAATACTTTGAGTCTGACTTCGCAATACCTGCTTCTTTGACTTGCTACTAAATTCACCACCAGAAACCATGGCACTGTTTTACTTTTCTTCTACTGCTGTGTAAGGAACAACTGAATAATATTGAATGCTCCAGAGTAAATAAACACTGCTTATCCACGATTTCTAATGAATTTTGAAATACTGCCAAACAATTCTATCAGTAAGTTTGTTTTACTTTCAGTTTGGTAATAAATACAAAAATAATCTGTCACCTAAGCAGCTGTAATGATATCAAAAATCAAAAGTATTTGTTGATGCAATCAAATATTTGTTAAACTATTCCCCTGAGTTCTGTGAAGAATTTAGCAATATTCTTAAAAATATAAGTGAAGTTTGTAACAAATTACTATATTTTATTGTAGTGGGATCTGCAAAGTTTGAACGCAGAAACTGAGTTAATGTATTTTGTTTTTAAAATTTTCAAGTACAAAGAATCATTGTTTAAATTGCATATTCACATTCAGCTAATGTATATAATGAATAATTTGAGTACAATGTACATTTTAGTTATTTCATTGCAGGTTGGGAGAGATGACTTCCTTCGAGCTGAATTTCCAAGGTAAGATTCCTACATTGAGTGCAATATAGCTCAGTTCTGCAACCCCTACCCATTCTGGTCATACCAAATCTGCCATTTTGTCTAAATTTATTCTTCTTCCGTGTATTATTCTAATTTACCTACATATAATTCTGCATCATCTGAGAAACTCTTGTTAATAATTACCCAATGAAAACAAGTGATGTTGAATTACAGTGGTATCTCGTTAGCACCTTTTACATTAACACGTTTTCCCATATGTGACATTGAATTATAGAAGTTCTTGTGTCAAAAGCTATAAAAATGTTTAACACATTTTCCCATTTCTACTTACAACATTTGAAGTCCTCACTCTCTATATAGAACAACCTCATCAAACTTATCAGATGGTAGCACAACACCTGCACAGTGACCACAGAATTGAGGATAAGCAAGAAGTTCCCAGAAACTAATTTTCATAAAAAACTTGTAAGTGGAGAAAAGTGTATACAAGGTTGCTTCATTTGCCTAATTTTAATCCTCACACTCTATTTTAGGCACCCTTGGCATGGGGTCTGTCAGATGACATCCATCCATTTTATAACATATGTCTGGGTGAAATAGAGAATCCTTAAGCCAACAACAGTTTCTGTTTCAACCAAAGACGTACATACATTGTATTTTTACTTCATACTATTTACCTTTGCAATGAAGAAAAATAAAACAGAAAATTGAAAGTGTGTCAAATATAAGTAAACATTTGAAGACCTCATAATCTAAATACAAAACGTGGATATAGTCCAACAGTTAAACATCTATCAAGCTTACACATTATTCTTAGCAAATATATGCTGACTCTAGACATTGGGCTGTTGTCTATCCTGATTCTCTATTTGATCCAAAGCTTCGGCTCCTCAGGCCCAACCTTAAGGGATAGAGGAACAAGAGTCCCTTAACACCATGATAGTGGTACAACTAGGGAAGGTACAGAAGAAGAAGAATGGACAGTAAAATTTTGGCATGAAAACAAAGCAATAACTATAGATTATGTATTTCAAACTACTGTAAATAGTGTAAAAATAGTGTACTTTAATATTCAGTTTGAAGTAAGATATTATATTCTTATTACAGAACAATTAATTTACTATATTGTCTATTTCTTCGCCTTTTCCCATCTGTGATACCAAATCCTTGTCATCCTCCATGATCTGCATGTAATATGTTAGCCTCTGGTGCAAACCCAGCAAAGGGTAAGAATTTTATTTGGCAAGAAAGTCCTTAACATATATTCCTTTGGAAGGAAGGTAAAGCAAGTGGTCCCATGTCATAGATTTACAGCATATAAAAGAACCTCAATTCCAATAGAGGCCTATGAACAAAATTAAATGATCTTTCATTCCCAATATATATGGGATGCTGACAATCACAGCATCCATAAATAATCCAAAACCTAAGGTCTAGTAAAAACTTATGAACAATGTTCTACTACATGTTGTCAATCATAGTCTAAAAAGTCACGACAATTCAGCTGCTTTTTCAAGATTTCTGCACTAATAACCAAATGATGCTAACATCAGAATATTTCTAAAACTGAAGATACAGTTGATGAAATATCTTGAAAGATTGAGGCCCTGAAAGTCTAAATATTATATACATATTGGAAAAAGTACTTATGTCAATGTTAATCAAAATAATGTTTACATTTCTGTGATCTACTGTGGCAGGCATATAGCTTAAATTTTCATATTCATGAGTAGTTTTTATTTAATAAAACTATAGAAAGAGCATGTAATTTGATTAATTGAACAGAAGTGTCATTGTTTTGACCTAAAGAAGTCATAACTGTATTTGTGCACTTGTAGAATGCAATTCAAGTGGCAAAAAAAAACTGGTGATAAACATGGAATAGTATAGTATCTTATTTCAACATTCACATATGCAAAAATTGACTATAAGCCCTTATATTAATTTTAAAGTCAGCCAAAGTTCTAACTGAAAGCATATCATCACATCAGTGATTCTAAACACCTAATTAAAGTTCCTATCCTACACATGCTGTAAATAAATAATGTAACACTTTCAAAGATCTTTGGTACTTAACAGTTTCAGATCATTAAAATGTCCTGCATATTAAATTGTTATAATTAAAGTCATTGTTAAATGTGAAGCTAATTTCATATGAATGTATACTGCATATTTCAGATTTTACACAGAAGAGTGTTCCAGTGCTGAAAGTGGTAACCCAGTTTTATTAACTAAAGATTTACAAGCAGAGGACAATCTAAATCCAATAAAGTATCCACTTGCATGTGAAGAAAACAATGTGTGTGACGTGTACGAAAGTGATGAAAAAACAACTTGCATAGAAGAAAATGTTCAAACTCTTAGTTCAATAAAAGCTCATGAACACAAGCAAAATGAGAATAGAAGTTTTGGTAACCATAAAAATATTTATTCATGTGATATTTGTAACAAAAGGTTTACTACAAGAGGCTGTTTGAGAAGACACAATCTGATTCATCAGGGTAAAAGACCACACAAGTGTGAAATTTGCAACAAGAGCTTCACTGAAAGAGGCCATATGAAAAGGCACCTTTTGATTCATGAAAACAGAAGACCATACAGATGCAATAACTGTCAGAAGAGCTTTACTCAGAGGGTATCCCTGAAAAATCATACTATGATTCATGAAGGTAAAAAGCCTTATAAATGTGATGTTTGTGATAAATGTTTTACTGACAGAGGTTCTTGGAAAAGGCATACATTGATTCATGAGGGGAAAAGACCATTCAAATGTGAAATTTGTGATAAGAGCTTTATTCGTAAGGTACAGTTGGCAAGACACATTTTAATTCATAAGGATAATAAGGTACACAAGTGTCACATTTGTGAAAAGTTGTTTACCGAGAGTAGAAGCTTGAAGAGGCACATTTTGACTCATGGAAACAGAAGGCCATTTATCTGTGATATTTGCACAAAAAGTTTTACTCAAAGAGCATCATTAAAAACTCATATTATGGCACATGTAGGTAAGCGACCATTCAAGTGTAAATTTTGTGAGAAGAGTTATACTCAACAATCACACCTGAATGTTCATAATTTGATTCATGAAGGGGAAAGACCCTACAAATGTGGAGTTTGTAATGCAAGGTTCACTCGGAAAAATAGTCTAAAGGTGCACAATTTCATTCATGAAGGTATTAAACCATACAAATGCGAAATTTGTGAGAAGGGTTTCATTCAAAAGATTCACTTAAAAACTCATAATTTAATGCACAAGAACAATGCACTATAATACATGGTTCTTGTGTAGAGATTTGCTTTAAAACCTCTTGACCCCAAAAGTAGAATTGTTATGTATACTGTGCCTAAGTCAGTGAAATGAGCAGATTTAATTATTTTCTTATTCTGATGTTTCTGCTTTCGCAAAACCAGAAGACTGCAGTTAGAACTGGAATTATTTTTAATGGTTCAGGAATGGTTCTTTTAATGGTTTCTAATGCTGCTGACCAAAGGGACCTCATGTATGATATTTATAAAGATGCAGGAAAGAAATGACTAATCATTTATAGTGGATTCAGAAGTCAGTTAAAATAGTTTTTAGACAAATTTTTCAATCATAAACTATGTAATTTGATTGAACAGTGATAGACATCTCATAAGGTGGATTTCTAATTGTTGCTTTGTATTTGAGTGTGGTACATTAGGATTTCACACATCTAAAATCAGTTAGGCACTTGTTAAAAGTAGTAGAGAATCTCTTTTGTATAACTTTATTGAGACCAACAGCTTAACTATAAAAATTATTTGCTTGCAGAGGATTGTACTTGAAACTGTGTAAACAGAGAATAAAATGTGATTTCCTACCATAAGTCAGGTTATTTGACCTTATGTGATAATCAGATAAATTTTATATAATCCAAAAGAAGGTGAGCTCTATTTTTCAACTTACTACTAAAATGTGATTGCATTGCTTTTATACTTAATTCAGGCATAAGTAGAGCAACTTTTGGCAGTAGTGGACATGGAGCAATACTTTGTATGGCATGATATAAAAACATAGTGTACATGAATGTTTGGACTGTATGTTTCTGTAAGATATGTTTATAATACATTTTTATTATTAATAAGCAGATGGCATTAAAATTAATTTTTATATAGTTATATGAAGAATTAACTTTCATATTGTAGGCAGCACATTAGACAAAGTATTATATAATGTGAATAACTATGCCTTCCTAGATGAAGAACAATAATTGCAACATTTTACAGAAATGCAAGTGTGAAATTAAACAAGTATGGAAATAAAATGTTATTTATTCACTCGTTTTTGTAATATGATATTCAGAAGGGTAGAGTCAAGAGTGAGAAATCCAATGCAATTGTAGGGAATAATCGATTATTATCAATGATTGGCCTTATAAATGGATTCATATTCATTACTACACCTCTTTATAATGATAATTGAATTCCTACTGTCTATAAACTAACAGCTAAAGCTTTCATTTTCCTTTTGCATTGGAGTAAATTCTATTACATGTAAATTTTATCACATTCAGAGGCGGCTTCTGAAGGGGGTAGCATGTTTGCGCTAGAACCAAAATGCTGGGTCTCCCTTTAATGTAATGGCATGTTCCATTTGGAGTTTATTTCGACCTTGTCTAGTGCAGGGGACCTGAGCGCGCTGTATTGTTTGCAGGTGCCAAGTAGTTCACTCCCAGATGCAAACCACTGGCATACAATAGGGAGGTATAGGGCAGGACGAACCTAGGATTTGCCGAGGCAAGTAGCGGGACGATGCGGGGCGTATAGCTGCATGTGGTTGGTTAACCTAGCTGCCAGAGAATAGTGGATGCCTAACCTGGTCGTTCTTTCATCACAGCAGCGGCATCTATTGCTCCTATGTTAAATGTAACCTACGAGTACATAGCCACATGGTTTGTGCCGTGTTTTGTTACCTCTGTCTGTTTTGAGTAGTGCATCAGAAATATTTATATAAATACAGGTAAATTGTGTTATAAGAAGAAACAATGAATTCTATAAAGTGTCTTTTAGCACATCCTTTTTCAAACATGCCTTAGAAGGAAAAATTGAACTTAAGCGACTTGGAAGACCCACGCCGAAACTAAACATCACACAGATAGTCAAAATAAAAACAATATGTTTTAACAGGAACTTTAACAACGATGTGTATGATAAATATTCTAGAGTATTTATGAAATGTGAATGTTGTGTTATATGCTGTGAATTACCGTTAACTTGTGTGTAGAGCAGTCTGTAGTAACAGTTTAAAGAAATTGTGTTACTTTAAAAAATTAAGTTGCATGGATAACTTTGTGAACCACCAGTTTTCGGAGCCACCAGCCGACCCTGATTACATTACAATTTAAATGTCTCCTTGCCAACTATTCCTCAGTGCTCATGACTTCCCCCTAGGTATATTAATTGTTTTTCCTTTTGATCTGTGTTATCCATTTTGTCTTAAGAATCCTTTTTGTTTTCACCCTAATATGATTGTGTCAATTTTTGTAGCATGAACAATAATATGGTAAACTGTGAACTAGCAATTGCATTTTTTAGATATATTAAAAGTTATTCTGTCAGTTTTAATAGACTGAGAATAGAAAATAATATAAAGAGATTAATAAATATACATGGGCTGCAAGGGAATTAAGATCTATTATTCACTGTTTTATCGTGGATGAAAATCTGGTTAATTTGTCTAGACATGTAAAAGCTTTATGACGTGTCAGGCACATTCTATTTTCAGAGGAAAGGTTAACCTATATGAAAAAATTTCATTACAAAGAAATGAAAATACAAGGGTTGGATAAAAAGTAGTTATAGTATGCTTTAAGGTAAAACCGGTGGGTCGACGAGCTGCCGTCTATTGGGATATCGAAGGACTTAAACAAGTTTGTGCAGTCTGTCACTGTACTACAGTCGACTTCGTAGCAATAGTGCAACCGCCCCAATGTAATGTTCACAAAGGTATAGCAACGTTCCTGGCTCAAGGAAGTTGCACGAGGTCGGAGTACGCAGGAACATTTTCGGGGACTGCGTGCAGCCTGTGGTAATATAGCGTTCTCATACAGTATAGTTGCACGATGGGAGGCAGAGAAGCTATGAAGGATAAGCCAGTACAGGAAGACCCCACGGGTAAAACAATATAGTTCAATTCCTTTCTTCGTTGTTGAATGTATCTCGCTCGATACTCAATGAACTTTCCGAGGTGCAAACAATGGCACCGCTTTGCAGTCACACATGATTGGTTGGGCCGGTACCAAAAGGAAGGTAACGACTTTCTTCGATACATCATCTCTATGGAACAAAACCTGCGCTCACTTGTACGAACCACAATTGAAACGCGAATACAATAAATGGGGGCACACGGTCTCCTTGTACAAAGAAAGTGCTCGCTGCACAAAGTGCGGTGAAAGTGATGTTAATTGCGGCTTATGACAAAGATGGGGTAGTACTGTATGACGCTGCACTAAGGTTGACGTTAGACGCCGTCTACTACTGCATGTTCCTCCAACATCACCTTCGTCCAGCGCTCAGGTGAAAGCGACCACACTTCATGGAACGGCACCCTATCATTCTCCATAGCAATGAAAAATGCCACACCGCTGCTGCTGTCCAGAACCTCTTGCGACGCTGGCAGTGGGCGATTCTAGAGCGTCTACCGTACTCACCTATATGAGTCCCTGTGATTATATCTTTGCGAAGATGAAAGAAACACTGCAAGATATCCGGTAAAACACTAATGATGAAATTATCCAGGGCGGTTACTACGAGACATCAAGAGAAATAGACGCGCAGATGTAAACGACACCTTCCGAACATTTGGCAAAAGGTCATAAATAACGGGGGTGATTATATAAAGATACCTGTGTCAAGGTCCTCTCAGAGGAACAAATAGTTCCCATTACTTTTTATCCAACCCGTATATATACACATATGCGAGGGTTGGGGCAAAAGTCATGGGAATTATTTTTTCTTTAGATATGTGAATGGATCACAAACGTATAAGTGTCTTGTGGAAATTCTGCAGGCATAGTGTGTACACGTAACAACAAATGGCTCGGTGATAGCTGGTAGTAGGATAGCGAGGACTGTGAAATCAGTCAGTTGGTGAGTGTCGTGCGAGATGGAAGTAACCCGTGTTAAGCAGGCACTTCATCAAAATGAGCAACGGTCGGGAAGACCGTTCGGGTCGGGAAGTGTGCGGACCGACGTGGCATGTGCCGTCATAGAGCAGCTCCTGGATGACGACGGACGATTTCAAAGTTAGAGATGGCAAGTGGCATCAAGAAAGGCACCGTCCACAGGATATTGTGTAATGAGCTGCAACTACTCAAAATCGCATCGCGGTAGGTACCACAGGCACTGACGGAAATTCAAAGGTGGTTGCGCTAAACAATATGCTCTGAACACCTTGCACGCTGGCAACCGGACGGCGATCAATTCCTGTCACGAGTAATCAAAATCTATGAATTTTGGGCCAGGGCATACGAATCAGAACTGAAACGTCAGTCCGCGGAGTGGCGACATGCTGGATCACCAAGGAGGCAGAAGTTCCGTCAGAATCAGGTCCCCAGTCAACTTGATGGTGATCGTCGCGTATGATGTCAGGGTGTCATTGTTTGCCACTTTGTTCCACATGGCAGAACAGTGACCGCACAGTACTACAGGGACTTCCTGGTGCGACAGGTACGACGTGGCGTTCGGGAGAAATGACTGGATCTTGTGGACAATGCAATAATCCTGCACGACAATGCAAAACCACAAATCAGAGTGTGTAGGGCAGCTGCTACGACGTTGGGGATGGGAAGAATTGGAGCACCCACGGTACTCTCCCGATATTTCGACCTGTGACTTTGATCTGATTCGAAAGATTAAGGAACCACTACGTGGTAGGCGGTTTGCAACAGAGGGCATTCCTAATGCGGCAAATGCTGAGGCATATAGTATTCAGTGCCTCCCAAATCGCTGGTACCGTGTGGTGACAGCAGCAGGGGCCTCATTTGAGGGTCTTACGGCCCAGATTTGTCGTGCCAATTGTATGTGTACTATGTTGCCATTCTTTTGCATCGTGAAGGCCATGTTTCCCTGTATACTACCGTATATATATATATATATATGTGTGTGTGTGTGTGTGTGTGTGTGTGTGTGTGTGTGTGTGTGTGTGTGAACTGCTGCAAGGAAACAAAAGAGGTGATTAGAGAATTCCAAATGTAAGTTGGAAAGTAGGTATATCAGTAGGTAGGCAGACGGCCGGACGGGTAGGTAATGATATTCAAGGAAGACAAATGGTAGCCTACAGATGGCTCCAATATTGTTAAGCTCTAAGAACCAATGATGGCCATGAGGAAATAGGATATGAATCAATCAAAAACACATTGTAACTTAACTAGATAACTTAGAATTTTTTCAAATAAAAGAAGCTATACATATAGATGGGTAGAATCATATTGAGAAATTCAATACCATGATCGGGTTTTGAACCACGGTTGATCTTAACCATTCAGCTACCATGGTCAACATGCCACCATGACATTAAGCTCTCCAATTGACTTGCAGTTTCCCGGCAAAGGAGTAGGGGTTGTCACTTACAATGAGACTTAAGTACTTACAACGTAGTAGTTTCCCCACCATTAGTGTTGTTAGAGAACTTAATGTCTGATTAGTTCTATCAAAGTAATTTATATTTCTGTTTTCCCAATCTATATTTCCCCATCCCAGTCTATGATCTATAAATTGGTTCTTAATACTTCTTGCTAATTTTATCTTGGTTCCTATTTCTATAAGACTGCCCATGTTAACCAACGAAATGTTAACTTTCCATTTCATTTTTTCTTTGATTTGTTATTTTCTACATCTGACTACGCCTATTGCTTTCCAATGCTATCAACAAATGTATCACTTCAAAAATACTATTTGGTTACTTCAATACTAGATTATTGCTCTATCTTCTCTAGATGGTGTATATTTTCTAATACTACACTTAAAACGCCGACTCCATTGCCTTTTTGCTACTAATATCTGTTATTTCCGGTTTCCTGTTCCTATTCTAAGCTGCCCGACATATTTCGGCTGTAATCTCTTTCTCTACCCTGTTGTTCTCAGCTTATTGTCTAGTAATTTGGGCCCAAATGTCCTCGCTGTCGACGGGCCTTAGAAAACACACACACACACACACACACACACACACACACACACACACACACACACACACACACACACACACAATAACTCACTTGTCTACTAATTTTTCCCTCCTGAACTAACATTGATACTGAATTATTTTCAGCTAACATTCTTTCACTTCTTAACAAAATCTACATGAATCATCCTCAAATTAAAGCATTTAATCTCTGTACCTTGTTTGGTGATGCACTTATTATTGCAGTATGATGTGTCTTACGTCTTCTTTCATGCCCTCCGTATACCCCTGTAACCCAAGGTGCAGTCTTTCTGGATTGCATCCCTTCCTAATCGAGCTGTCTTTTGCTTTTTTGTCGTATTTAACTCCCACTTTTACTGCATGAGACACCGCAGGCGATGACACTGATGATACATAAAATGAAGATGAAGCCCCGGTGGAATGAGATGGTGGTGGTAACCGAAAATACCGGAGAAAAACCGCCCCACCTCCGTGTTGTCCACCACGAATCTCACTTTTCGGTTGCCTGGGATAGAACCCGAACCACCTTGGTGAGAGCCGAGCGATCTAATCACCCAGCCACGGCGCGGCCTACTGCAGCAAGAGCCATGCATGCGTTTAAACTAAGCAGATTCATTTTAAATGATGTTATAGAGAATAATTTGTTCATACTGCCAAATACTTAGGAGGAATGCAGCACTTAAGGTACTTCAGGTAATCAATTACCCAGTTCACAATGGAGCGACAAGTGAATATGGCATCAAAATAAACAGATAAGACAATTGAATAACAAATCTCATCAACGAAACAAAATCTATGTGAAGAATGTTGCATTGGAATTAAAATTTGCCGCTCGACAAGTTAGCATCTACAGAACTGGTGTATGAGTACTATTGATAGGACTGCATCAACCTCAAGTTTCTACCAAATAAATATTAAATTACTCCATGTAATATCAATTGAGGTAAATTGTATACAAAATTGCTTCGTACATTTCTGTGCTTTTGCGTAAGCTTGACGCGGTCATGTCCTTGGTTTCATATAATTGCAAACACTATTACTGTACATTCTGAGGAGCAATATCATGACGCATCGCGTAAAAGATACATGGCATATCTAACAAGGCGGGTAGGGAGTAAAAGCGAAAGTTCCGTCACTATGAAAGGCTGCCACATTGGTGAATCATGTGCTGTTTATTGCTAGTTGTGTATCTCAAACCACATTAGCTTGGGTATTCACGTGCGTTTTGTGTTATTAGCTTACTTATATAACACTTTACATCGCTATGGTAATAAGGCATTATATTTCTTTAAGTTATGGACGTTCTTTAACAGTTGTGGTTGTGAGCGTCCCATTCTATATTGAACGTGAAAAGCCAGTAAATTGTGCTCAAATGCCCCTATCAAGCTTGGAGTTTTCTTATGTTTCCTAAACCTTCGACCTAAATTCCCTTCTGAAGAAAGCTAGCTAAAGACTTTCATGGCGTCAAAGTCCATCACCATCCGCCGAATTTGGACAGGCAACCTGAAGAATCAAAGTTCTGGTACGTTACCCCCAAATCACTTCGTAATCCTGGAATGAAGAGTTCGTGAAGACCAACAGCATTAGTCTGCAGTCCCGCAAGTAGATTTGTCTTCAAATTAGATGCATCACATCACGTTATATCACGTAAGCTTGTTTATTTTCTTAAAGAAGCAGAGCTATTTGAAGGCAGTGCTAGTTCTTTGAACTATCTCCAACATCTGGGATTGGTTCAAATAGTAAAAACAGAAAACTGTTATTTGAAAGATCAGCTGTTTCTTTAAATAGAAATTCAGAACAAAGCCTTAAAGGGAATAATATATAATGGATAGACCACCTCACAATAGTATAATATATTTACTTTATTCAATTAAGTTAATACATCCCCTTTTCTCCATGCTTTTGCTAATGTAAGATAAACTGGAACGCTTGTTTATATTGGGTGAAGATAAAGAGGGGAAAATGAGTCGCACTTGCTAGCGTATCTTGCATGCTTAATCAAGAATGTTACTTCGCTCGCTGGGAAAGTCTAGCTATGCATCTTTCAAGAAATAATAGGACAGAAAACAGCTTTTATAACTATCACCGACTAAGATGTCAGTACAAAATCCTCGTAAGAAGGCTTATCAAATAGAAACTGAGAGGAACTATAGAAACTCTCATACAAGGTGCTAAACTCCAGACAACCAAAGTATCCGAGAAGCATCCCAATAATTAAGATCTGGAAATACATTTCACACAAGTGCTCCAGGGAAGAGAAACGGGGTCTATATGTCCCACGGAAATCGACAGTCATGTTTCAAGATCCAGAGCTGTCCACACAAACAGAAGTAACATTTGCATTTAAAGGCTCCAAAGAAAAGAAAGCATGTGGTCCAGACCTCATCTACAATGTACTTCTAAAAGACACCATCAAGGGTATTGCTGTGCTCTTCAAGGTGTCGTCTTAGTACGATGGAAAGTGTCACAGTGAAGATATACAAATCAAAGAAGACAGTAATTATCAAACTCTTATAGTGGAATTGCATTAGAGTGTATTTTGATGAAATTACTAACAAACGTTGCTATGTGACAGTCTGAAAAAGCTGTAGAGACATACATACTCGATGAACTAGTTGGCTTCAGGAAAGGGAGATCCGCAATACAGGTAATCAAATGGTGACTGACAGATATAGTGGAAGCTCTGTTAACTCCAGGAGCAAAGCTATTCCAAAGCCTTCGACTCCGTCAACAGATGGATATTAGTGAAAAAGTTAGAAAATAATGTTGATAAAAACAATCACATAGCCAGATTAATAAGAAACCTTTTAAGCAGCAACTGTATACAAAATTGGGATGACATATCAAAATCTTAAACCATACACCAAACGAATGATATTTTACAGGGCAATCCACTCAGCTCAAATTTTATCACCATCGTCACTGCAGATGTAGTAAGATTGGTACCAGAAAGTTTGCAGATATCAATGTACGCTGACGATATGGTGTTGACATCTTCCAACCCCGAAGATCTTCAGAGAGCTTTTAACAGGGTGGCAGACTGGGCAGAAAACAATGGGCTACGTCTTAATGAATCTAAGATGGTAACGATAACCAGAAAAGGAGGAAACGGATCGATCATGTGCTACAGAGTACCGCTCACAATTTTAACACATTTTAAATACAGTGCGATCATTATAAACCTGAACCACTCAATAGGCCATAACTTTTGAACCAATAGTAGGACACGCGTGAAACTTTGGGAGGATATAATACACAATTGGGAGATTACATTATTTACATCTCAGAGAAAATGTCCTCCACCAGCATATAGACATGTTTGCACTCGTCTCACCATATCCTCTGAAGTTTTACGGAGAGTATCCTCGCCAATGTTACTTATTTCGGTTCTAATGGATTCCTTGATAACATCAATTGTCCGTGGCCTATTCTTGTCCATTCTGTTTTAGATACCCCCAAAGAAAATATCCGGTGAGTTTAGGTCTGGTGATCTGAGGGCGACAGACCCTTTGGGATTATTCGATTACCGAAGAAACTGATTACAAGTTCCATCGTGTCATTATATGTGTGGTACGTTGCTCCATATTACTGTAAATAACCTTCTCTCAATTCGATATCATCTCCGTAAAACTTCAGAGAATATGGTGAGACGTGTGCCAGCATGTATAGATGCTGGTGGAGAACAAATTTTTGTAATTTTGCGTCCTCCAACGTTAAGTCTTATCGGACAACGAATGAAATGGGTGAAATGATGCTCAAATAAGCCCAGGGTCCATAGAGCTTAGAGTTACCCGACATTCGTCTTTCAGAATAAGGGAAACCCCAGTAAAATCCTTATCCAGGTAACTCACCCTTACCGAGATTTGAACTCGGGACCTCTTGAACGTGAGGTAGACTCGCTACCACCACGCTACCGAGGTGAGCTGGAGGACACTTCTAACATTTTATCTGAGATATAAATAGTGTAATGTAATCTTCCAATTGTGTATTATATTCTCCCAAAATTGCACGTGTGCCCTATTATTGGTTCAAAAGCTACGGCCTATTGAAATGGTTCTAGTTTATATGGATCGCACTATACTTACGAATAACTCTTCAAACTCCAGGAAATGTCCTCACAATACACATCAATGACAGGATGAATAGAAAGACTATCATTAAGGACAGCTATAACTCTCTTCAGAACAAAATTTTCTCCGATTCTCTTATATGGAATGGAGCTCATATAGCCACAGCTGAATCGCAAGCAATATGCAGAAATGGAAGAGGTCAAGGTTACTTTTCTGAGGGCCTGTCAAACTTCATGTCTTCACGTCTGATATATCTGATGGCAACTCCCCTGTTTGGGTGGAAGAACTGAGACTAGAGTTTCTACTACCATTCACATCCAGTTATAAGGCTTTAACCGAACTGATGAGATTGAAGAGGTCAGAAGGCTGTGAAGAGCTTTATGTCACGGATGCAATGCTCTCAAAAGATTAGAAGAAAAGTTCTTATGACCTGTGTCACATGGTTACGAGATTCTCCGTGCATAGTTATCATCACAAGGTATGCATGGCTTTCACCAACCAGGGCCGACTGTGAATGCGAATTTTGTGGTCGGCAGTGTGATAGGTGCCACGTGATATGGTGCAACTAGAGAAAACAGTCTTTCACCCAGATTTACACTGACCAATAGAATCTACAAAATATATGTAAATTTACCGCTATCTTTCCGTTATTATATTTTGCAACACTGCAGATCTCCACTTGCACAAGTTGATGGCTGTGATCTTTTAAAAATCAAATTGTAGTGTCACTGTATTATTCGTTGGGCATTTCAATAAATATAGCCTGTTGTAGTTATTTTAAACAAAAAACAACTAATTATACAATTTTAATGTGTACCGGTAAACTGGGCGGAATAGGAACACGGGGATGAATAGGGACAGCAGCTTAGCAAAGAGTTTTATTTGGCACTTCTCAATGTGAAATTACTTTACTTTTATAATACCTGTGACTGAAATACCTTATGAGTTTCTTCTCTGGAATGCTTGGTTAGTATCAATTCTATTTCGTATGTTGGCAGCCATGTTCTAAGAAATCAGTTCTATTGGCTGTAAAACTATACTTTAGCGGAATCATTTCAAATGTCTCCAGGTAGGTACTATTACGAGATATATGAAGGAGAACCACATTAAGATGGCGTGTTGTTTATACGCTCATCAGTGTACTCAGCAAATCTAGCAATATTTTATTGTTTGTTTGAGTTAGTGTTCGAATTATCCAGTGTTAGATTACTGTTATCAGTTCTTAACTAATTATTTAAAATTGAAACATAAGTTTGGTGAAATCAGTTTTATATGCATTATAAATGTATGTTGTTTAAACCTACTGCTTTTGGATTAAACAAATACTTAGTGCGTGTATTTTAAGACTTAAAAAGTTCGTGTGTTCCTCTTGATGTATGAAGACACCTTAACATCGAAGTGCTTCATAACTGAAACAGTGATACATATCGTGTGTTGTGACAAATGTATAGTAAATACAACATGCTCACATAACCAATATTGTGATGAAACTGAGCTTTATAACCAAATTACAACATTATGGCAACTGCTAGTTTTTTAAGTGACCACAACTTCGCTGAGCTACAAGTAATGGCCACTTCAAATTTTCCTAATTTAACTGCCTCAGAGAATAATACCACCCATCCAGTGGTGATAGATACGGACCTATACTATGTCAATGGTAGTGACATCAGCGATTTTATGAAGGGGCCACTAATTGAGAACCCTATTATCCCCCTATCTAGCGAGAATGATAGAGATCTGCTAATGGGAAAGCAGGCGAAATTGAAATTCTTGGAAAATGCAGATAAGTTGCTCAGCCTACTAGCAGAGGAAAATAACAACTGCATAATGTGAGTTCCAGCTTTACTTTGCCCATCGAGCACGTATTGAAACAATAACATTTTACCTTCTGTTGTGCGAAAAAGCTTAAGGATTTCTCAACAATGGCAACTGCTACCTACTAAAGGCAGAGTAAGAGTCCAAAAACATGCCCAGCAAATGGAACCCCTGACCATAACCAATAGATTCCAGGAGTTTCCTTGGAAGCCCAGGATGAGGAAGCTTTTCTGAAACCTTCAACCAACAAAAGGAGGTGCCAAAGTTCCCCTTCCACATCACAACCAATCAATGGAACACCGTCTCATATAGCTGCAAAAGCAACACCACCCATATCCACCCCTTCTTCTCAACAGACACCTACTTCTGTCAAATCCACTAAGACTACCTCAATCTTCGTTCGTGACCCAGTTAAGGCGCGAGAACGAACTACCATTCTCAATACTTCCCACTCTCATGTGAAATACTCTGTCAAAAAGATGGGTGGGACAATTACTGTAATCCCTGAAACTTCTGAGAACCATCGCTACATCAGAAAGTTTCTATCAGAGGGTGAAGTACAGTTTCTGACTACATTGTTACATGCAGAGAAACTTGTGTATGTAACACCTAAAGACCTGTCTATGTACGTCACTGAGGCTGATGTTACAGCCAAACTACAATAATTTCATATCCAGTGGGGCGAGTTTGATAATTGCGTTTAAATCGTAGCCAGCCGCCGCAGCTAATCCCTCACTTAGATTAGCTCTGCGTAAGGAAGCCAATTCAGCCAACATGTTTAAGAAGATGCGAATGTTTAATGACATCATCCGAGTTAAATCTTTCCGTTCAACAGCAAGACCTCTGCAGTGCACAAATTGTCAACAATTTACACATAGTGCAGTGTGTACCTACTGTGATTAACCTGGTCACAAGCGATCAGATTGCCAGCTCTTGGGTGTCCCTGGCAGTATATTGCGTCTCACGCTTAGAAGACAGTACAGGTCTTATTGGGCACCTTTTAGCCACAGGTACTATGCGGACAATCGCAACTTCGTCCTCGGCAGCGACCGGTCTTTCGGTTTAATATTTTACTGTAAATAGCACATCATTAATACGGAACTATCTACACAACTATTAAATTCTATTTTAAGATTCAATTTTTACGTGCATGAATTTATTTTACTTTCTACTCCTCCTTTTACTTGTTAATCTAGTAGTTCAAGAACGATTTTGCACACATAAATATATATTACAGCAAACAAAATGGAGGCATGTAGTGATTAACGCTTTAAATATGTCTGTTACCTTTAAGTTTCTTCACTGTCCTCTGATAAGGGTGCAAGTCCTACCATTTCGTCGTTCATTAGCCTCGATGAACTGGGCTGTGGTGACTCTGAAAGTACAGTTTCTGTTGAGGATGACGACGACGTCGACGTTGATGATGACGACGAGAAACGAATCAGGAAAGGTTAAATGTCGCCTTGTATCTCGTCGACTTTCCACATATTACGTTCAATCCTTTTAATGTTAGCTACATAGTTCGTCCAGTTATGTACGGTAACCTGCTTATATGCCTCTGAGATCAGTCCCCTCATATCTGCTTTTTTGAACGATGCGCTGTTCATTTTATGTAGTTTTTCACTTGTGGCCATACCATTTCGATTGGATGTAATTCACAGTGGTATGGAGGCAATCGAAAAACTTGCCATCCTGCTGTCTTGGCCATTTCATCTACAATGCATTTATCATACATATCTCTATATTGAGCCACAAAAAATAGAAGCTCCCGTTTAAGCATATCAGGCTCATATGGGAGCCAAGCAATGACGTTATTTTTATTCCATGACTTAACAGAAAAAAGCTCGCCTTTTCTGCTTTGATATTTTGCATTATCGATTACAATAATAGCTTCCTCAGGGCTGTTGGGGAGTAGTTGTTCAGCGTACCACGTCTCATATACTTCCCCTGCCATTCCATCATGTGCGTCGGCTGTGATTCTTTTGCACAAAAATGTTAGTACAGCATTTTGTATAAACTCTTGTTCACTACCAGCATGAACCAAAGTAAATCTTGCCCCAAGACCTCGAGGAGTCCTGGGTCCTGTGCTTAGTCCCTCAATTGCTGCCTGATGGACAATTTTAATTTTGGAATTCCTCCACGCCTTTGTCACTGTATGACCTAAATTTACCCAGGATTCATCAGTGTAAACAATTAGTTTTCCCATGTCTCTAAACATTTTTATCTCTTTAACATAACTATGTCATCATCTCTTTCTGTTAGTATGCACTTGTTACCCCTTCTTTCATATTCGAACCACAAATCGTGTAGGAACCGATTCAAAGGGACCCTTGTGAAATTAGGGTGCCATCACTGTTTACCTTTGCCAAAACTATATTCAGCGTGGGTGGAATTTTTTCAAGCAGCAAAGAATGAACAGTAAGCCGCACTTCGCTTTACACTATTCCATCATATTGCGTTAAGCTGGCATTCTTTTGTTTTCCCACCCTTTTTGCTTTCTTTTTTGATGGGGTTTTTAGGGGACCTTTCATTCGCTCCTGTTTTATTCTATATACTAATGTTTTTGAACACCCGGCAGCCTTAGCTGTTTCTTTCACTGCCTTATTGATACTCATTTTAATTGAAAAGTAACAAAAGAAATTCAATACTAACGTAGGTCCTTATTTGTTTACCAATATTTCGTCTCTTCTTAACTTTCCCTTCCATTATTATAAGTTTTAAAACACTGTTAAATAGCTTAACGCAACACTTCACAATCTTGCACACGCTATAAACATGCTCATAGGCACTCTTTTGCAAACTATTCACTTTTACTGCATCAGATTGCATTCTCTCTGCAATGACGACTGGCACCTGCTTTCGCTTGCCTCTGTCACCACTTCTTTGCAACAGATGAATGACTTTTGTTTATTTGACACATACGACGAATGCAAGAATTTAGAGGATTGCGGGTTCTTTCAAAAATTGCCGTTAACCCTCGATTTACATTTCTCACGTTTTGTCCCCTGGTGTAAACCCAATAACTAAATATTGTCTCACTGCATTCATTTTCCAATGTGTATATACAAAATTGTCCAAAATTTCTTAATACAAAAACTTATAGCTCTCGTCGGATTTAAGATGGAGAAGTCAAATTTGGTAATTGGGAGCACTGTAGTCTTCTCTACCTGAGAAAAAAATTGTAGTATTATAGCGGTACGCTTTATAGTTACCTCATGATGATGATCATGATGATTATGATGATGATGATGATGATGTGAATAAGGGCGCTCAACTACGGCGGTCATCAGCGAACCTCATGATGAACATACCAATTTTTAAAAATCAAACTTTTACCGAAAAACAAACATATTCGAAAATTTTGGGCTCATAGAAACACAACACAACGTAAGAATGACATAATCTGATAAGGCAAATATTCTGCATAAGATAGTGTGTTCAAACTGCAAATTATTACACATATTTATTTATAGCATATCATTAGCGAGTTGGCAACAACGGGACAAAGAAAAGGAAAAGGCTAATGCGAATTCGCGTGTGTTAGACAGAGAGAGAGAGACATATCCCATTTTCTTCCAACCATGGCTGCAGATAAATGTTTGGTGAGCTGTAAATCTAAAGTGACTAGTCTGTTACTTGATATTACCAAGGTTCACGACAAATTAAGGTGTGAGCTTGTTAAAACAGGTACGGAATGACTATGAAAATGGAAGAAATAGTAACAGCAACAATTACTTATGTAGACATAACTGCAAGTAAACCGGATGCTAATACAATAAGAGTTCAAAAAGCTTTGCAAAGGCAGAAATATAGTCTCTATAACTTCTGAAGAGAGAAACCCTACAGAAGTACAAGAGATTGTGACAAAAGATATAAACCGGACAAAGATAAATTGCGTAAATGTAATATCAGAAAAACTGAGAGAAACATTATAATTGAAACTGAGACTAATAAGGAGATGGATAAAATTATTAACCATCAAGTATTAAAAGAGAAAGGACTAAAAATGGAAATTCCTAAGAAGAGAAACCTATTAATAATGTAGGACATCTTAGCAACAGAAAAAGAGTTTACCGTTATGAAAAATATTTTTGAGCAAAACTTTTCTATTTAGATGATTTGGGAAGAGTTTAATCAAAATGCGAATTTGCAATTTAAGACTGGCTCGCGTAATAGGAATGCAGTTCATCATGTAATAGATGTCACACCCGAAATTATAAAAATAGTATTACAATATAGAAAGGTATATACTGGGTTCCAAGCTATAAATGCAAAGGATTACGCAGTGGTTCCTAAATGTATAAAATGTCAGAATTACGGACATGTAGCATAATATTGCAATAAGGATAAAGAAGTATGCCCCCACTGTGAAGAAGAGGATCATAGGGAAAAAAGACTGCGGGAAGAAATATTTACCGGGTATCTGTGTGCCTTGCGACTCTGGAAGGAAAACAATAATAGCAAGAGATCTAATTAAGAAACTGAAGCTGGATTCACCCCGTCAGGGCGGAAAGGGTCTTCCTCTGTATAAGCTGTTTTTATAGATTAATTAGTAGGACAGATTATGGATAATGGAAATATAGCCGAAGAAGGATGGAGGAAAATGAATGAGGTATAAGTATGATATAAGAATAGCGCCAATCAATGCTCAGAGATCTAAAACGGTTATGACAGAGGTGAGAAAGTTGGCAGAAGAAAGGCTTATAGATGTCTTATGTATCCAAGAACCATGCACATTTGCAGGCAGAGCAATACACTTATCAGTGATGTGAAGAACTGTATATGATGGAATGATCCAAAAGCATTAATAGTCAACAATGCAAATATACAAATCCTGGAGATAAGCCAGCTTTCTGATGAATGTTAACTGTGTACAATTAGAATATAAAGGCTGCAATTTATACTTGTAATCATTGTTACCAATATATGGACGATATTGAAGAACGTCTTGGAAAAACAGTGAAAATATTGCATAGATTAACCATAAAAGCAATTGTTTATGTATTGGATGCGAACGCGAAGTCATTTTTATAGCATAGTAAAAATCCCGATACCAGAGAACAACTGGCAGAAATAATAATGTTATCGTGAAAATTATAAATAAACAAAATAATCCATGTAATTTTCAGAATAGAACCAACGCAAGGGAAAACATCGATCTCATCCTGCTAAAACGGTATATAAATCGGAAAATAAAGAACCGAATAGTTGGACAACAATTGACAAGCAGTGACCATAATTTAATTTATTTTGATATACAGTTCGAGGAAATTAATGAAATTGATAATAGAAAGGGAATACTAAGATATATAACTAAAAGCGCTGATTGGAATAAAGTAATCGATACCTTTATATTAACTAGAATGACGAAGTATGCAGATGTAAATACAAAGGCTTATGAGTTAACGAAATCAATACAAACAGCTATGGATAAAGGTTTACTTAAAAGTAGATGTAAATATAACACCAGTACCATATGGAATTAACAATTACAGAAAATGAGAAGAAAGGTCACAAAATCCAGGAGTATGTACCAACAAAGCATAACAGTAAGTGAAACAGACATACATCGAAATATATACAGAGAACTGAAGTTGAGCTACAAGCTGAAATTAGAGGACGTAAATAGAAGACCGTGGGATTACTTTTCAGATGAGAGTTTGAAGGGCAATATGTGGGGAACTCCTTATAAAATTGTTATGGAGAAGATAGCAGCTGCTGAGCTCTTATCAACTTTAGAGACGGAAGATGGACAATATACATCATGGAAAGAATCTGCAAAGGACCTTCAAAGATTATTACCAGATGACAATTGTGGTCCGGATAATGCGACACACAGATTAAGAAGGATGTACTTCGAGGGGCAGTATAACAATGAAAGAGTAGTTACCCCTTCGATATCTCGGAGATAAAGTTAGCAATTAGAGAGATTCCGAAGAAGAAGCTGGCAATGCTCCTTATTTATGTAATCTATTTAATCATTGCCTGATAAAAGGGATATCCCATATTGCTGGAAGGAGGCCAGTATCATTATTCTTAAAACGGCTAAGGCTAAAAGTGCTAAGGATCCGAAATCAGATAGACCTATTTGCCTCCTTAAGACCCTGGCGAAATTACATAAGTTAATGTACAAAAGAATATTAGACTACAGATTGATGTTTGGAATAACGAATAAGTAATATGTTTTCAGGAAGGACAGCTCTACAGAAATGCGATAAATATGGACTTACAGATAGTACAAAATAGTAAACATTAATATGTATTAGGCAGGAGCCTTTGACAACATGTGGTGGCCCGAATTATTCAGAATATTAAGAGAAAAAAGGTATCCAAAGTGTATCTATAATTGCTTAAAGCATTACTGTAAAGATATAAGGATCTATCTAAATGAAGAAAACATTAGACTAGAAAAAAGAACAACGAAAGGGTGTTCCCAGGGATCTGAATTTGGTCCATTATTTTGGGACATATAGACCGAACACTTACTGCATAAAATATCACATCTAGAACAAATAAGTGAAGTGATAGCATACGCAGATGGTCTGCGTATCTCAGATACGCAGATACTTATTGAAGCACACAATAGAAGGGAAATAGAAGCTAACACCGTTACAAATAGCTCCAAACAAATATGCATATTTACTTCTAAAATGACTTCTAGATAGGAATACAAACTATAAAGGTTAAAGGTATAGGTATAAAAAGAGAAAAGGCTATTACACAAATATAAATATTTGATACAAAGGCTTCACTTATCTTAAGAAATTGGTGTTAATACTTCTTTCTAATGGGGATCGATTTCACAAACAGATTGTTTGTATCTTTAGTCCGAGAGTCCAAGACTGAAGATGCAAACAATCTGTGTGTGAAATCGATCTCCATTAAAATAACTAGTAACACCAATTTCTTAAGATAAGTGAAGCCTTTGTATCAAATATTTATATTTGTGTAATATTTATTGCTTCGCTGTAGCTAGCTTCATTTTCTACGTAATCAAGAGAAACGGATGTTAAATACTTGGGTGTATGGCTGGATGAACGACTAACTTTTGATACACATATACCAAAAACCAAAGACAGGACAACTAAAACCATGATGCAGCTTGCGACAGTGACAAACTACAAGTTTAAACTACCAGTGGAAGTCACTAAAATACGCTATGTTGCCATAGCCATGGGAATTGCAGGATATGCATCTGGGATATGAGCTCATAGGACCCGGTATTAACAAGAATTCAAGGTCAGACATTTTTAAGATGTATAGGAATAGTTAGTACCACTTCTATTATGGCAATACTTGTCGCCCTGGCTATGTGGCCTGTGGACTTTAGGATCAGGCAACGCGGTGCGAACTTTTGGCTTAAGAAGAACTATGAACAGGTTAGAACAATAATGGGAAAGGTGTGACTATCCAGACGCGAACTTAGAGAAATCTTAATTTGGAAATGGCAGTCAGAATGGAACAACGCTGTAGAAGGAAGAAGCACTTATGAGATGTATCCGAACATTAGAGCTCTACTCAGCTTAAAGGATATTGAGCCCATACAATATTTAACAGGCCAACGTCAATTACACCATATAAAGCTGTAGGATGTGATACTACACCTTACGCTGCATTTAAATTACTTCCACAGAATTGGATTGCATTAGTTGTACACCTCTTCAACAACTTGCTCCACCTCTCCTACTTTCCGGATTGCTGGAAACACGCAAGAATTATAACCTTACCAAAGCCAGGTAAGCACGCCAAACTACTTGCAAGTCATAGACCTATCAGTATACTACCATCTATCAGCAAGCTTTTCGAGAAGGTACTTCGTCCAGAGCAGTTGGGCTTTCGTAGACAATGTGCAACCTTTCATCAGCTCTTGCAGATGAAGTGATCAGTGGTTCTAACAATAAACATTATGTTACAGCCCTCTTTCTGGACATTTTCCGGGCCTTTGATTCCGTTTGGCACAAAGGTGTTTTGCTTACAACTTGGTGCCTCCAAGATTAATGCCAATAAGTCCCAGGCAGGCACATTTACTCGTCGCCACTTAAGGGATGTACCTGAACTGCGCTTAGCTGGATTATAAGTACCATGGGGCACAGAATCAGAATATCAAAGAGTGCTACCTGATATGCGCCTTACCTGGAAGGCACATATTACATCACTAGCTTCCACAGTTTCCAAGCGTCTGGCGAGGGTCTATCCACTGTACAACAAACAATCACCTATGGCTCTGAGGAATAAGCTCCTTCTGTACAAACAAGTAATAAGACCCACCTTCACCTACGCCTATCAGGTCTGGGGCGCAGCTGCAAAAACTCACCTCTACAGACCTCAAATACTTCAGAATAGATACCTTCCAGTGGCAACAGTTGCCGAATGGTACATTCCAAATGACAACATTCATTCATATCTATAATTTTCCAAATTAAATGACTATATCCTCGATCTATCTCATAAATTCTATTCCTGTCTTCCCTAAAGCTTCAATCAACTTATCCGAGGCCTCGGGGAATATGACATTGAACCCGGGGAAACCTACAAGCGCCCCAGACTCACGTTAGACCCATCATAACCCAATAGTCTCCTATAATAAACATATCCTCTCTTTCATCCGACAACTTGTGATACTTCATAAAAAATGAACCACCATCTACCCACCGCCTATTATTATAAATTCATCATAATGTCAGTAAGGGACAGAGTCCCGCAATGGTAAAGCGTCGAAGGCTTCTTGTCCTCGGAGAAGGATGGCTCTTCAACTACACCTCTGTGCTGTGAGACATAAGACACGTGTTCAGAGATTAATGCTACAATGTTCTTTTTATAAAACCTATAAACTATTTTCTGTTATATTGTAAATTTTGTTACTTTTATGGGTGAATAGAGCAGTACGGTTAGTAAGCATCAGACTGATCCTAGAGGTTATTGCTACAAACCTGCGGTACTAGAGGATCTAGAATGGAATATAAAAGCCTTTAGAAAAGAGGTGTCACTGCGAAATGTTTCAAAACATTTAAAAATTACGAAATCTGTGTTATAAAGGTACAGAAAAATGTTTAAGGAGGAAATTAAAAACATGACATTGAATGTGTTTTCGTACCACCCAACTCAACACAGTTAAGACAAACTCTAAATGTAAGGTTTAGGTGACTAAAACAGGCTTGGCAAAAGGTCCTAGAGAATTGGAAGATCAGAACCAACAACAAATGATCAGAAATAGATAAGAAGTACTTTCCTTGACTTTTGAAATAAACTCTTTTAATGTTATCACCAGCTAAGGAGAAAAATATGTGTTGTTAGGTTATTTTTAAGACGCTACTACCAGCCTATTGAGACGGCTACTGCGTCTGAGTATAACGTTGAATTCAGGAAGCTCTGATTTCCGTGGTGTAAATACATAAAGGCAGTGTTATCTTACTACAGCTTCATTCTTGTCCTCGTTGTAAATCGGAATAATGCCTTGCATATTGGTCCTGAGTAAGGTATTAGTAATGATGGGAGCTGATATGGTCCCACAGGGTGAATGCGTGTTATGTCATGTAGTAATTTCTAGGTGTCGGCACGTCTTACTGGGCATGCGAAGAAGAGGTGATTAATATTGTGACGAGCTGGAATATCGGAGACCTGAATTCAGTACATTTTATGCAGTACATTTTGTATTCAATATTTCTTGGTAAAATCGGGACTTAAGCATGTGCGTCAGAGAGCGGAAGTTACGCCTCTTCATAGGCTATTCTAGTTGCCCTGGCTTCCGCTCTAAACCCACGGAGTTCATCCTTACGGATGGAAGGGATCCTGTCTCTAACCTTTACAGTAAGCTAGAGGTTTACCGCATTCCCGGCTGGGAGAGTCCAACCGGAAGAACTCTCCGGTTTTCTAGGGGATGTGGTGACCCCTAGTGACGCACATCGGTGCATTGCCAGGGGAATTTGCCGGATATGGAGTTACGATATAACCGTAGAGAACAGAACGTTGGAGAGACTCGCAACACAGATCTAGGGGACTCTGTGTCACCTAGGACGCCGTCAGACTGACCCCTGGTACTCCAGCTCGCCGCCTCTCGGTAAGTCCGGCCTTGACAACTATGTTTTCTTTTAATGAATAAGGGAAAGAGAATTGTGCAACCTTATAGCAAAATGTATTAGCTTATTATAATAGTAAAGGTATCACAGCAGGTAACTAAAGTGGGTGTCTATTGGTTGACCCTACCTCAGCCATTCCCAGGTCTTTCCCCAAATGTTCACGGAATAGCCGTAACATTTATTGGTGGAGGCGCCGACTTTTGGGATATATCATACCCGAAAGTAGGGTTTTATAGGTATACTCTTGTATGCCATGCGTTGTGATAATGTTACGCTAGGCTTAGTACTATGTGTTTTTTTGTGTTTGGGATGCATATTGTATTTATTACTATGTCTTGGTAAAATTCTTCCACCCACTTGTTGGTCAAGGTGCTAAATTACATGCTTTATGTCGCGAAACTTCGTGGATAATTTCGGAAGCGATAGCCCCACCTCAAAGGAAATACGCAAATTGTATAAAGAATACAGAAGGTTGCAGGATTCTCATGTAAAAGTTTGTACTGACACTTTGAAAGATCTTCAAGGCATTTCGGCTGAATTACAGGACGCCAATCAGTATATGTCGGAAATCAGGTTAAGGTCAGGCCGTTGTATAGATAGATCTAGGGAAGTGTTAAGTTTCGATTCGCGTGTTCGTAGTAGGAGTGTTGGGGATTTAGATAAACAACTAGCTAGCAGCGAAACCCAAGAATTACAGCAGGATAGTAAAACCATCATGCCAGATTCAGGGATCAAAGCTGGGATAGCACCAAATCCCCCAAATCTTCCCTTTGCCAGACCTGTTATCGACCCAGCAACGTTTGAAGGAAAATCAGCGCAGGACGTTAGGGTCTACCTTTACAACTTTGACACCATTGCGGCAGCCAATGGATGGGGAGATGAACAGAAAAAGCAGTATCTTCCATGTTACTTAAGAGGAGCCGCGGCCACGTGGTTCCAAACGTTCGTTCCTCGAAATATTGGGTATCTGTGGTTAGATTTGAGAAGGGCGTTAGAGAAAGCATTTGCTCCCCTCGCTGAGGAAGATGTTTTGGAATTTCAGCTTAGACAGCGAGTACAGGAAATTACAGAACCAACAGAAAAATATGTATATGAAATGTTGGCGCTGTGTGATAGAGTTAACCCGGCCATGTCGGAAAGGGAGCAAATCAGGCATATCCTACGTGGTCTTAAACCATCACTGCTGGAGCAGGTGCTGCCAGCAGACCCACGTACAGTTAAAGACTTGATACAATACACTCGTAGAATAGAGACTGCCAGGTATTTGGCGGGTCAGAGGGTTGACAATATGGTTCCCACCCAGCCTCCGGTATCCGCCATTGTTAATTCCGGATTAGAGGAACAAATCAAGAGCCTCGCGCAAGATATGCGGGAACTCCAACTACAAATGAAGCATTTTAAATCTGGGGATATGGCAACACGGAGCTTTCCGCGTTCTCCATTTAGAGGCAATCTCAACAGAGGTAGGGGTTCCGTACGGGGACGCCCGATGGCGCAGGGACGTCCACGCCCAGAAAGAACGGAGGATGGGAGGCCTATCTGTTTCATTTGCCGCCGTCCTGGGCATGTCGCCCTCAATTGCACCAGAAATCAGAATCGCCCAAACGGGGAACGTCCGTCACGGCTGAATCAACCGTGACGTCGGAATACACAACTGTTGAGGACCGACATGTTAACACCATCACGCCGGCAAATGTTTTGACCCTCAAAGGCACTATAAACGAATTGATAATTGACGTACTACTGGATACGGGGAGCGCTGTCAGTATTGTTAATGCTAATTTTGTTCATGGCCCTAAGCTCCCTTTGCCAAGTCCGTTTATTCTCAAAACCGCGGATAATAAACTTTTAGATGTCTCTTATTATACGAACCTTCAATTTAAGTTAGGAAACACCGATTTCATTGAAGAGTTGTTAGTTGTGGCCGATTTCCCTTATAGTCTTCTATTAGGCATGGATTTTCTCAAGCGTTACCATGCAGTTTTAGATTTTCGTTTTTCAACAGTGTGTTTAAATATTTCTCAGAGTAAGTGCGTTTCTTTGCCATGTGGGGAACAGCAGCATTGTCCGTTGTCGCAAATTACACTCGAACCACAAACTGAGCAGCCATGTAAGGCCGCAGTGTTTGAAGATATACGGTTACCCCCTTTTTCCACCTCGTATGTAACTGTCAAACTTTCAAATCAGCACACTCGCGATATTTTGATAGAACCCTCCCTCAGTCTAATGCAGAAGAAGCAACTTCAGATCGTACCCGTTCTGTGTATGGCGGCTTCAGAAATTCGGGTACCGGTACATAACAATACAGCGGTGCCACAGACTCTGTTTTCGGGTACGTCATTAGGGGAAATTTACGACGTAGCGCTAGTACAAGCTAATAATTGGGACGCTCAGGATGTTTTGGATACTCAGGTTAATAATTTTAACTTCCGTTTGAATTCGAAACTTACTGCTCAACAAAGATGTTCCTTACAAGTCTTATTAAAGAAATATTCACATGTTTTTGCCGATAGATTGCAGGATCTAGGGACAGCTAATGTGAATGAGTTTAGAATTGAGGTTAACGACCCCACCCCTATTAAGCAGCGACCCTACAGGGTCTCTCACCACCAGCGGCAGATAATTAACAATCAGGTTAAAGAGATGAAGGATGCTGGTATCATCCGAGAGTCTTCTAGCCCGTGGGCATCCCCGGTAGTCTTGGTCAAAAAGCGAGACGGAACAACTAGGTTCTGTGTAGATTTTAGAAAGGTTAACAGTATAACAGTTACCTCATCTTTCCCTTTGCCACTAATTGACGACTTGCTCAGTTACTTAGGAAATTCGCAATGGTACTGTTCATTGGATTTGTTAAGTGCATACTTCCAGGTGCCCATAGCTGAAGATAGTAAAAAGTATACTAACTTCATCACGAGTGAGGGATGCTGGGAATTCAATAGAATGGCCTTCGGCTTGGTTAACGCCCCTAGATACTTTAGCTCACTAGCTGATCAATTGCTCGGAGATCTGAAGTATAAGAAGGCAATAGTTTACCTGGATGATATCCTGGTGTTCGCGAAAACCTATGAGCAACTTTTGGCTAATTTGGAGGAAGTGTTCCAGCGGTTGGAAAGATTTAATTTTAAATTAAAACCCGAAAAATGCTTCTTCGCGATGACAAAAATTAAACTTTTGGGGTTTGAGGTATCTCAAAAGGGGATTACTCCAGACACAGATAAGATAAAAGCTATTGTGGAACTGCCCACACCTAAGACCGTACGGCAGGTTCGTCGTGTATTGGGGTTGTTCAGCTTTTACCGGCGGTTCGTGGAGAACTTTGCCACCATAGCTCACCCTTTGCATTCGCTCACAAAAATAAATCAAGACTTTATATGGAAGGAGGAACACCAAAAGGCCTTCGACCACCTCAAACGAGCCCTAACTACCGCTCCAGTCCTAGCACACTACGTCCCGGGTGCACCTACAAAAATACATACAGATGCCAGTGGAGTAGGCATAGGGTGTTGCCTCTTACAGGAAATCAATGGGATGTGGCATCCCATAGCCTATAGTAGTCGTGTGCTTACAAAATATGAAAAAAACTACAGTGTATCCGAAAAGGAACTGCTGGGAGTGGTATACGCGCTTTGTCACTATAGACCCTTTATATATGGATATCCGGTGCAAATAGTTAGCGATCATCATGCCCTGTGTTACCTGCGTAACCTGAAAGATGTAACCGGTAGGTTGGCTAGATGGGCTCTGAAATTACAAGAGTATGACTATACAATAGTCTATAAATCCGGAAAAAAGCATACGGACGCAGATGCTCTCTCCCGGTTCCCTGTAGATACAGCAAGTTCCGAAGAATTGGCACAAACAGACGAATTAATAACTTGTTTGTTAACTCCCACTCAGGTAGCGGATGAACAAAGAAAGGATCCACAACTTGCCCCTATTATTGCAGCTGTAGAAAACCCGGCTGGAGCCCCAGCCAAAATGCGCCGCCAGGCGGCAACTTACCTGCTGAAGTCAGGGGTACTGTATCGGAAGAACGCTGGATCCTCGGGTCCTCTTCATCTCATGGTGATTCCGGAGTCCCTTAAGAATGAAATTCTTTATGCCTCTCACAATCACCCCTTGGGGGCACACCTCGGATTTACTAAGACTTTTACTAAAGTACATTCTCGCTATTATTGGGTTGGAATGCGAAAGCAGATAGAAAGTTATGTTAAGACTTGTTCGAGTTGCCAGTCCCGTAAGGGACCTCGAAACATTAAGCCGGGGGGCTTGCTACAGCCAATTCCCGTAACAGAGGTTGGTGAGTGTTGGGGGATAGATCTAATCGGACCAATCACGAAATCTAAATCAGGCAAGAAGTGGATTATAGCCGCTGTGGAGTACGCCACCAGATATTTGGAGGCAGATGCACTGCCCCGGGCCACAATTGAGCATGTTGCTCGATTTATTCTGGAACGGATTATTTGCAGACATGGCGCTCCGGCTAGGCTTTTGAGCGACCGAGGCGCCGTGTTCATGAGCGATGTGACACAACATCTTTTGAAACTTATGGGGGTGAAACCCACTTTTACCACCGCCTACAATCCTCAGTGTAATGGGTTAATGGAGCGAGGAAATCAAAGTATTGTCAATATGTTGAGCCATTTTTGTTCATCTAGACAAGATGATTGGGATGTAGCATTACCCCATGTTGTTTATGCCTATAATTCGTCTAAACAGGAAACTACGAGAGAAACACCATTTTTCCTCATGTACGGACGGCAGCCAACATTGCCTGAGGAGGTGCAGTTAAAGGCCACGACAGAAAAGTTATTTATTAAAAAGACTCAGGAGCAAATTTTGCAAGCTAGGAAAGTTGCAAGGGATAACATCACTAAGTCACAGGTGAAATCTAAACGCCTCTTTGACCGGAAAAGGCGGGTTGTTAATTTTTCTCCAGGCCAATTAGTTAAGTTATTTACCCCAATCCGCAAGAAAGGAAAAACCACTAAACTTTTGCATAAGTACTACGGCCCGTTTGTCGTTGTTAAGAAATTATCCCCAGTAAATTATGTAATTCAATCAAACAGCGGACATCGCCTAAAGCAACAAACAGTCCATGTGTCCAGACTGTTTCCCTACTATGTGCAATAAGGATAAGCTAAGTGCCTTGAGGGTCTTCCTTAAGAAAAATAAATACTATTAAATGAATATATATATATTTATATATTAAAAATAGAAGTAAGCATAAGGTAACATGGTGACGAAACAAATTAAGCAGGTACAATAGACTAGCTGAAGTAGGATAATAAGTGAAAAGTAGTTTAGTATTATAGTGAGTAAATTCTGAGTAAGGCTCATATAGGAAAAAAATATAAAGAAAAAATAAGGTACATAAGGGAAGTAAATTGTTAACTACCCCGCCTCAGGGTAAAAACATTGTTAAATGTCCTGAATATGGGGGTGAGTGGTAAGAAAAGTATGGTACTTATCAGAAATAGAGAGACGAGAGGTTTAAATGTTCCCATATAGCACCACCACTGGAGGGTGTACTTTTCGCCCTAAACTCGGAAAATCTGATTTAATAAATTAATTATGAGCTATTGAGAAGACACTGGCCCTCTGTGGTCATGATTTGTTAGGAATGTAGTCTTAATTCTTAGGGTGCATGCGCCATATGCTTAGAAAACTCTATCATTTGTTTCTATTTGATATTGTAGACATTATTTTCGGTTCACTTTTGTTTTCATAGAGGGAGCACTCATCGGCCAGTCACTAAATATCACGAAGGATTCGTAGCGAAGACGCGGCGTCACACATACATTGGGTAAGGGTTGGTTTTAAATTTTCCTGCCCTTAAGTTCTGCCTTTGTAATGAGATCTGCTACTAATGTATTTGACTTGCTTTTATTAAGCGTTACAGTCTTTCCATATGTCACTCTAGACACCACAAGGCACACAAGCCATGATAGACACCCAGTTATATTATCCAAAAATAACCAGGCAGTAAATTTCACCCTTGTGTACCAATCACCCCACACAAATTATACAGTAGATCTCCACTTGAATACCGCGCTTCTGTCTTATGATTTTTATGCAACATACATTACAGGTGGTCAACGCATCCATAAAACTATTCCTAAACTTTGTCAGTATATTGGGAAAATACGGGGTATAAGTAGTTCCTGGGCTGCAATATCCATATGTGACGATGTGCAAGGTATCATATACGATGGGAAGAAAGCAATAAATTTACCAAAATATACTTATTTCAAAAATGAATTAGATGAGACTTCAAATTTCCTAGTTCTTCGCCATCATTACCAAAAAGCGCTGGTGAGTAGTCGAAACTGCACACATTTTGGATCCTCCGAAAGTGGACACCCTACATTACTCAGACGGTTTCCCGTAAAATATAGACGAGTACCCAGTAATCTCCGTACCCAGGATGTGCACCAGGATGTAACGCGTATTGTGGAATTACTATTTGTTGTCGATTACACCCTGTATATGCAACTAACATTAAACAGACGCAGTGTACAACAGCATTGTATGCATTTAATCAACCTTGTTAACGCTTTGTACGCCCCTTTAAATATCTCAATTGCACTCAGAGGTGTTGTAGTGTGGTCTACTCAAAATCAGATTTACGTAAGTGATAGCGCTCACCATGCACTAAACGAGTTTTTGCGCTATCGCCGGGAATATTTACTCAAGGTATATCCTCATGACCATGCGCAGTTACTTACCGCTGTAAAATTTCAACGTGGAATTGTGGGAAACGCTTACCCATACTCTATGTGTACTTATGAACACTCAGGCTCAGTCATAAATGATGATATACAAAATGAGGAAATAGTAGCTACAACTATAGCTCATGAGCTAGGCCACAGCTTTGGAATGCACCATGATTCTGGTTGCTGCCCATGTGAACACTGTTGCATTATGGGAGCATCAATTACCTCAACAATCCCTACCATTTGGACCCCCTGTAACTTACGTGAATTAGATTACTCGTTAAGTCATTATATTGATTTATGTCTTCTCAACAAGCCCCCCAGTTTATTTTTAGGCCCCCTTTGCGGAAATAAAATTTTAGAACAAGGTGAGGAATGTGATATAGACAATTTTTGTTGTAATGCATCCACGTGCTCACTATATCAGAACGCCTCCTGCGCAATTGGTAAATGCTGTGATGTTAAAACTTGTCTCCCAAAAAGTCAAGGTACATTGTGCCGTGCCTCTACTTCCGAATGTGACCTTCCAGATTACTGTGATGGTACTTCATCATTTTGCCCAGATAATGTTTATAAAATGGACGGCACTCCCTGTAAGAAAGGAAAAGCATTTTGCTATCACGGCTCCTGTACCACTCACACAAATCAATGCCGAAAATTATGGGGAAAATCTTCCAAAAGCATGGATTTTGAATGCTATAAAAATAATGACCGCGGTGGCATCAACGGTAATTGTGGGTACGATTATCTTTATAATCGTTATACCAAATGCAACACGACAGATTTATATTGTGGAAGTTTACAGTGTAGCTATGAACAAAGCCATGAACTAGAACTTGGAATGCGCCAGTACGCTAGAATAGGCCATACACTAAAATATAGTACTAATGAAAAGTGTACTACGGTTATAGTTGACTTGGGGACAGATGTGGTTCAACCAGGGTTAGTACCCAACGGTGCCAAGTGTGGAACAAATAAATTATGCATAAATCAGACATGTGTTTCAGTTGCCACTATTCAAAATCGCACATGTCATTGTAGCACCCATGGAGTTTGTAATAATAAATATCAGTGTCACTGTGATAAAGGTTATGACCCCCCATTTTGTACTAAAGCTACTCCAGTTAGTACCATGGAAATTTACCCTCCTGTTTTCTCACATAATGGAGTAGGAAAACAAACATCTCCCTACGTATTATTAATAGGCATGCTTCCAACAGTCTTCACTATCTTGCTGATCGGAGTTCTCATTCAGCAATGTTAAAAAAAAAGAGAGAGAGAGAAACAACCACAAAAACATACAAAAAATATATATACAATAAACATTAATATATATAGATGAATATAAATAATTACTCGTTAATTGACTTAGAAATTCTACAGTAATTAGGATTTTTCTTGTTTATTTTGTTTGTTTCACTTTTTAGTGACGACTATGGCGAAAATTCTCGGTAAATACCTGAGTGCGTGGAGGTGCCTCCAGCCCCTAAGTGAAGATGAACGGCTTTTCATTGCCGAGATGGGGCCGGCATTTCTTAAAGAATTCCCTCCACAAGACGTGGATGTTGTATGGGAGGCACTTTCACAGAGATGTAAGGATGCTTTTCAGTTATATAAACGATGTAATAAACACTGGAATCAACCGAACCAGAGAACGCACATAGATGGCCCTCCCCCTTTCATAGTGCATTGCCCTTCCTGTACAGATGCACCACGTAGTAATTCATTAACAAATAATTAAAGCATCTTCTCCTTGTTAAGCCATATCGTGAGTGAATGGAATTGAATTTTCTTGTTATAAGAACACAAAAATCAGTCACTTTACTGATTTCATATGTATTAATCATAGTATCACAAACCCATCATGTAATAACTCCAGTGAGCCGATACTCACATGCATTAAAACATTTCGTGCACTATAACAATTTTATAAATATTATTCATAGTTAAAGCAAGTATTTAAGTTCCGGAAAAGTGGGCAAACATTAAACCCCGATGACATTAAAGAGATAAAATAAGAAATTTGTCTTACTTCAATCAGGATGTAATGTAAACATGACCGTATGTTACAGTTTTCTATTTTCTAATCTGATGATTGTTTAGTTTTTTTTCTTTTCCCTGTCGTAATTTTAGTACTAGTAATTGAGCTCATGTCCTTAGGCCAAATATCGATTCACACCCGACTTCATGGAGGTTAAAGGAAAATTGCTTTTAAAATTCATGATGTTCCGACTGCTCAACTTAGTCACTGTTATTGTCGGATGTGTGAACTTGACCTGAATATAAGGCGGAAGTCGCTATCTCTACACGGAAGGGAGCGACATATTTCTGTATATTATTACTTTCTCGTGTTAACATATAGGCAGGCAAACTTAAAAGGGCCTGCATTCTTTAATCCACCGTAACAAATATTTGCATAACTCGTCCCGCCCACGCGAAATAAATTCGGTAAGGAGATAATGCGGTAGTACTCACCACCCAGTTGTCCAAAGCCTGCTGGAGCGGGGGAAGATACAAGTCGTTTATGTAGACTATGGTGCGGCAGGTGCCACAAGCCGTAGGCGTGGGTATACCAACTCCTCACTCGATGGGTTGCTCCGGCGGCTGACATGATCATACTGTAAACCTCGGTGCGTTACTCGGTTTTGTTATTACACTTACTTTGTCCCTCGTCCCCTCCTTCGGGAATCTTTCTGTGGTTACCGGTGTTTTTCCATATGGTGCAGTAGCACACATCCGGTGGAATTTACCTATCCTGTTACATAAACTCATACAATATGTTTTAGATTTACCTTATATATTTCTTAGTTTTGTAATTTATTTCTTTATTTATTTGTTGTTTTTCTTTTTTTGGGGGGGAAAGGTATTCAAACCTCTCTGACTGCTCTGAGACTGCCTTCCTCCGTGTTTTCAGATGCTTCTACTTCTTCTGTTCGGTGTACTTGTTGGTCGGAGTCGAGCTGCTGATGACACTACTTCGATCCCCGTTCAAGTCGTCGCAGGTGCGTCATGGCGAAAGCTCCCGGAAACGATCGCCTACCAGGCCTCGATTCCCTTAACCTTTCGAATAATGAGGGAAAAAGTCGACCTCCTGCCTCTAACGCTTGGCCGACCAATTCCTAGGCGCGCTTTTCCTACAACACTCGACAGAATGGCTGACGACATTGATTTGATTGGCAACACCCTGGATGCTGAAATTAGTAAACTTTATGATGCAATTTTTAATTTTACGCATAGGGAACGCTCGCGACAAAAACGAGGAGTATCCTTTATAGGTGATATTTTGCATTTTTGTTGTGATGTGGCTACCAGCACACAATTGAACACCTTGGCCATGTCGGATCGTGAACTCGAAGATCATTTCAGCAGTCTCCAAAAACTCGTTACTAATGATCACTCCTGGCTCACTTCAAATATGCATAATCTTGCTGACTATAATGAAAAGGTAACTAAGTCATTTGAAAAGATTGATATTCAGTTACGACAGGTGGTGATGTCGGCTAATAGTACTTATAACTCATTGCGCACCAAACTAGATAACGTATCATCTCATCAGTATTTGATAATGTGGGAGATATTACAAAACACTCAGCGGGCTGTGCACTCGTTGTTGTTGTTAAAACAGACAGATGCAATGGCCCTATGTCGCGCACATCTATTTCCGTTATCACTCATCCCTTATCACATTTTTCTGCATGAACTTCGGGCTCTTAAATACTCATTACGTAATACGACGTTCGAGTTGGTAATTGATGATTCTGAGGCCCACAGATATTTCGATTTAGAGATAACAAGTTGTTCGTTTAGTAATACATACATTTTGGTTACCATTAAAATTCCGGTCAAACAGAAAAACTCACAATGGGACATTTTTGAGTTTATATCAACCCCATTTGCCTGGCTTAACTCTACCTGTTCAATTTTACATGACAAGGCGTTTGTGGCCGTAAGTGGTGACGTAATCCGCCCAATTACTGGTTCAGCTCTTAGAGAATGCGATCCTTTTAAAACTGGATTATGCTACATTCCTCGTTTTAGTACAGATTTGATTTTTGGCCCCTTGTGCGCAGTTAAAATGTTTAGGGGCATGACAGCAGTAGAATTAAACGAATTTTGCCCGTTTCAATGCCATGGTGCTGCAAAAATGATTATTACAGAAGTGGAACGCGATAAGTACATTCTTACGCACCCACTTACTCCAATTGACTTACGGTGCAAAGGGAAGTCTCACATTATACCTCCTCCCCCTCAGGGCACCCCCGGAGCATTGATGATTACACTCCCGTGTTCATGTGAATTGCATGTAGGTAATATTGTACAAATACCGACACGATTCCCCTGCTCAGAAGTTTCACCCCCGCCGCCCCGAACTCTGCACATTATACCAGCAGGATGGTCCACCCTAACTAGTCTTACTATTCACCCTCTTACATCTGAAGACCACTTGACTTTCACAAAGTTATCGCAATGTTTGAACTCTAATTGGTCTCTAACGGTGCCACATTTGAACCTCTCGCAGGCCCCTGTGTATGAGGGAGAAACTGAATTTCTGTTTCATACACTTTCCTCTCCCGCGACTTCCACGTTCTTATTTATGTGGAGCACCTTTCTTACACTTATTGTGGGTATAATGGTATTCCGCAGACCGGAACTTTTGGTGGCTACTCGTTTGCCGGTAGCGGAAGCTTCGGGGATATTGTCCCCGGAAGCTTTAGAAATATTCATCATTATTTTTGGAGTTTTCTTATTCATTTTATTTGCAATTGTTGCTAAGCGATTATTTGAGTTGTGTTTACAGATTTTCCGCCTCCGGCGTAATACTGTCATCACCGCTTCGGCTTCCGGTGAAACTCCACGGATGGAACTGACGTCACCCCGACCAGCACCACGGGGCATTCCAGAAAACAGCCGCAGCTCTAACCTTGTAGATTAAAGTATTTCGTCTATTTAGTAACATTTTCTTTATAGTTAGAAAACGTCTGAATTGTGTGAAAATCTACCCCCGCGGTATTTAGAAGTAACGTCCTTGAGAGGACGGGTTTAGTGACTTCTGCAACTGGAAACTGATCTCTACGTAGCATTTCCGGTTTCAGGGTCCTGGGTTCATTTTGGATTTCCCCGTAAGAGTGTTTCGTATATGGCCTTTCAAGGGGAATCGTGCACATTTCAAGGAAGGCTACGTGTTAGGGGGTGATTTCCTTACACGGCCCCTCTAGCCGGGAGCCCTCCATAAAGAGATATAGGAGGGTAGAGCCCTCCCCTTTTGTGCCGGCACTGTTAGTTTTGATATTTTTAAGGGATCTCTGTTTGTTTTTTTTTTCTGTCCTTCCCCAGTGTTTTGTAGTGAATGTAACTGAGTAATTGTGCACAGCAATGTTGAAGTTTTTTTTTATACTTTGGGCTGCTGGCCCTATATTCGCGGGAGGGAAGCTTGGGACTTCCCGTATTATGGTCACCCCTGGAGTAGATTTTCACTTTTTACCCAATGTTACTTTCTATCAGACGTCCATCCCCTTGTTGTTTAGAGCACCGCAGTGTGGGCTACGTGCCCCTGTGTCATCTTATTGTAAGGTTAACAAGACACAAACTTTGTTCTGCGATTGGATGATGTCAAAACTTAGAGCTGTCCAAGAGGAATACGTGCAGTTGTTTCGGTCACACAGTAACCCCTTGAAGGGAGACGGATCACTATTTGGGGCACAATTTGTATTAGTAGACAAACAACATGTTGATAATAATTTTGTATCTGATGATAGTATTAATCATATTATAGCGATGGCTCGTCACTATAATCACTACATTGCATTAACTAATATCTCTATTTGTGATGGGGCCTTTAATGTGGTCACGGATGCTTCTGTCACTCGAGGAACAGGCGCGGGAGCGTTATTTGAGGAAATGATCCAAATTTATCGTACCGAACTGTTGTATCGTACTTGTATGTCTCGTCAGTTGAGTCCTCGGGTCATTAGTCCAGCCTTGTTAACTAATATGTTAAAGCAGGTGGAGGCAAATAATAGTCGATTTCGCCTCGTTTGGTCGCTGGACGATATTGGAAAATACTACAGTTTTCGGATTGCTGATTGCCTGTTGTCCAAACAGACTATTCTCGTAGGCTTGCAGATACCTTTAATCTCCAAGGAAATAAAACGGGTGGCAGGGCTTTCGTTTACCCCTACCCCCTTTGCACATCACGAGAAAACTTGTACGGTTGATCGTCCGACGGCCCATCTGGCTGCTCTTTATTCGGATAGGGATTTTCAAATTGTAATTCCGCAGTGTGATGTTTTGCAGTCTTCCTTATGCCTGGTTACTCCGCCCTATGGCTCTTACATTTTTACTGCTACTTGCGCCCAGGCGATACTGTCAGGCGATTCCATTGCGAACCTTTCTAAGGTCTGCCCATTCTCTTGTGTGGAATCACAAAGACCGATTATCACTCGATTAGATGCACATACTTTTGTTTTAACTCACGTGAAGCAGGTCGACGTATCCTGTCCAGGACATAGGGAGCTGCTTCCGCTCGATAGTAAAATCGGTGCATTCCGCTTCTATTTACCTTGTCAATGTAATGTTTCACTGGAAACATTTGCGTTATTTTCACCACGCTATTGCCTGCCAGGAAGTAGCTCGATATGGCAGCTTACGAGGTTGCTTCCTACAGCCTGGTCCTCAATCGACACAACCATCCTACCACCGTATTATGATTCTGGCTACCCCACTTATTCCTCTTTAGACCAGTGTTACAAGTCTAATGTTTATAATAAATTCAATTGGCATATTTTGTATTTGTCACTGCATGGTATATCCTTATGTTTATTGGTCGTTTTGCTTGGTTATATTTTTTATATTGTTAGAATATTTGGTCTTCACCCAACAAGGTGGCATAATATCCCTTCCTTCAGTGATGCTTTAACTCTTCCTGTGGTACCTCCCCCGGTTCCTGCAATGTCACCGGCCATCCAAACGCTCCGCAGACAGAACATCCCGCGTCAAGTGGCTCCTTCTCCGCCCTCATCCCCCACGCACGAATATTCCTACATCATTCCTAAGATACCTTCCGTTTCTTCGGCCTCACCTCCGAGTACGCCGCCCTTTCGCTTGCCGCCATTGCCTGTCGCCTCTGCGGTCGGCGGCCAAGCTTATGCTAATTCTTCACAAACTATGTTCTAATCCTTGATTTTTGTTTTACGCCTGCCGACGCCGGGCTGGGAGGGATTGGGGGAGGACCCTGCGCATCATTGATCGGCTACAAGCAACATGGTAACTCAGCGAGACATCGACCACGGGCCTCGGTAGCGGAACATCCCTATGGTTATGGACGATGCAACGGGGCGCTGCCTGTTGAGCTGCCTCATGGTGATTGCATCCTTAACCACGTTGTCATTATTCCTGGTACGGTGCAATGTACTCCATGCTACGTTCTGAAGACTAGCCAGCATATCAGGCTTGACCAGGTCAGCTTCAGGATGCGAACCGTGTACTGTGCGTCAAAGGATACTGGCGCCGCGGCGCCCTTCGCCGGAAACTAATGGTGCTGTTGGCTGCAGGACCTCTAGTGGACGATAAACAGGAGGTCCCACCTGGGATGTATACCTGGCCGTGTGTTGAACTGTGGATCTTCTACCTCCCCTAGGTCCCCCAGTTCGGATGGACTTGGACTTTCTTGCCTTATGCCCATCTCTCCCTTGGATGTTGATTACCCCTCCTCCCTCCCCTATCTGCCCATGGTGAAGGCACCGTTTTGTTTGTATCTACATGTATGTTTTTATCTGTATATCAAATAACTTTTGTTTGTACACACATGTATATTTTTTTTTTCTCTTTCCTATAATTCTGTTGTAAGTCACTGAGGACAGTGTTTAGAGGCCGGGGGGAGATGTGACGAGCTGGAATATCGGAGACCTGAATTCAGTACATTTTATGCAGTACATTTTGTATTCAATATTTCTTGGTAAAATCGGGACTTAAGCATGTGCGTCAGAGAGCGGAAGTTACGCCTCTTCATAGGCTATTCTAGTTGCCCTGGCTTCCGCTCTAAACCCACGGAGTTCATCCTTACGGATGGAAGGGATCCTGTCTCTAACCTTTACAGTAAGCTAGAGGTTTACCGCATTCCCGGCTGGGAGAGTCCAACCGGAAGAACTCTCCGGTTTTCTAGGGGATGTGGTGACCCCTAGTGACGCACATCGGTGCATTGCCAGGGGAATTTGCCGGATATGGAGTTACGATATAACCGTAGAGAACAGAACGTTGGAGAGACTCGCAACACAGATCTAGGGGACTCTGTGTCACCTAGGACGCCGTCAGACTGACCCCTGGTACTCCAGCTCGCCGCCTCTCGGTAAGTCCGGCCTTGACAACTATGTTTTCTTTTAATGAATAAGGGAATGAGAATTGTGCAACCTTATAGCAAAATGTATTAGCTTATTATAATAGTAAAGGTATCACAGCAGGTAACTAAAGTGGGTGTCTATTGGTTGACCCTACCTCAGCCATTCCCAGGTCTTTCCCCAAATGTTCACGGAATAGCCGTAACAATATCACCTCTTCTTCCACATTCACATAGGTCGTTATCTCGTCGCCCTATCCGTAGGAGATACACCGGTGTTAATGCCACTTGAAATAGTATTCTGAAATATAGCGATAACGCTTTCCTTGTTAAATGCGGCGTGTTAATGAATGTACTCAAGGCGTTACTACCCTGTCCGGCTGAGCAGGTTGTATTTGTGTTATTGTGTGTCATATTTCTTGCTATGTCTGTTGGTGGTATGAGGTATTCGTTTGATACCGGTTTATTGATAGTGGCTTCCCGCACTGCCTCATCCACTCTCTCGTTTCCAAGAATTCCTACATGGCTCGGAATCCATATAAGTTCGATCTCTGTCGTCGGCGGTAAAATTTCCAACAGGTTTCGTATAATTATCTCATATATGGGTCGTTTTAGTCCTTTCACTGGTCGTTGTAGTGCCGTTAGCAAGCTAAGGGAGTCGGAGTGTATAAATACTTCTGTTGATCCGTGATTCTGCACATATTTCAATGCCCGGTATGCAGCTATGGTTTCTACCGTATATATCGATGTATCCGTATGCAGTCGCCATGTCATTTTGTGTCCTGAATTCCATATATAGATGTCTCCACGTGTAACTGTTGTTGTTTTTGATCCGTCTGTGAATATGATAACTGGCGACTGCGTACTCCTGATAGCTAAAACTGCTGATATAAATTCTCGCCATGCCTGTTCGTAATCTGTCGTTATTCTCTTAAAATACTGCGTGTCTACTTTAATGTTGGGTGGCAGTTCGTATGGTGGCTTATGTAGTAAGTATATGGGCCCCGTCGGTGTCCTGTAGATGTATGTATGAGTTTGAAATGCCACTATACAACGTGTCAGTGGACGGTGAAGAAGTCCATCCTCTTCCCGTTCCTGTCTCATTAGTTCTGTTAGTCGAGTCAGTTTGGGGAGCAAAGATCTGCTGTAAAGCGACATCCGTTTTCCACGACCTTTCTTGTATGTCATATGTTTGGAAATGTTTGGAAGTGAGGAGTTTCGCTGGTCGTCCTGGAATACTGAAAACTATATTATACAATTGGTAGAAGAAGGACTACAGTTGTCGACGCACACCCTCGGTTGGTGCTGGTGCCAATAATAATCCATACTCAAGGCGTGAGTGTATTAAACATGGTATTAAATTAAGCATGAGTCGGGGATGCATGCCCAAATGGTTTGCTGCCATTGCTCGAAATAACAATTTCAACTTCGTCAATTTCGATAGTAATGTATGATAATGTGTTGTGTTTTGCTGGTTCTGTTGTAAGTGCACCCCTAGAAATTTGATATTTTGCACTGGTCGGATTATATGATCTTGTATTCTCAGTGTGCATTGTGATGCACGCATTGATTTCTGGAAATGTACGCTGTGTGTTTTTTTTGAAGTTTATTTCCATGCCTATATCACTTAGATACTTGACGACCTTGCAATGTGCCTCAAATTGTTGTACGTCTGTCTGCGACCCCAGTGAATTTGGTGTGTCTATCACTATGTCGTCTGCAAATTGTAGAATCCTAGCCGTGACCCTTGTGGACGAGATAATATCTCCAACATACAACGCGTAAAGCAGTGGACTGAGTGATGGTCCTTGGATCAAGCCTCGTGATGTTGACCGACTGTTTGTGTTTCTCATGTACGTTGCCAGGGAAGTTTTCGATGCCTATATAGGGGCCCAAATGACCTTGTTGTCGACGGGCCCTTAAACACCACAAACTCAAGAACTCGATGCCTATATAGGTTTTCTAGGAGTCTACCAATAATCCCAGGAATCCCGCATATTGCTAGACGTTCTGTTAAACTCTGTATGCCGATATGGTCATATGCTGATTACAAATCCAAGAACAAGGCCAGAATCTGTCTTTTGGTCCTGAACGCTATCTCCATATCCGTGGTCAATACGTATATCGGGAAGGCTGTCCCATGCCCCCTACGGAAACCGAACTGAGTTTTTGGCCATAGCTGGTTTCTTTCCAGATGAAACGTTAGTCTATACTGCAAGATTTTTTCAAATAATTTGCGTAGTGTAAGCAGCATCCCTATGGGTCGATAGTTTGTGGGATGTAGACCCTCAACTCCCGGTTTCATGATTGGATGTATTATGACATGTCTCCACGAGTCTGTGGGTGGCCGGCATGTAATATTTGTGTGTATGCTTTGGCTAAAAGGCGATACCACGCTTCGGGAATAGATTTTAGATGTTTATATGTGATAACATCTTCACCCGGCATAGATATGTCATTGGTTCCTCGTAGGTGGTTGAGAACCTCCTGTGCCACTATGGGACGCAGGAGAAAATCTTCCATGTCTACCGGTTCTTGGGCTCTCATTGTACATCCTATCACGTCGTCCGGTGCGATATGGTGTAAGTACTGTACCTGCAATTCCTGTTGTCCGGTTATTGGGTATGGTTTCCGTTGGTTTCTCGAATGTTTGAGGCCCAAATGACCTTGTTGTCGACGGGACCTAAAACACTACACACTCACACTACACGCTGGAATGTTTGAACCATTTAAGCCGCTGCCACATGACGGTCGTCGGTGTGTTCGAGGTAATAGATGCGCAGTATGTTGCCCACGACGCTTTCTTGATCTTTCGCATCTTCCGGTGTACTAGTGCCTCTGTGTTTTTGGCCGTCAGGTACGTCTCTCGTGTTCTCTCCCTCTGGTATAGTGCGTAAGCTCGTCGATTTTCCGCCACCAGACGTGAGCACTCCTGTGTCCACCAGGGCGGTCTCGGTATTCGGGATTGTCGTCGCAATGTCACCGGATGGTTGTCTTCCACGTATTGTCTTATTGATGTTTCTAACTGCACGTATTCCACCGACGTCTCTTGGATATGTTCCATTGACTTTATTATATATTCGCGGAAATGCTGTGGATCAAATCCTCCCTTTCCGTGCGCTTGATATGCTGGGTTTGGGGGTCGAGATGTTTATCATCAATGGGAAGTGGTCACTGCCCGTAGTGTAAGTGTATTTCCTAACTGTAGCCTTAGGTGCTATGTCCGCTGACGAGAAAATCTGGTCAGGCGTGGTGTCGCTTTGCCCCGGTCTCCCTTGACGGGTCGTGTATTGTCCCGATATTAATTCCCATCGTACGTCGAGGCCATCTGTACTATCGGCAGCCTACACCTGCTTTGTGCACTAAGACTGTGGAAATTAGGATGTTTAAATCACCACATAGTACGTGTTTGTTATGGCGTGGCGTGAGCAGGGTTTCCCATTTCTCTCTCGATAACTGTCGTCCCGTCTTATAGATGCCTAACAGGTTGATATGTCCCAAATTAACCCTCACTGCTTCCAGGTGTGGTGGTATACGAATATCCGTCTTCCAGTTGTAGACGATTAGATTCTCTTGGATGCCGATGGCCACCCCCACCTTCCGTGTGTTTGTCTATACGTACGGCATATTTTATATCCTGGGATTCGGAATCGTTGGTGGGTCTGTAACCATGATTCTACAATGATGAACGCCTGCGGTCGCGTTCGCGCTAGAAATTTTTGGAACTCAGCTATTTTACTGGTAATGCTCCTGGTGTTCCAGTATAACACCGTGAATTCTGACATATTCAGGTTTATTATGTTAATTATAAATGTAAATGGGTTTGTAACCCCATTAATGTGTGTAGGAGGTGTTCCGGTGCTTGTTCCATTAACTTCGCGAATAATTGTTGTAGTAATCTAGTATCTATATGTTGTTATGCCGTAGATCCGCTCCTTCCCTGTTGCGTCACTATTTTTTCTCGTGCCCCTACCTATCCCTCTCGAGACTTCTCTCTGGGTATTAACGGGGCCTCACCCCGCATCACTGCTTCTAAGGCCCTTGGACTCCTGATCTGTCCCCCAATATTGGTCGTCATCCGCGTCTGTATTGGTCTTGTTGCTTCTACTGCCCAGCGACCATGTGGCGCCCAGCACTCTGATCTCCACTCTGGTGGGGTAGCTTTTTGTGATTCCAGGCACTTGCGTTTTGTAGAGCTATTCTGCGTGGATACCCTGTCCCCCGCTGAAGGGAAGCTGGGATGGTACTGGTCCGTTCGTGCCGATAATCTAGGATAGTTGTCCTGCCTTTCCTCTCTTGTCGGATTGTCTCCGGAACCTTTCATTATGTCTGCATATGTTATATTCCCTGACGCCATTTGACGTGCCTCAAACCTCGATACTGGTAGTTTAGCTATGGTGCTTGCAATTTGGTTTTCTAATTTGTACGATGGGCAGTGTTGTTTGTCCGTTGGTGCGTGTTCCTGTTTACAGTTTACACATCGTGGCCTATCTGTTTGACAGTCTGATTGTCCCTCCACGTGTGTCTGACCACATCGCAGGCATCGTCTACTTTTACGACAAAATTTCGCTTGGTGGTTGAATTTACCACAATTGCTACATATTACTACTCGCTGTGTAAATGGATCTACGGTAAAGCGTTGATAATACAAGTATACATGTTCCGGTAATGTTTGGCTTCTGAAAGTGATCTTGATAGACCGAGTGGGTACATATTGGGTTTCCCCATTTGACTATATTATTCTATTCAATCAGTATGCATGATGCACGGGAAGTTGTCCCGTTATTTGTAGATGTGTACGTATTTCTTCTAAATCCATATCTGAGTCCACTCCTCTAATTACTCCCGTAACAAATAAATTGTAAAATGGTATGTATGAGTGTGTGTTGTGAACATCATCGAAGTTCGATTCCAAGAAATCGTTCGCATATTCTGCTGTCGCAAAATGGACTTCTAGCTGGTTAAATCCGGATTTGACTGTGTGTCACTCCCTCTGCATGTACATATAGCCATTTACCTAGTTTTAGTGGGTGAAAGACATTAATATTTTTGCTGTTGCCACGTATTATCACAAAAAACGGAACCTGACCGTTGTTACTGTCTCGCTCGCTCGTGCTGGCTGGCAGCATACAGCCAGAAGGTTTTTGAGGCGTGCCCATCCATTAAGGGTTTCACCGCAGGTAGGATTTGTATTGAATGATGTAGGTTTTTTGATTGGGAGTTAATTTTGAGGTTACCAAAGTACCTTCGGGTTGAAGGGGAGGATGCAGTACTTAGCACCCAATTTTTGTTTTTGTTTTAGATTTTAGTTGGGGAGAAATTTAGATGCCAAACAGCTTGGAAGAATTATGAGGAGCTCAGTTTCAGCTGCTGATAGGGTTAGCTCCTGGGTTATCTAGGGTGCCCGCATGCCATACGGTGCACCCGATGCAGTCTAGATCGGCGTCTAGTGGGGTCATAATTTCCCAATCATCTGACAAGGGCGCTTCTATGTGATGGTAAACTTGCGTATAATTTTGAAGCCCGGCGCCTAATTTCATCCTCCACGTATGGGAGATCCGGTGCTTCGTGGAGCAACCTGGTAGGGAAATAACGTCCCACAGAATAAATAGACCGCAGTCCTCTATTCTGTGCACGTTGAAGCCATGCTATCCAGCTGTCTGCTGCCATGCCAAGATCTCGCAGGCATATAGCATCACCGGGATTACCAGCGCTCGGAATAGGTACAACTTCATGCGGACTGGCATGAAGGTCGACCACATCATTGGTTACAGGGAAGCAATTGCTCTCTGTACCTTCGCCGAAAGGTCCCTGATGTGTCGGCGAAAAGTTAGACCTCTGTCCAAGTTTACTCCTAGGTACTCGACAGAGTTAGACCAATCTATCCTTCGAACTCGGTAGCTGAAGTTGGGGCAGTCTGCGGGGGTGTGGCGCTTTGTAAAAAGTATGGCGTGGCTTTTGTCCGGATTTACGGACATCCGCCAACGCAGACACCACTGTTGTGTTAGGCGGAGATGTCTTTGAATGGGGTTGAAGGCTTTGAGGATGTGTTTCTCCTTGCCGAACAGAAAGACTTCGTCAGCGTATTGTGCCATTACGATTCCTGGTTCTGTGGGGAAATCTGCCATAAAGACGTTGAAGAGGGTGGGGGATTGCACAGAGCCTTCGGGGACTCCGCCTCTCACTGGCCTTAGTGTTGACGTTTTCCCCGCGACTGAGACTTTGAATGAGCGATGTCGCAAGAAGCTGTGTAGGATGTTGATCATTTGTGTTGGGAGCCCCAGATGGATCATTTTGTGTAGGAGTCCGGCATGCCATGTCCTAGAGAAGGCCTTCTCGACATCCAGCGAAAATGCAGCCGTGAAGGCGCCTTCCTGGAAACCCAGGGCGGCGGTCTCCACCACACGCAGCAACTGCTGAACTGTCGAGTACCCAGGACGAAAACCAAACTCGTGGTCAGGAATGGCTTGAATTTCTACCAATATTGGGGACAACCGGGCAAGAATTAGCCTCTCGAGAACTTTCGAGAGGGTGGAAAGGAGGCTAATGGATCGGTAGTTGGAAGGGTGTACCGGATTCTTCCCAGGTTTCAATATGCAAATCACCCGGGCCTCTCTCCACTCTCGTGGAAAGTACCCAAGGGCGAGGCACATATTGAAAATCCTAGTCAGGAAGAGAACCGCATTGAAGGGAAGATGGCGGAGCATAAGGGGAGTCAGCCCGTCCGGTCCCGCCGCCTTCTTTGGTTTGAGACGTTGGAGTGCACCTTGGACTTCGCTAGGTCGGATGGTAGGGAGTCTCTCCGCATCCTCAGGAGGGTGACATAAGAAACGACGCACCTCCTGACGAACGCGTTCGGAAAAGTTGTCGTCCTGGGGGTCATCTCTCGGACACATAGTGCGCTCAAGATAGTCAGCGAAAGCATTGCCTTTGGCTTGGGGTTCATAGGCCAGGTCCTGGGTGCCGTGAATGGGAGAGGTGTACTGACCTCTGTTTTTTCTGAGGGTTTTGGCTATCCTCCACACGTCGCCATCCTCGACGCGCAACCTGTCCATTTTGTCCTCCCACGCTTGCACCTTGTGCTCGCGCAAACGGACACTGACCTCTCGACGTAAACGTCTTAGGAGTGCTCAATTATGTGGCGTGCGGTGACGTTGGTATAATCTCCGTGCTGCCCAGGATCTCCGAATTAGAAGGAGGATGTCCAAAGGGAGGACATCGGGATGAAGAGGAGCCGGAGCATGGACTGTCAGATCATAGGCAGTCCGTTTCACGATGGAAGTGAAGGATGAGACGGTGTTCTCCAGGGTAGGGATATTTGTGATTCTGGGATTTGGCGGGATGGAAGTGCGGAGGCAATTCCTGACGCCTTACCAGTCAACCTCTCGCCTTTGAAGCGAGATGTCGTGACTGGCAACCTTTGAACTGATCTCTGTCAACACTGGATTGTGATCTGAATGTAATGCATTTAATGGTGTGAGTGTGAGATGGAATTGTAGATGTTTTGTGATTGCGAAGTCTATGACTGAGGCAGTCCTCCACGAGGGTAATGACTGAGTTGCCAGGGACCCTGTACTTTAAGTTGAGGGTCCGCATCTGTAAGGCGAATGATTTCATTGCCTCTTGCATCCGCCCGATGACCGCAATGCCAACGTTGATGTTTAGCATTAAAATCGCCGGCCATGATAGCACAGTGATATAGGGCTAGGATGCAGAGATAGTCATTGGATTCAAACTGTCGGTTTGGTGGATGGTATACAGAGACTACCAAGACCTCTAATCCACCAAGGTTCATACTAATGACCGTGGCCTCTAGGGTATGTAGAGGTGGGAGCTGGATGGGCTGATGGACCACATTTTGCCTCACCAAGATCGCAGTTCCATCCCCTGGGCCTCCCTGACGATTCGTACGATGGCAGATGTAGCCCGGGATACGGAATCGGGGGTCTGGTCGGAGGTGCGTTTCGCTGACTAGGATGACGTCTAGGGCATTGTCTCGGGCAAAGTGAAGCAGCTCGCTCCCCTGATCTGCTAGGCCGCACGCATTCCAAAATGCGAATCGAAACGATGTACGTGACCTAGTTTGATGCGCCATCTCGGAGCTGTTTCGTGCCTGCGGTCAGGAGGGCCATCGCCTCCATTGCCACCAGCATCTTGCTGGCCGGATATGTAGCAGTGAAGAACTTCACAACGAGCTCACAGATCTTCTGTCCATGTGTCTGCAACAACTCCTGCAGCCACTTGAACACATCCGTGAGATCGAGTGTACCTGTCATGGGAGCGGTGTCTGTGTGGGCGACTTGGTTGCGAGGAGAGGGTGATCTGGAACGAATGGGTGCAGGTCTTCCTCCCTCCCTTTCATCCCTAAGCTGTCTAGGAGGCATGGGTTCACCATTCTTCTGTTCAGCAGGATTTTGGGGCTCCCGAGGAAGCCTCCCTCCATTCCTACCATTGTCGGTGTCAGTACTTTTTTGGGCTGGGGCCAGCTTTTGTTTGCGTGGCTGTGTAGGAGGGTTATGTGTCTCCCGTGAAGTTTTTGGTCCATCAGAGGCCCCTTGTGCTACTTGAGCGTAAGATCTGGGCCTATCGGCATCCCGCCGAGTCGTGGGCACGCTAGAGCTGGCTGAGGGGACCGGTCTTGGGTCCGCCCCCGCTGGTGAGGTCCTCTGCTGTTGCTGCTGTCTCAATGGGGGTTTAGTAGCTGCTATAACTGCCTTTCTGGCAGGACAGCCGCCGTAACAAGCCACATGTGCTCCCTTGCAGTTAGCACAAGTGGGCACATCTGTGGGTGACCTTGGACAAACTTCCTTGTCGTGGGCTCCGCTACACCTCAAGCAGCAGGGTGTCCTCTTGCAGAACTGGCTAGAGTGGTTGAATCCCAGGCAGCGATGGCATTGAGGGGGACCGCCAGACCGTCTCACTGACTCAATCCGTACTCGGAGGTAGCAGATGGTTGTGACACCATCTAGCTTCCCCTCCGGATCGTTGGCCCGTTCCACTATCACAAGGAAGAGTGGGATTGGGACAGGGCCGGGCTGACCCTGTGGAGCTGGTTTGGTCATCTGCCTGACCAAGCGGGGCTGGATACCCTTGCGGTTAAGGTCGTCGATTATGTCACCCACCGGTATGTCCACTGATAGGCCTCTGATGACCCTCTTAACGTCACGGCTCTTGTCTAGGCCGAAGGTGAAGTAAGGGATGGACTTCCTATCCAGTGCCCTTAGGATTAGCTGATCATCTTCGGCGTTACTCGCCTGGAAGACATTTCGTCTCTTCCTCCTGGTAACCCTGCATGACACCGACAGGGTTGGCATGACATCCTTTAGAAAGCCTACCAAGCCCCGGAAGTCATCCACGATCACAGGAGGAATGTGCCTTCTGGGTGGCCCAGAACGACTGGACGTGCCAGTTGTCTCCAGGTGAGAGGCTTTTCTTTCCCTTCGCCGGTTGGTCACGGTGCGAAACTCAGCCTCATCAACATCTGTAGAGATGTTCGATGAGCTGTGTTCCCATCGGAGACATCCAACCTGGAGGATGAATTCCTCGGAACCGCGGTTCCGTTGGTGAAATACTCCTCGTCAGAGGAGGAGTTGTCTGAGGGCTCGCCCTCTGAAATGTTGCCTACCCGCTGTGGCATTTCGCGGGAAGGGCCCTTGTCAGATAGCTGTTTGGTGACAGCTAACCTTTTGGCCTTGCCATTTACGCCCTCTCCTGGCTTTCCGCGTGGCCGTTTGCTTCCTGCAGTCAGGGTTGGAGCCCTGACAGCAGGGTGGGTGATTCCAGTGCTAGTACTGGGGAGCGCTTCCATTTCTGGAAGACTTGTTGGAGTGGAAGGGTTCGGTAAGTCACCTGATTTGGGTATTTTGCCCTGCACCGAAGTGCAGTGCACAGCTAACCTTGACTTATACTTACCAGTCAGCACAGGTTTGCTAAAAAGCGTGAGGTACAGAGGGCCGGACCCGAAGGCGCCTTATAAACCGCCTTTTACGGCGTTGGTTTAGGCCGTATACCTCGCCTGGCTGATGTGGAGCTGACCGGCTGTTTTCTCGGAGGTTGTTGTCGCTTGCACACTGCTGCTGCCTTCTGCGTGCCAATGCACGTTAATACTGCACGGAGCCAACTAACAATTATACGACATTCCCTACACATGAACCCCTTCACTCCCCCTGGCTGTACTCAGGACCTGCTCATGGCTACAGCCCGGGAACTAATCTTTTGACGCGCTCGCATGCATTGCATGCCAGCACCTTATATTACGGAACTAACCGGGGTGCTAATGCGGGACCCGACTAATACACGAATTAACACACTAATTCTCCCAGCATGTTAGGATTCTAACTGCATGAGGGAGGCGAAGTAGCGCACGGCACTGCATGCCGGTCGATCGCCACCTGGGGCGGCGGGTGTGGGGCCGCCCTTATTTAAAAAAAAATAAAAAAATAAAAAAATGGAGATTTAGCGAATTGCCGGGAGCTCCCCTAAGGTCCCTCCCGATGGCAATTCGCTTTCTCTGAAGTTCCGGACGGCTGGTTTCTCTTGTAGAGAAGACGATCTGTTCACTTCGAAGTCTCCGGTCTTTTTTTTTCGACCTGTTGTTACGTATCGTAAAGGTTGTTTAAGTTTGTTGGTTGGTGCCGTGCTTTGATCTGGTGGCGTCACATTCAACTGTTCTTGATTCGTCTTCTGTTTAGGTAAAATCTGGGTGTCTATTTCTGGAATATTAATCAATAATGCTGTAGTGATAATGTCTGTTTCCATTCCCACTTCTGGTACTATCATATTTCCTCCTTCGTCACTTTCCATATTTTGTACTTCCTATCCCCGGGGGCCGCTGCCCCCGTGGAAGTAGCCTATTCACAGTAATCCGATACGGTGTGTACTTTGTAATGGTAAACTGCTTAATCTTATCTCTGTAACTCCTACACAAGCCGGTATGCGAGTATTACGCCTAGTTATAATGCTACTCACTGCCTTTCCGCTTGTATTACATGCTGCAAGTCGCTGTGTAAGTTTAACCTATAATAATACACGCTTCCCGTACTCAATGGCTGGCAGAAGCGTGTGTTATCGACGATCGTTGCCTCACACGATTCAAATATTTGTTCGGGCTTCATGAAGACTGCTATTTATCACTTAAATGAGGACCAAGTTTTTGCAATGCTGCCATCTGAACAAAACGGGGAAGACAACTCTGTTAATGACAATCTCATTGACTTCTTAAAGAAACAAAGCTGGCCTGACGATAATTTACCCTAACCAGGTAGAAAAAGGAGACCGAATGTACCACTTGGCAGGAGTGTCCATGCGCATGACTTGGCGAATTCATTTCCTGAATCAGAAGATAAAAATAGTGATAGTGGCAACAACAGTGATCATAGATATTAGAAAAGAAAAGACTCCACATCTAATCAGAATTCAAAAGAACAGCCTATTGATCGGACATTAAATGTTGGGAAATGGCTGAAAGTGAAATTTGAGAGCCCTAAGGGAGATCCGAAATATTTTATTGGGCGAATTACTTAAGTTGTGCTTGAAGCAAAATCTTATGAGGCATCATTTTTTAGACAAACCTCCAAATATTATACTGTTTGTTTTTTCCCAAATGTAGAAGACCAATCTGAATTTGATTTCATCCAGTGATTCAAGTCATGAAAGAACCACTAGTAATACGATGCAGATATACGTTTAAATTACATTCTTATATTCTAAATGTTAAATTTTACCTTTAAAAAAATTTTGTGTCACAACTGACCACAATTCATGTTGCAATATTTTTCTGTGCTGATGCTTTAGACTGTCCCTATTGACCCCATCCCCAGGTTCGATATGGGCACTTTTTATTGTTAATTCGTACAAATTATATTAAGCAATATTAAATATAAGTACTTAGTTTCAAGGATGAGAAAGAATGCCATCTTCCATTTGAATGAACAGAACATATGTTGCAGTGTGTATTTCTGGATTTATTTATTAACAACCTTATAATCGGTTCCTATTAACCCCAGTTTAAGGTACTGCATTTTGATTTGTGGCTACGATTTTAATAGCGACTTTGGATGTTTTAGGGACCGTTTCTTCACTTAGCTAAGTACTTGCATTTACATATATTACATTTCAACACCTTTGTGGGACGATAACATGATTTGCAAAACAAAACAAGGAAAGACACAACACTAAAGCTTTTTAGAACCATGACGGTTCCTATGCTCATTATGGTAGTGAAATGTGGATAGCGAAAGGAAATGACGAACAGAAAATTTAGATAGCAGAAATGAGTTTTTATTAAGAGGAATTAAAGTGTGTACTATACTAGACTTATTAAGAAATTAACAGTTAGAGATTAACTGAATATTTTTAATTTGAGGGATAAAATCGAGAGAGAATAAATACAAATGGAAAGAGCATATGAAGTTATGAGTGAAGGAACGGTGCCGGTTTTATTATAATTAATAGATACAAACCAATAGAAAAAATAGACATCGAACGTCTTAGAAAAAGATGGAAATATAAATAATGCGAAAACGGAACAGGTGTAATGCCCACAGTTAATGCCTAATCCGTGAAGTGCAGAAGAATACAAATATATTAGGTTGGCAACAGAAAAGGATTGATCTTAGTTATATTACTTGTGTACATCTATAGCATGTTGGCAACAAGGAAGAAAAATGAATGAATTATTTTCATCTGGAAATGTTGATGTTGACGTACATATGTACGACTAAAGAAGAACGATTGTATGAAGTTTTATTTACTTTGTCGAAGAATGGTTATTAGATAATAGCACAATGTCAAGACACAGGAATGTGCGTACTATGGATTACTCCGAGGGTAAGGAAACAGAATCCCGATTTCATAACAGAACGCTACCTTTCATATGTTAAAGCAACATTTTACAATAAATGTATGACAGACGAAAACTCAGGACATTAAAAAACTATTACATAATTTAGAGTTTCTCATTGTATCTACAGTTTTTGCTACTGTAATTTGCAACATAGCCTTTGCTTTAAGAAAATTGACTGTCTTTGCTTAGAGCTACAAAAGAATTCACAGATGTATAAATTAGTCTTTAAATCATGTAGGTTTTTCGTTAGTGTTCTTCTAAGAACCACATGTTTACAATAAATTTTGAAATCTGCAACTCTTTGTATGGACAATGATATTTTGCCAGTTTAGCATTCATTCATTCAAGAAGCTTTGTTTATTCATTTGTTTATTTTTATGGTCTCGTTTGGTTCCACTGTAAGCAAAGCTCAGGGACATTGAACAGGTCATACATTTATGGCACATACATCAGATAGTAATGCTAATAATACCACCACCACTGGTACTTCTAGTTATTATTGTTTTTAACGTTAAATTATGTAATAAAAAATTGTTAACCACCACCATTTCGAACAAATTCTACAACAAGCTTTACAGAGTTCAATAATAATGTAAATCACCATCACATGCAGTTTGCCGTATGTATTGAAAATTTACCTATTGAACAAGATATTAAAGAGTTCCTTCACATATGGGGAGTGATTATATAACAATGACTTTCAACCTTTCTTGAAAATTTTATGTTGATAAGGATTGCTGATAATCTATGTCAGTGTACTTCAATCCTGATGTAAACATCTGGGAGAGAAGAGAGAAGGACAGTGATAATGAGAGAGAAGACTTATGTGATGATTAATTCAGCAAAGATAAGGAGTATAAACTTTTATTTGCATACCTTCGCTGATGCAGTCAACAGTTTAATGGTCATATCTCTCTCTCTCACTCATTCCCTCCCTCCCTCCCCTCTGATGTTTACAGCAGGATTAAACTATCTGACAAACAATAGTTTAGGTAGCATGGAAGATTATTATAAATTTTTATTGATGAAAGTAACATTCTTTTTGGGACAATTTTGATCTATTTGCTGGTCTATACAGATTGCCTGTGTTCCTCATACTGTGCTGATGCACAGCAAGATTTTTTATTCAGTTGTCATAACTATCTATATAGTAAATTAAATCATTTTTCCACACTAAGCATGTGTAGGCTAAGGTTTGGATAGAGTCAGACTGAAAAATGCAATGCCATATTTGGGATCCTGGTATGCATCCGGTTGCTCTTAACCAATGAGCTACTGTTGCCAAAATGCCATCGTTACATTAAACCTGATAGTGGTGGCTATAAAGCCTGGAACTTAAGTACTTACAGCATAGTAAGTCACCACAGAAGGTGTACATCTTATTGTATATGAGAATCCCTGGTCATTTACCAGGAAACATACGAGTCAGTTGGAGAATTTAATGTCATGATGACATGTTGGCCACGGTAGCTCAATGGTTAAGAGCAACCAGATGGAGCCTGGGAGATCCGTGGTTCAAATCCCGGCCATGGCATTGAATTTTTCAGTCTGACTCTTATCTGTACCTGTATAGTAACTCAACAGAGAATATAGGTATTAACCAGAAAGAGTAAGAACTTCTTGGGTTTTAAATAACAACTTGCAGGAATGATGGAGTCTTAACACCGTTTATAGCTGATGTGTATTGTCCTTTGTTGTAATATAAACAACTGCTTGTTGTGAATTACCCCTAGGATAATTCCATAACACAAAAGGGAGTAAAGGTATTCAGAATAAGCTGTTCTTAAGGCACTCTGGTGAAGCAAATTTTGTAGTTTCTTCATGCACAACAAGTAGAGCTAAGTTTTGGTAACATAACTTTTGTTTTCTCCAGCTGAGCTCGCCATCTATTTGGAGCCCAAGACATTTTGTAATGTGTACTTTATTTATAATGTAATTGTATCCAATTGTTAATTCTATTATCAGTTATGTCATATGTTGAATAACGTTTGTTTTATCATAGTTTTTTTTTTTTTTTTTTTTAATTTACATCCTCCAACATTAAGTCATATCAGATGATGAATGAAATGGGTGATATGCTGCTCAAATGAGTTCTGGATCCATGGAGCCTAGAGCCACCCAACATTCGTTGTTTAGGATAAGGGAAATCCCCAGAAAAAACCTTATCCAGGCAACTCACCCTAACCGAGAATTGAACTCGGGACCTCGTGAACGTGAGGCAGACACGCTACCATCTACCCTACCGAGGCGGGCTATCATAGTTTAGCAATTACTTATTTGCTTCAAATCAAATTTTGACTGGTCAAATTCTTTATTGTCAGTCTTTTTTGCTGTGATTTTTTCGATATAAAAACATGCGCTTTTTTTTCCAATTATACTTCAGGTATCAAATTAATCAAACACTGCTTTCTGATATATACAAATATAATTTGTAACTTAAAAAACTTCAGTTATCCTATAAGTAATGATGACTGTTTTCCTATAAATTGACTAGGATTGCGACTTTGTGAATATCATATTCACATCATCAGCTTGAACTATCAACAATCTCTTTAACGTTTCCATCGCTAGATGTCACTATGTTTTATTTAGTACTACCAACATTTGAAAATGAAAATTTTTTAACATTTTTTCACATAAATTTGCTGTTTTCAATAGTTTAATTTATAGATTAATAAATATACCAATGAGTAAAGAGGAATTTAATAAAGAATATAAACATATTATTAATACTTCTTTATTTAATGGTTTTAATAAAGACTTTATACTTAAACAATTAAAAAAATTTAAATAATAAAAAACTGTTAATTATATTACTGCCCTTTAAGAAAAAGACTATAATTTTAAAAATTTGCTTGCCATTCTTGGGTTAATAAACATTTTCAAAAAAATTTTAAAGAGCTTGATATAACTTGAGTTCCTCAAAATAAATATGGTATTAAAAATTTACTGCATTTCTCTAAAAAAGATAAAATTCCTGATAATAATAAATCTGGTATTTATCAATTTGTTTTGATTGTGATTAAGTTTATATTGGAAAGACAAAACGTAATTTGGAAACCAGAATGAAAGAGCATTTTCATAACATTTAATATAAACAAACTGATAAATTGGCTATAGCAGATCATTTTTGGTCATTTAACCATGAAATAAATCTAGAAGTTAAATTATTAAAACAATTGGTCCGATAGATTTAATGGTTTGGGAAAAGATATTTATTTTAAAAAATAAACATCACGTAATGAATTTTAAAATACCGGCAGTCGATTCTGTTTTTAAATTTGTTTCATTTTCTGATGTTGGTAGTACTAAAAAAAACATAGTGACATTTATGCAACGGTAACGTTAACGAGATTGTTGATGGTTCAAGCTGATGATGTGAATAAGATATTCACGAAATCGCAATCCTAGTCAATTTATAAGAAAACTAAAATCATTTCTTTTAAGATAATTGAAATTTTTTAAGTTACAAATTATTATATTTGAATATATATGTTTGCTTCACTGTTAATAGCTTCATATTTTACGTATTTACTGTTTTCTGAATCAAATGAATATGATTGTGCACATTTTAAATGAGTGGTTAACTGATCCGTCAGGAACTGAATTAGCATGGGGAGGGATAAGCACATTTTGTTTAATATCTGATAATTATGTACTGTTCTGTTACAGATTATGAGGGGTTTGATGATGTTTATGGACACTCTGTGGAAGAGGATGGTTGTATATCACCAAGTGATGGTTAGTGTCATATGTTGTAAGTATGGTAGAATTAAAATTACTTTAGGATCCTAACAGCTGCCGTGAAGCACATAGTGAAGCTGTTGTGGGTAAATTGACATTACTACTTATGTATGCCTTGGCATATACAACGATTAGACAGAAGAAAGCGCTAAAACTACCTAAATTAACTTCTTGATTATTAATTTATAGATGAGTTGTATTTATTACACATCTGCTTCACTTACATACCTATTTTGAGGACATGTTTCGCAAATCATCGTTTGCATCTTCGGCTCTTATGCGACTAAAGCTTGATCCAGTGGTGTGGGTAATTCTGGAGTTGCTGCTGCTATATATTCATTTAGTGATGAACTTAAATGTGGGATTCTCTTCTGGCGGAATTTCAAAGTTCATTAGTTGGTTTTTATGTTTTTCTATGTATATTCTCTCCCGTATGACGAGTTCACTATGTTTTTGTATGTATTTTAGTAATTCGATGCTATCTTCAATTTCATGATTTTCAGACCAAAAGTGAGCTGCTATTGCGGACTTATCAATATTTTTGTGTCTTAAGTGCCTGAAGTGTTCTTTCTTTATAGTGCCTATGTTTCTTTTTGTCCTCCCTATGTAAATTTTGTCACAGTCTTTACACTTAATCTTGTAAATGCCTGTTATCTTAACTGCGGATAAAGTATTCCTGTCACAAATAAAACGATAGTTAACAAAAATCAATAATCTTGATATAGAGAGATGTTTTGTAATGGTGTGATGGATGGTGGTGCAAGATCAAGAACATTTATGTAATAGTTGGAACTGTTTAAAAATAACAAATTAAGAATTTATCGATAGGTTGGAAGTGACTGGGAAAGGAAGTTTAAGTAAAATGTAATACAATTAAATAGTTACAAAATTTGACTTCTCCGAAACTTTATTCCGAACCATGCCTGAAAAACAGATGTCTCATGACTCTTATTTAAAATGAGATGATACAATTGGTGACCAGAGGAAACAGATAGCCGCAAAAACTAACACCAGAAGAAAAGAATTGTGCGTCAAACATAGAAATCCCGCACCAAATTGCGCCCGAACGTGTGGCTGATTAAGATGGAGAGAAATATAACTACGGATAAAGAATTCCTGTCCCAAATGGCGCCGAACGTCTGACTGATGAAGACGGAGATAAATTAACTGCGGATAAAGAATTCCTGTCCCAAATTGCGCCTGAAAATGTGGCTGATTAAGATGGAGAGAAATATAACTACGGATAAAGAATTTCTACACAAATTCTATTCATAGTTAATTTATCTCCGTCTTCATCAGCCACACGTTCGGGCGCAATTTAGGGCGGGATTTCTATGCTTGAGATGGGATGCACGTTGACTTTTCGAAGACCCATGTCAAGAAGCCAGAAATAACAAATTCGTTGTATTTTGATTTATTTCTTGATGATTGTGCTTGATTAAATAAGAGTCATGAGAATCTTGGTTTCAAGGCATGGTTTGGAATAAAGTTTCGGAGAAGTCAAATTTTGTAACTACTTAATTGTATTATTTAGATTACATTTTACTTGAACTTCCTTTCCCAGTCACTTCCAACATATCGATAAATTCTTACTTTGTTATATTTAAGCAGTTCCAAATATTAAATAATAGTTCTTGATCCTGCAGCACTATCACACTCACCATTACAAAAACATCTCTATACTCAGATTATTGATTTTTCGTAACTATCGTTACTCCTATCTTAATTTTGTGATTGGCCGATTTAATTCCACGTCACAACATTACGTCATACAATTATTACTACGACCAATCACAAAATTACATATATTTTTATGAATCTATAAAATGTTCATACCTTTTCTAAAAATAACTCAAAACTACTGATACAAATTTGTGACAGGAATTTGGGACTATTGGTCGTTATATTTCTCTCCATCTTAATCAGCCACACGTTCGGGCACAATTTGGGACAGGAATTCTTTATCCGTAGTTATTTTTCTCTCCATCTTAATCAGCCACATGTTCGGGCGCAATTTGGTACAGGATTTCTATGTTTGAGATGGGATTCACGTTGACTTTTCGAAGATCCATGTCGAGAAGCCAAAAATAAGAAATTCGTTGTATTTTGATTTGTTTCTTGATGATTGTGCTTGATTAACTAAGAGTCATGAGAATCTTGGTTTCAAGGCGTGGTTCGGAATAAAGTTTTGGAGAAGTCAAATTTTGTAACTATTTAATTGTATTATTTAGATTACATTTTACTTGAACTTCCTTTCCCAGTCACTTCCAACATATCTATAAATTCTACTTTGTTATATTTAAACAGATTCAAACTATTACTTAAATGTTCTTGATCTAATCTAATCTAATCTAAATCTAACTAGGCATGGTAATAAATACAAGCAAAACAGAATGGATGCAAATCACCTTAAACAAAGAAACACAATCACATATGCAACTAACATTAGATAATAAAAAAATACTCGAAGTAACAAAAACTAACTTCCTTGGACTAATAATAGATAACAAACTAAATTGGAAACAACACATTGAAAAAGTAGTAAAGAAAATAAATATGGGGCTATATATTTTAAAACAGGCAGCACAACAAATGGATAGAGAAACTCTAAAGCAAATTTACTATGCAGTCATACACTCTCATTTATGCTATGGGGTGGTATTATGGGGAAATGTACAGAAAAAAGCAATGGTAAGAATATTAAGACTCCAGAAATATGCCATCAGAATAATTTGTAGATTAAAAAGGAAGGATTCGTGTAGAAATGTCTATAAAACATTAAATATATTAACATTTACAGCATTGTATATATATGAGTGCATTAAATACGTAACAAAAAATTCTAGCAACCAAAATAAAAACATGTACATACATACACATAACACAAGAACAAAACAAAATTATTTCTTAAACAGATTAAGAGGAACATTAAGTAACAAAAATATAGAAAATAAATCTAAAGAATTGTACAATCATTTACCGAATCAAATAAAACAGATAACAGAAGAAAAATTTAAACTTAAAGCAATTAAAAAGTACCTTGTAGAAAACCCAGTCTACTCTATAGATGAGTATAAAAGGTTAAATTAAAGCTTAAATAGTAAAGGTACCCTCTGCATATTTTATTATATTTTATTATTTTAATACTGTTATGTACAGATTGTATTTGTTAAACCTGTTGACGTATCCTATGTATTTGGATCATATGGATGAAAAAAAGGTTACCCTGAAGGCCGTAATTGCCATATGGGAGTGTCTAAGCTATGTAAAACTGATTACTATGACAAGCACGACTTAGATATTTAGGGCAGATCAAAACCAGTTTCCAGTAATGGACATGCTGATGATGATGTTTAGTTAGATAGATTTATTCACTGTTAATGTAACAAAGTATACATGCACCTTTGTCTGTGAGTATTGTGTTTATGTATTCTCTGTATGAAATATAGGGGATGAATAAATTGAAAATCTTGCACCACTATTCATCACACTCACCATTACAACAAATCTCTACTAATATTATTGATTTTTCGAAACTATCGTTGCTCCTATCTTAATTTTGTGATTGGCCGATTTAATTCCACGTCACAACATTACGTCATACTATTATTACTACGGCCAATCATAAAATTACATATATTTTTACTTATTTAAATGACTAAATAGATTTACATAATCATCCTCCTTTATAAATCTATAAACTTTTCATAGCTCCTCCAAACATAACCCAAAACTACTGTTACAAAAATTAAGAGAGGAGTAACGATAGTTATGAAAAATCAATAATCCTGGTAGAGATTTGTTGTAATGGTGAGTGTGATAGATAGTGGTGCAGGATCAAGAACTTTTATGTAATATTTGGAACTGCTTAAATATAACAAAGTAAGAATTTATCGATATGTTGGAAGTGACTGGGAAAGGAAGTTCAAGTAAAATGTAATCTAAATAATACAATTAAATAGTTACAAAATTTGACTTCTCCGAAATTTTATTCCGAACCACGCCTTGAAACCAAGATTCTCATGACTCTTAGTTAATCAAGCACAATCATCAAGAAACAAATCAAAATACAACGAATTTCATATTTCTGGCTTCTCGATGTGGATCTTTGAAAAGTCAACGTGCATCCCATCTCAAACATAGAAATCCTGTACCAAATTGCGCCCGAACCTGTGGCTGATGAAGACGGAGAGAAATATAACTACGGATAAAGAATTCCTGTCACAAGTGTAAAGACTGTGAAACGTTTTCAGAACTAACAAATTCATTACATACATTTTAACTTGAGTGTACTTACTGTAGATTTAACACACAAGTTAGATTTCTAAAAGCTTAGAATGTTCAGCTGTGCATTGCCTTAAGAAAGATAGTAGTAACTGTTTCCTTCTCTCTCCTTCCCCCTCCTCCCGAAATATTCACGCAGCACACACAATTCCATTGCTTGTCTGCATAGTGCAGATCTCTGTCCTACTTTTGAATATTTTTTCTTGGAGTAGCAAATTCTTGGTCTACGTCATTTTTTATTGATGCTGGTAGTTTGGGACATTGTGTCCTTAAGCTAACAATAACATTAACACTGATGACTTATGAAATATTAATACACTAATGAAATGATTAAATAACTAACAAAGAAGACACCGTTTAAAAGGTTAAACTATATCCAAACAATTAGGTATGCTTAAATTAAGTATGGTGAAGAGAACGAAACACATTGTCTACACTTTACATGACACGTGCGATAGCTAATGGCAGGGCAGCAGTGACAGGTGTAAGAATATGTAAACATAAACTGGAGATGTCAGTTAGAAGCGGTATGAAGCGGTCATTGAATCCAGAACAATGTATGCAGTGGAGGTATGAGGCACATCAGAGATAGGTACACTATTAGACCAGATGTATGGATTGTTTTGCCAAGAACTATTAGGGCTGCCAAAATCGGCACCAAGAGAAGTGATATTTACCAGAGTTGTGTAGTACAAAAAGGAGCAGAATAATAATAGAGAGAATACTGAAATTCTGGTATAAGTATATTAAAGGGCAGTAAGGGGAATTATTGAATCAGTGCATGAAGCAACAGAAAAGCATTAAGAACACAAATAGTTAGTTGATGATCAGAATTGGAAAGAATGGTATCGAAGATAGGCATGGGAGATTTATGGAGAGCACAGGAATCAAATCGTAGTGGTTTTTGGAAGGAAGTGAGAACCAGAGTACAAGACATAGATAGGTAGGAGATATGGAAAAGTATAAAAGAAAAGAAATCTTTGAAATTTTATAATTAAACACAGAATGGGGTAGGGAAAAATATATAGATCAATGTGAGAAAACTGGAAGAGAAGGCATAATATGGATGAGAGTAGGAATAATATATCTAAAAGGTTTGAGAAGTAATGAGGTAGGAAATGTGAATTTTGTGGAGAAGAAGAGAGCACTGTTCATTACCTGGTAGAATGTAAGGAGTTAACAAATTGCAGGAGAAAAATATGGGATAATCAATGGGACAGTATGAGCAAAAAGATATTGGCGTTACGCATGTTAATGGGGATGGGTGTGAAGCTGATATTACATACATGGACATATTAGGTAAACATGGCCATCTGATATTCAACTTAAGTTAATAACCAAGCAGGCCATATAGATGATGCAACAAATGCTTAGGTTTATTGAAATCCCAAATTGTGACGTAGGACCAATCAGAATTAAGTATTACGGTAACTTAGCAACCAAAACAAAAAAAAGAACCAATGATTTTATTCTTAAATTTTTTCTTCTGGCTTTAACTCTCGAAGAGGGTAGGCGTGTTTTCGGTAAAAGACTTCTTGTAACTATTAGAAGTTATTAGAATTAGACTAGAAGTATTAGAAGTTATTTGAGTTCATCATTTATGAACATTTAGTAAACGTTTAAAATATACATCGAAGACGCGACGCTACGATAAATAATTTAAGTAAAAAACCTTTGCATCATTTATAAATAAAAGTAGAAAATTAATATATAGTAAAGGGCTATATACATCAGTGGAAAAAGTCGCATGTAAAGAAGAAAATGATGTCAAGAAATATAATTCCAAGTAAAACAGTATTTATTATTTTATTCCATATTTGTCCAAAAGTGAAATCCCTTTTGTATCGATACCACGCCTGAGAAGTTTCACATCTCATCGCTCGCCGCAGCTGCCGGAGAGAGGATTTATAGAAATCTTCGAGAACATCATCTTCATGGCTTTTAGACGAAAGGTTCATTGCTTCTACATCAAGATAAGGTTTGGCTTCTACATGCGTCGCCACACCAAGGGAGCGCAAACCTTTTGCGCGTGTGGGATGTAGACCTCACGAAGGGGTGAATCAAACTTCAGATATGTCACCGCATTGTGTGATATAAATCCAACCCACAAGGAGAGGAACCGCTCCAGGTGAAAAGAATTCAAATTCAATTTCAAATTGATGTATAGGAGAATTCTTATATAGGTTAAGAGAAAAGTGGATTAGGGTAAAAGAAGCAAAGGTCAAGAAGAAATGACACCAAGCTGCTCAGGAAAACCAAAGGCTTATGGCCAGGGACCTGAGTCAGCGAGTTAAATCTTGGGTCAGCAATTTCATTGATTTGTACAGGATGTATAATAGTGCATGTTCGAAGTTAAAGTCACTGTAGTGAAACTGCAATGGAAACTGTACAAAATCATATCATTCATGATACGTGCATCAGTGTTACATTTTTAGCAGAACTCATTCAAGGAGCTGAAAGGGGAATGGCTTGCCTAATTGGTTGAAGTTATGTGCTGCAGCCCAAAAGAGGTGTGGTCACTGTTGCCATAGAAACACTCCTTCCCTTAACCTTTGAAGTAACTGTCAGGATATTAAACTAATTTAAATTTGACTGCGGTACTGATTTTGTGAAGAGCTTTTGCATGTTTGATCTTAACTATCAATACAACATTTAGAATTGATGGTGTAAATAATTTTGCAGTCAAATAGTTATTTTCATCCAAATCATTTACTTATGTATAGGATGACTTGTTTTATACCTGAAATTATGTTTGGAAGTGTCATATTTTGACCAAAAATAGTGAAATAAATAAGCAGTAAAGTTTAACATTTTATACTCATCCTATCTACTCCTTGCACATCGTTATGTCTTCATTCTTATGCCCTCTTATACTGCTAAGCCACAATCTCATCGTGAGATTTATGTGCTGCAGTGTTAGACACTGGTGCTACATGCAGTAAAGTGTTAATGGGGAAAAGAGATTTGGGAAGGAAAAGATCCAAGTTTATGTTTACTTTACTTCTCCAGAATTTGCCAATTTTGAGGGCTAAGGAAACGTCAACATTCTAAGTATGTCCGTCTTGGTTAGCCACTGATCCCAAAGTTGCAAGTTCAAACAAGTTCCAGACCAACAGTCTGCTTAAAGGCTACAGTCCCACGTCAGTAGTTTTACTGCCATCTAAAAAACTTCTGCAGGACTATGCTATGGAGGGGATTTGGCACGGAGAACAGCATTTTTTCTATTGCACCTATGCCTCCAAGTGTTGCCCCCCCAGGAGAAAGAATAAGGTGAGAGGAGACACAGGGTTTGTTGTCCCAAGGAGCCATGACAGTGCAGAAGGCATGGTCCTTACTCTTTACCAGTTGGAAACTCCTGGCATTCCACCCACCATGGTCCTGAAATCGCTCCACCAGACCGCATTCGGAGACCATAGATCATCATACTGGAGGAGGAAATGTTTACCAGAAGTATATCATCTTGCCATACATCGCCGAGACTCCCGCCAATGCTTCTACCCTGAAAGAGACCACAGATGATAGATGATGTGAAATGATAATGGAGATGAAATGGAAGGACGGGAAATTTGGGGAATGTAATTAACATACCCAGCATTCGCCTGGCAACCCGGGAAACCCCCAAAAAATACCATGGGTCAGGTAGGTCGGCCTCAGGAATCGGATGCAGGCCACAGACGAAACTGCCTGAGACATCTTGTTTGATTTCCAAATTCCATTACACAGGTGGGCTGATGTGATCCTGGCTTTTGACAGTGTTGTTAGGAAAAGATCCAATTGTATATGTGTGTGTGTGAGAGAGAGAGAGAGAGAGAGAGAGAGAGAGAGAGAGAGAGAGAGAGAGAGAGAGAGAGAGAGAGAGAGAGAGAGAGAGGAAGAGGAAGAACACTTAGAACACTTTAACTAAAAATCAAACTATAAAACAAACTATTCAGACTTAAATTCAGTATCTTCCATAGATTCAACACAAAGACTTTCGAGAATATCTCCAAGATTCAAGTTATTTTACATGGAAAAGTTTTTCTAATTTTTTTTTTATTTTCACAAAAATGCTTGTATGATTTTGATATTAAAACTATATATTAAAGATATTTACATGATGAATAAAGTTCAATATAGTAAAACTCGTTAACCCAGACCTTTTTAACCCAGACCATTTTTGAAAAATCATTTCTCCACACTAGTCGTTTATAGGCTAAGGTTTTTGATGGATAGAGTCAACATGAAAAATTCAATGCCATGGCCGGGATTTGAACCACGGATCTCCTGGTTTCCTTCCAGTCTCTCTAACCCATTGAGCTACCATGGTCAACGTGCCGTCCTGACATTGAAACCAGGAGATCCGTGGTTCAGATCCCGGCCATGGCATTGAATTTTTCATGTTGACTCTATCTAATGTTGTGTACCTTAATAAACAAAGATTTGTTTTACAGACAGTAAATTGCTTCTCTTGGTAGGTACATTACTTGAGTTCTCTTGCCAGCAGGCAAATTCATTTCATTCACTCCACCTGCTTGGGACCAAGTTAGAAGAGAGACTTAGATAAAATATGGAAAGAGTTGTGGCTTGACAGTAAACAAGGAAGGAGAAGAAGTATGGAAGAAAATTGTATAAACATTTTTTAAAGTATGGATGGCTGTTCCAATGTTGAAGAAGACATTGACAATGGGTGGTATCCATAAAACCCAGCAATTGCTTTTGCTTGCAGTCTAGCAAATGATCGAAGCAAAAGCAAATGCTATAATTGTATGCATAAGGCACTTGCTTTTGCTTGAAAGCATTTGCTACCTATACCTAGCAATTGCTTGCGGCCTACCAGGCCACTGCAAGTGATATTCTCTTAACACGCATGTGCAAATTTCGCTATGTCATGAAAGCAGATGAACTGTACATAGTATATACTGTAATGTGTGTTTTGGTGTCTGCTATTGAACTAGTTACCTGTTTTGTTAAATTCTGTAAGATGTCATCAGATATTACACAAATATAACTATTTGTATAATATTTATTGCTTCACTGTAACTAGCTTCATTTTCTATATAATTGTTGTCAGATAGTTCTGATACGGAAGCAGATGAGTTTACTGACATGTTTGTGAGAGTGATTAAAGATGTTGTTAAACAAATCTCAAGTTGCCAAAATAAAATAAGAAAAGGAGACAGCGATTGGAAATTACGGAAATTGAGCAACTTTGTGGCAAAAGGATGAATTCAAAACAAATCACAAAGGAAATCGCTAACATTAAAGCACTAGTAAAAAATAAGGCTAAAGCGGAGGCAACAGGAAACAAAAAGATTAAAATGAATCATTAACAGCAATAACTGTTTTCACTTGTCATCAGATAATAATACAACCTTAAACAAGATTCCAGATGAGATTTTGAAATAAATAATTTTCCTCACATAATAAATGCATTCCGATTTCATTACATGTAGCTTACTCTATAAAATTTTGAATGTAAGGAAGGACATTTGGACATGTGAGGAATGTGTGCCAGGGACCACACTAGTAGTACCACAAAGCAGGCCCGAGAGACCTACAAAACGTCAACGCATGTGAGATTTTGAAACTGAGGAAAGTAGAGGTCTGTCCACCCCCTGAGTACCAGAGGCTACTGATCAGTGAACAGCTTAAGTTAACATGAATACAAACAGAGTATTTTTTCCAAAAAGCTCTGGTGTATATCCATGTCTTCTCCAACTCCAACCTAGAAACCCTGCTCTCCAACGTATCTTAAAAAGACCTCATTTTCTGCTGACTACTCAAAGCTCCACCACACGTTTCGTGATTTTCTCCCACAAAATAATCACTTACCCACGTGACATTTTCACTGCTAAATCTATGTAACTTTTTGAAATCCCGTTCTTATGGGTTCCTCCTTTGTTTGTAGACCTTTCTTTCCCAAATTTTCATAAACGCAGCCATTTCTACAAAAGTGAATCGAGAATATATTGACACATTGCGAATCTAAACTCACACTAAACAGTGTGAGTGAAGCAATGTGTCAATATATTCTCGATTCACTTTTGTACTAATTTGTGCTTCACTGTCCCTACGCTTCTTTCAAGTTTATACTTTGCAGCCATTTCTGCTTGTGATAAACCTTTTGCTAACCTAGCGAAGGCAGAACTGAGTAGGACTTCAATTTTTCATAGCTTTTGCTATGAAGCAAAAGCAATTCTTAGGTGTTATGCATACCAATTTTAGCAATTGCTATGTGTCATAGCTTTTGCTTAACCTGGCTTAAATGATGCAGCTTTTGCTGAAGCAAAAGCAATTGCTAGATAGTATTATGCATATATATTGAAGCATTAGCTAGATTTTGCTACAGATTTGAAGCAAAAGCAATTGCTTAGTTTTTATGCATACCAACCATTGACAGAGGTGATACACCGATTACAGTGGAAGGCATTATTGCATCATGTAGTGTTACTGGAAATGAAATGAGTGTTTAGATTCAGACAGTGTTGATAAACCAACTATGGTTATGACCCATGCACAAGCAATAACAGAGATATTGATGCTTTATTTCGAGAGTCAAGTTGAATCATTGCCAAATGAACTTCTAATGTTAAAGCAAATGCAAGATGGCACTGCTGGTAAATGATACACTTAACTGAGACAGCAGAAGCTGGCTACCTTTTTTATTGTCTACTAGTTTGTAGCTATACTATGTACAGTGCAAATACACAGTATATGTGTTTTTACATGAAAGTGTGGCGATAGTAATTCCTAAACTACATTAAAAATATTTCAGGATGTTGTGCATTGTTTTTATTGATTTTCCGTCTTTCTGTGGATAACATGGATTTCTGTTAACTCGGATCGGCTCTGGTTCCAGTTGATGCGGGTAAACGAGGTTCTACTGTATCTTGAATTTTGTGGAATTAGCATGCAAAGTCCTCTTCACCCAAAAGAAATTTTCTGTGTGCATTTATGTGTCTAATGCTCAGGAGTTGATAGCAAAATTATTCTCCTACTAGCTTCCCAGTATTGTGAAGATAGATCTTTAAGAGACACAATTTTTAAAATATCCTTTTGTGTGTATGTGCGTGCGAGTGTGTGCATGTATGCGGGCGGGCAGTCGGGCTGGCGTATGTGTGTGTGTAAATTTTTGAATAAAGGAATTTTGTATAATTTTACATGGCAGAAAAACTTAAAGAGAGAGATGAAAGCATACCACATACAAAATGTAGATCTCTTTAAAGTGAAGTTCATTTAGTTTAGTTAAATGATGGAAATTAATCATTTCTTTACACTAGCCGTATATAGGCTAAGGTTTTTGATAGATAGAGTCAACATGAAAAATTCAATGCCACGGCCGGGATTTGAACCACAGATCTGCTGGTTTCCATCCAATTGCTCTAACCCATTGAGCTACCATGGCCAACTTGCCGTCATGATGCTAAATTCTCCATGTGACTTGTATATTTCCTGGCCGTGGCATTGAATTTTTCATGTTGAGTTCATTTAGTTGTTTACTTTGAATAATTTTTTTTTTTTTTTTTTATTCAAACGTTCATCCCGATTTACATAAAGTAGGATTAGGATTACTATGGAGGGGATTTAGCACCAAAATTTTTGGTTTATTGTACATAAGACCCAAGTGGGGCATGCCCAGGAGGAAGAATGAGACAGGGTATCTGACCCAAGGAGTCACGACAGCGCTGAGACACCCGCCGACATTTCTGCCCTGAAAGATGCCACCAAACAAGAGATGCTGTGAAATGATAATGGAAATGAAATGGAGGGACAGGAAATTTGGGCGATGTAAATAACCTACCCAGCATTCACCTGGTGACCTGGGAAATCCCCCAAAAAAGCACATGCAGGTAGGTCGGCCACAGAAATTGAACCCGGACCTCCCAAATGCATACCACAGACAAAACCACCTGAGCCATCCTGCTTGGTTACATAAAATAAGTTTTTATAAGAATAATTTGCAGTGGCTATATTACTACTACATGGCTTTCATAGCCGCTTTTGGGCCTCAGCCTCTCTCAATTTTTTGCCTCCATTCATCTCTATCTTCTGCCTTTCATTTCCACATTCAAACTCCCAATTTCTTGCTTGTAATCCAGGTCTAGCTGAGAGGTTTCCTTAATAATTTTCATACGAGGCTAGGCTGTTAGCCTAGTGCCCAACCACCAACGTGGAAGACCAGGACTCATTTATATCCCTGGAGTCAGGGTGGCGTAGCTATACCCCCAAGCACTGGATATCCGTGTTAATCAATGTTGGGACTATTCTTTAACCCGGTCATCACATGAGATGCAGAGGCTATATAAAAATAAATTATAATAGATAAAAATCATGAGTGTAGTACCAATTTTTTTCTTCCTTTTTTTTTAAGTACCATAACATTTTTGAGTTTGATTAATGAGTCACTATGTTTACACTCAACTTCACTTACTATGTTGGTGTATAATAGAAATGTTTTCAAGATCATTCGATCTCATCCAGCTGTTTGGTGTTGTTGTATAATAGAAATGTTTTCAAGATCATTCGATCTCATCCTCAGCTGTTTGGTGAGGATGAGATCGAATGATCTTGAAAACGTTTCTATTATACAACAACATAGTAAGTGAAGTTGAGTGTAAACATAGTGATTCATTAATCAAACTCAAAAATGAAGAATACTTCACCGTTAATAATGCTTCTGCTTTTAATATTTATATTTACCATAACATTTGTTTGCATCGACTTAATCTCTTTTCATTTTGCTTTCTTTTTCAGCTGCTCAGTTTATGTTTGATCGTACCCGACAGACACAAATTTCTTCATTTTTCAATGAAGAGAATGATATTGCTGAGGAGGATGAAACCAAATTAGAAAGTTCTGAGCAAGAGAAAGGGAAGCAGCATCCACTTTTAAATGAAACTGACGAAGCAAGACTGAGAGCCTGCCTTGATGAGATTCATAATGTCATTGGGGATTCAGTTCCAGACCAAGTGTTGACTGAAGTCATTTTAGAACATGACTTCAATTGCAATAAGGCCCTTGATGCTGTCTTGAGCAATGCTATCCCTTCCACACAAGCAACAGGTAAGGAATCACTTTGAACAGGGCATCATTTTCAGGAGATATTCTGCAAATGTAGAAAGTGATTTGATATTTACTAACCATGTGGAGGAATGCTTTAAATAAATGGGAGGGGATGGGTATGTCATAACGGTTGTCATAGCAACTACTAGAAGGACCAATTAGAATTAAGACTTATTAATTTATAGATGAGTCGTATTTATTATACATCTGCTTCACTTACATACCTATTTTGAGGACATGTTTCGCAAATCATCATTTGCATCTTCGGCTCTTATGCGACTTGATCCCTATTGGGATCAAGCTTTAGTCGCATAAGAGCCGAAGATGCAAACCATGATTTGCGAAACATGGCCTCAAAATAGGTACGTAAGTGAAGCAGATGTATAATAAATACGACTCATCTATAAATTAATAATTATTTCGCTTCACTGTGGTGTTCCAATACAGTTAAATCTCGATATAGAATTAAGACGTTTCCATTGCAACGTTATGATGCTAAACCCTTGTTGCCAATATTCTAACATGTGTTTAGTATGACTTGTGGGCTAGCAAGCAGTATATGCATGTTTTATCTTCTGATAATGTTGCACTAAACACAATGTCTTCACAACGAAGTTGTTTGATGACTGAGGATGTAGACGAATGTTTACGAAATTAATCTCATAAAATAAGAAAATTTTACCATTTTCTTAAGATAAGTTTTTGTTGCAAATAGTTTTATTTGTATGATAAAATGTTATTGATGTTTTCCCCTCCATCTCAATCCCACAGTGTCTGTTGGTCCATATCTTCGAATCTAGTGTGAACCTTCTTCCATTTCTCCTGCATCTTGTTTTATGTTTGTGCCCTTACATCACCTAACCCATTTTTACCAAACTGATCCTTTATTTTACTTAACCAGGTGTCATTGATGTGATTTGCTTGATAGTTGAGACAACACTTTACCATAGTTTCCTCTGGCAGCTGCATTATCTGTGTTCTGGGACACTACCAACAAAAGTTTAAGAATGCTTTTAATATAAAATTCATTTTCTATCCCCATATTTCAATTTCATACCCTTCCCTGGACTCCACTAGGACTGTATGAGCCTTTCAAACGTTGTTGTCTTCAACAATGGTGCAATAAATAAGCATTTTCTAAATTATTAAAGCATGTTGCTTATAAGTGAATGCTATAAAAAATAATTTAATTTACAATGTCGCTTCTGTAACTACTTGAATACATTAATCCCACAGTTAACTCACACTTACTGTATAATTGTTTATTTTAAACACAATGATAAGCTGTTTTGTTTATTTACAGATGTGCCAAAGCCACAGCGGGAAAGGAGACAGAAGAGAGACAGAGGTAAGGCTCTTTTAGTTTAACCATTCTTTTTCAGGCTTTTCATAATAAACTATATCTTGAGATTATATATATCCTAAATACCTAAAGATGTTCATCTTTATATAGCAAAACTAATTTGAATGTGGTATATGGGAAACAGGAACACTCATATGGTATTTTATTCATAACTTGAATCAGATTTTACAATCTTAACAGAATTTACTTTTAATTTGGTTAAAGTTTCAGAACCGTTTTGTTCTCATGAATTAGTTTCTTTGGTTTACAATAAAAATGGTTGCTGCAGAACACTACAGCACTTGGTAACCAACTTCGCTTATCTCTTTTTAAAATTCCAAATCCTATGAGATTAGTTTTGTGATGTTTCCATCACAGCCTCAGCCGATAACTGAATTAAAGAATTTGGTATAATATTGGTTCTTCAATATAAATACAGCATAAAATCTACTATATTTTTCTAAAAAAGACAACATTTCAGGTAAAAAGAAATATGGCATTTATCAGTTTAACTGTTTAGAGTGCGATCAGATTTACATTGGTAGGACCAAATATAATTTGGAAACCAGAGTGAAGGAGCATTTCAGAAATATTAAATATAAATAGATTGATAAGCCAGCAGTGGCAGATCATTTTTGGTCATTTAACCATGAAATAAATCCAGAAGTTAAATTATGAAAGCAATTAAAAGGACCGATAGATTTAATGGTTTGGAAGGAAATATTTATTTTGAAAAATAAAAATCACGTGATGAATTTTGAAATCCCGCCAATAGATTAGGTGAATAAGTTAATTTTGTCCCCAGTAGATGGCAGCACAATAGCAAACTATATGTCACCTAATGGAAGTGACCAAGGTCAGTTTACCAGCTGACTCTGTAATGAAAACATAACGAAACCGGTCCTGGAGGATTCAACTATTTTTAAAACAGATAAGTGAAGTTGGTTACCAAGGGTTGTAGTTTATAATATTTGAATTATTCAATGTTAGTAGCTTCAGTTTTTTACAAAATATAAACAGTAGTTTAAGCTGTTCTAAATATGATGCAGTCAACCACTCAAAAAACTAAAACTGAGATTTCCTTCTAAATAGATGTTATAGGTCTCCCCTCCAAATAAAAAAATAAATAAGAAAATAACATTTTTAGAGAAAGGTACATATGTAAGAAATGGAGGGTGGGAACAACATAACTCAAATAGGAAATCACAGATAAATATTACTTGTGTGACGGTATCTTGCAAATATGCAACAAAAAAACTTTCAAAAAAAACTTTCCACCTCAAACTACCCTTTACATTATAACTCTGTATAGTAAATATGTTTACATAACAAAGTTGATATCGTGGGTCCAATATGTACCTTGTAAATATAACAAAATTTGTCATACTGTTTTTGCAAATGGTTATCGCAGTTAGCAGACAAAAAGCAAACTTTCATAAGAATGGATTTAAAAGTGATGTAAATGTAAATTTAGTTGGTAAAGAAACTCATGTTCATATAACTCAGTAGATGTTTTTAGAAAAATGCAAGAGTAAACTGTCCTGTACCAAGAAGGATGGCTCAGGCTGTTTTGTCTATGGCCTGCATATGGGAGGTTCTGGTTCAATTCCCGTGGCCAGCCTACGTGAACCATGGGTTTTTGGGTTTTTTTTTCCCAGGTCACCAAGCGAATGCTGAATAGGTTAACTACATCCCCTGAATTTCCTGTCCTTCCATTTTATCTCCATTACCATTTTACATCATCTCTCATTTGGTGATCTCTTTCAGGGTAGAAGTGTCGGCATGAGTCTTGGCACTGTATGGCGGGGTGATATGCCCCTGTAAAAACACTTCCTCCAATGGGACGGTCTCTGGTCCAGCCTGGTGGGCCATTTCTGGACCGTGGTGGGTGGGATAATGGTTGTACTGGCCTGCCAGGAAGCTTCCACCAGGTCAATTGTAGGAACTTTGCACTGCCTTGGCTCCATGGATCGGTCGCTCTCTGTCTCCTCTTGTCTCATCCTTCCTCCGGAGAAGCCCTACTTGGGTCTTAGGTACATTAAACTAAGTCTGGTTGCCATGTTGAGTTCCCTCTGATAAAATTCAATCCAATCCAAATTGTCCTGTCCCTTGACAATCCTTTGTGTCCTTTATTTGCATGGAAAAGACTTGTCATCTATACTGGTCGCCAAACTAGAATGTGATTGACAGTTAGTAACCACATGGAAGAACGCTCTAAATAAATGGGAGGGGATGAGTATGTCATAACGGTTGTCATAGTTACGATTAGAGGGACCAATTAGAGTCAAGACGTTTTCATGACAACCATGCTTGCCGATATTCTAGCACGTGCTGAGCATGACTTGCAGGCGAGCGAGTTATGCAAACGCTGCAGTTAACACAATAGCTTGGTGTTTGTTACTCTTGCTGATAATGCTGCATAAACAGAATGCCCTCACGTATACAACAGTTAGAGATCCTGTACTGGCAAGTTACTTTGCATTTTATTTGTGGCAATTTGGCTTGGTTTATGTGTGCCTGAGTCAGTGTATCTGTGTGCGTGTTGTGATCATTTGCAATTGTGTTTAATGAATGTTTAATTGTGTCTAAAAATAGTGACAAGTGAAAACCTGAACATGCTTGGGAACCAAATAAAACTATATTTGGTGAAGGTATTCCAATTAAAGGACATACACGGGAAATAATATGCTCTGTGAGAGAATACTTTGATGAGGAGAAATTGAAAGGGGAGTCTAGTATTTCATTCTCTAAGGTGCTTGATAGTACTTCATGTGCTGTAGGTATCAGTAAGGGCATTAAGGTTAAGATTGGGAAAGAAAAATATTTTAAAGAAGAAAGTTAGACGTTGGGGTATAAATTAGAAACTCCCGGAAAAAATTATATAAGCGACATTTTCCCACTTCAATAAGCATCAAAATGTCACAGGTATGCCTCTTTTGTTATGATGATCTTTACATTGATGTGTTCTTGCATGTTCTAGCGTTTGCATGTAGATTCACGATTGTACTATTGTCTTTGTGTACAATATTATAGATAATTAATAATAATAAATAATAAAATACCCATTGCAGGCGCAACTGAATCACCTTCACATGCATAATCCTTTCGCGCTCTCCACATTGCAGCAATAAGCAGCAACGTCGCCTCTCTTTCCTTACGAAATGTCAATCACTTTCTAGATTGGCGACCAGTATAGATTTGAAACATTCTCAACAGGTCCTGAATAAAATTAAATTCAAGCTCTAATAAATTGGAGGTCAGTAAAAGCCTGAAAAGTAGTTGTTAAAAGCTGAATCGGCTTTCAAATATTTGTTGATTGTACTTCAGTTTCTCTAAAAAGACCATATGTTATTTAAACAGTTAACAATTGTCAGTATTATACAAATATAACTATTTGTAACGAAAAACTTCACTTATCTAAAGAAAAATGATTTTGATTTTTCTTATTAGAAAATTTCTTATTTTTTATTTTTCTTATTTTCTTATTATTTTTCTAATTCAACTAATAAGAAAAACCAACATCATTTTTCTTAAGATAAGTGAAGTTTTTTGTTACAAATAGTTATATCTGTATAATACTTACTGCTTCACTGTAACTAGTTTCATTTATTGTCAGCATGTTCATTACCCAATGCAAACATTTATAATACTTCAAATTATTTTATGAGTTGACTGAGACTTCACATATATGTACTTCACATATCACAAATTTTCTTTCAGTGGGTTTTGCCTCCACTTAAAGGCATTGTCAAGAAATTGTCACTGGCTAGAACTTTGGTGGTATTTTACTTAGCTTCATCGGATCTCTGCCAGATGCCTTGTCTCTGGGTAACAATGATTAGCTGAAACATCAAAAGTGTAAGCCAGTCAACAATTTCTTGACTATGCTTTCAAGTGGAGGCAAAACGTGTTGAAAGAAAATTTGTGTTATATAAATTACAGTTTGTCTCATTCAACTCATTGTATAATTTTAATTATTTCATTACTTCACAGTGTTAATTCCAATTTACCTTTTCAAATTTATAATATAATTCCATTCATAAACACATATTTAATGTTGAACCAATAACATTTAATAGTGTCTTTGATATTGTCCAGTCACGGTCATTCATATTATAATTTACTGCAGAAATGTGACTTAATTGGATTAAACATCAGCTTGTTACCTAATCCTAATGGTATCAGTATAGTATCAGTATTTAGTGTTTCATAAACTAGGCCATCCACCTCAATTGTTGGTGCTAAGGAGGAATTACAAAATTCAATTTCCTCAGTATCCAATCCTTTTCAGTTTTCAAAATTAAGTTTATAATCAATGGAAATTCTAAAGTTCTTTGTTATATTTTGATTTTAGCTTATCATAGTTAATAGTTTTCTCACTTCTGTTATTGATAGCACTGGATAGTATTCATAACAATAGTGACCTGATTTTAAACAACATAAATACGAAATTACATGTGATTTAGGAGAAATTCAGTAACAGTGATGTCCAAATTAATTCAGAACATTATATGCAGTTGCTTATGCACACTATGTCAGTTACATTTTAATTTTTTGTGGGACCAATCTTTGAAAGCTGTTTCTTCCATTTTCAGCCTCAAAGGTTGAAGATGAAAAAGCAACTATAAGTAGGTTTATAAATAAATTAATTACTATTTATACATATAATCTGCTATATTTATTCTATTATTCATGGAAGAAGTGTTAAGTCCCATTTAAAATTTAATCACACTTGTAAATGAAGTGTCATAGGACTTTACAATGGTGAGTTATAAGCATATCCATGTAATGTGTGTTTGGAGGAATTTAGTAACAGTGACGTCAAAATTAATCATAAAAACTATTTGTAGTCGGTTTATTGACACTCATCACTTACTTTTTTTATATTATCGAGAGACTAGTTTCAGTGGCCTTTGAAACTAATTCCTTGATAATATAAAATAGTGACAAGTGTCAATAAACCAACTACAAATAGTTTTTACGATATCCATGTAACTATCACAGCTGATTCAATATTCTGATAAAGCTTCTTGGCAATCTCAGATATTCAAGAATTTAAAGCCAACTTGCAAATATGTTTTAATTCATGAATCTGTATCTAGCCACAAGCATTTTTAACCAGGTGCCTTCATATTAAATGTAGCATAAAAGTGTGGTTGTCAAGAACTTTATATGAATATATCGAGATTCAACTGTATTGGAACACCACAGTGAAGCGAAAAATTATTAAATTTTAGATGAGTCGCATTTTTTACACATCTGCTTCACTTTCGTACCTATTTTGAGGACATGTTTCGCAAATCTTCGTTTGCATCTACGGCTCTTGTGCGACTCTTTACTTTCGCGTGTTCCTCTTGACTTAACGTCACTTCAATATATCGAGATTCAACTGTATTGGAACACCACAGTGAAGCGAAAAATTATTAAATTTTAGATGAGTCGCATTTTTTACACATCTGCTTCACTTTCGTACCTATTTTGAGGACATGTTTCGCAAATCTTCGTTTGCATCTACGGCTCTTGTGCGACTCAAGAGCCGTACAAGAGCCGTAGATGCAAACGAAGATTTGCGAAACATGTCCTCAAAATAGGTACGAAAGTGAAGCAGATGTGTAAAAAATGCGACTCATCTAAAATTTAATAATTTATATGAATAGTTTGTACAGAGCCTTTACTTGGACATGTGGCCATCCTAATGGGAGTCTTCTGGGTGCCAGGGAGTATGTTCATAGTCCCTTAAATTCAAATACATAGTATGTAAAAAATAGCAGTGAAGTAACAAATATTACAGTAAAATATAATTATCACAAACTTCACTTATCTTTTTAAGAAAATTGTTGAACTCTCCACTGAATTCAAGAAACTAGTTCCACGAAAACTTTTCTGCATCTTCAGTCATTGTTTTTTCCTGTTGTCATTGTTACTGCCATTAGGTGTTGTATTATTTTTGTATTTATTACCAAACTCAGAAAATGAAACAAACTTAAAGACAAAATAGATTGGCAGTATTTCAAAATTCATTATGTTTCTATTTTTTAAGATAAATATTTTCTCCCAAACCGTTAAATCTATCGGACCATTTAATTGCATTAGTAGTTTAACTTTTGGATTTATTCATAGTTAAAGAACAAAAATGATTTGCCATAACCGAATTGTCAGTCTGATTATACTATCATGTGTTTCAAATGGGAAGGTGTTTGTCCTTGAGCACTACTAGATGAGCAACCAATTGGAGTCCTGTGGGGTTGTCATATTGTATTCCCCCTAAGGGGTGTGTGATAAGCGGCAGACTAATAAATCTCTAATAAATACTATTCGCGCTAAGACAAAAATTCAGATTCTGCAAAAACTGATCCATGAGGAAGGAGAGAGTAATGTATTTAACATAACCGTAAAAACCCCGTATTTTTAGCTCAAATAATTTTCCTAATACAAATAAAGTAGATACCATTATATTATAACAATGCATTGCAACGTAAGCACTGTAATGAAGATTATTATTGTTAGGCATATATGCGTAAACTTATATTTGAAATTACTCAGAACTAAAACGTAAACATTTGACATAAAATGGTAAAAGAAATATGTACTTTGAATAAGCCAAGGTGTTTGTTAAATTCGATGAGAGGAAACGATACACTACTTGCTAGTATGGCAGAATGTATCTGGTCACATTATATCTTTGTTTATGAATGGTTTGTAATCTCTATTTCTCAAGAGAGTTTAAAGCAGCATTATTCAGTTACTTTTCCATGAAAAAGTGTATCAGCTGGATCAATAAGACGCGATCCACCTTTCCCCCCCCCCCCCCCCCCCCTGCTTACTTCTGCTAGAACAATCCAATAGAGTTAATGTGGGCTCAAATTATGTTGAAAACAGAAATAATATTTTTAAACTGACTGACGAACAACTTATTCATGAAGAAATTGACAAGGAACACAACAAGACTGGGAAAACTGCGTGAGACATCAGATAAACTACAAGAAGACGACTTAGCACGTAGCAAGATTTTGGAAACTATCATCATAAATTTGCAGTATTCAGACGTTGAAGACAATGACAATGGCGAATTATCGCTTAATGTATGCTATGTAATGTATGTATGCTATACGAATGCACTGCTGGTATTTTCATTAGATTAGAAAAATAAGTAATTCATAAACTATAATTAACTTTAACCTTAAATATTTAAAACATTTGCATAATATACGAATATTTATGTTGCAATTGTGATTTCAACAACTGCATTATTATAAAACTTTGGAAAATTCATTTAGCATTCCATTACGTCTAGCACCATGAACACTTGCAAGTGTGGGAGAGGGAAATATAAAAAGAGTGGGGATAACGAGGTGGCAGTGGTGAAGGCTTTAATGCATCTGATTCGCTACAGGCGAGAACTCTTCCCATTTGAAACACATAATAATATTTCTAAAATGTTCCTTCATTCTGATTTCTAAATTACATTTTGTCCTTCCATGGCAGATTACTTTTGGTGATTTAACATGAAATAAATCCAGAAGTGTAATTATTAAAGCAATTAAATGGTCCAATAGATTTAATAGTTTGGGAGAAAATATTTATCTTAAAAAATAGAAATTGCATAATGACTTTTTAAGAACCACCAATTGATTCTGACTCTAAGTTTGTTTCATTTTCTGGTAATAAATACTAAAATAATACATCTAGCAGCAGTATCGATGACAGTAGGATAAAACAAAATTACTGAAGATGCAGAAAAGTTTTCATATTATAATTGTAACAAAAATCTTTTATGATAGAAGATGTTGAAAATGATATCCTTGTAGTGTCACATATCTGTCATGCCTTTTAAGAACATTTGCAGTAACATTCATTGATTTCTAGTATTTATGCTTTTAGTATATGAAAATTGAATATGGATCAATAAAATTATCATCATACAGCACCTAAATCCAGAAACTAATTCTGTTCACATCACAAGGTTGCAATTCCTGAACTATTGCTATAGAAAATTAATCATTCTTCCACACTAGCCATGTGTACATGAAGATTTGGATAGATAGAGTCAGATTGAAAAATTCAATGTTATATAACCAGGATTTGAACCATGGATCTCCCAGTTTCTATCCGGTTGCTCTTAACCATTGAGCTACCATGGCCAAAATGCCATCTTGATATTAAATTCTCCAATTGACTCATATTTTTTCTGGTAAACCACTATGAGTTCCCATAAACAGTGAGATATGCACTGTTTGAGGCGACTTACTATACTGTAATCATTAAGTTCCAGGCTTCATAGTTACCACTATTAGGTAAAGGGGACTTAGTACTTATGGCATAGTAAGTTACCACAAACGGTGCATATCTTATTCTTTATGAGAACTCCTAGTGGTGTACTGGGAAAAATACGAGTCATTTGGAGAAGTTAATGTCATGCTAGCATGTTGGCCATGGTAGCTCAGTGGTTAAGAGCAACCGAATTGATACTGGGAGATCCATGGCTCAAATCCTGGCTTGGCATTGAATTTTTTATTCTGACTCTAACTATCCATATTGTTATAGGTTTTATTTTAAAAGTTAAGTGGCATTCTATCAGAAGTTTCCAAAATTGTGATCACTGTGCAAGTTTTCTCAAGATTCCTTTGAACTTCACTCTATAGTTTTGGCTCCACAAGAAATTTCATTTTGGTTTCTTATTAAGAATAAACATTGTTTCCATAAATTTGTTACAAGACTACAAACCATTTCTCTGTGAAACACAACAGGGAATCTGTCTAAATATCATCATCACACTTCTCTGCAGCAGTATGTAGTCACATAGGAAGCACAAGATTTTGTATGCTAAAGTATGCAGACATTTTGGTATTATAACACTGAAATATGTGATCTCACAATATGTCAATGACTTTATGTCAACTGTTAGCCAGCACATGGACAGGAGAGAGAATAGAACCAGTCAAAAAAGCATTGTGCAGGGCAGGACTGTAATATAGTCATGCACTCAAACGAAGGCTCTATTGAACTGATGTGCAAGTATAATAATGTATAAAACTAGTGGCTATTTCGCTTAAAATGTTCCTGTTTGTGTAAAAGAAGTAATAAATGCACTTCATTTGTGTCTTAGATGCCTTTATGAACTCTTATTATTAAGAGAAACTCAATATGGATGTAGTTAAAAATGTTTTTGTGAAGATGTAATAGCATGATGTATTTCTTTTGTTTTTTTCCATGTTCTTCCATCCTCACTTGGTTTGGAAATCTTCCTTATCCATTTTTGTATGAATGCTGATTTGGAAGGTAAGATGACAATGTTAATAAATCTAGTTCTTTTTCTGAATTTCAGTTTCTTGAGTTTCAAATGGCTAATGTAGATAGGTTAAACGAAGGTGTAAAGAGATTGCATATTAATGAAAATGAACTGACTAGCTTTAGTCCATTTTTGCATGATGAGAATATGAAGAAGAGCTCATCACTCTCAGAACTAAATTTTCAGAGTGTTAAAGCTAAAATTTCTCCTACAAATGTTTCAGAAAACCCTTACCATTTTAAATCTTTGATAAAAGAGACAACCAGTAAAGTAGTTCCAGTTTTTCAAGATAAAGTGATTAGTTGTTCAAACTCTACCACAGTTTCTGATAGCCCTTTTAGAACAATTAGTAATCAGGGTTGTACAGGTGAAAATGCTGAACTGTCCTTTGCAAAGAAAATTAATAATAGTTCTAATACTGTTACAAAGCTTAACATTCCAACACTTAAGATAAAGGTGAGAAAAGACTCTGAGAAGGAAAATTTTATTGATGAAAGCAATCTTACACAGTGTTCAGCAGATAGTGAAGCTGATGAAACTGAAACTGCATTTGAAGAGGAAACAACTTTTTCAACACTTGCTGCACTTGCCAGTAAATGCCATGGAAGAACTGAGGTTCATAAACAACATTGTAATCTCTCTGCACAAAAACAGAACCTTGCACAGGGCGGAATTTCCTCTTTAGAGGAACTTGCAAATCTTCATTTGAAAGAAAATGAGGCAGGAGAGACGGAAAGCAATATCAAAGTAACAAGTGGTTTTTCTCCTCCCCCAGAAAAAGATTTTTCCTCACTGGAAGCACTAGCAAAGAAGTTTTTAGATAAATCTGATACAAAGAAAATACAATTATTTGATAGTAGTGTTACACAAACATCTGTAACAAACAAAGTTACAGTGTCTTTAACAGAAATTGCCTCTCAACATTTGAGTGAGGGTTCTAGAAAATGTACAAAGCAACAGCAAACCTGCAAAACCATCAGTAAATCAACTCCACTTGTCAGAGAATCTCATGCTGAAAATCAGTTGAATCCTGTAGAATTGCAGAAAAACGTTCATGACTTCCAAAATACTAGTTTATTGTTAGCTTGTCAGTTTGCTGCAGAATTAAATAAAGACAATGTTCAACAAGAATTGCCTGCAGAACGTGTATCAGATGAAAGTATAATAGGGGAATTTGATAATAAATTAAAAAATTGTAGTGTTGATAATCCCAGTGAAGATACTGTATTCTTTGAAATGCAAGAACACTGTGGAAATGTGTCAAAAATTTCATTTGCAGGAAGCCCAAATTTAGATGAAGTTGAAAATGATGGCGTAATTGATTTAACTTCCGCTCTGCTGGTACCCCAAACCAAAGATACCGGTGAACCAATGAAGGAAAGAGAATTACCATCCCTTGTAGTGCCAGTGATCAATTCTGAGTCATTAAAGCATGAAATTACAGAATTAATACTGAGTAATAACAAAGTCATTTGTCAGAGTAAATTAGCTTTTCGTAAAAAGGTACCAACAGCTTTCGGAAAGATAATTTGCAAAAAATGGAGACAGGTGCTGAGTCCCTACCCAAAACCCAAAATGAAAATTGGTGCAGTCACTCTCCCTTTCTCTTGATAAAGGTGGTTCTACAACAACGCCTGATAAAGTACATTACAAACTTTTACATTTTTTATTATAAGCTATGTAAATAAAGGATAAAGGTGGATTTAGAAAAATAAATTTTAGGCACTAGCAATAAAGTTTAATTTCAGGGATTAGTTGGAGTCACTAATGTACAAAATAATTGTGAAGCACTCATTTCTAGTTTTAAACCTTGGCTGATGAGATGGGGTTTGGTACACCTCAATGAAAATTGGTCTTAATAGGGAATTGGCAACATTAAAGTGTTAAAAATCCTAGATTTATAGTGAATTTATTATTTAATGATAACTGTCACAAAAAATTACACAGTTAATAACATTAATCACAACATTTTAGATATTCATTTGCAAATTCATTATCAAAGTGACTGTCCACAAAGTATAATACATTTTCAAATTATTGTCACAAATCTCAGGATTCTGTTTTCTGTGAAGAAATAATAAACATCCATGTACTGTGTGCATTCCAAACCAGAATTCCCTCTGATGTAAATAAGAACATGTGCTCCTACTTCTCATGAACAGAAATACACATTCTTATGCTAGCATAAATAGTTCCTTAGTAAATGTTTTGTATCATGAAATATTGGGGCAGGAAAGGTATGGAAGTGCACTTTTTATCCGATATAATTCATTGCTAAAGGTAATTGATGAGTGTATATATACTACTCCCTGAGAAGTTTCCAGGCACACTGGATTTAGTTACAGTCAGTACAGAAAGTATTCGTACACCACTAGAATTTTAAGGAAAATTAATATTATGGAGAGTATTTAAATGATAAAGTTTGCTGACTCAAAAAAGGCATCCTCAAAATAATTGTTTTATATGAAAATAGCAACAATGTACAAACAAAATGTCACTTCTATAAAAATAAAATTAACTTTAAAATTTTTCAGCCAGAAAAAGTAATTGTACACTTGTAAAAACAATACACAGTACAACAAAAATGCTGCTATTCAGTACTTAGTTGGATACCCCTTAGCTTTAATTATAGCCTCTAGCCTCTTTGGTAAGGAATGGACAAGTTCTTTTAACCTCCCCCTTAGGTATTTGGTTCCATTCTTCCAAAAGAGCTGTTTTCAATATTTCTTTGTTGGAAATTGCCCTTTTTCTTATACGTTTCCCCAGCATACTTCACACATATCTGGAGATTGGGGAGGGGTATGAAGCTGTTTTGTTTCGGAACATTGTACATGTGTAATATCCACAGTCGTGTATTAAGCGCGGTATGTTTTGGATCATTATCCTGCATAAATATCCAGTCTTCTTGCAGGCCCATTTTCTCCACACTGGTGTCAACTCTTGCTTAAGAATGCCCACTTACTTCCTGTGATCCATTATTCCCTCGATAACCTGCAGATTGCCGACATCTGTGCTTATACAACCCCAGACAGATCTTTTGGCTCCAGCTCCATTTTTTTTTCTCCATACTTGGCAACTGCGATCTGCCCCGAATACATTGAGCAAACTCTCATCTGTCCATATACATTTTCCCCAAAAGTCTACACACTTACAAGCGAATTCTAGGCATTTTTTCTTGTTCTGTGGGCTGACATAGAGCTTCTTATGTACTACTCAGCCGTTGCACCCTTTCTTATTGTAAACAGCTCTCACAGTACTCTCTGAAACATTAATTCCTGCCTTCTACAACTCAGCAACAATCTGGGGAGCAGTCATTCGTGGATCCTTTTTAATGTAGGGAAGAATGCTACTTTCATCTTTAGCCGTGAGGACTTAGGTCGACCACTCCTTGCTGTATTTAGAACAGAATTTCTGGTTCCTACTTTTTCAATGATGGATTGAATCATTGACCACGTCTCCCCACTATCTGAGATATCTCTGAAAGTGTTATGAATTCATTATGTAATTTAATTACTATTTTTCTCTCTTCTGGTGTAGTTAATTTTCCTTTTCAGTCCATTTTACGTTACCTCTGCAACCTATTGTGTTCGATGTCAGACTGGTGCATGCAGACCACTTTCTATCAAACAGCTGAATGCAGACTATCCAGAAAGGAGAGCTAGCTCGTAATATAACCACAGTACTCAATCTAGATACCTTTGGTGTATGAATACCTTTTATGCCAATTTTACGGTATCATCCAATATTAACATAGAAAATTATTGATTCTAGAAAACTTCCAGCAAAATTACTGTAGGAATAAATAAATACAGGAACCATATAATTGTATAAGTTTACTAAGTTTCATAAATAATTACGTTCCAACAATACAAATATTTTCTTTATTTAGGTATTGTACGAATACTTTCTGGGCTAACTATATATTTCATAATTAGGCATTACAAATACTTGAAAATAATCAATTCGAACATATAATACCTTTACATGAACTACATACAAATTTATAATAAAATCTTATCCTTCTGCAAAACTATACAACTCAAATTTTATACTTTGGTTATTTTCTGCACTTTCTATTCCTCAAAATATCCTCCTTTCGCCTTCAGATTAGCTTTACACACATGGGACATTCTCATCAAAAGTTTTTGCAGATATTCAGCACTTATTTTTGCCTATTCTTGTTGCAAAATTTTCAGAAGCTCATATGTATTGCACGCTCTTTTGGTCTAATTGCTTGATCCGACTCATCGCATACTAACTCAATAGGATTGAGGTCAGGTGATAGTGAGGCAGTGGCGGCTTGTGGCCGAAATGTTGGGGGGGGGGGGGGGCGCAGAAACGGTTTTGCTTGCTAAGTATTGACAACAATAAATTATTACACCATACATCTATTTTTATTTTCACCCGTCCCCGTTAACATGCATAATGCCACCACCTCTTTGCTCATGCTGTCCCACTTCTTATCCCACATTTTTCTCGTGCAATTTGTTAACTCCTTACATTCTATCAGGTAATGAACAGTGCTCTCTTCATCTCCACAAAATCTACATATGCCTACCTCATTACTTCTCAACCCTTTTAGATATATTATTCCTACTATCATCCATGCTATGCCTTCTCTTCCAATTTTGTCACATTGATCTATATATTTTTTCCTACCCCATTCTGTCTTTAATTGCTTATAAAATTTCAAAAGTTTCTTTTCTTCTATACTTTCCCAAATCTCCTGCCTATCTATGTCTTGTGCCCTGGTTCTCACTTCCTTCCAAAAACTGCTATGATTTGACTTCTCTGCTCTCCATAAATCTCCCATGCCTATCTTCGACGTTCTTTCCAATTCCGACCACCAACTATTTGTGTTCTTAATGCTTTTCTGTTGCTTCATGCACAGATTCAGTAATTCCCTTCCTGCCCTATAATACACTTATACCAGAATTTCAGTATTCTCTCTATTATTATTCCCTCCCTTTTTGTATTACTCAACTCTAATAATGTCACTTCTCTTGGTGCCGATTTTGGCAGCCCTAGAAGTTCTTTGCAAAACAATCCATACATCTGGTCTAATTGTGTTCCTATCTCTGATGTGCCCCATACCTCCACTGCATACATTGTTCTGGATTCAACGACCGTTTCATACATTCTTTCTAACCATCTGACATATCCAGTTTATGTTAACACATTCTTACCCCTGACATTGCGCCCTGCCATTAGCTATCACTTTTCTGGCTTGTGTGGCTCACCCTCCACTGCTACACATCCTTACAATTCTACCCCTATAACGAACAGAACTAGTGGTTCTCAAGTTGTAATATATACCTCAGAAAGAAGTCCAGGAAGCCTAACACGATCTTTGCCCAAAGCTGCTATATTAATATGCATGCAACGTATAAAAAAAATGGTATTAGAACATCATTCAAACTCAACCAAATCCAGAAGTAATGTTTGCCACATAAGCTGTCACAGATTCACGCACTGTACAGACATTAATACTCATATTTTGCATTTGTTCAGTTTATCATGAATTACACTTTTGCTCTATTTATATACAAAATCAAGTCTGTTCTTTAATTTAATGAAATGTTCCATCACTCTTTCATCAAAATCCTGCATGTTATTGATAAGGTCCTTATTTATTGAGAGCATTGCTAAAGCATTGGGTTTGTCGTTTGCGATTATTTCTTAAAAGCTTTTTTATCCTTTTTAGAGTGAAAAAGCAACTTTCAGCCTCCGCATTCGTCATTGGCATTCTTATGACAATTTTCAAAAGTTTTGTGACTTCACTGAACACTGACAAAAGTTATTTTTGTATATGAACGGAAAGCGTTTCAATGTTCCTTGAATGTTCAAGTCATTTCGTCTGTAAATTAGCTCCAACTCTGTGTGCAGTTTTCCTTGCTGTAGAAAAGGACAGTATTGCACCACTCGTGTGAACATTTCTTCCGGGAAACATTCTCAGAAATCCTTAAATAAGTCATTACACAGCAAAGATGTAGCTGCTAGATGTCCATTATGAGCAAAGCTATCTATAACAGTAGTTGTGGTGACTTTACACACCTTGACATTCCCAACCCTTGCACATTCCATACCTTTTCTTTTCTTTGGCTGCTGCTGAAACGCTTCACATAAGTTTTTGTGTATTTTATCAATATTTAGTCTTTCCTTTTCCATTTGTTGTTTAAATATAAGGATGTCACTCTGTTACATTACACAATCTTTGCTCTTCTTTTGAATTGCTGGTACAAAATGTTTACATGAGGTAGGATTTTGTGGAAAATATTAGCCAAAAAATAAAATTTGGATCTTCAAGAGCTGTTCTATAGCTACTGGCTTCGTTTATTGTGGTTATATAATTTTCAATAATTTTAAAGCAATCTCTTAGGTTTTCTATGTTTTTGTACACAACATTGACGGTACGAATAATGTAATTCCATTTTGTTAATGCACCTCTGGGCAATCTTGCCCGCACAACTTTCTCTAAAATATCAGATCGCAAAGAAGATTTGGAAAAGAATGCTGGAATCCCCGACAGATTTGAAAAGGACATGGCGTACCTGTGAATCAGTATTTGTTGCCTTTTGTATGATTAAATTCAACTGATGTGCATAGTGGTGGACAAAGTATGCATATGCATATGCTTCCCTTATTTTGGCCTGTACTCCATCAGTCCTTCAACTAATAACACTGGCCCCGTTAAAGGTTTGAGCAATGAGCTTTTCTTTGGTATTTCCAAGAAGCATGTTGATTTCATTCCTTATGCACTTTGTCAAAGATTCCACAACTCCTCTTTCAGGATTCAAAAAAGCCCAAAATCTCTCATATACAATTTTTTTTTGTAATTTACATCCTCCAACGTTAAGTCATATCAGAAGATGAATGGAATGGGTGCTCAAGTGAACCCAGGGTCCATAGAGCTTAGTTACCCAACATTCATCTTTCAAGATAAGGGAAAACCGTGGAAAAAACCTTAACCAGGTAACTCATCGTGACCGAGCTTCGAACTTGGGACCTCTTGAACATGAGGCAGATGTGGGCATATTACAAATTCCTCATATACATAACGGAATACAAAAACCATATGACAGTGATTTGAAATGTCAGTTGGCACTTTACACTGAATGGCAACCAACTCAGAAGCCTATATTTGAGTTTGATTTATGAGTCACTATGTTTACACTCAAACTTCACTTACTTGTTATATAATTGAAACGTTTTCAAGATCATTCGATCTCATCCTCAGCTGTTTGGTGAAGACTATATTTGTTGCTCTATTTTCTCCCTACACACTTTCAACATGCAGTCTAATAGATCGTTCTGCACTGTTTTCGTTTAAGTACTGTGACTGTTTCTAAATGTTCTTTCATTACTGTATCAGCTGTACAGTTCAGCTGTATAGTCAGTGAGACTATTTTCGTTTTTATTAGTTTCTATTTTTTTTTCCTCTCAAGAATTCCAACGTTGGTCTAGCCAACGATTTCAATTGTACTTTTCTTAAGTAGGTTAACCTTGAAAATTGCACATCCATTAGTGATTTTACAAGGTTATCCATCATTCTCTAGTCATTGGATTTTATAAAGCCACCGATAACACTCTGTTGATGTTCCTAGCTCCACAAAGAACACTAAAATAAGAAACTGTGCATTTTAGCACTATAATACTGCTCTGCGGACAGCGTTAGGCGCAGACAGAATTGCGCCGGATAAACACATATGCAAGTGCTTTCCCCACTCCCTGACCACCTTCAGAGCTGCATGCATTTTGTTACGTGGAAATGCAGCAGGCTGGCACAATTCCTACCGTGTTGAGCCGTATGTTGTAGGTATGAAAACATCACTTTTACACCATGAAGCTTTATCATATTTTAAAAGTAAACTATCCTTAACAGTCGCAAGGCCATTGTTCATTCAATTCCGTAAGATATTTGGGGGCAGGGGAGGGGCGTGCCTTCGCGCCCTTATGACAAACCGCCCCTGCTGTGAGGGCCAAAGCATATTGGTTAGTTCCTTTCTGGACTCCATCTTTGCCAAATATTCACAACAAACCTGTTGCATGAGAAATCCTCTGCCTATAAATCTCTTTCCACAGGACATGGCAAGTTTGCGTAAGATCTTGTGGTACCCATCTCCCTTTAGTGGCACTCTCTTACAGAATTATTGCCAAAACACCCCCTAACCTTCACATTTCCACCTCTATGTTTTATGGTTGGCGCTACACATTGGGGCAGCAATCTCTGTCCTTTGGCACGCCTTACAAACTGAAAATGTTTGAAACTAAAAAGTTCTAAGTGAATCTTATCAGTAAACAAAATGCATCCCTGTTCCCTTAATCCCCACTTTGCATGTTCTTTTGCCCAAATATACCTTTTCTTATTTTGAGGATGCAAAAGTGGTTTTTGGCAGCAACACGACCATAGGGTCCTGTTTTAGTAAGGCAAGATCTTACAGTTTCATAACTCCCAGTATTGGGGTGCATTACATTGAACTCCAACTTAATTTCAGGAACTGTTTTCATCCTGTTCCACTTAGAGACTAATGCATTGTACTTATCCTCTTATTCTGAAGTCACTCAAGGCCTTCCTGAACGTGGTAGAGTTGTGTTTTGGCCTGTTTCTTCATATCTCCGAACAGTATCATACTCTGTAGACCTAGGGACTTCCACTTTTTTACTTATTTGTCTATTAGTGTACCCTTCTTTCCTGAGTGTGATGACTGCAGCTTGTTTCTCCATGTCTAATTCCTCCTTCAGTTTGCCCGTTATTATGCTGCACTAACTGGTGTTCTCACTCTACTACACAAAGACAACTGCTACAAAAGCGACTCACTGTTCATTCAGCCAGTCACACAAATGCCAGGAAGCAAACACTGTCAAAAGCCCCTGATCTCATGGTCATACTATCAGAGTGCACAATTCTACCCTGTTTAAGTAGACCTTAATTAAGATTTGTAACTGAATGCTGTTCTAATCAGTTAAAACATTTTTTATCTTTCCAATTTTAAATCAAATTAGCATAGATTTTATGCTGAAATCATTATGAATGTTGTATAGGACTGTATTCGAGGTTCGTCCGGAAACTTTTCAGGAGTAGTGTGTGTATAATATACTCTTAACACAATACAAAATATAACTCTCTAATGCTGTGTGCTGTTGGGATAACACTGAGAATTTCTTACTTATGAATTATCAACTGTAGCTATGACCGCCATTTGCTTGCATATATGAGAAATGTACCAAATAAACACTTTGCTGACACAAGAGATATAAGCAAATAGTCATTCATAATATGCTAACAAGTTCTAAGCTCGAGTCAAATCTTGTGATTGAGTTCTAATGGCAGAGAAGGGTGCACATAGTGTGAATGTTCAAACCCACAAGCAAGAAACCGTCAAAAAGAGATGGAAAATTAATAATACTTAATGTTAATTGATGGAAAATTAATCATTTCTCCATACTAGCCGTGTATAGGCTAAGGTTTTGGATGCTTGCAGTAGTGCAAATTAGGAAAATAATGCACAAGTTTAAAAGCATTTCAGTGAAAAGTGTAACCAAATTACACAGAGAATTCAAGGTGCATTCAAGTTATAATACCTCCCATTTTGTTTGTCAGGACTAGGACCAGATAGAAACTTCTGGTTTTTTTAAAATACATGTGGATTCTTTGGGAATTCATGACAGAGATGGCAGCACTGTACAGTGCATAGAACTGTAGTAGCAGTGACGAGAGTTAGAACTGTTTTTGATATTTAAAGTGGTGACTTTTCATTGCATTTTCTCCACTTTCGTGGTGTGACACCTATTGAAATTTATTGCCAATTGAGTGAGGTATGTGGTGATGGTGCCATGGATGTGTCTTAATTTATGTGTTTAGGTGGTACAGTTCAATGAAGGCAGAACATTGTGTGACAACAAACCATGACAGTCATGGCCTTGCACCAGCTGGTCTGACGACATGATCCAGCAAGTAGAGAACGTTTTTTTGGAGGATTTCTGATGGAGCGTTGCAGATCGCTTCCAAAATTGGCATTTCCGTGGGATCTGTGCACACAATCCTGCATGAAGATCTGAAAATGTGAAAAGTATCTGTGTCTTCCAGGTGGGTGCCATGAATGCTGACGGATGAACACAAGGCTGTGCGCGTGGCAAATTGTCAGACAATGTTGATGCGTGATGACGGCATGAATGAACTTCGATTACACGCTGTTCTTACAATGAAAACGTTGCCATTTTAAGTATCAAAAACAGCCCTAACTCTCGTCGCTGCCACTAGAGTTCTATGCACTGTACAGTGCTGCCATCTCTGTCATGCATTCACAAAGAGTCCACGTGTATTTTAAAAAAAAACAGAAGTTTCTATCTGGTTCCAGTCCTGACAAAAAAAATAGGTGTAATAACTTAAATGCACCTCATATTACAGACTCATTCCAATATGGCAGCTGAGTAATCAGTGGATTCAAATTTGAGCATTGTAGCTTTGGCTAAGGATTATGATTAACGTAAATAAAATGCCCATTTTCTAATGCTTCTAACATTGATTGTACTTCCGGTTACATTTTGAACTATGACTTACACTGTTCAGTTTCAGAGGAAGAAGTAGCTGTAAGACATGAGGATTGTGAACTACTTTGACATGAATAATACAAAAAGTTTGTTTACAATAAGAGGCATTCTGGTTTGAACTAGACACAGCTTTGTAGGGTGGCAAATTTACAGAGTACAAACAGTATAAAATTGTATGTAAATATACCACAAATGGATAGGTATTTTACAGTCAGAGCATTGAATCTTTTTTTTTTTTTCCTATCATATGTTCTGGCAATTGGCCACATCTCACCTGCTGGTCAAGTTGTGGAAGAGTGTGGGAAAGTACTTTCCTGCAGGATTTGGGCAATTTTCACCCATAACTCTCTAGGTAGATGACCATTTAGCATTCCAGCAGTCAAGCCAGCTGTCTTGAGAGAGACTTATAAAGTCAAACATCTTTTGTTTCAGATTTCCTTTTAAGGCAGTAAAGATCACATATTCACTAACTAGACTTACATTCAGCTATGCATAAAATGCAAGCAGACAATATCTGGGGCATCTAGTTGTAGAGTACTTGGAACATCTACCCCTCCTTTAGTCCATTTGTATAGTTCTACTGTTTCTGGCTTATTGGGCACAGAATCTGTAGATTTAGGTATGGTGCCTAGAGAATACCACAAGAACTATCTTGCCTGTCTCTACAGCATGTACGCTTGATGTTCAAGAGGTCCTGAGTTCAAATCTCATTCAGGCTGAGTTATCTAGATAATGTTTCTTCCAGGGTTTTCCCTTATCCTGAAAGATGGACATTGGGTAACTCTAAGCTCTAAGGACAATGAGTTCATTTGAGCATCACTTCACCCATTTAATTCATTGATATAACCTAACCGGTTAAAAGCACATTAATTTAAAATTAAAGAACTACCTTTTCTTTGGTGGTACAAAAATAACAAAGTAGAAGTCATTGGTGAATCTGTAGATGGCTGATTTTCTTCCTTCTTTCTTACCTTCCTTCTGCCTAGAATTTCTAGGGGAAATTCTATTGGTGTTTCCCTAAAAGTCTTTCATAAGGTTCCAACATATTTTTCAGTCTTCATTCTTTCTTACCTTCCTTCTGCCTAAAATTTCTAGGAGAAATTCTATTGGTGTTTCCCTAAAAGTCTTTCATAAGGTTCCAACATATTTTTCAGCCCCATTGAGAACTCAGCTGATGAAAACCAGTTATCAACTGTTATGTTCCTATGTGTGTGGTTTATGGTTACAGAGATGTAAGACAGATAGGAGTTTTCTTAAATCCTTTTCTGGTTCAATGTTCTTTTAACACTCTGTTTACTCTTAAAGGTATAGGCATTCAGCTTGTAAACCCTGATTTTACATCTGCTTCTAATTCCTGCTTGTTTCTCCACATGTGCATATTCTCCGATAGAATGATATGCTTGATAATTATAGATGAATTTCTCACACACCCACAAGATATCAACAGCAGAATTGTCTTCTTCCTCTTCTGCATCTGAATTGTATATATAATAAGGTTAGACACTTCAAATGCAAAATGTTTCATCCCGTAACATCTGTAGCAAACCATGTTTCATAGTCTTCGTTGTTGGATTTGAAGATTGATATAAACATCAATATTTCTAGGAAAGTTTTGGATTTGGTAGCATCAATATCTCTGTGATATCATAGGGATTTTAATCATATAATTTCTGTAAGTTGTGCTAACTTTTCATTCGTCCATAGTATCACTTCTTTAACTATTTCTTCATTGAACAAAAACTCCCAAGATGAAAGCTGAGTGCATTATTTCCAGGCTGCTTAGCACATTCAGTGCAAATATGCATATTGTATTTTCTTATATTGTGTTTGCTGTACCTAGCCTTATTATAAGTTCTAGTGGCCCCTTGGTATGGAAATCCCAACCAAACCATCACTGATGCTGGATGATGGCCTCAAAGACCCGAGAAGCAACCTGATGGGATTCTTCACAGCTCCAGACATACACTCTGTCATTCTGCCTGTTGAATTTCTCAATTGTGAAAATTTTTGTCTAAAAGAAGGGTTCCACGATGTTGGTTTTTGGCATGCTGTCTAGGGAGGTTACATGATCTTTTGTAACAGAATTTCTTCTGATACGTTTCTGAACTTTTTTGATTCGCATCTGGGGTTCGAACTGAGTGCAGCCAGACAGATATTTCTTTGTCATGAACACTAGAAAGATGGGTGAAACTTTTAATGGTCCGATAAACAAATCTGAGTGAGATTCCTAGTGATTTTAACAGATTGAAAATTAATTGAGAAAACAATTAAAAAATTGCCCTTGGATCATTCTTGCACTTGTGTAATGTATGACAGCTATACCTTCTCTTTCACAGACCATAATGTGAGATAAAGAGCCATACTGAGAGCCGAATGGGTAAACATTTCAAGGAAGGATACTGAAACAAGATCAAATTGCCCGAACTGCTGCGCCGTTGCGTCAGTCAAGAGGGATAAGGGGAAATGATGACAGAACCTATGATTAGATTAGGTATTTATTGACAGTATTACTCAGTTTGCATACATGGAATCAACAGTCACTTTTGCAGACATTATTACTGAAACACAAAGAAAAGTATGTGTTTTTTATACTTGCAAACTGAAGTACCATTCTCAAGCAATAATAAGCAATTATGTATCTAACTGTTCATAGATAAAATTGTTATGTACCTGATGAACTGGGGTTTAGTGAAACCCTTTTGCACAAAAATGGCAATAACTTTGAATGCCAGCTACCGCATATAACGTCCACTCCTATGTAGGTTGCCAACAAACTGCTTGAAAGCGACCTAGGTTGCCTTCACTCCCACCACAGTAGCTAAGAAGCAGTGGTAGTTCGTATTTTCTTGGGGTACAATAAAACCCACCTCATCATCAAGGGTTTAGAGTACCATAGATTTATGCCGGGATACTATATGGGACCATTTGTATGGTGGCCATAAACATTATTTATTGAGACATGAGAGTGTCATCTCATGTAATTTTTTATAATATTTGTAGTACTGTACTACTGTTACTCCAGAAGTAATGATTTTAATATGTAATTTAAAAAAATTTTATTCTGTTTGTTTGTGTATTGTAATTTTTAATCAAAACTTTTTCAGGGTTTCAAATTTTGTTTACAAAAGTGAGGTGTTCAGCCTTATAAATAACCTATATCCAGTAAAAACTCTATAAGGGTTTTTCATATTTTCTTGTGCAGTTTTTTAAATAAAGTAGTTTATAGAAAAAATAGATATTTTTATACATAGTTGTAATTAAGGGTTGTTCATTCTAATGTTAACTTTCCATTCAGAGCGAAGATGTGGCAGTAGGCAGCCTTTTGTTAATGCCTTTGAGTGAAAATAATTAAAATGCTTGAACTTGTGTGAAAATTGTAATAATGTGATGAATTTCAGAATTATATTTGAAGGGCCCCTTTGGAATAAGAGTATAAGGTGCATTTTTTTGAAAAATGATTTTTCCGTAACAGTTCTGATCTAGAGTACTTGAGTAACCTGTCTAAAGTGCCAGTCATGGAAAGTAGCCCTAGAGTTTCTCTCAAATTCATATATAGTTCTTACTGTTAGTTACCATCTTGCATATCCTATCAGTTTTCCATCATTGGTAGGAGCTGTATTCAAAGTAATCAATGAGGTATGTTGAGATACAGGTAGGAAATTTTCTCATAAAATATGTGCAGCTAATCAGTTTCATTGGCATTACACAGTTCTCCCAACATTCTATTTCATATTGAAACTAGAAGTAGAAATGATGGCATCGGGTATTGCTGAAAATAATGTGTATTGGTATCAAGAATTGAGTATCGAGAAAAAGTGGTATCTACCTATCCCTTGTTTTTATCAAGGCTTTCCTTACTCCCCATTAACTGGCAGCAAATATCAGGAAGGTACCCTAAACATAAGCCTGAAATATTCCTTCCCAAATTTTCTTTCTCAGCCAATTTCATTTCATGTATCATCAATGTCCACCACCTGTGGTGTTGTTTTAATTGTTCCCAAATAAAAGGGAACTATGGATGTGATTAGCATCTTTCTATGAATCGTAAAAACTATTTGTAGTCGGTTTATTGACACTTGTCACTTACATTTCTTATATTATTGTCGCGACTGGCGGCAACGCACACAAAGGGACAGTGCAGTGCGGAGAGGTAAGGAACTGTTAGTGCAGCACGGAGATAAAGAGTATGTCAAAACAGATACAGATAGCGCGGAGATAAAAGGTCTGCTGCAACAAATGAAGTTAGATAAATGGAAAATTCTAGTGACATCTTGATTGATAGAGAACATTGTAGAACAGTCGAGAATTATTCAATGAGAATTATTCTAAGAGATCGCAACACGCGAGTTGTAACTAGAGTTGTAATTGGAACTAGTGTGTTTTGAACGTGAGCTCTTTGTTGTGGTCAATGACCTTGGAAGATTGTAATTGTGTATGTGACGTAATTCTGCTAGTGTAAGGATTGACCAAAGTGTATTTCTTCGGAAATAAAGAACATTTTTAATTTCTGCAAATTGGAATTTTAATTCTAGGAACCCACAAAGTCACAATTGGTGTCAGGAATTGTAACATTCAACAATGGACGTGGCATTGGAAAAGATTTTTCAGAAAATGGAAGAAATGAAGGCGGCTAACGACATCACCGAGAAGATGGAAGAAATGAAGGCCTAATTAATAACGAAGACGGAAACTGCAGATACCAACCTGTCCGCGACGATGACTGCAATGAAGGCCGAATTAACCACACAAATGAAAGCGGCGAACGACAGCCACGGAAATGAAGGCTGAATTATCTGAACTGAAGGCTGCGAACGAAGCCCTCGCGGCCAGATTTGAGGAGGATGACCCGGAGTTGGGCGAGCGCGTCGAAGACCTGGCGAGCCGCGTTAATGACCTAGCGGGGAAGACCGACAGGAACACCAAGTCCCTGAACGCCTTGGTGGAGGACGTCGTCGACAGGAGGTTGAAGGATTTAAAGGTCGACGCGCCGGGACGCGAAACATCTGCGCGCGTCAAACCGCCGAAGTACGACGGCACGTCAACGTTCGAAGTCTTCCGTCGTCAATTCGATACGGTAGCCAAACACAACAAGTGGTAACCGGAGGAAGAGGCCGCACAGCTAATAGCCAGTCTCCAGGGACGAGCCGCAGAAGTCCTGAACGCGCTCCAGACAGCGGCGGCGCCCAAGGACATCTGGGAAGCCCTGGAAAACCGCTTTGGAAACCACCGCTTAGCCGCAGCCTACCGCAGCCAATTGAAAGCAAGGTCACAGCAGCCAGGGGAGACGCTGCAGGAGTTCGCCCTGGCAATTGAGCAGCTGGCCAGCAAAGCCGTAGTCGACCTCGCACCCGAGTTCGTATCCCAAGAGGCTGCCTACACATTCGTTGACGGGGTACGAGAGACCGAGATACGTCAGCACCTAATGCTCGGCGATTACAAAACCATCCACGAGGCGCTAACGGCAGCATTAAGGATGGAGGCGGCCAAGGTGACGGCTACTCCGACGTCGAGAACAAGGAGTATCCACCATCCTGGAGACCGAAGGCCAACCGAGGGACGCCGGTGAAGACCTACTTGTGTGTGTTGGGGGTGTGGCCAGCCGGGACACCTAGAGAGAGACTGTCGACACCAGGAAGAGCAGCCGAAAGAACGAGTAAGTCCCGACGTGGCGAGGGGCACATCGGCGCCGACATCACCATCCCCTCGAGTGACACTGCGCGCCGTCAGCCGACGGATGGATGACAGCCTCATCGCGGACGGTTGGGTGAGAGGTAAGCCGTGCAGCGTGCTCGTAGACACCGGGGCCGTGATCGTCATCAGACCTGACGTGGCCAAGGGTTTGCCGACGAGGAAGCCGAGCCGATCATACCAGCTTGTGACGGCATCGAGTGACACCTTGCCTGTGGAGAAGGAGGCCCTACTGAAGTTGACCTTGGGCCGGAGTGCCGTGCGTCTGTGGGTGTTCGTCGTGAAGATGGCTGAGGATGTGATACTGGGATTGAATGCCCTCAGAAGCCACGAGGCGACGGTCGACGTCGGCAGGAAGGTCCTGTGGCTTAAGGGAGAAGAAGAGATACTCCGGTAACCCGAAGAGCGCCTTGGAATCTGCAGGGTCCTCCTGAGGGAAGACGTAATGTCCCCGCGGGAAGGGAGGTGGAGGTGACGACGCGACTGGAAGCCAAGCGGACAAGAACATGATGCTGGACCAAAAGACGCCTGTGGACGGACTCTGTGTAGTCAGGACATTGCTGCCGTGCCGAGAGGAGGTGCCAGTGAGGCTGCTCAACCCAACGGACATCGATAACGGCATCCAAGCGGGGACGAAGTTGGGGAAGGTTGGGAGGCTTATTGGAGAGGACGGCCGACCACCTGACTGCAGAACAGCTCGAGAAGGTTCGACAACTGCTTAGACGATACCAGCGCGTCTTCAGTCAAGGCGACAGCAACTGCGGCCGCACGGACCGAGTGCTCCACCACATCGACACGGGAGACGCTGGGCCTATTCGGCAACCACCTAGACGCGTTCCGCTGGCGATACAAGCGGCGTTACGGTATATGCTAGAGGACATGAAATTCAGGGGAGTCATTGAAGAGTCTGAGATTGGCCTCGGCCAAAGGATAAGCAAGAATTGCCCAGTTTCCTGGGGCTGAGCAGTTATTATTGCCGCTTCATAAAGGGCTTCTCTAACATCGCCTGACAGAGGAACACCCGTCTTATGTATGGACGGAGGATGCCGAACGCGCTTTCCAGCAGCTCTAGAAGACACTTTGTAGTGCTCCAATATTGGCATTTCCACAACCAGGTGGCACTTTCATTGTGGACATTGATGCCAGCAACCACTGCATTGGGGGTACCCTGTCCCAAGTCCAGGACAGCCACGAGTGAGTGTTAGCCTACTATAGCAAGATGCTATCCAAGGCAGAGAAGAACTACTGCGTCACCGGGCAAGAATTACTGGCGGTAGTGAAGACCCTGGAACACTTCCACAAGCACCTGTATGGTCAGCCATTCCACTTGAGGACTGACGATTCCACCCTAACCTGGCTACTTAGTTTTAGGAACGTGGAAGGCCAGACAGCCCGTTGGGTCCAGAGGCTGCAGGAGAACGACTTCACCTCGGAACATCGTAGAGGGAAGAGCCACGGCAACGCAGACGCCATGTCCCGAAGACCCTGCCCAGAAGAGTGCGGCCAGTGCACAAGAGTGGAAGAGGAGGAGCGAGCCGCGGCTGTCAGAATGGTTACAACAGTGCCTGCAGATGGTTGGGATAGTGCAGGCCTGAGGAGGGAGCAGCTGGCAGACTCAGACTTGGGGCCACTCTTGAGAGAAGTGGAGGCAGGGACAAGACCAACCTGGGAGGACATCGCACCGAGCGCCACATATAAGTCGTATTGTGCCCAATGGGACTCACTGAAGATCAGAGAGGGCGTGCTGTACCGGTCATGGGAATCACCCGATGGGAAGACACAGAGGGAGCAGTTGTACTTCCCCGAAGTAAGGTTGCGGAAGTCTTGGATGAAGTACACGCCGGTACTTCAGGAGGACACCTGGGAGCAAACCAGACGATCGACAAACTCTGACAGCACTACTACTGGCTTAGGCTCCGAACAGATGCTGAAAGATGGTGCCGTCAGTGTCAGTGTCCAGGAGCCGGGGTCGCATGCAGCATTACAACTTCGGATCGCCATTCGAATGCATCGCTGTTGACATAGCTGTATCATTCCCAGTGTCCGTCCGAGGCAACAAGTACCTGATGGTGGTCGTGATGATGATGATGATTGTGTTTTAGGGCGCTCAACATCTGGGTCATCAGCGTCCTTTGGTGGTCGTGGACTACTTCACCAAGTGGCCGGAGATGTATGCCATCCCGAACCAGGAGGCGAAGACAATTACAGACTGCCTCGTGGAGCAACTGTTCTGCCGTTTCGGGGTGCACTTAGAGCTACATAGCGACCAGGGCACCAGTTTTGAATCTAACCTGATGAACGAGGCACTGGAAAGGCTTGGGGTTAACAAGACCCGTACAACACCTCTACATCCGCAGTTGGACGGCATGGTGGTGAGGTACATCAAGACCCTGGAAGAACATCTGAGGGAGGTCGTGGCCAGCCATCAGTGAGACTGGGACGTCAAGGTGCCACTGTTCTTGCTGGCCTACCGCTCGTCAACACACTACACCACTGGGATGACGTCAGCCAGCTTAGTGTTCGGTCGAGAGTTACTTCTCCCTTGTGACCTGGCTTTTGGGAGTCCCCCGGAAGCGATACAGCCAGCAACCGAGTATGTGGAGAATCTGGTGGACTATCTCCTTGAATTGCATGAGATGGCTCGTCAGAACATCCAGAAGGCGAGCGACCACATGAAGACACGATATGACAGACAAGCCAACAGCCAAGGTTCCAGCAAGGTGACCTGATCTAGCTTTACCGCCCTACCCAGACCAAGGGACGCTGCCCGAAACTTCAACAACCGTGGCAAGGACCGTACCAGATGGTGAAGGGGATTAACAACGTGGTCTGCCGCATCCAGAAGGTGCCCCCGCTGCAATGGTGCTGTTCGGGACAACCAGCTTTGAGGAGGGAGCAGTGTCGTGACTGGCGGCAATGCGCTCAAAGAGACTGTGCAGCGTGGAGAGATAAGGAACTGATAGTGCAGCAGAGAGATAAAGAGTATGCCAAAACAGATAAAGACAGCATGGAGATAAAAGGTCTGCCGAAACAAATAAAGTTAGATAAATGGAAAATTCTAGTGACATCTTGATTGATAGAGAACATTCTAGAATAGTCAAGAATTATCAATGGTGGTATATATAAGAGATCGCGACACACGAGTCGTAACAAGAGTTGTAATTGAAACTGGTATGTTTTGAAAGTGAGCCCTTTCTTGTGGTCAACGATCTTGGAAGATTGTAATACGTAATTCTGCTAGTGTAAGGATTGACCAAAGTGTATTTCTACGGAAATAAAGAACATTTTGAATTTCTGCAAATTTGACTTCTAATTCTACGAACCCACAAAGTCACATTATTGAGGGATTAGTTTCAAAGGCCATTGCCTCCATTTTCAACTTCTTTCCAGCTAGCATCTGTTCTTGTCTGCTCTTCTCTCTCTGGTGGTGAAACTATGAACTTCTTTGTCAAATTATCTACTGATGGTATTTCAAAGTTCATTATGTGGTCCTTATTTTTCCATATGAATATGTTCTCCCATGTTGTTAGTCTATTTTGGTTTATCACTCCTTGTAACAGATGCTAGTTGGAAAGAGGATGTATAGTTAGTTGGAGAGGTTGAAAATGGAGGCACCAGCCTTTGAAACTAGTCCCTCAGTAATATAAAAAACTAAGTGACGAGTGTCAATAAACCAACTACAGATAGCTTTTACGATTATAAAACATGAATTAAAAAGATAAATCTTATTTTGCAAAGTTAAGCATTTCTAGCCATTTTCCTCACTATCAAATATTTGTATCTTATCACACTCGTCCCAATATGAAATAATTTTGACATCATCTCTCCCTGGCTCAGAAATATTGTGAGAATAACTTGCCATATTTATTTTTACAGGGTATAAATACAACTGAATAGAATATGATCAAACCATATGTGAAGGTTGGACATACTATCCTTCACATAACAAAGATCCCTTTTTATGACCCAGAAACATACCATTAGAAAGCAAAAGATTTGTTCTTTTAATGACATAAATGGTATCCCTATAGGATGTTTCAAAAATAGGTTTACAGCCTCACAAACATTGTGTTGATTAGATCAATGTTGGCAATCTTTGCTTGGTATAGCACTGTCGATTACACCAACAGTTGGCAGTTCACAGCAGAAACTCTGTTAAGGAATGTGGCAGTGAGAGTGTTAAAGTCGCCAGACCAGCAGGACACAGTGGCATATGAAGGGGAAAGGTTCTTGAAAGCCCCCTGTAAGTACCCAAGTAATGTGCTTCATTAAAGCCACATTAGAAATGATCAATATCATCAAATGAAAATGTTAGTTTTGAATCTCCATTGCATTTGCAAGGATGTTCACATTTTCAAGGCTTTAAACAAAAAATGAGGGAAAATGAAGGATGCATCAAAGCTCCGGCTGTTACCATTGTGATACCAATGAGTCAATTATTTTGACACAGCAACAATGTTTTCTCAGGGCCAATATTGTGCATCTCAATAAGTATCTATAGACCTTCACACATTGAGCTAAACAATTGATTTCCTGTTACTCTATTCCTCTATTAAAATTTCAGTTGAGATAAAATGCAACGTTTTGCATGGAAATGACAAAAATGTTTTGTTTATGATTGACTTATTGTAATCATGTCTTCGTGCAGTTCCAAGCATTTGAGGTCAAAGATTTCCCTTGTCAGTTACAGTACTGCAATCAGGCTCACTCATCGAAAGACATTGAGCAATTTCAATTATGTATGCAAATCCACTCACTTCTTTAAGACACTTGCCTAGCAGACCTATCTTCCAAACCAAGTTTCAGTTATGTTCATCATAGACAATGCTATGGCACCTTAACAGCTTTTGGAAGAGTAGTTCCTAATTCTGGTATGTAGTGATGGTTCTTGAGCTAGTTGTTGTCTCCTTTCATTAACATGGGACTGATCCTGTGTAAGATGGCTAACTTTTTTGTTTTGTTTTGTTCCTAATTCTGGTATGTAGTGATGGTTCTTGAGCTAGTTGTTGTCTCCTTTCATTAACATGGGACTGATCCTGTGTAAGATGGCTAACTTTTTTGTTACTTGCTGTCTTGTACTATTCTTTAATGTGAAGCATATTGGATCAGTTTCACTTTCCTACTTCTGTTTGACCAGGAAAAAGTTCACAATGAACATCTTTTCTTCTGAGAACTATGTTTGCAAAAGTCAACACAAAATCAGGTTCACACTGTATGAAATTATTATGTAAAACAAATTATGAATAATCTTAGTGTTGTGTAGTTTTCAATACACTATATAAGTAAAATTTGTTACAAAACAACACAACTTAATGATTTTGAAATCTACTGTTGATTTGTCTTCCATTTTTGAAATAGAAGTGTTTTATTTCTATGAAATGCCAGTGTAATTTGCAGAGTTAATAAAATAAAATGAATCTTTGATATATTTTGTCATTTTGTCATACGTTTATGTACTTCTACTTAAATTCAATCTCAATTAACATGAAACAGAATTTCTTTCTTAATGTTTTAGTTTTGCACCTTATACTCGCATTCTTAAGGGGAGGGGGGCTTCATTTTTATTCATCTGCACTCTTATGATTCATTAACATTGCTTATAAAGTGTTTGTCAACAGCTTCATGTTGAATATTTTGGCTGTGTTGAACAAGAGTGTAATGTTTGTGGATGAAATGTTTTAGTAAATCTTTATGTACTTTTCACTTGTGTACTTTCACTGTGCATCATCAAAAGCACCTTTTTCAATTCTCTATGAAATAAACTTAAGAAGTGCTGTAATTATTGACTTAAAATCAAAAGTTATCTCGAAAATGAACCTGGAGGAGTTATTACAGAAAATGTGTGTAATTGAATCATATCATTACTTCCAAATATTAACTGTCCACAATACAGTTGCAAGGATTTAATATAGATGTTTCTGTGGTCTTCCTCCTTGGTTTAACAGCATTTCAGTGTTCATGGCAAGTTCTAAAGGAAAATGCTCAACAATAATGATGATAATCATAATAATTTATGTTCCAAAGTAGTTGACAATAAAGAAAAGGACAAAGAGAAGCATCAGTAGTCCTATAATTTAACATGTGATTCCAGTGGATAGTATGTATGTCAACAAAGATAACTAACATTTAGGTAAAAAAACTGAAGCTAATAACAGTAAAGCAACACAAATATTACAAAAAAGTATAATAATTTGTTACAAACCTATTTTTTTAAAAAATTATAAATTCTTCACAGTCCATAGGACTAGTTTGGTAATGGAGGCATTCAGAACAATAACGGCAGACCCCAACTAAAGTTTATTTTGAGATAAATTTCATTTTTTTTTTAACATTGGAAATAGTTAATATTAAGACGATATTTTTTGGCTATTTAATTAAGGGATTTCAAGTCTATGTGCAAATTCTGGAACCATTGTGATTAAAAGTTTCCTTGACCTTGGTTGTTTATTAGAACAAAAAATATACAAAACAGAAAAATGATGTAAAAATAAACTTTTCCTTCATTTAACTTCTTGGAATACTTAATCCAGTGCTATTTCCAAATGTTCACGTTTTTCATCTACACCATCATGACGAAGACTGTTATAAAAATCATGAAAGATTTATTTATAGATTTATTTCAGTAATTTCATCAGGTCATTTGTACTAAGCTTTCTTTATCTTTCTCTGTTCACTATACTTCTGCTATAACTTAAGCCATGAAACTTGTGAACTTTTACCTCTTTTCCTAAAATTAACTTTTTAACAGACTTCAGAGTAAGAATAACATAAATCAAATTTAACAACCTCAGGATTCTCATGATCTACAATAATGGATGTAACCTTACATAAAAGCAAAGGAGCATCATCAACATCTTTCTTTCCTAATTACAAAGTTTGAAACTCATAGTTGGGATATGTCATTTTTACACTGAGAATGTGTTCGTTTTCACCACGAAGATGATGATGATGATGATGATGATGATGATGATGATGATGATGATGATGATGATGATGATGATATAAGGGCGCTCAACTACGGCGGTCATCAGCACCCTTTAAAAAACTAGTCATGGCAAAAGCCAGATATAAAACTTTCTAACAACTATACAAGTGTAACAAAACCTATTAAAAATACACGTACATAAAAAAAATCAATCAAAACCTACTAAAAATTTTGTTCACCTATTTCACCATTTTTTTTTCACCTTTCCACCGACACGGGTCTCCACGCACGGCCTACATGTGGGTGGGCCTGTTGACCGTCTCCCTCAACCACGAAGAGGAGCCCACACGAGGGAGACTGTGTGCTCGGGACCCCGGGTGCGCCAAACCCGTACCTACCAAAGTAGGCCCCTGGGGGGTTTTCACCACGAACAAATTTTAAAGGTGAAAAATGAAAGTTTTGGCATATCCCAATTCCTTTGATACTTAACCACATGAAAGGTAGATGGCAGCTGTACGGTCATGCTTTTACCTCAAAATTTGATGTCGGTTGGGATCTGTCATATTCTGAGTGCTTCAATTCATTCAAGAATTGCTCTGATGCTGCAATTGAATGAATTGCGAAACTAGTCCTATGAACTGTGAATATTTTATAATTTTTTTTAAGAAGATGAGTGAAGTTTGTAACAAATTATTATATTTTATTGTAATACAAGGGGCATCCAGAAAGTTCTGTTTCAATTTATCTTGATAAATAATTTATTGCGGTCAATAGACTCTTACAAGAGCATCTGACACTGTCAATTATCTCTATACAGTCAAAATACAAAATGATCAAAATACATAAGTTATTTACAAAATATAGAGTTGTTTACAAAAGTATAAGTTATTTAAAAAGATCAAAATGCCTAACTTACGTACAAACCTTATTGTATACATAGGTATACAACTCATTTATACTACATACATACATATATATTATAGTTCATTTATACTATACAAACATTTTTGAATTAGGTATGATTTTAAGACCAGTTTAAATTTTGAGTCAGAAGTATTCTTAATTACAGATGGCAATTTATTATACAATATGGCTCCTATTTTAAATGGATCTTTATTAGTTTGAGTTTTATTCGTGCTCATCCTATGGTAATCAGTTGCTCTCCTCGTATCATAATCTTCGCTGCAGTGCTGTGATCACAGTTCTGCACATGCGCGGTAGACGCTCTGTATCAAGGAGAAGAAACATGTGCCATTGTGAGACCGCTGTCAGCCACGTACGTTTTATTGTGCTTGTTTACAATGTCGGTGTCGATTGAAAATCCCACTGCTTGTGAAATCAGATCTGTGATTCGTTTTCTGAATGCTAGGATTGCACCGCGCAATACAGAATAAGTGCCAAGGAATGCTGGCAAAAGGTGTTGTGTTTCTTCCGACAATGCACGACCACACACTGCAAATGCGACGAAAAATATCCTACAGGGATTTGGCTGGAACATGTTTGACCACCCCCCGTACAGCCCTGACCTCACTCCTGGTGACTTTCATCTGTTTTTGCATCTCAAATCTTTCCTTGGCGGTCAACACTTAAACAATGACAAACAGCTGAAAGAAAATGTTTCCAACTGGTTGAAGACACAGGCGGCAAACTTCTATGAAGAAGGTATACAAAAACTTGTGCCTCGCTATGACAAGTGTCTGCAAAATTTCGGCAGTTATGTGGTAAAGTAGTTTAAGAGTTGTAGAATTTTGTGCAATAAATAATTTTTCTGTATCTGTACACAATTTAATTTTATTTATTACCAAACAGAACTTACTTTCTGGACGTACCTCATATAACTAACATTATTCATCAACTTTGTTGTTCTGCTTCAGTGTGGACTTGCCATAATGTTCTGAGTACGGTGTAACTACTTTGCCATAGGTGTAAAACTTTGTTAGCATTATAATGTGTTTACTTTGAATTTCTTCTCAGATTTTCATTTTAGTATAATGGGAATGTGTAACTATTGAATTTATGTTCCAATATGTAGTTAATTTAAGAGGTAAAATCAATGTAAGCTTTTGAACAGTATTCTTTTCAGTATTCCATACTTCTCTTAATTTTTTGGTGTGGGTGTGTGCATGTGTCCAAAATAAAGAATAAAGACTAGAAGTCAAGTAGAGTGAGAAAAAGTACAAGGGTGTTGAAATAAACACATTTTATATTATAATAAAAGCTTTTACATGCAGATAATCTAATTGTACTAAATATTTGCAATAAAGGTACCATTTGGTGCATGTGTTATTGATTTGTTACTTATATTTGCATTGTCCAAAACATAAGCTGCTATTTAAGTTTTCTAAACCATTAGCTCTCCATTTTTATGTATACTATGCTTAATATGTCTGTGTTGGGTCATCAGATTGAAACTGCTCATGTATGGCAAAATGTGTCAAGGTTGTGGTATTCAGTTAGACATAGCTTTATTTGGAAATAAGTACATAAGGAATACATGAATTTGTACCAATTAAATTACTCATTACACAAAGAGATGTGGCTCTAGAAGATTTCTGTGTATGTACTTACATTAGAGATATATATTATATATTATTATATATAGCATGATAGCATTATAAGGGGCATTCAAAAAGAAACGAGCTGGAGACATAATTACAGAACCTAGTCATGTATGTTAGAAGTATTGGCTCTGGCTGTTGACACTTGTGCCACTGTGACACAAGGCGGTGAATGGCTGTCTCATAAAATTCCTGAGGCTGCGATATGAGCCAGTTCCGCACTTACAGCTGGATGTCATCGTCCGGGGTGATTTGTTTGCCCCTCAGAGTCTTTTTAAGGGCACCAAAAATGGCATAACCAGACGGAGAGAGGTCTGGCGTATATGGAGGTGGCCAAGAACCTCCCATTTGAATTTCTGCAGGAGTGCGGCTACTGTGTTGGCCATATGAGGCTTTGTATTGTCGTGGAGCAGAGTGACCCTATGAGTGAGATTGCCTGGTCATTACAATTTGATCATTTAATGAAGGTTGGTCAAGGATTGCGAGTAACGCTGGGCATTCAGTGTTGTCCCATGCTGCAGAAAGTGTATCAGAAGGGGGGCCATCTTGGTCAAAGAAGAAAGTCAGCATAACCTTTTCTGCATTTGTGTGGATGGCCTTGGTTTTTTTGGTAGTGGTGACGACTCTGGATAGACTTTGTCGTTTTGATTGTGGTTCAAAATGATGACAGCATGACTCATCTGCAGCCACCGCTTGTGCCAGGAACTCATTCCCTTCCCTAGCATAGCGCTGCAGATGACTAAGACAGTGGGCCATTCGATGCTTCCTGGTGTGGTTGAAGACTGTGGGGCACCCATTGGGCACAAATTTAGTGCAAGAGCAGTCGTTCCTTCATGATGGTGTGAACACTTCCGATGCTCAATCTGACATCGGCAGCTATGGCTTTCACTGTCACTTGGCAGTCTTGGATAATGAGTGCTTCAACCAGCTGGACGATGTCATCGATAATACAGTGTGGTGCTCCAGACCATGCATCATCGGCTAACGACACCCATCCTCCCCTGAAGCGCTTGTGCCATGCCTTGACCCTTGCAAGAGACATGCAGTGTTCACCATACACTTGTGACACTCATCGATGAATGTCCGTTCCCCCTACTCCTTCCGCTGTCAGAAAATGAACAATACCTCTTTGCTGTTCTTTTGAAGCCTCCATTTCACTGTTTGCAATGTGACTGGCAGTGTTGGACGATTGATGTATAGTCACGTGACATGCACGCATGCTCTCTAACAACAGGCTGTGAATTTCCACTCTCTGGTCAGAACACCACTTCGTTACACACACCACGATATTACCATCCTATCACCGGTTTGCGCATACCAGGCTCCAGCTCATTTCTTTTTGAATGCCCCTTATAGTATTGAGTTGTTGTTTGGACATGTGGCCACATTAATGAAAAGTTCCTTGCCTTGCTCTAGAGAATCTTCATGTGATTATGCGTGTGAACAAACACTTATAGAAAAATTAGATGGTGATTAATAGACAAATTTCCTGCTAATATAATTTTGAATCAAACTAGTACTTGATGCTCCATATATTGCTAGTGTTTACCTAGAACACGTTTTGTTAGGAAGATCCTAACAAAACGTGTTCTAGGTAAACACTAACAATATGGAGCATTGATTACTAATTCAACTCAAAATTCCCTGCTTTTTATGTGCCTCACAGGGATTGTGAATAGACTTTGGGAAACTAAATTTAAATTGCCATGTTCATATAGATGAAAAACTCAACATCAGAAAAGGGTTGAAACAAAGACCAGAGGTGCAAGAATTGGCAATTTCACAAACATTGGCATGGAATGCTACTAAATTTAAAATTAAAACTTAATTGTAGTTGAGGAATTGCAACCAGGAAATACTGTGGGATAAGGCTAATTTCTGCATTTGAGTGTTGGATAATAGTAAGTTGAACCTGCTTTATACGTAATCCAGTTTATATGTAATTTGTAATTATAGATATATGTAAATATTTGCTAGTCCCGTAAACAATTTAATTTAGAAACCTGTTAATTGAAACTTACTTATACATAATTAAAAGATCATATGGCATCTGCTATCTTAAAGGAAATTCAAAACGCATTTTCCTTATCGCTGCTGACAAAGTCGCAAGCTGAGCAGGCCACTTTCAGCCTCTTAAACAAAAGACAAAGACGTTAGCTCATATATGCATTTCAATGCAACAGTGTCGTAGCAACGAATGAGAAGTAAAGATAATTTTCGATATCTGGTGTTTACTGTTGAACAGCAGTTTTGTCTTTAAGTTCTCAGCCATGAAGGGAGAAAAAAAAAAGGAAAAAAGGGAAGGGGGAAAGAAAAGGAAATACTATACACTAGTTCAGAATGTAAAATTCATAGGAAAGGTTACCTGTAATAGACACAAAAACAAAACCGTATTTGCTTCTTACTTAGGAATTGCTTATACATAGTCCTTACACAATGGAATATTGCTTATACAATTTATGCATAAGCACAAAATGTTTGTGATCTCAGTTACAGATAATCCTGAAAAAAAACTAATTCAAGTAATTCACCCTCACCCAAATTTGAACACGAGACCTCTTGTATATGGGCTGTGTAGGCATTTCAGATTGAAAAATTGTAGTAAAAAAGTTCATTAATATGTTTTGCAAAATGAGTTGTGTGCATTTAATACAAGAACGGTGAAACAAGGCAAATTAACTGAATAGTTTAAAGTGGGACCAATTTCTAAATATTCGAGTATCAGCTGAGGATAGGAGCAAGAGCTCTTGAAACATGTCCTGTGAATAAACAGTGTGAGTGAAGCAATGTGTCAATATATTCTCGATTCAATTTTGTACTAGTTTGTGCTTCACTGTCCCTACGCTTCTTTCAAGTTTATACTGCTAAATAATGTTTGCTTCATACTCATCTTTATTGTTTGTAAAGTTTTATACAGTGGGTCTCACTGTATTACTTTAAAAAAATGATGCATTATCAAAACCTCATTTGTAAATAATTCTGAGTTGTAAATAATCTTTCCTCTTCCCCTTTATGTACGTATAAATCAAGTTGAACTGCACTTTCTTATGGACCTGCATTTAATTATTACACAAATACAACTATTTACAACAAAAACTTCACTTATCTTAAGAAAATGATGTAAATTTTTCTTATTAATTGATGAGATCGATTTCGTAAACATTCATCTACATCCTCAGTCATAAACAACTTCGTTGTCAACAATAGTATCAGAGGTAACTATGTTTTTTACAGTATTATCAAAATCTGAAAATGAAACAAACCTAAAAACAGAATCAACTGCTGGTATTTCAAAATTCATTATGCAATGTTTATTTTTTAAAATAAATATTTTTTTCCCAAACCATTAAATCTATCGAACCATTTATTTGTTTTAATAATTTAACTTCTGGATTTATTTCATGGTTAAATGACCAAAAATGATCTGCTGTTGCTGATTGATCAGTTTGTTTATACTTAATGTTACGAATATGTTCTTTCGTTCTGGTCTCCAAATTACGTTTCGTCTTTCCAATATAAACCTGATCACAATCTAAGCAATTTGTTTGATGACTGAGGATGTAGACGAATGTTTACGAAATCGATCTCATCAATTAATAAGAAAAATTTACATCATGTTGTTAATATAAGTGAAGTTTTTGTTGCAAATAGTTGTATTTGTGTAACATTTATTGCTTCACTGTAGCTAGCTTCAATTTTTATGAAATTACTGTGTTTTAAATGCAAATAATAGTTTTATTTACTTAGACACTTAACAACACAAAACTATTGTTTTGTGTTACTAAACTGGAGAAATGACTGAAATTGTACACAAAATACAATTATAAATTGGTATTTTATGTGCTATATGAATGCTGACAAAGGATCAATAATTTTCAGAGATAACAAGGTACAGGATAACATAATCCCACCTTTTCTAGAAGAATTGTGTGATATTTAATTTACTTGGGCACACTTTTAACCAGATTCCACAATAACTATTAGGCTAATCAATGATTTGAAGCTGTTATTAAGTAGATTTTTACATCTGGGGATTTTTGCCAACATGTCTCCAGATCTTAACATATGTGATTTCTAAATGTGGAGAACCTTAGAAAATAATGTGTCGGAGTAACCTGCATTCATTGGAAGAACTGAAAGGCAACATATGATGAGAAATTATTGCCATTTTAGAAGAAAAACTAATGAGCATTAATGCAAATTTTGTTAAAAAGTGGGAGAGATTTGTGGCAGCACAAGGAAGTAATTTCCAATACATTCTGTGATGAAAGTATGTGGTTATTGTAGTTTTAATTTTCATGAGAAATCTAAGCAACTAAATTTAAGGGGTTATAAATAGCCGACTTCACAACCAAACAGCATGCTTTCTAGTCCAAGATAGAGGCTGGCCACATATGAAGGCATAAGGGCTCTATACATATTGCACTTGAACAAATTATGCATAAATTATGCATAGTGGTCTCATCACAGACTGTTCAATTTTTATTTATATATTAGCAAAGTATTTATGTCCAAAAATCTTGTAATATGTAATTTGAAAAGCTTGTTTCTTTACAGGAACCAGATCACAATATGGTCAATTTTTTTTACTAACCAGCTATCACAGACATATCCTGCCATAATATTTATTAATCATATTTTTTCAACAAATTATTTCCTTTCATTATATTTGCCATAACCTCACATTAAAGTTGTGGCAATTTTTTAAAAAGTTGTTGCAATGTATTTTTATTCACAGGTTTTTATGTGGTTTAAATAGTCCATCTCATATTGACTTAATGGTGGTCTAATCTATGAAGCCTGCAAGTTAAGTACTTACAGCAAGTAAGTTGCCACAAAAGATGCATATCTTATTGTAAGGGAGATCTCTTAGTGGTTTGATGGAAAAATATGAGTCAATTGAAGATTTTAGTGACATGCTGTCATGGTGGCTCAATGGTTAAGAGCAACAGGACGGAAACTGGTAGATCCATGGTTCAAATCCCGGCTATAGTGCTACTTTTCATGAACATGGTTTATTGAGCAGATTTCAGTTGTTTCTTATAGACATCTCTTTTTTTATAAGTAGGTAGTTGAATCTTTCCTTCTCAACTCTCAGGGAACACATCTGTCGCCAGTCTATCCATAGACCAACGACAGACCGATCAGATGAGGCTTGGCAATCATTAGGGTATAATGAAGCAGGGTGCACCACAGGCAGGTAGAGGATGGGATTTGGAGAGAGGCTGTAAGAGGTGCATCACTATTCCTGGTACCCCAACATCTATACAATATCTATGTAAATGATATGCCCAAACAACTCCAACAAACCAGCATCAACACTGCATTGTTTGCAGATGAATTAGTAATTTGGAAATCACTGAAATTCCAAAGGCAAATGCTCAAAATTCTCTGAATACACTTAAACAGTAGTGTTCGAAAAACCTCATAAAAGCAAACACTGTGAGAAGTAACTTTCAGCTCTTTTCTCTAAAAAGGAAGCAAGCCTATATTATAATTAAAATTATGCCATGAGTCAACTGAGACTTAAGATGCAACACTTAAGGTAATACTTCCAGAAGATTTACTGCCACCAAGTAACCTCTGGAAGTACATTTCAGTGTCACATGATGCCACAATTATAGACAACCACCACCAGAGAAACTACAACAAGGATCAGTCGGACATGTTCTGAAGATAGTCCCGAAACATGTTAACAGAGATTAAAAAAAGTGATGTGTTACTAATACCAACTCATCTTAAGTGAATATATTTATTGTTACAATGTAGGTATTCTAGACACTAAACTAGATTTTGGAGTGTTGAAGTAATCACACTTATTTACTCTCACCTTCACTTTTTAAACTTTTAATATTTGTTTTCCCCCAAGGTTGAAAATGGGAGCAACAACTTCCAAAACTAGTCCTTCAAAACTTAAAAAGTAAGTGAGGGAGGGTTAAAAACCAATTACAAATAGTTTCTTCAAATAAAGAATACTTCACGGTTAACCTTCTGTTGGGCACATCAACTTTCGTGACACCGTTAGTCGCAATGTATCTGCTGGATACATATGACGTTAATTGTGTTTTAGTACCTGTTTTCAACTGTTTTAAAACGAGTGTACCTTATTATGAATTGGAAGCATTTCTCAGACATCGTGATCCTGAAAATATTGACACCAAGGTCATCTGTTGTCCAGAAGACGTGAGTATTTTGCCGTCCTCCACGGAACACGCCAGCAAGGTATAATAACACAATAAAGGCTGTCATTTCATATTTCACTTTGAAATCATCTATGCGTCTGTTGGTGTGTTGCACAATTATGCAGAATATCATCACTGACAAAAAGTTTCCAGCAGTCAAATTCAGTTTTCATAGTTTTGACATTTCTCACAACTCCAGGCAGTTTATTATTATTATTATTATTATTATTATTATTATTATTATTATTATTATTATTATTATTATTATTATTATTATTATTATTATTATTATTATTATTATTATTATTATTAATTATTATTATTATTAATTATTATCATTATTATTAATTATTATCATTACCATCATTATCTTCATTGTTATCATCTTGTGTCTTTTGTACTCAACAAACGGTAATTTTCATCATTTTCTAGCACTTTATTACTTTCTTCTTCATCAACATCATGATCTGTATCTGTGTCAACAGATCGTGTTTCAGTTATGTCTTCATATTCGGAATCAGTTTCTACAAAGTTATTCTCAATTGGCAGCGCATCATCGTCGAAAATAAGACAATATACCTCCTCCAAATCCTCAGGATTTTCCAGATCACTTACTTGACTCATTTTCAAACCTACAATTTACAGTAATAAAGAAAGGCACTCTCATTTACCAACAACACAACCACTTACATAGCATTCTACAGCTATGACGTGGTTGACCCGATAGCGGCGACTATGTGTAATGCGAGTTAGCACGATGTATCTGACAGATACAACAGTACAATGTGATGACGTTTGCCTTTTTTGCAAACTTAGCATTAGAGAGAAATGGTTGAAACATAAGGAAACAATAACATAGGTATAATGGACAATGTCCGGTTCGGCAAGCCCTTACCTCTAATTATTGCCATAATAATGAAACCAACAACTAACAAAGGGTTAATAGTGCTTCTATTTTTATATGTTTAGCTAAAGTAAATGATTATAGATAGAATTCCATGTGGGTGAACATACTTTTTTTAATTGAAACAAAAATAAAGTCTCTTAGTTGAAAATTTGTGTCATGTAAATTTTACAGAATATTTTTGAGTTTGATTTATGAGTCACTATGTTTACACTCAAACTTCACTTACTTGTTGTTGTATAATTGAAACATTTTCAGGATCATTCGATCTCATCCTCAGCTGTTTGGTGACTAAATGAACATTCCTCTTCTTCCACTACTACGGAGCTCCGATCACTCTGCCATCTGGTATTAGGGGCACTAAGTTTTAATACTTCATTTAATGCCGGGATTTCAAAATTTATAACTTTATCACGGTTTTTGTTTATGAATATTTTTTCCCAAATATCCAATTCTATGGGTGTACTTAAAGATTTTAACAGTTTAATGTTGTGGCCAATGTTGTGGTTTTCTTCCACAAATAGTGTGAAGCTGCAGATTTTTCTGTTTGTTTCAACTTAATGTTCCTCTGGTGTTCTTTTTGCCTGGTTAACAAGTTTTCCTATGTAGCTTTTTTCACGGGTTTCACAATTTATCTGATAAATTCCTGATTTCAAATTGTTGGGGATTGAATTTTTTAGTGGTTTATTTAGCAGGTTCCTCAGACTGAATTTGTTTTGGGGTGCTAGTTTTAAGTTTAGTCTTTTGAAGATTCGTGCAAATTTTCTAAAAGCCCATGGATGGTAGGCGAATTTTCTATATTACCAATTTGTGTTTTTAAGTGGTGTGAGAGTGGTATTTTTTTATATTATCTTCAGTTTTTCCTTTCTATTCATCATGTTCCTAATGATGGCTGGGTTGAATCCATTTAATACCGCTATGTCTTTTATGTGTTGTTCTTTCAAAAATTCCTCCTTACTCAGGGGGATGTTGTATAGCCAGTGAATTAGACTTCTAAAGGCAGCTAGTTGATGTGAAACTGAGTTGTATTAATTTTTCTTTATGTAATTATCTATGTGTGTGGGCTTCCTGTATATTCCAAAATCTACACCATGATGATTTCTAGTTATCTTGAGGTCCAAAAAGGGTAGGGTGTTGTCTCTTTCTACTTCCATTGTAAACTGGATGTGATTATCTTGCAGGTTTAGTAATTTTAGAGAATCTTCTCTAAGTTTTTCCGGAATGATAGCAAAAACATCATCAACATATCTCTGCCAAAATTTGTAAATCTGTGGGAAGGCCTTTACTGTGTGTGTTTCAAAATAGCTCATGTATAGGTCTGCTAAAATAAGTGAAAGTGGGCTCCCCATAGCTAATCCTTTTGATTGTCTGTAGAATTTTTTGTTAAACATGAAGTTATTATTCCTTATGCATAAATCTGTAAGATTGATAATGTCATCTATTTCTGTGGGGTCTGTTGTAGTCTGGGTTAGCCATTTTTTGAGGAGTGTAGGTATTTTTTCTACTGGAATGCTTGTAAAAAGTGCCTTAACGTCAAAAGAAACTAGTATGTGATTCTCTGGGAAGTTGTACTTCTGTAGGTGATTTATCATATTACACTTTTTATTATTTGGGGTAATATGGGCAAGAAGACATTTTAATTTTACGTCCAACATTAAGTCATATCAGACAGTGAAATGGGTGAAATGATGTTCAAAAGATCCCAGGGTCTATAGAGTTTAGAGTTACCCGACATTCATCTTTCAGGATAAGGGAACACCCTGGAAAAATTTGTATGCAGATAACTCGTCTGACCGAGATTCGAACTTGGGACTTCCTGAATGTGGTGCAGACACACTACCACCTACGCTACAGAGGGGGGCAGGGGTGAAGATATACGAACATGTATATTTCAAAGGTGATGGAAATTAATCAATCTTCCACACTAATCGTGTGTAGGCTACGATTTGGATAGGTCAATTAAGTCAATTAAAAAATTCAATGCCACAGCCGGATTTTGAACCATAGATCTCCCGGTCTCCATCCGGTTGCTCTTAACCATTGAGCTACCATGCCCAACATCCAGCATGATATAAAATTCTCCAACAGATTCATATTTTCCTGGTAAACTATTAGGGATTCTCATATACAATGAGACACACGTTTTGTGATGACTTACTATGCCACAAGTACTTAAGTCCCAGCTTTGTAGTTACCACTTTTAGGTTAATTGATGCAAATCTATTCAAATCTTAGCCTACTCATGGCTAGTGTGAAGGAACATTAATTTCCTTACTCATCCATATTGGAGTCATTTTAGAACTTACGGAATTTACTTTAAATATATTCTGATTGAATAAACAGTTATATATAAAAGAAATTTATACTTTTCAATAGTTGTTTTATATCAAAACCTAAAAATACTTTTAAATACACATGTATTCTTGTTTAGTAGTGCATACATTTGCATGAAGTCATTCTTAAATATATTTGTAAGAAAATATTTTCTAAGCTGGAACCCTTATGATAAGATGGCACAATGGCTTCCTGGACTGCAAGAACAGAGGAGAGAGAAAAGCGACTCAGCAGCTCTTATGAGTTATCCAAATTATTTGTCTGAATCATTTATGAATTTAAAATATAAACAACCAAACTCTTAACATGGCAAACCAGATTAAGTGTCTCCTTCCACAAAGGTCCAGTCCATAATACCTAGTTTGTGGAGAGAGATCACATCTGTGTCATTTGTGAGTTGAGTCTCTTAAATTTTAGTTAGGAATATTAAATGTTTAATATGGATTTTACCAGTACCACTATGGTATGGCTGTAGCTTTAACTGATTCAAAATTTGCAAACACATGTACAAGAGAAAAACAGAATTTAAATCAGTGACTCATAAAATATTTTTAAAGCTAAAAATGTAGGATGTACAATTTTCTTAACAACTAAGAGTGTGGATCTCATGTCATCTCTCATTTTCAAATTCCAGAAATATTTAAATATTTTGTTAATGGTGCTGTCACTTGCCAGGATCATATCAGCACCTCCTTCATTCCACAGGGGTTCTTTTAATGCTGCTAATAGTAATGGGGCTGTTACTTTTAAGCACACTTGAAAACCATCAGTCTGGAGTGTATTAGGATGTGTGATTTGGGACTGGTAGCCAACCTGATCAACTGAGCCACCCAGACCAACTCAAATTCCAGATATAAGTGAAAACAGGAGTGACCTTTATGAATTTAGTGTTGCTGGACCTAGTAGAGTAGGCGTACTTCCATAAAATCCCTGCATTTAAAGGAATTTGCTTAGAAACAAGTCCCATCCAGCTCAGTGGGAGTGGTACAAGGTGTGATGTTGGTGCTCTACTATAAGGGGATTGGGGAAGTTCTGTGATGCCATCCAAATCGTCTGCTTCGCTTGTGTGAGGAACAATAATCTCATGTGAAAATTTCTGTTTATGCAAGCATTGCCTTTGTTACCAGCTTGTCCCCCTTAACTGACTTCCCGGTATCCTGCAACCACACATAACTTGGTCCCATACAGTACTTGTTGTAACCAACAACACACTGACTTTTGCACATGCTGGTTTGAGCATGTGATGACTGAATGGCTCGCTTACTGGAATTGCTGCCATTGCCAGGGACCTTATGGAAGTACGACTACTCTTACCTATGAAAATCTTGTAGGTTAAATAAATGAAAGTAGCTCAGAAGTTCATAAATTACCTTCAGATTAGAGTAGCAATAGGAATGGGATCAAGGAAAGTATAAATGTTTAAATCTCGGTACTAATTAAATGTCACAAGAAAAGAAAAGTATATTTGAAAAATAGATAAAAAAATTACAAAAAATAATGGGAAAAGAAGAGAATTCGTATTGAAATTGAACCAGTCCCAGTAGAAAAATATAATTTAGAAACAGTTCAGATGTTGATAGATAAATTTATGGTACAGATAGGAACTCAAAATTTCAAGTTTTAGTTTTGTTTTCAAAAGCTGGTATTGGAACCAAATTAAGGAATATTGTAACAATATTTCAAAGCACACGATAATGCTAACTAAAGCATTAGCTTCATACAAAAGCATTTTGTATCCTAAAACTGAATCTGCTAAATCATTAGAATATTCTGTGATGGAAAAATATTGGTGTTTTACATTTCTAATGATGAAAGTAAGGTTATGGCCGGATGGGGGGGGGGGGGGGGGAAGGTTGGAGGAGGAGATCAGAAAATTCAGAAGCAATCTAAAAGAAACCTTCCACAGTTCTAAAAATAAATAATGAGCTCAACTTAACTAAATAGTATATACAGGAAAACCTCGTCAACCCTGAAGTCCGGATAAACCAGACAAGTTTTTTTTTTTTTTGGGGGGGGGGGGGGGAATATATATAGTGTAGTAAATGAAAACTTGTTTTACAGACAGTAAATTGTTGTTGTTGAATAAGAAAAAATAAGTATGGAAGAAGGTTTTATAGACTTTTTAAAAATACTGATGACTTCTGATGATGAAGAAGACATTGACAATGACGGTTTTAAACCGATTACAGAGGAAGCCATTAATTGCATCATGCAGTATTACTGAAAATAAAAATGAAGAGTATTCAGATACAGACAGTGTTGATGAATCAGCTGTGCTTACGACCTTGCAGAAGCAGTAGCAACATAGAGAAATTGATGCTTTATTTCAAGAGTCAAGCCAAAACATTGCTAAATAAAGTTCTAATGTTAAAGCGAATGCGAGATGGTGCTACTTGTAAGCGATACACTAAAGTGAGACAGCAGAAGCTCACTGCCTTTTTCACTACCGATTAGTCTGTGGCTATCTTGTATGCAGTGCAAATATATAGGATATTACAGTACATACAGTGTATGTGTTTTTAGACGATAGTGTGCCGATAGTAATTTATAAACTACAGTAAAAATATTTTGGTGAAGTTGTACATGTTTTTTTACTGTTTTTTCATCATTCTCTGGATAACCCAGATTTTCATTAACTCGCATTGGCCCTGGTCCCAATTCATACAGGTAAATGAGATTCTACTGTATTTCCATGTGTCCAAGATGTGCATTGTGTGTGTGTGTGTACATGTGCGTGTGCGTGCGTGGGTGGGTGGGTGCGTGCATGTTTTTTTTTTCATCTTGAGAATGCCTGATGGAATTAACTTTCCTACTGCAAATCCAGATATTACATTCTGTAATTATATGGACAATTCTCTCAAATAATTGTAACTCTCCATCACCAGATGTTGTCCAAAGACTGAAATTGTGGTCAGTGATTTTGGGTCATTTTCAAAGAAAGAAGTATAGAGCAAACAATGGGCAAACCATAGGTCACACAAATATAAAAATAATAAAATCGCATTTGGAAGACTAAAAAATTGTTCAATCTTTTAATTCATACCTTTATAGCTCAACAATAGTTTCATTTTTGTCTGAATGGGAAGAAAATTTGAAACCTAGAGAATGCATTGTAATTTGTGATTGCCTTTGTCATGCAAGATTCCATTCAGGCATTACATTGGAACAATAAAGGGTCACCAATCCATTTATTTGTAATTTATTTTAAACAAAACAGTAGCTTAAAACATAAAAATTATACTGCCATATCTGAGAGTTCAAAACATGATACAATTGCTGTTACTGTGTGTGTGTGTGTGTGTGTGTGTGTGTGTGTGTGTGTGTGTGTGTGTGTGTGTGTGTGTGTGTGTGTGTGTGTGTGTGTGTGTGTGCGTGTGTGCGTGCGTGTGTGTTTTTTTAATTTATTTATTACACTGCATGCTTCGTTACATCGTAACACTACATGCATTCCTTAAACTTATTACGAGTTGTAGTAATTACAATTTTTACAAGTGTTACAAGTTCTCATTATATGATACAATTTTTTGGTTATGCTTTTACATTTTTTCAAAGTCTATTTTGTTTATGAATTTTAAAAATCATTTTTGGTAGTGCTTGATTAGATCACTGTTTGTTGCCGGCCACTGTCCACCCCTAACTCTAATGTTTTGTTTGAGTTCTAGTCTTTCACTGTTCAGAAGAGGACAGTTGTATATTAAATGATCCACTGTTTGGTTTTGTAGTTCACATTTGCACATTGCACTTTCCGTTATTTTGAATCTGTTGTAGCAGTCCCTTGTCTTCCCATGTCCAGTTAGGATGGCAGTAGTCTGTCCGTTGAGTGGGATGCTCATTTTTAGTCGTTCTTGCACAGAAGGGAAGAACTTTTTGCTGATTCTTCCTTTTGTTGTGTTCTCCCATTGGTCTTGCCACCGTCGCAGTCCTTTCTCTTCTGCCTCTTTGATTATGTATGTCCTAGGTATCTTGCTGTAGATAATCTCCCCGTTGTCTTCCTGTGCAGCCTCCTTTACAGTCTGGTCTGCTATTTCGTTCCCGCATTGTCCCGCGTGTGCCTTTACCCATTTTATGTGGATGGTCCAGCCGTTGTCCTGCAGATGCTTGATCTTGACCTTTATTTCTTCTATTATTTTGCTTCGGATTTCACTGCATAAGAGCCGAAGATGCAAACGATGATTTGCGAAACATGTCCTCAAAATAGGTACGAAAGTGAAGCAGATGTGTAATAAATACGACTCATCTAAAACTTAATAACCTTGCAAAGTATTTGCTTGGGTGGAGAATTATATTACAAATATCACATATTTTTTTTTATTTTACATTTAATCAGCACAAACAAACGAGTGATGCGAGGGGCACTATTTATATTTTGAGCCTTATAATTAAAACAAAGTAATTTCTGATTGAAATCTGTTTTTTTTTTTTTTCAAAATATTCTCCTTTATCATCAATACACTCTTATATCCATTTGAACCATTTGTCAAAGCATTTATTCCAGTGTTCTTGAGACACCTCCAAAACATGGTTTTTGAATGCATCAACAGTTTCTTTTGCTGAAGAAAATCATTGCCCATGCAATTTATTCTTGATGTTCGAGAACAAAAAGAAGTAATTGGGCATCAAATCAGGACTGTATGGCAGATGACTTATCAGTTCAATCTTTTGAGCCTTCAAATACTCTGATATGATATGATATGATGCTTTATTGTCACATACGCTTACAAATAGTGAGTAAAAACTCAGTAAACAGGTGACTCGTCAACAGTAGAAAATTTAAAATAATAATTACACAAAATAACAATAACACTAATAATATAATAATACTAATAATATAATTACTAATAATATCTGTTATTAGACAAGATGTGTGTGCTCACATTGTCTTGAAGAATGATCCTATGGTTCTTGTTGGTTTTCCTTACTTCACCGAAAACTTCTGGCAAACAAATGGTTGTGTACCATTCAATATTGACCATTTTACGTTCCTCTAAAGGCACTGTTGTCACATGGCCAGTTTTTCTGAAAAAGGTGACCATTTGTTTCAAAGTGCTTCAAGTGCAAACAACTATTGTTGGATTTGCTTCATCTGGAAACACCCATACAGTTGACTGCTGTTTACATTCTGGCTCATACATATAGTTCCATGATTCGTCACTTGTTACAATCTTATATATATCTTTTAGGCACCACCATTGTATTTCATGAGCATTTTTGTACACCAATCAACACGAGCATCTTTTTGAGATTGCGTCAAATTATTGGGATCCAATGAGAGCAAATCTTTTTTACAGCTAAATAATCATTCAATATTTTATATATGCTGGTGGAACTAATGCCTACGGTTGCATCAATCTCACAATATGTCGCATTACAATCTTGCATTATTAGTTTTTGCACAGTATCAGTGTTTTCTGGCACAACAACTGATTTTGGATGACCTTCACATGAGCGAACAGCAACCACAATTAAATTTGTTATAACAACACAGTGGTAAAGGATGGAGCTTCATTGCCAAATGTGGAAATTAGTTGATCGATGCACTCTTGTCGTGATAATCCACGTCGAAAGTCATAATAAATTGCATAAACATTTTCATGAGTTAATTCCATGTTTTTGTTGAGACACAATTTTCAAGTTAATGTAAACCAAACAAATGATGCCCAGTGTCTGAAGTAGATTATGGTAAACAATGTGAAACTTTCCATTGGAAATGTCAGATTTGCACCTACAACACTCAGGTTTGCCTAGGCTCAAAATATAAATAGTGCCTCAAGTATTTTAGAGGAAAGATATAAAAACTGAAAACCAAGAACAGGCACATGTTTCTGTTTAAATGAACTGTACTGTGATTTATGCTCAGCTTGAGCCAATCCCCTAAGAGCAGCCCGATTATAAATATGACAGCTCCAGCAAGTGTCTCAGTTGTGACTGATTCTTCGCCAAGAAGACTTAGACCATGCTACCGATGATGTCCATCGCAGGTGTGGACATCTAAACTCCAGCAGACCACGGCTTCTAAGCCCAGAATGAACTTGTGTTAATTCTGACTCCAGCCATGAAAGTTTCCGAGAAAGCTTTAGCCACAAGTTAATTCTGGAAATGCAGGATGTCTTTCTTGTCCTATCACATTTGAACTTGTTTAGGATGAGTGCTGTCTTAGGAAAAACATGCATTACCCAATATAGACAAGCCCCTCTCATGAATTTTCTGAGATCTTTTTCCTTCCAGTAAAAAGATTTAACGTGTTGTATTCATATTGCTCTTATTCTACAAACTCAAAAATTAAAACATCCTTACTTAAAAGAAAACTTACTAACAAGTATCAACCCTTTAGAACTATATGATGTGGAACACTATCTACACTTAGTTGAAGAAGTTACAAAATCTGAAATTTCTTCATGTCTCCTGAAACAAATGACACTAGAAATTATACATTTAAGATATCCTGCCAATGAATAGCTACATGTTTACACTGAAATTCCAACTTACCAAATAATGGTGGTATTGGCACTGGTGCAATATGCTTGCGCACTCTTCTCTTTCTGCAAAAGATCAAGTTTAAATGCTACAAATTTTGATGGAGAAATTTCAGCAATCCTTCAAAGCTTACAAAATCTTCTATATTACATAAATAAATTTGAAAAAGTTTAATTATTATCCGACTCTAAAGCAGCTATAATATTCATAACATCTGATGTAATACCTAAAAACCTAAATATTGCAGAATGCCATCAAATCATAAAACAGTTAATTTAATTAAAATATTAATACTTCAATGGATACCAGCACATTGCGGACTTTCTAGCCAAAAAAGGCAGTAGAATTAGGTCAGACTCATTTGAGCCACTAAGTTGCCACTTTATCAAAAGAATAATTATATCAACATATAATCAAAAAATTAAAGAAGATAATATATTACAAAATAAAGGAAAACTATTGGAAAACTTTTGTAACAGCATGACTAGAATCAATACATTACCAAGAAAATCCTCTGTAGCAACTTAGAATTCTAACAGACCATGACTGTCTCAATAAACATTTATTCAAAATTGGTATAGTGAGATCTCTGTGTTCTTTCTGTACACTTAAAGAAGATATGGATGGAAACCACCTACTCCGCTACCCAACCTTTAGTCAATTTACCAACGTAACAACAAAATTCTAGAGTGCAAGAGAACGAATAGCTTCATTGGCAACTGCTTAACATTAGATACGAACCAACCAGCTAACCAACATTCACTTCAGACTATGCTAATGAAATGTATCAGTTATCTACTACTAGTAGTACTACTACATGACTTTCACAGTCCCATTTGGGTCTCAGACTTCCTCACTTTTTATCTCCATTCCAAAGCTTATCTGAGGTTTCTTTAAAAATAGTTTTTTTACAGGGCTAGGTTGTTAGCCTAGCTCCCAACCCCCAACCTGAGGACCAGGATTATTATTTATATCCCCTTAGTCAGGATGGCTCAGCTGTACCCTCAAGCACTGGGTATCCATTTTAGTCGCCTTCTACGACACGCATGGACTACGTTGGGACTATTCTTTAACCCCGGTCACCACACGGGGTATTAGTTTATGTACTTGTTAATTGAAATAAACTTCCATTGCCCGCTTCGGTAGCGTAGATGATAGCGTGTCTGCCTCATGTTCAAGCGGTCCCGAGTTCGAATCTCGGTCAGGGTGAGTTACCTGGATAAGGTTTTTCCCGGGGTTTTCTCTTATCCTTCGAGACAAATGTTGGGTAACTCTAAGCTCCATGGACCCTGGATTCATTTAAGCATCATTTCACTCCATTCACCATCCGATATGACTTAATATTGGAGGACATAAATTACACTCAAAAAAACTTTCATTGCACATTTTGTTGTAGATATAAGGATACATTGAACTAAAGCAATATATCTTTAAAAAGCAGACTACTATGTGATTGGCTTTGAAATTTCATTCTCTTTTTATGACCACAAGGAAAACTAATTTAACAACTTACCACTTGAAAAGAGAGTAAGTATTCAAAACGCTCACACTTATATCAGAGAATATCTTCAATATGGTTAATGCCACAAAAACGATTATTGAGACAAATTGTGTAGTTTAACATTATTTGTGTACTCAGATTTTGACCATCTCCTAAAGCTTGCCAGTTATACAAGTCATTCTGAAAGAATTCTTCAAAGATTATTCCCATAAAATTCAAGATGTAAATTTAATTTGTCTTACAGAATCTTAAACATACAGAATGTAACAAAAAGCTATGTCAAAACTTTGGGAAAACATTTCTTGCTTATAGAGGATAAAAAAATGTTACATGAACATAGGTCCGGAAATTATTTATTTCCATGGTAGAGCTCCTTTTCTACAATTCTGCTTACAAGATGAGATGTGTAATACATTATCTGTCCTGTGGCCATAACCCCATAATGGAACAGTGGTTTAATGGTAAAGCAGTAAACAGATACTTTTACATCTGGTTAAACTGGGTGGAGGTGATACATTTCATCGTTGTCAGAGCCGAGTTCAAATCTCGGTTAGGGTGAGTTACCTGGATAAGGTTTTTTCAGGGGTTTTCCCTTATCCTGAAAGACGAATGTCGGGTAGCTCTAAGCTCCATCGACCCCGGACGCATTTGAGCATCATTTCACCAATTTCATTCATCGTCCGATATGACTTAACGTTCGAGGACGTAAATTACACACACAAAAAATTGTCGTTGTGCTACAGTACAGTACGTTATCTGCTTGTGAGGCACCGGTACTCAGTTCATGTACAATGGTTTTGTTCCTTATTTCAGGCTTTTAGTCCGTCGATTTCTGAATAGCAGGTTTTGTAGATGGATAAGAAGATGTGGACCAAATCCACAGTTTCCTCGCATACCTGACTAAAGCCCACTGGAGTTTTATTTTTGTAAATGTCTTATTTATGCAACTCCAGTTCCAGATGTAGAGACTCTTCATGCTCGTATTGTGGAAGGCCGCCAGACAACATGAAATTCTCCAGGCCTAACTAGTATATTAGGGAATCCATGTGCTGCTGGGTTGATGGATGCATTGAAGCTAGTGGAGGCCATTTTGAACATGGGCTGTGATTTCCTGTTTTCCCACCGTTCTGTCATTGAGTGTTGTTGTATGGGGTTCGGCTGTAGAAAAAGTGCTCTAGAAAGGAAATAATTTCTGGACTTATGTTATTATACCACTTTTTTATCCTCTATGTGCAAGAAATGTTTTCTAAAATTGTTGTATACCTTTTTGTTACACCCTGTATATTTTAATCAAAATCATTAGAGCCATTTCTGAGAAAATAAAAAAAAGAAACAAAACAATGTTCATGTAAGAGGTTGTTTGAGATGGGAGCGTCCGCCAATAGGAAAGAAGTAGGCGGTCTCCTTCCAGCCTATATATATTTGGTGCCTTATGCCGGAGCCACTCTAGTTTGCCATAAGTCCTCTGAGGATGCTCGACGCACGTATGAGCGAAACTTCAGGAACTTCGGTTTTTCCTACTAGACCACGGCCAGTAAGCCCGGAAACTTCTTCATGTTACTGGATGCTGTGTCTTATCATAATAATAATAATAATAATAATAATAATAATAATACCATAAAATTTAATGGGTGTCTCAAATGATTCTCCACAGTGTAGTCGGACACATATGGGTGTGGTTAAGTTGGTAGCAAAAGTACAGAGAAGGAGTATTGACCTTCAAACAGGTAGAGACCATTCTTTCTTGCCTTAACTGCTTGAATACCCCAATGAGAAGGGTGATTTTGTAAAGCAAAGTTAATATTGTGTTGTAGTGCTTGTGAACTGAAGTCAGTGTGTTGGCCATTGCCAACCTGCCCGCCTTATTGGCATAGATGATAGTCCCTCACGCAAAAGAGGTGTTTTAATTTGAATCCCGAGTTTGAATCTCGGTCAGGGTGAGTTACGTGGATAAGGTTTTTTTTCCGGAGTTTTCCCTTATTCTGAAAGTCGTATGTTGGGTAACTCTAAGCTCTGTGGAATCTGGACACATTGGAGCATCATATCACACATTTCATTCATCATCCAACATGATTTAACATTGGAGGACATAAATTTAATAAATTAGAAAAAAAAATGCCAACCTAACTGATGTGAATGAGCGCATTAGCGCATTCCCCTCATTGCGAAGAATCTTTGAGACACCTGATAATTTCCAGTGAAACCTCCATATAAAATTTTGGATAGAATATGATAGTTTTACTTAATATGGGTAAGTATTAAAGAAAGAAATATGACAATTAGAAATGTTCAAGTGTTCCTTTTTATCACTTTCTTACCATCATCTGATAACAAAACCATAGATGTTCTGGCAATGTCAGCCAGCAGACATTTCAGTCATAATAAATTAATATTATTCTTTAATTATATGTAAAAACTGAAGCTAATAACATTAAAGCAATACAAAGATTACAATAATATATAATTATTTGTTACAAACTTTACTTATCTTTTCAAGAAATTATATATTCCTCTCAGTACTCTGGCCTAGTTTCACAAATATATGTTTTGCATCCTCAGCAAATGTGATTGTTTCCATTGTCATTGTTACTGTGCTAGGTGACGGATTATTTTTATTACCAACCTTTAAAAGCAAAGCATTTATTGACAGAATTCACTGATGTGTTTCAAAATTCATCACACGATTTCTATTTTATAAGATAAATATTTTCTCCCAAATATTAAATCTATTGGTCTGTTTAAGTGTTTTAACAATTTAACTTCTGGTTTTAAATTCTAGTCCTGAATACTGCAAGGAATTTATAATTTCTTGGGAAAAAAAGTGATGTAACAGATAATAAAATTATATATTAATAAGTCAGATGTTGGGTAACTCTAAGCTTTGTGGAATCTGCACTCATTGGAGCATCATATCACCCATTTCATTCATCATCCAATATGATGAGCTTGTATAATGGGCGCCGGGGTAGCACAGTGGTTTCATTTGCAGCTCCTGTGCTAAGGGTCCCAAGTTCAGTTCCCGGCTCTGGGGTTGGTGATTTTAAGTTGGCCCTATCCACGCCTTTACCTCTACCTAGCACATGTGAAGTGTCCCCTATGCCCAACATGGTTCGGAGTCCATGGTATAAACTGTAGGTCCTCTCGCCTCACCGTTATCTTCACTATCACCCTATCATTGGAGGTAATGGAGCCATCCTCTGGGTGCCTCCACCTGAGAAATGGGTCCAGACATCACGTGTGGGGCGAGGTTACCCCAAAGGCCAAGGTTGCCATATGGGGCGTGATGGTAACCAACCAACCATAATATTATTATTTATTTAACTTAACATGAAATGAGAAGAAAAATAAAATTGTAAAATTACATAATAATAATAATAATAATAATAATAATAATAATAATAATAATAATAATAATAATAATTAATAAAACTGATTCATATTTTCTTAGGTAAACCACTAGGACTCCTCATATATAATGAGATATGCACCGTTTTTAGTGACTTACTCTAATGTAAGTACTTGAGTCCCAGGCTTTATAGCTTACTACTATTAGTTAACGGAAATTAATTATTCTTCCACAATAGCTATGTGTAGGTTAAAATTTGAATAGGTAGAGTCAAAATGAAAAATTTAATGTTATGCTGGCAAGTTGGCCATGGTAGCTCAATGGTTAAGAACAACCAGACGGAGACTGAGAGATCCAGGCACTGACTATGGCATTGAAATTTTCAGTCTGACTCTACCTATTGAAATCTTAGCCTACACATGGCTAGTGAGTAAGGACAATTAATTTCCAAATTTGAGACCTATTCTGAATGAAAAAGTATGTGAAACAACATTGCACTTCAGTTTCAATAATGCATTCAAATTATTCATATTTTCTTCTGCCAGTTAAGTTGTATATTGGTTTCGAACTTTAAATAAAATAAATTATCTATATTAGTTATTCCATACCTTTCCCAGTTTTCAGAATGTTAGAGTTTTCTAACTTTTATTGCTTCCACAAGAAAAATGAACACCATGGCCGGAATTACAGAATCCAAGACTTGTGGATTGGGCTCTTCTAGCTAGTCAAAGGATGTGATCTCCACCAAGCTATTCAGTGATTTATAATGATTAGTGATAGTGATTCAAAATCCATTGGGCCACATAGCTTGTAATGATCATGCAGAGTCCTAATCCAGCAACAAAGTTGTGCAATATGCCAAAGTGCATTGAAATCAGGGCACATTCAGATAATTTATTAGCCATAGGAGTCAACCAGACTCATGGCATTGTTAAAAATACTTTCAAAAATATAAATTTCAAAAATATAAATTTCAAAAATATAAATATGCATTACAATGTAATTGAAAAAGGTACAAATTAGTATAAAGTCTAATACAATACTACATTTTAAACTTACAGAAAAGTAAAATTTATATTACAATTTTATATTTAAAAGCAAGACAGGAATATCAAAAGTATTAATGATATTTCTACTCTTAAAAAAATAAAATATGATTATAAATTTGAAAAATTTACTTACCATCCGGTTAATAAACATTTTCAATTTTTTTTTAAAGAAGGTGGTATAACTTTAGTTCCTCAAAATAAATATAGTATTAAAAATTTATTACAAATTTCTAAAAAAGATAAAATTCCAAATAATAAAGAATCTGGTATTTATCAATTTAATTGCTTAGATTGTGATCAGGTTTATATTGCAAAGATGAAACGTAGTTTGGAAACCAGAAAGAAAGAACATTTTCGTAACATAAGATATAAACGAATTGATAAATCGGCCGTAGCAGATCATTTTTGGTCATTTAACCATGAAATACATCCTGAAGTTAAATTATTAAAACCATTAAATGTTTTCATAGATTTAATAGTTTGGGAAAAAATATTTATTTTAAAAAATAAAAATTACTTAATGAATTTTGACATACCGGCAATTGATTCTGTTTTTAGGTTTGTTTCGTCTTCAGATGTTGGTAATACATAAATATGTAAATACATGGTATCCTTGACAACGAAGTGTGTTGACTGAAGATGTGGGTAAATGCTCATGAAATTAATCTCGTATAAAGAAGATAGAAGAAGTATTGTCATCAACTTCTTAAGATAAGTGGAAGATAATTACTAAATATTTTTATTTGTATAATATTTATTACTCCACTGTAACTAGCTTCATTTTCTGTGTAAGACAGGAATTGCTTACAAAAGCAATATAAGCTACCCCAAAACAACTGACACTTTTAGTAGTGCTCAGAGTCAGGCCACCTGTCAGTTGTTTATCTAACTCCTTACTTCTGGCAATGTGGAGCTATTACCAACAGTTACAGGCCACTAATTTGATGATAATATTTAACATATTTAAGAGCTGTGTATGGCTGAGAGATTCCCCTCTTTTTTTTCTCTCCTTACTAATTTGCATTATTTTTACTTCCTGTTGGTTAACATTTTGATGGTCACATACTCTGTTCACATATTACTAATGTGCACATAGTTATTGTGCACTCATTAATATTTAGGTTTAGTGTCAATTTATTATAGATATCATTTGTGCCCCTCAATGAAAGCTAATCATGGGAGTTGGGAATGTGCCATTTCTAGCCGACAACTTACACTCTGCAGAAGATAGTTTTTTGCTGAATTACTTTATATGTTCCTAAATGTTACATCTATGTCATTTTGCTAAGAAAGGAGAGAAAGGAAAATACTCACAGAATATTACAATAAAATATAATTATTTGCCACAAACTTCACTAATCTTCTTAAGAAAATTGATGAACTATCCACAGAATTTAAGACTAGTTTTGCAAATCCTTATTTGCATACTCAGTCTGTTTATTCCTGTTTTTATCATTACAGTGCTAAGGGATGGAAATGAAACAGAATCAGTTGACGGTACTACACAAATATAACTATTTGTAACAGTAACTTCACTTATCTTAAAAGAAAATTATGTAAATTTTTCTTATTAATTGCTGATATCTATTTCGTAAACACTTGTTTACATCTTCAGTCACAAACAACTGAGTTGTCAACGCTACCATCGCTAGAGTTTGAGATCACTACATTTTTGCCAGTATTACCAAAATCTGAAAATGAAATAAACTTAAAAACAGAATCGACTGTCGGTATTTCAAAATACATTACGCAACATTTATTTTTTAAAATATATTTTCCCAAACTATTAAATCCATCAGACCATTTAATTGTTTTAATAATTTACCTTCTGGATTTATTTCATGGTTAAATGACCAAAAATGATCTGCTAAGGCCGATTTATCAGTCTGTTTATACTGTCATGGCAACAGGCATAAAAGTTTCGGCACAAATAAGAAAACAGTCAGTGGATAAAGTTTCATGGTAATAATGAGCCTTGCTAAGCAGTTAACGATAGCGCGTTTAGAGTAAACAAGCGCCGGCAAGCAAGATAACTGAGGTAAAGGCCTCGCCAGCATAGATTAAGTTACGCTTCTAGAATGTGATAGAATGATTGGAAATTTCTGGACTGATAGAGATTGTTCGGCTTCTGGCTGACTTTAGAACCATCTAGAGTTACGAATTAGGTACTTAAGGATGTGACAGCTTGCAAAGAGTAGTTGTGTAACAAGAGTGTTGTTGTAACGAGAGCTGATGTAATCAGCTGTCATGGTTTGTTATTGTTATCGACCTTGGAAAACTGTGTATATGTGATGTAATGTTGTTACATGAGAATTGAACAGTGTATCTCTACGAAAATAAAGGAGATTTTTAATTTCTGCAACTCGACCTTTTAATTCTACGAACCCACAAAGTCACAATACTTAATGTTACGAAAATGTTCTTTCGTTCTGGTTTCCAAATTATGCTTAGTCTTTCCAATATAAACCTCATCACAATCTAAACAATTAAGTTGATATATACCAGATTTTTTATTGTTAGGAATTTTATATTTTTTAGAGCAATGTAGTAAATTTTTAATACTGTATTTATTTTGAGGAAATAAAGTTACACCAAACTCTTTAAAATATGTTTGAAAATGTTTATTAATCCAAGGATGGTAAGTAAACTTTTTAAAATTGTAATTGTCTTTTATTTTTTTAAGGGTAGAAATATCATTAACAGTTTTTTGATATTTAAATTTTTCAATCTTTTTGTTTATAAAGTCTTTATTAAAATCATTAATTAAAGCATTATGAATAATATGTTTATATTCTATATTAAATTCTTCTTTATACAAGGGGAATATGTATTAAATAAATAAATCAAACTATTAAAAACAGCAAATTTATGTGAAATAAATTTACATCATTTTCTTTTAAGATAACTGAAATTACTGTTACAAATAGTTATATTTGTGTAGTATTTGTTGCTTCACTGTAGCTAGCTTCATTTTTTATGTAATCAATTGACGGTATTACTTCTGGATTTATTTCATAGTTAAATGACCAAAACTGATCTGCTACGGCTGATTTATCAATCTGTTTATACCTAATATTTCTAAAATGTCCATTCTAGATTCTATATTACATTTGGTCTTTCCAATGTAAACCCAGTCACAATCTTAAGAATTAAATTGATAAATGCTAGATATTTTATTACCAGAAATTTTTTATTTTTTAGAAAATGTAAATTTTTTATATTACACTTTCTTACCAAAATTACATCAAAATTAAAAAGATAATATAAGTTTGTAGCAAACAATTATATTTTACTGTAATATTTGTATTGCTTCAGTGTCATTAGCTAATGTTTTTATGTATTATTCAAAGAATAGTGGCATCTTCGCCAAACTGAAGGAATATGAACTGTTTAATCTTAGATCCTACACAACTAAGTCAACTTGCTAAGCACAGAGGAGATAATAATAATAATAATAATAATAATAATAATAATAATAATAATAATAATAATAATAATAATAATTAATAATATGTAACATTATGCCCAAAAGGTTTATTGTACCTCAGCGACCCTAATGGCTTATTCTAGCCAGTTTAACAAATTTGCTATCTATGAGAGTTCTGGTTGGTTATGAAATACATACTAAACAACTTTGAGAATAGGGCACCTGACGGACTGAGACACTAAACACACCTACTTGAGGTAGTTATATTGTTTTTTGATTCTGACTAAAAACATTTAATAATTCTGATTCCTGATCTGCCCTGACAACAATACTTTCTGACTGTTGCACTATTTCCTGATGTAATGTTCTGGGATAAAATTAAAATAATCAAATATAAAATTAAATCATGCATTATAATTGTATGTTATCTTTTTTTAGGTGGAAAAGAAGCATTGAAAACAACTGAAGATGCAGGGACTAAATGTAACACTGAAGACAGTAAACAAGCCAGTATAATAACTAATATAGAAAACACAACAGCCAATACAGTTAATCCTGCAGTGAAAGTGGTTCCTCCTGGCACCAAAACTCTTTCAATCACCAAAGGCTTTGATCTGCCTTCAGAAAAGACTGACTCGGGTAATATTTTCTGTTTGTAATTATAACAATATAGAATACTTCTTTGTAGTAAACTTTTTAATTATTTGTTACACAAATCATCTGCCAATTCTAATTGTAACTGTGATGCACTGCAAGTCACTAATGAACATTTTACAGATTATGGCGAAACACTGAAGCCTGATTCCAATACACCTACACCACGTTCCCAGTCACCAGGTGGTAGATCCAGCCCTAATACCGAAGTTGATGGACTGGATAACCAAGGAGATAAAAAGGCATCAACTGCTAAGGATGCAGTGAAGCCTCCTTCTAGGTATTATTTATTTTATTTTATATATTTTGCTAAGCCTTGTACAATTGAGTATGACCGGTGTTCAACCTTGGCTCTGCGCCAGTCATACTCATTTTTTACAGTAGTTCCTTATTTCTAATCAATTAATCATACCAATGCAGGTTTGTTCTTAGTTCTGTTCACTGTCCATAACCACTCCTTCTAGGTGTATTCAAAAAGTATATCTCTGGAGAGATGTGTTTGTGCTTACCCACTCCCTTCACTTTTCTTCATTCCTCATAATTGACACCAAGCGGGATGACTCAGGCGGTTTCATCTGTGGCCCACATTCAGGAGGTCCGGGTTTGATTCCCATGGCTTGCCTACCTGACTTTGGGTTTTCTGGAGTGTTTTTCCAGGTCACCAGGCAAATGCTGGGTAGTTTAATTACATCCCCTGAATTTCCTGTCCCTACATTTCATCTCCATTATCATTTCATAATATCTCTCATCTGGTGGTCTCTTTCAGAGTAGAAGTGTCAGCGGGAGTCTCGGCACAGCATGGTGCCATGATAAACTCCTTATAAACACTTCCTCCTCCAGTAGGACTGCCTCTGGTCTGGCCTGGTGGACCATTTTGGGATCACTGTGGGTGGGATACACTGTGGATGGGGTATGGCAGTGGGATACTGCCAGGGAGTTTCCAACTGGTAGTAGAGGCCCTGCCCTCTGTACTGTGGTCACACCTTGGGTCGGCTGTCCACTTTCTTCTCTCGCCACATCCTTCCGGGGATACCCCACTTGGGGTATAGGCATAATAGATCCAGTGTGGTTGCAGTATCAAATCCCCTCCATAGCATAATTCAATCCAGTCCTCATAATGTCAAATGCCAGACAGGTGCTTAAACCTTTTCTTTCTTCCCAATTATCATTTAATTTTATGTATAATCATTGTCTTCCATATGTGAGGCTGTAAACTTCTTCACTGAAAAATTTGCATACTAAAATCACTAATAATAATAATAATAATAATAATAATAATAATAATAATAATAATAATAATAATAATAATAATAATTATAATTATAATATGTAAAAGAACATTTTGGAACAACCTAATAATTTTTCTTATGAATACAAATATCAAAATGAATTTTCAGGGCACGTGACAACAAAAATGTTCTGGCCCAGTATGAGCAAGATCGTGGGAAGAGCAAAGATCATTTGCACATGGTGGTTATAGGACATGTTGATGCTGGCAAAAGCACTTTAATGGGCCATCTTCTTTACTCACTGGGTCAAGTGAATAAGAAAACTATGCATAAATTTGAACAGGAGAGCAAAAAGCTGGGCAAGCAATCATTTATGTATGCCTGGGTACTGGACGAAACTGGTGAAGAAAGGTAATTTACCATATTATGTATCTCTTAGTTCATTAAAGTTAAAAAAAGGAGATCCAAGCGATGTAAATGGAGATTTCATTCTTTCACACTTCTTACATAATGAGGTACATATCAAACACATGATGCATGCAAAGAGAATTTCACCTGGACTGTATATGATTGCTGATTACAATTGTTTATAAATTTTTACAGAAAAATAAAGAGAATATGTTTCCTTTTAACCCTTTATTTGGCAGTGTTGCCCCGGGGCAACATTACGCTTTATTCAACTTCAAAAATTTTTAGTGCAGTTTTTTTGTTATTATAGTATTGTGCTGGCCTTTGTCAGTTATACTAACTCAATTTTGTAAATATTATATTATTTTTACAATTTCATTGTAGTCTTTTTAGTATAAAAAGGCAAAATCCAAGCAACTGCAGTCAAATGTTACCCCGTCAATACCAAGCATGCCATCACACCAATTATTTTACTTGGACCCTCCCCATCATTTACCACAGGCACATTTGACTGCAGTTGCCGAGATTCGAACCCACGAGGTTTAGCTTTGAATGGGTGGCCAGCCCATTGTATATCGCTTTAACGACCATGTCTATTCGAATTTATTGCATTGAGGCAACACGGAAAGCCATATGAGAACGGTTTAGCAAGTACAGCAAGAACGGCATAAGTAGCAAAATAACTTGTCAGTTAAAGGGGTTAAGTTTTTGTTTGGCCTAGCAGGAAGGTGATAATTTAGGAAAATGAATCAGTGTCAAGTGTTCATATTGCTATATGTTATCAAATTACTGACTGGAAATGTTTTGAAGATGTATTAGAATATAAGCTTAGTAGATAAAAAATTAGTCACCTTCTGTAAAAATCAGCTATGAATATATATTTATGAACTCAACAGATGGTGCTATGGGGAGACATACCCACTGTCATTCATGATCGGAGGGTTGTAGCAAACTATGAGACATAGTATGTCAAGCATTCAGTGTAGTGCAACATGGGGAAATGTAAAGATGTGACAGTGGCAAACAGGGGCAATCATGTTTGGCCATGCCCATGGCTATATGGTAGGTGAAGTGTCTAGATTTGTTGATGTGGCGAAGCACACTCTCCAACAGATCTACAAGCAGATGCAATAAACATGACCATGAAACATGTCAGAATTGTGATCATGACTGAGAGGGACCGAGACAAGTTTTACGGCTACTAAATGCAAATTGTTTCCAAACTGACAGGAATTGCTCCAGTCAATGAATTGCAGGTCCATCTGACCTGTTAGCAAGAGGACATTATGGCAGAGACTGCATTTCATGAACTTTTGAAAGGAAACTCTTGATCATAAAGAAACATAAAGCTGTGTGACTTCAGTGGCCTAAAAATCACCAAACGGACAGTAGTTGACTATTGGATTGTCATGTGGTCTGATGAATCATATTTTTCCCTCTATTTGAATGACATATATAGTTGGGTGCACCACCAGCCACATGTCCACCTCAGTAGCATAGATGGTGGCGTGTCTGCCTCACGTTCAAGAGGTTCAGAGTTCGAATCTTGGTCATGGTGAGTTAATTGGATGAGGTTTTTTTCTGGTGTTTTCCACTATTCTTCAAGGCAAATGTTGGGTAACTGTAAGCTCCATGGACCCTGATTTCATTTGAGCATCATTTCATCAATTCATTCACCGTCCGATATGACTTAACGTTGGAGGACGTCAATTACAAAAACATAAAAAACATCAGCCACATAAAGCATTTCATCTGGATTGAGTACAAGGTCAGATTCAAGCCAGAGGAGGGTCAGGGTGTTTTTATTATATGGTTTGAGTCCCCTCCATGAGTGATGAATAACAAAAAAATGCCCGCTTCAGAAGCGTAGATGGTAGCATGTCTGCCTCACATTCAAGAGGTCCCGAGTTCAAATCTTGGTCAGAGTGAGTTACCTGGATAAGATTTTTCCGGGGTTTTCCCCTATCCTGAAAGACGAATGTTGGGTAATTCTAAACTCCATTGTCCCCGGACTCATTGGAGCATCATTTCACCCATTTCATTCATTGTCCGATATGACTAAATGTTGGAGGACGTAAATTACAAAAAAAAAAAAAAAAGTGATTGATAGGATGAACCAGCATGTTAATTTGAACATACTGGATGAGCAAGTTGCCATTTAGTAAATATCTCCATGATGATTGTGCTATTGCGTTCTCTATATTTCAAGATGACAACTGCAGGATTCATCAGGCTAGAAGAGTGTTGGAAGAATACACACACCTTATCACATCTCGGATTGGCCTGCAAATTCACCTGACTTGAACCCAATCGAAAATTTGTGGGATATGTTGGAACAGTGGGTGAAACACCAAAATCAGTATCCCCACAATTTTGTGAATTTGCATGGTCAAATCATACATGAGTGGTGTCAGCTGGATGTGCCATACTTGTTGAACCTTGTGGATTCACTCCGTTTCCAGATAGTTATCAGGTCCAGAGGTGGTGTTACATGTTATAATGTTGAGTTGTACAGGGATGACTAATTTTTTATCCAGTGAGCTTATTTTGTCCAGCGGAATAATTACATAGGAGTAAACATCACTATTTTATATCACTCTGTACCATAACAGAACTTTTACATGGACAAAACACTAATGTTTGCTACATAACTTATAATTATGTAATTTTTTTACAATAAGGCATGTTTATTTTATTGGATCTCTAAATAATATGTAGCACATAGATTTCAAAATTCATTGTTACCTACATGATCACAGTGCATTAATCTAAGCTGGACAACCTTCAGATCAGACATGCAATCATCACTACCCTGATTTATCACATTTTTCCACCTCAACATCAGTAATATCTTCTAAGTCTCAAAATTTTATTCTTCTCTAAGAATAAGGAAGCACTCCACATTTCAGGTATTACAATGCAAAGTGCTGCATCAACCAGAGCAGACGTATCTTTGAGTTTGAAGATGGTGTTATTCTGTTGGAATTAGTCTTAACCTAACCGTATACCATTTCTGTCAGGTTTAAGTAGCAGTGGTAATGCAGCGTCAGAGTACAGAGTGACTCGTAAGCTTATTTGATATTATGTACTACTTTTAGATCACGTGGAATTACCATGGATGTTGGTCAGTCCAAGTTTGAGACCCCACATAAATTAGTGACACTTCTAGATGCTCCAGGCCATAAAGACTTCATACCCAATATGATATGTGGTGCCACACAGGCTGATGTAGCTCTTCTTGTTGTGGATGCTACAAGAGGAGAATTTGAAACAGGCTTTGAAAGTGGTGGTCAGACAAGAGAACATGCATTGCTTGTCCGTTCATTAGGTATGTACTGTACTCCTTTTTTGCTCTAGAAATTAAAAAATGCAAATCATTGCACCAGTGGGTGTGGCTTATATACTATTGATCAATAGTGACCCCCCTCCATTAGACAGCTTTATTATGCTCCTTTGTAATACATTATCACATTAGAAAGCACTAAGGAGAAGATATGTTATAATAAGGATAGTAAAAGACAAAACTTAGTGCCTGGCTTAGCAAAGTATTAAAAGAAATATACTCAGTGTTGTCTAAATAGAAACTTCAAGTATCAAAATGTTTTATTTGCTTGTATATGGATTTATTTCTGAAAATATGCATAACATTTTAATTTTGTTATTCCTAGATGGAGTCAATCTGAAAAATCCAATGCCATGGCCGGAATTTGAACCATGGATCTCCTGGTTTCTGTCTTGTCACTCTTACACATTGAGCTACCATGGCCAGTGTGCCATCCTGAGAATTTAATGCCATGCTGGCATGTTGGCCAGGTACGTCAATGGTTAAGAGCTGCCGGACGGAGACCAGAAGATCCATAGTTCAAATCCTAGTTATGGCATTGAATTTTTCAGTCTGGCTTTGCCTTTTCATATCTTGGCCTGCACACAGCTAGTGTGAAAGAACAATTAATTTCTATTAATTGACCTAATAGTGGTCTGAACCTTAAAGCCTGGAACTTAAAGTACTTACATACAGTAAGTTGCCATTAAAGTAGTTGTCTCATGTGTTTATGAGAACTCCTAGTGGTTTATGGGTCAATTGGAGAATTTAATGTCATGGAATGCTGGCCATAGTAACTCAATGCTTAAGAGCAGTCAGGCGGATACCGGAAGATCCATGGTTCAAATCCCGGCTATGGCATTGAATTTTTCAATCTCACTCTCCTTTTCCATGCTAGAATATATAACACTGTGAAGTAATGTAATAATTAAAATGACACTGAGAGTGTCTCAGTCAATTCATAGATTAATTTTAAGTCTGTACATATCATATTAAAATCATTACTCTCCGTGGTTCAAATCCCGGTCGTGGCATTTGAATTTTTCATGTTGACTCTATCTATCAAAGATAGCCTGTATATGGCTAGTGTGAAGAAATGATTAAGTTCCATCAATTAACTAAAATCTGCCGCTATATATTTATGTTCATTCAGCAAATGCATTTATTGGTGGACAGCATATCGTTGAAATATTTGAAACTAAAAAAGCAAAAGGTAAAGATTAAAAATCCCTAGCAACTACTATTCTATGGGGAGAATTTTAAAAATCCCAATATAATTGTACTTTCCTATAAAATTCAGTATAGTTGTCACCATACTGAACATGCCAGCCTTTTTAGCATCAGCTTCTCAATTAACAGAGACAAGCAACATTTTTGGACCATAACTTTGTTGAAAAATTATAGAAGTTTAGTAAAGGAAAAGGCATTGTGTTACTTCAAACAAATTACAATAAAATTACCTTTTTAATCTTGGGGTAAAGCAGACTGCAAATTGCAGAAAGTGGGAAAAAAAACTGAAAAAGGCTTAAACATGAAAGTGTTAAATATAGTTCACCATGATGCTAGCTATTAGATTATTTGTAAACATTTCCTTTCTTATATCGAGATTTAACTGTATTGGAACACCACAGTGAAGCGAAATAATTATTAATTTATAGATGAGTCATATTTATCACACATCGGCTTCACTTACGTACCTATTTTGAGGACATGTTTCGCAAACCATCGTTTGCATCTTCAGCTCTTATGTGACTAAAGCTGGTCCAGTGGTGTGATGGCAGCAGCAATTCCAGAATTACCCACACCACTGGATCAAGCTTTAGTCGCATAAGAGCTGAAGCTGCAAATGATGGTTTGCGAAACATGTCCTCAAAATAGGTACGTGAGTGAAGCCGATATGTAATAAATATGACTCATCTATAAATTGATAATTTCCTTTCTTGCTCCCTATCTCCAGTCTTCCCTCCCTTCCTTCCTTCCCTCCCCGGGGAGGGCGCCGTCAGGTGGAGTTCTTGACTGTGACTTTTGTCAGTGCTGTTTGCCATATTCTGTTCAGTTTAAGGCCTTCCTCTTTGCGATTAATATTGTTTTTGTGCTTTTGTATTTCAATTGCTTCATTGAATAAATACAAATAGTAATGGGACATTAATGCCAGCCCACCACCCACCCGGACTAATCACAGCAGACTACACCTCTAGTCATTGATATAAATTCTGCAGCCTATGCTGCTACCAGCACAGTCATTGTTGAAATCTTCACCATAGTACTTCAACCTCGCTACTGCCACCAAAGATGTCTGCCGCAGTTGCATAGGAAACTTCTGGGGAGAAGATGGAGCCCAGTAGATAATGGCCCCCAATACCAGATTATACTGTATCTAGTATTGAAACTGACCTTGGAAGCCTTAGAACTTTGAAGAAGAGTAATAGTTAAATGAAAGGAGAAATTGCAATTCTTGTACTAGGCAACATAGAATGTCCAGCTTCATGAATTGTGCAAAAATTGAAAAATATGGGCAAGAAGTCCTCATTCATCCTCCATAAAGTTCAAACATAGCAGTGTTTGACCTTCACCAGGATCTATTGAAAGATCTAGGAGGCCATTACTTTGTTTCAGACACATAAGTGAAATCAATTATTTAGTATGCTCTATGCCTAGTGAATGAGGCACATTAAATTGGTGGGGATAAATGAATAGGGAGACAAGGTTCATGAAAAATAGCCGAAACCTATAGATTTTTACTTTGTATTATTTTTAATAAGTAGGGGAAGTAAAGCAGACTATCCAAACATTTTATATGGAGTTGGTATTTAATGTAATACCTCCCAAAGATGTAACACTAGAATTTTCAAAAACTGCTACCCTCCCCCTTGAAACTACCTTTTATTTAGTTCATTCAATAAAGATTGGCACTCTCCCAATAACTGCTGCAAAGTAGCAGTTTAAAATATGTTTCGATGTATGGGTAAAGATAAGCAATAGTACTGCCTACTGCCACCAGATGATGTTGCTACTTCTCATAATAGCGCACTGGAGCAGCAATTGTACCGTCTTGTGAGTGCACTTGTGGATATCAGTGAAACAACATGGAAGTAGACAAGCACAAGCAAAGGTGGACTGTGTGGTTTCACAGGAGGGAAGGAGTGACTGCTTCGGACATCCACAAGAGTTTGGTGGCAAAATGTGGGGAGTCTGCACCAAGTCGCAGGTCCATGTTTCATTGCGTGTCCGAATTCAAAGACGGCAAGGACTGTGCTGAAAAACTCAAAAGCACTGGGCATCCAGCAACTGCATGCAAACCAATACCCAGCATATCAATGACCTGATACTGAAGAATACGCGAATCACATTTGATGAATTAGTGCAGGCAACAGGTCTATCATGGGGAATCCTCCACACCATAACCCATGAAGATTTGATGATGAAAAAGGTGTGTGCACATACCCTAACTAATGTGCAAAAGCAGAAGCATGTGGAGGTATGCCAATAGTTGCTGCAACAGTATAGTGCAGATTCCAGAGGAATTCTTTGTGAAACTAGCCACCGTCGACGAGTCCTGGTTTTTCCACAAGACTACGGAAAAGAAACACCACTTAATGGAGTGGAAGCATGCTGCGAGCCCTCCTCCCAATAAGTCACGGCCAGGACTACTCGTTGGGAAACACATGCCAACTGTGTTCTGGCATCAGGAAGGGATACTGCTGGTGGACTGGCTCCCTCCCAAGTAGTACTGCAATTCACTGCAACAACTCCACCGACGCATTCAACAATGCCACCATCAAAAATTGGGTCATGGTGTTCTCCAACAAGACAATGCACGACCACATGTCAGTCGCCAGACCATAGCCACCATTTGTACCTAGGGTTTACTGTGCTGCCACGTCCTCTATATTCACCCGATTTGGCTCCGTGACTATGCTCTATTCGATTAGATGAAAGAGGTCATGCGGTGTAAGAAGCTCACCACTAATGATGAAATTCATGCAGTTGTCCATCAGTAGCGCCGGGATACCCCCAAAGAATGGTTTGCTACACAAATACAGAAGCTGCCAGAACGACGAACAAGCGCATAGACATTGGCGGGGAATACCTGTAGTGCTACCTGAATGAGTTTGTTCAATAAATGGTTCCTGTAAACAAACAAAAAGTTGTAGTGCCAATCATTTTTGAACACACCTAGTATATGGAAAATGTTTTTGTTATATTTTATTTTCTCCAAAGGATTTTACTTCAATACCATATATATTTGCAATCCAAAGAGTAGTAGAAGCTCTGAAAGAACTCAGTACCTCAACATGAGAGAGAAACATTGCTGTATGCACAGATAGCTAAATAACATTAGCACTCTTAAAAAAAAAACTATAAGCACAATTACTTGATAGAAGAAATTCACAACCAAATCAGGAAACTAAAGCAATGCCACTGGAACATACATTTTGAATGGATTACAGCCCATGCTGGATTCATAGGAAACAAACTAGCAGCCAAGGAAGCACTTCTTGTTAAGTTTTGCTAAAACCTAGGGATTTTGAAAGCTTATATATGCAGTATTATTCGACCTTTACTAAAACTAGGTTCAGAGGTTGGTGTAAAAGGTCAACATGATGCCTTCACTACGCCTAACTCAATTTTTAAAAAACACTCCTCAATTATAATTAAACTTGTAAAGGTGATGTGCATTCTATATTTTTGACATGTACTATGCCATCTATATGATCTACAGGATTAATAAATAAACTGTTTGCAAAATATTTGTTTTATTGATTTGAGTTTTCAAATACTTTTACCTTTTACAAGTCACTATTACAATAAAATATAATTATTTTTCACAAACCTCACTTATCTTTTTAAGAGAATTGATGAACTTTCCACAGAATTCAAGAGACTAGTTTCCGAAAACTTTTTTGCATCATAGTCACTTTGTTTTTTTTCCTATTGTCATTGTTACTGCTGCTAGGTGTCATTTTTGTATTTATTACCAAATTCTGAAAATGAAATAAACTTCAAAGAAGAATTGATTGGTGATATTTCAAAATTTATTACTCAAATTCTGTTTTTAACAAAAAAAATTCTGCCAAACCATTAAACCTATCAGACCATTTAATTGCTTTAAAAGCTTAACTTCTGCATTTATTTTGTGGTTAAATGACCGAAAATGATCTGCTATGGCCGATTTATCAGTGTATTTAGGTATATTTCTAAAATGTTCATTCTGGTTTCTAAGTTAAGTTTGGTGCTTCCATTGTAAACCTGGACATAATCTAAACAATTAAGTTGATAAATGCTAGATTTGCTTATTATCAGTAATTTTATCTTAGAAAAATATAGCAAATTTTTTATATTATATTTATTTTGAGGAACCAAATTCTTCTAAAAAAATTTTTTAAACTGTTTATTAGCCCAATGATGGCAAGTAAATTTTTTTAAAATTAAAATCATCTTTTACTTTTTTTAAGGGTGGAAACATCATTTATTATTATTTTATATATACATATTTAACAACAATGGGGGAAAAAACAAAGTGACTGATAAAATGGAAAAGCTTTTGCAAAACTAGCCTCTTGAAGTATCTGGAAAGTTCATCAATTTTCTTAAAAAAGATAGTTGAAGTTTTGACAAATAATTATATTGTATTGTAGTTTTGTTACTTCACTGTTGTTAGTTTCTGTCTTTTTGAGTATTAATAGGTTAGTCACTTCAGTTTTTCTAGTTGTTATGCAAATAGAATGGAATATCAAAATCATCATATACTGATCTGCTTTTTAAAAATCTATCACTTAGGATACACAATCTCTCCATTTTAAGCTTTGCTGTATAATCCACATTCAAATAATGTACATTTCTATACTTAACAAAAATGGAGTCAGGTGTCTGACAAGGTGTGTACTTCCTTGTGTAATGCATGCTGATGAACTGTTACAGGTGTGAATCAACTTGCAGTTGTGGTGAATAAATTAGATACTGTGGATTGGTCTAAAGAGCGTTTTGAGGAAATAGTGGGTAAGCTTGGTGGATTTCTGCGGCAGGCTGGCTTCAGAGAATCAGATGTAACCTTTGTTCCATGCAGTGGACTCACTGGAGAAAATCTGGTATCTCCTCCTACAGAAGAAATGCTAAAACAGTGGTACAAAGGACCATGTCTATTGGATGTAGTTGGTAGGTATGACTTATTGATTGAAAAGATCATTTGTAGTCAGTTTTTAACACTGTCACTTACATTTTTATTTTTGAGGGACTAGTTTTGGAAGATGTTGCTTCCATTCTCAACCTGGAAGGTCCGAAGCCACTATTACTTAATTCCTCCAAACAAACACATAATATGACTTATTGCATTAGGTATATGAATTCAAGTTACTGTCTACCCACCACAAGAAGGCAAAAGACAAATTAAGGGGAGAGGGGTTTGAACTGTTTATCTGCTCAGTTAGTGGAACAGTTTACTAGGAAATGAGTGTGTGAGAGTGCATATGAGTCACCTATGCTGTCAGGTCTAATGTTTGTTGCAGTAACAGTAGTGATAGGTATTATGCATGGGTGAGTTACGTGACAACACTTGCATATTTCAAACTAACCTAGCATCTTTGTCATACTGGAAATGCAAGCATAAACACCGTGGGGATAGCAAAAGTGATTATGTTACACATTCCTCTAACTTGCCTTCTTTTGCTGGGTAGACAGTATAGGATGCGACATAAATAATAAGCGGGTTTTAAAGTGAAAATTATTTTAATTCATAATAATTATTTATATTTTTGTTACATAATCTTAAAGTATAGTTCTTAGAGATTGGAGAACACTTCTCATTTTTTGAATAGGATGTCTTTTTAGATGTCCACAATCACTTTCAATACATTGCTGTACTCTACATTCAAAGTCTCTCATAAGTTTCTGTAGCATATATGCTGTACCTCAGCTATGTCCTCTCGGATTTGATGTCTTAACTCTGCGATGTTTGCTTGTCAGCTCTCAAACCCCTTTAAGATAGCCACACAAGAAATAGTCTGGTACTCTCAAATTTGGAGAACAAGGAGGCTGTGACACGTCTCTGTACTGGGTAATTAAACATCCTGGAAACAACTTCCATAGTGCTGTCATGCTAATTACTGCAGCAGTAAATTCTCATCGCTACAGAAACTTGGTCCTGGATCCAAGGATCCTGGACCTTATTCCCTGGATCTGACAGCACCAGACTATTTCTTGTGGGGCTATCTTAAGTGTTTGAGAGCAGACCAGCAAACATCACAGAGTTAAGACATTGAATCCGAGAAGAGATAGCAGCTGTACAGGCAGATATGCTGGAAAGTTATGAGGGATTAAATTTTTTTTAAATTAAATTTAAAGGGAGTCGATTAATGACACTAAACAACACTTTTAAATTTTTCCGGAACATGTTTCAGAGACTTCTCCTCCATCCTCTACTGGCCATCGACTGATTCTCATTGGCGTAGTTGACGATATTTTGTCATAGGTCTCCTCTGGTGGCGGTTCAAGGAACTTGCTGAACAAATCTTCTTGGGGGATGTCGAAATTGAATACTTTGTTCCTAGTTTTTGAAATGAAGATTTGTTCCCATGTGGATAGTTCTTGTTTTCCTGATGTATGTTTTAGTAGTTTTGGTTCTGGATTTAACCACAACATAGTAGTAACTGTGAAGCCTAGGTCTTATTACTGTAATAAAACTTCATAAAGAAAATTTACATACCATCCTAGAGCTACATATCTTTTTCCAAAACATCTTCAAAGAACATAACATTACTTAGGCCCCACAGACAAATTAGTGTACAACACCTTTTGAAATCATATAATACAAAGAAGATATCCACAGACTAAAGATCGGATGTGTACCATATAAACTGCAAAGGCTGTGACATTTACATTGGAAAAACTAAAAGGAATTTGAACATTAGGCTTAAAGAGCATTTTAGGAACTGAAGGAACAAAGAAATAGATAAATTGGCAGTAGAGTACCATTTTTGGAATGATAATCAAGATATAGAATGAGAAATCCACTTATTAAAAGTGTTCAGGGTCCAACTGCATTAAGCACATGGGGAAAGATAATCATAAAGAAATATGAAGGAAAACTGTTTAATTTCTTCATTACCTTTGAAGAGAACCCAAATTTCAAGTTCATCAAGATACCAACAGAGACTCCTGTATCGCCTCCAAGGAATTCACCAAACCAACAGTCAACATTAGCTGAGGATGTTGGGAAGGTCCTAACAAAACGTGTTCTACGTAAACACTAGCAATATATGGAGTATTGAGTACTAGTTTGACTCAAAATTATATCAAGCTCCAAATTTTTACATATAAATGATGACAAAAACTATTCAGATGGTGTTGAAGATAAATCAGGATATGAATTAGGAAAACTCAATTCATGTTGATGTACGCTATCACAATAGCTCAGCAGCAGATTGATACAAAAACCAATCTGTAATTTGAGTTGCAGCTGTAGCAATGAATGTTTCAAATTGAGTTAGACTTTTCTATCTCAGTAGAAAAAGATGCAAAGTTCACCTTAAAGTTTCTTTATTTTCAACAAATTGTTACTCAGTGCTAATATAGAATCAGCCTTTCTTTTACACAAATGAAACTTCTCTACATTGTTTCATTAAGTCTGTGTAGCACCATCACTTTTTGTGTTGCTATAAACTTTCCAACCTACAAACAAGTTCACCCCTAACACAGAACCATGCACCAATTCTGAACACAACCCCAATATTCACATGTAAATTGCTTCATTGCTGGTACCACAGTTCAGCAATTCCTCACTTGGAGCTTACTGACCCATGAAGAGCTTCCTGCCTACTCCTTACCGGGGAGCTTGGAACATACCACACTCAGCCTGAAGCACGACACTGCTCTTACTACTACTCACATACCCAGACTCTTGGCCTTGCATAGACTTTTAAATAACCAATGGAGATAGGATGATTGTGATGATAAGTAGAGAAGCTTACAAGAAATTATTAGAAGAAAAAAGAATAAGTGGCATAATAGTATTTGAAAGAAAATGAAGGAAACTGTACAACGAAAAGATAATAATAAAATATGGGGTATGGTGAGAGAAGTAAATAAAAAGGGGGTGAAACATGAGATAATGTCATAGGAATGGCTGAAATACTTCAGGGACGTAGTTGCAGAAAGGGAGTGGACAAATACAGATAGTATACAGTTGGGCAACCTGAGGATGGACTGAGATACTAGACAGAGAAATTACTTAAACAGAAGTTTTTCAACAAATAAGAAGCTTAAAGGGCGGTAAAGCAGTGGGCATGGACGGGATCTCAGGGGAGTTATGGAAGAGGTATGGGCAAACACCAAGTGGGTTAAAGAATATAACTAATTTATTTAACAAGATGAGAGACAGTAGGAAATTACCTGACTGCTGGAAAACAAGTGTGATTGTACCAATATTTAAAGGAAAGGAGAGTATAAATAGGCCAGAGAACTATAGGGGGATAAGTTTACTATCTCTAATTGGGATATACAGGCATACTAACTGACAAACTAATGGATTGGGCATAAGGAGAAAATAAAATCTCAGAATTTCAAGCTGTATTTAGGAGGAAAAGGCAAACTATAGATAATGTATAGAAATTTAACTGTATTGAAACACACAATGTGTTTATAATTAAGATGCTAATTGATAAATACTTGAACAGGAAAAGGGGGAGATTGTATATGTTTTTTGTGGACTTTGAGAAAGCTTATGACACGATAAACAGAGGGTCTCTAAAATGGAAACTAAGAAGAAAAGGGGCGAGTGAGAAGTTTATAAATGAAATTGACAAAATTTATAGTGGGGTGAAATTCAGAATAAGATGTGGGCTGAATGTACTATCAGAAGAGGCTAAACAGAAGTTAGGCTTGAGAGGGGTGCAAGTTGAGCTATATTCTATTTATTTATAGATGACATAATAGGGAGCGTTAAGGAAAGCAATGCCCATTGCCCAATAATAATGAACAAAGAGATCCCTGGATTACTGTATGCCGATGATTTACGGTAGGAGCAATTTCTGTAGTACGTCTACAACAATCAATAGAGGCAATCCATTAGTTTTGCATTGACTGGGGATTAAGAATAAATAGCAAAAAATAAAAAATAATGGTATTTAAAACAGGATCGATACTGAGGAAAGGAGAGAAGTGGTATATAGGAGATCAAAAGGTAGAAGTGGTAAAGGAGTATGACTATTTAGGTGTAAGGATGTGTAGCAGTGGAGGGTGAGGCGCACAAGCCAGAAAAGTGATAGCTAACAGCAGGGCGGCAATGGCAGGGGTAAGAATATGTAAACATAAGCTGGAGATGTCAGTATGGTTAGAGAGAATGTATGAAGCAGTCGTTGAATCCAGAACAATGTATACAGTGGAGGTCTGGGGCACATCAGAGATAGCAATACAATTAGACCAGATGTATGGATTGTTTTGCAAAGGGCTGCCAAAATCGGCACCAAGTGAAGTGGCATTACTAGAGTTGGGTAATATAAAAAGGAGGGGAATAATAATGGAAAGAATTTTGAAATTCTGGTGTAAGTGTATTAAAGGGCAGAAAGAGGAATTAATGAATCTGTATTAAGCAACAGAAAAAGTATTTAAATTTGAATTTATGAGTCACTATGTTTACACTCAGTCTTCACTTACTTGTTGTTGTATAATTGAAACGTTTTCAAGATCATTCGATCTCATCATCAGCTGTTTGGTGACTAGATGAACCTTCCTCTTCTTCCACTACTACGGAGTTCCGATCACTCTGCCATCTGGTGTTAGGGGCACTAAGTTTTAATACTTCATTTAATGCCGGGATTTCAAAATTTATAACTTTATCACGGTTTTTGTTTATGAAAATTTTTTCCCAAATATCCAATTCTATGGGTGTACTTAAAGATTTTAACAGTTTAATGTTGTGGCCAATGTTGTGGTTTTCTGTCCAAAAATGGTGTGAAACTGCAGATTTTTCTGTTTGTTTCAACTTAATGTTCCTTTGGTGTTCTTTTTGCCTGGTTAACATGTTTCTCTTAGTTTTTCCTATGTAGCTTTTTTCACAGGTTTCACAATTAATCTGATATATTCCTGATTTCAAATTGTTGGGGATTGTATTTTTCAGTGGTTTATTTAGCAGGTTCCTCAGAGTGAATTTGTTTTGGGGTGCTAGTTTTAAGTTTAGTCTTTTGAAGATTCGTTCAAATTTTCTAAAAGCCCATGGATGGTAGGTGAATTTTCTATATTGCCAATTTGTGTTATTAAGTGGTGTGAGAGTGGTATTTTTTGATCTTATCTTCAGTTTTTCTTTCCTCTTCATCATATTCCTTATGATGGCTGGGTTGAATCCATTTAATACCGCTATGTCTTTTATGTGTTGTTGTTCTTTCAAAAATTCATCCTTACTCAGTGGGACGTTGTATAGCCGGTGAATTAGACTTCTAAAGGCAGCTAGTTGATGTGAAACTGGGTTGTATTCATTTTTCTTTATGTAATTATCTATGTGTGTGGGCTTCCTGTATATTCCAAAATCTACACCATGATGATTTCTAGTTATCCTGAGGTCCAGAAAGGGTAGGGTGTTGTCTCTTTCTACTTCCATAGTAAATTGGATGTGATTATCTTGCAGGTTTAGTAATTTTAGAGAATCTTCTCTAAGTTTTTCTGGAATGATAGCAAAAATATCATCAACATATCTCTGCCAAAATTTATAAATCTGTGGGAAGGCCTTTACTATGTGTGTTTCAAAATAGCTCATGTATAGGTCTGCTAAAATAGGCGAAAGTGGGCTCCCCATTGCTAAACCTTTTGATTGTCTGTAGAATTTTTGGTTAAACATGAAGTAATTATTCCTTATGCATAAATCTGTAAGATTGATAATATCATCTATTTCTCTGGGGTCCGTTGTAGTCTGGGTTAGCCATTTTTTGAGGAAAAAAGTATTAAGAATACAAACAGTTAGTGGTTGGAATTGGAAAGAACAGTTTCGAAGATAGGTATGGAGATTTATGGAGAGCAGAGGAGACAAATCATAATGGTTTTTGGGAGGAAATGAGAAACAGAGTACAAGACATAGATAAGCAGGAGATATGGGAAAGTATAGAAGGAAAGAAAACTTTGAAATTTTATAAACAATTAAAGACAGAATGGGGTAGGGAAAAATATATAGATCAATGTGACAAAACTGGAAGAGAAGGCATAGCATGGATGAGAGTAGGAATAATATATCTAAAAGGGTTGAGAAGTAATGAGGTAGCAATATGTGAATTTTGTGGAGATGAAGAGAGCACTGTACAGTATCTGATAGAATGTAAGGAGTTAACAAATTGCAGGAGAAAAATTTGGAATAAGAAATGGGACAGTGTGAGCAAGAGGGGGGTGGCAATACACATGTTAACGGGGACGGGTGAAAGAAAAATATATGTATAGGAGAATTCTTACATAAGTTAAGAGAAAAGTGGATTAGGGTAAACGAAGCGAAGGTCAAGAGGAAATGACATTAAGCTGCTCAGGAAAACCAAAGGCTTATGGCCAGCAGACCTGGGTTAGGGAGTAAATCTTAGGGTCAGCAATTTCATGTATTTGTACAGGATGTATAATAAGGGCATGTACAATGGTTGTCATTGTAGTAAAACTGTAATTGAAACTGTACAAATAAATAAATCTATAAATCTAAATCTATAACTAATGGGTGCTGTAGATCTTTCTGGAAATGGATCCTTCTCGAAACTCTGTCTATAAAGGTATTATTAACACAGTTTTGCCCTGTAACATCAGCTCATGATTAGCCTTGAAGGCGTGCCACTCTCTTCCTGCCAACCAATAAGCAACGAGGCAATTCCCCTACTTCCACTTCTTCATAGTGGCAGCTAAGTTGCCTGATGTGACTCTTTCCCTCCAAAACAGATTCATGTTTGCCAATGTGACAGTACGAAAGAACAACTCTTAAAATTTATTATTTACATATATCAGATTTGTGCTAACTAGAAAGATTAACAGTAACATATTATTATAGGGAGTAGTATATATAAAATAATTATTTGAAATGTTTAGTTGAAAAAATATATAATTTTCTAATGTAATTGTTTCTTCATAATTCTTATGGTACAGCTTAACTTTGTTAAAACTGTTGCAGACAAATTCAAATCTCCAGAAAGACCAATTACAAAGCCTTTCAGGCTTTCTGTGAATGACATTTTCAAAGGTACTGGCTCAGGATTTTGTGTATCTGGTCGTGTTGAAACAGGAATGGTTCAGGTTGGAGATAAAGTACTTGTTCAACCACAGAATGAAGGTGCTCAGATTAAAGGTGAGAATATATACTGAAAGTTGAGTGCAAAGTGTATACCAACCATAACCTCAGTGTTATTTTAACCATGAATAATGAGGTTCTTTTTAATATTTACAGGGTGGTCTGAAAAGTTTCCGACCTAATAAAGGTACAAGACTTTTTTCAGAAATTTTATTTTTTTTCATTTTTCAATATAGACTCATAATTCTACATACTTCTCCCAGCAATGCCCTCATCTCTGTAACCCATCCAAATAGTACTCTGCATTTTCTCTGTAAAATAATTGTTCACGAAGGTGATTGCCTCTTCATTTGATGAAAATCTGTGTCCTCCGAGCGCAATTTTCAGATGAGGGAACAAAAAGAAGTCGCTTGGGGCTAGATGTGGTCAGTAAGGTGGATGGTCAAGCAGTTCAAACCGTAAGTTGTGGATTTTCACCATTGCAACTGCTGAGGTGTGAGGTGAAATGTGTTGTCTTGGTGAAACAGGTTTTTCTTTTCTGCAAATGTGACTGTTTTTCCGCAAGTTCTGCCTTCAGCTTGTCAAGTAATGATGCGTAGTATGCTCCTGTAATGGTTTTTCTTTTTTGAAGATAATCGATTAAAATAACTCCATGACTATCCCAAAAAAATAGTCGACATCACTTTCGCAGCCAAAAAAAGTTTTTGCTATTTTGGAGCCCCCTTTGCAGTCCACTGTTTGAACTGTATTTTTGTTTTGGGCATATAATGGTGTATCCAAGTTTCATCTAGAGTAATTAATTGGCGCCAAAACTCGGATTTACTGTGCCTAAACTGCGCCAACAGTGTTGGAAATGTTCATTCGAACACGTTTTTGGTCTAACATGAGCAAATGCGGCACCCAATGTGCGGACATCTTTCTCATGTGTAAATGTTGATTTAATATGTGATAAATACGTTCTTTGGAGATGTTCATAGCCTCTGCTATCTCTCTCACTTTAATTTGGCGGTCATCTAGCACCATTTGGTGAACTTAAGCAATGTTTTCGTCAGTAGTTGCAGTTTTTGGACATCCCAAATGTTCATCGTCTCCCAAGTCCTTACAGCCACATTTAAATTCAGCTGCCCAAAATTTCACTGTGGTAAATGATGGTGCAGAGTCTCCATACACAGAATCCAACTCATCTTTGATTTGCATAGGTGTATTACCTTTCGAAAACAAATATTTAATGACAGCTCGATACTCAGTTTTGTCCATTTTCATAAAAACACTTACATCAACTCACTCAAACGACTGTTACATAACAACTGAGCATCCAAAATGGCTGAAACTTTGGTGAGTAACTGTCAACAGATGAATAACAAAATTCACTAGCTTTTATTTACGAGTGCTGCCATCATGTTGAGGTCAGAAACTTTTCCAACCACCCTTGTAGGTTTTAGTTTTTAGAACTTTATAAAAACATTCTATTTCAGCTTTAGAACACGTCAATATATCTGCAAAACATTAAGGCTGGTTTACATAACATAGAATGGAAACCAGAGCGAGAACAACAAAATTAAAATTGGGTATTATGGGAGCATTCTGTTCTGGAAATGGAGAAAAAGACTTGATCAAATTTAAACTTTCTCATGCCTACAGTATATTAGATCCATATTGTGCACATCAAATCCTTCAGTATAAAACTGTGACATATAACAAGTGCTAGAGCACACTCCAGTCTAAGCTGGAAAAATGAAACACAAAGAAATTCCAGCAAATATGCATACTCCCTGGGCTGACTCCCTCAGATTCATTAAGTATATATTCTAGCAAAAGCATAGAACTTCTCAGTGACTAGAAAATATGCAACTAGCAATTGCCATAGCAAAAATTCCAAATAATATAAAAAACTGCAAGAAATTAATAGATACAAATTCCATCTATCAGGGCAATGCATAATTGATTGTTTTAACACAAGTAAACCATGTGCAGGCAAACTTTGCAATGGATCTCAGTGCTAGAGCAACCATTGTAGAATGGAAGTTCCTGGTTCAAATCCCAGCTATGGCATCAAATATTTAAGTTCTGATTCTACCTTTTAAAGAAACATATATTTATTCATCCTTTAGAATCATTCATATATATTTTTACTTTGATGTAGGACATGTCAGCATAAAACATTTGACATTGTGTAATTCAAGTATAAAACTGAACAGTCACAAAAGTTGGCCCATGTAAAGTATTTTACAGTAGCACTTATAACATACTAGTCTAGTAAGAACTCATCTTAACATTTTCTTTGCAAGCAATATAGAAAACCGTAACCATAATGGTTGAAATGGGAGCTTGAGGTAAAAGGTAGTTATTTACATTCAGATTTATTCACCAACATCAAACTTTATCATATTTACAGTATATAAAAATAGTTTAAGACATAACACAAGGTTGAACAGACATGTTTACAGTATGTATTAACATGGATCCTTATTTAAATGTTTACTTCAATATTAGTAAGACAAATATTCTACTGTAAAAACACTGTTCAAGCAAGTTAAGTTAACCCATGGTGTAAGAGTCTGCAAGTGGGCCAGAGCCCGCCAACCAAACTGCCAGCCTCACACACAGATATGCAAGGCAGAGGTGGGCAATCATCTAATCAATGTGGGGAGGTGGTATGTTCAGCATTATGCATCCCCAGCCAGAAAGTTGGCTTCCTAGACCAGGGTTGCTACCTAGCTTAGCTCCTCAATTTCCTCATGATGCTGCGTAGGCACCAGTCCTATAACCAGGACTTAAAATCTGCACCCTCCAAGGGTGGGAACAAATCTTGGTGCATTCTGTGGCAGCAACCAAAGCACAATGCTCTAGCCCACTATGCCATGTTGCAGGATGATCAAGCGAGTAACAGAGAATAATAACAACAAATAACTTCAATGCATCTACTAATAAAGAAAACATTCTTTGTATGGCCGAGAAATAGTAATGGATCTGCAGTCTGAAAATGAGACTTATTGAATCATAACAATACCAAACTGACCGGTGGCCCCATAGCTCAGTCAGTAGAGCACCTGCCTGTCATGCTAGGGGTCCCGTGTTCGATTCCCGGAAGTGGGAATTTTTCTCTGACCAAGATAATTCCTCATCTTCCCCAGAGTCTGGAAGTATGAATGAGAGTGTGAATGTGTTCATGATTTTATGATTAAAACTCAACAAATATGAGTTAACACCTTTGTTATGTTCCAAAGAAGAACAGCTGCCAATATGACCATTAGAGTTAAAGGTAGGGTATAAATGAAACAAATAAATAATATCAAACTTTTATGTTGGATAACCTGTATCATATTAACTGAATTGAAAATGTATAAAAAATATTGATGGTCAATTGCAAACAAATAATGTGCCTAAAAAATAAAACCTTTTTAAACCACTTCTCGAACTGTAAAAACACTTAAGCTCCACACATGAGATGCATAAAATGCAAACAGACAGATAAATCAGCCATAGCCCATCATTTCTGGTCAAAAAATCATAATATTTCCAAAGACATAAAACTTTTGGTACCGGCAAAAAAGTATTGGGAATTAACAGTTTGGGAAAATATACACATTTTGAAGAATAAAAAGAGAGCCATGAACTTTGAAATACCGATATTAGATGACGTCATTTAACTCATTGAACAGCGCCAGGAGACGGAGACGGTCACCTGAAGAACTAGTTGAACATCAGCTGATGATGAGGACGCGGGGTCCTTGAAATAAATGTAAGTGGAGCTTAAGTGTTTTTACAGTTCGAGAAGTGGTTTAAAAAGGTTTTATTGATGAATCTCCACTGTTTATAAATACTTCTACTTATAGTTTTATTAAAATAATGTCCCATTGAAAAAAAATTGACTTTCCACTAATGTCCCAATGCAAACAATGACTTTCCATTTTTGCTGTTGATATGATCGATATGCATTCCTATTCTCAGGTTATTGTGGAACACCCTGTGTGGAACATGACCTGTGAGACTCATGAGAAATATTGTCAATCTCATTTGCAAGAAATATGTTAAGTTTATCATAATTTTAGCATTGAAGTAAATATTCTACTGAAAGTTTTCAACAATATTTACATTAGGAGAGGTTTTCGCTGCCTCAGCAGTCAAAATACTGAACTTCGTAGCCAACTGATAGCTCTTAAATAGTAATAATCTGCTGTAAACATTTTTTTTCTGTGAAATTGTAACCAAGTAAAATTCAGTATTAGCTACATAAAATATAACTATTTGTTATAACCTTCACTTATATTTTTAAGAAGATTTAAAAAAATTTGCACAATTTTTTTCCCTCCAAATAGCAATGCTTATAATAATCTAGATTTGAAATGTAGCCTCAGGAGGACTTAGAAGATAATGTGTATAAAATATGTTGTATGTTATGTTACTGCATTGCATAGAATTTATGGTATCATTGTTACAGCTGTTAGCATTGATGATGCTTCAGTGCAAGTTGCTTTTGCTGGAGATCAAGTGAGTGTAACATTATCAGGAATAGAAATGCAGAATGTCTCTGTAGGATACATTTTGTGTGATCCTGCGCAGCCTGTTCCAGTGACAAGTCACTTTGAGGCTCGGATTGTGGTTTTCAATATAAAAGTTCCAATAACTAAAGGTTACTCAGTAAGTATAGTTATGTAATGCATTGTAAACATTCTTTTAACTCATTAAATAAAATACATTTATTTCATTGCATTAATACTGCCTTAGAAATATATACCAAAAACATGCTAATGGATTTAAAGCCACAAAAAATCTATATACAGTATTACCCCACATTTATGTTTTACTGTCATTTGACATTTTTTGTTGGTCCCCTCAGATTTCCTATGTTTATAACATATAAAAACCCTCTGGTTTACAATTTTGAAATATTATATTTCCTGCTGTTTATTCATTGAAGTAAAATGTTCAATCAGAAGCTCTTAAACTTTAGCAAAAGCTTCCATGTTCTGCGTAGACCATGCACATGATGCCACAATCACCTAAGGTGGCATTTTTTGCAGAGGTGATGTTGCTGCTTATCACTACCACTTGAAAGCATTTTACCAGTTTTATCAGTTTTTCGAGTAAGGTCATTTTTTGTTTTGCTGTGCTTCAGTCACTATTTTTTAATATAGTTAAATATTCCATAATTGTAAATGCTCACAACACATACAGATACACAGACTCAAATGCATGTAAACACAAGGCAAATAACCATACAAATAGGATGATATCAAATAACAAAGAGATTACAAAAATAATTGACCGCTCGACTCAGATAACAATGTATATAAAATCAGCAAGGGAAAGAAAAGTAATTGTAACACATCAACCATAAAAAAACATAAAAAATAAATTATATAAAAAATAAAAGATCCAAAGAGAGGTCCATTTGAATTAATCGTAAAACTTATTTGTAGTCAGTTTATTGACACTTGTCACTTTTTTATATTAGCGAGGGAAAAGTTTCAAGGCTATTGTCTCCATTTTCAACCTCTCTCCAACTAGCATATGTTGTCGTCTGCTCTCCTCTAGCGGTGGAACTATGTATGATCTTCTTTGTCAAATTATCTACTGGTGGGATTTCAAAGTTCATTACGCGGTCCTTATTTTTCCATATGAATATGTTCTCCCATGTTGTCATTTTATTTTGGTTTATCACTCCTTTTAATAATTTTGGATTTGGATCAATGTCATGGTTTTCATTCCAAAAGTGAAATGCTACTGCTGACTTATCTTCTTGTTTCTGATGTTTCTAAAGTGCTCTTTGACTCTGGTTTTTAAATTGCTTTTAGTTTGACCTATGTAGCATTTTTCACAATGTTAACAACTTATTTGGTATATTCCAGATCTGTTAACTGATGGAATTTCATCTTTTGCTTTTGAATTTAGCAATTTTAAAATTGAGTGTCCATTATTAGGTGCCAAGATTATATTTTGTTCCTTAAAGATTTTTTAAAATGTATTAAATGTTTTTGGGTGATATGTGAATGAACTGAATATGCTGTTGCTTTCTTTTTCTTTTCTAAATGTGGTTGAATTACTTTGTTAAGAAGCCATAATTGTTTTCTTTTGGGTATAAAAGTTCCTTCATATTGTTATTTCCATACTACATAATTATAAAAATATAAATGTTAAAGAGAAAGAATATTTATTACATCTTAGGAAATTCCATATGCATACCATAAAACATAATCAAATTAAAAGAATATACTCAATTTCTTCTCGGGCAGCAAGCCAGGTTAACAGACGATTATAAATCAACGTTTCGGGAGCGATGCACACTCCTGAAACATCAATTTATAATCATCTGTTCACCTGGCTTGCTGCCTGAGAAGAAATTGAGTATATTCGTCACCAGGAAAGCTTCAGATCTCATTTTAGTTAATTGATGGAAATTAATCATTTCTCCACACTAGCCGTATATAGGCTAAGTTTTTTGATGGAAAGAGTCAACATGAAAGATTCAATGCCATGGCCAGAATTTGAACCATGGATCTCCTGGTTTCTGTCCAGTCGCTCTAACCCATTGAGCTACCATGGCCAACGTGCCCCTCATGGTTTACCAGAGAAATATAAAGTCAAATGGAGAATTTAATGTCAGGACAAAGACGTTGGCCATGGTAGCTCAATGGGTTAGAGCGACTGGATGGAAACCAGGAGAACCGTGGTTCAAATCCCGGCCATGGCATTGAATTTTTCATGTTGACTCTTTCCATCAAAAACCTTAGCCTATATACGGCTAGTGTGGAGCAATGATTAATTTCCATCAGTTAACTAAAATAATAAGAGTTAAATGATGAAGCCTGGGACTCAAGTACTTACGATAGTAAGTCACCATAAATGGTGTATCTCGAATGAGGAGAGCCCCTAGTGGTTTACCAGGGAAGTATACAAGTCAAATGGAGAATTTAATGTCAGGACGACACATTGACCATGGTAGCTCAATGGGTTAGAGTGACTGGACGGAAACCAGGAAATCCGTGGTTCAAATCCCGGCCATGACATTGAATTTTTCATGTTGACTTTCCTTCAGATCTTATATTAAATTAAAAAAATGTAGATATTACATAATACTTAACTGCCAGTGAATATATAGAATTATAAAGGCAGTATAGTTTCAGCAATTAGTTCACACTCTGAATATTTAATAGGAATAAGAACAAAACAATCTATAATATTAACAAATATTAGGAAATGTCTTTCTCCAAGCATTTTTATGTATACAAGTAATTTTTCATTATTTGCACTTTGAAATATAATTAATTTCCTTTATATATTTATTCCTTTTATATTTGTGCCAAGTTAGGTCACCAATTTGAAATACATAATTTTAATTTTATATTTAATAATTTATGATTTGCTTCCACTTGGATTGAATTGTGACTACTTCAGAATATATAATAGTTTGATAAATAACTTTAACTTCCTTTCTCCAGCGTAACTTGAGTCACTAATACAAAACTTAATTTCTTGGACGTGGTTTTGTATCAATGTTTTTGTTTCTTCTAAATTATGGAAATAATAATACTCATATTTCTTTAAAGATGGTTATTTACTTCAACACAAATTATAAATTAAAACATTACACTCTCCACTACTTCAGAACACGTCTTTCTTGCTCAGATACAAATCTCTATTAGCATTTTCCGGATGTTGATTCTGTCCCCTTAGTAACCATTCTATATTGATTATATATCAAGCCCTTGTCACCAACTGTATGTCTCTTGACTTTGTTTCATTAGTAAATATACTTTCATATAACACAAAACATTTTTTTTAAAACAACATTTTTAGATCCATAAAGGGGCTGTTATGACACTGATGTAGCAGATTAAGCTGCAATATTGACAAAAAAAAAATGCAATACCCTTTAGGACTGTGTTCATTGAAACATGAGCATGGTACATGGTTATAGTATTGGTGATTATATGTAGCTGTCAGCACACAATAGATAGCACTGCTCAAGCATGTCTCTCTGACCTTTATGTCCACTATGCAAGAGTTACTGGTACCAAAGGGTGAAGCCATACCACAATGACAAACTTGCTCCTGTTGCACAGCTATAGCCATTTGAACAGAGTTGAAGTGTTGGCCTGTGCAAAGCTGGTTGGACCTATTGAAAATTGCTGCACATGTTGGTGCAATGTGTCTGTGCTGTATCCATGTTTTCAGCAACAGTCTATGGAACTTCTTCACTCCCTTAGACTATGTTCTGTTCTGGGTGACTACGTTATACAGACACACATATGGATCAGTGCATTGTACAGGCATCATTAGGTACTCGAACAGCACCTAGGGAAGCGACCTGAGTACAAGTAGCATCTGAGTTTCAACACAGACTATTGGAAACCATCTTCTTCCAGCAGGGCTCAAATAACATGTGCCTCTGGCTAATGTACCTCTTACACCACACCACCATCATGCACATCTCCTCTGGTGTTAAGAAAGAGTTAATTGGACAGTGGAATGGTACATGTTTTCAGTGATGAGAATGAGAATGGGTTCCATCTGTATGCAAGTGATGGTCATATATGCTTATAACATAGAGCTGGTGAGCAAAGTCATCCAGAGTGCATTCACCCACAATACAAAGGCCTAACTTCTGGCACCATGGTGTGGGTTACTATCACTTAAAACTCACACTTGTCTTTGGTGTTTGTGCAGGGACAGAAACCAGTGTGAGCTACATCCAGTGGATAATTACTCCTGTGTTACTATCATCTCTTCAACAGGAAGGCGATGTGCTGTTTCAACAGGATAACACAAGCCCACATACAACTGCTTTAACACTACATGCTCTTCATCTGTATCTCAAGATGCCATTATCACCTGCTCAAACCCATGCCCAAGGGGGTTATATCAAATATTGATGCAACTATATGGACATGTCTCCTCCGTGCTGATTTTGTTATATGATATAATGATTTATTTTCACTTAACTCTTCATTAAAGTTAAGCGGTCCTTGAAGGTGTTGCATTTTTTTTACCCCCAGTGTATATTTATCATAAAGAGAGAACATTGTATAGGTTAATGTCAAAATTCACCCAACCAATTTTGATAATTCTTTTACTATTGAAAAGCCTAAGTCTGTTGGACAGAATATAAAAACATACAAAAGAACATGCTGCAATGAAAGCTTTGACTTTTATTTGAGAATGGTATGGAGTAGCAAGTAGTTGTTACTTCACAAAATATATAAATGCTGCAGTTATTTCTTTTCAAGCAATATATGTTCTGGTTGCCATGGTTTAGTAATTAAAGACAAAAGAGAATCAAATTTGTTCATAACACTGTAATATGCATGTTACTCCAATGTCAATATTTCAATAAACCTCATTTTGTTTTGTAATTATGTTGTGATCAACTTCGTCAGCAGGGCACTGTAAAGAATTGTATTGAGCAAAAAAAAAAAAAAAAATGTGCAGAAATCAGTGCACTAATTAACAACTCAAAAGTTTTATTTCTTTTTTCTTTCTTTATTTCTGCAGTGGTTGCACAATATATCTTCTCCAAAGAGATTAACTTAAGCCCTGCAAGTTTGGAGTATAAAAAGTGTTCTTTATTAATAGAAAACAGTGTACCTTTTATGTTATTAAATATATGTAAGACTAAAGAGAAGGTAAAAGCTTTAAAATTTCACATACCATAATTATCTAAATTGTTACTTGACCATTGTAATCAATTGTTTCATAGGCAAAGAGTACTTATTAGCCTATGCAGTTTTTCCAGAACTTGAAAAATAATTTAATTTGTATATTGCAGGTAATATTGCATCACCAGTCTCTAGTTGAACAAGCAGTGATCACAAAATTGGTAGCTCAACTGCATAAGAGCACGGGTGAAGTGACCAAGCGAAGGCCAAGATGTTTGGTTCGCAATTCCAATGCTGTAGTAGAACTGCAGACCTCACGTCCAATATGCATGGAACTGTACAGGGATATAAAAGAATTGGGTCGAATAATGTTGAGGGTTGGGGGTATTACTGTTGCGGCTGGTCTGGTCACGAAGGTAAGCTAAATTTTCTGCTCAGTTTTATAATAATCAAATCTGATTTCCAGGTTACCATAAATACGAGGGCCATTCAGAAAGTAACCTCCGGTTGATTGCAAAAAATTCACCAAGTTAAATAAAAATATTTGAATATATACATCTTACAACTACATCTTTGCACTATTTTTCTACATAGTCTCCATAACAATTGAGGCACTTATCGTATCTGTTCACAAGCTTTGAAATTCCTTCTGCATAAAAATCACCCGCTTGTGCCTGGAGCCAGCCTGTGACCACATCTTTGAGCTCTTTGTCGTCATCAAACCGCTGGCACCCGAGCCATGTCTTCATATGCATGAAGAGGTGATAATCGCTTGGCGCCAGAGGTGGGCTGTAAGGTGGATGGTTGACAACGTTCCACTTGAAGGACTCAAGAAGGGCTGTTGTTCTGCGAGCAGAGTGAGGACGGGCGTTATTGTGCAAAAAAAAAAAAACGATACCGGAAGTCAGCATACCACGGCGTTTGTTATGTATAGCCCGTCGTAATTTTTTTAGTGTTTCACAGTACACATCTTGATTAATGGTTGTTGGGGTTTGGCAGGGTTTTCTATTGCAGCACACATTTCAAACGGCCACAAACACTAAACTAGCGCAGATACGACGTTCACTCGACCATGGCTTGATGCCGACTGACCTGCTGAGTGTGTGAATGCACAGATGGCGTCGCTACTCCCCCCACTACCTGCACTGTGACCGATCGGAGGTTACTTTCTGAACATCCCTCGTACATTCAAGCAAATAATAGTTTGTTAATGTACTCCATATTTGTACTTTAAGTAATAAAGATAGTAAGTAATGGTAATCATTTAATAATTGTTTCATTTAAATATATCTTTAGCTATTTCTGTTAGTCATGCAATAATCAGTATTTCTGCATTGCTTTCCTCGTACTGCATTGGAGAGAAGCAACAGTTGAGCTAATGCAGTATTGTTTATGTTGCAATCATGGCTGAATGCATAACGATCAAAGCCACGTAATTAAACTAGAAGTGGTAACATGATAAAATGACAGTTTTGAATGTGTTTAATGATATCCTTGCTGTTAAGGAATTATTAAATTAACATCAGAAACAAAAGTTTGTCTATGAAAGCTCTGGAACCAAGTTATAGACAAAGTTATTATAAATCTGGTTGGCAATGTCACATTTTTTATTCCGACCTGGGTGGTGTTACTCCACAGCTCTGATTAATGCTACCTCTTACTGATAAAAATATTTCATATAATTTCTTCATTCATTCTAAATTAGCACATTTAGTTTAACAAGCACAGTGGTATGTATTTCTTCAACACTCAGTGCTGGAGCTATAAAATATAGCAATACTTAGAATTATCAACATTGCTGCAGCATCCACATCCAATCCAAAGATGGAAAAAAAATTCTAGAAATACAAAATATAACTAGTTGTGCAATGGATTCCGGTCCATTGTGGAGTTCAGGGGAATGAAAGGGCTAATATATTAGCAATAAAAAGACATAAAACTAAACAGAAAGAAACAAAAGCATTTTTATACTAAAACAATTATACAGAAAAGGATTGATGCTAATTACTAATCTCGACTAACTGAAAAAATTTTAACTGAAATATGAAAATACTTCTAGAAAATTCCTCTATAATTCCTCTGTGCTCTCAAGATACAGAACATCTACAAAAGTGTGCAGCTTGTTTGTTTGCCTGTTTTGTTTGCTTTGAGTCAGGCTCGGGACATAGAACACGTCATACAGAAAACCAACATGCAACTATTTAACAACCAGCATTACACTACTTATATACACCACCACTACCAAATATTGAATATCTATAATGTTTAGTTAAATATGAAACTTATAAATTACAAGTTCTACTATAGTCATAATATTATACTATTCCTCAGTAATAATATTCATGAATACCTTTGTTTTAGCAATATTTAAGATCAAACTAGCTAGATAAAATGAGTTTTAAGTCCTATTGACTCAACTATCAGACAAGCATGCAAGATAATTTAAGAGATTACATTAACATGAGTATTATACAGATTGCTTACATTTACATTCAATGCAATGACACATTATATTTCCCATGTAACATAGGACATTTTAGTGATTATTCATAAACTCCTGTATTGAGTAATAGGCCTTGTTGATAGATATTTTTCTATTTTTCCCAAGGATTAGTAATTTTAAGTTTTCTGGGAGGGCATTGAATATTTTGACACATTCATAATGTACTCCTTTTTTGTAACAAGCTAGCACTGGGTTTGTCCATTCTGTGTCTTGTACTGAAGTTAAGTATACTTACATTTTTTTACATAGAAACACATAAGCATGAAAATGTATTCACTTGGAAGTGTCAAAAAATGTTTTTTACAAAATTTTCAAGATGTACTGTTTGCCAACGCAAAGAAAGTCTCTGACAGGAATGTGACAAGAACAGTGAATGCATACTACACAAGGAGTAGAACTGTTAAAAAATATGTGCCCTATTCACACAGTACACTAAAACCAAGGTTTATTCACAAAAGTAGAAGACGTCACAATGTTTTTGAATGTAATTGAACGGACCCCGCTGTCATAATCATGTCGAGGCAGGGTGTTGGAACCTTCTCCAACCCTGCTGTGTCTCATTCCCCAGGCACTTTCTTTGCTGTGGTAAACAGTAACTTCTAAGTACTGGGAAGCCTGAAGGAGAATGACTTCATTGTTGGCTCCAGAGCATTAGCGACATAAATACATTGCAAATTTCTTGAGCTCCCAAAAGTAAATAGCAAAGCAGTTGCTAGGAGCAAGAGAGGAAGCTCCTTCATTCAAAGAAAATTAAAGGGTAGAGTGATATTGCATACATTATGTTAGGACAATTCTCAGACTGGATGGATGTAATAGACCACGCTTGCTTCAACAAATATCTGGATAAAATTGGCATAGCAGAATCTTCTTTACGCCATTTCTGTGAATTCCAAGAAAGAACAAGACCGTCTATTCTGCTGGTCAGTATGTCATTAAAATACCAAAGTGCAAGAGAGCAAATGGCATCAATAACAATTAAGTTTTTATTTATGGATGCTCTTTAGCAGCTGTGGTTCTCAGTGATCCATTCTACATTGGATATGAAAGACCAACCATTTAATTTTTCTCAGAGCCTCATCAGGCTCGAGGTTCTGGTTGGTTGGTTGGTTGGTTAGTTGGTTATCAACATGCCCCATATGGTAACCTCGCCCCACCACGTGATGTCTGGACCCATTTCTCAGGTGGAGGCACCCAGAGGGTGGTATCCATTACTTCCAATGATAGGGTGATAGTGAAGATGACGGTGAGGCGAGTGGACCTAGAGCTTATACCATGGACTCCAAACCACATTGGACATACGGGACATCTCACAAGTGCCCGACAGAGATGAAGGCGTGGATAGGGCTGACTTAAAATTGCCAAACCTAGAGCGGGAATCGAACTCGGGACCCTTAGCACGGGAGCCGTAAACTAAACCACTGTGCTACCCCAGTGCCCACAAAACAACCATTAACTGTATTTCTAAAATACTACACTTTGGTTTCCAGCCCATATTGCTTTTAGTTTTACAGTATAAATATTTTCACAACATAACAATTTAACTCACAAATACCACAAATTTTATATTATTTAGCAATTCCTAACAATTTTTTAAAAAATATCCTTAATGGCTTCTGCTAATATTGCAATACTTTATTTGCAAACTCAGTATTATGTTTATATTCTGTTATTTTCAACTTCGCTGACAAAGTGATATTTCCCGTGACATCAGTGGCTTGGTGGTAAATATGTACCTCACTTGTAAAGAACTGTTCTATTTTAACAGCCAGTAAATATAAAAAATGTTTTTAAATATAAATTGTACGTACAATTTTGTTTGTTGCAGATCTTTTAACAGTGTGGTGTAATTACGAAACTTCCTGCAGTTCCTTTGATCTGAAGACTGGAAGAAACATTTATGATTTTAATTATCTTAAATTGTTTTTTCCCTTGTAAACAATCTGTATAATAAAAATATAAAATCTGCAAACATTCTGGCTCTGCAATGTAAAATGGTATTTAATGTATGTACCATCAGATCATTGGCAGCTAAATAAATGAATTTAAATGGAATGAGAAATATAATATGGTATTGATGACTAAATTGTTTTATTATTCATCCAAGTCTACAACATATTCCCAAGTATCCTTCTGCTCCCATTAATTTTTCATTCCCAAACAACTGTTTTCAATAATACCATTATTTTCCTTTTAGTATTTTGCTTAGCTGTGGGTGATGGAAATCTTATCATTCAATAGACTCAAGGTTATTAGCCAAAATTTCAAGAATCTAATAATCTCTTACATCATCTTTTTCAACACTGGAGGATGAATCCATTCAATAAAACACTGGATTTTTGTTGCTTGCAGGTTTCAGTACAAGTGCAGTTTAATAGTGCTTACTATGCACTGTCTGCATTACATGTGTGTTTAGAGGAATTTAGTAAAAGTGACATCCAAATTAATTGATGAAACTATTTGTAGTTGGCTTTTCACACTATGTCAGTTTTGAACTTCTGAAGGACTAGTTTCAAGAGCTTTTGCTTCCAATTTCAAGCTGAAAGGTCCGACTGTTATCTGTTGTTGCCTATGGTCTTCTCTATAATTGTGGAGCTATAAACTTTCAACTGGTGGGATTTCAAAGTTGATTACTCTGTTTTTATATTTCCAATTTAAAATGTTCTCCCACATTGTCAGTGTGTTATCGTTTATTACACCTTTTAATAATTTTAGATTTGGGTCAAGGTATGGTCTGTTTGGGTCAAGATATGGTTTTTGCTCTAAAAGTGAAATGCTACTGCTGACTTTTTTTCACTTTTGGAATAAAATGCAAATTTGTAACAAGTTATGGATATTTGAGTTTGATTTATGAGTCACTATGTTTACACTCAAACTTCACTTGCTTGTTGTTGTATAATTGAAACGTTTTCAAGATCATTCGATCTTATCCTCAGCTGTTTGGTGACTAAATGAACCTTCCTCTTCTTCCCTTCTTCCACTACTACCGATCACTCTGCCATCTGGTGTTAGGGGCACTAAGTTTTAATACTTCATTTAATGCCGGGATTTCAAAATTTATAACTTTATCACGGTTTTTGTTTATGAATATTTTTTCCCAAATATCCAATACTATGGGTATACTTAAAGATTTTAACAGTTTAATGTTGTGGCCAATGTTGTGGTTTTCTGTCCAAAAATGGTGTGAAACTGCAGATTTTTCTGTTTGTTTCAACTTAATGTTCCTCTGGTGTTCTTTTTGCCTGGTTAACAAGTTTCTCTTATTAATTTTTAGATGAGTCGTATTTATTACACATCTGCTTCACTTTCGTACCTATTTTGAGGACATGTTTCGCAAATCATTGTTTGCATCTACGGCTCGTATGCGACTAAAGCTTGATCCAGCGGTGTGGGTAATTCTGGGGTTGCTGCTGCCATCTGTTGATTTAGTGATGAACTTAAATGTGGGATTCTCTTTTGGCGGGATTTCAAAGTTCATTAGTTGGTTTTTATGTTTTTCTATGTATATCCTCTCCCATATGACGAGTTCACTATGTTTTTGTACGTATTTTAGTAATTCTGTGCTATCTTCAATTTCATGATTTTCAGACCAGAAATGAGCTGCTATTGCGAACTTATCAATATTTTTGTATCTTAAGTGCCTGAAGTGTTCTTTCTTTCTAGTGCCTATGTTTCTTTTTGTCCTCCCTATGTAAATTTTTTCACAGTCTTTACACTTAATCTTGTAAATGCCTGACTTTTCCTCTGGTTTTATCTTATCAGTATTATTACTGTGAAGTAGGTTTTTAATGCTGTAATTTTTTTTTGGTGCCAATGTTATATTGTATTTCTTGAATATTTTTTGGAACTTTTTTGTGGCCCAAGTTTCTCTTAGTTTTTTCTATGTAGCTTTTTTCACAGGTTTCACAATTAATCTGATAAATTCCTGATTTCAAATTGTTGGGGATTGTATTTTTCAGTGGTTTATTTAGCAGGTTCCTCAGACTGAATTTGTTTTGGGGTGCTAGTTTTAAGTTTAGTCTTTTGAAGATTCGTTCAAATTTTCTAAAAGTCCATGGATGGTAGGTGAATTTTCTATATTGCCAATTTGTTTTAAAGTGGTGTAAGAGTGGTATTTTTTTATATTATCTTCAGGTTTTCTTTTCTCTTCATCATGTTCCTTATGATGGCTGGGTTGAATCCATTTAATACCGCTATGTCTTTTATGTGTTGTTGTTCTTTCAAATATTCATCCTTACTCAGTGGGATGTTGTATAGCCAGTGAATTAGACTTCTAAAGGCAGCTAGTTTATGTGAAACTGGGTTGTATTTATTTTTCTTTATGTAATTATCTATGTGTGTGGGCTTCCTGTATATTCCAAAATCTACACCATGACGATTTCTAGTTATCTTGAGGTCCAAAAAGGGTAGGGTGTTGTCTCTTTCTACTTCCATAGTAAATTGGATGAGATTATCTTGCAGGTTTAGTAATTTTAGAGAATCTTCTCTAAGTTTTTCTGGAATGATAGCAAAAACATCATCAACATATCTCTGCCAAAATTTATAAATCTGTGGGAAGGTCTTTACTATGTGTGTTTCAAAATAGCTCATGTATAGGTCTGCTAAAATAGGCGAAAGTGGGCTCCCCATAGCTAATCCTTTTGATTGTCTGTAGAATTTTTGGTTAAACATGAAGTAATTATTCCTTATGCATAAATCTGTAAGATTGATAATGTCATCTATTTCTCTGGAGTCCGTTGTAGTCTGGGTTAGCCATTTTTTGAGGAATGTAGGTATTTTTTCTACTGGAATGTGTGTAGAAAGTGCCTTAATGTCAAAAGAAACTAGTATGTGATTTTCCGGGATGTTGTACTTCTGTAGGTGATTTATCAATTCTAAGGAGTTTTTTATTCCCAAACTTTGAAATTTGTCATATGATTTTAATTTTCTTACTAACCACTTTGCAATGTGGTATGTAGGTGAATTGATGCCATTGATGATGGGTCTCATGCTGTTGTCTTGTTTGTGGATTTTTGGCAGACAGTACAACCTTGGTAGTGTGGGGTTGGAAGATTTTAAGTTGTATTTTTCAGATGTACTTAATGTTTTTGTAATTGATAAAGCTTTATTAACAGAAGTAATATTTTTGGATAATGGATTTTTTGGAATTATTTGATATTCTGGACTGTCTAACATAAGGTTTACTCTCTGTATATAGTCTTCTGTCTCCATAATTACTAGAGAATTACCTTTGTCGGCTTTTAGGTATACCACAGGCTTCCTATTTAAATTTCTTATTGTTTTGTTGTATATTGGGGATAACTGCTTTATTATATCCAGACATTCAATTTTGGCTTTGGTTAAGTTTTCATTTTTTAGGTTGTGTGGCTATTTCTATGTCGGCGATAAAATCGTCTTTATTATTTGAGACGTTAACACATGTATTGAAACCTTTCTGGAGTAATCTAATTTCATTGGTTGTAAACTTTTGTTGCGATAGGTTTATTACGTTAACTTGTTCTTTAAAATCCCGGTGTTCTGGCTGATGAGGGTGTTCCAGTTACCGTTCCTTTAACAGTTTGAATTTATTCTTAAGTCTTTCGTTTTTCTTAATCATTAATATGTTTAATTTTTCGTGAACCTGCATTTTGAAATTTTGCCAAATGTGTATTCCTAATTGTTTGGTTAGTTCTAGATGTAGGTTGTATAATTCCAGGTCTATTTTATTTATGTTGCTGTAATGTTTCGAAATTTCCAGTTTTATCACGTATTTTTCCACCAGTTTTTGTCTTCTGTGATTACTATTGTGTTTGACCATTTGCTTTAAAAAAGCTGGTGCAATATTGTGTCTGAGGCAAAGTTTTAGGAATTTAATGTCCGCCGTTGCGTATCTTCTTTTTGACTGCAATTTTAAGTATTTTTTTAAAGCTTTCTTTTTGTAGCATAATTCCGTATTAAAGTTCGTAAACATGCATCCTACCTCGTCTCCATTTTCTTCAATCGCCAAGTTGCTTCTTTGGTTTGTGATACCAAACGTCATAAATATTAAAAGCAGAAGCATTATTAACAGTGAAGTATTCTTCATATTTGAGTTTGATTTATAAGTCACTATGTTTACACTCAAACTTAACTTACTTGTTGTTGTATAATTGAAACATTTTCAAGATCATTCGATCTCATCCTCAGCTGTTTGGTGACTAAATGAACCTTCCTCTTCTTCCACTACTACGGAGCTCCGATCACTCTGCCATCTGGTGTTAGGGGCACTAAGTTTTAATACTTCATTTAATGCCGGGATTTCAAAATTTATAACTTTATCCCGGTTTTTGTTTATGGATATTTTTTCCCAAATATCCAATTCTATGGGTGTACTTAAAGATTTTAACAGTTTAATGTTGTGGTTTTCTGTCCAAAAATGGTGTGAAACTGCAGATTTTTCTGTTTGTTTCAACTTAATGTTCCTCTGGTGTTCTTTTTGCCTGGTTAATAACAAGTTATGGATGCAACAAAATTCTGGGGAACAGATGCAATAATAGTTATCAGGAAGTGGAGGTACATTTTGAAATTCTGTAAATTGTATGTTGTACTGCTGAAAACCTCTATGAGAAAAAAGATGAAGCAAAGGACACAGATTTGGGGCAGCATGCTTGGATATGGGTAGATCCTACTGTCCAGATATTTCAGCCTGACTAGTGGGACCCTCAACAGATCTATTTCTTTTCAGTTGACACTGGACACCAGTTAAGATAGTTTCACAAAGCAAACTTCATCTTCATATGCCTCACCAGCCATTCACTAGTCTACCTTCAAACCAGAAATATAATAATTATATTAAAAGGAAAGTTCACATTATATAATCCCTCCCAGTCTTTGTCTAATAACCAGGGAAAATTAAAAACAAATTAATAGCCCAACAGAAATCCAATACAGGACCTTCTGAACGCATGTCTCACATTAGGTTAATTGATGGAAATTAATCGTTCTTCCACACTAGCCGTGTGTAGGGCAGGGATACGTAGAGCAAGACTGAAAATTTTCATGTCATAACTGGAATTGATTAAGCACTAAAACAAATACATCTTGGCTATCCCTGGACCTTTGGGTACCACATACGGAATTTGTGGTGGATGAAGCAGCATCTTCATGTTCTGGTCAGGTTTAATCTGGGCTCTCCTGTTTCCCCTGTCATTCATTCTACCAGTTGCTCCATAATCCCTTTTCTTTTTCTCTGTTGCACTGACATTTACCATCCACTTCTTTACACTCGTACCAGATATCAGTCTGATCACCCAACCTGGATATTTCTCAGTTAACAGTGGCTCTGTTCCTCGAAAGGTGTTGATCCCAGGCACCAACCTGTAAGTACTAGGGGGTGTAAGTGCTCTATATAAGGAGGGTAAAACGGAAATTGAATGGATATTTGTTTATTCTTGGATGTGAGTGAAACAGCCTGCCAAAATTGGGTTATTATAGATATTTATTATACTTCATTATGTATACAACTCTTCCTTGAATTGCTGAGTTTCCTTGGGCCCACAGATTCATGGTTCTCAAGCTATTGGCCCTATTTAGCACTTTTGTCATAGTTCTGCATTAGAATTAGGTTTACTATGGAAGGGATTTGCACCAAAACCTGTGGTTTATTGTACCTATGCCCCAGATTTGGGCATCCCCAGGAGGAAGGATGAGGTTAGAGGACAGAGGGCAGCCAATCCAAGGAGTCACGACAGTGCAGAAGGCAGGTTCTACTATTTAACAGTTGGAAACTACCCCAGCAGTCCAGCACAACTGGTATCCCACCTGCCATGGCCCAGAAACCATCCTACTGAAAGAGGTTTACCAGCAGCATATCATCGTGTCATGCAGCGCCAAGACTCCCACCGACACTTCTACTCTGAAAGAGACCACTAGATGAGAGATGATGTAAATGATAATGGAGATGAAATAAAATTCGGGGGATGTAACTAACCTACCAATTTGCCTGGGGACCTAGGAAAACCCCTGAAAGAACAGATGGGTCAGGTACATCAGCCATGGGAATCGAACCTGGAGCTCAAATGTGGGCCATAGGCAAAACTGCCTGAGCCATCCCGCTTGGTGAGATCTACATTATCTTGATTACCCTTGTTTCTAATTGTTAAAACGTATATTTTTTACTAAACCTAAATACTTTCCTAATTCCAGGAAATTGTTTCTTGAATTTACACTCAATAACATTTTAACTAAAATTTCACTAGGTGGCACAGTCCAATTCTTTTCTACTTTTATCTCCAATTGTTTCCTCACATTCTATCAATAAATGGCAAAAGTTATTTGTTTTCATGTTGCAAAGTATATACTTTTCTTCTCTCTCCCCTAACCCTTTTAAAATTACCACCCCTGTTGCAGAGGTAATAATTACAGCAAACAGTTCTAACATAAATCACCTAGAAGTATGCCAAAATCAGGCCCTGCGACTAATAACTGGTGCAGCAAAATCAACTCCAATCACGGCAATGCAAGCCTTAACTCGGAACTATCCAATACATATAACTTTGGAGGAGCAGGTAGGCAAATGTTGCGGTTAAAATCAACAAAATGGGAGAAAAGATTACTACAACCAATCAAGATGAAAACACAAACAAGTTTCCTACACAAAGTTATGGAATTAAAAACAGATCTGAATCTTCCTAATTCTAAAGAAAACATTTTAATCAAAGAAAACCCACTGACTTTTGAACCAATTCATATTCAATTAGATTTAGAACAAATAGTTACAAAATCTGAAACTTCCAAACCTGTACTAAAAGCACTAGCATTAGAAACTGTGAATAGATACCCACCTGAAGAATGGTTACATATCTACACATATGGATCTAACTTGGACAACAACTCAGGGGCAGGAATTAAGTGTGCACTGTTCTCATTCTATTGACCAACAGGATACCACACAACAAATTTTCATGCAGAAGTAATGGCTATTCATATTTCACTCCAACACCTTCTATACAGAATAGATAAATTAAAAAATGCTGTCATACTTTCTGATTCTAAAGCAGCATTATGTGCAATAAGTTCATATAAAATGAGGTCAATCCAAATTAAAGAAAGTCACAAAATGATCCAACAACTTCAAAAACTACAGAAAATAATTAAATTACAATGGATACCTGCACATTGTGGAATTGCTGGAAATGAATTAGCTGATTTTCTTGCCAAAAAAAGGTGCAAATTTAATTCATAACAAAAGTAAAAGCTTACCATTTACATCCATAAAACGATTAATCAAAAGCAAATATAAAAACAAACAAAACCAATCAATATCTAACAAAGCCAAAGATATAAAATAGAACATTTTAATTAAAAATCCAGAAATTATTCCAGAAATCCCACATAAAGCTGCAGTAACAAATTTTAGATTACTTACGGAACATGATTATTTGGCCAAACACTTACACAGAATAGGAATTTATACAAGTCCAAATTGTCCTCTGTGCAACAAAGAAGAGGAAATGACTGAAGTACATCTTTTAACCTGTGAAGCCCTACCTGCCGGACCCACTACACAGAAATACTGGAGAGCAAGAGAGCTAATGGCTTCATTGCCAAAGCCTAGCATTTGAAAACAACTTACCACCCCTGTTTTGGCCCATGCAGTCTTCTCTTTTTATTTTGATGCAAATATTAACATTCCCAATTCATTGTTCATTTTCATCCCTCTATAAGTACATAAGGTTTTATAATTTAGACAAACCATTGTCCTGTCTTTCCATATCTTCAAATCCAGTTAAACTCTTATTATTTAAGTTAACTGATGGAAATTAATCGTTTCTTCACACTAGCTGTGTATAGGCTAGGGTTTTGGATAGAGTCAAATTGAAAAATTCAATGCCATAGCCAGGATCTGAACCATGGATTTCCTGGTGTCCATCCAGTTGCTCTTACCCATTGAGCTATCATGGCTACATTAAATTCTCCAATTGACTCATATTTTCTCTGTAAATCACTAGGAGCTCTCTTGTTCAAGATACACCGTTTGTGGCAACTTACTATTGTAAAATGAAGCCTGGGCCTCAGATACTTACAATAGTAAGTCGCCACAAATGGTGTATCTCGAATACAAGAGTCCCTAGTGGTTTACCGGGAAAATATATGAGTCAATTGGGGAATTTAATGTCATGACAGCACATTGGCCATGGTAACTCAATGGGTAAGAGCAACTGGAAGGAAACCAGGAGATCCATGGTTCAAATCCTGGCCATGGCATTGAATTTTTCAGTTTGACTTTGTCTAGTTTAACTCGTTTCCAGAAACCCTTCTCTACTCTGACTGTCCCTCCAGATATCCCCATATCCTATTTCATTCAAAATTCCTTTTATACTCTTTTACCAAGTGTCTTTAATAAATTTTTGCTGTATTTCTAAACACTGCTTCTGAATATTGTTACTTTCCAATTCTTTTATTTTGAACTTTGCTACCATATCTTCCTAATTCTCCAAAATTGGGTTAATAGTGACTGCCTGAGCTCAAAGTATGGATAGTTCAATACTTGCAGCGATCAAACACCTATCTTTAAATGCTGCTTCTATTCAACTTAACAGAGCAAACTTCATGCTTGGCTCTTGTCTAAATGCAAGTGTAATTTTTTTTTTTTTTTAACTTTACGTCCTCAATCATTAAGTCATACCGGACAATGAATGGAATGGGTGAAATGATGCTCAAATGAGCCCAGGGTCCATGGCACTTAGAATTACTCGACATTCATCTTTTAGGATAAGGGAAACCCCAGAAAAAACTTTATCCAGGTAATTCACCCTGACCGAGATTCGAACTCGGGACCTCTTGAACGTGAGGCAGACATGCTACCATCTACACTACCGAGGTGGGCACAAGTGTAAATGAGTAAAAAAGATATATTATGTGGGACACTACATTATATAGCTAAATAAAGGATGACTAGGAACTAGAACTGGATTATTTCGGAGGGAAATTGGCACAGAGGTACAGACTTGGTCTATTGTACCTATGCCCCCAAATGGGGCATCCCTGGGAGGAAGGATGATATGAGAGGAAATGGAGAGCGGCCATCCCATGGAGCCATGACAGTGCAGAGGGCAGGGTCCCTACATTTTACTTAGATGGAAACTTCCCCCATCAGGCCAGGGCAACGGATATCCCACCCTACTGTGGTTTGGAAACTGTTCCAACACAAGACCTGGGTTCGGATACTGGCAGCCGTCCTACCGGAGGCAAAATGGTTTACTCACGGCATATCATCTGCCATGTACCATCAAGAAACCCGTCGACACTTCTACCCTGAAAGAGACCACCAGATGAGAGATGATGTGAAATAATAATGGAGATGAAATTGAGGGCCAGGAAATACAGGGGATGTAATTAACTTACCCAACATTCGCCTAGCAACCAAGGAAAACCCCTGAAAAAACTCATGGGTCAGTAGGTCAACCAACGGAATCGAAACCAGGCCTCCCGAAAGCAGGCTACAGATGAAACCACCTGAGCCATTGCATTCAGTATGACTAGGAACTAAACAGGAATACATAATATCAGACTTTTATAATATTTATTTCAATAACAAAACATGTACTAATGTTAATGGTTAATGAAGAGATTCTACAGATTATAAAAAGAAACAATTATATTAAAATCACACACAAATTTTCTTTTAAAACATCTTTCCAACTTCTTGGTGATTTCATAAATAATACTCTTCAAGCTTTTAACTGACGTACTACTTCTTCAGGTAGATCATATTTATCAATATTATGTAGTATATACTTTCTGAAGTGTTCCTTTAGGGATTGCCATGAACGTCCAGGACATATCTAAACATAAACAAAAAGTATTAAAAATAAAATCTGATGTTTTACATCTGCATGACTCTATCCCATATCATTTATCTTCCTTTTCTTACAATTTGCACTACACTTCTGCAAAATTGCAACTTCTTACCCACAGAGGCACATTTATGCTTTGCCATTTTGTGTCTTTACTACAATTTGCTACACATTGCACAAAATTCAAAGAAAGACTAAGGAAACACACCGAAAAGGTCTTCCAGATAAAATACTTAAAGCTGCCAATACCACTCAGTACAGCCACACAAACTATTTTCTCATGATACTTTTAAAACATTATAAATTTTGCAAATTATGTATATACAGTAAAGCCTTGTTAACCCAGACGTCTGGATGACCCAGTTTAGTTTTGAAAAACAAAATTATGTTGGTTAGCATAGTGAACGAAGACTTATATGTGTTTGGAGGAATTTAGTAACAGTGGCGTCAAAATTAATCTCAGAAACTATTTGTAGTTGGTTTATTAATACTCGTCACTTACAAATAGTTTCTTACTACAAATAGTTTCTGAGAGACGAAGACTTGTTTTGCGGACAGTAAATTGTCATTCTCAGTGCATACATTACTAGAATTCTCTTGCCAGCAGGCACATTCATTGCACTCACCCTACCTGCTTGGGACCAGGCTGAAAGAGAAACTTTGATAAAGTCATGGAAAAAGTTGTGGCCTGGTGTTTGTGATTTGCCAGAAAACAAGATTAAAGAAGAAGAACAAAACCATGTGTGGAAGAAGGTTTATTATTGTAACTTTGTGGGTTCGTAGAATTAAAAGGCCGAGTTGCAGAAATTAAAAATCTCCTTTATTTCTGTAGCAATACACTGTCCAATTCTCACGTAACAACATTACATCACACAATCTTCCAAGGTCGAGGACAATAACAAACACTTGCAGCTGATTACATTAGCTCTCGTTACAACAACACTGACTGTTACACAACAACTGCTTCACAACTACAACTGTCCTGCAAATATGTCACAATCCCTTTTATATATCCATTCATGATTACCAGACTGTTCTGTCAATCACTAGAGGTTTCTGGAAAACAAGCATCTAGTTACATAATTCGAACATTCTATCGCCTTTGAGAAACGTAACTTAATCTACCCAGCGAGGCTTTTGCCTCAATTATCTTGCTTGCCGGCATTATTTGTTTACACAAGTTTGTTATCTACGTGAAACTTATCCATCTATTGTGCGCCAAGCCACCTTATCGCGATCGGGTTCACGACACTGCTACCTCTTCAAAGGTGGTCGTCCCGAACAGCACCATCGTAGCGGGCCAGACGATCCAAGTGTACCACCAGCATCTTCCCTCGGGGCACCTTTTCGATGCGGTAGACCATGTCGTTAATCCTCTTCACTACCCGGTACGGTCCTTGCCATGGTTGCTGGAGCTTCGGGCAGTGTCCCTTGGTCCGAGTAGGGCGGTACAACCAGACTAGGTCACCCTGCTGGAACCCTTGGCTGTTGGCTTCCTGTCATATCGGGTCTTCATGCGGTCGCTCGCCTTCTGGAAGTTCTGACAAGCCACCTCATGCATGTCGTGGAGATGGTCCACTAGGTTCTCCACATACTCGGTTGCTGGCTGTTTTGCATCCAGGGGGCTTCCAAAAGTCAAATCACAGGGGAGGCATAACTCTCGGCCGAACATTAAACTGGCTGGCATCATCCCAGTGGTGTCGTGTGTTGACAAGCAGTAGGCCAGTAAGAACAGTGGCACCTTAATGTCCCAGTCTCGCTGATAGCTGGCCACGACCTTCCTCAGGTGTTCCTCTAAGGTCTTGATGTATCTTTCGACCATGCCGTCCGACTGTCGATGTAGGGGTGTGGTGGGCGTCTTGTTCAACCCAAGTCTTTCTAGTGCCTCCTTCATTAGATTGGATTAAAAATTAGTGCCCTGGTCGCTGCGGAGCTCTAACGAGCACCCCAAATCGGCAGAACACTTGCTCCACAAGGCAGTCCGAGATTGTCTTCGCCTTCTGGTATGGAATGGCATACACTTCCGGCCACTTGGTGAAGTAGTCCACGACCACCATCAGGTACTTGTTGCCTCGGTCGGACACGGGAAATGGTCCAGCTATGTCGATGGCGATCCTTTCGAATGGCGCTCCGAGGTTGTACTGCTGCATGCGACCCTGGCTCCTAGTCTGGGGGCCGCGACTCGCATCGCACGCGTGACATTGACGGCACCATCTCTCAGCATCTGCTCGGAGCCTCAGCCAGTAGTAGCGCTGTCGGAGTTTGTCGATTGTCCGGTTTGCTCCCAGGTGTCTTCCTGAAGTACCGGCGTGCACTTCCTCCAAGACTTCCGGGCCCTTACTTCGGGGAAGTACCAACTGCTCCCTCTGCGTCTTCCCATCAGGTGATTCCCATACCCGGAACAGCACGCCCTCTCTTGTCTTCAATGAATCCCATTGGGCCCAGTACGACTTGTAGGTGGCGCTCCTCGTTGCAATGTCCTCCCAGGTTGGTCTTGTCCCTGCCTCCACTTCTCTCAAGAGTGGTCCCAAGTCTGCATCCGCCAGCTGCGCCCTCCTCAGCCCTGCGCTATCCCAGCCATCCGCAGGTACTGCCGTGACTACTCGGACTGCTGCGGCACGCTCCTTTTCTTCCACTTTTGTGCATTGGCCGCACTCCTCTGGGCAGGGTCTTCGAGACATGGCGTCTGCGTTACCGTGGCTCTTCCCTCTATGATGTTCAGAGGTGACGTCGTACTCCTGCAGCCTCTGGACCCAACGTGCTGTCTGGCCTTCAGGTTCTTAAAGCTCAATAGACAGGTTAGGGCGGAATGGTCAGTCCTCAGGTGGAATGGCTGACCGTACAGGTCTTTGTGGAAGTGCTCCAAGGTCTTTACTACCGCCAGTAATTCTCGCCGGGTGATGCAGTAGTTCTTCTCTGCCTTGGTTAGCGTCTTGCTGTAGTAGGCTATCACCCGCTCGTGGCCGTCCTGAATTTGCGATAGGACGCCTCCAATGCAATGATCGCTGGCCTGGTTGTGGAAATCCCAAAATAGGAGCACTGCAGTGTCTTCTTCAGGTGCTGGAAAGCGTGTTCAGCGTCCTCCGTCCACACATTGGGTCGTTCCTCTGTCAGGCGGGTAAGGGGTTTGGCGATATTGGAGAACCCCTTTATGAAACGGCGGTAATAACTGCACAGCCCCAGGAAACTGCGCAACTCTAGCTTATCTCTCTGCGCAATCTCTCACAGCCTGGGTTTTCTCCGGGTCTGTGGCCACTCCGGTTGGTGAGACTATGTGGCCCAAGTAGTTAACTTCTTTGCAGAAGAGCTGGCACTTCTTTGCGTTCAGCTTCAAGTTGGTTGCCTACAGTCTCTGTAAAACCTTGCTCAGGTTGTCGAGATGATCTTCGAATGTCTTGCCGACGATGATGTCCAGGTATAGCAGGCATGTGTCATATGTCAATCCTCTCATTACTGATTCCATGAGGCATTGAAATGTGGCCGGTGCATTGCAGAGGCCAAAGGGCATAACTGTGAACTGCCAAAGCCCTTGGCCTGTCGAGAATGCAGTCTTCTCCTTGTCTCTCGGGTCTAGAGCTACCTGCCAGTAACCTGAATTCAGGCCCAGGGTCGAGAACCATTGTGCAGCAGCTAGCGTGTCCAGAATGTTGTCAATCCGGGGTAAGGGGAAACAGTCCTTCCATGTGACAGCGTTCAGCCTCCTGTAGTCCACGCAGAAGTGTAGCTCGCCGTTCTTCGTCACCAGAACTACAGGGGAACACCAAGGGCTGTCAGACTCTTCAATCACTCCCCTGTATTTCATGTTGTCTACCATATCCCGTACTGCCGCTTGTTTCGCCAATGGAATGCATCTTGGTGGTTGCCCAATAGGCCGGGCGTCTCCGGTGTCGATGCGGTGAAGCACTTTATCCGTGCGGCCGTAGTCACTGTCGCCTTGGTTGATAACGCGATGGTATTGCCTCAATAGTTGTCGAACTTTCTCCAGCTGTTCTGCGGTCAGGTGGTCGGCCGCTCTCTCCAATAAGCCTTCCAGCCGTGGCCCCAGATGTTGCGTCGGCACCAGCTCCTGTGTCTTGTCGATAGCTGTCACGCTATCGTTCCGGCCTGGACGTCGTGGTCGGTGTCTGCCAGGTTGAGCAGCCTCACTGGTACCTCCTCTCGGCACGGCAATAATGTCCTGGCTACACAGAGTCCGTGCACAGGTGTCATCTGGTCCAGCATCATGTTCTTCGTCCGCTGGCCTTCCAGTCGCGCCGTCACCACCACCTCACTTCTCGCGGGGACCACCACGTCTTCCTTCAAGATGACCCTGCAGATTTCAAGGCGCTCATCGGGTTGCCGGAGTATCGCCTCTTCTCCATTGAACCGCAGGACCTTCCTGCCGACGTCGACCGTCGCCTCGTGGCTCCTGAGGGCATCCAATCCCACCACATCTTCCTTCAAGATGACCCTGCAGATTCCAAGGCGCTCATCGGGTTGCCGGAGTATCACCTCTTCTCCATTGAACCGCAGGACCTTCCTGCCGACGTCGAAAGTCGCCTCGTGGCTTCTGAGGGCATCCGATCCCAGTATCACCTCCTCAGCCACCTTCGTGACGAACACCCACAGATGCACGACACTCCGTCCTAAGGTCAACTTCAGCCGGACCTCCTCCACAGGTAAGGTGTCACCCGATGCCGTCACAAGCTGGTATGGTCGGCTCGGCTTCCTTGTCGGCAAACCCTTCGCCACGTCAGGTCTGATGATGGTCACGGCTGCCCCGGTGTCCACCAGCACGCGGCACGGCTTCCCTCTCACCCAACCGTCCGCGATGAGGCTGTCATCCATAGGCCGACTGACGGCGCGCAGTATCACTCGAGGGGATGGTGATGGCGCCGACGTGCCTCTCTCCACGACGGCCCTTACTCGTTTTCCGGCTGCTCTTCCTGGTGTGGGCAGTCTCTCTCCAGGTGTCCGGGCTGTCCACATCCCCAACACAGGCCACTAGGTCTTCGCCGGCGTCCCTCGGCTGGCTTTCTGTCTCCGGTGTAGCGGACACTCCTCGTTCTTGATGTCGGGATAGCTGTTACCTCGGCCGCCTCCATCCTTAATGCTGCCGTTAGCACCTCGTGGATGGTTTTATAATCGCCGAGCATTAGGCGCTGACGAATCTCCGTCCTCGTACCCCGTCAACGAATGTGTAGGCAGCTTCCCGGGATACGAACTCTGGTGGGAGGTCGACTAGGGCCTTGCTAGCCAGTTGCTCAACTGCCAGGGCGAACTCCTGCAGCATCTCCCCTGGCTGCTGTGACCTTGTCTTTAGCTGGCTTCGGTACGCTGCGGCTAAGCGGTGGTTTCCTAAACGATTCTCCAGGACATTCCAAATGTCCTTGGGCGCCGCCGTTATCTGTACTGCGTTCAGGACTTCCGCGGCCCGTCCCTGAAGGCTGGCTATTAACTGCGTGGCCTCTTCCTCTGGTGACCATTTGTTGTGCTTGGCCACTGCGTCAAACTGGCGGCGGAAGACCTCGACAGCTGTCGCGCCATCGTATTTAGGAAGTTTGACGAGTGCAGATGTGTCGCGTCCCGGTGCGTCGACCTTTAACCTCCTGCTGACGACGTCCTCCACCATGGCGTTCAGGGACTTTGCGTTGCTGTCAGCCTTTCCCTCCAGGTCGTCAACGCGGCTTGCCAGATCTTCGACGCGCTCGTCCACTTGACCCATCCGCTTGCCGAGCTCTGTGACGTCATCTCTCACGTCGGTCAGCTGCTCTTCGAACTTTATGGCGAGGGCCTCGTTTGCCGCTTTGCCGCTTTCATCTCCGTGGTCAATTCGGTCATCTTCGCGGTCAGGCTGTTGTTTGTGGCTTCCATCTTCTCGGAAAGGTTATCGTTAGCTCTCTTTATTTGTTTCAACTCTGCAGCCAGGTTATTTGTCGCTTCTGTTTTTGCAGCGAGGTTGTCATTCGCTGCTTTCATTTCCGCCATCTTCTCCAAAATCTTTTCCAATGTAGCCTCCATGTCCCACTTCTGACACCAGTTGTAACTTTGTGGGTTCGTAGAATTAAAAGGCCGAGTTGCAGAAATTAAAAATCTCCTTTATTTCTGTAGCAATACACTGTCCAATTCTCACGTAACAACATTACATCACACAATCTTCCAAGGTCGAGGACAATAACAAACACTTGCAGCTGATTACATTAGCTCTCATTACAACAACACTGACTGCTACACAACTGCTTCACAACTACAACTGTCCTGCTAGCGTGTCACAATGTCTTTTATATCTCCATTCATGATTACCAGACTGTTCTGTCAATCACTAGAGGTTTCTGGAAAACAAACATCTAGTTACATAATTCGAACATTCTATCGCCTTCGAGAAACGTAACTTAATCTACCCGGCGGGACCTTTGCCTCAGTTATCTTGCTTGTCAGCATTATCTGTTTACACAAGTTCGTTATCTACGTGAAACCTATCCGTCTATTGTGTGCCAAGCCGCCTTATCGCGATCGAGTTCGCAACAATATATTTTTAAAAAATATTGATGGCTGTTCCGATGTTTATGAATACATTGACAATGAAATAGGTTGTAAACAAATTGAAGAGGAAGGCATTATTGCATCAAGCAGTGTTACTAAAAATGAAGATTCAGACAGTTGATGAACCAGCTTTGGTTATGACCCATGTACAGCAGTTACAAACAGAGAAATTTATGCTTTATTTCGAGAGTCAACCAAAGCACTGCCAAAAAATTTTTAATATTAAAGCAAATGCGACATCGTACTGCACGTAAGCAATACACTAAACTGAGACAGCAGAAGTTCATTGCTTTTTTTACTACTTTGTAGCTATATAGTGTAAAGTGCAAATACATAGGCTATTACAGTACATAGAATGTATGTGTTTTGAAGTGAAAGTGTGGCAAAGTAATTTCTAAACTTCATTAAAGAAAATTTTAGTGATGTTGCACACTTTTTTTTTTATCATTTTTCCATCATTCTCTGGATAACCCACATTTTTGTTATCTCAGATCAGCTCTGGTGCCAATTGATCTGGATAAACGAAGTTCTACTCTACCTATATACAATATGTAGTTTTTATAAATTTGTTATAAAAAAATGAAAAGAAAAAAAATGTGCTAATAGTAGGATTTGGAAGCTTTAAAGAGGGAAAGTTATACAGCAATGATACTATAACGGTTATTTTAATCCAGCTTCTGAAGGGAAAAGAATTGGTTTTGTTAATTTGTTTTACAATTTTATGAATTTAAAATTATTTTGAATAATGTTAAAGTGTTAAATGGTTTAAATTAAGTTTCAAAAATAAAATTATGTAATTAATCAAATAATTAAAACAGATGCATTGTTTGCTATGTATGACATGGAATCTTAAAAAGAAAACCCTAGTACTCAAAAATATTACATGCAAGAGCATCACTGGCTTTATTTTTAAATGTATAAGCTTTTGAACATTATTCAAGGGTAACTGCACTGTCCATGGTACTCACCTTCTTAGCCTCCATCCTTCTCCAAATATCATTGCCTTTGACATATGAAGCCCATCTACGAGAAACAATATAATCCAATATTGCTCTTCGTTCAGCTTCTGTGTACAGTCTTTTTTGTCTGGAACGTCAAATATTTATGCATTAAAGTTATTAGGTGTTGAATTCTCTTCTCATCCTGTGAATGTGAAATTTATTAATTAGCACTATAGCCAGATAGATACTGTCGCCAAGGCATTGTTGTGTGGTGGGCCATGGTCAGTGCATTGGTGCGGAGCTGGATGCTTGCCGAGAGAGAGAGAGAGGGAAACAAAGAGAGAGAAAGAGATAGATATAGTCTGGAATTTCCTGCTGCCATTGTGATTGTTGTCGAACGATCCACTGAATTCTAGAACAATAGCATCTTTCTTCACTTAATTTAAATATTGGTACTAAATTAAAATCATCTCATAAAACATAATAAAATAAACAGGAGGTATAAAACCCCGCAAAGGGCCAGTTGTCAGTCAGTTGCTAGTGAGCAACTGTGTGCAGCAACGAGAGACCTTGAAGACTGCATTTGTGTATGTTATTCTGCTGCTGTCAGCGGTGTACAAGGCATCTTTTTTTACTTGTAATAAAGAGCATTTTAAACTTCTGCAAACAAGACTTTTAATTGTACGAACCCTTCGTCACATTTGGTGTCAGGAGTGGGATACGACGATGGAAGCTGCATTGGCCAATATTTTAGAAGAGCTGAAAGAAATGAAAACAGCGAATTACACCCTCGCTGTGAAGACGGAAGCGGCAAATAACAACCTGCCGCGGAGCTAAAAGAAATGAAGACAGCGAATGACACTTTGGCCGCGGAAATGAAAACGGCAAATAACAACCTGGCTGCGACGATGACAAATGAAGGCCGACTTAACCACGGAAATGAAAGCGGCGAACGACTACCGGGCAACCGAAATGAAGGCTGCGAAAGAGGACCTCACCGCCAAAATTGAGCAGTTGGCCGGCGTGAGGGATGACGTCAAAGGGGTAGGCAAGCAGATGGGCTAAGTGTACGAGCGCGACGAAGACCTGGTGAACCGAGTTAACGACCTAGAGGGAAACGGCGACAGCAACACCAAGATGGTGGAGGACATCGGCAGAAGGTTGAAGGTTTTGAAAGGCCGACGTGCCGGGACGGCATACATCTGCGCGAGTCAAACAGCCTTAGTACGACAGCACGTCAACTTTCAAAGTCTTCCGCCGACAATTCGACAGTGGCCAAGCACAAGTGGTCGCCAGAAGAAGAGGCTGCAAAGCTAATAGCCAGCCTCTAGGGACAGCCCGCAGAGATGCTGAACGCGGTCCAGACAACGGCGGTACCCAGGGATATCTGGGAGGCCCTGGAGAACCGGTTCGGAAACCACCGTTTGGCCGCAGCCTACCACAGCCAACTGAAGCCTAGGACGCAGAAGCCTGGGGATACGCTGCAGGAGTACGCCATGGCAATTGAACAGCTGGCAGACAAAGCCTTGGTCGTTCTTCCACCCAAATTCGTATCCCGAGAAGCCGCTTACACCTTCGTCGACGGGGTACGAGACGCCGAGATATGTCAGCGCCTAATGCTCGACGACTACAAAACCATCCACGAGGCGCTAAGGGGGTGTGGCCAGCCGGGACACCTAGACAGGGACTGCCCACACCAAGAAGAGCAGCCGGAAATTCGAGTAAGGACCAGCGTGGCGAGGGGCACGTCGGCGCCGTCACCACCATCCCCTCGAGTGACACTGCGAGCCGTCAGCCGACGTATGGATGACAGCCTCATCGCGGAATGTTGGGTGACAGGGAAGCCGTGCCGTGCCGTGCGACGTAGCCAGGGGTTTGCCGTCGACAAAATCGAGGCGACCATACCAGTTAGTTAAGGCATCGGGCGACACCTTGCCTGTGGAGAGGGAGGCCCTGATGCAGTTGACCTTGGGGAGGAGTGCCGTGCGTCTGTGGGTGTTCCTCGCGGAGGTGGCTGAGGATACTGGGATTGGACGCCCTCAGGCGCCACGAGGCGACGGTCGACGTAGGCAGAAAGGTCCTGCGGCTCAATGGAGAATAGGTAATACTCCGACACCCCGAGGAACGACTTGGAATATGCAGGATCATCCTGAGGGAAGACGTGGTTGTCCCCGCGAGAAGCGAAGTGGTGGTGACGGCGTGACTGGAAGGCCAGCGGACGAAGAATATGATGCTGGACCGAAAGACCCCTCTACACGCACTTTATGTAGCCAGGTCACTGCTGCCCTGTCGAGAGGAGGTGCCGGTGAGGCTGCTTATTCCATCAGACACCGATAACGACATCCAGGCCGGGACTGACTTGGGAAAGTGCGAGCCTGTTGTCAGCGTAAAGCCAATCGACAACACACAGGATCCGGTGCCGACGTAACCGGCTGGAAGGTTTACTAAACAGGGCGGCCGACCACCTGACCACAGATCAGATAGAGAAGGTTCGACAACTGCTGGGATGATACCAGTGCGTCTTCAGCCAAGGCAACAGCGACTACGGCCGCACGGATCGAATGCCTACCCGCATCGACACAGGAGACGCCCGGCCTATTCGGCAACCACCCAGATGCGTTCCGCTGGCAAAAAAAAAGGCGGTACGAGACATGCTGGAGGGCATAAGAGCCAGGGAAGTGATTGAAGAGTCTGACAGGCCTTGCTGTTCACCGGTAGTCTTGGTGACGAAGAAGAACGCGAGCTACGCTTCTGCGTGAACTACAGGAAGCTGAACGCTGTCACCAGGAAAGACTACTTGCCCTTACCCCGGACTGAGACACTCTGGACACGCTTGCTTGTGCGCAGTGGTTCTCGACCCTGGACCTGAAGTCGGTTTACTGGTGGATATAGACCCGAGAGACAAAGAGAAGACCGCATTCTCGACAGGCCAAGGGATTTGGCAGTTCACAGTTATGCCCTTTGTTCTCTGCAACGCACCAGCTGCCTTCTAACACCTCATGGAATCAGTAATGAGAGGATTGACTTATGACGTCTGCCTGCCATGCCTGGACATCATCATCGTCGGTAGGACCTTCGAAGACCATCTCGACAACCTGCGCACATTGCTACAGACACTGCAGGCGACCAAGCTGAAGCTGATCAGGAAGAAGTGCCAGCTCTTCCAAAAGGAAGTCAAATACTTGGGTCACATAGTCTCATCAACCGGAGTGGCCACAGACCCGGAGAAGACACAGGCTGTGAGAGATTGGCCTCACCCAAAGGATAAGCGAGATTTGCGTATTTTCCTGGAGCTGTGCCAAGCCCCTCACACGCCTTACAGAAGAACACTGGCGTTATGTGTGGACGGAGGACGCCGAAGGCGCTTTCAAGCAGCTGAAGTAGACACTTAGCAGTGCTCCTATTTTGGGATTCCCACAACCAGGCGGCACCTTCATTGTGGACACCGACGCCAGCATTTATTGCACTGGAGTAGTCCTATCCCAAATACAGGACGGCCACGAGCGAGTGATAGTCTATTACAGCAAGACACTGTCCCAGGCAGAGAACTACTGCGTTACCCGGCGAGAACTATTGGCGCTAGTGAAGAAGACCTTGGAGCACTTCCACAAGTACCTGTACGGTCAGCCATTCCACCTGAGGACTGACCGCTCTGCCCTAACCTGGCTACTCAGCTTTATAAACCGGAAGGCCAGACAGCCCGTTGAGTCCAGAAGTTGCAAGAGTACGACTTCGTCTCTGAACACCGTAGAGGGAAGAGCCACGGCAACGCAGACGCCATGTCCCAAAGACCCTGCCCAGAAGTGTGCGGCCAGTGCACAAGAGTGGAAGAGAAGGAGCGTGCCGGAGCTGTCACAGTGGCCACAGCACCTGCGGATGGTCGGGGTACCGCACGCCTGAGGAGGGAGCAGCTGCCGGACAACGACTTGGGGCCACTCTTGAGAGAAGTGAAGGCAGGAACAAGACCAACCTGGGAGGACATCGCACCCAGAAGTGCTGCGTGTTAAGTCGTATTGGGCCCAATGGTACTCGCTGAAGATCAAAGAGGGCGTGCTGTTCCGGGTATGGGAATCACTCGATGGGAAGACACAGAGGGAGCAGTTGGTACTTCTCCGGAGTAAGGTCCCAGAAGTCTTGGAGGAAGTGCAAGCCGGTACTTCAGGACATCTAGAAGCAAAACGAACGATCGAAAAACTCCGACAGCGCTAATACTGGCTGAGGCTCCGAGAAGACGCTGAGATGGTGCCATCAATGTCACGTGTGCGCGGCGAGTCACGGCCCCCAAACTAGGAGCCGGGGTCGTATCCAGCAGTACAACGTCGGAACGCCATTCGAACGCGTCGATGTCGACATAGTTGGACCATTCCCAGTGTCCAACAAGTACCTGATCGTAGCCGTGGACTACTTCACCAAGTGGCCGGAGGTGTATGCCATCCCGAACCAGGAGGCGAAGACGATTACCGCCTGCCTTGTGGAGCAACTGTTCTGCCGTTTTGGGGTACCGTTAGAGCTGCACAGTGATCAGGGCACCAATTTTGAGTCTCACCTGATGAAGGAGGCACTGGAAAGACTTGGGGTGAACAAGACCCGCACAACAACCCTACATCCACAGTCGGACGGCATGGTCGAGAGGTACATCAAGACCCTAGAAGAACATCTGAGGAAGGTCGTGGCCAGCCATCAGCGAGACTGGGACGTCAAAGTGCCACTGTTCATACTGGCCTATCGCTCGTCAACACATGACACCACTAGGATGACGCCAGCAAGCTTAATGTTTGGCCGAGAGCTAAGCCTCACTTGTAACTTGGCTTTTGGGAACCCCGGGGAGCAAAGCAGCCAGCAACCGAGTATATGGAGAACCTCGTGGACCATCTCCACGACATGCAAGAGAAGGCTCGTCAGAACATCCAGATGGCGAGAGACCGCATGAAGATAACCCGGTATGACAGGCATGCCAACAGCCAAGGATTCCAGCTAGGTGACCTGGTCTGGTTGTACCGCCCTATCTGGACCAAGGGACGCTGCCCAATACTTTAACAATCGTGGCAAGGACGGTGTGGTAAAGAAAATTAAGGACATGGTCTACCGCACCCAGAAGGTGCCCTGAGGAAAGATGTTGGTGGTACAAGTGGATCGTTTGGCCCGCTACGATGCTACTGTTCGGGACGACCGGCCTTGAGGAGGCAGCAGTGTCGCCAGTGAGGTATTGTTGTGCGGCGGGCCACGGCCAGCATGTGGGCACGTAGCTAGACACTTGCTGAGAAACAAAAGAAAACAGAGCAAGAAAGAGACAGAGATAGTCTGGAATTTCCCGCTGCCATCATTGATTGTTGTCGAACGATCCACTGAATTCTAGAACAATGGCTGGAGCTATAAAAACCAGCAAATGGCCAGGTGTCAGTCAGTTGCTAGTGAGTTGTTAATTGTGTGTGCAGCAACGAGAGAACTTGAAGACTGTGTTTGTGTATGTTACTTTATTCTGCTGCTGTCAGGGGTGTACTAAGCATTTTTTTTTTTTTTTTTTTTTTTACTTGTAATAAAGAGCATTTTAAACAAGACTTTTAATTTTACAAACCCACAGAGTCACAATATTGATTTTATACTTCAGCATTTACACAGCTTAGTTACATTACAATTCTGTATTACCTGAATATCTAAACCTACATACTACCCTTCATACATCAAATGTAATGCTTCAGAAGTTGTGTACTTCCCAGGAACCCATAGTATCAAACATCATGGTTACTCAGCTATGGTTCAGCAGTTATTCACTGCTTTCTCTCAAATGTCTACGTTTTCTTCTTTTTAATTATTTTTGTTTTTTAATTTACATCCTTCAATGTTAAGTCATATCGGATGATGAATGGAATGGGTGAAATGATGCTCAAATGAGCCCAGGGTCCATAGAGCTAAGAATTACCCAACATCCGTCTTTCAGGATAAGGGAAAAACCCAGAAAAAACCTTTTCCAGGTAACTCACTCTGACCAAGATTCGAACTCCAGACCTCTTGAACATGAGGCAGACTTGCTACCTACCACACTACCGAGGCGGGCCCTTATTTCTAATTTTCCTCAACCATCTATTTCTAACTAAACCTAAATATTTTCCTATTTCTATTAAACTTCCCTACAATTTAACCCTCAATATCTTTTTATCTATAATTTCAATTGGTAAACTGGACCAATTCCTCTTTTGTAATCATTTTTCTCTCAAACGTTTTGCTCCTTCATGTTCCAAAATTAAATGCCAGTAGTTATTCAAATTCCAAATACACACTGGGCACTTTCCTTGCATTTCTCTTTCCTCCAAACCTTTTAGCATTATCACCCCTGACCTATCCCACGCAAATATTTCTCTTACTGCTCTGTCACAAAGATTGACATACTTTTCTCATATTAGGATACGTCTTTAATGCTTGGCATGATTCTAGACGTTCCATATTCATCATTTCTTCTCTGGTACACAGTAGGCAGTATGGTAATCTTGAAAGTCCAATCCTATAAAGATGGTTATTCAGACAATCATGTCCAGTTATTAGACAATAGATGGCAACAGCTGATTTTCTTGGTAGTTCTGGAATTATTTTAAGGTTTTGTGCAATTTGTAGCCATTTTTGAGTTTTTATTTTCTTGTGTTATTTTATTAATAGTTTTTATCTATATTTCTTTTAACAAGGCATTTGATTGATTCATAAGGAAATTTTATAATAGCTTTTGTTTAATTTTGGTGCCTTTCTTTGGCAAAAAGTGTGCTTTTTTATTTCCATCTACTCGACAATTTTTTTTCCTAGTTTACCAATATGTTCTATTGGATTTCTTTAATTTGTTCTATTTTAGGGAGGTTACTACTGCTTGTATAGTAGTAGACTTTGAGTCTGAAATAACTATAGTTTTGCATTGATGTAGCCAAGGAAATATGTTTTGCAGTGATAAACAAACAGCTTCTATTTCTCCCTCAAAATTTGTGGTATTTCTTCCCACATTTCTACAAAAGGAAATGAACTGGCGTATACCACCTGAAATGAGGCATCCAGGGAATTGTTGCCTTAAGGGTTTGCTTTCGCACTAATTTTTTATGACTGGTAGCACCATCTTCTTGCATCTACATGTCTCTAAGATCGAGCCGTCTCATTTCAGGAATGAAAAGGATTACTAACATGTTGTTATTGCGCTTAGCATTAACTGTGACAGTTGCATTGTTTTCTTTAAACAAATAAAGACCTATCACCTATTTTTTTTTTAATTTACATCCTCAAACGTTAAGTCATATCGGATGTTGAATTAAATGCATCAAATGATGCTCAAATGAATAGGGGTCCATGGAGCTCAGAGTTACCCAACATTCGTCTTTCAGGATAAGGGAAAATCCCGGAAGAAACCTTATCCAGGAAAGTCACCCAGACCAAGATTCGAACTCGGGACCTGTTGAACATGAGGCAGACACGCTACCATCTACGCTACCGAGGCGGGCTACAGTTTTGCTTGTTTACATATCCAGTCAGGTGAAATGAGCTTCACTTGTTGTGAAAAAGTGACGCACATCATCATTTCTGTTGGGTCACTAATCAAAGAATGTTATTCTATGGATCTTATCTGTGGATGGAATGATATAACATAATCAGTACATCTCCCATCCTTAACCTTTCTAATCAACTACATTTCAAAATTGTGAGCTCTTGTATTTGAGAGTGTAAAGTAAAATGTAGTCCATCAATATAGCTCACCCTGTATAACAATTATTAAAGCATTTGATATATACATTATTAATTAAAAACATCCATATACAGGAGTAATGTATTTAAAAGGATTAATTCTGAAAGGATTAATTCCTCATTATAAACTTAACATGGATATATTAATATAATTTTGAGTCGAACTAATACTCAATGCTCCACTTATTGTTAGTATTTACCTAGAACGCATTTCGTTAGGATCTTCCTAACATTATCAGCTGTTGTCGACTATTGGATGTCGGTTCGGTGAACTCCTCGGAGGTGATACGTGCATCTCTGTCGGTATCTTGATGAACTTAAAATTTGTGTTTACTTCAAAGATAGTGTCGAAATTAAACAATTTTCTTTCATGTTTCTTTATGAAGATGTTTTCCCATGTGGTTAAAGCAGCTGGACCTTGGACACTTTTTAATAAGTGAATTTCTCGTTCTATATCATGATTCTCCTTCTTTGTTCCTAATGCTCCTAAAATGCTCTTTAAGCCTCAATGTTCAAGTTCCTTTTTGCTTTTCCAATGTAAAAGTTGTCACAGCCCTTGCACAGCCCTTGGGATTTCATTGTTTGTCTCTTTTTCTATGGAAAATTTTATTGCAGGATTTTGTAAATTAAGTAGTTTTAATGCATCATCCACTTGTTTCTCATTTACTATTGCCCAAATGTCATCCACATATCTATCTATAGAAAAAGAGACAATCAATGAAATCCCTATCTTAGATTTGAAACTTACCAGAGAACATAATAAACTTGAATTTGGCATACATAGAAAGGAAACACACACAGAAAATTTCATAAAATCAGATGGATATAATCCAAGACAACACAAGCATGCTGTTATCAACAGTTTAGCTTACAGGCTTGTTAATGTACCTTTAAACAAGATAGAATATATCAAAGAGTACAATAATATCATTCACATTGCAGAATACAATGGATTCAGTGCTGAATTGGTCAACAAGAAAATTGATAAATTCAAAAGACAACAAAGATGCAAACAAGTAACTACTCTTTCCCCAATCAGCAATGAAACGTCATACAGAAAATTTACGTATCATCCCAGAGCTACACACCTTTTCCAAAAAGTCTTCAAAGAACACAATATTACTTTGGCCTCATAGAACAAATTTAGTGTACAACACCTTTTGAAATCACATAATACAAAGAAGATACCCACAGACAAAAAATCAGGTGTGTACCGGATAAATTGCAAGGGCTGTGACAACTTTTACATTGGAAAAACAAAAAGAAACTTGAACATTAGGCTTAAAGAGCATTTTAGGAACATTAGGAACAAAAAAATAGATAAATCGGCAGTAGCGTACCATTTTTGGAAGAAGAATCGTGATATAGAACGAGAAATTCACTTATTAAAATGTGTCCAAGGTCCAGCTGCTTTAACCACGTGGGGAAAAATCTTCATAAAGAAACATGAAAGAAAATTGTTTAATTTTGACACTATCTTTGAAGTAAACACAAATTTTAAGTTCATCAAGATACTGACAGAGATGCACCTATCACCTCCGAGGAGTTCACCGAACCCACGACCATTAGTCGACAACAGCTGATGATGTTAGGAAGATCCTAACGAAACGCATTCTAGGTAAATACTAGCAATAAATGGAGCATTGAGTATTAGTTCGACTCAAAATTATATTAATTTTGTGCTTCATTCTATCATAGTCCTTACACAATGGAATGGATATATTAGTTCTTCCTCCATACTTACGGTGGTCTTCTTCTAGGGTTAGTTAATTCATTATTCTTGTTCCACCGCTCTGGCTCAAACAAAATATCTTCCACCTTATAGCAATCTGTTTTCCTAAAATTCAAGTGTTACCAAATATGAGAACATAAAAATACATGCATATAAAAACAAAGTTTTAATGTAATGTATTTAAATGTATTTACATAATAAAGCTAACTAGCACTAGGAATTAAATTATGTCAATTTTATATATTTTATTCTATTTGAAGTAATTGCAGTACTTTAATTTTATATGTCCCATTTCTTCTTCCCATGTTCAAGTAGTATTTTTAAACACTTTCAAAAATACTGCATTTATCACATTTATTTTCATTTAATTTTTTGTAGAATTAGTTTGTGTGAACATTATTAATTTTATACAGCTTTTAAATTAATATAATCACTTTTTGAGTGAGAGACAGATATTGCACATTTTCTAACATAGGTGCACCAAACCAAGCTACACTAGTGTAAATTTCAAAATTAACAATAAATATTTCATAAAAAGAAACTGTAAAAAAAAGTTTACAATCATATATTTTAATGAGCTCTATCATTTTCCTGTGGAAAGTTTCTGTAACTCTGATGGTTTATAAAATTCATTGGAATGAGAGAGGACTTGCTAGGCTATTTATAGAAAATTTAAGATACACATTTTATTTCTGATGCCTATACTTCAATAAAATATCTTAATCAAAAGTATTATAGTAGTCTTTAGAAAATAAAATACTGTTTCAATATAAATGGTTTTGATGAGTGAGAAGGTATTTCCTACAAAGTTTTTCCTTACATCTTAAGTGCCTCATATAAGTGTGAAATATGACATGTTTCTGTTTTTGAGTCCTGGTGTTCACAAGGATAGTGAATAGCATCAACATGGATCATGCAATATGGTCCTGAAAATACATATTTGGATTCAGGGGATCTCAAGATGAGTACCTATGTCTAATCAAATCTTATGGCCAGGTACACCATTACCATTCTCAATCAGATTTTACCGTAATGAGCAGTCAATTGGGATGCGTTGACGATGGTAAACGTTTGCCAAGGTTTTTACTGTTGTTAAACTCTGACCGGTCATGAATGACCAGTTATCAACGATTATCTTGGCTTGCACTTGCAAAATGATGGTTTAAGTTTTGGAACCCGATAAAGATGAGTTGTTAAACATGTTATTCATTCGTGGTAGCAATCACATGCACATTATAGCAATCCTTTTGAAGATATGAGTGACAGGAAATTCCAAGAAAGCTTCAAATACTCCAAGGAAATGGTTAGTGGACATACTGTGAGATAGGTTAGAATTCCTGACAAACAGAAACAATCTGGTAATGAATCAAGTGTTATCAACGTTAAGGTTTTTTCAACGGGTGCATACAATATACTAATTGGCGACGTCTCAAATACCCATTGTACCACAGTGTTGCATATTACAAACTGTGTTGCGAGCAATAGATGATCTTGGATGAAATTACACACAATTTCCAGCAAGTAATGCAGATGTGAGGGCTGTTATTGTTAACTTTAGCAAAATTAGTGGGTTTCCAGGAGTGCTTGGAGCCATAGATTGTACATGCATAAGGATTCAGTCGCCTGGAGGTGAAAATGGTGAAGTTTATAGTAACAGAAAAAGTTATTTTTCATTGAACTGTCAAACTGAGTGATTACAACATTGTTACAAGCTGGCCAGCTTTTTTTATCTTCTATGACCTCTTTGAAGTTAGATGTCAAGTTTAATAAAATATCCAATTTGCATGTAGAGAAGATAGGAGTCCTTTTATTTTCCATTACATAGCTACCCACGTGTTTCTGCTACAACAAATACTAAGCAAAAGATAAACAACAAATGACAAACATGAGGCAGTGAACTTCCAGGTGTATTTGGTAGTCATCTCAACAGTTACATTTGAAATGAGTGATGGGTGCGCTCTACCACAGCAAGTGGTTGCCAGATAATCAGATTAACAATGGTGCACCGGCATGTAAGCTTTACCATGGCCAACTTCTTACTGCATTCAGGTAAACATCTCTAAAGGGTTTAATGAGATTGGTGCACTTGACCAATAATGCTGAATTCTTATACTCCTCTTATGGCATAAGAAGCACACTTTCCTGTGAGCAATTCTGCAAACAGCTACATACATCTTTTACCTACTGGTAAGCTACTCTTGTACATACAATTTGTTTGAATGTAATATGGCATAACACATGGGCAAAAGTGTCACTGTCATCTGTCACACTTGTGCACGTCGTCGCGGAGTAATACAAAAAGTGTTTCTTAAGATGGATGCAGTATAGGATGACTGTAAATACTTCCCGCATATTATCGTTTTTTTTTTTTAATTTACATCCTCCAACATTAAGTCATACCGAATGGGAATAAAATTACGGAAATGATGCTCAAATGAGTCCAGGGTCTATGGAGTTTAGAGCTACCCGACATTTGTCAATAGACTATCTGAAATAATGTTCAACAAACAAGGGAAGCAGTAATGTCTGCTTTATAATATATTGTGTAATAATCTGCAATATTTAGACTATTGCAATATTAAACTAAAGCTATGAATTCATGTCTGTAAGCTATAGTTGCATTTTTCCTCTTTTAAGCAGGGGTGGTTCCTCCATAAGGTTGCAGTTTTGCGCTACACCCACTGATTTTGAATGTACAACAGGTGCATTTTGCACATTAAAGTTGTACTTGTTTGCACTGTTTTATATACAAACATGTTTCAATTACGCTTATTGCCTGTAGCTGCCCATGACCACAGAAGCCGAAATAAACAGATGTAAGCTGTAAGAGCCGTCACATTTACTACGAAGGGTTAACTTCAGTGTTTGTCCAAATGTAGGCTCTCTGAGGGGGTTGCGGGAAGGTCAGTGATTTAGAGCAACTGCATGGAGGGCAAGAGATCTGTGGTTCAAATCCTGGCTATGGCATTGAATTTTTCAGTCTGGCTCTACTCATCCAAACCATAGCCTATACACGGCTAGTGTGGAAAAAAGATTATTTACATTTCTTCTCTCACAGTTTGACTTGGTGGACTGTGACATGATAAATAATAATTTTGAAAATGAGTTTATAATCTTACTTACCTAGAATCTTCACTAGCGCTGGAATCACCTTCTTGTTCACTGTGTTTCACTGTATCAGTTTCATCCAGTTTTGCTTTCTTATCTCCATCATTTATGATTCTAGATGTCATTAAAAAAAAGTATTAAATTGAAGAAAAACTAAATATCCCATAGAAGTTGAGATGAAATTTCCTTATTTTAATTTAACTACAATTTTCAGAATACATATATTAAACCTAGTCAAAAGATATTTTACAGAGGAGATATTGACAGAATCCAGCATTGTTAATCGCAGCATTTACGTAAGGCTCTGCACGAGTTAAGTCAAAAGAGGAGAGAAGTCTTGCTAGAGTTTTACAACCTGATGTAAACTGAATCTGAACTGTAGTATATAACAATATTGGTTAGATAAGGTGCTATACAGAGGAGATCATGATGAAAATTACATATGTTAACTAGAAAGCCTTCATCTGGAAGTGTGGCCAACATAAAAGGAAGCATCCTTGTCACGCGAAAAAAAGAAAATCACAAGTAAACTTAAAAACTCAACAAAGTTTTCTTAGTAAACTCAAAGAAATCAAACAAAAATTAAATCTTCCTTACTTAAAAGAAAACTTACAAACAAGTATCAATCTTTTGGAACTATTTGATATTGAACACTATCTACACTTAGCTGTAAAAGTTACAAAAACTAAAACCTCTTCATATGGCCTGAAACAAATGACACTAGAAATTATACATTTAAGATATCCTGCCAATGAATAGACTATATGTGTACACTAACGGTTCCAGCTTACCAAATAATGGTGGTACCGTCACTGGTGAAATATGCCCACCTTCTCTTTCTACAAAAGATTACGTTAAAATTCTACACATTTTGATACAGAAATTTCAGCAATCTTCAGAGCTTACAAAATCTTCTACATTAAAAAATAAATTTGAAATAGTTATATTATTCTCTGATTCTATAGCAGATATAATATCCATAACATCTGCTATAATACCTAAAAAACCTAAATGTCGCAGAATGCAGCAAAATAATAAAACATTTAACTAATTTAAATAAAAAATTAAGGCTCAATACAAGCACAATGTGGAGTATGTGGTAATGAAACAGCTGACTTGCAGCAAATAAGGTAGTAACATTTTGTGAAACTAATCTTAGCCAGTAAATTATTACTCTATCAAAAGAATAATTACATCAACATAAAATCAAAAAATTAAAGAAGATAATATATTACAAACAAAAGCAAAACTATGGGAAAATTTATGTAACCACACAATTAGAATCAATACACTACCAAGAAAATTCTTTGTGGGAACTTTTAGACTTCTAACAGGCCATGACTGTCTCAATAAACATTTATTCAGGATTGGTATAGTGAAATTTCCTCTGTGTTCTTTCTGTACACTTAAAGAAAATATGGATGGAAACCATACTTCGCTGCCCTACCTTTAATCAACATTTCAACATAACATCAACTAACAGAGTGCATGAGAGTGAATGGTTTCATTGCAAACTGCTTAATATTAGATACAAACCAAGCATATAGTTCTAATGTTTTTAAAATTATAATACATTAACTGAAAGAATGGGGTAATTTATTTCTTGACCCTTTTATTAAGTTCAAATCCAATATTTTATTTTATTTATAATAATTAAATTACTTCTGAATATTCAAATGGCTTTAGCTTAGGCTCATTGTCTGTCATATTACATTTACATTTTAAAACATTACATTTATATTATATATTAGAATCTACTGTCTATTGTGAATAACTAATTGTGTCCAGCTACACTGGTTTTTTACTTTACCTAAAAATTTCTTACTTTTACTCTTTTTTACTCTTAATCCTTCGAGAGCGGAAATCTATATATGGGTGCACAGTTATAGAGCTATTGTCGTCGGCTATTTTTACTCATATAATTCAGATATACTGCCAGAAGATGGTAGGAAATGTGCTTTCAAAACACTGGTGGTCAGTAAATCCCCAAATTTGCTTAGTTAGGAATTCCTATCGTTGTTCTCACTAGTGAAGCCATAAACAGTGGTGTTTGTTAATAGCAAGCCTCATTTTATTTCGTTTTTTTTTTTTTTTTTTGGCATAATGGCAGGAAAAAAAGTATTGATGGAGAAAGAAACTGTAGCTTTGTAGAACAAGAACAATAGTGATTTGTCAGATTTTGAGTTCAGTGATGAGTGAAATATGCGAGAATTTGTGTATAACCAAAAAAACCTACAAAATTTGGAATCAAGATTTTCTCCTAATCTGATGCTTCCAATGGATATCTATACAATTTCCAACCCTCTATGGGCAAAACTGAATCAAATTCTAACCTCCTGAAAACTTCCCTTGTTATAAAAGACCTGTGATCTTCTCTCCTAAAGGATCCTAATGAGCCACCTAAAGATTTCCATGTTTACAGAAAGGTACTATACATCATCTGAATTAGCTGATGAACTGTGGAAAATGAATATGGTGACTACTGGGACAGTTATGGGCAACAGAAAAAATATGCCACACCAACTAAAATCAGGAAACATAAAGAAAATGAAGAAGGGTGAGATAAAAAGCTTCCCCGATCAGCAAAAGCTTGCCCTGTGCTGGAAAGACAAAAGAACTGTAACGGTTCTCAGTACCAGTCACAAGGGCGATAAAAGCGAAATGACAGAGGTGCCTTCAAAATTTCCAAACCAGGCAGCAACACTGCAGTCAAACATTATTTTGGACTACACTCGACATATTGGCGGTGTCGTTAGAACTGATAATTATACTGCGCAATATCAGTTCTGCAGGAGAACATGCAAGTGGTATAGAAAAATGTTTTTCTGGTTGCTGGAAGTTTGCATTGTGAATTCGTACCTGTTATACACATTGCACATGACAAACAAATGTAAACCGATCCTGTCACATAGAAAATTCTGCAAGCATCTCATCAGATCTCTGGTGGTGGAGCGTATGGGAGCACGGCAAAACAATGCTACGTCAAGTAAGGGTCATATTTCCCAAGAGCCCAACTTTGGAAAGGCTAAATGAACTTCTGCATTTCATGGGGAGAAGAGTACAAGAGGTTGGGCAAATCCTTGTGTGGTATGTAAGGCCCAAAAACAAATAAAATAAAACACAATATATTTTTGTGAAACCTGCATCTCCAAGCCTCCCTGCATCCAGATGTGCATTTCAAAATATATCACACAAAAGAGCAATTTTAGGGAAAGATTTCACACCCTTGAACATTATATGATGTTTGTTATTCATTTGCTTCCCTGAGTGAATAATCCTGAGATAGTATAATCAGTTTCAAAATTGTGTCTATATGATGGATAGAGTCAACATGAAAACTTCAATGCCATGGCCGGGATTTGAACCACGGATCTCCTGGTTTCCATCCAGTCGCTCTTAACCTTTGAGCTACCATGGCCAACGTGCCATCCTGAAATTAAATTCTCCAGTTTACTCGTATATTTCCCCGGTAGACCACTAGGGGCTCTCGCATCCGAGATACACCATTTGTGGCAACTTACTATTGTAAGTACTTAAGTCCCAGGCTTCATCATTAAACTCTTATTATTTTAGTTAATTGATGAAAATTAATCATTTCTCCACACTAGCCGTATATAGGCTAAGATATTTGATGGGTAGATATTTTGAAGAGTTACATATTTTTTATAAAATTACCTTCCACTCAGAGCCGTAAAACATGTCCGCTCGGGAAGCGTTAATTACTTTTCTTACTCTCTTACAGAACACCCCACATATGGCAATTTTCTGTTAACTTTGAGCCATTTTTGGATAGAAATGGCTTTTGCCACATGTCTTATTGCTTTACATGCAAATATAATATATCCTCCTTATTGCCACTTAAGAGACATTAATTCTGGTGTATTCCATTCCTAAAATCTTTTAATCTCCAAATACCAGTTCTTGTCATGCAATGCCTTCTTATTCCTCTTTATTTATTTTACCTATATAGGTTTCCCTTTCCTATGTTCTTTTTATCTGAACACAGAAAATCCAAGTGCCCCTATCTGCTATCACATTAGAGTTCTTGTACTTCTACTTCAAATCTTTTTCTTGCACTTTCAAAACCTTGTGTTTCAGGTCCAATAAGCTTTTTTAATTTGAAAACTTTAAATTGAAATTAATACTGGAAGTAATGTAATAGTTAAAATTATGCAATCAGTTGACTGAGACACTCTGTACTTCACATATCACAAATTTTCTTCCAACATGTTTCACCTCCATTTGGAGGCATTATCAAGAAATTGTCAACTAGCTAGAACCTTGGTGTTCCAGCTGATAATGGTTGTCCGAAGATGAGACATCTGGCGATGATCCAATGAGGTTAAATAAAATATTTTCTTCCAATGGAATGTAAAAAGTCAATAAGTGTGTTTTGAATTTCTTAATATGTTTTCCCAGATGTTTAATTCTTGATTCACATGAAGTGATTTTAGTAGTTGGGTTTTTTCTTCTATGTTGTGGTTATGATCCCAGAAATGTGCTGCTACTGCAGATTTATTTACTGCAGATATACTGCAGATGGGTGCCGCATTTTCTTACAGTTCTCACAGTGGATCCCCCCAGGGGCCTACTTCGGTAGGTACGGGTTTGGCGCACCCGGGGTCCCGAGCCAACAGTCTCTCTCGTGTGGGCTCCTCTTCGTGGTTGAGGGAGACGGTCAACAGGCCCACCCACATGTAGGCCGTGCGTGGAGATCCGTGGAGAAGGTTTTTAGATTCTTGTCTAGTTTAAAGTTTAGGATTTAGTGAACAAAATTTTTAGTAGGTTTTGATTGATGTTTTTTATGTACGTGTATTTTTAATAGGTTTTGTTACACTTGTATAGTTTTTAGAAAGTTTTATATCTGGTTTTTGCCATGACTAGTTTTTTAAAGGGCACTGATGACCGCCGTAGTTGAGCGCCCTTATATATATCATCATCATCATCATCATCATCATCATCATCATCATCATCATCATCACAGTGGACAAGTGGGTGCGGCTTTCAACTTTGAAGCTGTTTAAGCAAAATCCAAAAAATGTGCTGAGTTGTCACTATCAATGAGACCTGGATTTATCATCATTATACTCCGGAAACCAAGCAACAATCAAAACAGTCTGTTGCTTGAAGAGAATCTGCTCCAAAGATGGCAAAGACGGTCTCCTCTTCATCATGGTTTAGGCAATTTAGCCTGTTCCGGCTCCAGAGTCTTGATCCCTCCATCTTTTCCTTGGTCTTCCTAGATTTCTTCATCCTTGTAGTTGGTAACTGTATACTATTTTAGCAAAGATGGTCCCATTGGCTGGAAAAGTGATGGCTATGATTTTTTGGGATACAAAGGGTATCATACTCATTGATTTTGATTTCTTAGAAAAAGGAAAAACGATTACTGGAGCATACTATGGTCATTTATTGGCGTAATTTGACAAGGAATTAAAGAAGACATGACCCCATATGGCAAAGAAGAAAGTTGTGTTTCACCATGAGTGCCTCAGCACATTCTCTAGAGTTACCACCACCAAAGTGCATGAATTTTGTTATAAATTGCCATCACACCTCCCATATTCTCCATTCCCAAACATAAAGTAATGGCTCACAGGAACAAAATTTAGATCAAATGAGGAAGTCATCATGGAGACAGAGGTGTATTTTGACATTTCTTGGAGGGATTAAGGATTAAAAATGGCAGGAGTGTTCAGAAAAATGTATATGCCTAAAAGGGACTATGTTGAGAAATAAATAATTTGTATTTTAAAAAACTGGTGTCTTCATTCCTAACATGGGTACTTATGGAACTGCCCTCGTATATTATGTTTACTTACGTAGTGAGTCCTCCTGTATCTGATGCTCCATCTTCACTTAGTTCTGGAGTTACGTAAATAAATTCAATTTCATCACTGCTACTATCACATTCTTCACTGCATCTGCAAAATTTACATTTTATTTGATTGTATTAATTAATTTTTTCTTATTTTTTGTATATATAACTAAAATATTCATCTAAAATATTTATAATTCCTGCTCTTAAAATACACTTGCCATATCCAGCTCAATTTATTATGTTTTTAAAGCAGTTAGGGCCAGACCTAGAGACTGGGTTAAAACAAGGCCTTAATATTGGAAGCTTAGCATCATGAGGTAAGTAAAATTTCAAAAGAGACTGTATGTGCAGAAAGCTTCAAAAGTGAATAAAGATGAAATGGTAAAGAACTTCTAAACAGCATAAAAGATTTACTTACACAGATGCTTTAGGATAAGGCTTCTTGAAAACAGAGTCATCTCTTTTAACTTCATTTTGCTGTTCTGATTTTGTGGAGTTTGTAATTCTCAAAAAAGAAAGAAAAAAAGTTAAATATGATAGTTACAATACTTTTATTTCACTCATTTTTTCATACTATTCCTTATGAAATAGGAATGTAGAAGGTTTTTGGAAAATAAAACCAGAATGGAGGATATAGAATGACAAGAAATACGGGGAGAGCTAGAAACTAGGAAAACATTAAATTTTTATAGGATAATAAAGAGAGAATGGGGAGGAGAAAGATATATACATATGTAGACCAATACAATAGATAGGAAAGGGATAAGAATGAGATCAATGTTCTTAAGGGGATTAAGAGGTAGCAGCACAGAAATATGTGGAGAAACAGAAAGTACAGTTCACATTGACACAGTACAAAGAGCTAGCAGTACTTAAGTAATGGAGACAGAAAGTGTGGGAGAAGAAATGGGAAAAGATGTGAAGCACGTTAGCAGCTGTAAAAATGACTATGGGGATAAATGAAAGTAGGAATAGAAATATGGAGAACCTGTTTCGGACAGCTACAGAGGGATGAGAAAAGTAAAGACTGGTAAAGAAAAAAATGCTGGGACAACACGGGGGAAACAGACAGCAAACTAGAGTAGATGACGGAATGGTGACTATGCTACTCAGCATGCTAGAAGGCCTGGGTGCCAAGCAAGTGTAAAAGATGGCACCAGGCAATTTGTACAACTACGTTAAGAAAAATATGTATGAAATGTCTATAAAATATTGTAAATAGTAAGTTGTATAAATTTTATTCTACAGCCCCTTATACACATAGTATACTAACCTGTTTATATAAAACTTGATACAATATAGTATGATAGATTTATGTCCTTTCTTGAGTGGAAACCAATAAACAGCCTGATTCCAGGAAGGAGGAAGCGGAACTCCTTCAGTAAAAAGCAGATCAACAAATACTGAGAGTATAACCTCAAAAACCAGAAATGAGAACAAATTGCCCGGAGTGTAAATTGCCACAGTACCTATCATTTAGTATGTATTTTCCCATGCAATATAAAAGAGTCTCTTGTACTAACATTACACCATTTTTGAAGAAAGTATATTTTGCATATTTTAAAATAAAGTTAGGAAATCAATGTCAAACTTGGGCTCTGTGTACTGCATGCAAAACATCCAGCAAAAGGCTAAGGCAGTGGTACAATGGAAAACAGAAGCCATGAAGTTCAAGACTCCTACAATATGGCATGAATAAAAAAAAATAATAATCATGATGATTGCTGCTTCATGTGTAAAGTATCACGTACAATAAGATGGAAAACAGAAGCCATGAAGTTCAAGACTCCTACAATATGGCGTGAAAAAAAAAAAAAAAAAAAAAAAAAATCATGATGATTGCTGCTTCATGTGTAAAGTATCACGTACAATAAGACAAATAAAACAAAACTTGAGGATTCTGAAAGTTCAGTCTCTGGGTCAATAGAAAATTCCAATACACATGAGGATTTCTCAACACAGCATTTTAGCAAGAATGATTTTAACAACTTAGTTGGAGACTTAGGTATTACCAAAGAGAAGAACTAATTACTATGATCAAGGTTGAAATAGAAGAAAATGCTGACTACAGACACCAAATTTTCCTGGTACAGGAATAAAGGCAAGAATTTACGAAGTTATTTAAGATGGAAGACCAATCTCAGAAACTATTTGTAGTTGGTTTATTAATACTCGTCACTTACTTGTTTATATTAATGAGAGACTAGTTTCAAAGGCATTCGCCTCCATTTTCAATCTCTTTCCAACTGGACATTGAAAATGGAGGCGAATGCCTTTTTATTTGTAGTTGGTTTATTAATACTCGTCACTTACTTGTTTATATTAATGAGAGACTAGTTTCAAAGACATTCGCCTCCATTTTCAATCTCTTTCCAACTGGCATCTGTTGTTGTCTGCTCTCTCTCTCTCTGGTGGTGGAATTATTAACTTCTTTGTCAAATTATCTATTGGTGGGATTTCAAAGTTCATTACGCGATCCTTATTTTTCCATATAAATATCTTCTCCCATGTTGTCAATTTATTTTGGTTTATCACTCCTTTTAATAATTTTGAATTTGGATCAATATCATGGTTTTCATTCCAAAAGTGAAATGCTACTGCTGACTTATCTTCTTGTTTCAATCTGATGAAGATAAGTCAGCAGTAGCATTTCACTTTTGGAATGAAAACCATGACATTGATCCAAATCCAAAATTATTAAAAGGAGTGATAAACCAAAATAAATTGACAACATGGGAGAACATATTCATATGGAAAAATAAGGATCGTGTAATGAACTTTGAAATCCCACCAGTAGATAATTTGACAAAGAAGTTCATAGTTCCACCACCAGAGAGAGAGCAGACAACAACAGATGCCAGTTGGAAAGAGATTGAAAATGGAGGTGAATGTCTTTGAAACTAGTCTCTCAAAAATATAAACAAGTAAGTGACGAGTATTAATTAACCAACTACAAATAGTTTCTGAGATTAATTTTGACGTCACTGTTACTAAATTCCTCCAAACACATATATGGAAGACCAACTTGATTATTGTTGAGATGTACCATGTTTAATTCAATATCTGGGAATATATATGTGTAGTGTTTAACGCCTGCTTTTACTACATATGGCACCGCAGGCGGTGACACTGATGATAGATGAGAAGAAGATGGAGCACCGGTGGAATGAGATGGCGGGAGAAACCGGAGGTCCCGGAGAAAATCCGCCCCGACGCTGTGTTGTCCATCACAAATCTCACTTTGCAGTCGCCTGGGATCGAACCCGGGCCGCCTTGGTGAGAGCCAAGCGGTCTAACCATTGAGCCACGGGATGGCCCAACATCTGGGAAGACTAATATATGATAGTAATAAATGCTAATTAAATTAGGACTAATAATTTAAAATATCACTGACAAAACAAATATTAAAACTATATACATTAAAAAAAAAAGATTAAGAACAACATCCCTGATATATATGTTTATTTACTGAAGCTTCCAGAAGAAGTCTAAAATCTATCTTATTGCACAATAGAAGCGAATTTCCCTCAATACCAGTTGATCATTTTGTACTTCTAAAAGAATCATACACAAATCTTGAAACCATTTTAGAAAGAATTTCTAACAGGGAGTATTAATGGCTATTGTGTGTAGACCTAAAGATATTCAGTATCTTAAAAGGGCAGCAAGGAGGAATATGCAAAATACCCATGTTTTTTGTAAGAAAGGAACCATAGAAACAGAATGAAACACTGGATAGTGAGAGAATGGCCTGAAGGCAACAGTTTAACACCAGGAGAGAAAAATGTCATTCGTTCCAGTCTAGTTGATTTAGAAGAAAATGTTACTACCTCCATTGCATATAAAGTTAGGTATTATTAAATATTATGGGAATCTTCGGCCTTCTGTTTTCATTCAATTCCTGAAGAAGGCCATGGAGCTTAGAACAGCTAAAAGCTCGGATTTAGTTACTGTGACATGGCAGATCACCCATGAAGCTTTAATTATTATGAAACAGTTTGTAAAAGCACTGGACAAGAATGTTATATTTGATGAACCTCAGGTAAGACAGCTAATGAAGGATTGTGCATTTTTGTACACTATGAATGATAGAATTGCAAGCATGGTGTGCTTTCAAAGAGGTAGTCAGTAAGTTTCTTGAAAATATAAAATATCTGCCATACAAAGAAATTATGAGAAATATGCTACAAAAGCTATACAACTTTTTGGGTGTAGTATGAGCTTAAAGCTTCCTTTCTTGCACTCCCATCTAGATTGTTTTCCTGATAATTTGTGATTCCTCAGATATGAACAAGGTGAAAGAATGCATAAAGAAATCAAGGAGATTTAGAGGAGATATCAGGGACGGAGGAAATTGCAATATTAATGGACTAGTGTTTGTGTTTGAAAAGGGAAGCTTCTCAACCACACACAAACATAAATCAATGCAACCAGCACAAGAAAAATTAACTTCACACCTTATTTTCCAGATAGGTAGGTATTTGTATGTATTTATCACTCAGAAATATTGCATTCTTTAGTCATTTTATACCACAGCAAAAACTCAATTTTCAAATATTATTTTGTGGTTTATGAGAAAACCTTATGTGATAAAGAAAAGTGGAAAGTACCATTTAATACACAACAAAAATTGGTTAATATTACCTTTTATATCACAAACTGGTGAACAAAAGTTATATTTTCCAGTGTTATTGCAGGTAATCTTTCTCTCCAAGCCATTTTCTTTGACCATGTAAAATCTAATTTATTTAACTGTTTACTGTTTTGGTTGCTACAGACAAAATTGAATGGAAAGAAAACCCACCTCCGTTAACAAAGTTTCTATGCGTAAAACTAGGAAAAATATCATTACACTTAGTTTTTCTAATCCAATTGATCTTTATAAATTTAAAAATTAGTAAAAGTAACGTTTTCAAATCAACAGATTGAATCTTTTTTTTAAAACAATTCAGTCCTGTATACTGTACAAATTTAAACTCACCTTGAAGCAGTTTAAGTTTAACATTTAGTAGATATTTATATCACCTAAGCATGTCTCTTAACCAGTGGCGAGACATGACTTTCAAGGCGAGGGAAGCTCCAAATAATAATTTTCATTAAAATAAAAGAGAATAACGACTCAAAGAACTAAAGCTACTCTATAGTACTATTACTACTGCACAGTCACACGTAGGTCCTTCTTGCCTTGAAAGTCTGGTCACAGCACAAGCAGACATATTCTTGCTTCCTCTCTCCACTCAGTCATTCCAATTTTTTTAGAGCTGGCCCACAACAGAAAGTATGCAATTCACACACTTCTGCTAATAACTTCACAAGAATTTTGTGTTTGTCACCACTATATACCAATTTATGTAAATTACTATTGCTAGTGCTGTTTATACATACAGTTGTATTTAAAAGCGGCATATAAGACAAAAAAACTTTTCTTCACACACTATAGTGGCTTCACGTGACAAAGTCCATCAAGCACTTCCTAATTACCGAAGAGTTGAAATTGCTTCCAGAAACCTATGAAGCACGGTATTCAAGGTTACAAATATGTAAATATAGTATTGAATGAGTTTGTGGAACCGGTCACTCAAGCTTAAGCAGCTGTCAAATTGTCCACAGCACTGCGGATGTTCACAAATAAATTTTGAAAATGTATCCAGAGCAAATACCATATCGTATGGCATGAATCTTTAGTTTTTCTTCTTTATCTCCTGAAATTCTTTGGAAAGCGGCACTTCCAGCGCTTCATTGCACACTTCGCCACTGCTCTCTACACTTAAAGGCAGTGAAATGAAATGAAATGTGTAGTGTTTAACGCCCGCTTTTACTACATATGGCACCGCAGGCGGTGACACTGATGATACATGAGATGAAGATGGAGCACCGGTGGAATGAGATGGCGGGGGAAACCGGAGGTCCTGGAGAAAACCCGTCCCAGCGCCATGTTGTCCACCACAAATCTCACTTTGCGGTCGCCTGGGATTGAACCCGGGCCACCGTGGTGAGAGCCAAATGGTCTAACTACTGAGCCACGGCACGGCCTAAAGGCAGTGAGAATAGACATGAAGGTGAGTTACCTGAATAACATTTTATATAAGGTTCAACAACTCATACAATTGTATCATTAATATTTATACCCACATTGTTGACATAAATTACATTTCTCAAATATTTGTGATTCTTTAGACCAGAAACCTTCATTAAGAGTTACATTCACTTCTTAAAGCTTCAATATTTCTTACAAATTTGGAAGTGGTGAGTTCCTTAAGTAAACAAGATCAAGATAGACCAAATGAACAGAAATTGTGTATGAAGAGATTAAGAGAACAAAGATGAAAAGGAAAGAGAGAAAAATATAATAAAAAATCTGAAAACAAGATAAAAACGATCACTCAAATGGCAGACAGTCAGTAAATTACATAAAAATCATAGCTATAACCTGATTATACATAAATATGCAATAATACACAATCTTATACACAGACTAGTCAACATACCCTTGGATAGAGCAGAATACTACAAGCAACAAAAAGCCATACATCACCCAGCAGAAGCAAATAGATACAACAAAAGACTAGTATTTAAGAAAATTAAAAAAAAGCTAAGCTAAAGAAAACCATTAAGGAAGCAACCACATTCACTAAAGAAAAAGAAAACAACGGCTTATTCAGTGGATTCATTTACCACCCAAAACATTTGATAAATTCAAAACGATCTTAAAGAACAAAATATCATCTTGGTACCTACAAATCAGTATTAAAATTGTTAAATTCAAAAACAAAAGATGAAATCCTACCAAACAATAGATCAAAAATATATCAAGTAAGTTCTAATAATTGTGAAAAATTCTATGTAATGCAAACTAAAAGAAATCTTAAAATCAGAATCAAAGAACACTTTAGAAACATCATATTGAAACAGGAAAATAAGTAGTGCTGCGTGATTTAATTGATTAACTGAAACAATTAATCAATTAATTCTTTATTTTAGATTAAAGATAAAAAGTGTAATCGATTAATCGAGTCGATTAAAATTAATCAATTAAAATAAATATTAAGCAAAACTCTTTTAGCCAAATTAGGCCCTCTTTGTTTTGATATATTGCTTCCCACCTAAACAGCCTTTCCAATGCATCAAGCTTTCACTAGACACGTAATGTTCTTTAAACTTTGAGATAACATAACTCCGGATAGCTAAAAGAAATCACTCTGAACCCGAGAGAGTCTAAATAACACTTTTGTTGTGAAATACTCTAAGAGGTACATAACTACATACAGATGCTGACAGAGAGGTTTCTTTCCTTACAGTTTGTGTGTGACAACATATTGTATACATCTGATTATTTGTCACTTGCTAGCATAAACTGAGCTGTACAAACTTGAACCGAACACTTTGATTACGCAGCTATGGAAACAATAGCTGATCCTTCTTCTCACGGCTGGTGGTGGTGTAACTGTGCTGTTAACTGCAGTAAGCCAGTAAAGTTTCTGAGTTTGTTACAGTGAGTGAAAGTTACGTGTTAAAAAAGTTAAAATAAGGAAAAGCATTATAAAAAAAACTGCATATCAGTCTCACAAATCTTTGTAGATATTGATATGATATGTTACTAAATAATTACTTACAAAAATATTGTAGATCTAATTCAATACATATATAAAGCATGTACACTTGATGCAAACACAAATTTTGAATCTAAAAGTTTAAAAAGTTTCATAAATAATGAAATGTACAGAGTATTAAAGTACTTTATATAATCCTTACACCTAATTTTGAACATATAATATCTTATTAAATTTTAGATGAGTCGCATTTTTTACACATCTGCTTCACTTTCGTACCTATTTTGAGGATGTTTCGCAAATCTTCGTTTGCATCTACGGCTCTTGTGCGACTGACGCTAGATCCAGCGGTGTGGGTAATTCTGGGGCTGTTGCTGCCATCTGTTGATTTAGTGATGAACTGAAATGTGGGATTCTCTTCTAGCGGGATTTCAAAGTTCATTAGTTGGTTTTTATGTTTTTCTATGTATATCCTCTCCCATATGACGAGTTCACTATGTTTTTGTACGTATTTTAGTAATTCTGTGCTATCTTCAATTTCATGATTTTCAGACCAGAAATGAGCTGCTATTGCGGATTTATCAATATTTTTGTATCTTAAGTGCCTGAAGTGTTCTTTCTTTCTAGTGCCTATGTTCCTTTTTGTCCTTCCTATGTAAATTTTTTCACAGTCTTTACACTTAATTTTGTAAATGCCTGACTTTTCCTCTGGTTTTATCTTATCAGTATTATTACTGTTAAGTAGGTTTTTAATGTTGTAATTGTTTTTTGGTGCCAATGCTATATTGTATTTCTTGAATATTTTTTGGAACTTTTTTGTGGCCCAGGGGTGGTAAGTAAATTTAGCAAATCTAGTTTCTTGTTTTATTGGTGTGAGAGCTGTGATCTGTTTTAATTTCTTTTGAACTTTGAATAATTTTAGTTTTTTATCTACAAGGTTTTTTCCATATCCATATTTAATTGCAGTTTTTAAGAGGAACACGCGAAAGTTGAATCTCGATATAATATCTTGATTTAACTGTATTGGAACACCACAGTGAAGCGAAATAATTATTAATTTTTAGATGAGTCGTATTTATTACACATCTGCTTCACTTTCGTACCTATTTTGAGGACATGTTTTGCAAATCATCGTTTGCATCTTCTGCTCTTATGCGACTAAAGCTTGATCCAGTGGTGTGGTGGGTGTGGATAATTCTGGAGTTGCTGCTGCCATCTGTTGATTTAGTGATGAACTTAAATGTGGGATTCTCTTCTGGCGGGATTTCAAAGTTCATTAGTTGGTTTTTATGCTTTTCTATGTATATTCTCTCCCATATGACGAGTTCACTATGTTTTTGTACGTATTTTAGTAATTCTGTGCTATCTTCAATTTCATGATTTTCAGACCAGAAATGAGCTGCTATTGCGGACTTATCAATATTTTTGTATCTTAAGTGCCTGAAGATAGCACAGAATTACTAAAATACGTACAAAAACATAGTGAACTCGTCATATGGGAGAGAATATACATAGAAAAGCATAAAAAACCAACTAATGAACTTTGAAATCCCGCCAGAAGAGAATCCCACATTTAAGTTCATCACTAAATCAACAGATGGCAGCAGCAACTCCAGAATTATCCACACCCACCACACCACTGGATCAAGCTTTAGTCACATAAGAGCTGAAGATGCAAACGATGATTTGCGAAACATGTCCTCAAAATAGGTACGAAAGTGAAGCAGATGTGTAATAAATACGACTCATCTAAAAATTAATAAATATAATATCTTGATTAATCGATTAAAGTAACACGGTTAATTGATCAAAACTTTTGATCGATCTACAGTAATAAAAATAAGTCAGCAGTAGCATTTCACTTCTGGAACAAAAACCATAACCTCGACCTTAATCCAAAATTACTAAAAGGTATGATAAACCATAACCAGCTGACAACATGGAAGAACATCTTAATATGGAAATATAAAGACCGAGTAATAAACTTTGAAATCCCACCAGTCGATAATTTGATCAAGAAGTTCATAGTTCCAGCACCGGAGAGAAGATTAAAGCAAAACAAAGATGACAGTTGGGCCTTTGAGGCTGAAAATGGAAGCAACAGCTCCCGAAACTAGTCCCTCAAAAAATAAAAATGTGACAAAGTAAGAAAAACAAACTACAAATAGTTTTAACAATTAATTTGGATGTCACTGTTATTAAATTCCTCTAAACACACATAATACATGATATATTTTAATATAGCATAAACGCCTAAAATATGTTGCATATATCTATTTAAAAAAACAAGTAAATAACATATGAGGATCAACTGTATTAAAATCCATATACAAATAATATGAACTGTATTCAGTCATGGAGATGTTTTTAATAAGTAGAGCAAATATTGTAGCATACATCTCAATGTTCAATGATAGAACTCTTAGTAATTAGTAATTAAATCTTGGTAATTAAGGATAACTTACTTTGCTGCAATACTAAAAACATCAGACCAAGTTTTTCTTTTGCACAAAATGTCCCTTACATCTATTCCCTCTGGAACAATTGACCTTTTATTCAACCTGAAAATGAAGAGATACAGTTTAACAGCAGCAAAATGGTGAAACACAGTTAAAATTAAATAAAACATTAAGCCATCTTGTGGAGCATAGTATTATTCTCTCTCCTACAATGGTTCCTAGAAGTCCCAAGCTGTACGGTTTCTCCTCAGCTCTTAAGATCAACGTTATATAGCTTTAGAACTAGGGGCCATGAGCTCACTTACACATTTGTATATTTTCAGTTACTGTTTGGTAAGATCTGCTAAGGGGACTCAACTTGCAAAAATAAATATAAAACTAGCAGTTATAGCAAGAATTAAAAAATACATTTTTAAGGGAATGCATTAAATATTTTCAAACCTTCATTAATTGCAACTTTTGTTCAACAGTCATTCTTCATTCCTACTGCAACTCTTTTAGGAGCTGGTGCAACGAAAGTTTGCCAATGTAGAAGAGGCACAGAACACTACACTATTTTGGGTGACATGTACATTTCACAGACCTCAGCACTGTCGCGAGCCCATTGTTGATCGAGGCGGTGCGGGTGACTAGTTCAAAGAGACAGGGAGTGCAGTGTGTAGATAAAAGCTCGCCAAAACGGTGGGGGGGAAGGAGATGGATTTCTCGAGAGTTCGTCTTTGTTCAAGCCGCATCTCGATTGTTTGAGAACATTCCAGAATTTGAGTAATCTATAAAAAAGGGAGCCCGCCCGCCACAGTGAGTCAGTCGGTAATTGGACGTGTGCGCATGAACAGCTGTGATACTGAACTTTGTTTGTGGTCGATGACCTTGCAAGTTGTATTGTGTATGTGACAATTTCTGAACTGCTGGTGTACGAAGTGTGTTTCTACGAAAATAAAAAGCAATTTTTAGTGTTTGTAACCTGGACTTTTAATTTCTACGAACCCACAAAGTCACAGTATGCAAATCTCAAGATGTGCATATTGCAATGAATCAGTATATTATTGAGTGGATCTACTGTTTTGCATTGCGTTTTGTGGTTTGATAGGTATATTTATTGCTTTAGATATATTACTTAGCCATCATATCTCTGTTAAAATCAAAACTGGGAAGTGCTAAATTCTGTGGTACTTAGTCAAAAGTAAGGCAACCAGACTTTGTCCAAGTAGAACAGAAGTTTTGCGCCGCACCAGCTGGCAAGCTTTCATTATATTATCTTTACACCTCAAAAAGTTTTGGATAAAATTAACTGTTGTCTTTATTAAAACAATACTTTAGTATCCAAACTTCAAATTAATGATATTTCTATATTAACTAGATGATTTTTATATTCTCTTATGGAATGCAAAGTGGTTAAAATATGGAGGTATGGCATACAGGCATACTTAAAAACTGCAAGAATTTACAAGACATAGCAATAATTAACTTTCTGGCAGATACACAGGCAGCTGCAGTAAATAAACATAATGCATTTTTAAGGAAGGCTAAGGGACACAGGGATAGGAAGCTTAAAAAATGGGCAACCAATTGCTAACAGTTCTGAAAAGGAGATATATTTTACTAGCTCTATTCAAAATCAAGGTACAATATTGGAGAGTCTAGTGTAACTCACTTAAGTGTGATCTTTGGCTCATATAGTAAAATAATTTAAATGAGAGAACAGGACAACAGTTTGACACTTTAGTGTTAGTATTATTAATTCACTTATCTTCTGTTTAATTTCGTTAAAAAAAAAAAAAAAAAAAAAAAAAAAATGGTAACCTATTAAGAAGCTTTAAGAGGAAATGTGAATACAGTAGAACCTCATTTACTCACATCAACTAGGACCAGGGTCAATCTGAGTAAAAGAAAATCCGGGTTATCCAGAGAATGAAGCAAAACGATAAAGAACATGTATAACATCACGAAATAGTTTTAATGGAGTTTAGAAATTACTACTGTCACACTTTCACCTAAAAACACATACACTGTATGTACTGTAATAGCCTTTACATCGTACACAATATAGCTACAAACTAGTCAGTAGTAAAAAAGGCAGTGAGCTTCTGCTCTTTCAGTTTAATTAGTAAAATTTGTTAAACACAATGTGTACATTTGGGCTGATACAGTGATATGATTTTCAAGTACGATCGTCTTTTGCATAGACTATCAATGAATGAGTCTTTGATTGGCATGTAAGTATGTGATATTGTCCACAAAACTGTGCAGGTACACAGTTCAACACCAGGTAGTGACCTAATTGTCTACAGATCTTGTGACGGAATCCATGTGCCAAGGTTCTAGTTTAGTGTATCACTTACAAACACTGCAAACTTGCATCTGCTTTAATATTAGAAGTTCATTTGGCAATGTTTCGACTTGACTCTCAAAATAAAGCACCAATTTCTCTGTTTGTTACTACTTGAGCATGAGTCATAACCACAACTGATACATCAACACTATCTGAATCTGAAAACTCTTCGTTCTTATTGTCAGTAACACTGCATGATGCAGTAATGCCTTCCTCTGTAATCGGTTTATGACCGCTATCATTGTCCATGTATTCTTCATCTACATCAGAACCACCATCAATATTTTTTAAAAATGTCTATAAAATCTTTTTCCACACTTATTTTTTTCTTCTTCATCTTGTTTTCTGGCAAGTCACACACACCAGGCCACAACTTTTTCCATGACTTTATCAAAGTTTCTCTTCCAACCTGGTCCCAAGCAGGTGGGGTGAGTGCAATGAATTTGCCTGCTGGCTAGAGAATTCCAGTAATGTATCTACAATTTATTGTATGTAAAACAAATCTTCATTTACTACACTAAACAACATATTTTTGTTTTTCAAAACTAGTCTGGGTTAAATATATCTGGGTTTACGAGGTTTTACTGTACAAATCATATCTAGGCAACACAAAGATAGTCAATCTGAAAAAGATTGACATATTTACACCCACTTACCTATATGGTCTTAAGTCTAAAACTGAATTACGTTCACAGCATTCTCTTATGTATGTTGTAGAGTACACTTCATCATCGCCACAAAAGTCTACATATGGCGGAATAAATACAACTCCAGTATCACAAGGGGTACTAATCACATCCCCACCCCCATACTGAAACAAATAAAACAAACTACAAACAACTGTTACAAATTACTAAACAGACTTCAAATATTGTACCCTTTTAGTGGCAACTGGGCTTGAACATAAATGGATCGGGATAAAAAAAAAACAAAGTATATTAAAAAAAGCATGATATTCCTCAAAAGAAATGAAATTGTATGTAGATCTGCATCTTGAGACTGTTCACCATGGCTGTGGTGCTTCTATGTTGGAGAGATCATATAACCCCATTAAGTTAAGCAGAAAAACTAATTCCAAAACATTAAGTCCTGTTCACATTCTCAAGTCAATCATTAACATATTTCTCCATCATGTATATCTAGGATACACGGTATTTGATTACAATTCTAATCACATTAATTTGAATAACTTATGAGACATATCAATTAGTAGCATCAATAACAAGGATCAGGACTCTTGAAAAGTCATGCAGAAATACTATTTCTCGTCAGGATTCTAACTTGATTGTTTGTTCATTGAACCTCCACCGTGAGCAAAGCTCAGGACTTTGAACATTAGAAGTCACGAGAAACACTAAGAATTCGACGATGTGTCGTTTTTACATTCGGTGCATCGGAAATCTATAACATAACAGCCTCAAGTATTACATTGCTGTGCACCGTATAGAGGTATCAAAATAATAGCTTGTGAAACGGATACTTTGCATTGGAATAAAGCAAGTAGAACTATGCATTTTATAATTTCGCAATCAGTGAACTTTTACAGTTCTCTGATGTACTTACTTCTACCAAAGCTCTTAGCTCTTCCTTTTCTTCACAGGGTTTAATAACAAACGTAAAACTTTCTCCCTCGTCCGTACAAAACAGGCACGGCGAATAATTAAAATTCTTGCTCATTCCACTCTAGGCTTATAGTCAACAAACTGATAAAAGACTGAAAAAAATAACGCCCATCAATCCGTTAAATATTTTGTATTGCAATACAATATTTTGCATTGTACAAAATATTAATGCATAACACCCGCGAATTTAACCAGTTCAAACGTTTGAGGTATTCTATCGCAGGTTTCTGCTGTCAAATGTCAACACTCAACAAGGCTACCGTCAAGGTTCCCAACCTAACGTAATAAATGTAATACGTAATTTGGTGCTCTGTTATTAAGCATGAATGATGTACTGACTTAAATCGTTTAAACGTCTAATACCTATATAATTACTTATTCTTAAACCCTTGGTTTCCTTAAGTGCCCTTTAGCTTTTAGAATCTACTATTTTTTGGTTAAACTGCAGATCAGTTCGCCTCGGTAGCGTAGATGGTAGCATGTCTGCCTCACGTTCAAGAGGTCCCGAGTTCGAATCTCGGTCAGGGTGAGTTACCTAGATACGGTTTTTTCCGGGGGTTTTCCCTTATCCTTCAAGACGAATGTCGGGTAACTCTAAGCTCAATGGACTCTGGACTCATTTGAGCATCATTTCAACCAATTCATTCACCGTCCGATATAACTGCAGAACAATAGCTACAAGTAAGGCGGGCGGGAGCATTGCCAACAGTGACACCGTGCCTTCGCTGAATTAGCAACACTACGTAACCAAACTATAATATGCGTAAGAAAACAGGTCAAAGAAGGGGTGGGACATACATTTCCTGGAAAAATCCCATTTCACAAGAAATATTTCTGTGTTATACTGGTAAAAGCTCAAGATTTCATCTTTTTGCATATTTTGATTCTTTAAGGCCAAGAATTTATAGGTAAATGCAACATATGGAACATATAATAAAAAAACGGGCGCTTAACCTTCATGCCTTGGCTATTTCAGAAATCCGTAGTTGGCAACAGCTTACTACGTTTACGTTATTCATGTCCGCCCTGAGTGTCCGCAATTTTCGCAGCCACTTGTGATTTTTGCATGCTCAAATGTTGACTTTCTTGAATATTAGTTTGGGATTAAACTAAACTTGTAAACCACCTGTGTACAGTGAAGCTATTAATTTATCATTGTCCTTATTAAGTGTACATTCAAGTAATACATGTTTGGTTAAACTGTAGAACAACGGCTTAGGAAATGGCAAGTGTAACGTTGGTGGCTGCAGCATTGTCAAAAGTGAAAACGTACATCGCTGAAAATACCAGCACCATATAACCAAAGTACTGCATGGTAGATCCACTCAAAACTTAAAATTATTAACAATATCTTGGATATAAAGATACTGAAATTTTCAGATATTTGTTATTGTGAATTCTTTATAGAGAATTCATTCATGGATGTAACACGTTCTGATAACCATCTGCATTTTACTTTATGGGTTCGTGTTTCAAAAGATACCTTCCTCTTTAGTCAATTCTGGATGTGCCAATGCACATCATATTGGACAGACTTGTTCAATAGAAGCATTCTCTACCTTGAAGATGGATAATTATATGCAATGTGGTCAGTAACATATATATGCAACAGTAATAACAAAAAAGAATGTATTATATTGGCATATTTCAGAACTCTGCAGTTGGCAACAGCTGATTCAATAAGTCGTTTCTTATTGTTGCAGACAAGTCAAAGCGCCGCTGTTGTTCTGCAGTATAATCCATGTTCTAACTTACCCATTTCACATTCTCAGTAAGGATTTTTTTTAAATGCAGTAACAATGGGTTGATAGCTATTCCATTGTTTAAAGGCTTTTTTATCAACATCATAATCATCATCATCATCATCATCATCATCATCATCATCATCATCATCATCATCATCATCATTTTAAGGTGACTAATATGTTTTGGATATGAAGTTGTATTTTCAAATCATTCCATCAGTTCTTTCTTCTTTTTCTGGGCTTTCCACTTTAGTTAGTTATCATGTTCTTTCAAAACATCAAAACTTACATCTATTCTGGTTTTACTCAACCTGATCAAAACACTATATAATGGAAATATAATAGATATCTTGATCTTCTTTTCATAATACAAAAACATATATGAAATAGCTGTTCCAATTGCTGAATAAATGTTCAACTGAATAGATGGAAAATGCTTCATTTAATTTAATTTTTAACGTTTCTTCATTGTTGTTATTCCAGTTGTTCCAACTTCCTCTTCCATATCCTATATAAATATATACAGTCTCCTTCCTGCAGGGAAATCTCTGAATTTATAGAAATTACTAATTTTCAGTTCTTCTTTCAGAAAACGTTTAAGGTTTTATCTGATTGCAATATGAATAGGTATCCTAAATATAACAGTAAATTTGCTAGTCCAAGAGCTCTATTTGATAAGATTATACTCCTGTACTTCTCTAACACAAAATGCAATGAAATTTTCTTCATATCTTAAATCTCCACAGAATTGCTCAATTATAAAATTGAACTCCAAGAAATAACACATATCATGAGTTTCCAAGAAAGGAAGCTGTCTCAGTTTGGAATTACATTAAATTGCTTTAAAGTTAATATTCTTGTAAGATTTCTCAGAGATTCCTTTCTTGGAAGTGTTGAACACAGTGTTGTTATGATAAATTAACTTTAAAGAGAGTCGATTAAAGACACTAGACAACACTTACTTTTAAATTTTTCCGGAACATGTTTCAGAGGCTTTGCCTCTATCATCGGCCTGCTTTCGGCTGGTTCTCGTTGGTGTAGCTGTGCAGTTAAACCGGATAACCCAACCTTACCTAGACTTTATGGCTTACCCAAAATACACAAACCATCCATAACAAGGAGACCTATAGTTAGCAGTATAAATTCACCAACATACAAACTTGCAAAGTGGCTAACAAACAAATTCAATTCATTTCCAAAATTCGACAGCCTAAGCATCAAAAACACCTATGAACTTATAGAACACATTAAGGATACTGAACTAAAAGAAGAGGACACACTAGTCTCATGTGATGTTAAATCACTGTTTCCCAGCATACCAGTTAATCAACTCCCACCGTTGATAGAAAAATGGCTCAAATCACTTGGAATGGCATCATCTGAAATTTCAGACTACATTGAACTAACCAAATTATGCATAGAACAAAATTTCTTCCAGTTTCAAACAAAATATTATCACCAAACTTCAGGGTTAGCAATGGGCAACCCCCTATCACCCTTCCTGGCCGATCTGTACATGAGTGCATTAGAAATAAGGATCAACAAAGGTTTCCCTTGGATGTTCAAACTCTGGCAACGATATGTAGATGACATCTTTGCAATAGTACCAAAAAAACACATCAGTGATGCACTAAAACTTTTAAATATCCAAGAAAAAAGCATCAAATTCACTGTAGAAATAGAAAAAGATGAGCATTTACCATTTTTGCATCTAAAAATAATGAGGAATAAAAACAGACTAAACTTTGGCATTTACAGAAAACCAACACAGACAGACAACTACATAAAAGCTAATGGCTACAACCCAAGATCCCACAAACAGGCAATCTTCAATAGTTTAGCACACAGACTGGTAAACATCCCTCTCACAGCAAAAGAATACAAAACAGAATACAACAAAATAATTGAAATAGCACAAAAAAATAACTTTCCCAAATCATTAGTGGACAAAAAAGTGAGCTTAGCAAAAAAGAAGAAGCTACTAAAGGAAACCACAACTCTCTCAGCTACAGAAACTAATATGATTTTCAAAAAATTCACTTACCATCCATGGGCCTATGATAAATTCAAAAAAGTCTTCAGAAAACAAAATATTCAACTAGCACCAGTCAACCATTTCTCCTTAAAAAACCTAATTTGCTCAAACATCAAAGATGCCATTCCATCTAACAAAAAAAATCTGGTATATATCAAATTGAATGCAATGACTGTAGTCAAATTTATATTGGAAAAACAAAAAGAAATTTAGAAACAAGAGCAAAGGAACACTTTAGAAACATAAAATATAAACAATTAGAAAAATCAGCAGTTGCTACACATTTTTGGGAAAAAAACCACAACATAAATCCAGAACCAAAACTACTGAAACATACATCAGGAAAACAAGAACTATCCACATGGGAACAAATCTTCATTTCAAAAAATAGGAACAAAGTATTCAATTTCGACATCCCCTAGAAAGATTTGTTCAGCAAGTTCCTTGAACCGCCACCAGAGGAGACCTGTGACAAAATATCGTCAGCTACACCAACGAGAACCAGTCGAAAGCAGGCCGATGATAGAGGCAAAGCCTCTGAAACATGTTCCGGAAAAATTTAAAAGTAAGTGTTGTCTAGTGTCTTTAATCGACTCTCTTTAAAGTTAATTTCTCAGAGATGTCTTCTTAATGTTATAAATAGTAGATTCTACCTTTCACAGGAGTTTTCCTTGTATTTTACCAATTAGAATCAGACCATAATCCAGTATTGATTTTAATAAGTTATTAAACAATATCTTAAAAGTATAAACTATTTTTTGTGAAATAATTGTTTAAAGAAGTAATAAATACTGCTTTGTTTTTATAATGTATAGGTCAATGTCCAAAAACAACAGATGTGAGCCTAACAGGAGAGGAAAGCTGTTGTACAAAGATGTAAAAATGTAAAAAGAATGTAGATTTGTGTAGATAAATATAATAAATGCAAAATTAAAACATTTATGCATGAAATCTTCCATTCCATTATAATTTAACCACTAAAAAAGTTAATATATACAGAGTGTGACAAAAAGGTATGTAAAAATTTGAGAAAACATTTCTTGCGGGTAGAGGATAAAAAAAAATGTTATATGAACATAGGTCCAGATATTGTTTTTTTTTCCTTTTTAGAGCACTTTTTCTACAGCTGAACACTCAATGACAGAACGGTAGGAAAACAAAATCACAGCACAGTCCGGAAAGAGGCAGTCAGTGAGTTGCAATTGTGCAGGGTGGACATGTGGCAGATGGACTTGAGAATATTGCATGTGTGTGTGTGTGTGTGTGTGTGTGTGTGCGTGCGTGTGTGTGTGCGTGCGTGCGTGCGTGCGTGTGTTTTTTTTTTCTTTTTTCGTAATTTACGTCCTCCAACGTTAAGTCATTTTGGACGATGAATGAAATGGGTGAAATGATGCTCAAATGAGTCTGGGGTCCATAGAGCTTAGAGCTACCCGACATTCATCTTTTAGGATAACGGAAATTCCCAGAAAAAACCTTATCTAGGTAACTCACCCTAACCGAGATTCGAACTCGGGACCTCTTGAACGTGAGGCAGACACACTACCATCTACGTTACCAAGGCGGGTTGCATACGTGTGTGTTACGTCATTCTGCTGTTATAGTTGTACAAGTGTATTTCTACAGAAATAAAGAGCAAATTTGAATTTCTGCAGCCTGAAATTTTAATTTTACGAACCCACAAGGACACAATTGGTGTTAGGAGTGGGATATACGATGACGGAACCTGCATTGGTAAACATTTTAAAGATGGAAGAAATGAAGGCCGAATTGACAACGAAGACGGAAGCGGCAAATAAGAACCTGGCTGCGACGTCCACCGACGTGAAAGACGAAGGTTGCGAACGAGACACTGGCCACAAAATTTGAAGAGCAGTTGGCCGGCGTGAAGGAGGACGTCACGGAGCTGGGCAAGCGGATGGGTCAAGTGGACGAGCGCGTCGAAGACCTGGCGAGCCGCGTTAACGACCTAGAGGGAAAGGCCGACAGCAACACAAAGGCCCTGAACGCCAAGGTGGAGGACAACGTCGGCAGAAGGATGAAGGATTTAAAGACCGACGCGACACATCTGCGCGCGTGAAACCACCTAAGTACGACGGCACGTCAACTTTCGAAGTCTTTCTCCGCCAATTCGATACAGTGGCCAAACACAAGTGGTCACCAGAAGAAGAGGCCGAACAGCTAACAGCCAGCATCCAGGGACGGGCCGCAGAGGTCCTGAGTGCGATCCAGACAGCTGGGAGGCCCTGGAAAACCACTTCGGGAATCACCGCTTGGCCGCGGCCTACCGCAGCCAGCTGAAATCTAGATCGCAGCAGCCAGGGGAGACGCTGCAAGAGTTCGTCCTGGCAATCAAACAGCTGGCCAGCAAAGCCTTCGTTAACCTCCCACCCGAGTTCGTATCCCGAGAGACCGCCTACACCTTCGTTGATGGGGTACGAGACGTCGATATACTTCAGCGCCTTATGCTCGGTGACTACAAAACCATCCACGAGGTGCTAACGGCCGCATTAAGGTTGGAGGCGGCCAAGGTGACGGGTACCCCGACGTCGAGAACAAGGAGTATCCGCTACACTGGAGACCGAAGGCCAGCCGAGGGACGCTGGCGAAGTCCAGGTGGCGAGTGTTGGGGATGTTGTTGAAACATTAAAGTTACTATTCACTTGGAAAACAACTGATAATGCATGAATATAAACAAGTGTAAGTTTGTTGTGAAAACTTCACTAAATGTATTCTTAATTATAACTTTATTAAAATTAACTTTGAACTATATTTCTCAGGTGTTACATAAATGGTAACAATAAAACATTTGATACTAGAAGCTAAAATTAAAGGTATTTAAAGCTTTCATTCATCATCTATTTTGAAATACTCCTTAACCCTAGCAACAAGATCAGCTTTCCTGTCCTTCACTTTGCAGGGGATATTCTTCTGCCGAAGCCAGTTAATCAGGGTTGCTGTATTTACCCGTGCCAAATCATTACCACGAGCTAAAGCCTCCACATCAACTCCAGCTTGAACCTGTGGTCTCGAACGGGGCTTCTTGAGTTTAAAGTTGACATCTAGTATGCGGTACATACCAGATAGAGGCACCTCGCGGAAGCAATGCTGTTTTGGTACTGCACCACGTTCCAGTTTAACCATATCTTCCACAAATTTCCTTTTTGTCCCTTTCCGGGACATTCCAGACTGTTGTGATAATTTCCAGCTGTATAACTGAGCATTCTCACTTGTTGGACAGGAAATAAATGAGTTAGTGAGTGCATTTCTGGTGTGACGAAAATATGTTCTCCGAGCAACGTTTTAGTGACTGCTGCGATGTGTAGTAATACAATACAATACAATGTTTATTAGCCACAGGAATTCATACAGAATTATAGGCATTGTCAATATAGTTACAGTATTTAACAATATTTACAGTTCATCTATGAGGTATTTACAATCTTAAGTTTTCAAATAATTTACACAATTACACTTAATTTTAATGCTTTGGCCGGCTAAAATTCTTCATTGGTGAGTCTTCCAATCTTGGACACATGAAACAAGAATAGAAATAGAATACATTAGTATAATTATGCACAACAAACTGATTTGTATTCTAGGTATTCATTTACTGAGTAAAACTGATTTTTTTTAAAGAAATTGTGTAGCTCTGTCTTAAACTTTTTTATAGAGGGTATGTTTTTTAATTGATTGAGTGATTCTACTGTAGGATTTGATTCTTCATCAAGTAAACCAACTGGAAAAAGAAGCAACATACTCGCCAACTGCAGGCCTTATATAGGAAGATCGCTGTTTCTGGAAGGTTCGCAGCGCGCACAATTATCCCGAGGTTTCGAGACGTCTGGTGAGAGGGGAAAGAGACGGTACAGGGCTCGTGCCGCTCTCCTAATCATCCCCTCAGTTATGGACACGAAACAATTGGGTAGGCGTGGGCTCAATGCTTCCCGTCTGGCCCTACTGCCGGCCGGTTCTATCGGGAGTTCCGACGTTTAGGTGACAATATATATAATTAATTATAATTATTTTTATACTTATAAAAATATATAAAAATAAATAAATATTGTATAAATACATTAATATATATAGAATAAAAAGAAGTATTTCAGAAAGTGGAGTGCCATTGTTACTAAAATTAGGCAAGTGAGTCAACCTTGTATATACTTTTCTCCACTTACAAGTTTTTTATGAAGACTAGTTTCTGGGGACTTCTCCCCTATCGTCAGCTCTGTGGTAGACTCTACCACTCTGTGGTACCAGTCTACCACAGAGCTGACGATAGGGGAGAAGTCCCCAGAAACTAGTCTTCATAAAAAACTTGTAAGTGGAGAAAAGTATATACAAGGTTGACTCACTTGCCTAATTTTAGTAACATTAATATATATTAATAAAATATTATATAAATGTATAATTATAAAAATATTTTTATAATTTTAATAATTATATAATTATTATATTATATATTATATTATATATTATAATATTATATATATTTATTTATGAAATATATATATTTCATGTATTTCTTGCTAACTCAAGAAGAGTGAAATGATGACTGTAAGAACTATAGGTATATCTATATATAATTCCTTTCTTGGAAGTGTTGAAAACAGTGTTGTTATGATAAATTAACTTTAAAGAGAGTCGATTAAAGACACTAGACAACACTTACTTTTAAATTTTTCCGGAACATGTTTCTGAGGCTTTGCCTCTATCATTGGCCGGCCGATGATAGAGGCAAAGCCTCAGAAACATGTTCCGGAAAAATTTAAAAGTAAGTGTTGTCTAGTTTCTTTAATCGACTCTCTTTAAAGTTAATATATCTATATATAGTTTTACACTTTTGTTTCTTCACATAGTAAGTACATTACATATCAGCTCTTATGTCCACTTTCTCAACATAATGTTCCTGTAACTGTATACACTTTTGCCATTGAAGTGGCAGTTGCTCCAGGCCCTCCAGAAACAATACATTCCTTATACATACATTCACTAATGCAATACCATTTACACATTCCTAGCACATAATGACAGACATCTTGTTCACATCCAATATACCCTTCCTACCCGCTTGCCCTAAATTTTGGTCTCATTACACACAACACTTGTCTTTTCATGTATCGATGACCCTGTATTCTTTTTCATCCCTAGTTCCCATTTCTCTAACCTTGTTAGTTAATCCTAATCAATCTTAACCATTTCTCTCTGACTTTCCCCAAATAATCACCTATATTTCTTACATTAATTTCTCCTTTTGCAGGCAATATTTTCCTGATTAATAGTACATCTCACTCTCCTTAAAATTGTTCCAATTTTGTTGCCAAATTTTTTCTTTCCATATCCTTGTTTGCTTGCAATATATTATACTGTGTCAGTCTGTATCATCATCTCTACACATTGGACATTTCCCTTTTTCCTTATCATATCTAATACATTTCAAATTTCTAACTCCTGTCCTCACCCAAGCAAATCCTTCTCGCTCTAGCTTATTACACACATTTATGTACTTTTTGCTCCCCCACACTGTTTAATTCACTGTATATTCTCAAAGAGCCTTTCTCTCTTGTACTAGTAAAAATAACTTTACTATCAATATCTTCTAATTTTGATTCTACTTGTTTCCAAAAGCTTCTATAACAATACTTCCCATTCCTCCAAATATACCCCAAACCTATCTTTCCAACAATTCCCCTATCTTTTGTGTCCAAGATCCTTCCCATTTACTTCTCATTTGCATAAGAAAGCATTCTTTTGTAATATCGTTTTCTTCCAAGTTAGCAACTCTATACAAATATTTCATTTCCCTTGTGACAATTTTGACTTTAGTTGAATGTCTTCCTAATGCAAGTTGTGCTGTCCCATTAGGTGATGCTAATGCTATCAGCAGGCCTAGAGTATACTTGCTAAAGGATATGTTAATAACGTCCACCTCTGTCCATGCTTCATCTACTCCCCATATCTCTGCTCCATGTAGCATTTTGTTTTCTACCATCGCAGTATAGATCTTTTCCAGCCACTTGACATTATCAGGCAATTTTCTTAAACATGCTCTTAAAACACTCATGACCATTTTACCTTTTGCTAATGCCAGCTTTTTTCTGTTCAGTCCACCTACCATCACAACTCAGCCTTACCCCCAAGTAATCAAATCATTTAATGACCTCTATTTCTCTTCCATTTATTTCCCATTTCTGCTCCTTTCACAGTCTATATCTTTTTTTAAAAACAATGATCTTTGCTTTTTTTTTCATTTACTTTTAACCCCTATTTTATGCAGTGGCTGCTTATTGCCTCAATCGCTCTTCTCAACCCTCCACATGATATGGAATCAACTATTAAGTAATCTGCAAATAATAACCCAGGGATTTCTTTATTATGAATAAATAGGTGAGAGGGCCCTATTATTTGAAACCTGTAGAATGTCATCTATATAGGTTGAATGACACAGGACTCAAGTTTATATCCCTGCCTTATGCTCATCTAACTCTGTGTGCAATTAGTTACTCTACTTCCCTGCAGTTTGATACAAAACTAATTTTCCTGATTGCAGTATTTCAATAAATTTTCCACTTACCCCTTTACTAAAAAATATAAACAAACAATGCTGATTAATTGTTCTTCCACATTATCCATAATAAGGCCAAAGTATGGAAGGATAGATTCAGACTGAAAAATTGGATGTCATAACTGGAATTTGAACCTTGGATCTTCAGACACTGTCTGGTTGCTCTTAACCATTAAGCTACCATGACCAACATACCAGCATGATATTAAGTTCTCCAACTGACTTGTGTTTCTCCCGGTAAACGACTAGAAGTTCTCATAAACACATGAGACAACTACCTTAATGGCAACTTACTGTGCTGTTTAAGGCTCAGGATTTATTTTCAGACTTTGAGCAATATGAGTTTATTTGGTAGATAAGAGTCAACATGAAAAATTCAATGCCACGGTCGGGATTTGAAGAACCATGGATCTCCTGGTTTCCGTCCAGTCGCTCTAACCCATTGAGCGACCATGGCCAACGTGACGTGCTGACATTAAATTCTCCATTTAACTCATATACTTCCCCGGTAGACAACTAGGGGCCAGGCACGTATTCAGAAGTCAATTTCCGGGGGGGGGGGGGGGGGGGGGGGTCCAAAAATCTACGTTGAATTATTTGCTTTTAATAATTAATCAGGGATGTATTTTTATCATGTTAGTAAAACTAAAAACAGATGAAATATGTTACATTCACATTACTTTCTCCACCCAATCTTTTATTTCCCCAGTAAAACACAAGGGGCTCTCGCATTCCAGATACACTGTTTGTGGCGTCATACCATTGTAAGGGGAAATATATGAGTCAAATGGAGAATTTAATGCCATGACGGCAAGTTGGCCAAGATAGCTCAATGGGTAACAGCGAGTGGACGAAAACCAGGAGATCCGTGGTTCAAATCCCGACCGTGGCATTAAATTTTTCATGCTGACTCCATCTACTTATTAAGAGTTTTCATTGCACTAGGTGGCCTTGTTTTGTACAGTGAATAGAGACATTAAGAAGAGAAACTTAAATAAACTTTTTCAATTAATTTTAAACTTAGTTTTATTTCAACTATTTATTTATTAAAGGTTCGGAATGACAATTCATTTGGGGGGTTCCGGACCCCCTGGACCCCCCCTTAAATACGTCCCTGCTAGGGGCTCTCGCATCCGAGATACACCGTCTGTGGCGACTTACTATTGTAAGTACTTGAGTCCCAGGCTTCATTATTCAACTGTTATTATTTTAGTTAACTGATGGAAATTAATCATTTCTTCATACTAGCAGTATATAGGCTAAGGTTTTTGATAGAGTCAACATGAAAAATTCAATGCTATGGCCGGGATTTGAACCACAGATCTCCTGGTATTCTCCATTTGACTCATATATTTCCCCGGTAGAACACTAGGGGCTCTCGCATCCAAGATACACCATTTGTGGTGACTTACTATCGTAAGTACAGAAACCAAGAAATCCGTGTTTCAAAACCCGGCCGTCTCATTGAATTTTTCATGTTGACTCTATCTATCGAAAACCTTAGCCTGTATACGGCTAGTATGAAGAAATGATTAATTTCCATCAATTAACTAAAATAATAACAGTTAAATAATGAAGCTTGGGACTCAAGTACTTACGATAGTAAGTTGCCACAAGCGGTGTATCTCGAATGCAAGTGCCCCTAGTGGTCTACCGGGGAAATATACGAGTCAACTGGAGAATTTAATGTCTGGACGGCACGTTGACCATGGTAGCTCAATGGGTTAGAGCGACTGGATGGAAACCAGGAGATACATGTTTCAAATCCCGGCCGTGGCATTGAATTTTTCATGTTGACTCTATCTATCAAAAGCTTTAGCCTATATATGGCTAGTATGAAGAAATGGTTAATTTCCATCAATAACCAAAATAATAATAAGTTTATTTATTGGTTTTGCTACATATATTTCTTTTCAATATCAATTTCTTTTTTATATTTTCTCATCCAGTACTCTGAACTTATTGTTTTCTTTGATGTGGACAGTTTTAGAGTATTCAAGACTTAGAGTTCAATTTCTTCTACTTCTTAAGGCTGCCATGGTGCAAAACATTGTCCTCCAATGGTTGAAAGAACCAATGACCTCACAGAAGCAATGGACTTATCATCAACAGCAGGTGTAGTTTATCGGGAACTGTGTGTATCGAAATAGTCATATAAGGTTAGTTTGAGGAACCAAAACTCTGGATTGGATAGAGAACTTATAATGAGTGATCAACCCGATGCCTGGTGTAAGAGCGATAGAAGTGGATGACAGAATGAGGGCGAAATGTATGATAGGAAAGATGATAATGGAACAGTTGGTGGAATGGTGGCAGGGGAAATCAGAGGTCCCAGAGAAAACCCACCCCTGTGCCGTGTTGTCCACCACAAATGTCACATGCGGTCACCTGGGATCCGATCTGGGTCATCTTGGAGTCAAGCAGTCTAACTGCTCGGCCGCAATGCAGCCGGGCTGAAAGTTCTTATTGACTATAAATATTTATCTAACAGCTTGGATTTTTGTTAAAATTAGGTATTATGTGGCAAACTTATGAGAGGAGAGATGAATTATTACCAATGCTTATTCTCAACTGTCGCTGATGTTTCACACTGCAGTAATCATTTGATCGCACCGTGGCTGAATAGTTAGACCACTCAACCCTCTCCAAGGTGACCTGAGTTTGATCCCAGGCGACTGCAAAATTAGTTTTTTGTGGTTGACAGCACGGCACTGGAGCGGGCTTTCTCCAGGATCTCCAGTTCCCCCTGCCATATCATTCCACCAGTGCTCCATCTTCATCTCATGTATCATTAGTGTCACTGCCTGCGGTGCTGCATTTAGTAAAAGCTGGCCTTAGACACTATACATTTAATTTCATTTGCAGTAATAAGCCTGTCACTTCAAGCAATAAAGGCAAAGAAACTGTTTCACTCCATGTAGAGTGTATAGAAGCAAAGGCAAACTTCACGTTAACTTTTATAGTAGCACAGTATTGTTGCTTAAAATAAAATTTCCCTTCTAGCTGAGCTATAAGATCAGTCATTCTCCTCAGTTATGTGTGGCTATTTAGAAATAATGGGTAAATTTGTTGTAAGAAAGAAAAGTGAATGTAGCCCTAGCCATAATGAGATTATAAACAGCAACATGAAAGAAACAAACTGTGATTCTAAAATAATCATACCAGGTAAAGTATTAGAAATGTGGAGTGTTCTGGGTTGACCACTATCTGTGTGTAATTTGTGAGAGAGCACATAAGAGAATTATTTGGGTCATCACTCATCAGGTAAGATGCAACATTAACACAATTATTTAACATTAAAAATATTTTAATATAAGCAACAATAATATTAAAACAATGTTTTAAAATAAGCAACAAAAAGTAGTAACATTTGAATAATAGATTACTGTTTATCTTAATTTAATATACAGAGTTCATATCTGGAAGCCTCATTAATGTTATAGCCTCAGGAATATTATTTGTGATCTGTTTATATTTTCTACTTTAAACTCTGATGAAAATATTAAGACTGTAAAAAGAAAAACAAACAGCTTTGGAAATGAATAACAATCATAATAATATATCCAGAGCAACAGCAATATTAATCTAAACAAATTTGGTAATAGGCATGATTATATATGGTTTGGTCATAGATATACATATTTAGTAACACATCGTTTGTAAAATTGAAATTATATAAACAAATTACTATTTAAAAACTTCATACATTAATGTTTTACATTATCAAAAACTTAAATTGGAACCTTTTTTTCTTTTTGAAAATAAGATCAGTTTAAGTTACTTTTAAAAGTAGTTAAAGCATTTCTAAACCTTTATACCTTGCCTTACTTGGCACAATAATGCGTTAGAAATTAATTTGCTAACATATTGAGGATAAACGAATTCCATAACAGAAACTGAACATAAAACCACACCATTTATTACTTGTATCTAACATGTTAACCTTACTTAGAGGTTATTTAATGTAATTGAAGCTCACATTTTTGCTTTGTTTCAAAATATAACAAGTGGCTAACAACCAAATAATGAACCGCCTTCTGCAAATTCCTTAAATTAAAAATAAAATTATTGGATGAATTTTTCCTACCTAATAAAAAGTGTGACAAACAAAGTTGAAACATTAAAGTTACTGTTCACTTGGAAAACAACTGATAATGCATGAATAAACTTCACTAAAAGTAATCTTAATTATAACTTTGTTCAAATTAACTTTGAAATATATTTCTCATGTGTTACATAAATGGTAACAATAAAACATTTGATACTGGAAGCTAAAATTAAAGGCATTTAAAGCTTTCATTCATCATCTATTTTGAAATACTCCTTAACCTTAGCAACAAGATCAGCTTTCCTGTCCTTCACTTTGCAGGGGATATTCTTTTGCCGGAGCCAGTTAATCAGGGTTGCTGTATTTACCCGTGCCAAATCATTACCACGAGCTAAAGCCTCCACATTAACTCCAGCTTGTACCTGTGGTCTCAAACGGGGCTTCTTGAGTTTAGAGTTGTCATCTAGTACAGAGCACGTTCCAGATAGAGACACCTCGCGGAAGCAATGCTGTTTTGGTACTGCACCACGTTCCAGTTTAACTTTGACAGAAGAAACTTCAGAAGAAGTGCTAGAAGGGCCAAACTTGATAGACCTGTCAGCATATTCAGTGGAGTGGCTCACTACAGTTCTTCTCTGCTGTATTTCTCTTTTTACTTGTGTAAATGATGCAAATGATGAATTATTTGGTGGAAACATTGGCATCAGTTTTGACCTTTGTATCATATTTCGTTCAAAATTACTGTTACTTGTTAAGGTAACCGGCAAGTAGACAGATTGACTGTTTAAGGATATGGTTTCCCTCTTAGTGTGAAGAGGTGTTGGTGTTGGATAACTTCTTACAGTCACTGAAGATGTTTCTGATACTTCAGCTTTCTCAGGGACAGCTTGTGTATGTTCAAGTGGCTGAGATGTAACATCTTTCTGATCTTTGGACAGAATCTCAGCTGTTTCCCTCTTAGTGTAAAGAGGTGTTGGTGTTGGATAACTTCTTACAGTCACTGAAGACGTTGCTTCTGATCCTTCAGCTTTCTCAGGGACAGCTTGTGCAAGTTCAAGTGGCTCAGATGTAACATCTTTCTGATCTTTGGACAGAATCTCAGCATCAAATAAAACAAAGTTAGGATTTTCCAGGAGTTCATTTGAAAAATGAAGCCTAGGCACAGCTGCTCCAACCTTTGGGTTAACACCAAATTGACTTCCACATATGCTTGGCATTTTTACCATTAAGGCAGACAAAAAAGACCGAAGTATTGCTTTCTGGTCAGTGGTGCGGAAAAATATCATACCATTTGGTTTTAAGCAAACACTTGGATATGTGAATTCATTAGATTTAGGTGACTGAAATTTGACACCGTAAAATAAAAGATTAGTTGGATCTTCTGGAAGTCTGTATCCATACATGTTTTTCCAATGCCTCCTCATATCCTTATATGATTTGTACAGCCAGTGGTTGGACATATTATTTGATACACGTACAATACCACCTTTTCTCAAACTAGGTAGTACCTGTGCAAAATTTATGCCCCAATGCAAATCAACAGATTTGTCATTTCCATTAAATTTAATAGAAGTCAAGACCTCAAGATGCTCCAAATGAAATGCAGGTAATTTTACATGAACAGACCAGAACAAAAGATACATTTCTCCTTCTCTGATTACAATTTCTACCTTTACTGCATTCATTTTGCCTGAGTTTGTTAGAAAATCACGTCCTTCAATTAGATATTCACCAACTTGATTCCACAATGGACTTACTCGTGCAATCAATGTATAGCGTAAGCATGCTTCATAAACAGAAGCTGACACAGTATCAGAGTATTTGAAGCTAAGTCTTAACTTTTCAAGGAGCTTTAAGATATGTCCATTATGATAAAATTCCTTTTTCATAATCATGTGTACTGCACACTCTTCTGTATTTGATGGGGCTGCAATTACTTCAAGTTCCATAAAAATAATCTGTCTGCATTTTAGAATCTTGAGATGATACTTTGATTTTTGTGGTGGTGCTTTGGAAATTTCAGATATACTTACATAACCAATTACATGACATAATTCTGCTGGCTTAGGTACATTGGAAAACCAGAACTTTATTATATTATCATCATTTAAAAGTTCCATTGTTCATAAATCCAGCTACTTAGCAGTAGATTTCACTAAACAAACTTAAGCAATAATTGTATCTATTCTTGTAATTAAGTTCAAATATGATCCAACGCTTTTCTCAACCAAACCTTTGAAAAACTGTTATCTTGTAATAAAACATCTAAAATGAACTTCTATAATGTGATATGCTTTTGTTTTCCATGTACGCACGTAAATTAATAGCTCGTTAACAAACGACAATCAGAAGTCGTAGCTTTATAACAAACAATGCCTATACGTACGTGGGATTCAAAAAGCGAATAGGGTTTAAGGGCCCGTCGACGGCTGCGTCATTTGGGCCCGCATATAATAGCTGCAAAACTACATTGAATAACTAGACTAGAGGAATCTCTAGTAAATATAGTACGTAAAAATTAAAGCGTGTAAAGAAAGTATGCGCAAATCATGTTTACCTCAGCTTATCGCACATACACGGCGAGTCCAGTGTATGTATAGTCTGTTCAGATGTAATCATGCCTTCTGGACAGCAATATCGACAACATATCTTATATGACACGCAGCTTCCAATCGCTCTATTTGTGTTTCGTAACTTACTGTACATCAACTTACTATTTTCACTGTTCTAATCGACCAGATAAGAGACGATTACAGCGCTGGTCACCTGAAGGTCGATACACCTCAAAGCTCTGTCGAGTATACGTAACTAGAGAACTGTCAAAATGAATCCGTTTTACCCGAATCAGATCACATCATATCATCTCTTCGGTTGGCTGCGGAATTTTATCGTAAGCGACATTTTCAATTACATGTTTTTATTGCATTACTTAGTGCAATATAGGAAATAAACATTTTAGTAAGAATTGACGACAGTACGAAGAGATGCTTCGGTTTTATTTTTAATGTTTCTTTGCACAGCGAGAAGTTGTCGCAAATACAACTGTGATAGTGGTGGTCATGAAATTCTATAGATACAGACTGAAAATACTTGTAAACCACTGGACTTAGGGACTCGACACATGAAATCAACTTTTTTCAGGTACTCTCTATCCTATTGGCTTTAAACATGCATTTTATGAGACTGTATGTATTTAAGAACATTAAAATAGGAATAGAACCCAGAAGCAGTATTTGTTTATTTTAGTAATAAAATGACAACTTTAATTAATTCTTTACGTCATTAATTTTGTTACATTATCGTGGGTCATATTATTTGGAAGCAGTATCATTAGGATTGTCGTATGTCCCGATTTGGTGTGCCAAGAAAAATGTCTCGCCAGAATTATGTAAAAAAATGATAATCTGATTTTATAATTTCTGATGAATTATGAATAATCAAGATAAACACGATATTACATTTGATAATTTATTAGTTATTATACGCTACGAAAACATTATGTCGGAAAGTAGGATGCTTTTTCTTATTTTTCAACAAGTTATGGAAATGTTCGTATCCTTTCATACACTTGTATAAATAAGTAAATTAATGTTTTCAATAAGAATTTTTAATGGAAAATTCATCGAAAAGGTTGTTGAATTTAACATCAAATTAACGATTCTTTGTATTTTGACCAGTCAGCATGCTTGAGATAGCGTAGGTATGCAGAAAGAATTACAGGAGGAGGAAGTTGACAATTTCAAAGTAAAACTAATGTAAAGTGGTCCTCAAGGCCCAACCAATGTACTTTCCCTTTGAAACAATTGCTAATCGGCAAAGATGTTCATTGGTTTGCTATGCTGTCAATCTTTGGCTTTGTTTACGTTGGGTTTTCGTTGTAAAATTTAAATTCACACGCACATGTACAGTCTCAATTATACTTTTAGACTCTAGAGAAGATGGACATTTCAGACTAAAGAAATATTTCCACACGGGAAGTCAAGTTCAGGATTTCTAGGGTTTGAAGTACCAAGAGAACCTAAAACATCCTAACCGGCTGCGGCGTGTTTTGCCTGTCTGCACCCTTGGCGCTAGGCGCTCGTTTCCGTCTGCCCCAATAATAGGCGCGGATTAAACCATGTAATATTTTAAAGTTACTTTTAAAGGCTCTACTTACCTATGTTATTAAAGAAGATGTAAAAACTGATCACGCCGTTGTACATACATGTTTGGCATCTCCATCACACGCTGGCGATGATAGCGGCAGACGGCAACGAGTGCTGAGGGCGGTGCCGTAACAGTACATCGGCCAATTACAAAATTAATAGAGGAGTAACGATAGTTATGGAAAATCAATAATCTTGAGATCGATATATTTTCTTTAGTCTTGTTTCATGACGATGGAAAAATGTCGTGGTGGATATAAAAGTTTTGTAACAGAAAGTTAATAACCTTCAAAAAGAGTTATTTGGTATTCGTAATAGTAATGAGTGGACGTATAGAAGAGGCATTTTAAGTAATTAATAGTAATTATATTAACTTAAAAATAAACTGATTAAGAAAGAATGTTCGAGTGAATTGTAATCCAGATTATACAATTAAATAATATATTACGAAATCGGAGTCATATAAAATTTTATTTCTGTCACCAAAAATCTACACCTGAGAACAGCTCTCGTGACTCTTATTTAATCAAATCTCGACCTGGATCTTCCAAACAGTTTGCATGCTTCCTATCTGCTGCGAGTGGAGGAATAACACCACAAATTTGGCGTCCCAACTTCCGGGCTTCGAATTGGTAGCAAGTTTATTTACACAACGGTCAAAGGAAACTTCCAACTATTATCTACACATCGTTAGAGAATCAAGACGACCAACTGCAAGTTAAAATACTTCAGTATATGAGACTCCGAAGCGGACCTAAATTGCCGGAAAGGATGTATCATCGCCAGCAGTTTAGTGTACAGTTTCATGAAGCAAACGTGTTTGCACAGGGTGAGGGACATGTTAGCGAATCACCAGATGTAAGTACCATAGACCAGATAGTGAAGATGATAGAACTCAGTAGCAAGTTAGGAAATGTGATAGAGAATCAGAATGCAGTAAATAATAAGATGGAAAATCAGAATGCAGAACTCAGTAGCAAATTGGAAGATATAAATAATAAGATGGAAAATCAAAATGCAGATCTTAGGAAGATAAAAAATCAGAATGCAGAACTCAGTAGCAAGTTAGAAGACGTAAATAATAAGATAGAAAGTCAAAATGCATATTTGAGTAGGAAAATAGAAAGTCAGAATGCAGATCTTAATAGGAAGATAGAAAATCAGAATGCAGAACTCAGTAGCAAATTAGATGCTAAGATAAATATTGTGAGTGCAAGCTTAGTAACAAACTTGATCTGGAACTAAGCATAATTAGAAATCAGATTACTAGCACAGAAGAACAGCTAGGTAATAGAATAGAAACTATGCAGAAACACTTTTCTACGGAAACAAATTCTATTCGTAGAAACATACAGGATTTAACAGAGGAACAAATTAGGTTTTCTAACAATAATACAAGCAAACTCGAGGCATTGAGAACTCAATACTCTCAATCCAACGAAGTCGTGCATATTCAATTAGGATCACAAAAGAAAGATATAACTAACCCAAGAGAAAAACAAGAGAGGTTAGAATTTGTACAGAATAGCCAATCTAATGAATTAAGGCAACTAGTTAGCCACGAAATAAGCAATTTACAGACAAATGTTAACTCAATGCTAGAAAACCAAATTGCTGACTTAAATCTGGACAATAATGCAAGTGTAAACAATATATCTGAAATGCGAAACTGAACCACACAAATAAGCAGTGTAGTGGAAAACCAGTCTAATTTACAAGAAAGAACATTTGCACACAAATTTACTTAAAGAAAAATAAAGACTTAATGATTTGACACGTGTGGTCTTCGCAATTCAGGAGAGATCAGAAACTGTACCTGTTTGTGATCAGAATTATGACAATGTTAGTACAAGTAGCCAAATACCTAATGCATCACGTATACAAACACATACACACACATACACAACACTGTCACGATCAGGGTAACCTAGAATTCGACCCAATCGCGCAGGAGGAAGGGAGTCTAATCTCATCACTAGTATGCCAATACCGGAGTTGCATCCTAACCGAAATTAAGATTCCATCTTTTGCCGAAGAGGCTGGCGACAGCGCGAAAAATTTCCTTCGCGAACTTGAGAATTATTTTCGGATAAAGAAAATCCCATCCGAAATAAGAATGCTAACACTTAAAGACGCATTGAAGGGTAACGCCCTTAGATTGTTTAAGTCCCCTGGAGTTAACGTAGAGGACTACGCCACATTCAGGACTAGATTTTTGGCCAGATACTGGAGCCCAGCCAAACAGAACCTTATCCGGGTGGAATTGGCCACAGGGAGATTTAATCCTGCAATTCACAAGAGCTTGACGGAATAGTGTATGATGCTCACATCTAAAGCGAGGATGTTAGAACCATGTATGAATGAACAGGACATAATGACTGCGGTCATTCGCCACTTCCCAGAATATATCCGTAACAATTTAATAGTTGCTCGTCCGGCCGACATAGGAGATGTTCTGAGCTTATTAAGTGAATTTGAAGCACAGGTAATCCCACCTGCTGCTAGAAATAATAACAGGGAAAACAGAGAGCGTAATGGTCACAACTCTCAACAGACTAGATAGAATGCCACGGTGTGAACATAACCTCAATTCTCCCCGTGGTAGCCAAAGGCATGAGCATTACATTCGCGGGGAAAGGGACACGCAATCTAACGACCAGAGGAGACCCCCCTACTCATCGCAACCAAGGAGGGGTAATGGCCAACAAACTTCCGGCAGTAGTAATACCAACTATAACAGGAATGGCCAAAATAATGGAAATAGAAATAACTTTGGGAGATCGCATCAGATCAACAACTTAAATTTCCGAGGTTTTTATAGAGGGAGGAGACATATAAACTACTCTCACCCCTATAACAGGCAAAATGTAAATAGTAGGTGGCAGGATACCAGAAGTGAAATAGGAAGGCTACCCGACCCAAGCCAACAAACACCAGCGCCACCTAATGAACTAAACACAAGTGACGCACCTAACCTCAATGCAATACAGATAACAGTACCCCCTGTAGCTGCACCCCAGCCGCAGGAAAACTAACTCAAGATGGTATTGAAACTCCGGGTACCATCTGGGTGGCACATAATACAGTAAATAGGAGTTCCCTGGCAACTTTACTTGTTAACAGAGAAGCAAGGATTAATGATAGCCCACACAAGCACATGACAGACATAAGAAATCCACCTTTTGTGAGGATAAATATATGGTGAAATGAGTACGATGCCATGGTTGACAGTGGTAGTACCATGACTGTCATTAATGAAGAACTTTTCACTGCGCTAAAAGTAAATAGCAGACTTATATATCTACCAGTCTGCGGGGTTTCTTGCACTACTGCAATTGGCAAGAAAAAGGGAAGAATCCGTTTCCAAGTGATGTTATAGCTCACATTAGACGGATACGAGCTAGATTTTATTGCTCTAGTTGTACCAAAACTGGTTACTAACATCATCATAGGTACCGATCTACTGATTTCATGGTCTTGCATCTTAGATTTCTTAAGGCACACTTTGTCTAAGAAAGACAATAATATTTATTTTGTGCTACCCCTGCTAGAGGTAGACAGTTCCTCCATTGACGAGAGAACGCAAGAGGAGAGAGATTTAGAAGATGATAAATTTTTCGTAGAGCACATTACGATTAATGATGATTATTATTTAGTCAAAGTTGGGTTAGAGTTAACAAACTTTGCACCATATTTATGTGACCAGGAGGAGATGGAAGTTAATATTTGTCACACAGTGCCTTGTTTCAGCTGTAATCAGTCTGAAGAACATGAATTAAATGATTTTATCGGTACACAAGATAGGTACATAGACAACAATACACCAGACAAATTTGAAACATCTATCCAAGATAAGCTTGAGGAAACGTTTAACCTAAGTGCAGAAACAGAAACTCGCTAATATCCTTAAAAAACACAAGCCAGTATTTTCTAAGAGGATAGTATTGTGCAACAAGTATGTTCACACTTTTGTAGTGAAGGATTCCCTTCAACGACACCCCTGTGCTGCTGCTGCTGTGAATGGTTTACCACCATTTTCACACAAATGTCGCCCCATACCAAATGCAATTCGTAAACAAGCAGACGAATTAATCCAGGAACTGTTAAAGGATGATATCATAGAATTGTCAACATCTATTTATGTCAGTGCTTTGTGTTGGGTTACCAGTAATCAAAAAGTACGAATGACGCTTGATGCAAGATACTTAAATTCATATACACTCCCGGACCACCTTCGCGCACCTAGCGTTAATTCAATTTTGGCCCGAATGATTAAATCTAAGTACTTCAGTGTAATCGACCTCAATAAATCATTTCTTCAAATTGCTTTGGATCCAGCAGTACGTCCATATACAGGTTTTAGACGTGAGAATCGTGTATACCATTTTAAGAGGTGCGGTTTTGGACTGAATACTAGTTCTGGAGCACTACTCCGTGCTTTACATGAAATTTTCGGTGAGGAGATGAAAGAATTCACTGTAAATTATGTAGATGACTTCTTGATTTATGATAACAGATTTAGAAGCGCATCTACAACATTTGGACTGCATACTATCAAAATTCCATGAGAGCGGAATGACCATAAATTTTGGAAAATCCAGATTCTTCGTCAAAGAAGCAAATTTTTTAGGTTACGTCATTTCGTCTGACGGCATAAAACCTAACCCAGAACGTGGAAAAGCTATTGAGGATATCCCACCTCCTAAGAACCAGAAGCAACTTCGAAGATATCTAGGCATACTCAATTACCAGTCGAAATTCATCTTTAATTATTCTGCAGTCATCTCTCCATTGAGAGAACTTCTAAAGAAAGAAGTAAAATGGAAGTGGGAAGAGCGCCACCAGGCGGCGTTCGAACGAAGCAAAGCTTTATTCAAAGAATCTATTCCACTGGAGTGTCCTAACCTAGATTTACCATACCACATATTTACAGATGCTTCTGCAACTTCATTTGGAACCGTTTTATGCCAAGTTTGGGACGGAGAAAATCATGTATTAGCTACAGCTTCACGAAGTGTGACAAAAACAGAGTCCAATGCATGTTCACAGAACTTGAAATTGCATGTATTTTCTACGCTTTATCTAAGTTCAAGGATTACGTATTCAATTGCAAGATAATATTGTACACAGACCACATCAGTTTGTCCTTTATTCATAAGTGCAAACTCACAAATTCAAAGATTCCACGATACATTCATGAAATCACATCTCATGACAGAAATTAAACACATTGCAGGGTCAGAGAATGTTTTCGCTGATGCACTTTCACGCCTCCGTGCAAACCACTCCTTACCGGAGACGATAGCAATTCCTACACATGAAGTTAAACTAATGCTACTTAAACTCACAATAACGCGTTCTTTCGCAAAGAAACTTAGAAATTTGGGAAATCTTCAAAGGGAAGACATTCATTCATCACATTTATTTAATGCAGCACCTGACATTAACAGTAACACTACATGGAGCACAGGAAGACATAATAACATCTTATATAAATTACATGGCAGGGATTGCTTAAAGTGGAAAGCAATTATCCCTAAGAGCATGGAAGTGGAAACGATTACCACCTTCCATACCTCGCTTATGCATGTCGGCGTTGCCAAAACAGCAACTGCTATTCAAGAGTGTTTATATGTCAAACACTTATGCAGAAAGGTCATGCAAATCATTTCGACATGCCTTCGACCTGCCAAAAAGCTAAGCCATTGAATGTAAAATATGATGTTGAACCTCAAGCTATTAAAAGGGATAAGAAAAATGCCCTGGTAACTATCGACTCCTATGGTGAGTTACCAGCTGGACAGCACAATTATAAATACATCTTTGTGATTCAGAAAACATTTACAAAATTCATCAAAATCTACCCCATGAAGAAAATTACTTCAAAATCATGCTTAAAGAATATTGTAGAGGATTATATCCCTAAGTACAGCAAAATGGAAGCTCTACTGTCGGACAATGCTTCAGTCCACACGAGCAAGAAATTCAATCAATCATTAAAGGATTTAGGAGTAAAACTGTATCATTCTTCAGCATACTTTCCCCAGGGCAACTTAACAGAAAGAAGTCTTCGAAATGTCACCAACTTTTTCTGTATTATGTGTCACTCCAACCACAAAAGTTGGGTTAAATACTGCCAACAGATTGAGGATCATATCAACTTTACTAAGGATTCTACGACAGGATTCACCCCAGCAGAGTTGAACCAACACCCCTATTCAGGCAGATTCCACTGCCCATCCCGAAAGAAACACAGCTAACCCCAGAAGAGAATGCAGAGTTGGCCTTTCAAAGGATATTCGTCGCAGCAGAAAGGAGGAAGAAGAGGACCAAGAGGTCGAATAAATGATGGATGCCCATAATCGGTGAAAAGGTACTAGTTCGACAGAACCATCTGTCAAATGCCAAGAAGAAGAGAACAGCAAAGTTCACCTTACTTTTTGATGGACCATTTGTGATATCCAGCAAGTTCGGGGACCATACATTTGAGGTCAAGAGGACTGATGGAAGTCTGTATGGTAGATACCACCTGATGTTTTTGAAGCCACTGAGACGATCTTCAATACCTAAAGTCTATGAGGGCACTTCAAGACCTTCAGGTATCCTGTCGTGACTTACATAATACACACGGTAATGTAACACTTCAACACGACACATGATACACTAATTTTGTGAATATATTGTGAAAACCGTATCACCATACAGGAATAGGCAAACGGAATATGCATATTTAAGGTTAGAACACAAATATAAGCCTTTCATGTTCAAGTCATGGATATTTAATTGCAAAACACACATTTAATTAATTGTCAATAATTCATTTTATTTCAGTTATTTCATTTTAATTATACATATTCGTTTACAAATTGTTATGTTAAAATATTCTTTATATTGTTGTATTATGTTTTGTTCATTGTAAATGATTTAAAAATGTTAATTATAAAAATACTTTAATGCAAATTTGGGGCGGGGCCCACCCCACTCATAAAGACAGATATATATTTAAAAAAAAAAACGTGTTATAGTAATGCTAAGTTGTTGTTAAATGTTCATTTATTATTATATTTCATTTAATGTATGTTTATGTAATATTTATGTTATAGTTCATTGTTGTAAAAAAATTGTTAAATTTGAGGCATTCTTCAAAATATATGGAAACACATTGTTGAAGTATTTAAGTTAAAATTATTTTCCATATATTTTGAAAAGGGCATGTGTAACGATATGTTTTAGTTAGAACTTTTTATATGAATATTGTTTTCTGATATGACTTAGTAGGCCATGTAATGACAATATTAAAAACAAATGTATGTGTAATTTTGTGATTGGCTGTAGTAATAATTGTATTACGTAATGCGGTGATGTAGCAGTACACCGGCCAATCACAAAATTAATAGAGGAGTAACTATAGTTACGGAAAATCAATAATCTTGAGATAGATATACATTCTTTAGTCTTGTTTCATGACGATGGAAAAATGTCACAGTGAATATAAAAGTTTTGTAAAGGAAAGTTAATAACCTTCAAAAAGAGTTATTTGGTATTCGTAATAGTAATGAGTGGATGTATAGAAGAGGAATTTTAAGTAATTGATAGTATTAACAACATATAAGTTATATATCCACTGGCATCTGGAAGGCATTTACCTACTCTAGAATAAGTCCTACTACCATCAAGATGAAGAACTTTTTTTTCCATAACTTTTTTCTAAAACATGATATAAAATTGCCCATCAAATAAACAGATCTCAGAAAGTTAAACATAAAAAGCAGCTGCTCCGTAAACAGTAAAATTTTCTTAATGTTATCTTAACAATGATCACAATATCTTTATGCACATCTTCAACAAGTTTTTAAAGTTGAGTCATAACTTTGAAAAATGCTGAATTTAAATATTAAGTCAGGTTATTTTAGTTTATTGATGGAAATTAATCATTTCTCCACACTAGCCGTATATAGGCTAAGGTATTTGATGGATAGAGTCAACATGAAAAATTCAATGCCATGGCCGGGATTTGAACCACGGATCTCCTGGTTTCCGTCCAGTCGCTCTTAACCTTTGAGGTACCATGGTCAAGAGTTAAATGATGAAGCCTGGGACTTAAGTACTTAGAATAGTAAGTCGCCATAAACGGTGTATCTCGGATGCGAGAGCCCCTAGTGGTCTACCGGGGAAATATATGAGTCAACTGGAGAATTTAATGTCAAGACGGCATGTTGACTATGGTAGCTCAAAGCGACTGGACGGAAACCAGGAGATCCGTGGTTCAAATCCCGGCCATGGCATTGAATTTTTCATGTTGACTCTATCCATTAAGTCAGGTATTTAACTGACTTACCTTTTTTAGTTATGCTACTCACACACACAAATCTTTTTCTATAAATATGTTTTATTCAGAGGGCCTCAAAACATGCATTGTCACTTAAATCTGGTATGAAATTTATGGGTGGAATGCAATATTTACATGCATAGTAAAGGAGAAAAAAGCACGCACGCACGCACACAGAGAGAGAGAGTAAAAAATGTTGAAATTCTGTTGGTAATTAATAGTGAAGTTCTTCATTACACAGCCAAATGGCACTATATCTGACACTAAAATAGGCAATCATATCCGTATACCTGTAGGTATTAATAATAAAGACAAGTGTCTACAAAAATTGTGCTCACAAAGGACATGTATGACCTGGAATACTCAGAACTGCACAAAAACATGCTTAGAATAACAAATGACCATTTAAACAGTGGTCTATATCATTTCCAAGCAAAACTCCGCACTTGTTCACTGGCACCATTATAAGCTTTATAAGCAGTGTAAGTTTTACTTGTATATAAGAAGGGTTGCTAATTTTGTAAACTAGTGCCATACCAAACATGAAGATACATAAACATTAATTCATCATGAAACTTCACTCTGTAATTTACAGTCAATTTGCTGCTCCAAAGTATAAGTCTAAGTTGTAATACGCTTGGTAAAAGTAAGCTATGACATAGATATACCCATTTGCAAATGTAATTTGTGTGGCTTTTCATATTGGACTGTATGAAATGAGAAAATAACTTGGAGTGTGATAACATGACTTTATTGAGGTGTGAATATTGTTCTCTTCCACTTTTAACTACTTTATTGAAATCCTCCATCTGCACTTTGAAGCCTAATATTATCACTACTAGACTTTGGAATTTTAGGTTATTAAAGTATAACTTTAGGTGCCTAAAATTGGTTTTATAATGTAAGAAATAGTATCTTTTTAAAATGCTCCCTCTCTGTTACATCCACTACTACTAGAATTACAAGGACAAATAACTACCTAGGTAGTTATACATGAATTTAATCAATGAAATGTGAAAGAAAAGTTTTGAACATAAAAATTAAGTACACAAACAAGTCAAAGAAAATTAACATTTTTTATAAATTGTTGTCCATTAATGTCGGTAATTATTAGCTTCACAATAAGCTACTAATAATTTTTCTAGATTTTCAACCAACAAGCAATGCTGTCTGTCACTCAACACTAATTTGTAAGCTGAAAATGAATGCTCCACATCCACTGAAGCAGCAGGTGTGTATTTCAACTTTGACACTAGATGGACAGGAATGTTACATTGTACATCTGTGCTTTTTCCTTTTAGGATATCTGAAGCATTACACACGTTTTCAGAACTTCCTCCAGTTTGTAGCGTATGTAATCTCCAAAAGGTCCAGGAACAGTTTTTATCCTTTCTTGCATAGCATTAAATATTTCCATTTGTTCATACAGAGGTTTTCCTGCTGCTTCAAGTGATGCAATAACTTGCACAAGGAAGGTGTATTGCTTTAAAAATACCAGATCCCTCTGAACACCAGAATCTTTTATTACTTGCTTTGCAGACACAATGCATGCAGACTCATCTTCCAGACTTGAAACAAGGTCTTTCACTTCACTAACGTGGTCATTGTAGTATTCTGCAGTTTTGAGCCATGTCTCCCAGCGGTAAGTGCAACTTCAGGAGGCAGAGAAAGTTTGGGCAGTTTCTCATGGAAAATTTGTTGATGAAAATATTTTGGCTGTAGAACTCAAATTGTTGATATTTGGGTACTGTTGTCTGATATGCTCTGTGACATTGTTAACTCAATGTCCAAGGCAAGTAATGTGCGTGGCGGAAGGGTAAAAAACTTAAGCAACTGCACTGCAACAATCATGTATGCTGCTGCGTCAATGTATATTAGCAGTATTTTATTCTCATCAAGACTGTTTGGATACATAGCTCGAGACCATCACTAACCAATTTCGCTATCGTCTGAGAGTTGGTTCTGGCCAGTTATCTGCAACAGATCAAATGTGCTACTGTGGGAGCATAACTTCCCAACAATTAAATGTACTATAATAATAATAATAATAATAATAATAATAATAATTAATAATAATAATTTTACTGTGGCCAATAGACTCTTACAAGAGCATCTGATACTGTCAATTATCTCTATACAGTCAAAATACAAAATGATCAAAATACATGTTATTTACAAAACAGAGTTGTTTACAAAAGTATATGAGTTATTTCCAAAGATCAAAATGCCTAAATTACATACAAACCTTATTGTTTACATAGGTATACATATCTATTACAACTCATTTATACTACATACATATATATTACAGTTCATTTATACTATACAAACATTTTTCAATTAGATATGATTTTAAGACCAGTTTAAATTGTGAGTCAGAAGTATTCTTAATTACAGACGACAATTTATTGTATAATATGGCTCCTATTTTAAATGGATCTTTATTAGTTTTGAGTTTTATTCATGCTCACCCTATGGTAACCAGTTGCTCTCCTCGTATCATATGTATGGCAATCTTTATTGAGGATGTTATGTTGCTTTCGGTCTTTTACAAGTATAAATGTTTTGAACGCATAGAGTGATACTACTGTTAGGATGTTTTGTGATTTGAATGTATCCCGACATGTTTGTTGAAAACGAAGGTTGTACATGGTTCGTATGCATTTCTTTTGTACTTTTAATAGCCTGTCCATATTGGTTTTACTTATTCCCCCCCAAATTTCAATACCATATGTTAAGTGTGGGAAGATAATGCCATAATATGCAGTTTTAAGAGCATTGATATTCCCATATTTTGCTAGTTGTCATAGTAGGTAGAGTCCCGAGTTCATTTTATTACAAACCATGTCTACGTGTGTACTGTAGGTTACTGTTCTATATGAATGCCCAAAAATTTAAAGTTTCTTACCCGTTCCAAAGGTATATTGTAAAATGTTTATATTTAGATTGTCGCTTTGAAATGTCATTAATTTTGTTTTTCCTATATTTAACTTTATTCCATTGTTTAGAAAGTACCGAGATATTTCGCTAATTGGAAATTATGTAGCGCCACATACTGTCCTTAGTTTCATCTACTGATAGCCAGTCGTATGTGATTTGCCTACATCTGAGCGAATTCTGCTCAAAGCCTCTATATATGTATTGTCAACATAATTTTTCCATATGCTGGATACTGAGGGAGTATTTCTGTGGCAATATTTTTCTGAGAAGCCTTTGAAATGTGGATTTTCCACAGCATTAAATGGGATATTTGCTGCAACTATTGATCGGCATAGATCAGCATGAAATTAATTTTTGTTTGAAGAATGGTTTACTGTCTGGGTTAGCAGAGACTGTTTCAGTTTTCTTTTCCATTCAGTGTTAATTTGATTTGCAGCTCCTTATATATGTTGAGTTAAATGTAACTGTTTGTCGCTGCTTACCTACACACAGAAAAAACAAAAGTGTGGTAGTAAATAATAAATAAATATATCTGTACATTTTAATAATTGTAATTATATTGTATTACTGAAGATCTTGAATTTCCAGAAAAAATTTTAACTATGTAAATTCAAAATTTAATTTTCACAAACAGTGTCTTCAGCACACCTGTGCCAAACCATATCAAACAGATTTAAAGGAGAAACTTTGTTCCAATAAATCATGCAAGAAGATAACACTATGGCAATTCAATTAGCAAACCATCACTCAATATAAATTTAGAAGTACATATATACACATTTAATTTGCTCAACTGTTTACTACACGCTTGATAGACTATTGTTTGTCCACCCGGAAATTCTTGAAGCCACTGACGTATCAGCAAAGGCTTTTCAGTTTTAATTTTCAGTATCACACTCTCACTAAACGTACACTTAAAACACTTGCAGGGAGAGGGAAAATGTGACTGAAGATGCACCAAGTAGGAGGGTGGGAAGATGCGCTTTCACTTTTTCCAGGAATGGACTCAGTGTGCACTGCAGCCACCACTACTAAGGTCACATAAGAGCAACCCTCAGACTGGCCATGGAAGTTACATGTATATTCCAGTTAAAAGTTGATACACTCAAAATAAGTTTTGGAATTCAAAACATAGTTTCAGAAAAAGAATGGATATTACTCTTGTTTTTGTGGACTGAGGACGCAAGTGATTTGTTTGGGAAATCAATCTCCATTAGAATTATTAACACCAATTTCTTAAGATAAGTGAAGTCTTAGTGGCAAATATTTATGTTTGTGTAATAAGAATGGATGTGTTAACCTAACAGAGATTAAACGTACATACTAGGTAAAATTAGCCTTCATTGTCAAAATAGGCATTTTTAGATGCTATTAAAATTAATTTTAGGCGTGGTTTCGTATGAAACGTATATTTGCCAGTTTTTATGAAGTTATCGTTTAAGGATTAAAACATACTTCTATCTAAAATCTGAAGTATAATAATATCAGGTGTGTAGTACATGTATGCTTAGCACTGCTATAAGTACTTTTAGCAGAGATTTTTAACACTGGTGACTGAAAATGTAATTACAATCATTAAATTACATATAATTTCCCTCCTATGACATTGATATCTTGTCACTTTGTTTCTCTCTATAGAATCATTTGAGGTACACTGCAATGTTTTGCATAGAAATCACACAACCAATTTTGTTTATGATCGATTGTTATTCTAAGCATGTTTTCGTGCAGTTTCCAGCAGTTCTACTCAAAATGTCATGTATTCATTGATTTAAGTAAATGTGTTATAAATAACTGTAGTTTCAAATGGCCACAATTCTTATAAATTAGCACCTGTTTGTGTTCTGTTAATTTTTTATTCGAATTTTAACTTTCCAACAACACTCCAAAAAACAGTTTTAAGTACCAGTTTCTAAAACCTCATATCAGAACAGGAATGTTATGATTAGGTCTAGAAGTTGAGGACCTATAAATTGTGAAAAAAGGACCTTTGAAATGACCTAAGAATATCCTAAAAAGGTTCTACAGTTTGGGAGAAAGGACTAAAGAAGTGATATCTACAAATTAATCAATTTTCAACTATATATTTAATAGATAGATAGATAATTTATTCATCTTGTAAATCATACATTGTACATGAGTACTATGATATAAGACACGTCAAATTGTGAATTTACAGTGCAATTAACTATACTTATAAATTAACAAGTCACATCCAATAAGGACAAGTCAGTGTTTGTACAAAATAATGTTTTATAAAGATATCTCAAGAAATTTTATAATATACACAATTAATTCAGAAATGTAACAATATTATAAACCTTCCATTAATTCACTAACAGAATAAAAACAGTGTCTAGCAAGTATGCCAAAACTGACTTTTTAAATGCTGAAAAATTGCAAGTGGTTTTATTGGCTATAGGCAGTTTATTAAGTGATTCCTAGGTTTATTACACTGTTTTGATGAGCTCTTGTGTTACTTCTATTCACATGAATATCCATTCTCTGTCTAGTATTATGATTATGAACTGTGTCATTAAAGGTACAGTGGCCATTTCCTTTCATTAAATTTGTCTTTGTAAATTTTAAAATTTGAAAAATGAAAATACATGGGAGAGGTTAGGTTTTAAATTTTTTAAATAATGGTCTGCACGTAGATGTTGATTTAACTCTTCCAAGTATTCTTAGAATCCCGTTTTTGCATTATGAATAATGATTTACAATGTGGTGAGTTACCCCATAATGTTATGCCATATTTTAAAATGGAGTGAGTACACGCAAAATACACGCTTCTGAGAGTTTTTATATTAACTATGTGTACCAGTTGTCTGAAATTATAACAAATTGTACTCAGTTTTTTTTTTTTTTTTTTTAGATGATCAACATGTGTCTGCCAATTTAGGTTACTCTGTAACCAAAGACCAAGAAATTTAGTTGTATTTACATACTTAATTACTTGATTATTACATATTAATTCTGATTGTATAGAAGACTTATTCTGAGAAAACTGAAAATAAATTACATGTTTCTTATCCAAGTTTACAATTAAATTATTATTGCTGAACCATTTAGAAATATTACTGAACATTCTGCTCGATAAGATTTGTAGCTCTTCAAGTGCATTGCTTTCAATTAATATATTTGTGTCATCAGCATATTGAACTATTGTTTTAGCTGTAATATTTGACTGTAAATCATTTACAAACAATAAGAAAAGAATAGGACCCAAAATAGAACCTTATGGTACACCAAACTTAATATACTTTGTGTCTGATCGGTATTCTTTAATGCAATCTTTTTCTGTATGTGAAATTTCTATTTGCTTCCTGTCCTTTAGATATGATTTGATCCATTCCAATGCATGCCCTCTAATACCCATATGTTCTAATTTTTGGAATAGTAAATTGTGGTTTAGTACATCGAATGCTTTAGTTAGGTTGAAAAATGTGCCTAGTATTTTGTCTTTGTTATCTAAAGTATTTATTACACTGTTTACAAAATCAAAAAGTGCAGTTTATGTTGACTTTTGTTTACAAAACCCATGCTGAGTTTTAGATATTAAATCATTCATCTCTATAAATGCTATAATTCTTTTATAGAATATCTTTTCCAGTACTTTAGAAAAGCTGGATAAGAGTGAAATTGGCCTGTAATTTAGTAAATCGGTTTTATCTCCTTTTTTGTATAGCGGCTTTACTTTAGCAGTTTTTAAAGCATCTGGAAACACTGCATGTTCAAGTGAGCTATTGCATATGTCTGCTAACGGGTGTGCAATAAGCATAGAACATTTCTCTAGCAAAAAATCAGGAACTTTATCAATACCTGAAGAGCAGTTGGATTTAAATTTGGATATTACTGAAACGATTTCCTCGAAATCAGTAGGGCACAAGAACATTGTTGTTTCACATATATTTACTCTATTTGTTTTAACTGAAGTACCCATTGTGGAGTTCCTTTGTGAAACAATATTTTCAGCAAGATTTATGAAATGATCATTAAAAGTCTCTGCTATTAACTTTGGGTTTGTTATTAATTTTGAATGCTTCTGCGGTACTAAATTATCTACATTTTTATTGGGCTTTATTTCATTGTGTATTACTTTCCACGAGGCTTTCATTTTGTTCTGGGCATTTTTGATGAATTTATCGTTCGCCATCTTTTTTGCTTGTTTTATAACTTTATTCAATGTGGCTTTATATTTTTTAACATAGTCACTGAATTGTGGAGTGACAGTCACTGTTTGCAGAATTTCATGTAATTTTCGTTTGTGCGCGCAAGATGTTATAATTCCTTTAGTAATCCACAAATTTGATTTTCCTGAGAATGACTCTTTTATTTGTACAAGTGGGAAAGCTATATCAAAATAATGCCTAAATATTTTTTGAAAAGTTTCGAATTTTTCATTAGTATCAGATGTATCATACACTTCATGCCACATTTCGCTTTTTAGTAGATGCAAGAAATAGTCTATATTTGAATCATTGAACTGTCTGGTAAATTTTGATTTTCTAAAGTTTGGATTTATACGGTTTTCCATAATTATTGATATTAACTGAGCATTATGATCACTGTAATCCATATTCAGTGGGTGGCTTTTGTACAACTGACTAGCATTAGTAAAAATTTGGTCAACTATGGTTGCAGAGAATTTTGTATTTCTGGTTGGGAAATTTACTAAAGGTTTTAAGTTAAATGTAGCTACCAAATCAATTAAGTCATTCTTTTGTATTGAGATTTTAGCAAAATCAATTTTGAAGTCTCACAGACAATGAGTGTTTTGCTTAAATGTTTAAATTTTTAAATTTATTAAGAACCTTTTCTAGTTTGTTCAGAAAAAATTTTAAGTTACCATTAGGAGATCTGTATATACAAGCTACAATAAGGTTATATTCAACGAGTTCGACTGCAGAGATTTCTATATCTTTTTCATACGACAGACCGGATGTGCATATCATACTAAATTTAATGCCATCTTTTACATATATACAACCTCCATCATGATAATATGTTTCTCTACAATAATGTGCAGCTAGATTGAACTTGGTAAGCTTAGTATTTTATGGTTTTCATTCAGCCAATGTTCTGAAAAACATAGCACATGCATATCTGATCGTTCCTTGAGGATAATTTCTAGCTCAGATTTTATTAGACAGAGACTGGACATTATGATATAATATTTTTAACGCTGTCGATTGATTTTTAGAAGATTTTTGAACATTTTGATATTTTTTACCCCTTTCCTTATGAATGCCTGCACTGTGTTTTGTATTTCTTCTCATTTGTATTTCTTCTCATTCCCTCATGCTTTACTGCTGAAAAGATGCCTAGTTTTTTGAACCACATGATAAATTTACTCTATTTCCCTCAGATTTTTCTGTTTCACAACTTGGTTTGTTGTTCACACAAATTGAAATCACTTTCACTAGTATTTCACTGAGTATCCTCTTCCCCAGTTTATTCAGATGCATCCTGCGTCTTGTGTGGTAATCCCGCCTTATGTTGGTGTTGATTAGATTCACATGGTCATATTTTTTACACATCTCTGTGATGTGTAAGTTTATAGAACAGATTTTCTTGTTTACCCAGGAATTTGAGTGCAGGTCGTATCTTGTAGGTAGTTTGACGATCAAATTGGTGTTTTGTAACTCGTTTACCGTGCGTTCTAGTTTTGGAATAACATTCTCAGGTTCACCATTGCCTACGTCATTTGTGCCAGCGATGAGTACTACACAGTCGTTCTTCTTAAAATCTGAACATTTCATTTCCATGTTCCTGCAAACCTCGTTAATATTTGCACCTGGTTTCACGATAGCATTTGCCATCGTCGTATTTTGTCCCATATGATTTATTTTCTCGGCAAGTCCTCGTCCGTGACTATCTGTTAACAGTACACGATTTCGGATCTGTTTTTTACATGCGTTTACCATATTTGCCGGGATGAACATCACATTCGACACTTCTTTTCTGGATTCAGAATCTGCCAAAAGCATGAATCTGTTATAGCTGTTGAAGGTATCTCCTTGTTGAAAAGTATTGTGCTTGCTGCTGGGCAGATGCCGCTTTTGTCCAGGTACAGTGCTCCATTTCGTGTAGAATTCACGCTGTTTATTGCCATTATATATCCTTCTTTCCAGTTTGATGTTTTCGTCTTTCAATCTGTCAATTTCACAGAGTGCATGATTCAAGTCCTTCTTCATTATTTCACTAACCTTTTGAAGCGAAACTATCGTATCACGTTCTCTTCCTGCATCGTCACCATTTGATGCACTATTTTTCTGTTTTATTATCTCACTATAACTGTATTTCTGATTACCTATTTGTTTGTTCGTGTCACTCTCTTCCTGATATGCTTTAACACGCTTTTCACCTCGATTTCTTAGCGAATACTTACAATTTTTACTAAATTCACGGAAGCATTATTAGGTTCTGCACACGCTGACGCCATGAAATACTCTTGGAATTTTATAAAAGCAAATTGGACAAAATTTACTGAGGAAACTGAACAAAATCTTTACTCCGTTCAACATGAAGCATCTGTAGATAAACTCAATAAAACAATAACAAATATAATTCTTGAAGCTGCAAGAGGAAAAACTAAAAATTACAAACCCTTTTGGAATACAGAACCATCAAAGTTTAAAAGAAGAAAGGCAGCAAAATGTAAAATAGAAATTCATATTGCAAAAAAAGCTTTCAGTGAATTCACTGAAAAAGCTGATTATAGAAAAGATGCAAAAAAAAGTATACAGATATATAAGTAAAATAAATTGTCAGAAAGAAACAAGGAAAGAACCACTCAAACTAAATGGGAAAACCCTTCAAATTACTCTATTTCTGAAGCCTTTAATAAGTTACAGCTCTCAGCATAAACTTTCCTCTGAAGCAAAAAGAAAAAGAGGCAGATTAAAAAAGATCTCAAAAAATTTAAAAAGTGCCCAGAACAAACAAACAAACAATATATTCAGCAACGAATTCAACATAAGGGAACTAAATCATGCCATCCATGAGTTGAAAGATAAAGTCTCCTGGACCAGATAAAATACATGCTGAATTTCTGAAATACCTAGGACCAAAGGGAAGAAAGGTACTACTGAAATTATTTAATTTATCATGGACCTCTACTGTACCTAAAGAGTGAATAAAAGCAATAATTATTCCTATTCTAAAAAAAGACAAAGCACCCGACAGAATAAATAATTACAGACCAATTTCCTTAACAAGTGTCATTGCAAAAACAGCAGAACGTATGATTTCAGCAAAGCTAAATTGGTTCTTAGAAAGTAATAACATTAACACCTGCTCAAACAGGACTCCTACAACACTTATCTACTAAACAAAATACAATTCAACTATCCCAAGATGTCAAAGAATCTTTCAACAAAAATCAAGATACGCTGTCAGTTTTCATTGATTTTGAAAAAGCATATGATTCAGTATGGAGGCATAAACATATTGAGAAACTTTCAAAACTAGGCATTCAAGATAACATGTTAAATTGGATCACTCAGTTTCTCTCTAAACGTTTCTGTGCTACAAAATACAATGACGCTACATCCAAATTCCGACAAATAAAAATGAGCCTACCACAAGATGATAGCAGTACTGAGTACAACCTTGTTCAACATCTACATCAATGATCTTCCCGTGACTGTATCAAACACAGAAATAAAGGCAGCACTTTTGCAGATGACATGATCATGTGGACATCTTCCCCACAAATAGAGAAATCCAAAACTTCAATGGAAAAGGCTCTGATACTATTGGAAAAGTGGACTGACAACAATTTGATGAAAATAAATAGTGATTAAACACATTTCAAATATTTAGCTTAAAAAAGAAAATCCCTAAACTAAATCTGCAGTTCAAGAAAACAAACCAGAAAAAACACATGAAACAAAATATTTAGGAACAATTTTTGATTCAAAATTATGTTGGAGACATCATATTGAAGCAGTAGTAAACAAATCAACAACAAAATTTTCAATTTTGAAAAGATTAGCTGGAGTCAAATGGGACAGTAATCGGGAGACACTGAACACCACATACAAAACATTCATCAAGCCAATACTTTTTTATAATGCAGAGGTAATAATTACAGCAAACAGTTCTAACATAAATCACCTAGAAGTATGCCAAAATCAGGCCCTGCAACTAATAACCGGTGCAGCAAAAGCAACTCCAAACATGGCAATGCAAGGCTTAACTCGGAACTATCTAACTTTAGAGGATCAGGCACTAATACAACATGAAAAAATGTTACGGTTAAAAACAATAAAATGGGAGAAAAGATTACTACAACCAATTAAGATGAAAACACAAACAAGTTTCCTACACAAAGTTATGGAATTAAAAACAGATCTGAATCTTCCTAATTCTAAAGAAAACATTTTAATCAAAGAAAATCCACCGACTTTTGAACCAATTAATATTCAATTAGATTTAGAACAAATAGTTACAAAATCTGAAACTTCCGAACCTGTACTAAAAGCACTAGCATTAGAAACTGTGAACAATAGATACCCACCTGTAGAATGGTTACACATCTACACAGATGGATCTATACTGGTCGCCAATCTAGAAAGTGATTGACATTTCGTACGGAGAGAGAGGCGACGTTGCCGCTTATTGCTGCCACGTGGAGAGCGCAATAGGATACACATGCGAAGGTGATTCAGTTGCGACTGTAATGGGTATTTATTATTATTTATAATACTGTACACTAAGATAGTAATGTCGTGGACCTACATGCAAATGCTAGAACATGCAAGAGCACATCAATGTAAAGATCATCGTAACAAAAGAGGCATACCTGTGACATTTTGATGCTTATTGAAGTGGGGAAATGCCGCCTACATACCTTTTTCCGGGAGTTTCTAAATTATACCCCGATGCCTGACTTTCTCCTTTAAAATACTTTCCTTTCCCAATCTTAACCAGTGTTCTTACTGATACCTACAGCACGTGAAGTCCTATCAAGTACCTTAGAGAATGGAATAATAGGATCACCTTTCAATTTCTCCTCTTTTCTCTCACAAAGCATATTACCATATTTCCCGTGCCTGTCCTTTAATTGGAATACCTTTACCGAGCACGTTCAGGTTTTCGCTTGTCACTATTTTAACATAATTAAACATTCATTAAAACATAATTGCAAATGATCACATCACACGCACAGATACACAAACTCACACACACGTAAACCAAGGGAAATTGTCACAAAATGCAAAGGAACTTGCCAGTAACTTGTTGTAACCTTATATAAAATAACATGTATACATGAAGGCATTTCTGTTTACGCAGAAGAGAAACAAAAACCAAGGAATTTTGTTTATTGCAGCATTTGCGTAACTCGCTCACCCGCAGTCCATGCTAAGCACATGTTAGAATATTGGCAACCAAGGTTTAGCATCTAACATAGTCATGGAAACGTGTCCACTCTTAATTGGTCCTATTAATGGTTAGTATGACAACCATTATGACGTAATCATTCCCTCCAGCTTACTTAGACGGTTATTCCATGTGCTTACTAATTGTCAATCACATTGTAGTTTGGCGACCAGTATAACTTGGACAACTGAAGAGCAGGAATTAATTGTGCACTGTTCTCATTCTATCAACCAGCAGGATACCACACAACAAATTTTTATGCAGAAGTAAGGGCTATTCATATTTCACTCCAACACCTTCTATACAGAAAAGAAATTAAAAAATGCTGTCATACTTTCTGATTCTAAATCAGCATTTTGTGCAATAAGTTCATATAAAATGAGGTCAATCCAAATTAAAGAATGTCACAAAATGATCCAACAACTTCCATAAAACGATTAATCAAAAGCAAATATAAAAACAAACAAAACCAATCAATATGTAACAAAGCCAAAGATAAAAAATGGAACATTTTAATTAAAAATCCAGAAATTATTCCAGAAATCCCACGTAAAGCTGCAGTAGCAAATTTTAGATTACTTACGGAACATGATTATTTGGCCAAACACTTACACAGAATAGGAATTTATACAAGTCCAAATTGTCCTCTGTGCAACAAAGAGGAAATGACTGAAGAACATCTTTTAACCTGTGAAGCCTACCTGCTGGACCCACTACACAGAAATATTGGAGAGCAAGAGAGCTAATGGCTTCATTGCCAAAGCCTAGCATTTGAAAACAACCATTTACAAGCACCATACCGCTAAATTGAATAACCTAAATTTCATCTAAAACTTAACAGGTGAACATTTCATAGTTTTCCTTTTCCTTTTCCTTTTTTTTTTTTTTTTTTTTTTTTTTTTTTTTTTTGTAATTTACATCCTTTAACTTCTTTTTTTTTTTTTTTTTAAGTCATATCGGACGATGAATGGAATGGGTGAAATGATGCTCAAATGGGCCCAGGGTCCATGGAGATTAGAGTTACCCAACATTTGTCTTTTAGGTTAAGGGAAAACCCTTGTAAAACCTTATCCAGGTAATGCACCCTGACTGAGATTCGAACTCGGGACCTCTTGAATGTGAGGCAGATATGCTACCACCATGCTACTGAGGCAGGCAGTTTTCTTTTGTGTAAATTATAAAGTTGCATCTTTCTAAATCTTAAGAAATACAAACCAATAGAATTTTATACCAAATTTGTCATTTGCTTTAAATGTTCCAGCAAATCTGTCATGTTTGGGAAGCAGATGAAATTGTAGGGAGCCAGATCAAGCAAATATGGAAGATGCAGCAGCAATTCATAATGAAAATTTGCAATTTGGTAGCAACACCAAATGAATATGCTGATGCATTGTCATGGTAAAACAGAACTTTCATTTTCACTAAATGGGGCCATGTTTCCAACTTTTTGTCAAACTGAGACAATAACTAATACTGTCCATAATTCCCCCCCCCCCCCCCAAGAAGTTAAATGAGTATGACATGCTTCGCAACCCAAAAATTGTCCCAATTGCTTTTCTGGCTGAAGAGACCATTGAGACTATCTTCGACCTTTTTTTTTTTTGGGGGGGGGGGGGGAGAAGATTCACTGAACGCAGCCCATTGTTTTCATTGTAGTTCGGTTTTCAGAATATGAACTCAGGTTCAATTTATAGTTACAATTTGATGCAAAGTCCTTTGCATTTCACTTAATAGCACTAAACAACCTCGAAGTTGAAAGTCATAACTCTGCTCATTGTCCAATGTGAGCAAATGCAGCACCAATTGGGCCGAAAATATTTTTCACCTAACTTACGCAAAGTTGAATACCATTCTCAACATACCTATGGCCTCAGGTCACTGCAAACTTTCCTTCAACAATCAGCAACAATACTGTTGACTTTTTAATGCTTCCTTGGTAACATCTGACAGACATCCTGGATATCCATCAGAAACAATGTTCAACCATGTTTAAAGTTGTTTAGTACAAGTATTTTCACAGATGTAGTTAATCGCCGCCCATGAACACCCAATTTTGTTCTTATATCCTTAAGATATATCATTTATACTATTAAAAAATACTATTTTAAAAAAACAGTACTTACTGAACTATCCTCATATGCATCATAAAATATTGTTTAAATTGGAAATTTATTAAGCATACTTTCCAATAAAATATTATCCTTTACACATTACATACATTTTTCAGAAGAAAGAGTCAAAATGAAGTAGAGCAGAACCACCTTTCTTTGTATTTAATAACATTTTTAAGCAGAACTATGGGCTCTGTAGTGGCAAATAAAAGAAACAAATGTAGCTGAATTTGGAAAGTATTTATTACATACATAAAACTGACAGTATATAATGTACATGAAGTATTCACAGCAGAACAAATCACTTCTAAAAGAACATAAATAGCCAAAGAGAATGTAATTGACAAATATGTGCTCCATTCTCAAGTTATATTATAAAAACAGGAAGGAAACGAAACACAAACATGTAAGACAAATACATTGTTGACAAAAATCTTACAAAATATATGTTGATCAAATAGTAACAAAAGTATCAAATGTTATTAACAGCATTTACCAGCAAAATTCAACAAATTAAATCACTATAAATTAAATACAGACCATTAGTTTCAAACTGTATATAATGCTACCAAAATGCTTTTCTACCATTTGTAAAGCTGACAAATGTAAATTGTACACTGCAAAGTTACAAAAAGTTCCATCATGAATGTATATTTGCAGATTCTTTTACAACAGGGAATAAATACAAATAAATAAACGGTAGAAAATATTGAGCATTATTCTTGTGGCACAGGTAACTTTGCATGCTTTATAAAGTTCATCTCTAGGAGCAATCAGTTGTGTTGAAAACTATCCAAGGGTGCTTCAAGACTTCTTCTAGTGGAAGACGCATTTGGGGTGTTGTGACCAGGAGCTAAGAAAGAAAAAAAATGTCATTTTGATTTGCTTCACCTGTCCAGAGCACACTACTAAAAATTGTTTAAATTTTGCTTTGAACTGTCAAAGCTGCTAGCCTGAGTAGAAAGTATATTATCGAATATTAAGAATTTGATGTAGAGCAGCTGTACTTTGATGTAGTCCCTGGCAATGGCAGAGATTCCAGTAAGCAAGCCGTCACATAGGCAAACCTATATGCGTGAACATCAGTGTGTTGGTTACAGACGAGTAAAGTACTGTGTGGCTGCAGGATATCGGACAATGATTTGGATGGCATCACAGAACTTCCCCAATGCTCTTAGAGTAGTGCACCAGCATCACACCTCATACTACTCCCACTGAGTTGGATAGAACTCGCTTCTAAGCTTAGCTACTTTAAATGCAAGGACTTTATGGAGGTACAGGTACAGTATGCATGCGATAAGAGCGATCAGGTTCCAAGTCCTCATTCGGTAAGTTTCGTTTAACTCTGTAAAAATAGATGACAACTTTGAAATTTGAAATGCACTATACACTGACATCTAGTGGCTAACCTTTATCATGTCCGCCATATTTTGTTTTGATCGATTACAAGGTTAATTAGCTAACCAGTTTACAACAATCTTATGTTAGAAATAGAATTTTAATTCGACCTTGGCAACATATACATGTTTTGAGACACGTTAAAATGTATAAATACAGTATATACATAAAGTAAAATTGATTACATACAATATACACAGTAAGAAGCTTTTCTATGGTTTCATGTGGTATTTGCATAGACTAATTTACTACAAGAAATGTCATAATATAAACATTACAGGTTTGTGAATGTACTATGCTCCCAGTGCTCATTTTCATGGTTATAGTTTTAAAAATTCATTAACCATATTAAAACACCCAAGCTTTCAGCGACTAACTCTGCCGCCATCCTCAGGGGAACTGAATCTAGGCCTAGTTAGTTACCCTAATCTGACCTGGCTGTTAGCCCGAGAAACTATCATCAATAATCAACGCCGGGAAAGCTTCAAGTCATTAATCATATAAAAACAGTATGCATGCAAAAATTTCTTAACCGTATTCTTAAAGTGTTTTAATGATGCAGCTTGCTTAAATAAATTTGGAAGTTTATTGTATAACATTATCCCTTTACAGTTAAAGCCTCCTTTATAAAGGCAAGTTTGGTGCACTTGAATTGCCAGTTTATGCTTGTTAGGAGCGTGATGGTAATGTACATCAGCATTTACTTGAAAATGATTTATATTTGTATGAACATTTGTGGATGTTATGGCTCTCAAAAGGGGACATACTATTTGTCTACCTCCGTATAACTGTTCTGAATACAATTGAGCTGGAATGGCAAAACTAAGGAATGTTTTCAGAGAATGCAACGTTACTTGATATCCTCGCTTATCTTACATGCTATTTTGCTTAACTGTGTTTTTCAAGGTTGACCACACTGCAGAAACAAAAGAGCGTTAGCTCTCGCTTCTTCCCCTCTGCCTGCAACACACTGTAAATCCAGCACTCAAGAAAACATGTGCATACTGTAGAATAGCCATACTTCCATGAAGTCCCTACATTTAAAGTAGCTAACCTTAGAAGCGAGTCCCATCCAGCTCAATGGGAATGGTATGAGGTGTGATGCTGGTGCACTACTCTAAAGGGATTGGGAAAGCTCTGTGATGTTATCCAAGTCATTGTCTGCTTTGCTTGTGTAAGAAACAACAACAATCTCACATAACTTCTGCTTATGCAAGCATTGCCTGATCAGCTTATCCCCCTTCACCCTTATCCTGACATCCCCGCACCAGGCAACCACACAGAGCTTGTTCCTGTACAGTACTTTACTCGTCTGTAATCAACAACACCGACTTTCACGCATACAGGTTTGAGCAGTGATGGCTGGATGGCTTGTATACTGGAATTGCAGCCATTGCCACAGACTTTATGGAAGTACAGCTACTCTACTCTACATTCACATGGCCACCTTTATTCATTCTTCCACAAACTATTTTTGTGCAAGTTTTCATCTTGTTAAATGAAATAAACTTTTATTATATGTTTACAAATTTGTTGTAGGAGGTTACATAGATGAAAGTGATAGTTTTAAAAAGCAGACAGCTATATTACAACAATGAAATTAAATGTAATTTTCATGACCATAGGAAAAACGAATAGGAACTTACCATTTAAAAAATGGTAAAGTATTTGAAAACAAACCATATAGCAAAGAATATTTATTTAGCATATTGTTAATGCCACAAAAAAAAATTCAGAAGAGAATGACAAGTTATTTCCAGAAAATTCCCAAGATGTACAATTTGTCATTAATATATCTTAAACATCATCGCAGCTAGCATTTGTTGCTGTATTTTATGTTAGTATAAAACTGAAACAGTTGTTTACTGGAGCCAGCAGAAATACATGCATTGCAGCAAAATTTCTTATAGGCCTTTTTCCAGACAGAATTCTTATCCTTCATGAAAGTTTCAACACTGCAAACCTTTAAAATATTAGGAAACAAAATTTGATAAAGATTTCACTAGAAATGCTACTTTCAGACCCTTGAATAAATAAAAAAATACATGCACAACTGGAGGAATTTAGTAACGCTTTGAGGTTGATAATAGATGCAACAGCTTCCTAAATTAGTACCTCAGTAATATAAAAACGTGACAAAGTAGTACAAAAGTGAATCGAGAAGATATTGACACATTGCTTCACTCACACTGCTTATTCACAGGACATGTTTCAAGAGCCCTTGCTATCATCAGCTGATACTCGATTAGTGTAAGTTGTAGTGGTTTCCTCTTTCTCCATATTGTCAATAGATGGCGTGATGTACTTGTCAAAGATGTCCGGTGGTGGAGTTTCAAAATTCATGACTATGACGATTTTTTGTTAATGAAGATTTTTTCCCCATACGGAAAGGTCTTTGGGGTGATTAACATTTTATTAGAGATGTTTCCAAGTTGATGTCATGTCTAGTATTCAAAAAATGAAAAGCCACTGCTGATTTTTCTGTTTCACCATTTTTAATGTTTCTCATATGTTCTTTAGTTCTGATGTTAATATTTCTTTTTGTTTTTCCTATATAAATTTTAGGGCAAGTTTCACATTTGATCTCATAGATTCCTGGTTTTTCTTTGGTAGTGATTGAATTTTTGGGAGGGCCTTTTAACAAATTTCTGATATTAAACCTATTTTGAGGTGCAAGAGTTACATTGTGTTTTGAGAAGATTTTTTGGAATTTGTTATAGGCTGATGGGTGGAAGGTGAATTTTTAGAAAGTTTTTTCTCTTTTTCTCCTGTAGGTTCTAGGGTGGTGGTTTCTTTTATTTTCTTAGCTTTGTTGAGTCTGTTAACTGTTATGTCTACTAAATTTGGGTTGAAACCGTTGGATATAGCTACTTTTTATGTGTAGGTATTCTTCTTGATAATCTTCTCTGTTTAGTGGAAAGTTGATCATCCGAAAGATTAAACTGTTGAAAATGGCACGTTGGTGTTTTGGGTTGAAACTGTTGTTCTTAATGTAATTATCTGTGTGTGTCGGTTTCCTGTAAATACCAAAAGTGAGTTTGTTGTTCATTTTATTGATCTTGATGTCCAAAAAGGGGAGCACACCATCCTCTTCTGTTTCCAATGTAAATTTTATAGCTGGATTTTGTATATTCAAAAGTCTGAGACCATCTTGTATGGGTTTTTAGGTACTATGGCAAAAATGTCGTCAACATAGTGATACCACACTGAAATAATTTGGAAAAGTTTTTGTGATATGTGTTTCAAAAGCACTCATAAATAAATCTGCCAAGAAGGGAGACAATGGGTTGCCCATAGCTAGACCCATTTTTTGTTAATAGATCTGTTCATTAAAGCTGAAAAAATTTTGATTGATACAAATTTCTGTAAGTTGTAAAAGTTCTTCTATTTCTTCAGATGTTATTTGTATGCCATTTTTTGAGAAGTGGAATAAGCTCATTGGTAGGTATACTTGGATATAAGGAAATGACGTCAAAGGAAACTAAAGCATCTGTAGAGTTGATCTTTGTGTCCTTCAGGAGTTTTAACAATTCAAACGAGTTTTTGATACTTAAATTTTCAAATTTTGTGAAGGATCTGAAGATTTGAAACAGCCATTTTGATAGTTGGTAAGTGGGTGCATCAATGTTATTAATTATTGGTCTGAGGGTAATTTCAGGTTTATGTATTTTGGGTAAACCATATATGTATGGTGTTTTTGGACTGTATTTTATTGTTCAATTTATCTCTTTTAGTCATGATTTTACTGTTTTTAATTGCTAATTCCACAGATTTGCATGCTTTCTTTAATGAATTGTTTTCTAGTTTAACAAATTCTTTTCCGTTTATAAGGTTGTCCATTTTTTTGCGATAGTCTTCGTCCAATATTACTATTTTGTTACCCTTGTCTGCTTTTGTGTAGACTACCGGTTTTTCATTTAAATTTTTTATTAATTCTTTATATGAATATCTTTTTGAATTTGCATTTTGAATATGATCTAGAGTTTCTATGCACTGTGTTCTGATCGTAGATTTTTTATTATCGGGCAAATTATACATTGCTATTTCAATGTCAGCGATATAGTTTTCAATATATCGAGATTTAACTGTATTGGAATACCACAGTGAAGCGAAAAATTATTAATTTTTAGATGAGTCGTATTTATTACACATCGAAAGTGAAGCAGATGTGTAATAAATACGACTCATCTAAAAATTAATAGTTTTCAATGTTTTTTGTGTAATCTACACATGTTTTTAGGCCTTTGGTTAGAAAATCTATTTCTTTCTCCGTGAAGTTGCATGTGGATAGATTCGTTACATTGTTAGGTTTTTAATATGAGAGTAATAAATCTTGCTTTTTATGTGGATTTGGTTCTTGCTTCTTTTGAAGATTCATGAATTTTTGTTTCAAAATGGCTGTTTTCTTATGCATTTTCAAATTAAGAATTGACAGCATATTGTTTTCTAAGTTAGACCACATGGCCGGGTTCATACATTTCGAAATGTTTAAGTGTAGTTCGTATATTTTTAATTCTGTGGAATGTAACGAATTGTAGTGGTGATTTATTTCCATTTTAATTACACGTTTTTCTGCTGCTTTTTGTTGTTTGCTATTATTCTTATGTTTAACAATTTTTCAGAACACAGTAAGTGTTTAAGTGTTGTTTTGTGTCATTAATCGAACTCCCAATTAATTTAATCAAAAACTCGTTTGAATTGTTAAAACTCCTGAAGGACACAAAGATCAACTCTACAGATGCTTTAGTTTCCTTTGACGTCATTTCTTTATATCCAAGTATACCTACCTACCAATGAGCTTATTCCACTTCTCAAAAAATGGCTGGAATCAATACCAATAACATCTGAAGAAATAGAAGAACTTTTACAACTTACAGAAATTTGTATCAATCAAAATTTTTTCAGCTTTAATGGACAGATCTATAAACAAAAAACGGGCCTAGCTATGGGCAACCCATTGTCTCCCTTCTTGGCAGATTTATTTATGAGTGCTTTTGAAACACATATCACAAAAACTTTTCCAAATTATTTCAAAGTGTGGTATCGCTATGTTGACAACATTTTTGCCATAGTACCTAAAAAACTCATACAAGATGGTCTTAGACTTTTGAATATACAAAATCCAACTATAAAATTTACATTGGAAACAGAAGAGGATGGTGTGCTCCCCTTTTTGGACATCAAGATCAATAAAATGAACAACAAACTCACTTTTGGTATTTACAGGAAACCGACACACACAGATAATTACATTAAGAACAACAGTTTCAACCCAAAACACCAACATGCCATTTTCAACAGTTTAATCTTTCGGATGATCAACTTTCCACTAAACAGAGAAGATTATCAAGAAGAATACCTACACATAAAAAGTAGCTATATCCAACGGTTTGAACCCAAATTTAGTAGACATAACAGTTAACAGACTCAACAAAGCTAAGAAAATAAAAGAAACCACCACCCTAGAACCTACAGGAGAAAAAGAGAAAAAACTTTCTAAAAAATTCACCTTCCACCCATCAGCCTATAACAAATTCCAAAAAATCTTCTCAAAACACAACATAACTCTTGCACCTCAAAATAGGTTTAATATCAGAAATTTGTTAAAGGGACCTCCCAAAAATTCAATCACTACCAAAGAAAAACCAGGAATCTATGAGATCAAATGTGAAACTTGCCCTAAAATTTATATAGGAAAAACAAAAAGAAATATTAACATCAGAACTAAAGAACATATAAGAAACATTAAAAATGGTGAAACAGAAAAATCAGCAGTGGCTTTTCAGTTTTTGAATACTAGACATGACATCAACTTGGAAACATCTCTAATAAAATATGTTAATCACCCCATAGACCTTTCCGTATGGGAAAAAATCTTCATTAACAAAAATCGTCATAGTCATGAATTTTGAAACTCCACCACCGGACATCTTTGACAAGTACATCACACCATCTATTGACAATACGGAGAAAGAGGAAACCACTACAACTTACACTAATCGAGTATCAGCTGATGATAGGAGCAAGAGCTCTTGAAACATGTCCTGTGAATAAACAGTATGAGTGAAGCAATGTGTCAATATCTTCTCGATTCACTTTTGTACTAATTTGTGCTTCACTGTCCCTACGCTTCTTTCAAGTTTATACTTTGACGTGACAAAGTGTTAAAAACCGACTACAAATAGTTCTTAAAATTAATGAAAAAATAAAAATATTAAATGGCATAGCTTGGATTTGAACCATGGAACAATTTCCGTTCAGTTGTTCTTTACCATTCTCCAAACAACTTATTTTTTTCCAGAAACCAATAGAGCTTATACAATGAGAGCTTTAAGCTTCAGAAGAGACACAGCAGGATTGATATTTCTGTATGAAGTATTACATTCTACTATTGATGTTAATATTACTGCAAGTATACTCTTTTAGGCACCAAATAAAATTTGTAGATTTAGGAAACTTTTTCACCCCTAGAGTAAAGACGGAAATACATAAAAATTCACCACTAAACAGAATTACATATTTGCATAACAAACTATTATTTTGATGCAGATATTCTGAACATGTCAAACTCAGTTGAAAAATGCCATAATCAATAGTTAATTTCTGTAGCTTAATATTAATATGGAAATTAGAAATAACTATAAACACAATGCCACCTCTTCTCTGCTCTCTATTGTTTTTTTTTTAATTTGTAATTTATTTACATTTGTATTTATAAGTTTTCTTTGTTTATGTACGAGGTTGATTTATATTACTGTATGAGACCACATTTTGTAATGAAAATTGTAATTGGGCTTATGCCTGTTATGTTAAGAATAAATAAATATCTTTTGTGGCAACTTACTATGCCATAAGCACTTAAGTCACAGGCTTCATAGTTAAACAATTTCCCCACCTGATCCTTATTTTTCCCCTTTAACCACTAGGAGATTTCATATACAGAAGAGTCTCAATCATCCGACCTAGACTACCCTAGACAATGTCGGATAACCGAAAATGTCATAATACAAAACAAGTTGGAAAATAGAGTAAAACATGGCAAGTATACTGTATTATTGAAACAATTCTTGCTTTTTGCAGTATTTACTAAATAGTCAAACCAATTCTACATGCAATATTAAACAAAAAGAAGCTTCAAATGTCTTGTTAAAAGAAACTGTTTAATGAAGTCGGCTTGCCTGCTGAATGACATTTCCTTGCTGTGAGATTTTGTCATCGACAAAACATTAATACCTCAGTTGCAGTTGCCTCTAGCTGTTGCTTCATGTATCTTAATGCCATCTCTAAAGCACTTAAACCTTAAGCATGACTCATCTTTTGTTCGACTTCCAATTCTACTTCATCCTCATCGTCATTACCATTCACGAAATCAACAATATCAGAGCCAGTGAGTTCAAACTGTTGATCTGCATACAAGCTACTCACATCTTGAGTTGTAGCATCCTCACAGTCAGGAATGTGGTTCAGTAAGGGAAAAAGTCACCCGTGTCTTCTTGTACTATATCTTCATTTTCATCATCACCTAACAGCATGTTCCAAGTCTTTGCTAATGCTGTTTGGATTTCTTCCCAAGCCTGAGCCACCCAGTATGCAACATCTTTCTTGTTGACTTTTCCATCATGTCCTTGCCATTGTCCATTTCCTCTATCAGGGACAAAAGGAGTTGTTGCTGATATTTTCTTTGCAATGTTTCCAGCACAACTTGGTCCATTGGCTGGCACAATGATGTCACCTTAGGTGGGAAAAACTAGACCTTGATATCACCACTTCTAAGTTCTTCTGCATTTAGGTATGATCGGGTATTGTCTAATAGAAAGTTTTCTTGGGATGTTATTAGAAGCTAGAAACTTCTCTATAGGTGGCACAAACTGTGTAAAGAACAGGTCTTTCAAGATGGCAGCAGACATCCAGGCAGAATTCTGGTTAGTGTAATGCACTGGTGGAGCATTAACAGAAATGTTTCTGAATGCTCTAGGCCTTTTAGATTTACCAATCATTAGCACTTTAGCTTTGAAGTTCCCCGTAATATTACTAAACGGAAAAATAGTAACCCTTTCCTTACTACACTTGTACCACAGGCAGACAACTGTGCTTGGGCTGCAAGAGTTTTAGATGGCAGCATCTTGAAATTTAGTCCAGTTTCGTCACAATTAAAAATCTGATCACCAGTTAATCCTTCAGCAAGAATTAATTCTTGGAATTCCTTTTTAAATTTCAAAATGCCATCAAATTTAGTGGACAGTTTTTCACCACAAATATTAAGCTGCCTAATACTGTACCGTTTTTCCAACGATCAAACCACCCAACGATGGCAGTAAAATTAGGACCCCCTTCATTGAACATTTTCCACAAATATAGCACCTTCTCTTGCAGGATGGGACCTGTTATTAGTATAGACCCTTTTCTTGTTTTTGAGTGAACCAAAGAAACAGTGCTTTGTTAACTTTTTGATATTCACATTGTTTCACTGTTTTCCTGTGTTTTAGTGCATAACTTGTTGCTCTGGTAGCACACCACTTTTCAATTTCTTCTCTTATTTCCCCAGTCTGCCACTAACATATCCAACACCATAATCTGAAGCCATTTTTTGAAGAGTTTCTCCTTGTCCAGTCTCTTTAATGCAGTCAACTTGTCTTCCTTGTAAACAACCACTTTCTTCCTTTTACTTGTCATATTATACTCACAGGAAAGGAAAATTTTAATAAGTGATGTTATTTGAGAAATATGCTTTTTATTAATATGTAAACAACCACTTTCTTCCTTTTACTTGTCATATTATACTCACAGGAAAGGAAAATTTTAATAAGTGATGTTATTTGAGAAATATGCTTTTTATTAATATATATCGGATAATACAGAATGTCAGATTACTTAAGGTAGGATAACCAAGGCTCTACTGTACAATGAAATACTACCTTTTGTATACATACCTAAGTACATAAGTCCCAGCCTTCAAATTCTAGCATTGAATTTTTCAGTATATCTATGCAAACCTTGCCCTAAACACAGGTAGTGTGGAAGAACAATTCATTTTCCATCAATTGAAATAAAAATGTTTTTTAGAAAATGGTGTATGAGTGTATACGTTTGAACATCATAACAAAAAGTCAATTAAATACCAAACTTGGTACATGAAAAATAGAAGATGGCAGCAGTGAAGCAACAAATACTCTACAAAATATAGTTCTTTATAACAAACTTATCTTTTAATGAAATTAATGAAAATTTCACAGAACCAAGTTGAAACAAGTTTCGTAAAAGCTTGTTTACATCAGTCAATTGACAATTTCTTGATAATGCCTTCAAGTGGAGGCAAAATGTATTGAAAGAAAATTTGTGGTATGTGAAGTACAGAGTGTCTCGGTCAACTCACAGTATAATGTTAACATCTTTAACCGTTTACCCTCCACTTAGAGGACTTGCACCCCCAGGATGGACAAGTGACCACTTGGAGAGATGCCTGGTATGAGAATGAGGAAATACTGTCTACCCACCACAAGGCAGGCAAGGTCTGAAGAGACAGGCTTGAACTGTATCTGTTCTGGTAGTGAAATGAAATGTGTAGTGTTTAACGCCTACTTTTACTACATACCGCACCGCAGGCAATGACACTGATTAGATTAGATTGATTTGCGTTCAGTAGGTTCACTTGTAGCCAGAAAAGGCTGTGAACATTGAACATGTCCAGAGGTATAAAGTTTAATAGCATATATATGTACAAAAGTTAACTTAAGACACATATAGTATACAGGCAATATGAACAACAATATGGAAAACAAAGCGGGGATAATTATATATGATACAAAATGAAACACTTTTTAAACCAGCTTTCACTTGGCTTATGCCAGTACGTCTCAACCTTTTTGCAATGGATACCATTCTTGTTATTTATTAAATACATATACATTAAAAATAAACTTTCAACTTGCATCAAATATTTATAAGTAATGATTTGTCATTGGAATAGATACTACAGAAGCATTATCAGGATAATTTGTCATTCAGATAATCTTGTACAGAATAAAAAGATTTTGAGCAAACGTACTCTAACAGCTTTTTTAAAAGCACCAAAATTATTAACTTTTTCTTTAAGAACATTAGGAAGTGCGCCAAATATTTTGATAGTTTCATAATGCACACCTTTCTGAAAGCAAGAAAGTTTAGCACTGGGATAATGAATATTATACTTTTGTCTAGTGTTTATTTTGTGAATTACATTATTTGTTGCAAATAAGGCACGATTGCATACAAAGAATTTTAGGATCGAGAATATAGTTAGTTAGTTACTAACACTCCCCACATGGCAACCTTGGCCTTCGGGGTAACCTCACCCCACCAAGTGATGACCGGACCCATTTCTCAGGTGGAGGCACCCAGAGGGCGGTGTCCATTACCTCCGATGATAGGGTGATAGTGAAGATGGCGGTGAGGTGAGAGGACCTACAGTTTTTACCGTGGACTCCGAACCACGTTGGGCATAGGGGATACTTCACATGTGCTAGACAGAGGTGAAGGCGTGGATAGGGCCGACTTAAAATCGCCAACCCCAGAGCCGGGAATCGAACTCGGGACCCTTAGAACGGGAGCCGCGAACGAAACCACCGCGCTACCCCGGCGCCCGGATCGAGAATATATACATGCAAGGAAGCGTTAACATCTTCAATCTTGTAAAAAGATCTTTACAGGAGCATCTGGTGTGGGTGTTAGTAATGATTCTTATAACCCTCTTTTGCATAAGAAATATTTTTTTACTTTCTACTGAGTTGCCCCAAAATAATATTCCATATTCCATAATAGAGTTAAAGTATGCATAATATACTAATTTAAGTGTTTCAATAGAACTTGCATGAACCAGCTCTCGGATAGCATAACAGGCAGAGCTGAGTTTAGGTAAGATAAAATTTATGTGAGCTTTCCAATCTAAACATCTGTCCACTTGAAGGCCCAGAAATTTTATGCTGTCAATTTCTTCTAATAACATATCATTAATCCCGATTTCTATTTCAGTATGTGATGTACGACAGGTTATAAATTTGACCACTTTTGTTTTGTCTAGATTCACAGATAATTTGTTTGCTTTAAACCAGTATGACATACAGTTCAAAACATAATTCATTTTAATTATACACTCGTTTAAATTTGTATTGGTCACCAGGACACTAGTGTCATCAGCGAAAAGAACTGTACTTGCAATGTCCTTTATATAAAGTGAGAGGACATTTATATAGATAAGAAATAATAAAGGCCCTAACACGGAACTTTGGTGTACTCCATGAGTTACTACTTTCCAGTTCGAAGTTTGTTTTTCATAACCAATATCACTGACAGCTACTTCAACACTGTTTTCTTTCATTTAGATATGATACAAACAATCTTAAATGTTCATTTTTTAGCCCATAGAATTCCAATTTTGCTATAAGAATGTCATGATTAACACAATCAAAAGCCTTTGCTAGATCACAAAAAATTCCACCTACATGTCTTTTATCATTTAAGGCAGTCAACACTTCATGTGTAAGCTTGTAAGTTGCATTATTAGTCGAAATTCCCTTTCTGAATACAAACTGATCACTGACAAGTATGTTGTTATATTCAAGGTGTTTATACAGTCTGTTGAACATTACTTTTTCAAGAACTTATAATTTGAAACATTATTGCGTTCGCCTGTTTTGAAAAGAGGTTTAACAACTGAGTATTTCATTCTGTCAGGGAAAATACCAGTCTCTAGAGACTCATTACATAAATAACTAAGGGAAATGCTAATTTGTGAGGAGCAAGATTTTAGGATTTTTGTAGTTATTTCATCATAACCGGAAGAATTCATCATTTTTAAAGAGTCAATAATTTTATTTATTTCGGAAGGTGTAGTTAAACTGACATTAAATGTAGGTACAGAGTTTGTGAATCTTAATTAGAAATTCTAGTGCTGCATCTTTACTTCCATAATTAATATTTAATTTTTTTGTTACATCCAAAAAGAATTTGTTAAACAATTCTGCAACTGATGATACACGAGATGAAGATGGAGCACCGGTGGAATGAGATGGCGGGGGAAACCACAGATCCCGGAGAAAACCTGCCCCAGCGCCGTGTTGTCCACCACAAATCTCACTTTGCGGTCGCCTGGGATCGAACCTGGGCCGCCTTGTGAGAGCCAAACGGTCTAATCACTGAGCCATGGCATGGCTGTTCTGGTAGTGGATATATTTACTACAAAATTGAGTGTATGAGAGTACAAATGAGTCACCCATGCTGTCAGATCTAATGCTCGCTTCAGTAACTGGAGTGCTAGGTATTATGCATGGGTGAGTTAGGCAACAGAACTACGAACCTAGCATCCTTATCATATCTGGAAGGTGAGCATAAACATCATGTGGACAGCAAAAATGATTATGTTACACATTCTCTACTTTGCCTTTTTTTGTGAACAGAAAGTAGATGACAGAATGAGGACAAAGATTATATAGAAAAGGTGATAATGGACCAATTGGTGGAATGATGGCAAGGGACACAGGAGATCCCAGAAAAAGCCTGCCCCTGCACCATACTTTCCCCACATATCCTACAGGAAGTCACCTGGGATTAAATGTGGGCCCCTTTGATCAGAGTAATGGTCTAACCGCTTGCCCATTGCAAAGCCATGTCAAACAAAATATTACTATACAAAAAATGTAGATTTCGTTAACACAATTTGTCACATTTTTTGTATGAACATTTCACGACATTTGTTACTTTGTTTTGAATTTTATAATTATTCATTTTTTATATCCTACACATGCAAAGAGAATGCAATTTCAAAGCCATTAGGTAGTAACCAACTTTTTAAACTTTTGGTTATAACTTTTGAGCAGCAGTGTATGTAATTAAGAATTTCTACCAACATTTTAATTTAAAATGGAGATAGGAGAGTGTTTTTAAGGATAGTATACACAAGAGTGAGTGAAGAAAGTCATGCGAGTACACATCAGATTTTTAACATCAGGTTGGTGAAACCAACCCTAAATGTGAAACATTAAAAATGTTTCTTTCCAAGGATTACATGGAATTTACTTTCAAGATATTTTATGGGCCTTGCCATGTTTGCAATTTTTTTTAAAACTTTAATGCTCTTTTGTGCAAATTCTAGAGAACAATATACTATATATAAATCTAAAACTTACCTGAGTAATGAGAGAGCGTGCTAGTTGTGAAACATACGCTGGAAATGAATACTGACATGTGCAAATCCTTTTGTACGTATCGTCATATGTTGCAGCTTCAAAGGGGGGGGAACCCACTAAACATTCATAACAAAGCACACCCAAGCTCCAGAGATCTACCTTTTCATCATGAGGCTGTCCTTGGATCATTTCTGGAGGAAGGTAATCTAGAGTCCCACAGAGAGTATCTCGCCTGCAACATTAAAATATGAGAGGAACTGAATTCAATATCTACGCATATGGAAGTATATACGCTTCACGAAGACATCACAATTTTTTAATGTGAAAGCTAATCAAAACATTTATCGAGTACTTGACAAATTCTGGACATTATGCATATTGATTTTAAATTATGGAGCTCTTTAATTTCCTCTGGTGCTTATCAAGATAGAGAAAATAGTACTCTCCACTCAAAAATTTGAAATAAACATATCTGATTACATAAATAAAATGAACAACATCCTTGTTATTGCATATGTATATCTAATTGTCAAGAGAATTTGCTACATTATGGTTTCAGAATAAGAATATAACACTAGTGTTTTCTGCTAAAATCCTATATTTGCCAACTTTCTGACACTGAAATGCATAGAACTTTTCTCATCCACCCAAGCGTAAATCTGCGAAGATAGAAAATTTAGAATTCAAAATGTTCAATGCAGCGAATGTACCAAATTTGCATGCAAGGGAAACAGGAATGCCATTTTATAATAATCCTTGAAGACAAGGTGGTAGTCCTTTTGTCACAGAAACTGAAATTCTAAATTCTCCTTAAATGCAACAAGACTGGCAAACTGCATTTTGGTTATAGAAAACAGTTCATATGTATGTCTCCATTCATTGTGTTAATGTAAAACTATTATGCTGATTATAAAACTATTTGTAAAGTCCCTAGGCTATTATATTAAGAATGATAGTGCAGTATTCTACTAAGAAACTGATGAGCTACTAGTGTATATATTTGACGAGACCAATTGCACAATATACAAATTTATTGTAACAACTATATTGGAAATAGTGTAAATATGCTTCCATTTGATTGCACCAATTACAATACCATAAAAAAGCTTAAAATTAAATTGTATTCTTCACAAGTAAGGACTTTGACACAATCAAGCACAAAGTTAATATAATTTTGAGCCAAATTATTACTCCATGCTCCATATGTTGCTAGTGTTTACCTAGAATGCATTTAGTTAGGACCTTCCTAACGTCCTAGCTAATGCCTACTATTGAATTTTGATTTGGTGAACTCCTTGGAGGCTATAGGGGCATCTCTGTTGTGGTATCTCTCCTCAAAGGTGTCAAAATTGAACAGTTTACCTTTGTATTTCTTTATATCTTTTCCCACTTGGTTAATGCATAATGGTATTCGTACAGAAATACGAAGGAAAACTGTTCAATTTCAACACCCCATTTGAGAGAACCCAAACTTCAAGTTCATCAAGATACCGACAAACGCTCCTATGGCCTCCTAGGAGTCCACCCAATCAAAATTCAACATTAGCTAAGGATGTAAGAAGGTCTTAACAAAATGCATTCTAGGGAAAGACTAGCTATATGCAGCATGAATAACTAATTCAACTCAAAATTATATTAAATTGTATTCCATTATACTGTTTACAATTTGAGAATAAAGATCTGACCAATAGTAAATTTCTACAGAAATAAGGCTTCTACAAAGGAAGTGTTTTAAGAATAATAGCAATAGTTAATTTTGCACAAACAAAAGATAACTGCCTCTTACCGTGACCATGGCGAATGAACTGACCAGCCAAAATCTGCAATTTTCAGTTCACCATTTGGACCCAGAAGTAGATTTTCAGGTTTTATATCCCTATGAATAACTTTTTTACTGTGGCAATATTGCAATGCATTTGCAAGCTGCTTAATATAATGTGCAGTTCTGAAACAAATACATTTAAGGTAATCATATTTATACCTAGTAATTTACCACTCATTCTACATATCTCATCCTTAATGCCCCTTTTGGAAAGTGGATTACTGTAACAATCGTGACCTTTTTTGCCCAGTTAAACGAGTCCTCTGTTATAATTACAATGCCATAAAAATGTGTTAAAAATTTTAATTAACCTTTTCTCCTCAAATCTTTTGTTTGGTTGACTTTGAAGTTCTTTAAATAATTCTCCTTTTGGTGCAAACTCCAAGATCATGTACACTCTTGCATCATCATGAAAGTATCCATACATTCTCAAGATGTTAGGATGCCTGAAAATTTGAAAGAAACTAAAGTAAACTCATTCATTTCACTTGCTGAGGTTTTCAATCTATTTACAACGTGTAGTGTATACCTGAGGTGGGTTTGAATTTCAATTTCTCGTTTAAGTTGATGCTGCACATTTGCTTTCTGGATCTGAGATTTGAATAGCACTTTCAGTGCTACAATGAACTTCGAGTTCTTCTCTCTTGCTAGGTAAACATTACCAAATTTTCCTTTTCCAAGTGCTCTTCCAATGTCAAAATCTGCTAGAGTCCACTTTTTCCTAAAAAGATAAAAGTTTGTTAAAGAAAATTAAAAATATAAAATATAAGTAGAGGAATGTAAATTTAGTATATGTTTAGTACTAAGTTCTAAACAAAAGCTTTTATAATAAAGGAGAGAAGTGCAGGGAAAAAAAAAAGGCTATAATTTGAAATCTAAAGTATGTCCAATATAGTGATCAGAAAAGATCAATTCCCTAAACATGGGTTGTAAGTAGAGTTTCCAATGAAAATCAGGTAGGTCAAGAGTAAAGCAATAGAAATCAACTTATTGTGATACAGCAACCTTGCACAAAGTTACTGGGAAATCAGAAGATGCTAAGAAGCATAGACAAAATATAGTGCATGCTCACTCTGTGCAAACAAGTGCTATTGCCAGGAAATTAAAGCTTTCTGGATGTTTGGACATCACAAATGTTCCGGAAAGCTTCTATGGCTATAAAAATAAATGCTCTTATACAAATATAACTATTTGTAACAAAAACCTTCACTTATCTTAAGAAAATGTCAATTTTTCTTATTAGTTGAATTAGTTGAAATTGATTTCAACTAATAAGAAAAATTGACATTTTCTTAAGATAAGTGAAGTTTTTTTGTTACAAATAGTTATATTTGTATAATACTTATTGCTTCACTGTAACTAGCTTTATTTTTCTACGTAATGAATGCTCTTATTGAGCAAGTTAGTTTGGCAACTGAAGCCAGCAAAACCTTGCAAGCGAGTGAAGAAATCTGGAGTCTTACGAACAAGTTAGCCTTGCTAGTGACGCTGGCAAAGACAGTTATAAATAATCTATAACACTTATCTGGTTAAAACTGTCTAAATTGGCTGGGACCAGTTTGACGACATTAACACCATAACATCAGCCAGCAGACAGATCAACCTTTTGGTTACTTCCGGAAGTTGACAGATCGTTTGCTATCTTACTGCTATCTACTGGGGCCAACAAACTTAGACCAAATCTAATGGTGCATTTCAAAATCCATCACATGATTTTTACTTTTAAAAATAAATATTTTCTCCAAAACCATAACTGAAATACTGCAGTTCACAATCAATCGATCAGCTGAGTTGTGCAAGAGGATCGAGCAGTGCATAGAAGTGTAGTACATTCCAAGTTCCATGGTGAGGAATCGGCAGGCATGGAACAATGCAGCTGTTGTGAGTTAATATGGAGAGTTAGTGTAACGTGCTTTTCTTTATACACAGGACAGTTACCAGAGCATGCTGGATAAGTACCATCACAGTTAACACATTTGGAGACTGAGTTACAAGGTAAACCATCAGAGTGATGGCACAGAGGACAAACATTGTTGGTTACATGTGAGCATAATATGTACAATTCCTTTTCAGGAGAAACAGTGTAAAGGGTTGGGAACATCAATGGAAATAATTCCTTCACAACAACCATGTGTAGGGAAAGGTGGAATCAGATAGTCAACTTGAAAAATTCAATGCCATGGCCAGAATATGAACCATGGGTCTCCAGGTTTCCATCCATTCGCTCTTACCTATTGAGCTACTGTGGCCAACATGCCATCCGGGTATTAAATTCTCCAATTGAGTGATATTTTCCCAATAAACCACTAGGTGCTCTTGCATCCGAGGTACACCATTTGTGGTGACTTACTATTGTAAGTACTTGAATCCCAGGCTTCATCATTAAACTCTTATTTAAGTTAATTGATGGAAATTAATCATTTCTTCACTAGCTGTACATAGACTAAGGCTTTTGATATTGACTATCACATTTGCCATGGTAACGCAATGGGTAAGAGCGACTGGATGGAAACCAGGAAATCTGTGGTTCATCCCCGGCCATAGCATTGAATCTTTCAAGTTGACTATCCAAAACCTTATTCTATACATGGCTAGTGTGAAGAAATGATCAATTTCCATCAATTAACTTAAATAATGAAAGGTGAAATCAGACTGAAAAACTCAATGCCATAGCCAGGATTTGAACCATGGATCTCCTGTCCTCCATTGGTGGCTCTAACCATGGCAACGTGCCAGCACAACATTCTCAAACTGATTTGCATTTTTCCTGGTAAACCACTAGTTCTCATACACATGAGAAACTACTTTAATGGCAACTTACAATGTTTTAAGTACTTTAAGTCCCAGATTTCATAGTTTAGACCCCATCAGGTCAATTAATGAAAATGTTTCTTTCCTACAGTGTTGGCCTGAGACCTGCACTGCCTTGGTTATCATCCAAAGGATTAGGAACTAATATTCTACCCTAATCCAACCCCTAAAACCTGAAGGACCATGGCTCAGAACCCTGGGAGTGCCAGAACCTGTTCTTATTGAAGTAAGAACCTGGGGGTTCCTGGCTTAGAATGGATCCTTACATTGCTCGTATCATTGCACCAACAAACAAGTGTTACCATTCTCTGCCCTCAAAGCTATTGCAACCTTTTTTTTTTTTTTACTGCAGCAGTATAAGGGTTAGAAATACTTTCAGCTCATACTAAATACGCAAAATTAACTAATTCAGAAAATGGGAAAGAAAACTTATGAAATACAATTTAAAAAATTACAATCTGAGTCATAAAAGGGAGGACCCTATCTGTAGCAGGAGGCTCATTGTTTAAAAAGAAATTATGGACTTTAAAGCAAAATGCACTTAACAAAATCATCCATTTGTGCTAAAACACTTAATGACCTTTCCGTTTTGTTATTGGGGTATTTTTACATTTCTGTATGTTTCATTTCCATTCTTACATTGAAAACTGTTCACACATACACCAGTTGCTTCTGGTTCAATTTGGTCTTTCACAGCCAGGATGTCAATGCTGAAAGAAAAACACTTAATGCAATTGCCTCTTTACATGCACTACTGAGAGGATTCATACTGGAAGATTGGTTCACTGCACTAAACAAGACAATCAGTGTAGCACTGCTAACACAAACAGAAGTAAAATATTTCATCTCATATTTAAATGCTTTGGAAGTTGAATTAAGTATTTAAATTCTGTAGCTGGCCTTTAACATCGCTTAGTCAGATGTTCGAACCTTTGAGGTTGAAAATGGAAGCAACAGCTTCCAAAACTAGTCTCAAAAAACAAAAATGTAAGTGACAAGGTTAAAAACCAACTAGAAATAGTTCACTTATACATCTCTTCACTATTTGAATGTATTAAATATAAAAAAATCATAAAACTATATTCAAGATATTCTCGGGCTTAAAGCCCGTTGCAAAGGCAATTAGAATATATCTTTAATATATATTCGTCGTCAACAAAATTTCATGTCTTGCAATCGTGAAACTATTTTCATTCGTTCCCAGGGCTTGCTGCAGTATAATGCTGTCAGAGGTATTCTACAGCTAGATCAAGTGCAGGCTTCAAACTAATTGCAGACTTCATTTGCAAACCACAGGATCTTGTTTTACAGCATGTTTTTCATTCAAATTATTGGCAGAGTTTTGAAGTGTATGAAGTGTCAAAATGTTGCCTACTGGCAGAAGCACAAACCCAGACGCAAGAGATAAAGCACTATTTAATGTTTTTCTCACAGGAATAAAAAATTACACTTGTTCGAAAAGGAGTTCAAAATAGTTAGCAAAAATACTACTAATCTTCAGAAATGATGGGAAAAGTGAATAAAAAAAAAAAACACTAAAAGTATGGAAATCGAAAATAAAACCACTATGCATACCATGCCTCAATTTCTGTACAAGAACATGTCATACAGGGCCATAGAAAAGCTGACAGCTGTAATACAGGCTACATTAAACACAAATGATCTCAGTACCTTCAAAGCCAAAATTATATCATATGGAATCTAAAACAGGCCAAATTGTATTAAGCATACAGCAGCTTTAGGAACAGTAAGAGTATTTCCTGAAATATCTTGGCCTCAAAACGAACATATGAAATGGCAAGGGAAACATTCCTCAAAGACATAAAAAGCAGATACCTGCTTTCATTTACAGAGGCATGCATGAAACTGCTTGGAGAAGAGAGAAATGAGATCTGGCCAAACTTCTACTGCACTGAAGCAACAGCTTACAGGAAGACGAGGCCAAATCAAGAACTGTGCTACATGATGCTATACTGGTTGCCAATCTAGAAAATGACTGATGTTTCATACGGAGAGAGAGGTGACGCTGTTTGCTGCCAAGTAGAGAGCACATTAGGATTGTGTGTACAAAGGTGATTCAGTTGTGACTGCAGTGGGTATTATTTATAATATACATATATATGAAAATAGTAAAGGCATGGATCTACTTGCAAAGGATAGAACAGTTTAAGAATACATCAGTGTAAAGATAGCAACAAAAGACACATAGGTACCTGTGAAATTTTTATGCTTATTGTAGTGGAGAAGTGCTGCTTATATCCGAATCACTTAAATCATTGTTGCTGCTGCTTGCTTGATAAGACAATGTTGCCACTGCCATCTTCATATTGGGACTTCGAACATCGCCCCAATATGAAGTATAATGTTTACAACCATTGATATATCTTTCCTATGTCTGTCCTCTAATCGGAATACCTTTACCAAAAATACTTTTATTTTAGTTAATTGATGGATATTAATCATAGCCGTATATAGGCTAAGGTTTTTGATGGATCGTCAACATGAAAAATTCAATGCCATGGTCGGGATTTGAACCAGTTGGCAAATAATTAAACATTCATTAAAACATAAATGTAAATGCACAGCACGTTGACAGATACATGGACTCGCACATAAATCAAAGCAATTTACCACAAATAGAATACAAAGAAACTTCACAATACAAAATTTCTAACTGTTCTAACAGCAGCAACAGACATGAAGGCATTGTGTTTATTGCAGATTATCAGAAGAACAACAAGCAGCAAGGTATTGTCTATTGGTCCTATCTGCTGCTATGACAACCATTACAATGTACCCATTCCCACCCATTTATTTAAAGAGATCCTCCACATAGTAAACATCAATCACTTTCTAGATTGCAACCAATATAGGACTAACAAGGCATGGCCAAATTACCATGAACCAAATGCAACATGCATTTACAGAAGATGCAAGAGTATGTAAAAAATATACTGTACCTTTATGCAGTTAGGGTTCTATCTTAATGACATGTTAAGAACCAACAACCTAGAGAGTACCAAAAAGAATAGATTCCAAAGATGTGCAAACTTTATAAAACCAATAACAAAATTATCTTCACTGAAAACAAAGATAAACAAATTGATGACTAAAGAGTTACACACTGTCCATATTGGTTTTCTTGCTAAGTAGCTTCAGCTTACCCTTCACTGTGGTCATACAGGGTATCCTTTACAGAAGCCACAGTTTTTGTATCAGAATTACTGACTCCTGCACTGCTCTGTAACGTATCTGATTTCTTACTATCAGCAGCTGGAGGTTTCTCATATGCAACAGCTACATTGTCTTTTGTGTTAGTATTTTCCTTTAAGTTGCCCGCCGCTGCAATTCTTACATTTTCCTTTGTGTGAATATCTCCCTTTGCACTAAGTGATGGCCCAGAAGGTTTTGCAATATTTTTTGTTTGCAAACTGGGTGCAGTCTTTTTCACATTATCATAGTTTACTTTCAATGCTTTCTTTACAACTAATTTTTCCTTTTCTTGTAATGTTAGATTCTTTGGTTTCAGACTGGAAAAGAAACAAAAAAATTGTGCAATTATCTGCTAAGGAAGCTTTAACATATTTCCTAATTTCTAAATAGCCATACTGACAACATGCAACATTAAATTTACAGGTTGTATGGCAAGCCTTTCCCTCATGTCAAAATGTGTTATTTGCTAACAATATAAGATTGCTTTTGCTATAGGAAAAATGTCCTGTTTGAACCATAGCATATTTAAGTGCTTATACATATTTTCAGACTTTGGGTTCTTGTTTGCCTCAAAAATGCGATGTACAGAACATCTTAAGTCACATTTTTACTAGAACACAATGCAAATAAATCAAATACTAATTTACTAATAAAGTCTTTAACACAGAATTTAGATACTCAGTAAGATAAAGAAATGAAGGCAACAATTATTAAATTATAGATGAGTCGTGTTTATTACACATCAGCTTCACTTACATACCTATACTGCAGACATGTATAGGTACGTAAGTGAAGCTGATGTGTAATAAACACGATTCATTTATAATTTAATAATTAGTTCGTTTCACTGTGGTGTTCCATACAGTTAAATTTAGATATAAAAGGCAACAATTTTTGAGTTTGATTAATGAGTCACTCACTATGTTTACACTCAACTTCACTTACTATGTTGTATAATCGAAACGTTTTCAAGATCATTCGGTCTCATCCTCAGCTGTTTGGTGACTAAATGAACATTCTTCCTCCACTACTACGGTGCTCCGATCCCTCTGCCATCTGGTGTTAGGGGCACTAAGTTTTAATACTTCATTTAATGCCGGGATTTCAAAATTTATAACTTTATCCCGGTTTTTGGTTATGACTATTTTTTCCCAAATATCCAATTCTATGGGTGTACTTAAAGATTTTAACAGTTTTATGTTATAGCCAACGTTGTGGTTTTCTGTCCAAAAATGGTGTGACACTGCTGATTTTTCTGTTTGTTTCAACTTTATGTTCCTCTGGTGTTCTTTTTGCATGGTTAACAAGTTTCTCTTATTAATTTTTAGATGAGTCGTATTTATTACACATCTGATTCACTTTCGTACCTATTTTGAGGACATGTTTCGCAAATCATCGTTTGCATCTACGGCTCTTATGCGACTCCTGTAGTGATTTGCTTTTTCGGATTTTAACACGGATTTTTCAGCAGCTAATTGTTCTCTACTGTTGTTAAATTTTACTATTTTTCTTACAAATTTCGGAGAAATTTTTTGTTTTAGGCAATTGTTGATAAATTTTATGTCTGCTGATATTAATCTTCTTTTTGTCTTTAGTTCCAAATATTAGTTTCACAGTTTATCTGATAAATTCCCAATTTCGAAGTGTTGGGGATTGAATTTTTTAGTGGTTTATTTAGCAGGTTTTTCAGACTGAATTTGTTTTGGGGTGCTAGTTTTAAGTTTAGTCTTTTGAAGATTCGTTCAAATTTTCTAAAAGCCCATGGATGGTAGGTGAATTTTCTATAGTTAGTTAGTTTTTATTCATCCTTTTGATCATATTACATGATATAGGACACGTCAAGTACTTATAACTAAAAATTATACAATATACATATATACAACACAAGTTTGGAATGAAAATCCAACTGTATGTACAGTATAATAATAATGATAATGATGATGATGATAGTAACAACAATAATAATAAATAATAATAATAATAATAATAATAATAATAATAATAATAATAATAATAATAATAATAATAATAGTTCACTTGTAGTTAACATATTCAAACAATTCACCTATACTATAAAACATTAACATCATTAACATTAACAAAATCAATTGTCAAAGTAATCATAATATTCTTTTATGCTAAAAAAACAATGGAGTGAAAGAAGTTTTTTGAGACAAATTCTAAATCGATGCAGTGCAGGTATCGCCAGTTTGTTTTTAAGCGGAGTGAGAGGGTCTTTTTTTGATATTATCTTGAGTTTTTCCTTTCTTTTCATCATGTTCCTTATGATGGCTGGGTTGAATGCATAACCAAATTCATAACCAAAAACCGGGATAAAGTTATAAATTTTAAAATCCCGGCATTAAATGAAGTATTAAAACTTAGTGCCCCTAACACCAAATGGCAGCGGGATCGGAGCACCGTATTAGTGGAGGAAGAAGAATGTTCATTTAGTCACCAAACAGCTGAGGATGAGATCGAATGATCTTGAAAACATTTCGATTATGCAACATAGTAAGTGAAGTTGAGTGTAAACATAGTGACTCATTAATCAAACTCAAAAATGAAGAATACTTCACAGTTAATAATGCTTCTGCTTTTAATATTTATAAAGGCAACAATGTTTAATGCTGATTCTTACTGCACACAGCACCACAGGTGGCAACACAATGAAATTATACCTGGAAAGGAAATGTTCCACGCCTAAGTTTAAAGCCTAGAAAAAGTCTCCAAGAAGGACTGCACTCCTGGCAGGTACTGAACTGCAGACATCCCATTCATGAATCCATGCCTTAACCTCAGCTACCCATGTACCCTTTGAAATAAGGCACTTACTACGATCAAGTTTTATACCCTTCATACATATGAACAATGTCCCACAAAATGTGACTTTATGTAGTTTATTGAAGGATAGTACATAGTCATTAAAGTAATTTGGTATAGCCTATATCCTATAACTCCAAAAGAGATACTTCATCTCATTGTGTGATTATAACTCTCAGCATATAGCCCACAAGTGGGCCTGAATCTGCCAAACCGACTGCTGGACTCACGCCCAATTATGCAAGGCAGAGGTGGGTGATCATCCAACTGATATGGGGAGATGTGGTCAGCATCACAGCACCCCCAACCACAAAATTAGCTTTCTAGACCAGGGTTTGCCACCTAGCATAACTCAAGTTTCCTCAGGATGCTGAGTAGGCACCAGCTATATAACTGAGAATTAAAAATATGCACCCCTCATGGCTGGGACCGATCCCAGGCCCATTCTGTGATGATCAAAGCACAAAGTTCTAGTGCACTATGCCACAGCACAGGATCCATTCTATGAACTGACTTCGTTTTCTCATTAAACATTGATCTTTCAGTTAAATAATCTAAAAGATATTCTCCCAGACTGCATGGAATTCTAAGTATGCACCATTGCTTACTAGATATATCAAGCTAAAGTACTTGCATTCCTCATCTGATCCCTGAACATTTGCTCTTACTGTTGCTAGGACCACTTGATCATACCAGTTATGTACAGCATTACTGTACATTGTGTATTCTTGTCAAAGTGACATTAATTACAAATTATAGCTACACTACGAAAATTAAAGAAAGAAATCAAGGATATTTGTGTTCATTTAGGATTAGTATTCTTAAGATAAAATACTTTCAAAACTAGTTATACTGTGATGAATGAGGGACCCACCTTTATCAGATAAAGTTAGTAAACATTGTGGGATTAATACTGAATTACATATATATAGAGGCTACATTAAATACAAGTTACTTTAACATTAATATATTTAAAAATGCTGATGATTGGATTTATTTCTATATTGAGATTTGTATGTCAAAACTAATAAAACTTTGCTCACAACTACCAATAAAATGTGCAAGCATTGAAAGTTGTTTGTTGAACTGACTGAAGAATTAAAATATCAAGTCTTCTTTAGACCACAAGAAAAATAAGACAGTTAAATACGTAAAATATGAAGCTATTAAAAATTATTAAAAAAATGGTCCAATAGATTTATGGTTTGGGAAAATATATTTATTTTAAAAAACAAACATCGCGTAATGAATTTTGAAACACCGGCAGCCAATTCTGTTTTTAAATTTGTTTTATTTTCAGATTTTGGTAATCCTAACAAGAATATATGAACATCTAGTGTTCATAACGATAGCAACAGCTTTGTTTCCAGCTGAAGATGTGTATAAGTTTATGAAATTGCAACCCCAGAGAATTTATAAGAATTATCATTTCTTATAATTGAAGTTTTAAGTTACAAATTATATTTGTACACATATAAGACAGTTTACATATTACTACATGCCACTTCCATTTTAGTTTTTAGGAAATAAATGAAAGGAGAAGCCACATCCTTTTTCCACTTTGAGTTGAGCAAAGTGTGCAGCAATGAAGCACTTTTATTTAATTATAGAATAAGATGCAAATACTACAGATCCCACTTTAGAGAAAGTAACACACCCACAGTAAACTAACAAAAAGCTTTGGCTTTTAACACTATTGTGCTGATTTGGAAAACAAGCTAATTTACTATTAAGTTAATGGAAATTAATCATTCCTCCATACTAGCCAAGTATAGGCTAAGGTTTTGGATAGTCAACCTGAAAAATTGATTTACTATTTGCTCGAAGGTGGATTCCCATATGGATATTTAATATTTGCATATTTTACAACAAAAGTTAACCATTTATTCCTTCTATAATTCAAATATATAATCAATAAAGGTTCATCTACTTGCTATACAGCACCATGAGCATGAAATATGTGAACAATATTTGAAACAAATGATCAAACCTTCATTGTCACAATACTTTCTGCTACAAAATTATGCAATAATTGACCTTATTTATTGGTAAAAACTAGCATGGTAGGAACCTGTATTGCCATTTCCAACTAAAATATACCACTTGTATCTACTGTCCGGCCGTTCTATCTCCGGCTCTGACAGTTCTCGAGAGGGGGAAGCGCGTTGTTGCCAGTTCTTTAGCGGGAATTTCAAGCAGAAGAACATGTGTAAATATTTCACGCATTTGCAGATCGTAACTTCGTAAATGTACGTGGACAACGTGTATATACATGATCCCAGAATAGTTGCATATGGGGACAATATACCATTTACTGGAAAAGAAATAACAAAAGGCTACTTCGCACGTGTGGGAAATTCCTTTCTCATATAATATTGATATACATGTCGCCTTATAGCATCATTTTGAAAAGCATCAAGTGAAGCTTTAAGACTGCCTCGTTGCCTTTGCTCTCCCGGTGTACGCAGAACTGCAGACGGCGAACTTAAATCAGCTGGCACTTTTCCTTGATCACATTCTTTCCACCTTCAAGGCATCACAAACTCTCTCCAGCACCTTGGTAACATGTAGCAGAGGTCCACCATTGTCCCGCTCCTTCTCGAAGTACTCACGTAGCCTGAATATAAATTCATGGCTTTGGCTCTTATAAGAACCTATTTTTTTCTTGAATTCTGACGAACCAGTAGCCATATTACTATAATAGCGATAATAATAAGACTTACAGACGCTACAAATCGGAATTCACGCACACACAAAAACTTAAACAAACCACCAGTGCGAAATCCAAAAGCAACTAAAAGCCACGTGGTCCACACAAAATTGCAGCGGCAACACGGTGCTGGATTTGCAAGCCACGCCCAGCAGCGACAACGCTGATTGGCGCTAGCAGACGGTTTTAACTTCCTGACCACGACACCGGATGTACCGACTCCCAGTACTACCAACAGAAGGAGTTGGTGTGCGTGAAAGGTAGGAACGAAATATTCGAATAGAGTGATGTTGTAAAGAATATCTTGCATGATAATAAAATTACAAGTTGGATTTCAATGTTTTGAAGCTAATACAGTCCTATACTCTCATTATAAAGATAATTCTGATGATATGGTTTCAATTACGCATTATTATATGTTGGTGCTATTAACCTTCCCCCTCCACCTCCAGCAGCCACTAAATGTCAGAGCCGGAGATAGAGCGGCCGCACTATAGTAAACAATAGTATTCACTTCCATTTTAATTGAGGTTGTTAAATTTTATATCTCGGTATATGTTCATATTGTCGCGCGAGCGCTGGAACACCCTGTGGAAGCAGCTGGGAGCGGAAGACAGGGGAGGTTCGTGTTAGCCACACCTCCCCCTCGTTTGTCTTATAGTGGTGACAGGCGGTGGTCGGGAGAAAAACATGACTGTGCCGTCTGTTTCTCTTACACCTGGTTCTCGATCTTTTTTTACTGGAACATTCCTGTGGACACTGGAAGACGGCGATAGGGCATGCTGTTCCAGGTATGGGAGTCACCCGATGGGAAGGCGCAGAGAGAACAGTTGGTACTCCCCCGGAGTAAGGTCCCGGAAGTCTTGGAGGAAGTGCACGCCGGTACTTCAGGAGGACACCTGGGAGCGAACCGTATGATTCACAAACTACGGCAGCACTACTTCTGGCTGAGACTCCGAGCGGATGCTGGTGGTACACCTGGACCGCCTCGCACGCTACGATGGTGCTGTTCGGGGCGAACAGCTTTGAGGAGGGAGCAGTGTCGCGCGAGCGCTGGAACACCCTGTGGAAGCAGCTGGGAGCGGAAGACAGGGGAGGTTCGTGTTAGCCACACCTCCCCCTCGTTTGTCTTATAGTGGTGACAGGTGGTGGTCGGGAGAAAAACATGACTGTGCCGTCTGTTTCTCTTACACCTGGTTCTCGATCTTTCTTTACTGGAACATTCCTGTGGACACTGGAAGACGGCGATATTCCTATATAAAGGGGGGTTGCAGACAGACGGAGTTAGTTAGTTAGTCAGTCAGTTAGTTAGTGAGTGTGAGTGAGGAGACAGTCGCAGTTCTTGGTGTAAGAGTTAGTCAGTGACGTGTTAATGAACGAAAAGATTGTGCAACGGAAGACTGTACGAACTGTGTATGTGTATCGGAGTATTGTCCGTAATTACTAGTGCAAGTGAAATTGTAACGGACGAACTGGTGAATCGTAATTGTGTGCATTACGTAATTTTGTGTAATTGGCAAGTATTTAACTGTAAGTCGGTGGAAATAAAGAACATTTTTTAGTGGTGAAACTGGACTTTTCATTTCACGAACCCACAAAGTCACAATATACGTGACAGTAAAGAGTATATAATGGTTTGAAGGGCTATTTTTGCCTTGACCGAATCACAATGAATTTGGGCAGAAATTTAGAGAACAAAGGGGAAGGGGGGTTTATGGACCCAATTTTGAGCATATTTTCAAATTAATTTTAGCAGTTCCTAATAACCATGATCAAGTAACCAACATAATTGCCTACCCCTCTCTCTACTTCCTATTTGGTCAGTTCAGGGCCTAAAATCAGTATAAATGTAACTATACTAGTAAGGATCATACTCCAAATAATCTGCAGCAGAATAAATACTTCAAATAACTTTTTGATTAATTAGAGCCAACTGAAAAATTCAATGCCATGGCCGGGATTTGAACCACGGATCTACTGGTTTCCATCCAGTCGCTCTGACCATGGTAGCTCAAGGGTCAGAGCGACTGGACGGAAACCAGTAGATCCGTGGTTCAAATCCCGACCATGACATTGAATTTTTCAGTTGGCTCTAATTAATAAAAAATCACCCATATACCGGAGTAATGTATTTAAAAGGATTAATTCTTTAAGGATTAATTCCTCAATATAAATTTACTTCAAATAACTATTATTGATATTAAGGTTTGGTGACAAATGTTGCCACATGTAAATGAAACAACTTTACTCTTCATTTTCATAATTTCTGCCCTTTGACATTCATATCCTTTCATTTTTACTTTCTCTTATTTATCTAAAATACATATAGATGCTACACCCCAGAATTTGGTAAACTAATTTTGCATTTCCCAACCATTTTTTCCAGTTTTTTCACAGAGGACTAATTTTTTCCAAAACTATTCGTCCACTTTTTAGTAGATAATTAATACTAACACATTCTGTTTCTGTGACTGCGCTAGTGCAGTTGTAAATTTCTCTGATCTGAACTGTTGTTGAGGGTTTTGCATAGATGCTGCATTTGTTTGTATCTTATTCACTGGTAGATTTCTAATCCGTGGAATTGTTAGGTTCTCCTTATCCATTTTTGCCACAACCTGCAAAGAAAATTTCAGATTCAAAGGTGGAATGCCCATATAAGTTAGAGTATAACAATATCTAAAGCTTAACATAAATTCTTAGGTGAAGTAAAGAATGTGCTGTTACCAAACACCATAAACTGCTTGCACTAATGGTGAATTAACTTTCCCAAGTTGCTAAATGGGAAGGGTTATGAGAGTAAACCAGATGTTCTGTACTTGGTCCTTTTTAATTTTAATATCAATAACTTGCCACATACAACACTATTCTGTAACTTCTGCTTAAAGCTGAACCACTTGTTCAAACCACTAACCACTGGCTATGCACCATTTAGTATTCTGTAACATTATAACCATAATATCTTGAGAGGAAGAAAGTTATGGTTAAGTATAACCAGAGGCGAGACCATGTTAGCACTAGAATTACTACTTTTCCTTGCTGAAAAATGGATGCACTTTTAGTGAGTCTTGGTTTAGAAGCACAAAGGAATGAAGAACACAGGAGGTGGATAACCTTATGTTATTCGTACATTGGAAAATTAAAACAAATTTGTGTGTGAAAATAATGAAAAGTGTAGGCTTAAACAAGAATACATAAAGAGTTTCTAATCTAACTTTTGACCTCTTTGTCATTTACATGAAAGACATCTTGAATGTTTGCTGCAAGATTAATTTTTCCCTCAGAATTATCTTGTAATGCCATCCAACCTCTGAAATGTTGGTCTGAGTCAGAAAGTCCTAACTTTACCCTCCTTTAGCAGCTGATGCCAAAGTAAACAAATATCCAAAATAAAGCTGTTTCTTTCAAATTAAATTCTAGAAGATAGAATGTTACGAAATCACCAGAACTCTTATTTCATTTCAGCACTAATTTGGTAAAATTTAGTTTTTTGATTAAATAGTAGAAAGTAGTAGAAAGAAAGTTCATATTTAGCATGAACTAGAGCTCATACTTCATTCCAGCTTATTGGAGACCGTCACAGTGAAAAATATAAAATTAATTTTAATTATGCTATTAGTACTTCAAGAAACAGTAAGAAGTTATGTTGTCTTGCTTTGCAATAAATCATTGATACACAGAACAAAAGTTTAAAATGCATAGTTCATATAAGACAAATATAAGTTTAAATGCTTAGTTCCTATAGCACATTTACGCAGAATTATATATTACCCTGAAAAAACAACAACAAAAAAACAGCATCTTTCCTTATATGCATAAACCATTATGTCGAATTGCATAATAGGATTACTCCTGAAATAATATATTTTGTATTGCTCTTCCATACACAGCCATGGGGTCGGAGTGTCCTCTGCAGAGGAGGGTCCTTCGACTGTTGCCATTCTGGGACTAGGTCCCTTACTGGCATTGAGTGGTTGTTCTATAATGATGGCAGGTAAGGGGTGGTGATCAAAGTTGGGATTTAAGGTTTTTAAGGTACAGATGTAAATGTATAGGGGTAAGGATGGTTATTTGTGGTTCTTAAGATCCTAGCACAAGTCTGGGTCTCTTGTATGTCTCTCCTGGGCAGAGATCATATTCTCCAAGTCCACGGATGAGGTTGTTGAAACTGTTGGGGAGTTTGGAATAGAAACTATGGGATAGGTGTAGGATGTAGTCAGTTATTTTAGGAAAGGATAGATCTGAATGGATATTGTAATTAGGGATATACCAGATGGCTGCAACTGCAGTCTGAAGGTAACAGTTTTGGAGGACTTTGAAGATGTTGGTTTCAGCTGCTGCTCCCCAGACTTGGCAGACATAAGTAAATACCAGCCTTAGTAACTGTTTGCACAATAGTAATTTATTGCGAAGTGCCATGGGTGATTTTCGGTTGTATAAAGCATACAACATAGCCATCCTTCTGCTAACTTTATTTGCCACAGCTGTTCTGTACTCCTTCCAAGTAAGGCGCATGTCCAGAAGAACACCAAGTAGGTTGCCTGCATGGACCAGGATATGTCTGCACATCCTAAACGTAAGTTTGATACACCCTGTAGATTTCGCCGCGTAAAGGCGACGGCTTGGGACTTAAGGCATTTAGTTTTAACCGCCAGGTCGCAAACGAGACATACAGCATATTTGCAAATATGCTGAGCCTGTTGCACTGCAATAACATGGCATTTTGATGCAGTTGTTATGGCAGTGTCATTGGCAAATAGGTAGAGGTTGCAGCCTCTTAGGGTTGAAAGGGTATTTATATAGGTGAGGAAAAGCAGGGGTCCAAGGACACTACCTTGGGGTACTCCTGCATTTATGGCATAAGGCTGGGACAGGATGTCGTCCTTCATGACTACAAAGTATCGGTTTTGAAGGTAGTGATGTATTAAGTGTATGAGATAGGATGGGATGCTGTAATGGATGAGACGATGTAGGAGGCCTTCATGCCAGAGAGAATCGAAGGCTTTGGAGATGTCGAGGAAGAGGGCTGCAACGTAATGCCGGTTGTTAAACCCTTTTACCACTTCATCCACAAGGCGAAGGAGCTGGTGTGTTGTGGAATGTTGCCTCCGGAATCCAAATTGTCAGGACGTAACACCTGATGTTGGTCCAGGATGCCTTGGGGACACTGCTGGACAACTTTCTCAAACAGCTTGCTGATGGATGAAAGAAGGCTGATAGGCCTGTGACTTCAGTTGTTTTGGGTCCTTTCCGGGCTTTGGGAGAGTCATTCTTGCATGTTTCCATGCCCTCAGAAAGTAGGCCAGAAGCAACAAGCTGTTAAAGAGATGTACCAGTAGGTTGATCCAGGATGGCAGTATAGTACAATTACCTTGAGGTGGCAGCTGAGTAAGGACGCACACTAAATGAATGAGTCTATTACCACACCTGGAAGAAGAGTGAGAATGATTTTTACATGTGGAGCCATTGATGGTGCATGCATTAACTGCTCAACATGTAGAAATCATTCTCACTCTTCTTCCAGGTGTGGTAGTAAGACTAATTCATTTAGTGTGCATCCTTACTTAGCTGCCACCTCAAGATAATTCGACTGTAATGCTTTGAAGGCAGCATATGGCAATTTATCAGCTCCTGCCGCTTTATAGGGTCGTACAGAACTGATGATATTCCTGACCTCTGCCATGGATGCTAAAATTACCTCATGCCCCATATGAGGAACACTAAGGTAACAGCAGACAGCTGATGTAATTTCCTTCGATAATTCATGGTCTATTGACTGCCAGGTGGGAGCTAGAGGCTAGATGCTCAGCCATTATTTCAACCTTGTCCCTTGCTGACGAGGCTACTCTTCCACCATCAATCAGTGGCAGGTCAAGTGAAGGAATCTTCAGGAGCGCTTTGGTCATGCTCCAAAGGGATGTGTCCTCTGGATCTAGCATGCTCAACCTTCTCTCCCATTGCTATGTTCTGCTAGCTCAAGTTTGACCAGATGTTGAAGCAGATTCCATTCACGCTTGTGAAGAGGGTTGCGTGTCTGTTGAAATCAGCATCGAGCTTTTTTTTAGCAGTTATGAGGTGTCGTAGTTAAAGTGGTAGAGGTTTCTGTGCACTGAAATTTGCACGCCTTGGAGGAGTAGCTTGCGCCATGGCTGAGGCCATAGTAGCTGTGATGGTGGTAGCCAGCTGGTCTGCCTCTTCAGTACTGTTGAACGGATTTAACTCTGCAGGCTGCTGTGCCGTTATTTCAGTGAACTTGTTCCAGGTGGTGAAGCGAGGATTTAGAGTGTTAGGAGGTGCCTTAGCAGTTGCACAGGCTTGGTAGAAAAAGAGGAGAGGGTAGTGGTCAGATGAAAGTTCAGGGATAGATAGGGATAGATAGCTGCGGATATTTTGTAGAATGGCAATATCCAACCAATCTGGTGGATGGCGGCCCCCATGGGTTATTATCGGTGATGTAGGAGCAGGCACAACAAGGTTGTGGCATTCTAAACGCTCAAGTAGAGCACCTCTGGGGTTTCGGATAGTGGAGTTCCACAGAGGGCTTTTGGCATTGAAATCACCCATTGCTATCGTGGGTGAGCCTGCAGAGAAAATCGTATCTACTTCCCTTTCGTTGAAAGTCCTGCCTGGTGGTATGTAGACAGAAAAGATGTTTGATGGCGCTTTATATGTGGACACTTGGATGCCTATGGCTTCCATTACACCGGTGGGTGGTAGGTGAAGTTGATGTTGTAAGGTGCAGCTGATGTATAATGCCATGCCACCATAACCATAGCACGGCCAGTCCTTTGACAGGTCATATCTGGGATGGAGGCTTTATGATGACTGGATAAGTGAGTTTCCTGCACCAGGAAGATCTGCACTATAAACTGCCAGGAAATTTGCAGCATTCTTTAACTTGTTCCTCAACCCGTTGGCATTCCAGGAACAAATCTTTAGGCTCAGAATGTTAGTTAATACCTTACTGATGTCTGCCATGTCCCAAAAAGGTAAAAACAGTGTGTATTAAAATGGTTGCAGGTCGCTGGGCTAGTGCATCAACCAAGGCTATTACAAAGTCAGTTTACAACTCAATTGGTATCCTATCCATGAGCTTCAGAAACTGAGCATCACGGATAGCAGAGAAGTGCAGTGGTGATGAGGGGATGATAAATGCAGGTGGGTGGTGAGCTGGCAGGTGGTGTTGGGCCAGTTGCCGTGTCCCAGAAGGTGGTGTGGGTTTGGAATATACGGATGTCATATTCCTGGAGGTAGAGCCGCGTCCAGTACTACTTGCTGCCTTCCGTTGTTGCAATGGTGGATTTGTTCCCCCCCCAGAGTGATTGAGGATTCCTGAGGTTTGCTAACAGAAGGTAGTTCCTTATCAGGTGTTGTACCTATAGCAGGTTGGTTTGTTTCTGCACTACTTTGAAGGGCAACAGCATAGCTCTTGTACTGTACCCGTGCTGGAGGTGGTAGTCCAGGGTAACGGGTACCCTTAAAAGCTTCTTTAGGCAGGCCCATAGGATTTGGCACCTTAAAAGCAGCATCGTGCCTTGTGCATTGTCCATTTTTTATTTAGGTGCATCTCTACCCTTGTTTCTTGCCAAACAGGGCATTTGGTATACCTACAGGAGTGATCACCACCGCAGTTGTAACAGGTGGCCTTGGATCCAGTAACTCCTAATCTTTGGCAGTCTGCTCTCTTGTGGGCTGGCTCACCGCAATAGGAGCACACAGGTTCCAGTCTGCATCCAGCTGCGCTATGCGTAAATTGCTGGCAATTTGTGCATTGTAATGGTCTTGCAGGTGGGCATAGGATTCAATGCCAATAATTGCATTAAACATCCTCGTCTCTTTATAAATGCCTTGGTAAATGCCCTCTTAAGGCAACACGGAAATGAGGGAGCAGTTTGTGAGATGCACTGCAGTTTGACCTCAATTGCCCAACCTTCTCTACCAGATATGTACATTGTACATATATATATATATACACACCTTTCATATATGTACATATATATCCTCCTCGGTTATGTACATTGGCAGGTCTTTCAGCATGACGTACAATAGTTTCTCCTCTGGGAGCAAGGTAGTAAGAAAATGAATTTATCTTTCAGTGAATAACTTAAGGAGAACTCGATCGTCTGGGGAATCCAGGAGAAAAGCAATTGTGTCACTCATGTTCCAGATGGAGAACTTTATATTGGGTTGGGAAGAATTTTTGGCAGTTATGAGATCCTGCGCTTTATTTGGATCTCTAAGGTAGATAGGTGTGGCTTTAGCAGAATGGGCTGAAGGAGCATTTTGAGCAGTGGTAGCTACTGGTGTGGCAGCAGAAGTGGATGATGCTGCAGTTGCAGCTGGGGCTGGAGTGTTTGCTTGTTGTGAAGGAGCTGTCGGATCTGAACATCTCCTTTTGATGTTCTGTGTCTGCCCTTGAAATTGGTTTGCTGTGGGTAAAGGCTCTGATTGAAGGGCATGTTTTTGTGCTTTATCCCTTGCCTTCATGGGGGGTACTTCCCATTTTACTGAGTTGGCTTTAAACTTCATTTTGGAGCAAGTAGCCTGAGATTACCTCCGCAATGCACAGAGTAATGACGGAAGGCATTTGCAGTGACTGCTGGAGCTGCCTCTGCTATTGTCTCAAATACCTGTTGGTCTTTGATAGATTGAGTCAACATGAAAAACCAGGAGATTCCTGGTTCAAATCCCGACCATGGCATTGAATTTTTCATGTTGACTCAATCTATCAAAAACCTTAGCCTATATATGGCTAGTATGAGGAAATTATTAATTTCCATCAATTAACTAAAACCTAATTGCAAAAACTATTGATACTCGTCACTTATAACTAAAACCTGTTGGTCTGATAACTCGAGGAACCTTAACCTGGCCCTCTTTTCTAAATTTAGGAGTTTTTTTTCTCCTCTAGACAAAGGCATGTGGGGGCCAACTATTAAAGGTTGGCGCATAAAATTGCAAAGGTCACATCCTTTCACATAGTACTGGAGGCATTTTAAATCTTCTGACACCCCTGAGTTTACGTGTTGGTCAACCATCTGCTCGCCCACATCTTCAGTTACGGCTTGTTTCCATCTTTAAGTATGGGGCCAATCACAGGGCTCAATGCAACAGCCAATAGGAGGCACGCACAGACTTAAGTGCAGCAAGGGCACACCAAACCCTACTGTTTGACAGAAAAAGAGGAAATAAAGAGTTTAAGAGAGAAAACAGCAAGTATAGGGCGCTGAAAAGCCCGAATAGCAGAGGGTCAACCCTTAAGGGCATCTAAAAACCAGTCCTAGGACTGTTGGCTGCGGCCTTGCTATTCTACCCAATCACTGGATCTTGCAGGCTCAGATCCCCTTTGCGCCTCAATAAGAGGCTAGTAGGGCTCTTCTACTCTTCGATGCCAGCAGGTCGTCTAATCTGTTTCATATAACCTTGCCCCGCTGAAATGTATCACTCCGCATTCAACAACCCTCGCCCTAATTGGCTAATGCTTTCACGTCATAGGCCATAGGCGGTGCCTTACCGTCACATTTAAACCTGCAGTAAATGTAATAATTGCCGGGAAGATAAATAAAATCATACAAAAATCATACAAATAAGGATATGAACGCATGCAAAAATACAAGTTTATAATGAACTGAGCAAATTGAAACAGAATGACTGAGCAATGAAACTGAAAGAGTTTATAATGAAAGGCCTTTGGCCTTTTCCACTGGGATTTTTTAAACCAGCACACATACCTTTCAAAAATGCTTGTCTTCCAGTCTTAAAAGTCGTGTCACACCATACTTCACTTTTCATGTGTTCTTCGTGTATATTTAGCGATTTGTATCTCGGTGCAGTGTGGTTGTCCTTAAATAGCGTCTCCGCCACACAGCAATATCGCCTCTGTTTTTAGCACATTTTTCTTGCCTCTTTTTTCCATTCACAAACCCCAGCTGTATAAGCAATCTGCTGAAATTTGGTAAATCTGCATCCTCATTTACAGCAGACGAAATGTTACTTATGTTAGGGAGTTCGTTTCTAAAGAAAAACTACACACATGACGCACAACACTTTTCACGTATTTTCTCTGAGCACGCACTTTTGTTTATTCCTGCTTTTGCCTGGAGTGGTAAGTTTTCCTGTTTCCTCAATTTCATGTCGCGACGTTCCTACGGATCTAACACTCACACCTGTAACTTCAGAGCACAGCTGTTAGACTTCTCTCACTGACAAAGATGGATTCTTCTGTGAGTGCATTAAACACATGCAACACAATTCTTTTTTCGCCGGTTTGTAAATAATTATCCTTGCGATACTTCAGCAAAAAACTGGCGGTAGACTCTGCCATTATACATATAATAAGTACATGCGCAATAAACAATCAATAAAATAATTTAGCTCCCGCACTCTCGAATGGCGATGCATGACTATTCCAGTTCAAAACAAGGTCAGTGATAGTCATATAAACAAATGTCACCACTACCGCTAAATCACGTGCTATTGTGCCATGTGCTTGAGAGCAAAGGAACCTCCTCTTTACTTCATTTAAGAATTAACATGCATTTCAGGTAAATCAACTCTGTTGCGTAATATATTTAATTAAAACAGTTACGAAAATATAAATTTGACAATTCTCTTCCAACATATGATATATCGCCATGTTAAATAACGAACTAATTTTTACCGCACGACAGTCATTACCACAACAGCAACCAATGAGAGGTGATTAGGTCACGTGGCCACTAAGAGATACTGGGCAAGCTTACGTGAAACCAGGTATACTCCTATGTTCACTGCTCGAAGTCTCGAAGTGAAGTGTACTCGACTGCGCCGCAAAGTGTGTATTGCTCTTCCGAAGTCTTTGCAGCTTGCCTGTATTCCATATTGGTCTGTACAGAATTGATGTTTGAATTGACAGAACTGAAGTGATCGCAATTGCACTATTTGTACTGGTGCACCAAGAGCAATTGAAAAACAAAACACCTGCAAAGCATTGTGAATTTGTGATAGACTCGCTCTAAGTACTTGACAATATGGTTGTGAAGATTCGTTACCATAACCTGCATGGTTACAAAATATGAAAACCTGTCATACTTGTTCACGCTCCATTGTTAACAATATCTTTAACCAAGAAGTTACAGAATAGCCCTCATAATCTTAGCAATGAGTGAATAGCTATGCCCTTTGCAGGTGATACTAATTAGTGTACTTATACCAGAAAAGTCACATTAGTAATTGAAATTTTGTCAATAGCTTTTGAGTACCTTAACATATGATTTGCAGCATATAAGCTATTAAAATGATGAAACAAACATTTATTTTAAAACAAACCATAAGCAAATGAATACAGTAAAACTTGCTCAAGCCAGAACCTATGGGACCAAAATTTTTCAAATTTGACAAGTTTCCAGATTTAACAAAATGCAGTATGCTACATAAGTGTTATTTAACATGCATCTAAATATATATTTGTAATTATGTACTTAACACTAGAAGGACTGCACCTGTCATTTTGGCAAATGCGCTGCTTTAGAAGACTTATTTCTTGCTTATGTTTTTTTCTACACTTTCCATATTCTATGACTTTTAATGAATACTTATGACAAACACGTCCAAAAAGAATGAAGCATTTTGGACCTTTCTAAAAACTGGTACGAACAACTCCTACTACAAGGACCGCCATCCGTCATTTTGACGGGTACAGAAGTGTGAACAATAGCCTTCGGATCTGTCCACGTCTGTTTTTCTTCCTGATTGGTTTATGGCACTCTGCAGACCCTTCGTCGATGAGTAAGAAAGCTTTATTGCCCAAGTGGCACAATTTATGCTACCACTTATGTATTTACGAGGTGTTGGAGCAGAAAACTTTCCAATGAATTTGTTATGGTCAAATACCTGGGGACCACCATTTTTCAGGAACACAATGAGCAGAAACAAATTCACTGAAATTTTGTGGATTATGCAATTTGATGACAAGGACACACATTCTCAAAGACTAAGTACAGATCGCTTTGCAGATGCTACTCTTGTCTGGAATCCTTTTATTGCCAATTCCTTGCAATGTTGCATTCCAAGTGAAAATATCAATGGATGAGCAACTGCTTCCTTGCAAGGCTAGATGCTCCTTCATTCAATATATGAGCAATAAACCGGACAAATTTGGAATACAGGTGTTCTTCTTGCAGAGCATGTTGTAATGTGTCTTATACAGCCCTTTGTTTTTGCAGGAAGAAATATTATGTGACAATTTTTCTACAGCCAAATGCCTTGCAGAGAGTTTGAAGCGTAAAAGTATAACCATTCTTTGCACAGTAAAGAAATGTAGAAGGGAAATCCTTCAATCAGCAAAATATACTACAGCACCTTTGCACACAACTGTACTTTAAAGTCACGTGACATAACTCTGACATGCTATCAGGGGAAAAAGACCAAAAATGTGCTTTTGAGTTTAATGCATGATGCAGTTACTATATATAAACATCCTAAAAAGCTACTAATTTTTTTTATTATAATCTGTTTCATATAACCTTGCCCCGCTGAAATGTATCACTCCGCATTTAACTACCTTCCCTCTCACCCTAATTGGCTAATGCTTTCGCATCACAGGCCATAGGCGGTGCCTTCCCGTCACGTTTAAACCTGCAGTAAACGTCATAATAATTGCCGGGAAATGAAATGAAATGTGTAGTGTTTAACACCCGCTTTTACTACATACGGCACCGCAGGCGACTAATTGCCGGGAAGATAAATAAAATCATACAAATAAGGATATGAAGGCATGCAGAAATACAAGTTTATAATGAACTGAGCAAGTTGGAACTGAATGACTTAGCAATGAAACTGAAACAAGTTTATAATGAAAGGCCTTTGGCCTTTTCCACTGGGATTTTTTAAACCAGCACACATACCTTTCAAAAATGCTTGTCTTTCAGTCTTAAAAGTAGCGTCACACCATACCTTACTTTTTGTGTGTTCTTCGTGTATATTTTGCGATTTGTATCTCGGTGACATCTGGTTATCCTTAAATAACGTCTTCGCCACACAACAATATCGCCTCTTGTCTTTAAGCACATTTTCTTGCCTCTTTTCATTCACAAACCCCAGCTGTATAACTAATCTGCTACAGTTTGGTAAATCTGCATCCTCATTTACAGCAGAGGAAATGTTACTTATGTTAGGGAGTTCGTTTCTAAAGAAAAAACTATGCACATGATGACGCACAACACTTTTCACGTATTTTCTCCGAGCACGCACTTTTGTTTATTCCTGCTTTTGCCTTTTCTCAATTTCACATCGCGATGTTCCTATGGATCTAACACTCACACCTGTAACTTCACAGCACAGCTGTTCGACTTCTCTCACTGACAAAGACGGATTCTTCTCTGCGAGTGCATTAAACACATGCACAATTCTTTTTTCGCCTGTTTGTAAAGAATTATCCTTGCGATACTTCAGCACAAAGCTGGCGGTAGACTCTGCCATTATATATATATATATATATATATATATATATATATATATAATAAGTACACGCGCAATAAACGATCAATAAAATAATTTATCTCTCGTACTCGGCACAACACACCGTCGAATGGCGATATATGACTAATCCAGTTTAAAACAAGGTCAGTGATAAAAGTCATATAAACAAATATGTCATTACTACTGCTAAATCACGTGCTATCGTGCCATGTGCCTGAGAGCAAATGAACCTCCTCTTTACTTTGTTTAAGAATTAACATGCATTACAGATAAATCAACTCTGTTGCGTAATATATTTAATTCAAACAGTTACGAAAATATAAATTTGACAATTCTCTTCAAACATATAAGATATATCAACATGTTAAATAACGAACTAATTTTTACCGCACAACAGTCTATACTGCAATAGCAGCCAATGAGAGGTGATAAGGTCACGTGACCGTTAAGAGATACGGGGCAAGCTTATGTGAAACAAGGATTAGAATCAGTGGCGTACTACAATAACACCAAGTATGGCGTTGACAACGATCAAATGGCTCGACTGTACAGTGAAATATGGATGTAGAAGGTAGCCTATGCATGTTTTCTTTAATGGGTTAGCCTCGGCAGCTATTTAATGCATGGGTACTCTATAAGGAAGTAAGAGGTGAAAAAGCAGATATCAGTTCATATATAACTTAGCAGAGGAGTTGCCTTCAGCATATAAATCCACAAAGGTACAAAATACAATTCCTAACAGTACTTCAGCAGAACAACATTTGGAAGACTTGCCAAATTGGCGAATGCACAGGGAAGAATAGGAGCAAGCATTTATGTAACAAATGCAGCAAGTATGTTTGTGGACCATGTTTAGGCAACACTGAGTATACATGTGTAGGTGCTACGATGCTGCAGGTGGCTTTGAATGAGCAAAATCGGGTTTATAAGTGGTTTTTCTACTATATACTGTGGTATTCAAAATGTTATGTTGAAACATGTGTTTGCTAAAGGAAGTTGTCCCTTTCACATTTGGTTATTGTCTATATTTGGATTCATTTTTATACTTAATGTTCATTTTACCATGTAATTCTTCAGACAAAAATAAAACTATATACTGGTAAACTGTATAAATAATATTAAATATACTGGTATGCATTCAAATTTGTTTACTATTTTAAAAAGGGCAAATAAAACTGAACCTGTCAAAATGATGGGTTGGTCCTTTTTGGTAGACCATACTTGCTGGTCCTGTGTTAAAACTCCAGCTCAGCAGAGGTTCACCCATTTGTAGGTATTTTATACTATGGAATACTATACTATTACACTAATTATACTAACAATATAATGGCATGAACTAATTTATATAATGGTTTTCTTGTGTCATCCGTATGTTTAATTGCTTTTATCTTTTTTTTTTTGCCACATATCAAAAGAGAGAAGTCTACTAGAATTTTCTGTGATATGATTTATGCATATGAGAACTTCTTCAGGCAAGCTAACAATCCTGGAGACATTCTCCTAGTTGTTTCATCTTCTACATTATGGATGCCACTAGATTTGTTGCCGAAGTAGAAGTTGCAAGAGTTGACAGGAGGTTGGTTATCACTTCGAATACAGCCCCCTGGACTATATGAAATACCCTGTATTTTAATTAATGCTGCAGCTGCAATTTCCTCAGTTTCAGTTGAGCACAGGAATAAATTTCTTTTCATCTTCTAACCCTGTTTTGTTGAAGTACTTGGTCATCCAATTCAATGCATCCAGGACAAAACTGACCAAGCAAGAGCAAATACACTTTCAGCTTCATTGGTTAAATTTACACAATAGTGGCATAGAGTGGCAGGCATGACATCAGGGGCTGGAGTGTTGCCAACAGAAAACATGCATCGCTGAAAATAACACCATGTAACCAAAGTACTGCACGGTAGATCCAACTAAACTAATAAAAGTTATTAACAATATCTTGGATATAAAAATACTGATATTGTCAGATATTTGTTATTGTGAGTTCTCTGCAGTGTTATAACAGGCCACATTCACAGATGTAACATATTGCTATGACCGTCTGCATTTTACTTGATGGATGCATGTTTCAAAGGACACCTTTAAATAATTCTGGATATGCCATTTGCATGTCTTATTGGTCAGCATTGTTTAACAGAAGCATCCTCTACCCTGAAAGATAGATAATTATACGCAATGTGGTCAGTAACATTGTATGCAACAATACTGGAACAAGAACAAAAAGAATGTGTTAGCAACATGTCACTTTCTTGGGATATTTCATAACTCCACAGTTGAGAAAAGCTCATTTCCATTACCTCATCCCTTACCATTAAGATGAAGCCAAGACGATGCCACTGTTCTACAGTTTAATCACTTCTTCATCACTTAAAATATAGACTGTACCAATAGTCTAATTGGACCTGAATGTGTAAATAACTCTGGTCCATTGGTTATGTAATACTGGTTGAACCTGGCAGTACCATAACAAGAATAATATGATTTGTAATGTTAGAGAAATCTCAAGTATTGTCTGTGTGAATGGAAAACTCTTGCACAACCAACTTTTTAAATTTCGGATATTGAAGATGTCAAAAGCTTGAATGACTATATTATGGTAACAACAGATTTGCTTGTTAAAAACATGTATATGTTTTGCTTGCTAAACTTAACAGTTACAAATTTTGTTGATTGTCAATATAAGTAAAACACTAACAGTGCAACCAATCTTGTAGCTTTTCAAGTAGTGACCATTGCTGGGTTCTCATCTTTTGGAGGACATGTTCGCATATCCATTCTTTGGACATTACACGAGGGAAGTAAAAGTTCGTTTTGTATGAGCAACGGTTCACTAAAGCTTGAGAAAGAATGTTAGCGATTTCAGGATAGGTTCATATTAATATTCAGTTAATAAGGAGTAAATTTGGATAATTGGGTTTCAGGTGCACTGATGTTTTCAGCTTTGCTACGTTCCTCGGCCACCCTTTGAGGCTTTGGTTTCCAGCATATTTCGTTTTACTTGTTCACTACGTGTGCACATTGTTACGATGCTAACGGTGCAGTATGCGCATTACAGCTCGTAAAAATTCCGTTAGTAATACAGAACTTTATCCAAAATTCACCATATAAGCATTTGCGATCAACGATTGAGACAAGAAAGTAAATGAGAATATGAGTGCTTAAAATACCAGACTAAAATAACGTATTCCTGCGATTATTACGTACGCATATGTTTTATAGGCAAAATGTAAAATGTACACTCAAGTCCCCAGACACCAATGTATTGTGAACCTATTCATCGCAGCATACTATAAAAAGCACTAAATATTTTTTTTTGAAAAAACTATTTAAGATAGAAAGATGAATTTTAAAAGCTTAACTAGATTTCCTATACCCCACCTAATGACAAAATTTCAAGCAGTTCTGATGTAAACTCTGGATTTTAGCATTTTTCACAGATGCCTCCCCCTTAAACCAGATATTTTTCAACATTACTTATGAAGCAAGGCTTCATTAATAACTAAAGATAAAATTGTTTTGCAATAGTAATTTCGTTAAGAGTTGCAATACATCCATTTTACATCCCGAATGATTTACTCTATAGACCTTTACTCAATATGCAGCTTGTAGTGCACACATACCAGAAATTTCTCAAAATCTGAATTTTTTGTACAGAGTAGCAAATAAGCATGAAGGAATAATCACAGCTGACCACTGGCAAATGTACTACTATATACTTTATAGATATACTTTACCAATGATTAGATGTTCACAAGTAATACGCTGAATGATGTCAAAGAACACACACCCTTTACTAGTTTCTTTCTTCTTTACTAGAGTAATAAAAAAACTTTCTACCTGTTTGCCGAAATATAACCGTTACCCAACTACTATCTCTTTCTGGTGACGGGTTGACCAAATATTTAAATGCACAAGAAAGAAGGTTGATCAGTTCCTATTGGTTATAATTCCACCCAACATTGACTATTATTGGTCAGCTTACAAAATGATGGTGTAGGTTTTCATCAGCGCTATCTATGAAGATAAATTAGGGAGCAGAAAGACCAACATTAACCATTTCCCACTAAATTAATATGCAAAACTGCTCCTCAAACCATCTCCCAAAGTCCTATATTAAATATTCTCAACTACCTGACTTTTAGGACTATTCAATATGTATATTAATTAGTATAGTATCTTATTCCTACAAATGACAAATGGGCTTAATTTTTTCGGTCATAAATAATGTTTGAGTTATCTTCCAAAGAAAAGCAAGAGATTTAAGGATTCGTAAAATATGCGTATTAAGCTTTGCTCATTTGGTGTTCATTGCTCAATTATAACATATAAACATTTATTTATTCTTTACAGGCGACGTTTACATCCATTTTACAGCCAATCTGTTAGTGTATTTCAAATCTGAAATTTAAAGTGGTTGGCTACATTGATCGAGAGGTATATTTAATTCAACTGTAAACGTGTTTGCTAGTAATTTAAGTAGAGGAAACAAATATAAAATACAGAGAATTAATAAGAAAATACTGTTAAAGGTAATAATGTATGCTGATCTTTGGATTATTGTTTCTTTTTCTTTGAAATATTTAAGTAAGATTCAGCAAAACTATAGAGCAATTAGATCGAAAGTTTTGTTTATCATTGTCATCCAGTGGTTAGTTTAAATCGTAAACTTAAAATTTAACCCTTCTGAAGAGAACCACAGAAGACGTTAAGTATTAATATTTTAAAATACATTCAATATTTTTAAAACTTCACTCAAAAATTCAGTTTAAATTACCTAGAGATGCTCGTTTGAGCACAACCCGTGAACAACAGACTCAAAAATGAAAAGTAGACTTAAGTAATGTTCCTTATTTTCTTATTTTATCAAAAGTGGCCTTAGTTGTAGTTTTAATGGTTTTTAGTAAAATACCATATGGATAAAATATTTGCATAACAAACTGCTCATATCTTGAATTTTCTGTAGGTAGTCTGAATAACTTGTAAATTGGTAAACCATAACAAAAAAATAATTTCCTTAAAGCATGTAAAATTTACTGTTTTTCCTGACCTGTCTTTTTTTGAATTAACACAATTTCTTCCGGGCTTAGAATCCGTGGTCTGCTGGACATCTAAACTCCAGCACACCACAACTGCTAAACCCTGGAAGAAACTTGTGTTAATTCTGACTCCGGCCATGAAAGCTTCCGAATACTCATTTATTTGTTTCTTTGTTTATTGGTTTGAGTTCTCAAATAGTTATACTTTTTCAATAGTAAACCATTATTACATTTATAGTGATCATGCAAAGAACATGGAATTTGAAAGCCATCGCCTAGTCCACATTTTAAAAATTTGACTATTGCTTTAGTCTACCTCTGTTATTTATATCAGTAACTTACCAGGGTTACAAGTTAGCTATATTTTATGTATTATTACATTAATGATGCATAAATATTAGAGTTAACATAAATAAAACTATACATAATACTCAAATATTAATGTTAATGGTAACATAATTGATATAAAAATGTATTTTATAACAGTTTTCTAAAGTTTGTGGGTTTTACACTTGATCAAAATTTGTTGTTGACAAAGCACTTAAATGACTTTAAATATTTGTTTATTGTAATACTATATAAATCACATGGAGTGTGTAATTAAAGGTGGTGATTGTTTGCTAATGCTCTGGATTTTAGACTTCATGCGTTCTTCACCTAGCATTCCAGTAATAGGATGTTAGTTGAGTTTGAATGTCTTCTTGCATTTTTGGAATTGGTGCACACAATAGTAAATGTTCCCTACTCATAATTGTGCCTGGTTGCTTGCAAAGATTGCACTGTGGTGAATTGTGCATATTTATTCTGTGAAGAGTGGGGTTTAAGCACTCAAATGGTTTAAGCAGAATATTACTACTGATTTTTTTTTTTTTTTTTTTTTTTTTTTTTTTTTTTGTAATCAGGATGTATTTTTTTGTCTTCAAAGATTCTACTCCATTTTTTTTTTTTTTTTTAGCTACACTTGCAGTTTCAAAATCTTTTAGTTGAAATGATTTAATTTATTTATTTTTTGTGCCCTTTTTTGCCAACACAGCCTGTTCATTTCCAGCTAATCCAACATGTGCTGAAATCCACTGAAGAACTAATTGTTTTCCTAAATTTTGTAGCAACTTCAACGAATGGAGCATTTCATTTCTTGCACTATTACTTGAATATTGATTTGTTATTGCTTTAAGGCAAATTTTAAATCACAGAATATAGTTGCTTTATTTTTAAATTTATTAATATAGTTAGAGTCTGATGTTTTAAAAGAAAATATGTGAAGCTCGTCTGTTTTTCCACATGGGGAGTGCAGTGTTGCCAAGAAGCAGATAGCAAGTTATGCACACATATCCCCCCTCTTTACCTTCTCAGTACTCCGAACATAAACAAGCGTTTGAGTTTATCTCACCTTAGTGAAAACATGCTTATTTAATCTGTATTAGGCTCTTTAAGAACAAAAATAAGTTGTTCTCAATACACATTCAGTACATTGTAACATGTTCATAGGCATGAGTATTTTTTAAATAATTAACAACTCTTATCAATTGAGATGATCAAATCAGCACAGCCAGTGTGCCAGAATTTTGGCCCGCAGGAATTCACGGTCATGGTCCATGTGTTTTTGAGAGACCCCAGTTGTTTTCGATCTGAAGAGCAAGAGGGCATCATCAACAAAACCATGTGACATACAGGCATGACCAGTAATAAAACAGCCACCTGTTCCTGTAGGTCCTTTTAAGGTACTTTAAAGTATGCTGTCAGTCCAGTCCTTTGACGCAGTAGGGCCGGCATTTAACCAGGTTTCATCCAACAACACTATTTCATGCAAGTTCTTATTCAGAGTTTCCCTTAAAAACAAAGCCCTTAGTGCTACAATATCTGATCTTTTAGTATTAGTTTTCTGTTATTTATTTTTCTGAACTCAAATCCCAGATCATGGAGGACTGCTCAAAGAGCTAAGGCTTCTTTTAAATAGCTGTACATCTCTAGGAGAAGAAAGAAGCTTACATGTGGTAGAATTCTTCTTTCGGGTGTGATAGTTATAGAAGTGCCTTCTGATGGCATCTAATTGAAAACTATGGAGGTGCTCTTGGTCTTTGTTTCCCAGGAGTTACAATTCGTGATGGACCTGGCTGTAGCTGTTTTTCCTTAGAGATTCTAGAAACAGTCACCTTATTTTAAGGGCACATGCTGTCCTCTTTCTCACTTGGTTGAAAGGAAGAAGCGGTTCATTTTGAAAAAGCAAAATCTCCTCCCTCCCTGTTCAAAGAATTCCCTAAGAGAACAGACAAATTTTTTAGCTTGGCTATGCAATGTAACAAGCCAATCTTAAGTTGTTCTTTTGTCTTGAACCATGAATCCTTGGTCTACCTTTAATCTTACTGCCACTAAGTCTTGCTTACATAAAAACACACAAGCTAGAGAATTTGTCTGTTCTCTTACAGAATTCTTCCAACAGCAAGACGAGAGTTTGCTCCTTATCAATGAACAGCATATTCCTTTTATCCAAAAGCAACAGCCCCATGTCAGTAGATATGCTTTCATGTAAAAGAATTCCTGCGGGTCAAAATTCTGGCATATTGGCGACATTGATATGAACAAGTCAGTTAAAAAAGTCGTTAATAATAGTATATTGTGATACTAATGTACACGGAATGAGGAAAGGTTTGAGAAAACGGGGCTCTTGCACCAAGTTTTTTCAGTTCTCGAGATTCCGTTATGTACTTACCACATGTGTATTGCACATTACTTTGCATTTAATGTATTTATATCAATCTGAATTTTAGTAGTTAAGATATTAGCAGAAATATTAATAAATATAATTGAAGATGATTGTTAGATTTTAGAATGTGCATCGCCTATATGTGTTGCTATGGAGAAATACCGCATTGTGCGGGAATGTTAACTTGCGATGTATAGCAACAATAATGATAAGTATGGAATATTAGTTACATATTGCAAAAATTATTTAAAAGAACTCACATGTGAAGACTACAATGGAGTGAATGTGTGAGAAACTTATTTCTGTTTTAAAGTAGGCTAATATATTGGATTGATAGAGTTGACATGAAAAATTCAATGCCATTGTTGGGATTTGAACCACGGATCTACTGGTTTCCGTCCAGTCGCTTTTACCCATTGAGCTAGCATGGCCAATTTGCCGTCATGACATTAAATTCTCCAATTGACTCATATATTTCCCTGGTAAACCACTAGGGGCTCTCGCATCCGAGATACACCGTCTGTGGCGACTTACTATTGTAATTATAGCCACACTATTCGAACGGTTACCATGGATTTATCTTAGGTAATAGATACCTCTCAGATAACGCACTGATTACTCCACGTGGAGTAAACATATATCTGTCATTTGTGATTTCTGCGAATTCCATTGGTTGAAGTGATGCGTTCATTGGTCCTTAGCACACGATGGGGAGGCCCGTCAGTACTCCTCTCACTCTTACAAGAGTAATCAGTGCGTTATCTGAGAGGTTTCTGTTAACAAAGATAAATCATGGTAACCGTTCCACCAGCGTGACAATACTTGAGTCCCAGGCTTCATCATTTAACTCTTATTATTTTAATTGATGGATATCAATTATATCAATGCTCTATTATTTTGTGCCATTTTTGTTTGTGAGTGTCATTCCTGTAACAAATAAAACAATTTTATGTTTGCACCATAAATTTTGTAAACACCCTGTATTATGTGAATAAAAATGTATATACATTAATATAATTTTGAATTGAACTAGTGCTCAATTCTCATATATTGCTAGTGTTTACCAAGAACGCATTTTGTTAGGACCTTCCTAACATCCTCAGCTAATGTCGACTATTGCTTGTTGGTTTGGTGAACTCGTTGGAGGTGATGGGGGCATCTCTGTCGGTATCTTGATGAACTTGAAGTTTGGCTTCTCTTCAAAGTTGGTGTCAAAATTGAAGTTTTCCTTCATATTTCTTTATGAATATATTTTTCATGTGGTTAATGCAGTTGCACCTGAACACTTTTTAATAAGTGGATTTCTCGTTCTATATCATGATTATCATTTCAAAAATGGTATGCTACCGCAGATTTATCTATTCCTTTGTTCCTGATGTACCTAAAATGCTGTTTAAGCCTAATGTTCAAATTTCTTTTAGTTTTTCCAATGTAAAAATTGTCACAACCTTTGCAGTTTTGTTTTCTGATCTGAATAGCTATTAGTGGGCCATGTAATGATAATATAAAAAAAAGTGATGAACGGTTGCTAGGGGAAAAATCAATCATTTGCATAGATACATATTCTGTAATCTTGTTTCATGAGGATAAAAAAATGTTGCGGTGAATATAAAAGTTTTGTAACGGAAAATCAATAATCTTCAGAAAGAGATATTCTGTAATCTTGATAGTGATGAGTGGACGTGCAGGAGTGAGGAATTTTATATAATTAACGGAAACTATTTATTAACGAAGTAAGGATTTATCAATTTGCTGGAGATAACCTGCAATGATTGACTAGGAAAGAAAGTTCATGTAAAATGTAATCCAGATTATACAATTAAATTATATATTACGAAATTGGACTTATCCAAAATTGTATTTATTTCACTCGAAACCACACCTGAAAACAGATCTCAAGACTCTTATTTAATTAAACACAAACATCAAGAAACAATTCAAACTACAACAAAGTAACCCTGTTATATCTGGCTTCCCGACTTGGGTCTCCAAAACAGTCAACGTGCATCCTGTCTGCAACAAATAGAAAATCGAGTTACATGTTTAAGGGTACATTAACCAGCCTGTAAGTTAAACTGTTGATAACAGCATGCTTGTGCTGTCTTTGGTTATATCCAGTTATTTAGTTGGAACAAAATATTTGCAGGAACTCACCTTATTAATTCAACAATTTAAATGGAAAATGTTGCATCATTCTAAAGCGGGAAAATATTTTCTGGAATGGCGTTCCGACCTGTTCCGGTCCAGCTAAACCTTGGTTATATCCATCTGATTTTATGAAATCTTCTGTGTTTCTTTCCTATATATGCTAAATTCTAAAATTATATGTTTTCTGATTAGTTTCAAATCTAAGAAAGGGATTTCATTATTTTTTTTTCTATGGAAACTTTTATTGCAGGATTTTGTAAATTAAGTAGTCTTAATGTATCATCCACCTGTTTCTAATTTATCACCACCCAGATGTCATCCACATATCTATACCAATGTTTGAAAATTAGTGAGAATGTCTTCATAATATGGGTTTCCAAAAAAGCACATGAAGAGATCTGCCAAAAATACAGACAATTGGTTGTCTATAGACAATCCTGATTTTTGTTTGAAAAAATCTGTCATTGAATGTAAAAAAGGACTTCAATGCAGATGTTTGTTAAGTGAAGGTATTCCTCTTTGATATTCTGGTCTAACTGTAGCAACTGATGCCATATTTGCATGTACTCCATGAGTTTGTCTCTTGGCACACTTGGCAACACAGAGCCCGCCTTGGTAGCGTAGATGGTAGCATGTCTGCCTCACGTTCAAGAGGTCCTGAGTTCGAATCTCGGTCAGGGTGAGTTACCCAGATAAGGTTTTTTCCGGGATTTTCCCTTTTCCTTCAAGACGAATGTCAGGTAACTCTAAGCTCCATGGACCCTGGACTCATTTGAGCATCATTTCACCCAGTTCATTCACCGTCCAATATGACTTAACGTTGGAGGATGTAAATTACAACAACAAAATTGGGAACAAAGAGAGTATATCAAAAGATACCATTCAGTTGGTGGGAGAAAATTCTAGGTCTTTAGTTTTGTTAATGAATTCTAACGAATTTTCAATACAACTTTTACATTGGAAAAACTAAAAGGAATTACATTAGGCTTTTTTGTAATTTACGTCCTCCAACATTTAGTCATATCAGACAATGAATGAAATGGGTGAAATGATGCTCAGTGCGTCCGGGGTCCATGGAGCTTAGAGCTACCCGACATTTGTCTTTCAGGATAAGGGAAAACCCCGGAAATAACCTTATCCAAGTAACTCACCCTGACCGAGATTCGAACTCGGGAGCTCTTGAATGTTAGGCAGACATACATTAGGCTTAAAGAGCATTTTAGGAACATCAGGAACAAAGAAATATCGATGGTAGCGTACCATTTTTAGAATGATAATCACCATATAGAACAGGAAATCCATTTATTAAAAAGTGTTCAGTGTCCAATTACATTAACCATGTGGGAAAATATATTCATAAAGAAATATAAAGGAAAACTGTTCAATTTCGATATCACCTTTGAAGAGAACCCAAACTTCAAGTTCTCAAGATATCGCCCCCAAGTTCACCAAACCGGCATACAATAGTTGACATTAGCTGAGGATGTTAGGAAGGTCCTAACGAAACACCTTCTAAGTAAACACTATAGCAATATATGGAGCACTGAGTACTAGCTCGTCTCAAAATTATATTAATTTTGTGCTTCATTGTATCATAGTCCTTACTCATAAGAATGTATATACATATTATTTTATTTTTGCAGATCATGGCATTCTGCAACACACCCCAACATCAGCTAACTCTTAGTGCAGAACTTAGAAATGTAATAAATGAGAGAATGGTTTTGACAACCAGATCAAGAATGAAAGGTATGTAAACAACTGTTATTTTCTTAATTTCTGTAATTCCTAAAATATTTTTAGTTCATATTTCAATAGTATAAGCAATGTTATTTTATTTATGTAATATTTGAATAAGCTAGTAACAGTAATGTAAATTTAAATTTATGGAAAAATTGAGTCAGAGTTGGAACATTTATATTTTTTATGCCTTGACCAGTTTCAAGAGCTACTTGCTCTTATCATCACAACTAACTCACTGGTGTCTGGTGGTATTGTCTAGTGTATGGTAACTTCTAGTGGTGGACTGATGAATTTTCTGTGTACTTGGAAATGGCAATTCAAAATTCATTAAACAGTATTTGTATTTTATGATTAAAATCTTTTTCTATGGCACTCCTAAAATACACAAAACATATAACAAATCTGGTCACAGAGGAAAAGATTATCTTAAAACACAAACATGTTTAATGATTAAAAGGCCTATTTAGTCATATTTTATTAAAACTTAAAAGTCATTCATATTTTAATAAAATATGACTCAATAAGTCTTTAAATATGAAATTGGCTTCACTTTTAACTACCCTTTTCATTATAATGATTTCAACTGTTTAATGAATTTTGAATTACTGCCACCAAATCCACTATGGAAGATCACTCTGCAGCTGATGTCGCCACAGATAATCCAGACAACACCATCAGGAATATATACACAAGAAATAGTAAAGTCGTGCATCTACATGCAGAACAATATTCTCTTACAGAGCATATTATTTCCCATGCATGGAAACGTCTCAACTCTAATTGGTCCTAATCGTTATGACAACTGTTATGACATACCCATCCCCTCCCATTTATTTAAAGCATTCCATCACATGGTTAGTAAACATCAAATCACTTTTTAGATTGGTGATCAGTATAGCAAAGGTACAAATAAAGTAACGGATGTAACTATTTGGACTCTTACTTAATTTTTCTATAAATCTTATTTTAGTTCAAAATTTGAAAATAAAAAAATAAACTGCTTATTTTGCATATGTTATCACATGCTGTATGATTTAGATATACCAACTGGACACACACTCCTAACAGTTGTTTACTGACACAGGTAGCTAAAGTTAAGGTACAAACTTGTGATCAGGAAGTCTGCGGCTCAAATCTTACAAGGACGTTCTGGTTGAGGATTTTTCCTTTTGCTCATTCTGGCAAACATTTCCTTTCCTAGTTGTAATTTCATTATCTTCGCAAAAGCTAAAGGCTTATGGAGGTGGGCTCTATTGCAGATGTCAGCAAATCCTAAGCTTGGCCCTCCTACCAGCGCTGCCGAATGTGGTACACGCTTCTCACATGCCTGAACTAAGAACATTATATTCATTAACCCTTTCACCGAAATGACGTCACATGACGTCCGAGTTAAAATGCCCCAAACCGATATGGACGTGTATAGACGTCTTGCGCATACATGCATTTAATGCTCATTTAATGCCAATTATTTTAATCTTGCTATTTTACAATAAATTTAAATTAGTTCTATAAGGAATGTAAACGTATCCTTAAAGCTTTCTTTTTGAATTGTACACCTCCAAACCTGGATAAACACCCAAGGGCACATCTGCAGATTCACACCAAATAATATTGGTTTCCTTGCGAACTTCTTTTTCGCAACACACTACACATTTTCGAAATGGTTACAACTTTTTTGGTTGTGGGGGGTATACTTTTAGGAAAGTGTTTTCTCTCAAGTATGAGGGGTGATGTCGTGGTAAATTTCTTACCCCCCCCCCCCCAGTACAAAGAGACCTCTGAGTATTATAATACTTTCTTACCCCCCCAGTACAAAGAGACCTCTGAGTATTATAATACTCAATTAGGTTACAAGCTCTTTATACGCGCAAGTACAGGTAGATGAATGTCTTGCATAAATTTATAGCTCTGATAATTACTAAACAACTGTGCATAATTACATCCAGTGGTATAAAAATACTTTTTTTTTTTTTTTTACCATTTAACTGTTTTCCGTAAAGAGGGATAGCTAGTAATAGCTGATCCGCATCACCCATATTTGACCCGCCATTTCCCCAAACAATGGAGTAGCTAACATGCCATCTGTAGACCAGCACACGTCACTGCTACGTATGTCCTAAAGATCTCCTTCATAATCGTACAACAAATCTTCCAGATTTTCTACAGTAATATCAGAAGCCTGTACACATCATACCCAAGCTAATTTATTTGCTGCATTACGGGGATAAACCATGGTTGAAATTGAAATTTAACAATTTCAAATGTGCCATTCATTTAGCTCTTGATAGCTATAAGAAATCACTCTGAACATAGAGAGAGTATAAATAACTAAAATACAGAGCGAAAACAGCTGCATAAGGCTACTAGAAACCTTGGTTGAGAAACACTGTAAAAACAGATGCTGACAGAGAGTTTTCTTTCCAGTGTGTGAGTGTGTAACGCAATATATTCTCGTATGATTATCTCTTGGTATAGCATAAATAAACTAAACTTGAACCGGAGAAGTCGCTTGCGTAGCTATACATATATACATTCGTTCGTATACACACAAAACAAAATGATTCAAATTTTAGGCGTGTTCGGCGCAAAGAATGGCTTTTGCTACAGTGAAACAAAGTAGTGAAATTTCAACGATTTATTAATGTAGTCTCTACTTTATTGTTACTGTAGATTTATACTGCCTTTAATGAGTTTTAAACCAGTTTTTGTTTCGTTTAAATAATAAATATGGAAGATACGGAATTGTATTTATGATGCATTTTTACAGCATTTAACAATTTAAATGTCCTGTTCTGTTTATTGGGTATCCGTTTTTGGCCCCTGAAGGGTTTAAATGGCCATCGGCGAAGCGGTTAATTACAATCGGATAAATATTTAAAAATTACAAATGCCAATCTTACAATAAGAGATAATTTTATTTTCTGATAATGGCTGTACACAAATGCTGTCTCTAGATACTTAGAACACGAACGATGCATGTTTTATCTTCATATGGTTATGGTTACCTAACATCCATCCATTCAATACAGATAAGCCTAAAAAATGCCATTCTTTCTTTGCAACATTTATTTCAAGCATAAACAGTGCACCTACTATGAAAATAGAAGTAACAGATTGAATTAATGTTCAGTTCGTTTTTAGAGTAGTGATGTGTTATTTTGTTAAAGTGAATGGCATCGTTAAGTCGTGTATCAAACTCAAGCTGAAATATTGTTAATATTACATCAAATTATATTTAATTATTATACACATTTCTTTTCTAAAATGTTTGTGATCTGTGCATGAACATGCCCCATGAAGCTGGGTCAAGTGATTTTTTGATCAACACACAGGAAGTGATTCATTCTCAGGGCAGAAAAATTATATTTAATGTGAACAAGTTTTTACGAAATCTCTTCAATCTGGAATATAGGACAACCGTAAATTTTTAAAAAACCCAGCAATTAAGTGTAGCAGCTTGTGGTGTAGGTAGTGTACACACAGTGTTACGAATTTGTAGTGAAGCAGCTTCATCCTTAGAAAAAGGGAGCATGCCTGTATTTCAGTCTCCGGGAAAGACCTACAAAGTTGGAAAGCGAGTTCTGGATTGGAAATAGTGCTTGCTGTTCCACTGCTGTGATGTGTGTCAAGGTAAGATTTTAATGTTTTAGGAATATTTAATGTGTTGTTTAATTACGGGAAAAATAAGCAAAACCTTTGCTGGTGTATAAAACGTACTCTTATGTGCAGAACCTCTGCCGGTACACGCACTATACTTGACAACAGCGCTCCGCTTGAGCATTGGCCAGCATTTACATGCCTTTAACTTTTGCAAGTGGTATCATATATCAACCGAATCACTGCCTTTGGTGTCATGTATAGAAAAAGTCATCATTAAACACCACTATTTGAAAACAAAATTACTGTTTTCAGTAAGGACATAGGTTTATCAGTTCTTCGGAATAAATAGTATTAAAACTAATTTCACTTGTTTTGTTTATTTATTTTTCGATGTATCCTTAATGAACTAGCGCTCTACCCAGGACAGTACATGTACAATGTTTGGTAGTTGATGTTCACTTAGGTTGAGTGAACTAAAACAAACTCAAGCTCGCACTTCATCCTTCAGGACCATCATTGCTTGCATGTATAGAAATATAGAGTAGGGACAGTGAAGCACAAATTAGTACAAAAGTGAATCGAGAATATATTGACACATTGCTTCACTCACACTGTTTATTCACAGGACATGTTTCAAGAGCTCTTGCTCCTATCCTCAGCTGATACTCAATTAGTGTAAGTTGTAGTGGTTTCTTCTTTCTCCGTATTGTCAATAGATGGCGTGATGTACTTGTCAAAGATGTCCGATGGTGGAGTTTCAAAATTCATGACTCTATGACGATTTTTGTTAATGAAGATTTTTTCCCATACGGAAAGGTCTATGGGGTGATTAACGTATTTTATTAGAGATGTTTCCAAGTTGATGTCATATCTAGTATTCAAAAAATGAAAAGCCACTGCTGATTTTTCTGTTTCACCATTTTTAATGTTTCTTATATGTTCTTTAGTTCTGATGTTAATATTTCTTTTTGTTTTTCCTATATAAATTTTAGGGCAAGTTTCACATTTGATCTCATAGATTCCTGGTTTTTCTTTGATAGTGATTGAATTTTTGGGAGGGCCTTTTAACAAATTTCTGATATTAAACCTATTTTGAGGTGCAAGAGTTATGTTGTGTTTTGAGAAGATTTTTTGGAATTTGTTATAGGCTGATGGGTGGAAGGTGAATTTTTTAAAAAGTTTTTTCTCTTTTTCTCCTGTAGGTTCTAGGGTGGTGGTTTCTTTTATTTTCTTAGCTTTGTTGAGTCTGTTAACTGTTTTGTCTACTAAATTTGGGTTGAAACCGTTGGATATAGCTACTTTTTTTATGTGTAGGTATTCCTCTTATTCCACTTCTCAAAAAATGGCTGGAATCAATACAAATAACACCTGAAGAAATAGAAGAACTTTCTCAACTTACAGAAATTTGTATCAATCAAAATTTTTTCAGCTTTAATGGACAGATCTATAAACAAAAAACGGGCCTAGCTATGGGCAACCCATTGTCTCCCTTTTTGGCAGATTTATTTATGAGTGCTTTTGAAACACATATCACAAAAACTTTTCCAAATTATTTCAAAGTGTGGTATCGCTATGTTGACGACATTTTTGCAATAGTGCCTAAAAAACTCATACAAGATGGTCTTAAACTTTTGAATATACAAAATCCAGCTATAAAATTTACATTGGAAATAGAAGAGGATGGTGTGCTCCCCTTTTTGGACATCAAGATCAAAAAAATGAACAACAAACTCACTTTTGGTATTTACAGGAAACCGACACACACAGATAATTACATTAAGAACAACAGTTTCAACCCAAAACAACGCCAACATGCCATTTTCAACAGTTTAATCTTTCGGATGATCAACTTTCCACTAAACAGAGAAGATTATCAAGAAGAATACCTACACATAAAAAAAGTAGCTATATCCAACGGTTTCAACCCAAATTTAGTAGACAAAACAGTTAACAGACTCAACAAAGCTAAGAAAATAAAAGAAACCACCACCCTAGAACCTACAGGAGAAAAAGAGAAAAAACTTTTTAAAAAATTCACCTTCCACCCATCAGCCTATAACAAATTCCAAAAAATCTTCTCAAAACACAACATAACTCTTGCACCTCAAAATAGGTTTAATATCAGAAATTTGTTAAAAGGCCCTCCCAAAAATTCAATCACTACCAAAGAAAAACCAGGAATCTATGAGATCAAATGTGAAACTTGCCCTAAAATTTATATAGGAAAAACAAAAAGAAATATTAACATCAGAAATAAAGAACATATAAGAAACATTAAAAATGGTGAAACAGAAAAATCAGCAGTGGCTTTTCACTTTTTGAATACTAGACATGACATCAACGTGGAAACATCTCTAATAAAATACTGTGACTTTGTGGGTTCGTGGAATAAAAGTCCAATTACACCACTCAACAATGTTCTTTATTTCCACCGACTTACAGTTTAACACTTGCCAATTACACAAAATTACTTGCTGCACACAATTACAATTTACCAGTTCGTCCGTTACAATTTCACTGTACTCGCGGTTACGTAAGCTCCGGTACACATTCAAAGTTACGTACAGTCTTCCGTTGCACAACCCTTTCCGTTCATTAACACGTCACTGACTAACTCTTACACCAAGAACTGCGACTGTCTCCTCGCTCACACTCACTAACCAACTGATTGACCAACACAACCAACAACTGAACTGACTCCGTCTGTCTGTAACCCTCTTTATATCGGAATATCGCCGGTTTCTAGTGACCAGGAGAATGTTCCAGTAAACGAAAGGTCGAGAAACAGGTGTAGAGAAAAAAACAGGCGACCAGTCATGTTTTCCCCTAACCACAAGTCTGTCACCACTACAAGACAAACGAGGAGAAGGTGTGGCTAACGCGGTCCTCCCCCCTGCCTTCCGTTCGCAGCTGGTACAGGGTGCTCCAGAGGTCCGTTACACTGCTCCCTCCTCAAAGCTGTTCGCCCACGAACAGCCCCATCGTAGCGTGCGAGGCGGTCCAGGTGTACCACCAGCATCTGCTCGGAGTCTCAGCCAGAAGTAGCGCAGCCGTAGTTTGTGAATCATTCGGTTCGCTCCCAGGTGTCCTCCTGAAGTACCGGCGTGCACTTCCTCCAAGACTTCCGGGACCTTGCTCCGGGGAAGTACCAACTGTTCTCTCTGCGCCTTCCCATCGGGTGACTCCCATACCCGGAACAGCACGCCCTCTCTGGTCTTCAACGAGTCCCATTGGGCCCAGTGCGACTTGTAGGTGGCGCTCCTCGGTGCGATGTCCTCCCAGGTCGGTCTCGTCCCTGCGTCCACTTCCCTCAAGAGTGGCCCCAAGTCTGCGTCCGCCAGCTGCTCCCTCCTCAGGCCTGCGCTATCCCAGCCTTCAGCAGGCACTGCCACAACTACTCGGACTGCTGCGGCACGCTCCTTCTCTTCCACTCTTGTGCGCTCATGGCCGTCCTGGATCTGCGATAGGACACCTCCAATGTAATGGTCGCTAGCGTCGGTGTCCACAATGAAGGCGCCACCCGGTTGTGGGAAACCCAAAATTGCAGCACTGCACAGGGTCCCCTTCGGGTGCTGGAAAGCGTCTTCGGCGTCCTCCGTCCACACATAAGGCCGGTTTTCCTCCGTCAGGTGGGTGAGGGGTTTTGCGATGTTGTCGGCCTTTTCCTCTAAATCATTAAGGCGGTCGTCTACTTGACCCTTCCGCTCGCCCAGCTCCGTCACGTCATCCCTCACGCCGGCCAACTGTTCTTCAAACTTGGCGGCGAGAGCCTCGTTCGCCACCTTCATTTCGGTAGCCGGACCGTCATTCGCTGCTCTCATTTCCGTGGTTAACTCGGCCTTCATTTGTTCCATCTTCTCGGCGATGTTGTCCCTAGCCGTCCTGATTAGTTTCAGTTCCGCGGCCAGGTTATTTCTAGCCTCCAGCTTCTCTGCTAATTCGGCCCGCATTTCTTCCATCTTCCCGATTAGTTCGGCCTTCATTTCCATCATCTTCTCCAAAAAATTTTCCAATGCCGCGTCCATGGTTGTAATGTTCGGTGATGTTGTTTTCCCGCTTCCTGACACCAGTGTGACTTTGTTATATATCCCACTTCTGACGCCAGTGTGACTTTGTGGGTTCGTGGAATAAAAGTCCAATTACACCACTCAACAATGTTCTTTATTTCCACCGACTTACAGTTTAACACTTGCCAATTACACAAAATTACTTGCTGCACACAATTACAATTTACCAGTTCGTCCGTTACAATTTCACTGTACTCGCGGTTACGTAAGCTCCGGTACACATTCAAAGTTACGTACAGCCTTCCGTTGCACAACCCTTTCCGTTCATTAACACGTCACTGACTAACTCTTACACCAAGAACTGCGACTGTCTCCTCGCTCACACTCACTAACCAACTGATTGACCAACACAACCAACAACTGAACTGACTCCGTCTGTCTGTAACCCTCTTTATATCGGAATATCGCCGGTTTCTAGTGACCAGGAGAATGTTCCAGTAAACGAAAGGTCGAGAAACAGGTGTAGAGAAAAAAACAGGCGACCAGTCATGTTTTCCCCTAACCACAAGTCTGTCACCACTACAAGACAAACGAGGAGAAGGTGTGGCTAACGCGGTCCTCCCCCCTGCCTTCCGTTCGCAGCTGGTACAGGGTGCTCCAGAGGTCCGTTACAATACGTTAATCACCCCATAGACCTTTCCGTAATGGAAAAAATCTTCATTAACAAAAATCATCATAGAGTCATGAATTTTGAAACTCCACCACCGGACATCTTTGACAAGTACATCACGCCATCTATTGACAATACGGAGAAAGAAGAAACCACTACAACTTACACTAATTGAGGATAAGAGCAAGAGCTCTTGAAACATGTCCTGTAAATAAACAGTGTGAGTGAAGCAATGTGTCAATATATTCTCGATTCACTTTTGTACTAATAGAGTTCTTCATTTAAAACCTTACAGAGCATACAGTGTTTTCCTCTCCTGTGACCTTGCTGGATTCCTCCACTACTGAATATTGTTGTGTGCGGAGGCTAGTGGTGTGCACTCCGCTCAGTATATTGTACTGGTCTCAACATGAACAGGCACTTGACTCTAGAGCAATGCATTTTTGTGTGTAATTTTTCGCCATGTTCACACAGTGTATATTCAAACGTTCCCTGGTGAAATGCCTCCTTCCAGATTTATAATTCACGAGATTATGAAGAAATTCAAAACCACTGATTCTGTGGCAAACGAAAAACAAAATTGTAAATGGACAGTGTTAACAGAAGTAAAGTTAGACTATGTAGGCATGCATTTTGAATGTTCACCAACCAAATCCATCTGAAAATTAGTACAACTGTACAAAACTAAATTAGTACAAAACTAAAACTGTATAAGTGTACAAGTGTCCATACTTAAAAACAAGGTGACCCAATAAAATCTTTTTAAACCACTTGTCAAACTATAAAAACACTTTAGCTCCACTTACATTTAAAATTAGAACATGTTTCAAGGACCACGCGTCCCCATCATCAGCTGATGTTTGACAAGTTCTTCAGGTGACTGCCTCCCTTTCCTGGCGCTGTTCAAGTTGAATGATGTCATCCACTATTGGTATTTCGAAATTCATGGCTCTCTTTCTATACACATTTTTAAGAATAGAAAGAGAGCCATGAATTTCGAAATACCAATAGTGGATGACATCATTCAACTCGTTGAACAGTGCCAGGAAAGGGAGGCGGTCACCTGAAGAACTAGTCAAACATCAGCTGATGATGGGGATGTGTGGTCCTTGAAACATGTCCTAATTTTAAATGTAAGTGGAGCTAAAGTGTTTTTATAATTTGACAAGTGGTTTAAAAAGATTTTATTGATAAAGCTCAACTGTTTATAAAACTTCTATTTTATAATTTTAAGGTGACCCAATATCGCAAATACATTATTGTGAATGGTTTCCTTCATCAGTGAATGACGGTTTGATTCACAGCTTCTGTTCTTTTCTGATGAGGCATGGTTCCACCTCAGTGGTCTTGTCAACCCTAATAACATCACTACTAGGCCTTTGAAAATCTACATTGCATTCAACATATTCCTCATTATGATCAGAAAGTTTTGTGTGCTGTTAGCACTACAGGCATAATTGGTCCGACATTCTACAAGCAGACTGTAATTGTAGAGAGGTACCAATATGACATTTTGACCTCATTTTATGATGAAGTGAAAGAAGAAAAGAAATCATATGTGTGGTTTCAACAAGATTCTGTTACTGCCCATGCAGCAGAAGGAGCCCATGATTAAGGGAAGTGCTTGAAGTGCTAGTGTATGGCCCTCTCATTCCCCGTGATCTAACAATGTGTGATTTTTACTTTGGGGTAACCAAAAGAGAAATCCTCATACATTGGAAGAACTAAAACAAAATATAACAAATTAAATCAGAAAAATTACAGTGGCCCAACTAAATCGTGTGAATCAGAACGTGTTCTCCCGATATAATACTTGTTTAACCGAGTATGGATGAATTTCCAGCAACTTCTCTTAAGTAAGAGTGTTATAAATGCTTTACATGCAACATTTATGCAAGAGCAAAGCCGGCTGTGGCACACCCAATCACACAAGTGAAATGCCATGCGTCCATTAGGTTTTAAATGAAGAACCCCGTAGTTTACATACATATATGCAATATAGGTTAAATATTAAAAAATTGTGAAAGAATATGAATTAGGGCTTGAGGAAAAGTGACTTTAATAGAAAACAAATTAAAGCTGGTTCGTGATACCCCAGTAACAAGAATTGGAATGCTTATAAATTTATAGCAAGGTGAAAAGTAAATTTTGTACATTGAGACATGATTTGTTTGTAACTGACAATATTATTTTCATTTGCATCTAATTTAGTCAACATAAAAGTTCAATAGAGTAAACATTTTCTAAATGTAGATGCGTTACTATGTTCAACACCATTAGTCACCTCAAATATCATTACTTTATTAATAGCATACATTAAAATTATTTGTTGATTTTTTATTGTTCTCTGTTAATCACCACTAGTTTTAATTGTTCTTTGTAGTTGTTTTTTTCAGCCAATAATTTTGAGTTATATGTAAACAAACTACAAGTCATGCGTTTGCTAGTAGAACCAACTCTTTATGTACAATGAATCTGAGGGAGTTAGGATGTTTGCATGAAAGGTATTTTGTGGATGATTAGATGGATTGAATTGTTAGACTGCCATGTTATCACTGTTCTCTAAATGTGATTGAAATTGTATGGAACCTTGAAAGGAACATAACAAAACTGAGCAAAACATTCAAGTAGACCAAGATTTGAAATTCTTATAATTACAAATGTATAATTTAATGAATTCATAATTCTATAAAGGACTACGATGCAATGAAGCACAAAATTAATATAATTTTGAGTTGAACAAGTACTCCATGCTCCATATATTGCTAGTGTTTACATAGAAAATGTTTCGTTATGACCTTCCTAACATCCTCAACTAATGCAGACTCAAAATATAGTATCGAAATTTAACTGTATTGGAACACCACAGTGAAGCAAAACAATTATTAAATTATAGATGAGTCATATTTATTACACATCAGCTTCACTTACATACCTATATTGAGAACATGTTTTGCGAACCATCGTTCGCGTCATCAGCTCTAATGCAGCTCACATTCATTCAGTCGCATTAGAGCTGATGGTGCGAACAATGGTTCACGAAACATGTCCTCAATATAGGTATGTAAGTGAAGCTGATGTGTAATCAATACGACTCATCTATAATTCCATATATTGTGTTTAGCAATATATGGAGCATGGAATACTAGTTTAACTCAAAATATATGAATTCATAATATTTAAAAGGCTGTACTAATAATAGGTCAGAACCATATCCCCAACACTATCCTTTTAATACTCAAAATTCTTCAGTCAGAACATTTTAAGGTTAAAATCACCAAATCTTTACAAATGGAAGCAGATAATTAAATGATGGAACATGAATCAATGTTAAACCAAAATCAACTGACAACATGGGAGAACAAATTCATATGGAAAAATAAGGACCGAGTAATGAGCTTTGAGATCCCACCAGTGGATAATTTGACAAAGAAGTTCAATAGTTCCACCATCAGAGAGAGGAGAGCAGACAACAACAGACGGTAGTTGTATAGAGATTGAAAATGGAAGTGATGGCTTCCGAAACTAGTCTCTCAATAATATAAAAATCTAAGTGACAAAGTGTCAAAAAACAGACTACAAATAGTTTTTTCAATTAAACACTCATATTGCTCCACTCAACTAAATAATTGGCAGGATCTCTTCAAAGACCTAAATTACTGTAGCATCTCTCGCATTGAGTAGGTGAATTTAGCCCTTTCAGTCAGGAACTATTTTGCTACTTATGCCATTCTTCCTCTATTCCCAAACTAGTTTTGATTAGGCCATCTGGGACACCTTCAGGCAACTGACTTGAATAACCATGATCATTACAATCAATAAGTGGACTGGCCATCCATTCAAACCAGAGGATTTTAAATACTAAATGCCTGATGCAGATTTAGTATCGACACTGCAAACTCCTGTAAATAACAGAAGAAGGAGCCAGTGGTTTGCTTTTTACTTCAGCCATTGTCTAACCTAGTAAGAACAATTGTGGTAACTACAATTCATGGCCTTTTATGGTACCATTTAAAGTTGTAAAACACACAAAAACTCCTGTTGCAATATTCAAGAACAATCTGAGAGCCATTTAAGAGCTCATGATAAAGTGTACAATTAGTGCACAACCATATCGAATTTGGTTTTATAGGAAAGAGCATATATCAAAACTTTTGAATATTAAAATATGAGCTTTGAAAAAAAAAAAAAATAGGGAATCACCGGTTAGCTAAACAGCAGCCAAAAATGATGATAGTAGATCCTTTAAACTGTCCTGCCTGTAATCCAGTATGTGGAGTCACATGAGTGTTTAATGTCAATTCATTCTTCATAATTTAATTATAAAACATGTTAGCAATGCAAGTTTTTCCTCCAAATTTGTGTGTTAAAAAAGGTATTTGCTCCATTTTGCTTTGCTCCTTTTAAGCTTTACCAGCATTTGAAATGTATGTGTAAAATGCTTAAATATCTTTCTAGTTCTTTCAGCTCTTGAAAATGCTTCAAAAGAATTAGCCGAGGAAAAGGAAGCTTCATTGAGATCAAAAGCAATTCAGGAAGTATTAACCTCAGAAGCCTCTTACTTGAATCAGTTGGAAGTTATAATGAAGGTACTTATTTCAGTAAGAATAATTTGTATGTTATTACCATTTTTGATGCTTTGAATACTCTATCTTAAAGCATATTGAAGTATTAACTCATAATAATTTGAAAAAAAAATTGGAATTACAACTGTGAAGTAATGCAATAATTAGAAATTATGCACAAAGTCGACTGAGACACTCTATACTTCATATACCTCAATGTCATGTTTTAAGTAGCATAAACAACATTAAAAACTACAGAAAAGAATTATATTACAGGGGATACCTGCACATTTTGGAATTGCTGGAAATGAATCAGCTGATTTTCTTGCCCAAAAAAGGTGCAAATTTAATTCAGAACGAAAGTAAAAACTTACCCTTTACATCCATAAAAAGATTAATCAAAAGCAAATATAAAAACAAACAAAACCAATCAATATCTAACAAAGCCAGAGATAAAAAAATGGAACATTTTAATTAAAAATCCAGAAATTATTCCAGAAATCCCACGTAAAGCTGCAGTAGCAAATTTTAGATTACTTTCAAAACATGATTATTTGGCCAAACACTTACACAGAATAGGAATTTATACAAGTCCAAATTGTCTTCTGTGCAACAAAGAAGAGGAAATGACTGAAGAACACCTTTTAACCTGTGAAGCACCACCTGCCGGACCCACTACACAGAAATATTGGAGAGCAAGAGAGCTAATGGCTTCATTGCCAAAGCCTAGCATTTGAAAACAACAACAACATATACCTCAATGTTCTTTCGCCTCTACTTGAAGGCATTATCAAGAAGTTCTAACCAGTCAACTTCTTGACTGGTGGCAAAACACATTGATAGAAAATTGAGGTAGGTGACAGCCTCATTGAATCGCTGCCAGATATCTTGTCTCGGAGAACCATCATCAGCTGGAACACCAATGTTCTAGCCAGTAAACAACTTTTTGTCAATGCCTTCAAGTAGAGGCAAAACGTGTTGAAAGAAAGTTGAGATATGTGAAGTACAGAGTGTCTCAGTCGACTTATTGTATAAGAATTACTAGAAAGGTTTAAAATTATTGTATCATTTTTAATTAACTTGAAGGTTCTTTTCATATGCTAAAATATTTCTTGTCTGTCATCTGTGGGAAATTTGCCAGGTGGATAGTATATTATTATGATAGTATGATATTATATTCATATATATTCAATAATATAGGGTTAGCATAAATGTTTTACCCATTTTCATTGGCTTGTATTATAGAAAGTATGAAGCTTATAATATTGAAACATATGCCATTAAAAAGAGAAACTAAACAAGTTGCATTTAAAATTTCCACGTATATGTTAGTGTACCTGTTTACCGCTAGGCAGTAACAGAAATGGCGGTTACAGGAGCAGAACTTTCATATTGTGTTCTTGAATTTCATACAACAAGGTCAGTAATGCTGTATAAAAACATTGCTGTACACAATATTATATGGAACCACCAAGTAAAAAGACAATTCATGTGTGTGGTATTCAAAATTTACAACCACAGGAGATCCCTGTGCAAAGAATTCCACAGGATACCCATCTGTCTCAGACGAAACTGTAGAGCGTATAAGAGAAACTTATGTTTGAGGAAATCCACTGTGCAGGCAGGCAGACAAACAGAGAGCTAGGTTTACCATTGCAGACAGTATGGAAAGTGCTGCGTAAACATCTGAAAATGAAACTATATCATTTATAACTGGATCAAGCCCTCTCACGAGCAGACAGTAATTGGTGCTATGAGTTTTGTGCTAAATTCCAGAAATTTTTGAAGACATAGACAGGTGTTATAAACTGATTTTCAGTGACGAAGCCACCTTTCATTTGAGTGAGAAAGTAAACAGGCATAATGTCAAGTATGGGGGATGGAAAATCCTCATGTTTTAGAACATGTATGGATTCACCCAAAGTTAATGTGTTCTGTGCCATGTCATGTGATATACTCATTATTGTCTGTAAACTTGTGGGTTACAAGCGTTAGACATTGTCACATTCTAAAGTATATACATGAGAATTTAGCTTTGTTTCGAGTTTCCATTTACATTAGACTTTACAATTTCTGTGTTACATAATTAGTACAACTATTGCATACAGAGTTATTTTAGCCAACTTATTCCTAGTACTAGTAAGTATACAATAACAACAGCAGTATAAAAGTAATAATAATATAATAAAATTCTAATTCCCTTGGACTTTACAAAGAGTTATCTATAAGAAATAAGTATAATAATTACAACAAAAATATAAGACAATTATAATTCACTTAGGCAGTATAAACACTTCTCTATAAGGTATTTTTTCAAGAGATTTTTAAATATATTGCCTTGTGCTGATTTAATATATGGAGGAAGTTTATTGTACAAAATGATACCTGCAGTGTATGGGTCTTTGTTACTAGTGGTTTTTGCTTTATATTCTCTATGGTAGTTGTTTACTCCTCTAGTGTTATAATAATAATGTTCCCTATTTAATGATGTGAACTTACTGTTAGTCCTAACGAGTATGATAACCTTATACACAAACAATGATACCACAGTTAGAATACATTGTTGTCTAAAAATATCCTTTACTGAATGGCAACTTGACAGTCTGAAGATGCACCTTAGACTCCTTTTTTTTTTTTTTTTTTTTTTTTTTTTTTTTTTTTTTTTTTTTTTTTTTTTTTTTTTTTTTTTTTGCAAAATTAGGATCTTATTTAAGTTTATCTGACTGGTAGCTCCCCATATTTCAATACCGTATGCGATATGTGAATGAATTAAGCCATAATATACCATTTTTAGTGTATAACTTTCTAGGTATGGTGATTATTTCCTTAGTAAATATAAGTTAGTACATAATTTTTTACTTAGCATTTCTATATGGCTGTTGTATGATAGCTTTTTATCAATAATAATACCCAAGAATTTTGTGGATGATATTCCTTCAACAACTGTGTTGTTCGTGTTAATAACTAAATCCTAATCGTTGCTGTCCCTCAGTTCAAATAATATATATTTTGTTTTGTCACAATTCATGTGCAGTTTTGAGTATTTCAGATAGCTACATGGGTTAATGAAGTGGAGCCCTTTTTTTCTAGTTGTTAGTTTTGTCTGCACAAGTTAGAGTTGTGTCGTCTGCATATGATGTTAAGCTACATTCATTTGGGGTTTGTATGTAATTTACATAGAGCAAGAATAACAGGGGTCCCAATACTGAACCCTGAGGAACTCCCATTCTTACCACATGATAGTTTGATTTAACTGCCTGACTAATTTTCCCTTGTTTTCAATATATTTCGGTACATTGTTGACGATTTTTCAAGTATGATGTTATGATACAATTTTGAGTCGAACTAATACTCAATGCTCCATTTATTGCACCTATCACCTCCGAGGAGTTCACTGAACTGGCATCCATTAGTCGACAACAGCTGATGATGTTAGGAAGATCCTAACGAAACGCGTTCTAGGTAAATACTAGCAATAAATGGAGCATTGAGTATTAGTTCGACTCAAAATTGTATTAATTTTGTGCTTCATTGTATCATAGTCCTTAAACAACGGAATGATGTTATGAGTTTGTGTACTTTACCTCTTATTCCATATTTCTGCAGTTTACTTAATAGAAGCTCATAAGAAACTGAGTCGAACGTTTTTGATAAGTCTAGAAATATTCCTACAGTTTTGTTTCCTTCTTCCAAATTTATATTAATATTATGTATAAATTCTGACACAGCTGTAACAGTTGAGAATCCTTTGCGAAAACCGTGTTGTGAGTTAGACACAATACTATTTGACTCAATGACTCCCAATTAATTTAATCAATGAAACTTGTTAACCTTTTATATATAATTTTCTCATACAGTTTTGCTATTATTGATGTTAAGGTTATGGGTCGGTAATTGCTGACCATCTCCTTGTCCCCTTTTTTATGCACCAGCCTAACTATGCTAATTTTTAACAGTTCTGGGAACACCACATTTTCCCTAGAGCAGTTGATCAGATGTACCAGAATTTGCACAAGTAAATGTTTACAATGTTTTAAAATTCTTGGTGATATACCATCCCACCCAGGTGCACTGTTACTTTTTAATTCGCTGATAACTAAATCCACTTCCTCAACACTTGTTTTGTACAAATATACACTCCCACATACATTTACTATTCTAGAGTGGTGTTCTTTATTATCACTGTTGTCACTTCTACCCATGTCTAGGAAATAATTGTTTAACAGGTTACTGACCTCCTTTGGTTCCACTATGTGTCTGCCATTGTAATTTAATTGAATGCTATTTTTTACGTGTATCAGTTTTCATTTGATTTTTTACAATTTGCCATACTGTTTTGGCTACATTGACATAATTATTTCTTTACTATTGCTGAACTTTTTGTAATTTATTAGTGCTTGCTTATACTATTTTTTATATATATTTTTTGTAGCTCCATATAGACGTTCAATTTAGTAGCTTTATAGAATTCTTAATTATCTTTCATTTTTTCTCGGAGAACCATTATCTCTGCAGGCAATTTTGTTACTTTGGGTGTACTTTTCCTGAGCAACTTCTTTTTTACTGGACAAGCTGAGTTAAAATGGAGTCTAAATGTATTGAAAAAAGGGAACCACTTTTTGTTTGTAGTTTTTGAATTATAGACACCAAACCAATTTTCCTATCAATTAAGTTCTGTACACTACTTTCTCTAAGATCCCTACTATATGTATATTTTGGTTCTATATTTTCAATGACATGTCTGTATGTATCTACTGCCTGGGCTGTATGATCTGAAATATGAAACTCGTTATTAAAAAATGATGATTGCTTTGGATCTATGTTGGTTATTACATAATTGCCTTGCTCGAACAGTCTGTTATTCTGGTAGGGCCAATGTCTATGATATTTAGATTGTAGCTTATTAGAAGTCCACATAGGTCATTATTATTAGTTTCAATGTTTAAATCTCCTAATATTAATATTCCCTTATTCTTTTATGTGCTTCATTTAAGAACTCATCTAAACTATTTAAAAATTCTGACAGTTTTGAGTTAGGGGATCTATACAATCCAAAAATTAAAATGCTACCCTTGTCTGTTAGAACCGATATGCCAGCAGTTTCAAAGAAAATTTCTTTGCTATGTTTACTTAGCCATTTTACTTTGCTGCAATTGATTTCTTTCCTGACAAATATTACTACCCCACCACTCTTATGGTTATTTCGGCAAAAGTTATCCATTTGCTTGTAATTGTTAAAATTTACACTATTTAACTGGTTATCTTTAAGACTGTGTTCAGTGAATATGGCTACATTTGGTTGTAATTCAAGGATATCTACCTTATTTCCTATGTACTGAGTATTCTGATGCATTATTCTAATAACCCTTTTACTGTGTACAGTCTTGCTACTACTTATACTGATTGCATTATTTATACTGTCCAATGTCATCATACTATCCATACCATTTACATTGTTTACATTATCGACACTGGAGTTTGCATCTTTACATTGTCATGCCAAATCACTTGATGATGAACCCATTGGTATACATTTGTTAGCATTTTCAATGCTGTCAAGTATTTCATGCAATATTTTCTTTACAAGGAAGTTTTTACCTTTGTGATTAAGATGCAAGCCATGTTTGGTGTGATAATCCCTTTTTAGATCACTAATATTAATTAAGGTAGCTTTTGCATAGCTTGCACACAAGAGCTTCAGTTTTTTGTTTGTCTTTCTTATTTCTTTGTCTACACATGAGTCCGGATGTAAGTTATATCTGCTTGGTACATTTACCACAATTGTGTGATAAAGTTTATGTACCACCCTTGCCAGTGAATCTTTATGAATTGAAGAATCGGATCCGTAAAGCTGCAGCTAGATTTGACCGTGATATGCTCCAGTGGGTATGGATGGAGTTGGACTATCAAATGGATAGTCAGCTGATGATAGGAGCAAGAGCTCTTGAAACATGTCCTGTGAATAAACAGTGTGAGTGAAGCAATGTGTCAATATCTCCTCGATTCACTTTTGTGCTAATTTGTGCTTCACTGTCCCTACGCTTCTTTCAAGTTTATACTTTGAGTATCAAATGGATATTTGTCGCATGATGCAAGGGGGTCACATCAAGCACTTGTAACAGTCAGAGGTTCAAAACTAGTGGAGTTGTTCTTCTTACTGGTATATGTTTCAATAATGTATGCTCTTATACTTTCCATAATATAAGCCAATGAAAATGGGTAAAACATTTGAGCTAATCCTATATAATTCAGCCTTTAAAACAGAAGTAGTATCAAAACGAATTGTTCAGTTATCCTTTGATGGTTCATAACTAACGTTTTTATAAAGATGCTTACAGTTCATCAGTAATTGGTTTCTTAATTAAAGAGCTTTGTACACAAACTGTTTTTTATATGATTTGAGCAGTTCCTTAGATAAAACTTTTATTGTTACAGTTTTTTATGCTGCCACTGAAGAACTCTGATATTATTTCAAATGATTCCCTCACAGTCTTATTCAGCAATATTGAGACACTGTACAAAGTGAATGGTGAATTGCTTCATGAGCTGAAACAGAATCCAGAGAATGTTGCAGCTTCCTTTGTAAAACTTGCACCATTCTTCAAATTATATTCTGTATATGCCTGTGATTACAGACATGCACTAGATACTCTGCAGGTATGTTAAAGCTTTTTATAGTTCTCTTTCTTCATTATGAAAGTGAAGAATGTACTACGTGCTTTCATCTTGTAATTTGATATCTTTTCAACCAACTACTTTTCTTATTTAAAAAAAAATGAGGCATTATCAAAATCTCATTTGTACGTGATACTGAGTTATACGTAATCTTTCCTCTTCTCCTTGTCATATGTATAAATCAGGTTCAACAGTATTTCCATTTCCTATTAACTCTTCAGCATTAAGATGAGCCAGTGAAGAATCAAAATGGCTTTCACAATTTTAGACAGAATTTTCACAGATTCTCCTTGATTGCTTTTAGTTTAGTTTCAATCATACAATATATATGGTTGGTGTTATTGAAGATCATGTCAGAAGCAATTATAATGGTTAAGATACAAATAATTACAATGATACAATTAGTGGTACTAGACACATCAACATTAATAAATGGTAATTAATAATTATGATAAAATAATAATAATTTAAAATGATGCACATAAACCCAGGTGTACGTTATATAGAACATATTATTGAATACAAATAAGTTTTGTGTATCACTGATAACTAGGGCCCGGAAGTTGTTGATCTAAAAATTCTCTAAAAATGAGCTATAAAATGCACATAAAATGTAAAAAAATGACCTAACAAAAATTAACAGTTTCTTTCATAATAATAAATTAATAACTGTCACAGTCAAATAATAAATATATGGTTCGAATAACCACATTTTAAAATTAACTTTCTTAGTAAATAATGCAATTATTGCTACTAAATAATAAATAAATTCAAAATTCATCAGATAATTTTCAATTTTATAAAATATGAAAAAATAAGTTACTGTACTCATTAGCCAAAACTTAGTGCTGCAGTACACCACCATGGTCATCTTCAAGTTATCAAAAGTAAAGGAACAGTAGTTATCAGTTAAAACTGTTTTATACTTTTAGAAACTTCTCTCCATTTCCACAGATGTTATAGATGCATATTTGAAAAACACTATGTCACTGCCTGTTAAATCCTGTTAAAAATATCAGTTCTGAAGTTTCCTCCTGACAAGATATCGGCAATCTGACAAACTGGTACTTTATTTTTGCCCAACACCGATTTTAGTTTCTAATTTTGTCCCCAATCTCATCCTTTACATTTTGTATCCTCTGTTCCGCAATCCTCACTAACTCAATTGACTTATCCAATGTCATTCCACGTTCTTCAAGGCGGGTTATGGCATCCGTCAAAAATGCAAATTTTTATTTAATGAAAGCTAATTTACCTGGATTTGAGTATCAGAAAACAGATCCTGTGCGCTGTCAATTGCCTTAGAATCTACCCTATCAAAACTATTCACCACTTCTCTCACTATTTGAAAATTGCCACAGAGGTATAAACATGCAATTAAACATGTATTCCAACGTGTTACAATTGGAGCCGGGGGCAAAGCTATATTAGGGGCTTTTTCTTTGAAACACATAGTTCGGGTTGGTGCTTTCAGAAATATTTTCTTTACTGTGGAAATTAGTGTTGATCTGACCTGTTCCGCAATTAGATGAAAAGCATGGGCCAAACATGTAACATGCACCATCTTATTGTAAAATGATTGGATTGATTTTACCGCATTTAATATGTAAGGCGGCACGTCTGTTTGGAAGAGGCACACGTTGTCATGCTGCATTCCACTAGGCCACAATAATCACATGGATTTATCGAACAGTTTGCACATCTGACAGTGGTTAACAGCTTCCATAACCTCTGAGGTCAGAAGAAACATTTGTCCGGCACTAGTAGTTTCTAGCGTACCTATCACTACATTGGCTGCATAATGCCCCTCTAAATCGCTTGTGTCATCAATTGATACATGCCTTTTTTCCCATTCACAATATTCACATATTCGGTTTAACGTGAATTCATAACATTTTTGTAGATAATTTTTACGCAAAGTTGATTCATCTGGAATTGAATGACCAGTGTGACGTTCAAGAAAATCTCGTAATTTGGGATTACTTAATTTTCCTAGCGGAATATTTGCACTAACAAACACTTCACATAATTATCTATAAAAGTAACATGACTTGTTACTTGACGTCAAAGTCGTTTCTTTTAACATTAACTGAGACGCTTGTCCTATTTTTTCATACATTTTAAAGAGCTCGCAAATGTTTTTGGCGCCCAACATGTTGTACAGTGAACCATTTGTCTGCAGCGACTTTAATTTCGCACACTTTATAGAGCAATACTGTTCCATCAGTAGAGAATATGTTTCCGCCAAACCCTGATAAACTGTTTCAAATGGGATGCAATTGACTTGTTTCGGCATTTCAGTACCACAACACAACAAATTGATATACCTCACAAACTACTCTCCTTACTACGACACTTCTAGCTCCTGAAGTCCTGACTAATGCAATCCACATGTATTGCATGATGTAATCGGCGATTGCTCAATTGATGTGTCATAAATTCACCAGCACTGTTAGGACGCTGACCTGTGTTAATTACATGTTTACCACACTTACAAAGTTACTATTTCATAAAAAAATGATGATATAAATGAATATTCAATCGCAGATTATTTTAAAACCCCCCAAAAAGCCCATGGGTCAGGGTCAGGTCTGCCACGAGAACGAACCCGGTCCTCCCGAATGTGGGCTACAGATGAAAATGCCCAATAAATTCGTGAAAAAGAAAGAAAATGACCAGAAAATGCATCTAAATTTTGAAAAATGACCTTATTATAAACATGTGGAAAAAATGCATTTTGATGACCTAGAAAAACTATATATATCTAACGTATTTGTTCCAGAATGCACTTATTTCCAATAAGCATCGTTTGTGACTACTCAGAAAAAAGATGACTTTTCATCAAAATCCGTGCCCTAATGATAACAAAACAACCAGTTATAAGCAGGATACTTCTAAATTTATGAAAGTTATAACCATTTCAGAACAAAAATGACACTTTAAATGTGTAGCATAACTACATCTTTGTTAATGTGTTTAAGACTAATTAATACCGTTGTTTAAAAATTCCTGTGAATTGTAAAAGCAGCATTTTAGTAGATTTTGTAAACAGTGTAATAAATACTTTGGATAGCAAAGACAAAATACTAGGCACATTCTTTGACCTAACTAAAGCATTTGATGTACTAAACCACAGTTTACTATTCCAAAAATTAGAACATATAGGTATTACATACATTGGAATGGATCAAATCATATCAAAAGTACAGGAAGCAAATAGTAGAAATTTCACATACAGAAAAAGCTCACATTAAAGAATACCTATCAGACACAAAATATATTAAGTTTGGGGTAACTCACCACCTTGTAAATCGTTAATCATAATGCAGAAACGGATTCTAAGGATACTTTGGAGGAGTTAAACCAATATCTACATGCAGACCATTATTTAAACAATTTAAAATCTTGCTTCTCCCATCTATTTTCATTTTTGAAATTTTAAAATTTACAAAGGCAAATTTAATGTAAGGAAACGACCACTGTACCTTTAATGACACAGTTCATAACCATAATACTAGACAGAGAATGGATATTCATGTGAATAGAACTAACACAAGAGCTCATCACAACAGTGTAATAAACCTAGGAATCACTTCTTTTAATAAACTTCCTATAGTCAATAAAACCACTTGCAATTTATCAGTTTTGACAGTCAGTTTTGGCATACCTGCTAGACCACTGTTTTTATTCTGTTAGTGAATTTATGGAAAGTTTATAATATTGTTACATTTCTGAATTAATTGTATACAATATTATAAAATTCTTGAGATACCTTTATAAATCATTATTTTGTACAAACACTGACTTGTCCTTATTAGATGTGACTTGTTAATTTACAAGTACAGTTAATTGCACTGTAAATTCACAGTTTAACTTATAATATAGTACTCATGTACAATGTATGATTTATCAGATGAATAAATTATCTGTTTCTTGAGTCCTTTCTTAAACAGTTTTATATCAGACAATCCCTTTAGATCTGTTGGTAGTACATTATAAATGAACTCAGAAAAAAGTCATTTTGTCTGCGAGTAAAATAAGTATGTACATCTTTAAATACAATTTTGAGTCGAACTAATACTCAATGCTCCATTTATTGCTAGTATTTACCTAGAATGCGTTTCGTTAGGATCTTCCTAACATCATCAGGTGTTGTCGACTAATGGATGCCGGTTCAGTCTGACTGAACCTATGGAATCTATGAGATCAAATGTGAAACTTGCCCTAAAATTTATATAGGAAAAACAAAAAGAAATATTAACATCAGAACTAAAGAACATATAAGAAACATTAAAAATGGTGAAACAGAAAAATCAGCAGTGGCTTTTCATTTTTTGAATACTAGACATGACATCAACTTGGAAACATCTCTAATAAAATACGTTAATCACCCCATAGACCTTTCCGTATGGGAAAAAATCATTAACAAAAATCGTCATAGAGTCATGAATTTTGAAACTCCACCACCGGACATCTTTGACAAGTACATCACGCCATCTATTGACAATACGGAGAAAGAAGAAACCACTACAACTTACACTAATCGAGTATCAGCTGAGGATAGGAGCAAGAGCTCTTGAAACATGTCCTGTGAATAAACAGTGTGAGTGAAGCAATGTGTCAATATATTCTCGATTCACTTTTGTACACATTATCTATAGTTTGTCTTTTTCTCCTAAATCCAGCTTGAAATTCTGATAGTTTATTTTCTCTTTTCGCCCAATCCATTTGTCTGTCCGCTAGTATACCCGTATACATTTTCCTAATTATAGATAGTAAACTTATCCCCTTGTAATTCTCTAGCCTATTCACGCTCCCCTTTCTTTTAAATATTGGTACAATCACACTTGTTTTCCAGCAGTCAGGTAATTTTATACTATCTTTCATCTTATTAAATAAATTATATTCTTTAATCCACTTGGTGTTTCCCCATATCTCTTTAGAAACTCCCCTTGGATTCCATCCATGCCCACCTCTTTACCGCCCTTTAAGCTTCTTATTTGTTGAAAAACTTCCGTTTGAGTAATTTCTCTGTTTAATATCTCATCGTCTATCCTCATATTGCCCAACTGTATATTATCTCCATTTATCCACTCCCTTTCTGCAACTAGGTCTCTAAAGTACTTCAGCCATTCCTGTGATGTTATCTCGTTTTTCACCCCCTTCTGTTTATTCATTTCACTCACCCTACCCCATATTTTATTATTATCTTTTTGTTGTATGGCATCCTTTATTTTCTTTCAAATACTATCCTGCAATTTTTGAGTTTGATTTATGGGTCACTATGTTTACACTCAAACTTCACTTACTTGTTGTATAATTGAAACGTTTTCAAGATCATTCGATCTCATCCTCAGCTGTTTGGTGACTAAATGAACATTCCTCTTCTTCCACTACTTCACTGTTAATAATGCTTCTGCTTTTAATATTTATACTATCCTGCAACTCGTTCTTTTTTTATTCTAATAATTTCTTGTACGCTTCTCTACTTATTACCATAATCATCCTATCTCTACTCTCCCCCGCTCTTCTCCAACAAGCCAGGTTTTTAAACACTTCCCTTCTTGCTCTACCGCAGTCCTCATCAAACCAACCATTACTTATTCGTTTCATTTTCCGTTTTACTTTCATTTTTTCCCTGCCCTTGTAACTATTAGCTTCATTAGCTCTAAGCCTCTTTCTATATTGTTCTCATTCAATGCAACCTGTATGCCTATTCTTATTATTTTTGATATTTCTGAGTTTATTTCAGTTAGGAATTCCTCCTTCATTTCTTCCCTCCATCTAAATGCATTCACTACTTTAAGCTCACCCTCCTTTCTCTCACTTTCTTCTTCTATCAATCCTATTTCTATCCCTAACGGGAAGTGACCACTACTCAGCATTTCGTTTGTTATTTTGAGTGAGTGAGTGTGTGGTGTTTTAGGGCCCGTCGACAACAAGGTCATATGGGCCCGTGTTATTTTGAAATTATTAATTCTTTCAATGAGCTCCTCGCTACACAAGTTATGGTCAACCACACTTTGACCGTTGTTATTTGCAAATGTATATTCGCCATCCTCATCCCCTTTTACTGCCCCATTACATATAAACAAATTATTCAATTCACAGAAATGGAGCAATTTTAGTTAGTTAGTTTTTATTCATCCTTTTGATCATATTACATGATATAGGACACGTCAAGTACTTATAACTAAAAATTATACAATATACATATATACAACACAAGTTTGGAATGAAAATTCAACTGTATGTACAGTATAATAATAGTAATAATAGTTCACTTGTAGTTAACATATTCAAACAATTCACCTATACTATAAAACATTAACATCATTAACATTAACAAAATTAATTGTCAAAGTAATCATAATATTCTTTTATGCTATAAAAACAATGGAGTGAAAGAAGTTTTTTGAGACAAATTCTAAATTGATGCAGTGCAGGTATTTGCTTCAGATAATTGGGTAATTTATTATAAAGCTGGAGGCCAGCATATACAAAACTTTTTTCAAAAGAACTAGTGGTATGTGTGATTACATGAAGGTTATCTTTTCTTCTGGTATCATGAGAATGTATCTGTGAGTTTGATGTGTACATACTGAGATTATTTTTTATGTAGCATAATGTTTCATATATGTAAATACAGGGGAGGGGCAATATATTTAATTCCTTAAATAGTGGCCTACAACTGGTTCTTTTATTAACAAGTATTATCCTAATTGCCCGTTTTTGCATTTTAAAAATAGATTTTGCTCCTGTTGAATTACCCCAAAATAATATTCCAAAGCTAAGAACAGATTGAAAATATGCATGATATAAAGATATGACCGATTTCAAGTTCATGATTTTTTAAATGACTGTGATGGCATAAGTTAGTTATGCCTTATGGCATAAGTTATTTTACCCCCTCTTTGTTGAGTACCTTGTCCTTGCTACTCCTTACCCATTCATGTGCTTTCTCTCTACCTATTTCACCATCATGCCTTATTAATTTAATTTTCTCTTCGCCTATTCTAGCATTGAAATACCCCATTAACAAAAACATTATGCCCTGAAATTTGTGCCTTAGCTCCTCCATATCGTCCTCGAGTTTATTAAATGTTCTATTGTCAAAAAAGCTTGATGATGTGGGAGGGTTTTAAACTATTCCTATTCCTAGACTGTTCTATTTCTGGGCCTTTCTTGATTATTAACCAGGTTACATTTCTATCATCCTTTATCATTGCCTCTATTCTCTTACTATGAGTAATTCTGACCTAACGAACGCCCCAACTCCTCCTGATGCTCTCCCTCTCTCTTTCCTTTTAGTGGCCCTACTGCCTATATAACTAAAACCTTTTAAGTGCATTAACTCATTATTTCCTAGCCACGTTTCTGCAATTCCAACTATGTCTTGCCCAGCGGCTATATTCTGCAACTCTCCATTAATCATCTTTTCAAACTCTCAGTGTTCCAGAACATCAGCTTTAACATTTTTTGCTATTTATTTCCTGAAAAGAAGGAAAGTTTGCCTTCTTTAGCCACTAATTTCTGTTGCCGTGTTACTCGCATTGTCACCGTCTCTCTTCCTCCACTTCTTGGTTGAACACTACTGTGATTCACTCTCCCCACTACCACCAACTCCCCTCTTTCCACCATTTCATTTAACTCACTCACACTCGACAACCTTAACGATTCACTTTGCTCCACCATGTGCACACTTACCACATTCATCGCTATGTTTCCTCTCTCTTCTGTCCTATCCTTCTGTGACTATGCTATGCTGTCTTCTTCCCATTCCTATGTCTCTTGTCCTTCCCTTCCATCTCTGGCCTCTTCTTCCACTCCGATGGTTAACGTCCTTTCCTCCCCTTCTGACATCTGCTCGGTTGTAATATTCCTATCTAGCATGCATTCTTCATGTTCTGACCTGCCCATATGTTTTGATTTTGCAGATTCGGCGCATTCCTTCCCTGTTCTCTGTTCATTTTCTGCAGTGCAAGGTTCCAACCTTCGCCTTCCACCCTAGAGTTTCAGCCCTTTAATGAATGCTTTTTTCCCGTCAGCCTGGGCCTCCTTCATTCTCCTAATCAATTCTTTCTTCAATTCTTGCTCCTTTTTTGTATAGTCTTGTTCAATAAAAATATTTGATCCTTTCAGTTAACTTGTTTTCTATAGTATTTTCCATTTCATCTTCGTCGTAGGCAATTTTACTACAATCGACCTTGGTCCTCTTCCCATTCTTCCAATCCTGTACGTGTCCACGATCTCCCAGCCAGTTAATGCAATTCCCAGCTTATATTGGAAGAGCTCCTCTATCTGCTCCCAGGTCCTGCCGTCTCGATTTTCTTTCATGCCAAATACCACCAGATTTTGTTTTCTTCTTCTATACTCCGCTCTTTCTATTGTGTCTATTCTCCGGTCTTATTCTCTTAGTTCTTTCTCCGTTTCATCATTTTTCCGTTTTAGCAAAGCGTTCATCTCCGCAATCTTTTCAGCTATTTTTCCTTCAATTCTTTTCTCCATTTCCTCCATTCTGTCTAATTTCTTCTCTATCACCTCTATTTTATTCAGTTTCTCCATCTTTTTCAGTATCTCTTCCAGCATCCTCATTTCGGGTCCAGGGTTTAGCTCGACTTCTCCTATCACTAACGATGCCATGACTACCAAAATGGTCAGTGCAGCATCTCTCGTTCCATTTTTGACAATATTGTTCTTCACCAAACATTTCTTGGAGCAAAAACACCCGATTCTGGCCCTATATAGCTCCAGTTGCATACCCAAGTTTTTCCTAGGGTAAGCACCACCGCGACACGTCTTACCTCGACAACGTCTTGTCAGCAACTCGAGTTTGGAGTAAGTCATTAGGGCATGATTCTGAAATGAAAGATTATCATCTAGAAACTTTGTGTTTTGAACCCCTGATATTACTTGATTGTTGTACACCAACTTTAATCCTTGTTACTGTGATTGCTTTTTTTAATGTAAAAAGTAAATCGTTTTTCTTACTAATATTTGGACGGAGATTGTGGACAAGAAAATAGTTTTCCAGGCTTAGCAATACCTCATTACATTTATTATTTAAATGCTGCATATTTTCGGCAGAGATGAGAATTGTAGTGTCATCAGCATAAAGTATAACTACAGTGCCCTTTATCTTAAGATTATCATATAGGTCATTTATATATAATAAAAATAATATAGGCCCAAGAATCACACCTTGTGGTACTTCATACTTGGTGGTACATAATGTGGATATGTGACATTCTATGGTTTCCTCCCTACCAAGTAATCTAATTTCAGTTCCTTGCTTTCTATCTAATAAATATGACTTTAACCATTTACCCGCAATACCTCTAATTCCATGTCCTAGCTTATTTACCAATAACTGTTGATCAACACAGTCAAAGGCCTTAGAGAGATCAAGAAAGAGTCCTGCAACCATCTCTCTGTTATTGAGTTTATTAATAACGCTTTTTAGTGTCTGTAACTTTAATGACACAGTTCATAACCATAATACTAGATAGAGAATGGATATTCATGTGAATAGAAGTAACACAAGAGCTCATCACAACAGTGTAATAAACCAAGGAATCACATTTTTAATAAACTGCCTATAACCAATAAAACCACTTGCAATTTTTCAGCATTTAAAAAGTCAGTTTTGACATACTTGCTAGACCACTGTTTTTATTGTTAGTGAATTTATGGGAAGTTTATAATATTGTTACATTTCTGAATTAATTGTGCATGTTATAAAATTCTTGAGATATCTTTATAAATCATTATTTTATACAAACACTGACTTGTCCTTATTGGATGTGATTTGTTAATTTACCAGTATAGTTAATTGCGCTGTAAATTCACAATTTGACGTGTCTTATATCATAGTACTCATGTACAATGTATGATTTACAAGATGAATAAATTATCTATCTAGTTATTGCATCCTTTGTAGACTTATATTTTTGAGAACCATACTGTACATCAGCTATTTCATTGGCATGCTAATTATCTTCCCTTCAGAATTTATTTGTATGATACCAGTCGGACTTGTCGAGGTACCCCTTACTTTGTTAATTAAACCCCAAGCTGCTTTTGCCTTATTTTTGGAGTTTGCTATTATTATATTGTTATGCAGCAGTTTTGCCTTTTTTACCTTTTTCATTTCCAATATAAAATGATTGAAGAACCAATCAGGAAAAAAAAAGGCATGTAAACAAAGATTTTGTCTAGCTGTGGTAGATACATATTTATACAGAAGAATAGGAATTTTCAGGAATAGCATTATAATAAATATTAGTCTACTTGCATTATAAATGTCAGAAAATCAGGCCCTCTGATTCACTCAGTTCATTGTTTGCAAAATGGTTCAACTTGTTCACTGTCTGCAGTTAATGATTTGCCACATCTTTTTCTATAGCTGATATATATTTTCCAAAAGTGCCACAGTCACCCATTATTAGCACAAAATTCAATGCTCATTAGCTTTACAAATTTATGCAATCTGTAACTCCACATTTTGAACAACAATGTCAGCAGAATGCTGCTGAGCAAACCATTCTAATTCTATTCATTATTCTAACAGCTTGAGTTAGACAAATTTCATGTGTTTTCTCTCTCATACTGTAGAACCACTCTTTGAGCTGTCATCACTGTAATTAAGCAAAAATTGTCAGAAGTTTTTTCTTATTTTTGAAAATATTTGAAACAGTTTGTTTCTTCACACAATAGAGTCCACAAACATGAGCAACAGATGCACCATTTTCCAACTTAGCAGCAGTTTCTGTCTTATGCTGAGTTTCACACACTTTCATTTAACTACAGACATTATTACAAACAGCTACATGTATTTATAGTTGAAACATTCACAAGTTAAAATATATCAAAATCAACTTTAATGCACTCTATTATTAAGAGTTTATAATGAGTTTAATAGAAATAAAGTTTATGATCTTTATTATAATAAAGAGTGTAATTATGAGGCTGAATTGGAAGTAGGTGAAAAAGTATCATTGGTCAATTAAAAACAAATGAAAGCCAAATTATGAATTGGTTATCTTGTGTACAATGGGTTCCAGGTCTTTGAGTTACGTTAGATACCTCTCTCTCTCTTTCTCTCTCTCTCACACACACACACATTCACACTCTCATTCATTCTTCATACTTTGGGGACTATAGGGAATATTCTCGGCTAGAGAAAATTCTACTCCATAGCCAGGAATCAAGCCTAGTACTGTTGCAAAGCAGGCAGGTGAATCCTTCCCCCCTTCCCTTTGATTTTCAACATTTATTGCTAATACCCTTACCTTTTTATATTTGCAGGATCTGCAGAAAAAAAATTCAATGTTTCAAAAATTCATTGAAGACCAAGAAACTCGCCCAGAAGTGGGAATGAAGTTGACATCTCTTTTAATTGCTCCAATACAGCGAATTCCTCGTTATCGTTTACTTCTGAAGGAAGTTCTTGCACATACATCACCAGTGCAAGCAGACTACAGAATGCTTTTAGGTAATAATTGTATATGATTAGAATCCTGTTTACCCTATGGCATTTTTTAAGAATGTTGGAGGTTAATAGAATATGCTCGTAGTTTTATGACTGTTGGAATCATGTCATAATTGGAGGTTTTATTTTTTCTTTAACTTTTGTTCACATTTCTCCTATACTTTAGTTTTAAGAATGTTTTAATAAATTTAACTACTTATGACAATAAATAGCAAATGAAGATAACAACAGTGAAGTACAAGGGCAGTTCAATAAGTACCCATGTTAGGAATGAAGATACCAGTTTTTTCAAAAACAAATTATTTATTTCTCAACATAGTCCCCTTTTAGGGATATACACTTCTCCTAACACTCCTACCATTGAGATTTAACTCCTACCATTTTTAACCCCTCCAAAAAATAAGAATTGTTAAGCTCTGCAAAATAAGCCTCTGTCTCCATGATGAACTTCTCATTTGATCTAAATTTTCTTCCTGCAAACCATTTCTTCATGTTTGGGAACAGGAAGAAATGGCAGGCGCCAGGTTCAGGAGAATATTGGGGATGTGTCAGCAATTCATGCAGTTTGGCGGCAGTAACTCCAGATGGAGGTGTTGGGGCATTATCGTGTTGAAACAGAACTTTCTCCTTCTTCTTGTTGAATTGGGCCAATTACTCACTGTAGTAAGCTCCAATAATGATTTCACTTTTCCTAGAAGTCAATGAGTATGACATCCTTCGCATTCCAAAAAAATGTTGCCATCACTTTTGCGCCTGATGGAACTGTCTTTGCCTTTTTTGGAGCAGATTCTTCAGAAGCAACCCATTGTTTTGATTGTTGCTTGGTTTCCGGAGTATAATGATGGATTCAGGTCTCATCAACAGTGACAACTCAACACAAAAATTCCTTTGAATTTCGCTTCAACAGCTTCGAAATTGAAAGCTGCACCTGCTTGTCCACTGTGAGCAAATGCAGCATCAGTTTTCTCATCTCCAACTTAATATGCAAAATATGAATTGCTGTTCGCATCGATATTCCTATGGCTGCTGCCATTTTGCAAATTTTCGTTCAGCGGTCAGCTGAACATATCCTGGACTTTTTCAATGACTTCCTCTGTAACCACATTTCCAGAGCATCTTGGGCGTTCCTTGTCAAAAATGGATGTTCGACTATGTTTAAATTTGTTATGCCAATATCTAACTGTTGTCATAGAAGGCAAAAGGTCTCCCTAAACAGCATGCAATTTTGTCTTTATCTCCTCGCAAGTTTTCCCATCTAAAAGTAAAAAGTGAGTCATGAACAATACTGCACTTCTTCCATTTTAGCAAAAACATGTTTAACAACATTTTGAAATGTCTGTAAAATCCAAACTAACCTATTAATCAGCACCAAATTTGTTTTGACAATGTGTGCCAAATGACAGTATATTGATGATAACACAAACTTCCCTTAGCAACACCATATATTTTGAAACATGGATACTTATTGAACTGCCCTCGTAAGTTCTGCAAATATTTGATTTGAATTAAATTTGTAATTAAATCTTTGTTTATCTTTTAGAAAATTAATTAACAAGACATATTTCATGAATTTATCAATTACCTATTAACTCTTAACTGTGTCGTAATCTATGTGAGTGATTGATTATGATGTTAAAGCCACCTAAACAAAATTTTAGTTACAGTATCAATAGGTGGTATATTATTGTACATAATATGATGAATGCTTTGATTTCTCCTCTTTTGGGAATATACAATGAAGCTTTTTGACATATTACATATCCAAAATTAAATTTCAATAGCTCAGGCATCACTTTACATACCAAAAGCTATTAGAGCATGTTTTGGAGTTTGTCCATTAGCCAGGCTGATGATGATGATGATGATGATGATGATGATGATGATGATGATGATGATGATGATGATGATGATGATGATGATGATGATGATGATGATGATAACAGTAGTCTGAAATATATTCCAGTAATTTTATATAGAAAGTGAAATCAGAGCGATTAAAAGTTCATTTTGAGTATGAAACGATATATCCATACTAAGAATTTTCTGCTAGAAAATATAGTTTTGAATAGATAGACTCAGATTGAAAAATGTAATGCCATGGGCGGGTTAAATTTTTTTTTGGCTTACTAACTCTATAACTACTTAAGGCCAAGGCTTTATAGTTACCACTATTAGGTTATTTATGGAAATTTAATCATTTAAGTTTTGAATAGATAGAGTCAAATTGAAAAATTCAATACCATGGCCGGGATTTGAATCACGGATCTCTCAGTGTACATTCAGTTGCTCTTAACCTCAGATCACGTTTGCTAGAAGAACCAATGTTTTCAATAAAACTAAGGGAGTTAGGAAGTAATTTACTGGAATTTTCTAGTTTTATTTTTCCAGCTTGTGACTAGAGAGAATTTAGTGTCTGTTTCATGTCACAAACAATTGAATAAACTGTAATTCTATCGTAACCATTTTCTACATTGTCCAACTTTTACAGAAGATTCCAACCTCCCAGTTAAATAATGGAGTGCAACAAGACTAATGATTTCATTATATAGCATTTAATATAAGATGCCAACCAAGCAAACAACTTCTTGAATAGTTTATACTGTGAAGAGTATAATATGCCATCCAAAATAATAGACCAAGAAAGTTAAAATTTGACTAGTTCTTCTTCCAATTCTATGAAAGCTTCCCATTAATTATGAATGTTCACATTATAAAACATCTATTTTAACTTTGTTATGCTTGTCTGGTTTGCATTTTTTGTTTTGATGAATCAGCATTTCAAAATGCAATGTTCAAATAATGTAGTAAATGAAATGGAGAATAATGTATAAAGAGCTTTTAGAACTTTGGATCCTTCTTGTACTAATAACTTGATTTAGATTAAAAGTTTATAATAAGGCTTTTGAATTTCTTCAACAGGATCTCTTCAGGCAGTTGAAAAAACTGCAGATCACATTAATCGACTAGTTTGGGAATATGAAAACATGCATCGAATGATCCAGTTACAGAAATGTTTCTGTGGAGGTTTGCCAAGAATTGTTTCAAGAGCTCGAAAACTTCTTAAAGAAGGTACCTTGCTGAAGGTTAGTCAAAAGAAATGAAGATTAAGTTCCTGATGCAGTGAAGCACAAAATTATATTAATTTCCTGTTTGAATCACATATCCTATTTTCTAGAAATTATTTTATATTAGCATTATTTGTTTTTAATTTTCAAATTTCTGAGGCAGCTAAATTGAAACTATTTCTTATTTTCCCCAAAGTTATTGTGTAGTTCCACTTAATTTCATAAACTGTGAATGCCTTAATGTTATTAACAGTTGTTTGTTTATTCTGTTTTTTTGTCTTGACATTTTGTAATTTTATTTTCATTCACAGGTGTCCCCACAGGGGTATAAATCACACAAACGCTATTGTTTATTATTCAGTGATATATTTATGTATTGCAAACTAAGAGGATCATCTCCTTTGGAAGCTAATTCTTTATATTGCTGCTGTATATTACCTCTTGCCAAATGTCATGTGACTGAAATATTGGGAAAAGGATTATTTGAAATATCATGTCAGAACATTACTCTTATGTTCTGCTCTGCAACAGCAGAGGAAGGAGAACTATGGGTATCAGCCCTAAAACAAGCTGTTAAACAGGTAAGAGTAATTATATGTGACTTAAGTATTACCACAAAGAGAATGTTCACCTTAAGTTTCCCACTAAACCATGATAATATTAACGATTTTCATTGGTTACTAATACTCATATTGGAGTGTGTTCATTTGCCTCTTTCTTCCCAGAAGCATAATGAAAGATTTGCAGCTGTTAAATTTTGATTTCTTTGGAAGATGAATGATATTCATTATAGAATCCTCCTCTCTACAAGTGCACAGCTTGGAATAGGAACAGGGTTTAATCTATGTAGATGGGCAGACAAATAATCATTAACATTATTCTTAATGAGTAAGGGCTTATACAATGAAGCACAAAATTAATATAAGTATTAGTTTGACTCAAAATTATATTAAGCATGAACATTCTGGAATTATTGTAACCAGGGATATTAAAACAACTATTATTAATTAAATTATATAAAATGAACTGATGTTAAGCACTCTTATTACTGCACTTGCCAAAATTGTTTTCATGAATCTAGCTTCCCTGTTTTCGGGTGCTGGTCAACTAACGAGGGTGGTCTGAAAAGTTTTGACCTCAACATGAAGAATATACAGAATAGATAAATTCAAAAATGCTGTCATACTTTCTGATTCTAAAGCAGCATTATGTGCAATACGTTCATATAAAATGAGGTCATTCCAAATTAAAGAATGTCACAAAATGATCCAACAGCTTCAAAAACTACAGAAAAGAATTTTATTACAGTGGATACCTGCACATTGTGGAATTGCTGGAAATGAACCAGCTGATTTTCTTGCCAAAAAAGGTGCAAATTTAATTCAGAACAAAAGTAAAAACTTACCCTTTACATCCATAAAAAGATTAATTAAAAACAAATATAAAAACAAACAAAACCAATCAATATCTAACAAAGCCAAAGATAAAAAATGGAACATTTTAATTCAAAATCCAGAAATTATTCCAGAAATCCCACGTAAAGCTGTAGTAGCAAATTTTAGATTACTTACGGAACATGATTATTTGGCCAAACACTTGCACAGAATAGGAATTTATACAAGTCCAAATTGTCTTCTATGCAACAAAGAAGAGGAAATGACTGAAGAACACCTTTTTAATCTGTGAAGCCCTACCTGCCGGACCCACTACACAGAAATATTGGAGAGAAAGAGAGCTAATGGCTTCATTGCCAAAGCGTAGCATTTGAAAACTGCAACAACATGAAGATGGCAGCACTTGTAAATAAATGCTAGTGAATTTTGCTGTCCATTTGTTGACAGTTACTCACCAAAGTTTCAGCCATTTTGGATGCTCACTTGTTATGTAACAGTCGTTAGAGTGAGTTGATGCGAGTGTTTTTATAAAAATGGACAAAATTGAGTAATCAAGCTGTCATTAAATATTTGTTTATGAAAGGCAATATGCCTATGCAAATCAAAGATGTGTTGGATTCTGTGCATGGGAACTCTGCACCATCATTTACCACAGTGAAAGTTTGGGCAGCTGAATATAAACGTGGCCATAAGAGCTTGGGAGAGGAACGTTCGGAACGTTCAAAAACTGCAACTACCAACGAAAACATTGCCAAAGTTCACCAAATGGTGCTAGACGACCACCGAATTAAAGTGAGAGATCGCAGAGGCTATGAACATGTCAAAAGAACTTGTTTGTCACATATTAAATCAACATTTAGGCATGAGAAAGCTGTCCGCACACTGGGTGCCGCATTTGCTCACGTTAGACCAAAAACATGTTCGAATAAACATTTCCAACTCTCTGTTGGTGCAGTTTAGGTGCAATAAATCCGGGTTTTGGCGCCAATTAATTACTGTAGATGAAACTTGGATACACCATTATACACCCAAAACAAAAATACAGTCCAAACAGTGGACTGTAAAGGGGGAACCAGCTCCAAAAGAAAGCAAATACTTATTAATTTTTAGATGAGTTGTATTTATTACACATCTGCTTCACAGTCTGCAAATACTGTTTTTTTCGGCTGGGAAAATGATGGTGAATGTTTTATGGGATAGTCAAGGATTTATTTTAATTGATTATCTTCAAAAAGGAAAAACTATTACGTATCATTACTTGACAAGCTGAAGGCAGAACTTGCAGAAAAACGGAACGGAAACTTTTCAGACCACCTATGTAACTGGAGATCGCCCAATCTTCATCTTCCTTGTATATTTATAATGTATTTTAAATGGGATGATGTTTGTCCAACGTAAGCACTGAATTGAACATCATTATTGGTTGGCATGTATGTATATTTGCAATTACTTAGAACTGAAATGTAAATGTCTGACATGATTTGATAAAGGAATTACTTTGAATAAGCCAAGGTGTTTGTTAAATTCCAGAGAGAGCAAACAGTACACTTCCTGATGGATAGTCAACCTGAAAAATTCAATGCCATGGCCGGGATTTGAACCACGGATCTCCTGGTTTGGATCCAGTCGCTCTAAACCATTCAGCTACCATGGCCAACGTGCTGTCTGGATTCAAATCCCGGCCATGGCATTGAATTTTTCATGTTGACTCTATTCATCAAAAACCTTAGCCTATATATGGCTAGTGTGGAGAAATGATTAATTTCCATCAATTAACTAAAATAAAAAGAGTTAAATGATGAAGACTGGGACTCAAGTACTTACAATAGTAAGTCGCCACAAACGGTGTATCTCGAATGCGAGAGCCCTGAGTGGTTTACCAGGAAATATATGAGTCAAATGGAGAATTTAATGTCAGGACGGCACATTGGCCATGGTAGCTCAATGGTTTAGAGCCACTGGACAGAAACCAGGAGATCCGAGGTTCAAATCCCAGCCATGACATTGAATTTTTCAAAAACCTTAGCCTATTTTCGGCTAGTGTGGATAAATGATTAATTTCCATCAATTAACTAAAAAACAAAATACACTTCCTGCTACCTGGCAGAACGTGAGTTGTCACATTATATATAGATAGATACTTTATTCATCTTGTAAATCATACATTGTACATGAGTACTATGATATAAGACACGTCAAATTATGAATTTACAGTGCAATTAACTATACTTGTAAATTAACAAGTCACATCCAATAAGGACAAGTCAGTGTTTGTACAAAATAATGTTTTATAAAGATATCTCAAGAATTTTATAATATACACAATTAATTCAGAAATGTAACAATATTATAAACTTTCCATAATTTCACTAACAGAATAAAAACAGTGGTCTAGCAAGTATGCTAAAACTGACTTTTTAAATGCTGAAAAATTGCAAGTAGTTTTATTGGCTATAGGCAGTTTATTAAAAAAAGTGATTCCTAGGTTTATTACACTGTTTTGATGAGCTCTTGTGTTACTTCTATTCACATGAATATCCATTCTCTGTCTAGTATTATGATTATGAACTGTGTCATTAAAGGTACAGTGGCCATTTCCTTTCATTAAATAAGTCTTTGTAAATTTTAAAATTTCAAAAATGAAAATTCATGGGAGAGGCAAGATTTTAAATTGTTTAAATAATGGTCTGCACATAGATTTTGATTTAACTCCACCAAATATTCTTAGAATCCGTTTTTGCATTATGAATAATGATTTACAATGTGGTGAGTTACCCCATAATGTTTAGCCATATTTTAAAATGGAGTGAGTACACGCAAAATACACGCTTCTGAGAGTTTTTATGCTAACTATGTGTACCAGTTGTCTGAAATTATAAGAAATTGTACTCAGTTTTTTAATTAGATGATCAACATGTGTCTCCCACTTTAAGTTACTCTGTATCCAAAGACCAAGAAATTTAGTTGTATTTACATACTTAATTACTTTATTATTACATATTAATTGTGATTGTACAGGAGACTTATTCTAAGAAAACTGAAAATGAATTACATGTGTCTTATTCAAGTTTACAATTAAATTATTATTGCTGAACCATTTAGAAATATTACTGAACATTCTGCTCGATAAGATTTGTAGCTCAAGTGCATTGCTTTCAATTAATATATTTGTGTCGTCAGCATATTGAGCTATTGTTTTAGCTGTAATATTTGACTGTAAATCATTTACAAACAATAAGAAAAGAATAGGACCCAAAATACTTTGTGTCTGATCGGTATTCTTTAATGTGATCTTTTTCTGTATGTGAAATTTCTACTATTTCCTTCTTGTCCTTTAGATATGATTTGATCCATTCCAATGCATGCCCTCTAATACCCATGATGTTCTAATTTTTGGAATAGTAAATTGTGGTTTAGTACATTGAATGCTTTAGTTAGGTCGAAAAATGCTCCTAGTATTTTGTCTTTGTTATCCAAAGTATTTATTACACTGTTTACAAAATCAAAAAGTGCAGTTTCTGTTGATATTTGCTTACAAAACCCATGCTGAGTTTTTGATATTAAATCATTCATCTCTATAAATGCTATAAATCTTTTATAGAATATCTTTTCCAGTACTTTAGAGAAGCTGGATAAAAGTGAAATTGGCCTGTAATTTAGTAAATCGGTTTTATGTCCTCTTTTGTATAGTGGCTTTACTTTAGAGCTTCTGAAAACACTGCATGTTCAAGTGAGCTATTACATACATCTGCTAACGGGTGTGCAATAAGAATAGAACATTTCTTTAGCAAAAAATCAGGAACTTTATCAATACCTGAAGAGTACTTGGATTTAAATTTGGATATTACTGAAACGATTTCCTCGAAATTAGTAGGCCACAAGAACATTGTTGTTTTACATATATTTGCTCTATTTGTTTTTACTGAAGTACCCATTGTGGAGTTCTTTTGTGAAACAATATTTTCAGCAAGATTTATGAAGTGATCGTTAAAAGTCTCGGCTATTAACTTTGGGTTTGTTATTAATTTTAATGCTTCTGTAGTACTAAATTATCTACATTCTTATTGGGCTTTATTTCATTGTGTATTACTTTCCATGAGGCTTTCATTTTGTTCTGGGCACTTTTGATGAATTTATCATTTGCCATCTTTTTTGCTTGTTTTATAACTTTATTCAATGTGGCTTTATATTTCTTAACATAGTCACTGAATTGTGGAGTGACAGTCACTGTTCGCAGAATTTCATGTAATTTTCGTTTGTGTGCGCAAGATGTTATAATTCCTTTAGTAATCCACAAATTTGATTTTCCTGAGAATGATTCTTTTATTTGTGTAAGTGGGAAAGCTATATCAAAATAATGCCTAAATATTTTTTGAAAAGTTTCGAATTTTCCATTAGTATCAGATGTATCACACACTTCATGCCACATTTCGCTTTTTAGTAGATGCAAGAACTAGTCTACATTTGAATCATTGAATTGTCTGGTAAATTTTGTTTTTTTAAGGTGGTACTTATACTGTTTTCCATATTTATTGATATTAATTGAGCAGTATGATACCTGTAACCCATATTCAGTGGGTGACTTTTGTACGACTGACTAGCATTAGTAAAAATTTGGTCAACTATGGTTGCACAGAATTTTGTATTTCTGGTTGGGACATTTACTAAAGGTTTTAAGTTAAATGTAGCTACCAAATCAATTAAGTCATTCTTTTGCTTTGAGATTTTAGCAAAATCAATATTGAAATCTCCACAGACTTAAATGTTTAAATTTATTAGGAACCTTTTCTAGTTTGTTCAGAAAAATATTTAAGTTACCATTAGGAGATCTGTATATACAAGCTACAATAAGGTTATATTCAACGAGTTCGACTGCAGAGATTTCTATATCTTTTTCATGGGACAGACCAGATGTGCATATCATACTAAATTTAATGCCATCTTTTACATATATACAACTTCCACCATGATTATATGTTTCTCTACAATAATGTGCAGCTAGATTGAACTTGGTAAGCTTAGTATTTAAAATATGGTTTTCTTTCAGCCAATGTTCTGAAAAACATAGCACATGCATATCTGATCTTTCGTTGAGGATAATTTCTAGCTCACTGATTTTATTAGACAGTGACTGGACATTATGATGTAATATTTTTAACCTTGTCGACTGATTTTTAGAAGATTTTTGAACGCTTTGATATTTTTTACCCTTTTCCTTATGAATGCCTGCACTGTGTTTTGTATTTCTTCTCATTCCCTCATGCTTTACTGCTGAAAAGATGCCTAGTTTTTTGAACCACATGATAAATTTACTCTATTTGCCTCAGATTGTTCTGTTTCACTACTTGGGTTGTTGTTCCTACAAATTGAAATCACTTTCACTAGTGTTTCGCTGAGTATCCTCTTCCCCAGTTTATTCAGATGCACCCCGTGTCTTGTGTGGAGTTCCCGCCTTATGTTGGTGTTGATTAGCTTCACATGGTCATATTTTTTACACATCTCCGTGATGTGTAAGTTTATAGAACAGATTTTCTTGTTTACCCACGAATTTGAGTGTAGGTCGTATCTTGTAGGTAGTTTGACAACGATCAAATTGGTGTTTTGTAACTCGTTTATCGTGCGTTCTAGTTTTGGACTAACATTCACAGGTTAACCGTTGCCTACGTCATTTGTGCCAGCAATGAGTACTACACAGTCGTTCTTCGTAAAATCTGAACATTTCATCTCCATGTTCCTGCAAACCTCGTTAATATTTGCACCTGGTTTCACGATAGCATTTGCCATCGTCATATTTTGTCTCATATGATTTATGTTTTCTGCAAGTCCTCGCTTGTGACGATCCATTAGCAATAGTACACAATTTCGGATCCGTTTCTTACCTGCATTTACCGTATTTGCTGAGTTGAACATCACATTTGAAACCTCTTTTTTAGATTCAGAATCCGCCAAAAACATGGATCTGTTATAGCTGTTGAAGGTATCTTCTTGTTGATAAGTATTGTGCTTGCTGCTAGGCACACGCCGCTTTTGTCCAGGTACAGTGTTCCATTTCATGTAGAATTCACGCTGTTTATCGCCGTTATTTATCCTTCTTTCCAGTTTGATGTTCTTGTCTTTCAATCTGTCAGTTTCACAGAGTGCATGATTCAAGTCCTTCATTATTTCAGTAACCTTTTGAAGCGACGCTATCGTATCACGTTCTCTTCCTACATCGTCGCCATTTGATGCACTTTCTGTTTTATTATCTCACTATAACTGTATTTCTTATTACCTCCTATTTGTTTGTTCGTGTCACTTTCTTCCTGATATGTTGTAACACGCTTTTCACCTCGATTTCTTAGCGAATACTCACAGTTTTTCACTAAATTCACGCAAGCATTATTACGTTCTGCACATGCTGACGCCATTTATCTTTATATATGTTTGTTTATGAAGATTTGTAATCTCTATTTACTCTAGAGAGTTCAAACAGTATTATTTAGTTCTTCTGTTTAAAAGCCAGGGAAAAGTGTATCAGCTTATCAGCTGGATCAACTTGCAATTGAATTGAGACATGAGGTAATCCCCCTTTCCCCTTCCACTGCCAGTACAATCCAATTGAGTTATTGTGGGTTCAAATTATGTTGTAAATAGAAATAATACTTTAAACTGACGTTGAACAACTTATTCATGAAGAAATTGACAAGGTAACACAAGACTGGGAAAATTGTGCAAAACATGCAGATAAGCTACAAGAAGACAACTTTTGGAAAGAAATATCACCTGACGAGATTTGGAGTCTTAAATTTGCAGTACTCAGACAAGAAGACAGTGACAATGATCATTTGCCTCTTGATGTAAGTGACATTCACAGCTTCATGGATGCATCAATGGCAGTTCCATTAGATTAGAAAAATAGATAATTTATAATCTTTAATTGTTATATATATATATGTTGGCCATGGTAGCTCAATGGTTAAGAGCGACTGGATGGAGACGGGAGATCCCTGGTTCAAATCTTGGCCATAACATTGAATTTTTCAGTCTGACTCTATTCAAACCTTAGCTTACACATGGCTAGTATGAAATAACGATTAAACTTCCATTAACTAACCTAATGTAACTATAAAGCCTGGGAGTTATTAGTAGCAGGGCCTGATTTTGGCATACTTCTAGGTGATTTATGTTAGAACTGTTTGCTGTAATTATTACCTCTTCATTAAAAGAAGTATTGGCTTGATGAATGTTTTGTCTCCCAATTACTGCCCCACTTGGCTCCAGCTAATCTTTTCAAAATTGAAATTTTTTTTGTTGATTTGTTTACTACTGCTTCAATATTGTCACCCAATTATCGGAAGGCGCGACCAACTGGTGGCTGGGTGAGGGCCAGAAGGCATTCGGGCACGCGTACCCATTTGATTTATAGCGCTAACGAAGGGATGGTTGGAAAAACATCACTGGCCATCTCTTTTCCCTCCCCCTGCCGTCTAGAACCTTCGGGGTGATTCACTGAAACGTGAGACTTCCAGAAACAGCGATATTCCTATAAAAAGGGCCTGCAGTTGGCGAGTCAGTTCAGTTCGTGGTGAGCAGCTGTGAGCAGCACCGAGTGAGCAAACGGACTGGAAGACAGTGTACATGTATCAGATGAGTTGTACGTGATTGTGAGTGTGCAGTGGACCTGTGACAGACGAACTGATGAATTGTAATTGTGTGCATTACGTAATTCTGTGTAACTGCCAAGTGTTCCAACTGTAATTTGGTGGAAATAAAGAACATTTTGAGTTTGTGCAATTGGACTTTTAATTTCACGAACCCACAAAGTCACAACTGGGGTCAGGAAGTGGGATAACGGCCATGGAATCGGCATTGGAAAAGATTTTGGAGAAGATGATGGAAATGAAGGCCCAACTGACCTCGGAAATGAAGACGGCAAATGACAACATCACCGAGAAAATGGAAAAGAAGTTGGAGACGGCGAATAGCAACTTGACCGAGAAGATGTACGAATTAACAACGAAGACGGAAGCTGCAAACAACAACCTGGCAGTGGAACTGAAGGAAATAAAGACCGATTTGACCACGGAAATTAAAGCGGCGAACGAGGCTCTCGCCGCCAAATTTGAAGAACGGTTGGCCGGCGTGAGGGATGACGTGACGGAGCTGGGCAAGCGGATGGGCCAAGTGGACGAGCGCGTCGAGGACCTGGCGAACCGCTTCAATGACATAGAGGAAAAGGCCGACAGTAACGCCAAGTCCCTGAACGCCATGGTGGAAGACGTCGAAGACCTTGCTAACCGCGTTAACAACCTGGAAGGAAAGGACGACAGCAACGTCAAGTCCCTGAACGCCGTGGTGGAGGACGTCGTCGGCAGGAGGTTGAAGGATTTGAAGGCCGACGCGCCGGGACGCGACACAACATCGGCGCGCGTCAAACCTCAGAAATATGACGGCGCGTCAACGTTTGAGGTCTTCCGCCGCCAAATCGACGCAGTAGCCAAGCACAACAAATGGTCACCAGAGGAGGAAGCCACACAGTTAATAGCCAGCTTCCAGGGACGGGCCGCCGAAGTCCTGAACTCGGTACAGACAACGGCGGCGCCCAAGGACATCTAGGCCCTGGGGAATCGTTTTGGAAACCACCGCTTAGCCGCAGCGTACCGCAGCCAGCTAAAGGCAAGGTCACAGCAGCCAGGGTAGACGCTACAGGAGTTCGCCCTGGCAGTTGAACAACTGGCTAGCAAGGCCCTAGTCGACCTCCCACCAGAGTTCGTATCCCGAGAAACTGCCTACACATTCGATGACGGGGTACGAGACACGGAGATTCGTCAGCGCCTAATGCTCGGCGATTATAAAACCATCCACGAGGCGCTAACGGCAGCATTAAGGATGGAGGCGGCCAAGGTAACAGCTATCCCGACGTCGAGAACGAGGAGTATCCGCTACACCGGAGACAGAAGACCAGCCGAGGGACGCCGGCGAAGGCCTAGTGGCCTGTGTTGGGGGTGTGGACAGCCCGGACACCTGGAGAGAGACTGCCCACACCAGGAAGAGCAGCCCGAAGAACGAGTAAGGGCCGTCGTGGAGAGGGACACTTCGGCGCCATCACCACCATCACCTCGAGTGACACTGCGCGCCGTCAACCGGCGTATGGATGACAGCCTCATCGCGGACGGTTGGGTGAGAGGGAAGCCGTGCCGCGTGCTGGTGGACACCGGGGCAGCGGTGACCATCATCAGACCTGAACTGGCGAAGGGTTTGCCCACAAGGAAGCCGAGCCGATCATACCAGCTTGTCACGGCATCGGGCAACACCTTGCCTGTGGAGAAGGAGGCCCTGCTGAAGCTGACCTTGGGATGGAGTGCCGTGCGTCTATGGGTGTTCGTCGCGAAGGTGGCTGAGGAGGTGATTCTGGGGCTGGATGCCCTCAGGAACCACGAGGCGACGGTCGACGTCGGCAGGAAGGTCCTGAGGCTCAACGGAGAAGATGTTATACTCCGTCAACCTGAAGAGCGCTTTGGAATCTGTAGGGTCATCTTGAACAAAGACGTGGTTGTCCCTGCGAGGAGCGAGGTGATGGTGACGGCGCGACTGGAAGGCCAGAGAACCACGAACATGATGCTGGACCAGAAGACGCCTGTACGCGGACTGTGTGTAGCCAGGGCATTGCTGCCGTGCCGAGAGGAGGTGCCAGTGAGACTGCTATGATGATGATGATATATATATAAGGGCGCTCAACTACGGCAGTCATCAGCGCCCCTTAAAAAACTAGTCATGGCAAAAGACAGATATAAAACTTTCTAAAAACTATACAAGTGTAACAAAACCTATTAAAAATACACGTACATAAAAAACATCAATTAAAACCTACTAAAAATTTCGTTCACTAAATCCTAAACTCTAAACTAAACAAGAATCTATAAACCTTCTCCACGGGTCTCCACGCTCGGCCTACACGTGGGTGGGCCTGTTGACCGTCTCCCTCAACCACGAAGAGGAGCCCACACGAGGGAGACTGTTGGCTCGGGACCCCGGGTGCGCCAATCTCGTACCTACCGAAGTAGGCCCCTGGGGGGAGTGAGACTGCTAAATCCACTAAATCCAATGGACACCGATCACTACGTCCAGGCCGGGACGGAGTTGGGAACGTGCGAGCCCGTGGTAAGCGTAACAGCAATCCACAAGACACAGGAGCCGGTGCCGACGCAACACCTGGGGACCCGGCTAGAAGGCTTACTGAAGAGGGCAGCCGACCACCTGTCCGCAGAACAACTGGAGAAAGTTCGACAACTGCTGAGGCGATACCAGCACGTCTTCAGCCAACGTGACAGCGACTACGGCCGCACGGACAAAGTGCTTCACCGCATCGACACCGGGGACGCCCGGCCTATCCGGCAACCACCTAGACGCATTCCGCTGGCGAAGCAAGGGGCTGTACGAGATATGCTGGAGGACATGAGATCCAGGGGAATGATTGAAGAGTCGGACAGCCCTTGGTGATCCCCTGTAGTCTTGGTGACGAAGAAGAACGGCGAACTGCGCTTCTGCGTAGACTACAGAAAGTTGAATGCTGTCACCCGGAAGGACTGTTTCCCCTTACCCCGGATTGACGACACCCTGGACACGCTAGCTGGTGCACAGTGGTTCTCGACCCTGGACCTGAAGTCGGGCTACTGGCAGGTAGCTATAGACCCGAGAGACAAGGAGAAGACCACATTGTCGACAGGCCAAGGGCTCTGGCAGTTCACAGTTATGCCCTTTGGCCTCTGCAACGCATCAGCTACCTTCCAACGGCTCATGGAGTCAGTGATGAGAGGGCTGACTTACGACGCCTGCCTGCTACACCTGGACATCATCATCGTCGGGAAGACTTTTGAAGATCACCTCGAGAATCTGAGTAAGGTGCTACGGACACTGCAGGCGACCAACTTGAAGCTGAACGCGAAGAAGTGCCAGCTCTTCCACAAGGAAGTTAACTACTTGGGCCACATAGTCTCAGCAACCGGAGTTGCCACAGACCCGGGGAAGACACATGCTGTGAGAGGTTGGCCTCACTCAAAGGATAAGAAAGAGTTGCGCAGTTTCATGGGGCTGTGCAGTTATTACCGCCGCTTCATAAAGGGGTTCTCCAACATCGCCAAACCCCACACCCGCCTGAGAGGAACACCGGCCTTATGTTTGGACCGAGGACGCCGAAGACGCTTTCCAGCACCTGAAGAAGACCCTGTGTAGTGCTCCAATTTTGGGTTTCCCACAACCGGGTGGCGCCTTCATTGTCGACACCGACGCCAGCGACCATTGCATTGGAAGTGTCCTATCGCAGATCCAGGACGGCCATGAGCGGGTGATAGCCTACTACAGCAAGACGCTATCCAAGGCAGAGAAGAACTACTGCATCACCCGACGAGAGTTACTGGCGGTAGTAAAGACCTTGGAGCACTTCCACATGTACCTGTACGGTCAGGCATTCCACCTGAGGACTGACCATTCCGCCCTAACCTGGATATTGAGCTTTAAGAACCTGGAAGGCCAGATAGCACGTTCGGTCCAGAGGCTGCAGTTGTACGACTTCACCTCGGAACATCGCAGAGGAAAGAGCCACGGTAACGCAGACGCTATGTCCCGAAGACCCTGTCCAGAAGAGTGCGGCCAGTGCACAAGAGTGGAAGAGAAGGAGCATGCCGCAGCAGTCCAAGTGGTCACGGCAGTACCTGCGGACGGCTGGGATAGCGCTGGCCTGAGGAGGGAGCAGCTGGCGGACGCAGACTTGGGGCCACTATTGAGGGAAGTGGAGGCAGGGACAAGACCAACCTGGGAGGATATCGCACCAAGGAGCGCCACCTACAAGTCGTACTGGGCCCAACGGGACTCGTTGAAGGTCAGAGAGGTCGTGCTGTTCCGGTTATGGGAATCACCCGATGGCAAGACGCAGAGAGAACCGTTGGTACTTCTGCGGAGTAAGGTCCCGGAAGTCTTGGAGGAAGTGCACGCCGGTACTTCAGGAGGGCACCTGGGAGCGAATCGGACGATTGACAAACTACGACAGCGCTACCACTGGCTGAGGCTCCGAGCAGACGCTGAGAGATGGTGCCATCAATGTCACGTGTGCGCAGCGAGTCGCGGCCCCCAGACTAGGAGCCGGGGTCACATGCAACGTCGGAGCGCCATTCGAACGAATCGGTGTTGACATTGCTGGACCGTTCCCAGTATCCGGCCGAGGCAACAAGTACCACCTGATGGTGGTCGTGGACTACTTCACTAAGTGGCCAGAGTTGTATGCCATCCCGAACCAAGAGGCAAAGACAATCACAGACTACCTCGTGGAGCAAGTGTTCTGTCGATTTGGTGTGCCGTTGGACCTCCACAGCGACCAGGGTACCAATTTTCAGCCCAACCTGGTGAAGGGGGCACTAGAAAGACTTGGGGTTAACAAGACCCGCACAACACCTCTCATCCCTAGTCGGATGGCATGGTCGAAAGGTACAGTTTGTTTTTTTGTTCCTACGGGTTCAAGACTAATGGGAGTAGAACCTCTGGACTCAAACAAACGGTCGAAAGGTACATCAAGACCTTAGAGGAACATCTGAGGAAGGTCGTGGCCAGCCATCAGCGAGACTGGGACGTCAAGGTACCACTGTTCTTGCTGGCCTACTGCTCGTCTACACACGACACAACTGGGATGATGCCAGCCAGCTTAATGTTCGGCCGAGAGTTACGCCTCCCTTGTGACCTGGCTTTTGGAAGCCCTCCGGAGGCGAAACAGCCAGCGACCGAGTATGTGGAGAACCTGGTGGACCACCTCAACGACATGCACGAGATGGCTTGCCAGAACATCCAGAAGGCGAGCGACCGCATGAAGACCCGATATGACAGGCAAGCCAACAGCCAAGGGTTCCAGCAAGGTGACCTGGTCTGGTTGTACCGTCCTACCCGGACCAAGGGACGCTGCCCGAAGCTTCAGCAGCCATTGCAAGGACCGTACCGGGGGTGAAGAGGATTAACGACGTGGTCTACCGAATCCAGAAGGTGCCCCGAGGGAAGATGTTGGTGGTAAACCTGGATCGCCTGGGCCGCTACAATGGTGCTGTTCGGGACGGCCAGCTTTGAGGAGGGAGCAGTGTCATCCAATTATCGGAAGGCGCGACCAACTGGCGGCTGGGTGAGGGTCGGGAGGCATTCGGCCATGCCTACCCATTTGTCTTATAGCACTAACGAAGGGATGGTTGGAAAAACATCACTGGCCATCTCTTTCCCCTCCCCCTGGCATCTAGAACCTTCAGGATGATTCACTGAAATGCGAGACTTCCAGAAACAGCGATTTTCTTATAAAAAGGGGCTGCAGTTGGCGATTCAGTTCAGTTGTTGGCGAGCAACTGTGAGGAGCGCTGAGTGAGAAAACGGACTGGAAGATGGTGTACGTGTATCAGAGGAGTTGTACGTGATTGTGAGCATGCAGTGGACCTGTGACAGACGAACTGACGAATTGTAATTGTGTGCATTATGTAATTCTGTGTAACCGGCAAGTGTTCCATTTGTAATTCGTTGGAAATAAAGAACATTTTGAGTTTGTGCAATTGGACTTTTAATTTCACGAACCCACAAAGTCACAATATGATGTCTCCAAGATAATTTTGAATCAAAAATTGTTCCTAAATATTTGTTTCATATGTTTGTCTCAGGTTTGCTTTCTTGAACTGCAGATTTAGTTTAGGAATTTTCTTTTTTAAGCTAAATATTTGGAATGTTGTTTTATCAGTATTTATTTTCATCAAATTTGTATAAGTCCACTTTTCCAATAGTATCAGAGCCTTTTCCATTGAAGCTTTGGATTTGTCTATTTGTGGGGAAGATATCCACATGATCATGCCATCTGTAAAAAGAGCTGTCTTTATTTCTGTGTTTGATACAGCCGAGGGAAGATCATAATGTAGATGTTGACAGGGGCGGCCGGTGAAGCATTGTATTGGCAGTGCCATAAATAAATGAATGAACGAATGAATAAATAAATAAAGAAAGAAATGAATAAATAAATAATAAAGGAATGAATGAATAAATAAATAAAAACATAAATAAGCGTTTAAGTTTGAATTTATGAGTCACTATGTTTACACTCAGTCTTCACTTACTTGTATAATTGAAACGTTTTCAAGATCATTCGATCTCATCCTCAGCTGTTTGGTGACTAGATGAACCTTCCTCTTCTTCCACTACTACGGAGCTCCGGCATTAAATGAAGTATTAAAACTTAGTGCCGCTAACACCAGATGGCAGAGTGATCGGAGCTAACAAAAAAACAAAAAGAAAGAAAAAATAAGCGTTGTTTTAATATAAATATGTGTACCAATTTCGAGCGATTTAGGTAAACTTATCAATCCATCCTATTTTATAATACCTATACTGTTCCAAATAGAACGTACAGGGAAACGGAAATAGATATTTATTACATCCGTACTCTTGTTATGCACAGGTGTAACGAATACAGCAAAAGTTTGATAATACAGTTCATGGAGAATGTGATACGAAGCTTTCGTGTACGATTTCGCGACAGAGAGACAGTTATCTTAAGCCCCATGCTTTACTGCACTCTAGCGGATAAAACGTTAAGTTATGTGCCAGAGAAATCTCGGCACCACCTTCTCGCATAAGAAGCTGTGTATAAGCAGACATCCTAGCCCTTAACACAGGCGCTTATGGCACACTGTGCCATTCTGGGATCAGCACCAAGCTACGGAAAACAACCAGGACAGAGCGCTTGCGTTTAACGCTCCTATTCACACGAGGGAGCAGATACACAGAAACAATCTTTTTTGCACAATTCCTATACACTTCTCTTTCTTTCATTTTCATACAGATGGTGCCATGGCACAGCGGCACTTCCTCAGAAGCCGCCCCTGGATGTTGAACAAGGTTGTGCTCAGTACTGCACCTTGTGGGAGGGCCCTTTTTAGTTTTTTTGGTTTGATTTATGAGTCACTATGTTTACACTCAATTTCACTTACTATGTTGTTGTATAATTGAAAAGTTTTCAACATCATTCAATCTCATCCTCAGCTGTTTGGTGACTAAAGGAACATTATTCCTCCTCCGCTACTTCGGTGCTCTGATCCCTCTGCCATCTAGTGTTAGGGGCACTTGAAGTTGAACATCAGCTGACGATGGGGACGTGGGGTCCTTGAAACATGTCATGTCCTAATTTTTAAATGTAAGTGGAGCTAAGTGTTTTTACAGTTTGAGAAGTGGTTTTAAAAGATTTGATTGATAAAGCTCCACTTTTTATAAATACTTCTATTTATAGTTTTATTTTTTATGGTTAATTTCTTTTTTATCTTCTTGCTGCATTTCTTTTATAATTTTAAACTTTGATAAGAAGTTTGTTCTGACACCTGTAAGTATTCCACTAGCTATTTGGCGTGATTTGGGGAGAACATATATATTAAATCCAGAAATTTAGAATATTTTAGTAGATCATTTGCTACATTAGCTTTTTGAATGATGAATACATCTGTTTCCTTTTCTTTTATGACTTTTTGAAGTTCCATTCTTTTACTCTGTGAAAGTTCTCCTGCATTCCATTAGAGGGTGTACTTTAAATGACATCCTGCAAATGTCCCCACCCAGAGATCCGAAAGGGTGACTATTTTACCTCCGTAAAATTTATCTGTAGGAGTTGTCATGTTTTAAGTAGCATAAATGTAACCGTTTTTAAGTGGACACCAATTTTTTTGCTTTGTAATGGTGGTTACATTATCCACTCACTTAAACCTCCAGTATGTCAGGAGGGCCACACCTGTCTTTGGTTAATGGGTCCATCGGACCTGGCCAGGAGGAATTTTAAAGTCCATCGACTTTTCTCACAAGCATCAATTGTGGAACATTTTTATGCTGTGACAGGCCAGCGTAAGAGATGAAATAGCATTTCCTCTATTTCTGTTGTAGTTATACCACTAATGCTCAGTCCCCAGAGCCTCATTGGTAAAAGCAGTTTGCGCCACGGGCAGGTTGAGCATGGGGTTTGAATAGAAGAGGTTATGGAATGCACATCACTATCTCTTGCAACCCGATTAAACAATATATGAAACACTGCTGAACTAGTTGAGAAGAAAATGGAAATTCAAGAAGCACCAACAGCTTAAAAACTAATTACCCTAATCCTCAACATTATAAATCAAAATTTATAAAAGTTAACATACCGCTCCTGGGCAATTCACAAATCCCAAAAATTCTTTAAACAATTCAACATACTGCTAGTATTGCAAAATAAATACTATTCAAAAATATTTTGAAATCAGAACACCAAAAAGAACTCCGTTGAAAAAGAAACAAGGCAAGTATAAAATGAGACTGTTTAGAATACAGCAAAAATTAATAGAAAAATAAAAAACTGTATGAACACAAGACTAAAATAACATTGCAGAAATATCAGATACAAACAGATAAATCACTAGAACAAGCATTTTTGTGGAAATAATCATTTCTTCCACACTAGTCAGTTGGAGAATTTAATGTCATGTCAGCATGTTGGCCATAATAGCTCAGTGGGTTAGAGCAGCCACACGGAGAGCGGGAGATCCGTGGTTCAAATCCCGGCTATGACATAGAATTTCTCAGTCTGGCTCTTCTCAGTCAAGCATTTTTGATCCTGAACAGTTCTGTAAGTTTATTATTAATTAGTATTGGCTGGAAGGTGGGGGTTAAACTCGGACACTGGGTTCATGTTTCACAAAGATATGGTAGGCATTTTTTTCATACTGGAACATGACAAGCATAAAGGTACATAATTGCTACTAAATTGAAGTTGTTTAGCTAAATGTTTAAACACACAAATGCACTAATATTTCTATAATAGAGTATAAAACAAAATATTGTAATATCAATAACACAAAAAATACACCATGTGCAAAATATAACAAAAACAGAGTACAACTTCATTTGCAAAAAATAACTAAAAAGTTGTAACTGGTGATTAACATCTGTGTCTGAAGTTCCTATAGCATAAAATGATAGCATAAAATGATCCCAAATGTTTCATATATATTTTTACTGTCACAATGTAGTTTTATACTGTCCATTTTCTAACTTAAAGCTTTACTTTATAGACCTTACAAAATATATTTCCATTTCGTATTGTCACGTTGCCTATTTCTACGGCAGCATGAACTAGGGGAGGCATAGTAGATTGCAGATTGTAGAGATTAATTGAGCTAATAATTCATTTATCACAAATGCTAGGTACCCTGGGAGGGTAGTAATACAAAGGCTTGTGGTAACCCAGAAGGGATTACCAAGGTTTACACTGGCATAATCTAGCTATGGGGGTATGTAGACCCTCGCGTTTACAACACATACAGAAATGGGTTCATCTCACCTTGGCTGATGTGTCTCATATGCCTGAGGGTGCCGTCGGTAATGGGTCCTGGTCGTCCGTTGAGTGGAGAAGCCATGCTGCAGGAGTGAGCAGAGCACGAGCGGTTAGCTGGAGAGAAGAGAAGAAGAGGGACAAGGACGAGGCTTGAACTCGCCCGCTTATATAGGTACTCCGAATGACGTTAATTCTCCCAAATACGGGGAACCAAGCCCATCCTGGAAACTTCTAGCTAGAACTACCAGGTCTAGACTCAGCTTGTCATCTAACGTTCCAGAACATCCGGTTCTGGGGAGTGCCTTCAGTAAAAGCCACGCACTATTCACCGAACATGACACAAATTAAGGGGCTTTTCATAGGCTTGGCCGGATGTGGGTAACCAGCCCGTTTGTCCCAGCTTGCTGCTAAATGATGCAAGGATCATGAACTGGGGCTTCCAGCTATAATTTAGATTTACTCGAGAACTAAGAAATGTAAAATCCAATAAATATAACAATATAGAGGTAACCAGATGCAACCCCCATGACTTATGTGACAGTATACTGAAACAGTCTTTCCCAAACTTCATTACAAACATCTCTAGAGTACATCTTGCAGGATGTAATCTTTTGAGGAGCAACATGCAAATAAGAAGAACCAAAAAAAAATATATGCAAGAGGGTTAAATCTACACTCTAAATTAAATTCTATCGATGTTCTAAATAGAAAAACATATTCAGAATGTATTTTTCTTAAAACTTACATTTGTTAAAAGTACAAATAAGAAATGTTTACTCAAATCTGTAATGCAGCTTTATATATTTTAAAGATACAAATGGAACTTGCATAGTATTATACTCAGATCACAATGAAGCTGTTAACTATTTCATAGCTTGCTGTTATAAATACACAACCTTTACAGTGAGAGCACCACGTGGTACATGTAAGATAATATGCTCTCTTTGATTATGATTTCAACCCATTGCAACAAACTACTCCATTAGCTATACATTCCGAAATTTAAATACTAGCTCAGTAATCATATAGTCAATTACAATAGGGGAAGAAAATTATGATATAGAACAAAACCCACCAACCAGACTCCAGATGATACTACAAATACTTAGGGAAGATCAGGGCATCACCAGCAACTGACAATAGGGATAATAGTTCCTCAAAGCGTGTCCTGCCAGTAATCTGGTAAGTGGAGCAATATGATTAAGACAATAAAACAGTGAAATTTGGTATTAACAAATAAATGTGATTTTTTTTTTTTTTTTTTTTTTTTTTTTTTTTTTTCCATTTTTACTATAATGCTTCTACTTTCATGCAACCAATTAGTTATATGAAAATGACGGTTTAATTAGTCATGTACCATCATGTTGAACTTTATAACTTATTAGCTTTATATTGTCAACAGCTTCAGGAATTATGTTAAAAATAGTTGTGCATTAGTTAAAAAATATGCAATATTTCAGCTCCAGTTATTTTTCATGACTCAAATTGAAAAGGTTGAATAATACAATAATATGTAAACAATTTCTTTTTTCCTCTTAAACTAATTATAATCAACAAATTCCTGCACAGTGATATGTTCTTATGTGCAAATTAAACATTTGGGAGTAATATATACTGCAGACTCGAAGGATCATTGTATATCAAACAGTTATTAATTATTAATAAAAAACTAATATCTTAACTGGTTGACGTAGGTCTTTAGAATTTGGTGTGTGTCATATACAAGTTGTGGCAATTAAATAGCATCAGAATTATGATTTATTGCAAACAAAGTTACAACTAATTTTTATCCCTTTCAACATACTTTCCTCCCCTATCTATACACCGCTGCATGCATGTCTTCCGCTGTTCAAAACAATGCTGCAGATCATCTGTTGTCACCCTCTGCAACAATTCTGTTGTTTTTGCTTTTACCTCTTCAACGCACTGAAAATGTGTTCCCTTCAATAAACTTTTCACTTTTGGAAACAGAAAAAGGTCACAAGGAGCCAGATCTGGTATATATGGAGGATGTTTGAGCACAGGAATGCACTTCTCCACTAAAAAATTTCACAAATATGGCATTATGGACTGGCACATTGTCCTAATGCAGAATCCATGTGTCATTCTTCCAAATCTGATCTTTTCTTCCTTACTCTGTCAGTTTGACTGGGACTTCTTTATAGTATTTCTTTTTAATGGATTGACTCTCAGACACCCATTCAATCATGACAATACCCCTGATATTAAAAAAAGATAAGCATTGCCTTCTGTCTTCAACCTCTTCTTGATCTGAAAATCATTTGTGCCATTCATATACTTGCACACATGGCATGGCATTATCACCACACCTCCTTTATATGAAAACATTCAGTTAGTAACCTATTTAATTTCACAAGGAATTTGAGGTTAATGCACTGCTCAATTTTCAAGTTCACCATGCTCGTGACAGTACTCAAACTGTCCACTACAACCAAGACCTAGAAGCAAACTAAAGCAGTGACACAAAACTAATGGTGGTTGGTCTTGAAGGTTCAAGGTTCATCTGCATTCCACTACCAACCTCCCACCATGTGGCTGCACAGTAGGAGATGAATAGTCTCATTATTTAACTGCCATTTCTTGTATTGCATTCTAAGTTTATGGTAAAAAGAATCAAATTAATTGGAAGAAAATTGTTAATACTTTTACTCTCTAGATACATTTTCGTAATATTGATTCATTTTCTGTAATTTAATTCTTTCCTTAACTGTGTGCAAGTTTCAGTGACTTTAAAATTACTATAATGATTGTTTAGTCTCTTGTTAAAAGTTATGGTTTGCATGTTATTTTTTATTTTTAGTTTCATGAATGCAGACAAACTTTGCGAAAAGAGAGTAGTTCAAGGAAGCCTGTTAAGTGGCCATATGTTTGCAATGTCAGTCAGGATGAGCTACTGGAAATCCCTTCAATGAAAAAGAAAAATCCTTCCAATGTAAGTAAACATCTTTTTTTCTTCTCTTCAGAAAAAGAAAGAAAGCATTAATAAAAGTGAAGCTAATTTCATATTAAAAAGCTTATTGAGATATACTTTACTAAAACTTCAAACTTCACTCACATCACTATTAAAATCAGGAGCATATTAGGGACTGTTTCAATCCTATCTTTACCGATTATGGAGATAGTGTTGATCTTAAAGTCTCCAACTGGCTCAAAATTGTTTTCAGTTGATACCATCAAGCATCTCAATTCATAGATAACATATTTCAGTGTCTCTTATAAATTAGTAGGTACTTTAAAGTCATACTGGTATGTTTCCATGGTAGCTCAGTGGTAAAAGCAATCATACACATGTAGGAGATCTGTGTTCAAATCCTGCTTGTGTTATGTGTGATTGGAGGAATTTACTAACAGTGACGTCAAAATTAATTGTAAAAACTATTTGTATCAGTCCTTATTTTTCCATATGAATATGTTCTCCCATGTTGTCAGTTTATTTTGGTTTATCACTCCTTTTAATAATTTCAATCATACACATGTAGGAGATCTGTGTTCAAATCCTGCTTGTGTTATGTGTGATTGGAGGAATTAACTAACAGTGACGTCAAAATTAATTGTAAAAACTATTTGTATCAGTCCTTATTTTTCCATATGAATATGTTTTCCCTTGTCAGTTTATTTTGGTTTATCACTCCTTTTAATAATTTTGGATTTGAATCAATGTCATGATTTTAATTCCAAAAATGAAATGCTACTGCTGACTTATCTTCTTGTTTCATTTTGATGTTTCTAAAGTGATCCTTGACTCTGGTTTTTAGATTTCTTTTAGTTTGACCTATGTAGCATTTTTCACAATGTTTACAACTTATTTGGTGTATCCCGGATCTGTTAACTGATGGGATTTCATCTTTTGTTTTTCAATTTAGCAATTTTAAAATTGAGTGTCCATTAGTAGGTGCCAAGATTATATTTTGTTCCTTAAAGATCTTTTTAGATTTATTAAGTGTTTTTGGGTGATACGTGAATGAACTGAATATGCTGTTGCTTTCTTTTACTTTTGTAAATGTGTTTGCTTCCTTAATGATTTTCTTTAGTTTAGCTTTTCTAATTTTCTTAAACACCAAACTTTTGTTGTATCCATTTTCTTCTGTTATGTGTAGTATGGCTTTTTGCTCTTTGAAGTATTCTTCTTTATCCATGGGTATGTTGACTAGTCTGTGTATAAGGTTGTTTATTATTGCATGCTTATGTATAATTGGGTTGTATCTATTATTTTTTATGTAATTTTCTGAATGTGTTGGTTTCCTGTAAATTACAAAATCAGTTTATTCCTGATGACATTTAGATCCAAGAAAGAGAGTTGTCCATTGATTTCTTGTTCTATTGTAAATTTGATAGTCCTTTCTTGCAGATTGAGTAATTTTAATGCATCATCTAAATGTTTATTTGGCACTAGTGCAAAGATTTCTTCAACATATCTATACCAAACTTTGAAGATCCATTGGAAGGCCTTTTTAATTTGTGTTTCAAATGCATTCATAAATAAGTTAGCCAAAAAAGGTGAAAGTGGGTTGCCCATTGATAACCCTATTTCTGCTTTTAGTGTTTTCCATTAAAGCTGAAGAAGTTTTGTTCAATGCATGTTTTTGTTAGTGAGTGTTACTGTGGTAATGAAAGCAAATAGAGAAAACCCTTTGAATATTACATAACTTTTTATTATGTATCTATTTTAAGGAAATAATATCTGCCATGTTGTGTATGTACATGTATGTATGTATTTTATTAATTAAATTATTCTTAATTTCAGGACTACACTGACAATGTACCAAAGGATAGTTTATATCCCTTGAGAAGATCTTTAAAGAGAAAGAACATGACCTTGCATATGAACAGGTGTAAAAGACATAAATCAGGACAAGCAGAATCTGCACAACTAGAATCATCAGATAATAGTAATCCCTCTCCCACTCAGACAAATCCTGTTGTTACAGATAGTCCTGGAAAAGATGTGCCACAATGGAATTGGCGACAACGATTTATACGGATAGTTAGATGTATTATAACAGATATTTCTCAAGTCATTCAAAGACATGTAAATCCTCCACAGCAATGATACTAGTTGTCTAAAGATATGTTCCCCGAGACAATGGAATGTAAATAAGATAGATTCAGTATTATTATAATCTTTTTATGCTCACTGATATTCAACTTTTGCAGGCAGAAGGTGATTGGAACTGGAAAAATAAGATATACCTTTAATCAAGGGTTTGCAGATGATCAGATGTGTCAGGTTTATTGGGCTGATTGCCCACAAAGCCTTTATTAACCCATTCACATTGTATTTAAATACCCTCTCGGTGGTGTTGCAAAAATGATAATTAAAAAAAAAATAATATAAAATCAGCCAAATACATGTACACAATTTTTAATGCATATTGCTAAAAATCTGAGCTCATCACGGATTAAATTGTTTTTAGACCAACTGACATGTTGATTGGGCATCTATCAAAATTTCAATTCACTCTTGACTAACTTAGAGGAAAATCTTTCATTCTGTGGTCACTGCTTTCATAACCCGTAAAAGCTTTTGTAAACCCTCCTAATCATTTACGTACTGCTCCCTTTGCTACGTTGCTTATTGAGATACACAACACTATGAGAAACAGAGAAACATTTTTAGTAGGAAAAAACCTTGTGAAATCTAACAAAAAATATATATCAAGCATCTTGGTATATAGATTGTCTGAGGACACATGTTAGAGCCATCTGTTGCCTACAGTTTGAACTCTATGCATTTATGTGAAACAGTGCATGTGTGCAAGTTGAGCTCATCATATGTTTTAAATGCCACAAAGCATCATGCGGGTCAGCTTGTCATACGATGTGAATGGGCTAATAGAGCTCACTGTAAAGGCTTCAAATCTTACAAGATATAACTTTGTTTTATATTACAGTGTTTAAAACAGTGTTGTTATAATAAATTAAATTTAAAGGGAGTGGATTAATGACACTAAACAACACTTTTCATTTTTTACATTTCATTTTTGGGAAAAAAACCACAACATAAATCCAGAACCAAAACTACTAAAACATACATCAGGAAAACAAGAACTATCCACATGGGAACAAATCTTCATTTCAAAAAATAGGAACAAAGTATTCAATTTCGACATCCCCCAGAAATTCCTTTCTTGGAAGTGTTGAAAACAGTGTTGTTATAATAAATTAAATTTACAGGGAGTCGATTAATGACACTAAACAACACTTTTAAATGTTCCCGGAACATGTTTCAGAGACTTTGCCTCCATCCTGAGTCGATGGCCGGTTGAGGATGGAGGCAAAGTCTCTGAAACATGTTCCGAAAACATTTAAAAATAAGTGTTGTGTAGTGTCATTAATCAACTCCCTTTAAATTTAATTCCCCAGAAAGATTTGTTCAGCAAGTTCCTTGAACCGCCACCAGAGGAGACCTATGACAAAATATTGTCAACTACACCAATGAGAACCAGTCGATGGCCGGTTGAGGATGGAGGCAAAGTCTCTGAAACATTACACAGAAAATGAAGCTATTTACAGTGGAGTAACAAACACTACACAAATAAAAATATTTACTAAATATTTTTATTTGTGTAGTCTCTGAAACATGTTAAAAAGTAAGTGTTGTTTAGTGTCATTAATCGACTCCCTTTAAATTTAATTTGTTTTATATATTTGTTTGTCTGCAGACTAAGATATATTCATAGCATATTGACTTCTTGTGCAAATTATAACTACATTAACCACATACTTTTGTTTTAGAAGAGTTAGGCATGTCTTGTACTGCCATACACTCTCACATCTTTTAAGAAAGTTTACACTAATTTCATTGTTGACAGCCATGTAAACAAACCTGTGCTTCATCCATTAAAAAAAAAAAAAATTATATGAAGGGTCAATAAAGCATATATTGACATTATCCAACAGCCAATTGCAGAAATTCGCTCTAATTACACTATCACTACTTGTGACTTCTAATCTACAATTATTTTATAGGGTTTTAATTTTAAAACTAGCAGAATTCCAAGCAGAGGTTTGCAAAATAGCTATTTCTTGTATTAGCTTTCACAACAATTTCTTTGGACTTTACTCTTTTCTCCCATGTCATCAGATATTTCCTCTGTAAGAACCAGCAATTCAGTTTCAGCTTCTTGTTAAGAATAGATGTCATTTCTCTAAATCTATTCACAAGATTATAAACCATTTCTTGCAAGATGCAGGAACAGCTGGAAATCTTATAAATCATTGCCTGACTCTGCAAGTGTCCGTTGTCAGATAGGAATAATACATGAAGATTATGTTGCAAAGTATACAGATATTTTGCATTATAACATCATTAACACTGAAATGTGTGCTTATATGATGTTATATCAGAAATACTCTTAAATTAATTATGTTAATTTAATGAGTATTTCTAACTACAGAACTGCATAAGTGAGTTTAAAATTGTTTTCTACAAAAAGTACTTAAATCAGAACTTTTAGAGAGAGAGCTTTATGTAATTCTACTGTTTCTAAATCTTGTATCAAAACAAGATGAGATAACAGAATTTTGAAATGCAAAATTTTCTTAATACTCTATTTTATCGATAAGCCCCCCTCACATATTTCCCTCCCCTATGATTTTTCATCACTAAAAATTATTTACCTATTCACCATCACATAATTCCCTCTCCTAGTTCATTCTTATTGGAGTGACCTTCAAATGATTTGATAATGGACAACAATTGACACAGCGGTGCTTGCCATGGACAACAATGGATGCAGTGCATGCCACAAAATATCTACTTGTATTGCCATTGTCTCGACGTATCTTAACATTGAAATGTGAAGTTGCAGACGTGTTTCTAAGTCAGTTTCTTACAAGTTGTCATAATGTTGAAATATTCAAACTACACTGCAAAATTTAAATTAAATGTACTATTTTACGCTGATGCAAATGGGGTGAAAACTGCATGAAGACATTTCTCCATTGATCCTAATTCAATACCGTATTGGCGGAGACAAAAAAATAAAACTCAAAGCTGCAAAGACCAGCTCCAAATCTTTCCATGGGCCTAAAACAGTAAAATATCCTGAAATTGATAATGGTGTAATTGGTTATGTCAATGAACTTCGAAATGATTGTGTGCTGTCTCTTATGAAATAATTTAGAAAAAGCTCGCAAGATAGCTGCCATGCTCGACATTGACAGAAAGGATTTTAAAGGAAGCATTGGTTTATACATAGAATCAACATGAAAAATTCAATGCCATGGCCGGGATTTAAACCACGGATCTCCTGGTTCCATCCAGTCACTCTAACCCATTGAGCTGACATTAAATTCTCCATTTGGCTCGTATATTTTCCCGGTAAACTACTAGGGGCTCTTGCATTCGAGATACACCGTTTGTGGCGACTTACTATCGTAAGTACTCACCAGGAGATCCGTGGTTCAAATCCTGGCCATGGCATTGAATTTTTCAGGTTGGCTCTATCAAAAACCTTAGCCTATATATGGCTAGTGTGAAAAAATGATTCATTTCCATCAATTAACTAAAAGCATTGGTTGGTTGATTCATTTTATGAGACACCAACATCTCAGTCTTTGGAGAAGAGCATGTTTGTGCCAGCATTTACCTCGAGACTACATAGATAAGGTACTGGAGTTTCATCGTAACATAATACAAGTGCGACAGCAGTATGATATTTGCTGTCTCAGATTGGTAGCACTGACCAGACGCCAGTGTTTTTTGATATGCTGCATAACACCTCTATTGCTCCAGTTGGCTCAAAAGGTGTGCTTGTGAAGAACTGGAGCGAAGAGACTAAGATGCACAGTGATGTTGTTCATTACAGCAGACAGCAATAAACTTCCACCTTACGCCATCTTTAAAAGGAAGATCTTTCCAAAGGAGACTATCCTACATTGAATTCACTTGCGAATTCAAGGAAAGGATTGGATGACAGCAGATTTGATGGTATATTGGTTGGAGAAAGTCTGGGGAAGACGACCAGGGGCATTGTTACAAAAGAAGTCCCTTTCTGCCCTAGACAGTTTCTGAAGTCACCTGGTAGAGGTTGTAAAGGAAAAAATGAAATGGATGAAGTCCCATCCTGTCATCATCCCTGGAGGTTTAACATCCATTCTTCAACCTTTAGATGTCAGCGTCAACAAACCCTTCAAAGAATATATTTGACACCTGTATTGAGAATGGATGGCAGTGGGATCTCATCAGCTGAATCCAGGAGATAGGATAAGGAAGCCATCAATACTGACAATGTGTGAGTGAATAATCCGTGCATGGGAGAAAATTAGTGTTGATATTGTTAAGAAGAGTTTTAAAAAAGCTGGAATATCTTGTGCCATTGATGGTACTGAGAACGACATGTTGTGGAATAGTGAAAATTAAGATGATGTGTTATCTGAGCCATGATGTAAACGAAAGTAGTGATGATAGTGGCAAAAGTGAGAATGCAGAATAGTCAGAGAAAAGAAACAATGAAACAATACATTGTAGGTCCAATGAAACCATGGTATATATCCATTGCATTCACAAATTACTGTATACCTGTATAACTTTTACATAATACTACAAGGTTTCCCTGCCTTTCTGAATTCATAGAAGCATCACTCGCATAATTCCCGCCCCAGTGTTTTAATCAAATTTTCTGAGGAAAAAAGGAGGAATTATGTGATAAAATAGGGTACTTCCAGTTATTAAATTGTGTCCAGAATGTATATATAGTTAACCAGGAAAATATGAGTAAATTGGAGAATTTAATGTCATGACGGCACATTGGCTATGGTTGTGCAATGGTTAAGAGCAACCGGACGGAAACCGGGAGATCCGTGGTTCAAATCCCGGCCATTGCATATAATTTTTCAGTTTGACTCTATCCTAAACCTTAGCCTATAGACAGCTAGTATGGAAGAACGATTAATTTCCATAATGTATATTAAATTTTGTTTGTGTAACCAAAAACATGAGAATATCCTGCAGTTTTTGTTCATAATACCACTGTAGAGATAAAGAAGCAGCATTTAAAGGTCAGTAAGTAAACATTAGCTTAATGTAAGTGATGCAAGATTTCCGTAAACTGAAAAATAATATACTAGGTGTCTACAAATTATTGGACGATTTCATAAGATTGTATTTTCACTAATACTTATTAAAATAAACCATCATGCCATCAATTGGAAGGAGGAAGTTTGAAGTTTTGTTTTCACCTTAGACATATTTGATGTGAGCATCATGTGTAATATGGCACATGTCCAGTCTGTGATCCCATTCATACCACACCCTCTCTCAAGCATGTCTTGTTTGATGTCCTCAATGGCTGTGGTAATGCAGCTTTTCAATTTCACCAATGTTGCTAGAAGTGGAGGGATGTAATCCCACAGGAAGAAGTCACACACTGTAGGATTAGGTGAACAGGGTGCCCATGTGCAGAAGATGTCTGCAGCTGTTGTACGACCAATCCATCTACCTGGCAGGAGTTGATTAAGGTACCCACAGACATTCCTATGCCAAATAAGACCTGAAGCTTTCCTGGCGACGAATACGCTCACTTTCTTCTCGGGCAGCCAGCTATCTTTTCACCTGGCTGGCTACCTGAGAAGAAAGTGATTGTATTCCTATGCCAATTTGGAGAGGCCATGTTTTATTAGAAAATGAATCTTCGCAGCTCTTCGTCTGTGAGCTGTGGCATTAACCAATTTGCAACATGGCCAGGTATACGTTTCCATTGTTAGGTTCTCAGTGAAAAAAAAAAAAAAGAAAAATGAGCCAAACACATGTCTTCTAGAAACAGGACAAAACATTACATAGAAAATGAAGCTAGCTACAGTGAAGCAATAAATATTACACCAACAGAAACACCAACAGTTGATTCTATTTTTAGGTTTATTTCGTTTTCAGATGTTGGTAATACTAAAAAAACATAAGAAAAGCATGGTAACCATTATCCTTGACAACAGAGTTTATTTGTGGACTGAGGACGCAAACGATTTGTTAGCGAAATCAATTTCCATTTGAAAAGAAGTATCAACACCAATTTGTTAAGATAAGTGAAGCCTAAATGGCAAATATTTTTATTTGTGTAATAAGGACAAAACATGTTTACTTTTGGATTGTCATGTTCTCTCCGAATCATAGCGTGGGGGTTTTCAGATCGCCATATCCAGACATTGTGTCTATTGACTCTTCCAGGTACATGAAACGTTGCTTCATCACTCATAATCATTCACTCTGGCAAAACCTCATCCTCTTTGATCGTGGCCATAATCTTCTCACAAAATGATAGCATCTTTACTGGATCATCAGGCTGCAGTTTGTACAGAAATAACACTGTTTAAAGTTTTCATGGATTGTGTCAAACATTTTTTCATTTATACTTGACGTTCCCGCATGTCTTTTCCCTTGATGACAGATACATCCTCTGTCATGAAATTGTTTGTACCACCTTTGGATTGACAATGCAACAAATCGCCGTCTAAATGCCCGGAGACTTCTAAAACACTATTATTATGAAGCAGAAGGTTAGAAACAGTGATGTATTTATCATTTGAAAATAATGAGTTGGCATTTCAAACACAAACATCACTTAAAATATCCTTGCTTGGACATGTTTCGGAGAACAGTTTTTCCCCATCATCGGATAACTGCTGATGATGGGGGACAAACTGTTCTCCGAAACATGTCCAAGTAAAGAGTGATGTTTGTGTTTGAAATGCTGACTCATTACTTTCAAATTCTAAAACACTATTAAATTTTAGATGAGTCGTATTTTTTACACATCTGCTTCACTTTCGTACCTATTTTGAGGACATGTTTCGCAAATCATCGTTTGCATCTACGGCTCTTCTGCGACTCTAAAACACTGTTTATTCGTGCAAAATCTGATACATTTGATCGGTTGGTAAAGCAACTATTTGCTCCAAAACAATGTACACATTTCTCTCTTGATGGCAAATGAAAATCAGATGTGCAGCACAAAACTTAAAAACTTTTCTCCTTCAAATGTTGATATGGCAGTTGGTGAAAATACAGCCTTATAAAATTGTCTAATAATTTGTAGACACCCTGTATTATGCTATTTTCTCTGTTGCTTACGTATAGATAAGTGCCTAAACATTTCTCTTGATATTTCACCAGAAATATGTGTTTTGAGCATCCATGAACTCAAAAAAAAAAAAAAAGGCATTTTTAAAAAAGAAAGATCTATATGTATGTCACTCTGAATACATGACTAAAAACTGAAAAATTGTTTAAATAGTTAACTAATGTAAGACTTAAGCGTTCATGGTGAGCATCATTAATTAAAGCTTCACAGGTGGTCAGCCTTGTCAGTGTAATTATATTTGGTCTTTCGGTCATTCTAAGCTCATGGCCTTCTTCAGGAACTGAATGAAAAACGCTGGCTGATTGCTCCCATATATGTAGACACTTCCTCATGTGGGTGGGGCTTGTGTCATGCCACTGCATAGCAGTCTGTTATTGGTCCAGCTGATTCACAGGAAGGTTGAACTCACATTGTATAATAGTTCCCACTAAAAGGAATTTGAACATTATGCTTAAAGAGCATTTTAGGAACATCAGGAACAAAGAAATAGATAAATCGGCAATAGCGTACCTTTTTTGGAAGGATAATCACAATATAGAACGAGAAATCCACTTATTAAAAACTCTCCAAGGTCCAGCTGTATTAACCACGTGGGAAAAAATTTTCATAAAGAAATATGAAAGAAAGTTGTTCATTTTCAATACTATCTTTAAAGAGAACCCAAACTTCAAGTTCGAGATACAGACAGTGACGCCTCTATCCCCTCCAAGGAGTTCACCAAACCAACATCCATTAGTCGACAACAGCTGACGATGTTAGGATGATCCTGACAAAACGCGTTCTAGGTAAATACTAGCAATAAGTGGAGCATTGAGTACTAGTTCGACTCAAAATTATATTAATTTTGTGCTTCATTGTATCATAGCCCTTACACATTGAAAGTGTGTGTATATATATGGGGATGACCAGCTTTTCATTCAGTTTCTGAATGGAGCTTAGAATGACCTAAAGCTTGAATTCAGTTACTTTGACATGTCTGATCACCCATGAAGCTTTAATCAGTTAAATTAATTTAAGGGTGAGTCGATTAATGACACTAAACAACACTTACTTTTAAATTACATAGAAAATGAAGCTAGCTACAGTGAAGCAATGAATATTATACAAAATGATGTTAATTCTTCTTGCTAGTTGAAATCGATTTCACGAACTCTTGTCCACATCATCAGTCAAAGAAAACCAAAGGAGGGGAAAAAAAAAAAGTTAAATTTCTCCTGTGGTTTTCTTTGCTTGATGATGCAGACAAGAGTTCGGGAAATCGATTTCAGATAGAAAGAAGAAGTAACATCATTTTCTTAAGTTAAGTGAAGTTTTTGTTACAAATTGTTATATTTGTATAACTTACTTTGAATTTCCTGAAACATGTTTCGGAGGCTACTTTCCTCCATTGTCAACTGGACATTGACTCAGTGGGGTAGCTGGCGATATTTTGTTGGAGGTCTCCTCTGAAATTATTTAATCAGTTAACTGATGTTTGGAGGAATTTAGTAACAGTGATGTCCAAATTAACTAATAAAGCACTTCTAGTTTTGTTTACACATCACTATTTAATTCTTGGGGGACTAGTTTGGAGAACTGCCATTTCCATATTTAACCTTAATGGCTAAAACTTCACTTGTCTTTTATAATTAGGTATTCTCCTACATTTTATTTATTTTATTTGTAAAAATGTAACTGTTGCAGGCTTTATATTGTTTTCTTATCAAATTAAAATTGTTTGTAACTGCATGTGTTAAAATGTTACGTGTAAACCTTATAATTAGTATAAGAAAAAAAACTTTTTTTTTAAAAAAAAAGTTCAGCTAAAAAAAAATTAAGTTTCAGTGCATGCTATGGTCTTCCAAGATGTGACCAAGGAAGTCCATTTAGTTTCTGTTTATGTAAGTTAGCTAGTTTAAATCCATAATAACTCCAGCAAAACCAGCTGAACTTATGACAGGAGTTGGTAAGCATTTTATTATTATGAAACAAACTCTAATTATATCTTTACTTGCAATAGTTGTTTCTAAAGGTATAATATAAATTCATGTCCATAACATGTGCTTACCCTTAATGTTAAGAGTTTAGTAAAACTCTGCTAAATTAAGTCTATTGCAAAGTTATTTGAACTTGGAGCCTGGGAAAAATATATCTCATGCCATTGCAATGCATCATCACAGTAGAAGTGGTTATTAGCAATGCATAGGGCTTAATTTATTTTATTTTCACCCTACCTCTTAACAGTTTGCATATCTTAAGATCAGTTAAGTTGTAAAATAAATAGGAACAAGAAAAGTAGTTTTTTTTTCTTTCTTTCTTTTTTTTTTCTTTTTTTATTTCACTAATAAGCAATATTTTTGGTTTCACTCTTTAATAACACTGGTTCAATAATGAACTGACACCTATGTGACGACCATGTGGGGTGTGATTCAGCACTCCAGTAAAATTTGGCTCAATGCACAATGGGAACAAGAACGGGAATGCATGTCGATAGGAAAGTTGATTTGGGCTTTGCGAATCCCTTGTTTGCAACTGATCAATGATGCTTTCCCACCTACTTCCTATCTAGATCCATTAGGATCCATTACTATTTCCAATTCCTCCGTCATACCTAGAAATATTTCTTTGTGGATAGCATACATTAAAATTTTGTTCATTGTTCTCTGTTAATTTTTACCATATTCTTTGAAGCTTTTGCTATTATATGTGAGGCACCAGCTTGTTTTGAGTTGATCATACATAGACTATAAATGACATTTTCATTAGAAGAAGCAATCTAAATGAATCAGGATGCATATTTGCTGCAGTTTCTTCTGGTTTCATTCTTCCAGCCTGCAAAGAGAGAGAACTCTACCTTAAGTGACTTCAGATATCATGACCACCTTGAATAATTTCTGAACTGATATGCACACTATGGATCTAATATCTGCCCCCAAGAAAGGAAGAAGAAAGTTAAAATCTGAGCAAGTTTTCTTTCCCATTCCTAGGATGCTGAATGCCTAGAATATAATACATATTTTAACTTCGTCATTCTTGTCCTGTTTTCAGTTTTCTTTATTGTGAACCAGTCTTTAACCCTTTCACCGATATGGACGTCATATGACGTTCAAGTTAAAAGGCCCCAAACTGATATGGACGTGTATAGCCGTCCTGTGCATACATGCATTTAATGCGTATTTGATGATAATTCTTTTAAACCTTATGTTTTACAGTGCATTTAAATAAATTCTATAAGAAGTTAAAGCTTACCTTTAAAAGTTTTTTCTTGAATGGTACACCTCAAAACAGGGATAAAGACACAAGGGCACATCTCCACATTCACGGCAAATCGTACTAGTTTCCTTTCGGACACCTTTCTTACGGCACACCAGACATTTTCTAAAGGGACGCGACTTTTTTGCTATGGGTGGTACCCTTTTAGGAAAATGTTTTCCTTCAAGTCTGAGGGGTGCTGGGGTGGTGGATTTTTTATCCCCAGTATGGAGAGGTCTCTGAATTTTATACTGCTCGATTAGGCTGTGAGCTATTGATATGCGAAAGTCCAGCTACGTCATTGTCTTCCGTGGGTTTAGAGCTCTCCAAATTACAAAACAATTGTATATGGTTATATCCAGCTGGTGTAAAAATACTTTTTTATACCATTTGATTGTTTTTCGCAAAGAGGGATATGCGTGTTATACCTGATCTACTAGATCCACTCCACCCATATGCATATTATATACCTGGATAATATCCCCCCCCCCCCCCCCAGGGGCTTACTTCGGTAGCTACGGGTTTGGCGCACCCAGTGTCCCGAGCCAACAGTCTCCCTCGTGTGGGCTTCTCTTCATGGTTGAGGGAGACGGTCAACAGGCCCACCCACGTGTAGGCCGTGCGTGGAGATCCGTGGAGAAGGCTTTTAGATTCTTGTCTAGTTTAGAGTTTAGGATTTAGTAAACGAAATTTTTAGTAGGTTTTGATTGATGTTTTTTATGTACGTGTATTTTTAATAGGTTTCGTTACACTTGTATAGTTTTTAGAAAGTTTTATATCTGGCTTTTGCCATGACTAGTTTTTTAAAGGGCGCTGATGACCGCCGTAGTTGAGCGCCCTTATATATATATATATAATCTTAGGATTTTGGATAATATCGGGCTTGAAAATTGACATTTTGTTACGATCATCAATTTTTCCAGTATCATTCATCAAAATCTTAGAGCTGCAATTGGATAATGCTGTAACAACCCTCCTGTCTTGCCAAGCAACATAGGTCAAGGGTGGGAGCTGATTCACCTGCATTTCTCCTCTTCTTAGAGCCTTCGCATTCACATCTTTTGGCAAACCAATACGATTTGAGCGTACTGTTCCAATTGCATTTGTTTTTCTTTTGTGTAAGGCCATGAATAATTTAGGGGAACTGTACCAATTATCTAAATATACAGTCCTACCCTGATCAAGTACAGATTCCATCAGGTGCATTACTATAAAACCAGATAACCCCCAATGTTTTTCTCTGGTGTTATCAGTCCCTTGGCCAGTGTATACGCAGCTATTGTAAAGATATCCTGTTTTACTTTCACATACATCAAAACTCTTTATGCCAAATCTGGCCCTCTTTGATTTGATGTATTGTTTCCAACCTAAACGGCCCTTCCTAAGCATCAGGCTTTTATTAACAGTGATCTTTTCACTAGGCACATCATTTTCTTTGAATTTTGAAATAATGTAATCAAAAACTGGTCTGATTTTGTATAGTTTATCATTCACATTTTCTGTGCAGGTGAAATGAAGGAAGCGCAAAATGGAAGTAAACCTGTTATTTGACATGCATTTCCCAAAAAATGGGGTAGCTAGCATGTCATCTGTAGACCAGTACATGTCTAGCGTAGGTTTATGAATAACACCCATGAGCATAATTAGACCAAGTAGTCTGTAAATCTCATTCATTGTTACATCTGTCCACTTCTGAATTCTACTCTTAGGTCCTAAATTGCCTTTAGCAATCAGGTCTTCCTTCACCCTACTCGCATATACATTTGTTTCCGAAACAATGAGAAACAGTAAGTCAGTAGTAAAAAATTTTGGAAAATGTCAATTGGTTGGCTGTCAGAAGTTAGCTGAGTATGCGGTTGTACACCAGAGGTTGTGCTCGTGAACGTATGTCTATTTGTGTTAGAGTTATTTTGACACTTCCATAATGTTGATTCTTCATGAACACCTGTCGAAAATGAGTTATTATCCTCCTCACTGCTACCTATATCCTCAACAGCCCCCTCAAAATCTGAAAACTCGCCATCAATGTCCAAATCACTGTCTAACAGCAAAAAGTCTTCCACATTTACTGATGTAATATCAGAAGCCCGCACTCTTCCTACACTAGCTAATTTATTTTCTATATTACTAGTTGAAGCCATGATTAGCAATGAGGTAACTATTTCAACTGTGTTTTAGCTAAAGAAATTGCTTGGAACTCTGACGCAGTCAAAATTACTATATGAACTGAGCGAAGAAAAAAGTTATGTCAGCTAACATAAACTTCGGTTGTGCAACTAGCGAGATGCTGATGGAGTTTTCTTTCCAGCATGTATAACGCAACATATGCAGTTATTATTACGTGGTAGCATAAACTGAAACCTATAAACCTTGAACCCAACACTTCGTTTATTCAGCTGATATACACATATAGTTTGTAAAACAGAAGTACTCAGAATTAGGCACGTTCGACGCAAAGAATGGCTTTCTTTACAATAATACAAATTAATGAAATTTCAACTATTAATATAGTCTCTATTTTAATGATACCGCAGATGTATACTGCCTTTAATGGGCTTTAAACCAGTTTTTGTTTCGCTAAAATAACTTAATAAATACGGAAGATACGAATATTTATTTATGAAGCATTTTTGCAGCATTTAACAATTTAAATGTCTTGTTCTGTTTATTGGGTATCCGTTCCCGACCGTGCAGGGTTTAAATGGCCATTGGCGAAGCGATTAAATATAATTGCAATTCACAAATAAAATGAATATAGCTTATATTTCGGAACCTGAGATAAAACATGGACAGCTTTCTTTGGTCTTTGGCATGCTGATAATGAGAATAGTGCAACTGTAAATAATTTACTCCATAAGTTTATGTTAAACCACTTGCCTAATATGTGTATATTTTTCCTCATCTTAGTTGAATTCTATTAATACACTATATTTAGATATATATCTATGTTCGAAAGCAACTTGGTTTACACCATCTAACAGCTTAAAATACAAACAGCAGGCAGCCAGAAAAGTCCAAGCTAATCATAAATTATCAGGTTTGCCTTATAAAGATACAGCCATTGCAAGCTTTGGCTACAACTAACCATTGGCATATTTTCAAGCAAGGTAAATAATGCTTTCTATGAAATCACTCAGATATGTAACTAAAAAAACAGAATTGTGTATTATTCAATATATGTGTAAGGCTTTAATATATCCTATGTACTTCCCACAAATTCTAGTAGAATTAACCAAATAAAAGTTCAAATAAACATATTCTATGTATTTATATATGAAAGAAGCAAGAAACAGTGATGTGTTAAGATGTATTTACTTAAGATGAGTCAATACTAGTAACATTAACATCACTTTATTTTAATCTCTGTTACATGTTTCAGGAACATGTATTCTAATCTTCAGAATGTGTCCGACTAACCCGTGTTGTTATTTCTGTTATGGTGGTTGTCTATAATGGCAGCATCATGTGGCAGTGAAATGTACTAACAGAGGGTACTTGGTAGTGGTAATTGTTCCAATTGTAATAAAGTGTGTATAGGAAAAACAAAAAGATATCTAGAAATCAGACTAAAGCAGTGCATGAGATGCTTAAAATACAAACAAATGGATAAATCTGCAGTTTCACACCATTTCTGGATGGCCAAACATAACATCAAACCGAACATTACACTAATGAAACTGACCAGTTATGCAGCAGAATTGGACACATGGGAAAAGATCTTCATTTTGAAACACAAAGAACATAATACATTTTGATTTATAGCTAGAAGTACGTTTCATTGCCGCATAATGCCATCATACAGGTCAGTTGGACACGTTCTATATATGGGAATACATTAATTGCGTAGAAAATGAAGCTAGCTACAGTGAAGCAATAAATATTACACAAATATAAATATTTGTAACAAAAAACTTCACTTATCTTAAGAAAATGACAATTCTTCTTTCTAATGGAGATCGATTCCACAAACAGATTGCTTGTATCTTCAGTCCATCCATAAACTCTGTTGTCAAGGATTCCGGTTACCATGTTATGTTTTTTTCAGTATTACCAAAATCTGAAAACGAAACAAACCTAAAGATAAATGAAGCTTTTTTGTTACAAATATTTATATTTATGTAATGAGAATACATGCTCCCAAAACATGTTAACAGAGATTAAAAAAGGTAATGTTGGTGTTACTAGTACTGACTCATCTTAAGTAAATATATTCTATGTAGTTTTCACTGCGTACAGAGACCAGACTTGTATTATATTGTTAGAGAGTTTATATTCCTACACTGAACCCAAAACATATAAGTATGAACTTGAGGTTAGCCAATAAGAGTCACACAAGATGCATCATCATAAATAAGACTGAGTAACAGACAGAAATTTGTCATATTACTCCTTGAGTAACTAATGTGAGAAAGATATAGCATAAACCCAGTAAAATCATCTCATTTTCTAAGGAGTGCAGTGAGATAGTACTTAAAATGCATGTGGGTAAGAATATAATTATAATTGAAATTGTGAATAGATTTGTGACACTTCAGTGTCACAAGTTTTCACTTGAAATACATTTTGAAGACATTTTTTGCCATCATAGATGACCACTGGCATCTGAAAGGCAATCTCCTAATTCAGTATTGGTTGTACTGCCATTTAGCATCTAATAGAGAACTTAACTATGTCAACTACTGGCAGAATTAACAAATTCATTACTTTTTTGTGTGTATTTTAAGCTGCACAAAATTTACTGTGATTTCTGTGTTTAGGCACCTTTTAAAGGCTTTATTTCTCTTCTACATTGAAGAAGCTAGGAGCAGTGGTGTGTTAAGATGTAATTTACTTAAGATGAATGTCTTCTGAAGATGGGAACACATATTCCCGAAACATGTTAACAGAAAATAAAAATGATAGTGTTACTAGTACCAACTCATCTTAAGTAAATTACAGCTTTATTTCTCATTTAAAGTTGTGTTCTGTTCAAAATTTAATAATCTTCTCTTCTCACTTTATATGTTAATAAAAAAAGAAAACATGATCGAAATAATTTTATTAATTTCAGATTACATCTTTCTGAAAATAAGCTACTGCAGAAAATACAATATAACTTAATTATACATTTCAAAGACAGAAAGCTAAAATGTGTAAATGAGAAACCATAAGTTCAGTTCTTATAGAACTGAAAATTATTTATTACTCAAATGAATTATGTAATACTGAATATAAAAAAAGCATCAAATAAAATATAACCATTAATAAGCATAATACACTAATGTACTCAAAAGAAGACGTAATTTCAGAAAATTGCCTGACCACCAGAACAATGCAAGCAAGGTATGAGAGGGAGCTTGAACTATTAAATCTGTTCTCTAGTCAATTTGTTTACTACCAGATTGTATATGTAAGCCATACGTGCCACATCTAATACTTGTACTGTGTTGTTCTTACGAGAATGTGGCTGTAAGAAATTTGTTTGACATCAAGAGCTGTAGCATTTTCTGAAGAAGATTACAGCTAGAGTTTCAAGACATTATTCTTGGACCTCTTCAAAAACATGCTCTTGTGCTAGCAATGCTGAAATAATAATGTAGTGCAAATCACACAAACATTCCTAATAGCCACATTCTCATGAGAGAAACATAATAGTTAACATACAAGGGATCTGTTTGCATTCATCATGAGCTGTCATGTGCTATTGTGCCCCCTTTGTCCCTCCAGAGAGCAGAATACCTGTACACATTTATCTGACAACATTGTATATTATATAACCTTTGTCAGAAAAGTTCCAGGACAGGTTGTTTTATTTTTATATTTACAATACCAAAAATGAACCAGTGTTTTTATATTATCTGGTATGTGTGCATCCTTGAAATGACCTTGGACATGTTTCTGTGCAAACTCACCAGGTGGGAGGGCTGTGCTTAGCAATATGCTGTTTGACTTCTTACTACATGACAATGCAAGACCATACTACTTTAGCTGTTACCGAGTATTTTGCCAGACATTCTGTTATTGCCATCTCATATTCACCTAGCCTCTCGCCTTGTGATTTTTTCTTGATTTTGCAAATAAAAAGGCAACTGAAAAGAAAACTTTCAGATATCCACAAGCTGTGACAAATGAGCTTACAAACATTGCAGTTGAAAATTTCTCTGCTTGCTACCAAGACCTTCAGAAACATTGGCAGTTGTGTATAATCTCAGGAGACTACTTCAACAGGAGCTAGGATCATTACATGGTGAGTGCAACTTTCTATTTTTTATTACCTGTCCTGGAACTTTTCTGACAAATGAAGTATATGACATAGCATGTATGAACATGATGAGAATGGTAGAAAATGTTTATGTAGCACATTCTTCCAGCTCGCCTTCTTGTGGTCAGATAGTACTAGTGCTGTACACTGCCACAAACAAAAACTGTCAATTTTTCTTTGCCTCTAATTTTCCCACACAGTCATATACTAGTTAATTATGTGCCCTTGTTATTTACAATAATATAAATTGTGTAACTCCTAATCACTTATACAATATAAATAAAAAATATAATTTCATCTTTCTAAACATAATTTAAGAGCTTGAATTTCCTCATGCACACTGAGAAAACTTTCATTATTTAGACCTACTTCTTCATCAGTATCAATAGATATAACCTGGAAAATTAAATTACTGACTCGTTTTAACAGTTGTGTGGCAGTATGCATTTGGAAAATACTGATGCCTCACCTAACATGCTTACTGTTTTGTGCTGCAACAGCAAAAATATAGTATACAGAAACCATGAATAACATAGATTAAATATAACTAATAAATGAGTAAGTAAATTAATATTTTTTATACGTGAAGGCCAGAAAAATGTAACATATTCATTAGAAAATATGCAGCTCAGAAACATATTTGAGCTAATATTAATGAATAACATTTAAGTGGGATACAACTATAATTTTCTTTTTGTAGATGATGCCCATTTTTAAAAATCATCTGAATTTGTAGCATGCTTGTGAACAATATATTGTTTTTAGAATTCTAAAATTGAACACACCTGTTTAACAGACTCTTTATCCTTTACAATATTTATAACTGTATGTGGACCAGGGGCAGCTGGTGGCTCTGAAAATCGGTGGTTCACAAATTTATCCATGCAATTTAATTTTTTTTAAAGTAACAAACGGTTGTTTTAGCCTGACACCATAGACTGCTGTATACACAAGTTAACGGTAATTTGCCCGCGTCGGTAGCGTAGATGGTAGCATGTCTGCCTCACGTTCAAGAGGTCCCGAGTTCAAATCTCGTCAGGATGAGTTAACCTGGATAAGGTTTTTCCGGGGTTTTCCCTTATCCTTCAAGACGAATGTCAGGTAACTCTAAGTTCCATGAACACTGGACTCATTTGAGCACCATTTCACCCAATTCATTCACCGTCCGATATGACTTAACGTTGGAGGACGTAAATTACAAAAAAAAAAAAAAAAGTAATTCACAGCGTATAACACAACATGTGTATTTCAGAAACACTCTAGAGCATAACACTCTTCTATTTATGCAGCTAAAAATGGACTTGATATCTCTTCATGACAGACTTCAAGTGTACATTGCAAGATTTTGTTCTGGATTGTCTTGGAGGTTCCCTTAAACACTGTAGCATTCTCCAAATAGGTTTTTCAGAACACAGTCTAGCTCTGCACTGAAGTTTATGCACTCCGATATGCACTGTCCATCTGCTTTGCCCTATTTACATTGTCAAGCATAGCAAAACTGTGTTTTTCATGTGCAGTTTTTAAGTTACGTGTTTTTAGCGCGATCATGAAGATGCTGCAAAGCATGTTTTGTTCACGGATCTTCACCGCCAAACAGAACGCAAGGAAAGCAAAACAGGCTATTTTTAATATTACAACCACACATCAAATTATATTTCTGATATACATTGTTGTTAAAGTTCCTGTTCAAATATCTTGTTTTTGTTTTGACTACCTATGTGATGTTTATATTTGGCGTGGGACTTCCAAGTCATTTATTTTCGGTTTTTTCTTCTAAGCTCATTTTTAAAAAGGATGTGCTAATGGAATTATGGAATTCATTGTTTCTCCTTATATAAAACGATATACTTGTATTTAAATAAATCACTCTTATTCACTGCTCAAAGCATGGCACAGCTAACAAAACACGGCACAAAACATGTGGCTATGCTCTGGTAGGTAATAGTAATCTGTGGTAATAGTTGACCGATGCAAACATTTAATATGAGAATAATAGGTGGCGCTGAAAACAGAAGGAGAAGGCTTGGCATTCACTATTCTCTGGCTGCTAGGTTAACCAACCTTATGCAGCCATAAGCCCCGCCCTTCCCCCCCTACTTGCCTCGGTACTCCCTAGGTTCATCCTGCCCTATACCTTCCCATTGTATACCAGTGGTTTGCAACTGAGAGTGAACTACTTGGCACCTGCAAACAATACAGCGCGCAGAGGGCCACTGCACTAGACAAGGTCAAACTGAACTCCAAATGGAACATGCCCTTGCATTAAAGGGAGACCCAGCATTTTGGTTGTAGCGCAAACATGCTACCCCATTGAGAAGCCGCCCCTGATGTGGACTAACATGGCAAGATTGAGCTATTAACATGTAAGCCCACAGTTTTCACTTTTTTGTGTGAAATATCATGTAATGTCATTACTTGATTTTCATTTCACTGTTTTAACAGAAGTTTTATTTACAGTGATGTGTAAACAAGATGATGGTTTATGTGAGTCGGTTTACTAACACTACATTGCTTACATTTATGTAAAACATCTTTTGAGAGCTCAATTCCTCCCATCATAAACCAGATGCTAACTGCTGGTGCATGCAATCCTAGTATTGGAGACTTGTGTTAATGTCGTCTTCTAGTGTCTGTTCGCTTGTGTTTTTCTTTTGGGGGTAACTTAGAGTTGAAAATCAAACCTCTATTTTTCAAAATGAAAATATTCTCCTACAGTTAGTTGTTTCAAGTTTTGAGATATTTTGTAAAAATATTCACTCTATCGGACTGATTTTCTGTCCAGCTTGGAAGACATAAATAAAGCTCTAAAAGAAAAAAATTCATTTGAGTTTATGGAGCTTGTGAAAAGTACTGCATCAAATGAAAGTTGGATTTGTAAAGAACTCACGCGGAGCAAAGTTTCTGATGGAATGACAAGACGTCTTTGCAAAAAGATTCCCGTTTCTAAGAACAACGAAAGAGGTGCTCCTATTATTTACTTAGATGAAACCTGAATCAACATAAATCATATGAAAAACAAAAGTATGGAAAAGTGAAGAGGGTGATTTTGAATTTCCACTACGCATCCCAATAGGCTAAGGACAGCATTTCCTTACACACGGGGAGTTCGACATATTTCATTCCCAATGCTCTTCTGAGTTTTAAATCAAAATCAAGCAAAGACTATCATGAAGAAATGGAGAGTGAAAGATTTAAAAATTGGTTTATGAATCAGTGGTTACCCAACATTCCTCCCAATAGTGCTATAGTTAATACATAACGCAACTTATCATTCTACTCAAATCAACAAGGCTCCGATATCATAATCACTTAAATCAGTAATGCAATCATGGCTCTGTGACAATAATATTGAGTTTGCTCCACGTTCCACTAAAGCTGTACTTTATGAATTAATAAAGCTGAAAAAATACGGTCTCAAAATTTAAGAAATAGTTTGCATAGCGCAAATGCACAGCAATGCTGTAATACAACTATCTCCGTATCATTGTGATTTAAATGCTATAGAATGTATATGGGCACATAAAAAAAAAAAAAAAAAAAGTCACGAAACACAACCTATCATTTAAGCATTGTGAGGTAAAAGTATTATTTGATAGTGCAGTAGGTGAAGTTTCCGAACAAAATTGGCGGGCAGCTTGTGAACACGTTGAAAATATAGAACAGTTTTATTGAGAGAAAGATGGATTAATGGATGAAATTAGTGATAGGTTCATAATTAATTTAGAAGATTCAGAAAGTGAACATAAGGAAAATTTTGAAATTTCTGACAATGAAGAAGGGGAACAGGAACCAAATTTGGAGAATGAAGAACAGAAGAAGGATCATCCGCCACTGATGTGTCTGCCCTGCCTAGCTGGCCATGAAAGAGAGGCGGGTTAGAAAGAGATGGTGACAATATTTCTTTCTCTTTTTACAAACCAGGGGCCAAGTTAAATCTCGTGCATTATAACTCACTAATACATTACTGGGCTGTAGAACTGTTATACTCTATCCAGCCTCAAAGTGTGTATGGATGCCTACATTTGCCATAGTACAACTTTCAGAGTGAGTGAAAATAGTTCATTACTATATTGCATATATTATCAGTTATTTGATGCATTCAGGTCATGAATGGGGTGAAAGATATGACAGTTACGATAAGAGACAAATGTAAACAGCTGATCGCAGAGAACATCAGCATGCGTTTGTTGGTGGAGTGATACAACCGCAATGTTTATGTGCATCCCCATTTAAGCCCAGACTGACTGCAGATTATTGTTTACAGAAAAATGATTTGGAATAAGTACTATTGTAAATGAGTAGTGGCTTTTGCTAATTTTAAGGTGAGCTTGCTTATCTTCAACGGAACATTCCACAGTTGACTTCAGAATGAGGAATTATATTTAATTGCTTTATCAGAGAAATTATTAATAATTTTATATGCACAAAGAAGGAAGCAAAACACTTCAAAAAACACATTGAATTGGGAAAAATTGCATCAACACGAATAGCCAAGTTCTTGAGACACTCATTCTTGAGCAGGAGGTTTGTTGTTTAAATCTCATCAGGAACGTTCACCCTAACTTAGATTTTCTTCCATGTTTACCTCAGTTATGAAAACTGGCAAACACTGGGGAGGTAACTTAAACTCAAGCCTGAAACATTCCCTTATCAAATTGTCTTTCCAATTACTTAATTTCTGCTTCATTAGAATAGATATTAAACACAACTGAAAAAGGAAACACTGGATCAATTCAAGGGCTTGCATAGTCACACCTTAAATTCAGAGATGTTCTGAGTTTACTGTAGTTTCTGCACAATTGAGTAGCCAAAAAAAAAAATACTTTCTCTTATGCATGATTGGAGGAATTTAGTAACAGTGATGTACAAATTAATTAAAAAAAAACTATTTGTAGTCAGACCTTTGAGGTTGAAAATGGAAGCAACAGCTCCCGAAACTTCTCCCTCAGTAATGTAAAAATGTAAGTAACAGAATGTTAAAAACCGACTACAAATAGTTTTCTCAAATTTTCTGTTACTTAACATTATGTTTCTTATGATCCTGCTGCACTTTTTTGTCTTTATTTCTTATATGGAACACCTCTGTCATAACATGCTGTACCCTCTCAAAATCCACACTGTTCTGCCACCTGAAATTAAGAAATTGTTTTTACTTTTAAGTAATTTCATTTTCAAGGAACCATCTATCACAAAGAATTTAATGTACATCACATAATACCTTCCATGCTTTTTAAAATGTGTACCAATTATTAGTCCATCTGCTTCTGCATACTTGGAGATGTTTTCAGCTGTCACGCCTGATCCAATTAATACAGGAATGTTGACCAAGTCTTTTATATCTACAAAGTTCCATTAATACATATAATGTTAATTGATTCTAAATTTTATAATCGCTAAATTCAACCCAAAAAGATTTAAGCAAACACTAATTATTGAATTATTGTTATATTATAAATGTAATTTACTAAAGCAGTAGCTCTTAGAATTTACCTTGAAATTCACTAGTATTCACTGGCTCTCCAGTAGCAGAGCCTGTTAGTATGATACCATCAGAAAGAAAGAATTCAGCAGCCTTTGCTGTTTCTCCAAGGGTAACATCTGATGTGATAGCATGAGAACTGTGAAAAGTTAATTTTTATTATTATTTGTTGTTATTATTTTAGACTAGAATATTTCATCAGAAAACTATTTGAAGACTATAACAAATACACTTAAAATAAACTTATAAAAAAAGCAAATAATACCTGATGCTTTTCTGATGGGATGATAACTATATAGACTTCTAGCTTTCTAGCCTGCTTGGAAACAAATGTTTGAAGGTTCTTAATGAGTAAGGACTGTGATAAATACAATGAAGTACAAGATTAATATAATTTTGAGTTGAACTACTCCTCCATGCTCCATATATTGCTAGTGTTTACCTAAAATGCATTTCATAAGGACCTTCCTAACATCCTCAGCTAATGTTGACTGTTCAATTTTGATTTGGTGAATTCCTTGGAGGTGATACGGACCTCTCTGTTGGTATCTTGATGGAGAGAACCTGAACTTCAAGTTCATCATACCAACAAAAACACCCCTATCCGCCCCAAGAAGTTTGCCAAATCAAAATTCATCCGTCATCATTAGCTGAGGATGCTAGGAAGGTCCTAACGAAACGTGTTCTAGGTAAACAGTAATATATGGAGCATGGAGTACTAGTTCACCTCAAAATTATATTAGTTTTGAAGATGTTCGTCATCTTTATCTTCAGGATAAATGAGCTTAGCTATACAAAATGGATAGAAACAGCAATTAAAATGGCTACCCAGGGTTGTGCTTGTACGAAGTTTGACTATTGCTTAAAGTATACTGTATTACTATATTACCCTTGCACCTACAATAAAATCAATAATAATTTCTACAAATATTTTTCTCTATTAACATAAAGTAGATAAAGGAATAAGTATCTATAAAAGAGTTTGTGCAAGTGTAGAGAAAAGTCAGGAGAGTGAAGCACATAAAATTTGCTAATGCTGTGTGTGCATAAATAACAACTGAAAAACAAAAATTTGGCTAAATCCATATTTGGTATTTAAGTTCATCATCTTTCTTCTTCTTCTTCTTCTTCTTCTTCTTCTTCTTCTTCTTCTTCTTCTTCTTCTTCTTCTTCTTCTTCTTCTTCTTCTTCTTCTTCTTCTTCTTCTTCTTCTTCTTCTTCTTCTTCTTCTTCTTCTTCTTCTTCTTCTTCTTCTTCTTCTTCTTCTTCTTCTTCTTCTTCTTCTTCTTCTTCTTCTTCTTCTTCTTCTTCTTCTTCTTCTTCTTCTTCTTCTTCTTCTTCTTCTTCTTCTTCTTCTTCTTCTTGTCCTTCTTCTTTGTCTTATTATTATTATTATTATTATTATTATTATTATTATTATTATTATTATTATACTTCTTCCTTTTCTTCTTCTATCCCTTTTTAGGCGTCGGGTTGGTGAACAGAAACTTTGGATCAGATAGGGTAACCAGGATGGGTATCAATGGTCAGGGTGAGTTCCTAGATGAGGTAGATAGAGTCAACATGACTCTCAAAACCTTAGCCTATATATGGCTAGTGTGAAGAAATGATTAATTTCCATCAATTAACTAAAATAATAAAAATTAAATGATGAAGCCTGGGACTCAAGTACTTACAATAGTAAGTCGCCACAAACGGTGTATCTCGGATGCGAGAGCCCCTAGTGCTCTACCGGGGAAATATACGAGTCAAATGGAGAACTTAATGTCAGGACGTCACGTTAGCCATGGTAGCTCAATAGGTTAGAGTGACTGGATGGAAACCAGGAGATCCGTGGTTCAAATCACGGCCATGGCATTGAATTTTTCATGTTGCCTCTATCAAAAACCTTAGCCTATATATGGCTAGTGTGAAGAAATGATTAATTTCCATCAATTAACTAAAATCCTAGATCAGGATTTTTTCCAGGGTTTTCCCTATCTTGAATGTCAGGTAACTCTAAGCTCTATGTAACATGGACTCACTTGATCATTTCCATTTCATCGTCCGATTTAACTTAACACTGGAGGACGTAAATTAAAAAGAAAGAAGAAGCCTGGTGCCTGGTATGACAGTGAGAGAAGATGGCAAAATGAGGGCTAAATGAATGAAAGGAAAGATGAGCAATTGCTAGAATGAGATGGCGGGGGAAACCGAAGATCCCGGAGAAAACCTGTCCCTGCGCCATGTTGTCCACCGCAAATGTCACATGCAGTTGCCTGGGACCAAATCCAAGCCGCCTTGATAGTCAAGCAGTCTAACCACTCGGCCACAGCATGGCCCATCATCTTTCAAGGATGCAAAACAAACATTTTCAAAAACACCCCCCACCCACTCTTGACATGAAAATGTTTCATTATTTTTTATTTTCTCAAGTACAATGCCAGTGATTTTTATTAACATATTGAATGTTTAAGATATGTGCACAACAAATAAAATACATACCTTTAAAATCCTTTCATGGAAGTGTTGAAAACAGTGTTGTTGTATAAATTAAATTAATTGGGAGTCGATTAATAACACAAAACAACACTCACTTTTAAACTTTCCCGGAACATGTTTCTGAGGCCTTCCCTCTATCTTCAGCCGGACATCGACTGGTTCTCATTCGTGTAGCTGGCAATATTTTGTCATCGGTCTCCTCTGGTGGCGGTTCGAGGAACTTGCTGAACAAGAGGAGACCGATGACAAAATATTGCCAGCTACACCAATGAGAACCAGTCGATGTCCGGCTGAAGATAGAGGGAAGGCCTCAGAAACATGTTCCGGGAAAGTTTAAAAGTGAGTGTTGTTTTGTGTTATTAATCGACTCCCAATTAATTTAATTAATACATACCTTTAATTTTTAGTAACAGCTTATGAAGTCTCCACTGTAATTTACTTTTGTATAATTGTTAAGTAGACAAAAACTTACTGCACAAAAAATGGACATTGTTCAAGTACACTATTTGTCAAACTTCTTTTTATTAACTTTTTCTGAAATATTTGTTAATAATATTTTTTGCTTCATTTTATCATAGTCTTTACTCATAGGAATATTTGTTATTACTTTAAATATTTAAATACCTATACTTTTTCAAGTGGTCAGTCACTATTCATTTTTTTCTCATGGTATGCAAACAGCATGGAATTTCATAGCCAACACATAATGACTGGAGGTTTAAAAATGCATCACTTTTTTCTACTGTTTCATTGTTATACGTACAGCAAAGTATGTGCTGCACAGTGGCATAGTGGACTATAGTGTTGTGCTTTGGTTCCCTGCACCCAGAAGGTGCCCGGGATCGATCCCACCTCTGAAGAGTGCAGATTTTAAGTCCTGGTTATAGGACCAATGCCCACTCAGCATCATGAAGAAATTGAGCAGCTATGCTAGATAGCAAACCCTGGTCTAGAAAGCCAACTTTCCGGCTGGGGTTTCTGATCACATCCCTGTATCAGTTGGATAATCACCTACCTCTACTTTGCTCATGTGGGTGTAAGGCCAGCAGTCAGGTTGGTAAGCTCAGGCCCATTTTGGGCTGTTAGGCCGTGAGTTACATTACGTTACAACAAAGTATGTATTGAAAATTTACCTGAGTAAAATTAACAAGTGTTTGTATTTATTCAACCTCTGATCATTGTACATGATATATGTCAAGGAAAATACAGAATGATTTGATAATTAAGAAAGAATACAATAAGTCAATAATATTTAATTAAAGGGTACAGTGTAATTAAAAAAATACAATCCTTGCAAAAAAATTTAGGAAACTATAAAAGTGGAAGTAGAGCATTCGAGAAATGCAATTATTTGATAATTAAAATACAAAATCCATACCTCCAAAACAGCATGTACCAATTACAGATGATTAATAAAACCACACATAACTAAAGGCTGGAGGCATGTGCGTTTTTCCATAGGCATGCTGCATATGGACTGTAGTTATTGCTCACGCATGTAAACAACTGCACGTAGGTACAGCCTGACCGTGACAACTGCCTCGCTGCAGTGCACCCTGCAAGCACTATTCATTCTGAAATTGCACTTAGATGCTACATAATTCCTTACAGAGTTCATTATACTGGGTTACAAAGTACATTTGTAAATTATTAAATGTGTAATTTTGATGCCTATCACTAAAACAGTTTTTAAACAGTGAAAAACTTCTTTTGATGTCACACGATGTCAGAAATGCAAATGTAAAGAATTCCAGTCTCTCGTCTGACATGTTTTCCTTCTTACTAATGTTCAAACTTTCACAAATAGCTTGATAACCACTATTTTTGTTTAGAATATTCTGGAATTTAGCTTTCACATTTTCAATACCTGGCACAAGAGATATCCTATTAATTGAATTAGCGAAGTCTTCTATTATGCTTATGCTCTTGGACATTTTTAAATCTGATTTTTCTAATGTTTAATAGCTTTGGGAACACTGCAAAATTGTTGGATATAAGATTTTCAGATTGTTCATGTGCTATCAGAGATTCTGCAGTTACAGTGGCATCTGCATCACATAGAGTACTAATAGCATTTATAATTTTATTGTAATGCACCGCATAATACATGATGGCCCCTATCCAAGTACTCAATCTTGTAATTATTGGGCTTTGGTGGTAGAGGAATCACTGGTACCTTATTGCAAAATTTTGAAAGCCTCGCAGGGGCTTTGGCACTTGCAAGGCAATGCTTCTCTAGTTCGCAGAGTACTGTGTTATGTTGCTTTCAACATTTGCTTCTAATGGCAATTGTTTGCACATTTAATGGCCATACTGTAGGTACATCTGACATCATTCATACTCTGCGTCCAGCTAACCTGTATTGCATGCAAGCACTCATCCCTCCAGCCTTTACTTATAACCCTCGATTTATTCCTTCAATCCCCTGAAAGTGTTCTCGTCCTTATTCCTTTTCTGTTACATGTTTATTTCATCATTATTCTTATCTGAAATATTCAAGAGTGGCTCACCTGTGCTTCTTTTTTATATCCGTGAAGACAAGTATATTGTCACTATTGATATAGGAACGATATCTCAGCAAAGTGCCTGCATTTGCATCAATGTATCCTTCATCCGCAACATGCCCAAATACAAAACCTTCTGCTCGAATAAATTGAAGACCAGCTGCTTGAGCAACTGCAAGAGCCTCTCTGTTTCCACTTGCTAAAACCTGAAAAATACATCCCCAAATGGTAACACATGAAATAGTTTCATTAGTCTATTTCAGCGATTTAGAACTATTTGCACTCCTGCTTTCCATGTTATTGGCTTGCTTCAAAAACCTCTTGGATACTGTTCATAATTTATGGGGACTTTTAAGTTGGAGAGGTTGTATGAGTCTGTGAAATGAAAGTATTTGGAGTGGAAATATAAGGATTATTAGAGACTATGTTCCAAATATTGTGCAATGCAAGAATGTTTGTAAAGAGTTATTATGTAATATTTTGATAGAAAGATACAGTTATTCTTAACCTCATGTGTCAGATGACCCCTTTGCCTTGTCTTCTCACAAACAACACACAGGCAGTCTTCTACCTCACTGGTGGAACACTGTTGTATGCAGTTTATGAGATGCAGTCCATAAGAGGTGATAGGACATTTAGGGAAGATTGGCCCCTTTCATATTCTGTAGCATTCAGAGATGGTGCAATGTATTATGTGTATTAAGTGGTGTTTTTTCACTTTTTTCCTGCCAGTTTATAAGTAATTTTATGTTTCTTCTGTATTATACTTTACATTTATTTCTTCAGTTTGATAAGAAGTATGAGATATTTTAGGTTCCAAGCTTTTGTACTATGAATAATAATGAATAAAGCACTTGAGTTTGTTTTTGCATTTATTTGCATACCTTGCATTTTAATAAATAGGTATTTCTAGTTTTTCAAAATTAAGAATCAACTTTACACCATTGCTCCGATAGAGGGGCAGCTTATTACATCTCAGTACCTCTCATGACCCTTCCTCCAGCATGTGAATAAGGGCATTAAAGAATTTAAAAACACCAATATGGAAGTGTATGTTAAGATAGGGAAACAGAAAGTTTGATTTAATTGATTGTAACACTAAACACACTTCCTTAAAATTTAATCTGAAACATGTTTCAGAAACAGTTGCTTCCATCATCTGTCTTGGTCTAATTAGCAAATACTGTCTGTGATTAGCAAATACTGTCTGTCCACTCTGCAAGGCAGAGGAATGTGTAACGTAACTGCTTTTGCTGTCCGCATGATGTTTATGCTCACCTTCCAGATATGATAAGGGTGCTAGGTTCATGTAAGATACACAGTGTTGTCACATAACTCACCCATGCATAATACCTATCACAGTAGTTACTGAAACAAACATAGATCTGGCAGCATTGGTGACTCACATGTACTCTCATACACTCATTTCGTGGTAAACTGATCCACTAACAGAGCAGATAAACAGTTCAAACCCCTGTTCCTCTTCAGGCCCCACTTGCCTTCTTGTGGTGGACAGACAGTATTGATGTTAATTTTGAGGAGGGGATCATTTGGTTTCCTAGTGATAAAACTGCTGAGAGTATTTTAAGGGTAGGATTTCAACATTTATAACATGCTCTCTCTCTTTTAACAACGTGGGTGTTTTTGCAAATCACTAATTTTGGATAGATAGTCAGGTTGAAAAATTCAATACCATAGCCAGAATTTGAACCACGGATCTCTTGATCTCCATCCGATTGCTCTTAACCATTGAGATACCATGGCTAATATGCCAGCATGACATTAAATTCTCCAGACTCGTATGTTTCCCAGAAAACCACTAGAGATCTCATATACAATGAAATATGTACCATTTGTGGTGACTTGCTATGCTCTAAGTACTTAAGTTCCAAGCTTCATAGTCAAACCACTATTAGGTTAATTGATGGAAATTAATCCTTCTTTCACACTAGCCATGTGTAGGGTAAGGTTTGGATAGGTAGAGTCAGACTGAAAAATTTGATGTCATAGCCAGGATTTGAACCACGGATCTCCCAGTCTCCATTCAGCTACTCTTAACCATTGAGCCACTATGACAACATGCCAGCAAGACAAATTCTCCAACTCACTAGTATCATCAATCCACTAATTATGTCACCCGTTGGACCAAGGCTGAAGATGGAAGCAATAGCTTCTAAAACTTGTTCCAAATTAATTTTAAGCAAATGAAGTTAACGTTACAACTGACTCAATCAATTAAATTACTACTATCTACTACTAATTACTATTACTATTAAATTTCACTATCTTTAACTTCTAACTTCAAAGTTAATTAAATAGAAACCATGTTTCTTAGGTGCAGTGTAAGGAAACAATTAAGTAGAGAAAAGGTATTAGGGATCCAAAATGAAAAAAATAAAAAATATTGATAATTAAGAAACTGAAAAATAAGTAAGGCTATTGGTGGATATTTAGGAAAAATAAGAAGAAAATGGAGTAGGAAAAAAAAAAAGATTTAATTAGTTAAAATCGTGTTGTAATTCATGACATGAAGTCATATGTTTGTGCCCTAACTTTGTTAGTCTCAATTATAAGAAATGTATAAAATTTGTCATTCTTGTTTAAATAATGAAATAAACATTCCTTCAGAAAGGCAAACAATTAGTTTGTAATTAATACATACTTTATATTTATACATGGAAGAAGCTAGAAACAGTGATTTGTTAAGATATATTTACTTAAGATGAGTCAGTACTAGTAACACTAAATCACTTTTTTAATCTCTGTTAAAATGTTTCAGGAACGTGTGTTTCCATCTTCAGAATTTGTCCAACTGACCTGTATTGTTATTTCTGTTACGATGGTTGTCTATAATGGCAGCATTATGTGGTGGTGAAATGTACTTCCAGAGGGCACTTGGTGGCAGTAAATCAAACTTCATTAACTGTCTTTCATATTTCAAAATGAAGATCTTTTCCTGTATGTTCAATTCTGCTGCATTACTGGTCTGTTTGATTAGTGTAATGTTCATTTTGATGTTATGGTTGGTCGATAAACGACAGGAACATATCAAAGATACCACAAATGTCATCCACAAAGAAAAACAATTGAAATTCAAGAAATTCACATATCGTCCAAACATATTTTACAAATTTAAAACGATTTTAATGAAACACCATATTATCCAACCCCACAGAACAAAGTTAACATGGTGAAATTACTTTGCAATTTGTACCCTATACCACAAGTAAAAAAGGCTAAAATGTACAAAATCAATTGCTCCGATTGTGTTAAAGTATTGTCACGACTGCGGCGACATGCACAAAAGGTTCGGTGCGGAGAGATAAGGGACAGATAATGCTGGGCGGAGATAAAGAGCTTGCCTAAGCAGATAAAGGTAGCACGGAGATAAAAGGCATGCCAAAACAGATAAAGTTAGATAATTAGAAAGTTCTAGTGATGTCTTGTTTGTTACAAAAAATATCAGTAATTTCTCGAACAGTGAGGGGAGTTATATAAGAGATCGCGACATGCCAGTGAGTAGTCATAAACAGAGTCATAGAGTTGTAACAAGAGTTGTTGTAAACAGAGTATAATCAGAATTGATATCGTGCAACTGTGAACGCTGTTTGTTTATGGTCACCGACCTTGGAAGATTATAATTGTGTATGTGACGTAATTCTGCTACTGTAAGGATTGTCGAAAGTGTATTTCTACGAAAATAAAGAACATTTTGAATTTCTGCAACTTGGACTTTTAATTCTACGAACCCACAAAGTCACAGTATATATAGGAAAAACAAAAAGAAATCTGAAAACTAGACCAAAGGAACATCTGAGATGCTTAAAATACAAACAAATGGATCAATCTGCAGTTTCACCCATTTCTTGCCAATTATATCATGATTATCATTCCAAAAATGGAATGGAATAGACTCTTTGCTCTTAATGTTCTTAAAATGCTCTTTAATCCTAATGTTCAAATTCCTGTTAGTTTTGCCAATGTAAAAGAACAAGAAATCCATGTATTAAAGCGTGTTCATGGTCCAACAGTATTAACCACGGAAAAGATATTCATAAAGAAATATGAAGGAAAACTTCAATTTCGACACCTGAACTTCAAGTTCATCAGGATACCAACATTATTGCCTCCAAGGAGTTCACCAAATCAAAATTCAACAGTCAACATTAGCTGAGGATGTTAGGAAGGTTCTAATTAATCGCATTCTAGATAAATACTAGCAATATATGGAGCATTGAATACCAGTTTAACCCAAAATTATATTAGCTAAGTCACATTTGTCTTTTGTTTCTTTCTCATGATTGGCAATGAGATTAGAATTTCAAAGTCATCACAGAACAAGCAACTTTTTAAAAATCTGATTATTGCTTTAGCCTTCTGTATTTATTTTGTACTTAATATGAAATATGTAATGAAAGATTAACCTCAAGAAGTAAATGGAAATATAGCTTTTATAATAATAGTTTGTAGAAAACTGAGTAGCAATGTGAATTTAAGATAGATTTAAAAAAAAAAAAAAAAAAAAAAAAAAAAAAAAAGCTGGCTTAAAATTTTGCTACAGCTTTTGTTACTGTCTTTTCAAGTAAAAATAAATGGTCCTATTATGCTAAAAGAAATCTAATTTCATACTTTCATTTAGGATTACATGACTAACAATTAGAATACTTACTTGCACTCCACAGTGAATGGATGGAGGTAATAAACGTCTCACTTCTATGCAGATTCTTGTCATCATTGCTGTAACCTCTGGCCCCATATGTTTTGGTTGCACATATGGAATATCGTGCATGTTCTCTACCAACACAGCTTGCTAAATTAATATCAAATAAACTCAATAAGTTACAATATAAGTTATACTGAGTTAAATGATCTAGCAGTCCTTGAATTATTTTAAAGTTGCAAGAATTATCTCCATTTTTAAGACATATATTTTATAGGATGTTACAGAATTCAACCAGTAAGCTCTTAGGCATTACAGAGAGATGATATAACATCTTGATATTCAATTCAATTCAGTTTTATTCGTCCAATTTAACATATGCATGTTGTGGAGTCCTCCAGTATTTTAAAAATTTAATTATAATATTATAACAGTTAAACAATAATTACTTAAAAATACAATTATACTGTATATGTAGATTAAACTTATACACTGTTAAAAAAATACAAGTGAATACTTCTAAAAAATACAAGTTTTACAACACTTATGGTCTGTGACGAAAAACATAGGATTTATGTAATGATTTTTCATTTGAATATTTGTACTGATAAATAAAGACAATGCAATTCATACTCTAAAATAGTTTATTTATTTTCCAGATGTGCAAAAATAGCCAACATTATAATATTTCCAGTTTTTAACTTTGCTTTTTCTGGAAAAATTCCCCATCTACAAGCGGCAGAGCATCACTGATAGATACCTCGACTTTCACATGAAGAACCGTATGTGCAGAAAGATAAATAACAACGCAGTTACTAAAATTAGGCAAATGAGTCAATCTTGTATATACTTTTCTCCACTTACAAGTCTTTTTTTTTGGGGTGGGGGGCGGGAGCAGGGAAGATGTTCCCAGAAACTAGTCTTCATTAAAAATACTTGTAAGTGGAGAAAAGTATATACAAGATTGACTCATTTGCCTAATTTTAGTAACAATGGCACTGCACTTACTGAAATACTTCTTTTTATTCTATATAACAGCACAGTTATTAATGTACTTGGCTGTCAGTTTTTGGTGCTGGGTTCAAAACCTGTACAAGAGGATAAACTGTTCTAAAAGAATGAATGACATTTGAAGTAAACCCAATTTTAATTTCTTGTGTTTCTTTTACACATAGATTAAAAATACAAATGAATGCATTCTTTTAATTGCATGTTCAATTCAGTGAGCAAGGCAATATTCTTTCGCTAGTTTGGTTATCCTTTAACTTACAGGTAGTTTTTATGCTCTGTGAGTTGTTCCATTACATAATGAGTTTTACGAAGGGCTGAAAAAACATGCAATAATTATCGCTAGAAGTCACTTGCATGTAATTTGGCTAGGTTTGAGTGACCTGAATTCAAAAACTGTAAATAAATATACTTACAACTCCACTTTTTGCATAAACCTCTGCATCTTTGCATGCATTCTTAATTATCTCTTCTATTGATCCTTTGTATTGTGGGGTGCCTACAACAGATTGAAAATATATGGGTATAATTTTGGTTTATGGCAATGTATCAGTGAAATTTGGCAATAAGTATGAATTTATTTTATTACATTTTAGTTCTGCAGTTTTACTATACTCTTTCTCAGGCTAGTTTAATCCTGCTGTAAACAACAAGGCAGAGCTGACTCAACTCGACACGTGTTACACACTACATGCATGAACATAAGTTTTGCAACACTAGCAGTATATATAGCAGCACTAACTTCTAGACAGTAAATAAATAGAGTTGGGTTACACATTAACTTATTAAATCTATGAATTGGTTCATTTCTGAAGAAAGAATCATAAACTTTATTGTGTATAGCTTTTTTCATAAAATCATATTTCTCCAGGCACTGTTTGCATTTATGCAATTTTCCCGGTGTTCTTAGAATTCCGGATGCTAGCTGTTCCATTCTAACACTATGTACACTACTTGCGGAAACATCACGGAGATCACCAGTTTTTTCTCAATGCTTTTATAGACGATTCTGGGTTTCTTTCTCTAAGCATCACTAAACAATGCGCAATCATTCGCCTCTTGCCTCTTTTTAAAGGTTTGCCTCGATTGTGTTTCATTTTGGCTGAAGCACTGGCTTGCTCTATGATGAAAAGCTTACTGATTTTAAATTGCATATACATAAATGTTCTTGGGCTTGTGAGGTACGTGAGATGTACAGGAAATACAGTGTTAAATATCAGAAGCAACTCCACACTATAAACGATAACATCTTAATCAGCATTCAACTCTATACAGACCTCATTGTGAGAGAGCTGCCTGGTATAGGGATGCAAAAATATATAATAGCAGTGTCCTTCAGTAATTGTTAAATAAAATGCAGCTTAATTTGACATCATAAGTTAATAGTGTAATTTCACCTGTGTTCTGTTTAATCTGTATACAGTATACAGAACACATCTATGTGGTATGTGAAGCAGAAAGATAAAATTTGGAGCTATTACGTTTATAAGAATTGAAACAGTTGCATACTTTTCTCTCTCCAAAATTAGCTCATTCAGAGCAGTAATTAGAAAACTACTTACAGTACTCTACTTAAGGAGGGGTTTATCGTATGCATGCAAATAAAAGAAAATGCCATTTACTTTGTTAAACCAATCAACAGCTTAATCATTTTCTGTTCCAATATCTCTATCTCTGTCTCTTTTCCCACCCAGATGTTTACAGCAGGATTAAACTAAGTCGAGATGGATTATATACTTATAACTTGTACTTTCATGCAACAGAATTTTTTTTTACTATCACTGCGCTGCACTGAAATTTATACTCCGTTTTTCCCAATTCAAAATTCTTCTTGGATCACAGTTTATAACTTATTACCTTGAAACTTTAACTGGGGCTTAGGAATTTTTTTCCCTCCTGTTTCCTTTTTATCCTCCTTGTACGGAGGACTTATAAGTTTTTGCCTGGAATTAGACACCAGAGCAAAGGAACTCTGGATCCACGAGAATATCCAGTAGACAATTAGCCTAATAGCAGGTATTAGAGTGAAGAACTATATTATATTAAATGTCAGTGCAATGGATAAAAAGAAAGGTGATTATGGAGCAAATGGAATGAATGGCAGGGAAAACTGGAGAACTCACAGAAAACCCAGCCAGATGCCACTTCATTCATCATAAATCCCACATGTTAACTGATGTTTTCAACTTTGTCAATGTGAGTTATCTAAAATAATTTTATCTACTTTGATTGTTTAAAATGGAACATTACAAAATTAAAACAACTATCTACAAGTATCATACCACACTCAGTGTGGTAAACTTCAAATTAATTTCATGTAAATACACAACTGAAACTTTAAGGCAAACCAAAGTTAATATTATAAGTTCCCCTAGTTACCACAGTTCTATACCTACACTAATGACTTGCTTTCATACATGTCCCTCTACGTCCAACTATCAACTAGAAAATCAATGTATATAGCCATCATACAAATTTTAGGTATAAAAATATTTTTTTATCAAAGTAGATAAAACGTTATCAATATACGAAAGTGAAGCAGACGTGTAATAAATACGACTCATCTAAAAATTAATAAATATACATATTGATTACACAGAAAATGAAGCTATTTACCGTGGAGTAACAAACACTACACAAATAAAAGTATTTAGTAAATATTCTCCACTTAACTTAAGAAGCCGATGACAATACTTCTATTATGTTTCTGCGAAATTAATCATGGACATTTGCCCACATCTTCAGTCAACACATCCTTGACGAATTGTGTTGACTGAAGATGTGGTCAAATGTCCATGAAATTAATTTCGCAAAAACATAATAGAAGTATTGTCATCGGCTTCTTAAGTTAAGTGGAGAATATTTACTAAATATTTTTATTTGTGTAATATACATATCATTACAGAATTACAACACTCGACTGGTTACAATCTCATATTGTAATTTGATATGTTGGGATACTGACATAAATAACTATTAGCTTAACTATTTCATATTTTTTAATAAATTAGATACTAAATAAATAAATCAGAATAATTTTTAAACTCATAATATATGAAGATGGCTGCTGTTAGCTGAGTGGTTCAACCGTTTGACTTAAATTTTTTAGGAATGAAAAAGTTATGAGCCAGTAGTCCAGGAATTACTAAAAGATAATAATTATGACAATATCAAATAAACTGAAAACTGTTATTTAAAGAATTTGAAATTCCAACTACTGTAATTTATATATTTACCAAGCAAGATGGCTAAGACAGTTTTGTCTGTAGTCCGCATTTGGAAGATCCAGGTTCGTTTCCTGTGGCCAGCCTACCTGACCCATGGATTTTTGGGGGTTTTCCCTGGTCACCAGACAAGTACTGGGTAAGTTAATTACATCCCCCAATTTCTGGCAGAGTTGACCAATTGGAAACCCCCTGGTGGCATCTCACCCACCATGGTCTAGAAACGGCGCACTAGACTGGACTGGAGACTGTCCTACCGGAGGAGGAAGTGTTTACCAGGAGCATATTCTGCCATGCAGCACCAAGACTCCCACTGACACTTTCTTCCCTGAAAGAGACCACCAGATGAGAGATGGTATGAAATGATAATGGAGATGAAATGGAAGGACTGCCCTCTGCACTGTCATAACTCCTTGGTTGGCTGCCTTCTGCCTCCTCTAGACACATCCTTCCTCCCGGCGATGCCTCACTTGGGGTATAGGCATAATAGATCAAGACTGGTCACAGTGCCAAAATCCTTCCTTAGTAATCTATCCTATCCTAATGTGCGGTAATCAGAGATACATTTTCTGCGACAAAAGTATGTGGTTAATTATAATTTGCATGAGGCATTTATGTAGTTGGATTTAAAAGGCTATAAATATGGAGCAAATATATGCTTCCTTGTGCAAAGAAAATTCCTGTTAGGTGAGCCATTCTTCTAAATGAAGTCTTTATACTTTTTTTTTCTCAGGCTTCCTCAACTTCTTTGCTTTAAATTTTCTCAGAATAACATACTGGGATAAAAACATTAAAATTTCCTCTCCCCCTTTAAAAAAGCTGCCTGGATCCAGCATGGCATAGACAGTGCTCACAGCGGTTTGACACAAAATTCAGGGTAGGCCTCACAATCTTCCAGATGTACATGGCATCTATTTATAAATTCTGATGTGTCAACTAAAGTGATTTTCTTTACCCATTACAACTTCACATAATCCTTACCTATTAGCGTGCCTCGGTAGCGTGGTGGTAGCATGTCTGCCTCACATCCAAGAGATCCCGAGTTCGACTCTCGGTCAGGGCGAGTTATCTGGATAAGTTTTTTTGGGGTTTTTCCCTTATCCTGATAGATGAATATCAGGAGCTCTATGGACCCTGGGCTCATTTGAGCATCATTTCACCCATTCCATTCATCGTCTGATATGACTTAACGTTGGAGGACGTAAATTGCACAAAAAAAATTGCCTATTACAATATTCATACAAAATTCATCTGTAAGTGCATAAAGTATGCAACAAAATATAGTTTGTATATTGTTAGTTGTTACTAATGAACCCAGACAGAAAAATGTGATATATGTATGTCTAAACATGCAGAGAAAAAAGAAATTCAAAGCCATCACATAGAAACTGGCCAATAAAAGATTTGACTCGCTTAAGCCCACTGTATTCTATTCTTATTGTGCTTGCAAGGAAACACAATAAAACCATTTCTACAAATGTCCATTTTGATTAATATGAAGTAGAGAGAAGTGTTTTATAGAATATTCTGTACAAGTGTGAGTACACATATCAGTTATTTTGGATACAGGAGCCTTGGCATATGTACTTCTTAAGAAATATTTACATAAATTTAGGTAACCACATGTTACAAAGTTAACAAAAATATCATTATAGGTGCTACAGGATAAACCTAGGAAAATATATGAGTTCCATGAATGTTTAAAAAATAGCAAATGCTACAAAGTTATTTGGTATACAGTAAATTACATATTTCAATTAGATCTTTTTCTATACTATGTTTTGGTCTATCTTATGTTGTCCAGTTACTAGTTATACAAAAGTAAATCAGAATCAAGAGGAATTCACACAGTATTTATTGAAAATTCAAACATAGGTATTCGTTTTATCACCTAAATACCTCAAACATACAAAATGTTGATTGAAATAATACATTTTCAGAAAATTAAAAATAACAAAAAGTCCTCTGCTTAGTTTAAGGCAATGGAGATATTTTAGCTCTTTATGTTGCATTCTTGAAATATGCTGAACTTGAATATGAAGTCTGATATTCGTCTGATTTTCTTTTGTTTCCTCCCCCCCCCCCCTTTTTTTTAAGCTTTGCGTTTACTTTTCTTAAAACACATTGCAGGACAAGTACAGGAGGTACAGGTACAAAATGCATCGTAGAAGAACCCTCCTCTTCCCGGAAGCAAAGGTTAGAGGATTTAGAAACATGCATTTGCGGTAGATTACCTGATAACGTGCAAAAACAGTAATTTCATTATATTTTAGATAATTATGCGGTTCAGGAAGTACAAGCAAGTGTATCCTCCTGGCGCCGAATTGTATGTGGTCCGCGTCCCTCTGGATAGAAGTAGGTATTTTTCACATTCCATTTCTTACTCTATGCTTTTAAGTCAGGTCCTTCTCTCCAGAAGTACGAGAGTTTACCCAAAATGTTTTTAGAATTTAATGCCGTGAAGCTCTGTAGTTGTTTTTGTATCCTAGTTTATACGTATTTATGCTAGAATATAGGTTATATTAATGGGCATTGAAAAGCAGTTGTCGAAAATTCACCTGGTAAAGCTCCTGCGTGTATCATACCTATGACATTACATTTCGTTAATCCGAACAATTTGCGAAAATGCTGCATAATGTTGTATTATTTATACACTCTAATAAAATCGTTTGAAAAATCGTTTAGCCTTGATTCTCATATAAGGTATAAGGTTGAATACTGGTGTTTTATTTTATTTGCAGTAAAAATCAAGGTTGAATTTAGGCAGTGTTGAAACTGCATGACTTCAGTGCAAACGCGCTACTTTTCAGCTGGCAGTGTAACACCAAGTTGCTCCTATGTTTGCAAATGCGTACCATTATTTTTCGTGGGCAATATTGGGAAACAAATATACCATTAGAATTATGTATATGCGCTTGCATAACGTCAGCGATCTCATGCTATGGCTCTGCACAAACTTTGATCCTTTTATTTAATATACATACTTTTTTTTTTAATCTGTACCTGTGATCTGTACCTCCTTCAGAATATATCGAATCGGTAAATGTATCGATTTGAATCAAATTGTTTAAAATAGGAGTTCTAGTGAACCAGAATTGAAATGTAAATACAGTACAAAAAAACGGGTGGTCTCAAACGTATGTTGCTGTTTCCGGAAATTTACATTTAATGTTTCTATGAGAAAATATTTTTGTCCATGGTTAGTCCATAACTTCTGAGAAGAAAATAACCAGGATGCTACCACGAAATGTGTTTCATAATGGGACTTTAAACTTATTCTCCTCTACTTGTTACTTGGAATCATGGAAGTGTCAACAATTTCACACTTCTTACTTTACTGCTTGTTGATAGGAAATAGATACTATATTTCATTCCAAGATTGAGATCTCTTGAATAAAAAATAGAAAAATAAAAAAAGTACAGATATGTGCTTTTATTTCAATGGTACAGCTCAAAAACAAAAAATTGGAAAAACACTAAGTGTGTTATTTAAGTTTGGACCCGTACATGTCCTTTTCATAAAAATACTTTTTTGATTTCAATAAGCCTCAATAAAGTTCCTGGTGAAATCTTTATATCCAATTTGTTGAGGGAATGCAATACTTACTATAAGAAAACAATAGCTGATACTATAAAAAAAAAAAAATCCTGAAATATTGTAAGAAAACAGATAATATTTCCATCAATATGTTCAAAAAGGTTTCTGCAGGACAAAATGCTGGTGCACTGGCAGTGCTGATATCCTGGCAATTAGCGTCATTAATTAACTGCAATGTAATGAACACTCTCAAAACCTGGCAAAGTCACATGAGAATGTATGTAAATATAATAATATAAATTTGAAAATGCAATTTTTAAGTATAGATTTTATTATATTTTTACTTTTAAATTAATTATCACAATAGTCTATATCTCCATTTTATTTTTGTCAGCATTTAGGCAAGTATCAGTATTTTTTTTAAATTCATAATGTGTAACAGTGTCTAGTACTTGTTTTCTTCTTCTTGTGCTTCTTTAAATTTACGTCGCCCAAAATTAAGTAATATCGGACAATGAATGAAATAGGTGAAATGATGCTCAAATGAGTCCAGGGTCCACAGGGCTTAGAGTTAACCGACATTCATCTTTCAGGAAATAAGGGAAAACTCCGGGAGAAAAAAAAAAAAAAAAAAAAAAAAAAAAAAAAAAAAAACCTAATCCAGACAACTCACTGTGACCGAGATTCAAACTCAGGACCTCTTGAACATGAGGCAGACACACTACCATCTGTGCTACTCATGTGGGCATATTATTCTTGTTTGTTTAAATTTATAAATAAGTGACACATTTACATTCCTATCCTTTTTTACCACTGTTTTTCAGTACCTGTTTCAAAGGTCATTGCCCCGTCATCAACTGTGCATTAAAATTAGATAGTGAATGTGAAGGTTCAGTTCAACATTTCATACATTATTCAATTACTTCACTGTATCAAGTTATTAAGTTATTTGTCCTTGCTAATTATTAGCTTAAATTACTTTGCCCTTGAAGAAATAATCATAGTGCAGTTCCAGCATACTGAATATGAAAGCCAGGTAGATAGATTATGCTGTGGCCAGAGATTCATCAATTCAGCAACTCTAAGAAAGAAATCAGGCCAAATACCAGTATGTATAAAAAAACTTCTGCTTTCAGTAAAAGTTTAAATTGTAGGATCTTCTCAACCAGCTTTAAATTATTATTTTATGACATCATAGGGTTTAATTGGATACATTACTCACTGCAATCCACAAGAGATCTATTGGGGCTAGCACTCTTAGAGGAAGGGATGAACTGAAGGAACCAATGAGAGATAAGGGATGGAACCACAGGTTCATCACAAAATTAACAACCACCTGCATTACTGGCCATCACAAATACCTTTTAGAAACAATACAGGTAAATTCTGTAAATCCACTTACAGAATATGGAAGAACACTCCAGACAACCCCACAACCTTTGGCTGACAGTCGCCCAATCAGAAATGGTGGGCATGGTCTCCCTTTGACAGCAAACAGACAGCCAGCGCTCTTGAACCCTGAAGTCCACAGTATGCTGGCAGAAATATCAACAAGCCACAAACGGATGGCCTTCTCTGTAAGCTAAGAATAATCAGGTTACAGAGAATCTAAGTGTTCCTAGCTCAAAACCCTTTAAACTACTGGAGGGTCTTGAACAGCCCACATAACCAAGCAGTTCCCTGCTGGGCAATACTCCTTTCTTCAAGTAAGCATCATGTGGCACTACAATGTGCCACAAAACCTAGAAGTACACCTGAAAAATAAGGAATTCAAATGAAAGGATAATATGGAAATATTATGATAATAATAGGAACCAGTATTAGTATATTGACCAGGAAAACCACAAAAAACCCAAGGCCAGATTGAGCACTTTATGGAATTGAAACTAGAAATGTGAATCTTACACACTACAAGTACTATGACGCCTGCTTAGTTTTATAGTATAATACCCAATGAGTCACACATGGTGAGAGTTAATATTATTCATGGCAGAAGCATCACCAGATTAACTAATAAAAGTTATTTTGTAATTTCTAATTACAAATCACTTTTTCTGTAGCTGAGGATACAATTCATAGCACAAAACAGCTTGCCATTTATTGTTTTACACTGGAATATAAACAATGCTTTTATTTTTCTAAGGTAACTTGAGACTTGAACACAGAAAGCAATTGCCTCTTAAAAAAATAAATGGTTTTATTGAATCATATTGATGAACTTCATCACTTGTGAAAATGATAAATTTTCATTAGAGTTAGCATATTAAAAACATTTATTTCACGATGCCATTTCACACTTGCTTTTGTTTGTCTTCCATAATTTTGAAGGAGACTTAAGATGAAATAATGGATGAATAAACTGCAAAAAATATAGAGTCTTGTGACTGCATGTAACTCACAAATTATTATGCGTGATTGGAGAAATTTAGTAACATTGACATCAAATTAATCGGAAAAACTATTTGTAGTCTATTAAATTTTAGATGAGTCGTATTTCTTACACATCTGCTTCACTTTCGTACCTATTTTGAGGACATGTTTCGCAAATCTTCGTTTGCATCTACGGCTCTTGTGCGACTACGACTCATCTAAAATTTAATAATTTTTCGCTTCACTGTGGTGTTCCAATACAGTTAAATCTCGATATTTGTAGTCTGTTTATTGATGCTTCGTCACTCATGTTTTTATATTATCGAGGGACTAGTTTCGGAAGCCATTGCCTCCATTTTCAATCTCTCTCCAACTGTTGTCATCTGCTCTCCTCTCTCTGGCGGTGGAACTAGAAACTTCTTTGTCAAATCATCTTCTGCTGGGATTTTGTAAAAACGTAAGTGACGAAGTGTCAATAAACCAACTACAAATATTTGAAAGTAATGAGTCGGTAATTCAAATGTTAAATACATCACTGTTTCTAACCTTTTGCTTCAAATAACAACTACAAATAGTTTTTCCCATCACAAATTATTCTCCATCAGAACTTCCAACATGAGAGTTGTAGCTTTATCTGTAGCTTTTGTTGCTGGATGTCCTCTGCTTTCCAGAGTTCCTTTTCCTCATCGTAAGAAAATTCTCAGAAATTCTTCATTGAAATTCCAATTACATGAGGGATAATTATAAACAAATCATACAGAGCCTTCATTTGGACACATGGCCAACCTACTGAGAACTTTTATGGCACTGGGAAACACACTACTTGCCGGTATCATAGTCCCTTAAATTGCAGAATATAGATTTCTCATGCAATATAGTAGTATATTATGCAACAAGACTATAATGGTAGTAATTAAAATGCGAGTATTATTAACTGAGTGAGCAAAGAGAAGCAAGGTTAATAATTACAATATGAGCATTTTAATTACCATTATAGTCAAATTTCATACGACCGCTTATGCTCGATCATGTATCTAAATTAAAGGTTTCATTTCAAAGTATTCATTTTTGTCTCAAAAACTATTTGTAGTTGGTTTATTGATACTCATCACTTACTTTTTCATATTAATAAGAGACTAGTTTCAAAGGCAATCGCCTCCATTTTCAATCTCCTTCTAACTGGCATTTGTTGTTGTTTGCTCTCTCTCTGGTGGTGGAACTATGAACTTTTTTGTCAAATTATCTACTGGTGGGATTTCAAAGTTCATTACGCGATCCTTATTTTTCCATATGAATATGTTCTCCCATGTTGTCAGTTTATTTTGGTTTGTCACTCCTTTTAATAATTTTGTATTTGGATCGGTCATGATTTTCATTCCAAAAATGAAATGCTACTGCTGACTTATCTTCTTGTTTCAATCTGAAAAAGTGATGAGTATCAATAAACCAACTACAAATAGCTTTTGAGATTAATGCTGACGTTACTGTTACTGAATTCTTCCAAACACATATATTCATTTATGGTTTGAGTGATATGTTACAATCATGATTGCTTTGTCTTTGTTGTTATTGTTTTGTTTTAGATGTAGTACACAGGTACAGAAATATTGATTACTTCGCTATAAACAGCTGTTAACGTGTGACACAGTTTAACTTAAAAACATTAAAACAAAGCATTGTTAATATTAAAAAAAGAAACTTCTATCATGAGGTATTTAATATCAGGTGCTTCATTTATAAATGTTTTCAACTCATCAGGTGTAAATGTTTTGGCTCTTTTCCCTTTATATCCTTCTGATTTGCATTTTAGTAAGCTGTTCAGTTTTGAGTATTTAGATAAGTCAATTTGCTGTCTAATGTTGAGTGTTGATTTCAAAATAGAATAGTGAGTCCACAAGGTCGATGATTTCGTATTTTGAGACAGTTCTTCGAAATACACTAGGAATACATTTTCTGAGAACAAATTTATACCTTTTGATATTCTCCAATCCGTGAATTGTGAATAGAATTTCTTATAATAATAATAATAATGATAATAATAATAATGGTTTATTCACTTATAGACCTTCCTGTCCATTGGTCATAAGGTGAAGATCTCAGTAATATGAAACAGAAGATGTAATAAACTGTATTAGTATTTTCTTATTTGTTATATACTGAATGAACATAAATAATAATAGTAATAATAATAATAATAATAATTCATAAATATGTACTTATTTACTGATTTCAGAAATATATTTTATAGATTATACTCACTTGTTGAAATTACAAATCACAATTGCAGATATTCATCTATGTCATAAAAGGCCCTCTCAATTAAGTAATTTTTTAAACATTTATTAAACTTGGAGCCAGTTGATTGTTTAATTGTGGCTAGCAGCTTATTGTATAAAGTTCTTCCAATTACAAATGGATTTTTATCAAAAAATTTCTTACTCTTTGCTTCCCTGTACATATTCTCTTGTACATCTTTATTGATTTTTGTGGCAACAATTTATTGGTAACATTGATTGCTTTTGCCCTTAATTTATGGGGGTGTTAAGTTCAGCGTCACTGTTACTAGTGTCAGACATTTTGACTTTTTTTCTAAACTGGCGCTAATACTGTTGTCAATAGAAATGAGAATAATCAATACTTGCACTTTCACAATGCTACGTGGACACTTCTGATTGGTCAAATACTAATACTTTAATGAACAGCTTTACTTTAATGAGGCCCATTAAAGTACTGCTACCAGTTATATAAATACTAAAATTTGGCATGGTCGAGCATAACATATAATATAAAATATATTTTATGTAGTATTGTTGCTTCAGTGTTGCTAATTTCTATTTTTTACGTGTTTTCTCATGCAAATCATAACTATGATAGTCATTTACCTTTGCCATAAAAGATGAAAATGATGTCCTTACATTGCCACACATCTTTCACACCTTTAAAGAAAATTTACGTTAACACTTATTAGAACTATGGTTATGTAAATAAAACCATGCTGTCTGTAAAGAAATGCAGATTTGGTAGAGCAATTATTAGCATTATCAAATACCCAGCTGCAGAGGCCACAGCGTGCGTTGCCAAGTAGTTGGACCACTTGACCCTCACTAAAGAGGTGCGGGTTTGATCCCAGGCGACCACATGTGAGATTTGTGGTGGAAAAAGCAGCACAGGGGCAGGTTTCCTCTAGATGTTCTAGTATCCCCGCCATCTCATTCCATGTATCATCAGTATCACTGTCTGAGTTATGCATGTAGTAAAAGTAGGTGTTAAACACTACAGAAAAAAAATCAGCTGCAGAAAGTAACTCTATTTACATTATTATGTGGTTACAACTTCTATTTTCCTTATAAGATTTTAGATTTGAAAGTTTAACACCATTCCAAGTTAAGATTTATGCAGTTATTAATTCCTGTGCAAGCTTTCTCTGAGATTTGTTTAACAGATTGGTTTCCCTAAATCTACTTTTAAGGTAATGAATCAGTTTTCTGAGGCACATGAACAGCAATGAAACTGTCCGCAAATTGCCATCTCAATTTGCTGAGTTTGTTGTCGTGTAGAAATCATACATGAAATTTCTATGTGCTAAAGTATATTGATTTTTTGGCACATGATAACACTAACACACTATAATACTGAAATACATTATCTCAACTTACCATCTTAGACAAAGACATGGAAGAGGAGAGGGAACAGAATAACTTAGAAAGAGCACAGTGTAGGGCATACAATTTCTCATAATATGGCTAGGCATCAAAGCAAAGGCTGTGTAGTATGAAATTAGTTTTATGTCACATTTATTTTGTAAGGCAGAGTGCATTCACACAGAAGCAGAAGCAACATTTTACCCAAAGTCCAATATGGGTGCTTTGCATTATTTGTTACTACATTTATTAATTCAAGTGTGCTGTTTTAGTATTGTCGCATTAGACTTAACTTCTGTAATTTTTCAGTCAGAAAAATTAAATAGCTACTGATCCTCATTAAATAACAACACTACTGTTACAATTTTCATTTTATTTCTTCTAAAAGCAGATATATGGATATAGTAACCACCATTTGGAATTATCTCTTCTTTATTAAATTTTAGATGAGTCGCGTTTTTTACACATCTGCTTCACTTTCGTACCTATTTTGAGGACATGTTTCGCAAATCTTCGCTTGCATCTACGGCTCTTGTGCGACTGACGCTAGATCCAGCGGTGTGGGTAATTCTGGGGTTGTTGCTGCCATCTGTTGATTTAGTGATGAACTGAAATGTGGGATTCTCTTCTAGCGGGATTTCAAAGTTCATTAGTTGGTTTTTATGTTTTTCTATGTATATCCTCTCCCATATGACGAGTTCACTATGTTTTTGTACGTATTTTAGTAATTTTGTGCTATCTTCAATTTCATGATTTTCAGACCAGAAATGAGCTGCTATTGCGGACTTATCAATATTTTTGTATCTTAAGTGCCTGAAGTGTTCTTTCTTTCTAGTGCCTATGTTCCTTTTTGTCCTTCCTATGTAAATTTTTTCACAGTCTTTACACTTAATTTTGGCCAATCTATACATGAGCTTTTTCGAAACACATATTACTAAAGCCTTCCCTCATATGTTTAAAACATGGTACAGATACGTAGACGACATCTTTGCAATAGTGCCCTACAAACTAATAGATGATGCTTTGAAACTACTCAACCTGCAAGAACCCAGCATACAATTCACAGTAGAAACTGAAGAGGACTGTACTCTACCTTTTTTAGACCTTAAAATCAAAAAAGGCAATGAAAAACTAGAATTTGGCATTCATAGAAAAGCAACACACACAGATAATTACATCAAAGCAAATAGTTTCAACCCAATTCCACACAAACATGCAACCATCAACAGTCTAACACACAGATTAGTAAATCTACCTCTCAGCCAACAAGAATATCAAAACGAATACCATCAAATCTTAAAAACTGCAATCAAAAATGGATATGGAAAAAACCTTGTAGATAAAAAACTAAAATTATTCAAACTTCAAAAGAAATTAAAACAGATCACAGCTCTCACACCAATAAAACAAGAAACTAGATTTGCTAAATTTACTTACCACCCCTGGGCCACAAAAAAGTTCCAAAAAATATTCAAGAAATACAATATAACATTGGCACCAAAAAACAATTACAACATTAAAAACCTACTTCACAGTAATAATACTGATAAGATAAAACCAGAGGAAAAGTCAGGCATTTACAAAATTAAGTGTAAAGACTGTGAAAAAATTTACATAGGAAGGACAAAAAGGAACATAGGCACTAGAAAGAAAGAACACTTCAGGCACTTAAGATACAAAAATATTGATAAGTCCGCAATAGCAGCTCATTTCTGGTCTGAAAATCATGAAATTGAAGATAGCACAAAATTACTAAAATACGTACAAAAACATAGTGAACTCGTCATATGGGAGAGGATATACATAGAAAAACATAAAAACCAACTAATGAACTTTGAAATCCCGCTAGAAGAGAATCCCACATTTCAGTTCATCACTAAATCAACAGATGGCAGCAACAACCCCAGAATTACCCACACCGCTGGATCTAGCGTCAGTCGCACAAGAGCCGTAGATGCAAGCGAAGATTTGCGAAACATGTCCTCAAAATAGGTACGAAAGTGAAGCAGATGTGTAAAAAACGCGACTCATCTAAAATTTAATAATTTTTCGCTTCACTGTGGTGTTCCAATACAGTTGAATCTCGATATATCTCTTCTTTGTTTTAATTGCTATCCATGTATTAACAAAACATTTAAGATATACATAGCTGAAAATGTAATGACTACATTAAAATTACATATAAAAGATGAATTAATATAACTCAAAAATATAGTCAGATAATGTTAGGCTCTCATTTATAGAAAATGAATGCCTTTCAAATTAGGATAAGTAATACACTCTTAATAATAAGTCCATCATTTTATTAAGCAGAAATTAAAAACATGTTTTATGTAGATGCTTGCTAATGTGTTACATTTTTAATTGCATCTTATATATATATATATATATATATATATATATATATATATAAAGAGAGGTTTCTATTTAATAATCTGTTTAAGTTTACTATATAAGTTACTAAAAAGATAAACAGGTTCACTATTTGTTATGTACTTAAGAGGCACTTGTAAAAATATATTGCATTAGATGATCAGAGGTTTTTATCTTAAAGAAAAATGAAATAGTCCAGTAACACAGAAGCTGTATTTTAATTGTCTACCTCACCACTCATTCTGAAATCTGATTCCACCTTAGTTCTGAAAAGTACATGTGAATTAAATATATCTAGGGATGGGACCTTGATACCAACAACTCCTTGGTACTTGGTGATTTTGAAAGATGTCTATTACTTGAAGCAGTACTTTAATCCTTTTTTGATACTTTTAAATTTTGATATTTGTGTTCTGGATACCAACATCAGCAGTTGTTGCATGTCACTTTATGCAAGACAAGGATGAAAATAACTGAGCATGGATGAGGCAACACACATTTTCAGTATGTAGCACCAGACTATTATTGTTCATTATTCTTGGCCATTGTCATGCATCACCTATACATTTCCTGCCCCGTGGTGCACTGGGCTTGAGCGTTGTGCTTTGCTTTCCTGCCATGGAAATCACCTGAGATCGATCCCACTCCTGGGGGTGGAGATTTTAAGTCATGGGTGTAGGACGGTACCTACTCATCATTGTGAGGAAATTCATCATTGTTCTGCACTAGGTAGCAAACCCTGGTCTAGAAATCCAACTTTCCATTTAGGGGTGGTGTGAAGCTGACCACATCTCCTTTGCCTTGCATATGTGGGCGTGAGGCCGGCAGTCAGGTTAGCAGGCTCTGGCTCGCTTGCGGCCTCTTATGCCATGGGTTATTGTTCCCTATAAGAGAATTATTGTGACATTCCATCATTACTTATGCACAGAATGCTCTCTGTTTACCTCCTGTCCCATATATACCTGTTAGACGGAGAAAGTATTGCATTCTTACCAGAAGTTAGATATTGAGATTCACTGGAAGTACATGTTTTGAGGCTCCTGAACTTAACAAATGTAATTTTAGAAAAAAGGTCTGTGTGTGCATGTGTGTGAACATCACCACTCAAAAAGTAAAAGACCAAACTTGGTATACAAGTGTTATATTAGGGTTATACTGTGGATCAATGGCTGTCGTCTGCAAGGAAAATGACAGAAGTGACATATGGAAGCTGGAGCATTGCCAACAGTAAAAACATGCATTTGCTGAAGCCACCAAAACTGTGTAACCAAACTAACAATATTGTAATGTGTAAGGAAACTGGCCAGACTAGAGTGGGTAAATAACACATTAAGTAACAAAGCTTCAATAATAACGATGATGAAGATAAATAATAATAATAATAATAATAATAATAATAATAATAATAATAATAATAATAAATTTGAAATATTCTGATATACCTTAATGCATTAAGTGTTAAAACAATATTTTCTAACATTAAAACTTGAGATTTTATAAATGAATGCAATTTTTGTAACATATTTAATAAGAAAAATCGGCACTTAACCTTATTGACCCATTTAATGTATAGTCAAAATTCCATGTTTTCTTCATCCTTTATAATAATAATAATGATAAATGGGACAAAAATGACAAGAAAAATAATATGGGTTGGCAACATTTTGCTGTCTCAGCATATTTCAGAAGTCTGCAGTTGGCAACACTTGCTACAGTTATGTTGTTGCTTTCCATTGCAGAAAAAGCCATTAATTTGCAGATTAATGTAGTATTTTCCAAAAATTCAAATGAAGATTTCAAGAAAATCTCCTGGCCATAAACTATCTTTTACATGGAACACTTTTTTTTTTCCTCACTCAAAAATGGCTAATAATTTAATTAAAATACCATACATTAAAACCTCATTAACCCAGACCAGTTTTGAAAAACAAAATTATGTTGTTTAGCATACTAAATGCAGAATTGTTTTGCAAATGATAAATTGCTATTCTCAGTAGATACTTTGCTCGAATTCTCTTGCTAGCGGGCAAATTCATTGCACTCACCCCACCTGCTTGGGACCAGGTTGGAAGAGAAACTTTGATAAAGTCATGGAAAAAGTTGTGCCTGGTATGTGTGGCTTGCCAAAAAACAAGATTGAAGAAGAAAAAATAAGTGTGGAAGAGACTTTAACACCCGCTTTTTACTGTATGCAGCACCGTAGATGATGACACTGATGATACATGAGATGATACATTCTACTGATATACTGGAGAAAACCTGCCCCAGCGCCATGTGTCCACCACAAATCTCATTTGTAGTTGTCTGCGATCAAATCTGGGCCGCCTTGGTGAGAGTCGAGCGGTCTAACCACTCACCATGGCGCAGACATACAGAAATATGGATGACTGTTCTGATGTTGATGAAGAAGACATTGACAAGGATGAAGGTTATAAAACCTATTACACAGGAAGGCATTATTGCATCTTGTAGTCTTACTGAAAATGAAAATGAAGAGTATTCATTTGATGATGAACATTGCCAAATGAACATTTTACTGTATACGTAAAATATTTAATGACATATTGAAAAAATGTATGATAATGAGATAATGACAAAATATGTCTTGATTTATCTGGGAATAGACTGTGGAGTCCATTCATTTGGAAGAACTTTTGTATAATTTTGCTTAACTGGTAAATTTTAAGATAAAAAAAATGTTACATAAATGGTGCAGATCTCTTTAAAACTATTTCAAATTATACTTTGTGACATGAACCAGTCCGGGAAATCTGTTAATATTGGTTTTAATTGTTCAATACTTTGTTATACATTTCAACAAACATCTCAGAAGCAGTTAATGCCATAAACAATTCCTTTTGCCATAAATTGAATGCTTTAATGAGATCTACACTTCTTATGTAGTAAGATTTTGTCTACCTCTTACAATTAAGATTACAGAGGCTGTTCACAAATCCTATATCTTAGACATATGGTATTTTAATCAAAATTGCTATGGGCCACTTTGGACAAAATAGGAGTAATATTCTTAATGAGTATGGACTACAATACAATGTCAAAATTAGTCGACTTTAGCTGAGGATGTTGGATCCTAACAAAACACATTTTAGGTAAACACTAGAAATATATGAAGCATGGAGTACTGGTTTGACTCAAATTGTATTAATAAAAAATAACTTCCCCTCCACCCCCTTTAAAGGGTAGTTTGGGTTGGAGTTTTCTTGAAAATTGTGTTACATCACTGGAAAATGCTGAACCTAAGTACCATGTTTGGTAATTTGAAAATTTGCTCTGAAGTACAATGGATGGTTGATCTATCAGAGGCATCAATAAGTAGTCTGAGTAAACTCATTATGAATAGCGGATTACTTAATTGATAGCAATAAAGTTGGGGATGCATAATGGATCTGCAGAAGGTTGCAGTGCTAGGGCTTTTTAAGCCCCTGCCCCCTTGCCTTTTCCAAATCAACTCATCACTGTTGTGTTGTCACATTTATATCATTTTTTACATTACCTACTGTTCTTTCTTTCTTTATTTTTTTTCCGTTCAGTTTTATCAGTTTGGTCAATCTCATAACTTAAAGTATAAAAATTGAAAGAAGCATAGAAACAGTGAAGCACAAGTTAAAATAAAAGTGAATCGAGAAGACATTGACACATTGCTTCACTAACACTGTTTTTCACAGGACATGTTTCAGGAGCTGTTGCTCCCACCATCAGCTAATTCTCGACTAGTGCAGGTTAAAACTTGCCCTAAAATTTATATAGGAAAAACAAAAATAAATATAAACATCAGAATGAAAGAACTTGTAAGAAACATTAAAAATGTTGAAATAGAAAAATCAGCAGTAGCTTTTCATTTTCTTGAATACCGTACATGACATTAATTTGGAGACAACTTTAATAAAACAAGTTAATCATCCCATAGATCTTTCCGTGTGAGAAAAAATCTTCATTAACAAAAACTGTCACAAAAATATGAACTTCAAAACTCCACCACTGGACATCTTTGACAAATATATCAGGCCATCTATCGACGATACAGAGAAAGAGGAAACCACTACAACTTGTACTAGTCGAGATTCAGCTGATAATGGGAGCAACAGCTCTTGAAACATGTCCTGTGAAAAACAGTGTTAGTGAAGCAATGTGTCAATATCTTCTCAATTCACTTTTTCTCATAACTTAAGTTAGATAAATAAAATAATAAATATTTAGAATTAGTGGTATCATCCCATCCCTATATGTACTCAAAGCTCTTAAGTAATGTGCTGATGTTACACATACATAGTAAACAGATACATGATGTAATAGGAACTCTTTTTTAATGTATAGAAGTTATGACTTTATGAATATGTGGTAAATTCTACACTTTAGTTCTACATTTGAAATGAAGCTCATTATACATTACTTTAGAAAGATATCATTGAAGAATTTGGCCTTCTTGGGTATTTGCTGTTATCATTATTGCTATTTTGTCTTTATAATGAATGTTCATCAGATACAAATCAGAATGCTCAACACTCAAATGTTGCACTATTTATGTCATTGCTTGCACCACTAACATGCGATTTCACAATCAATAAATCACTTCATGAATCTTCTTTTTCCTGCTTTCATAGAAGTATTTCTCGCACCACTATATATATATATATATATATATATATATATATATATATTTCATAGGTATACAGAATGAAAGGTAACTGATCATTAAAAGCATCTAGGTGATATTATGGAAGTGATAAACAAAACTTTGACTATTTTTGTACAAACTTTACATTTTTAATCTTATGTATTTAATAGCACGTAGCACATTAAAATAAATAAATATACATGAAGTATTAAAACATTGCAAGTAACAGTAATATGTCATATTTAAAGGCTACACTTTCTGAAGAGCACCATTTTCCAAAGCTTTGATTTTGGTTGCATTTTATATATTCTCAAATCAAAGTAGGATCTAAAGCTTACTAGGAGTCTGAAGTGTACCTATTATGTGAGCCATCACAGGAAAAATAGACTATAGAATTTATGATCAATTAGCACTTTTTAAAATAAAAATGTGTATGTGTTAATTGATCATTTTTTTTTAAATAAAAATGTGTATGTGTCCCCCCAGGGGCCTACTTCGGTAGGTACGGGTTTGGCACACCCGGGGTCCCTAGCCAACAGTCTCCCTCATGTGGGCTCCTCTTTGTGGTTGAGGGAGATGGTCAACAGGCCCACCCACGTGTAGGCCGTGCGTTGAAATCCGTGGAGAAGGATTTTAGATTCTTTTCTAGTTTAGAGTTTAGGACTTAGTGAACAAAAATTTTTAGTAGGTTTTGATTTATGTCTTTTATGTACGTGTATTTTTAATAGGTTTTGTTACACTTGTATAGTTTTTAGAAAGTTTTATATCTGGCTTTTGCCATGGCTAGTTTTTTAAAAGGTGCTGATGACCGCCGTAGTTGAGCACCCTTATATATATATGTATATATCATGTGTATGTGTACTAACTCAAATAAAATACTTGAATTTTGGATATGTGATAAGTATAAGCATTACTCTCCTTTTATAATCATTATAAGGACATAATGATAAATATCATTATAAATGATATTTAGCTAATGGTTATATTTCCGGTCTTGTAAAGTAAGTTATATTATTAACAGTGTACACAAAATTTCAATTTCAAATATAAAATTTCTCAAAATGTAACTTTTATTAACTCAAAAACTAGCAGGCTTACCAAAATATCTTCAGATCATTCTTACACCTTTAGCATGTAAACAAAAGAAGGAAGTGTAGTTTTAAAAATATAAACTTAAGTGATCATGCCCATAAAATACAATTTCTTTCTAGAAATATGATGTGAGTAGTTTTCTGCTGCTGAAGAAACCAATGAGGCAGACATGAGGTTTTAAAAACATTTTAATTAAAATATTGTGCAGAATTGGAGTTATATGAAATTAACCATTTTAAAACTGTTTGTTATTTATGTTGTGTAAAACTATAAGTTAACATTTAGTGCAAAAGCTACATTTCATCCTGTATATCAAAGGTATATGTCAGTTTAAAAAAGGGCTCATTAATGGATATTTATATTTATATATGAACAGTATAATTTATAAAATGATAATAGTAGCTATTCATTTCAACAATAGTTGAAATAATGAACCAACCAACAAAAACAGGTATCCATATGTACTACTGAGAGAACCAAAAACTTCTAAACTGGCTGCGTGGAGTTTTGCCTGTCTGTGCCCTCGGCACTTGTTGCCATCTGTCGCTCTTATAGAAAGGCACAAATGAAACCATGCAACATTTTTAAAACTACTTTTAAAAGATTTACTTACCCATGTTATTAAAGGAGATGCTGAAACTGGCCATCACCATTGTCCATACATTTATAGCATTTCTTTAGGAAATTAACCTTTTTAGAAAACTTTAGTTCACATTGAGAAATACTGGTCATTTCCTGGTGGATATTCTGTTTTAGTTCTCCCAGGGTGAGTGGGTTTGTCCTGTACACTGTTCTTTACGTTACCCCAGAGATAGAAATTACACGGGGTTAAGTTTGGGAAACCGAAGGGACCACAAGATTGGCTGTATGCAAAAACATGCTCTCATCCACTAATTCTTAGAATAAAAAGGAGCCAAAATTGTATTCACTTATGTATGGGTATCAACTGTTGTCTAGAAAAAAATTGGGACTATAACTCTTTCACCGCTATGGAGAGAAGTCAGCACTTCTGAACATTAACTGTGTGATAGTTTCATAAAGAGGTGCCCAAATGTATGGACAACTGTGGTGACCATTTCAGCATCTCATTTAATAACATGGGTAAGTAAAGCTTTAAAATTAGATTTAAAAATGTTGCATTGTTTCATCCATACCTTTCTATGATAGCTGCAGACAGCAAGTGACAAAGGCGCAAACAGGCAAAATACACTGCAGCCGATATGTTTGTGGGTCTCTTGGTATTTCTTCATAAAGTACATAAGAATGTTACCAACTGTAAACAAAGGTGGAGCAGAGGAGAGGCTGATACATGCTATAGCCCTGCCTTCAATTAAAGAAAAAATATTGCATTAAGGTTATGAGATGCTTTGATAAAATGAAAACCAGTTATCTTTCCCATTTATCTCTCCAATTTATTCAAATCAGATGAGCATCTATTTATTCAGAGTCAGTAAGATTTGTGCACTATATTGCAAAATATGTTCTGCCAACTCAGGAAGAAAAAGAAGCAAAATATGCGGAAACAAATATTCTGTACATTTACAAGAAATAGGAACAATCTAGAAGGATAAAATGTTTATTACTGGTTGTATTTTGCTTATTAGTAACGTTAGGTTTAGTCAGCCCCTCCTTAAGGGAAACCTGAAACCATCTTTGACTGTAAAAAGACTACAAGATCACCTTAAACATATTATTAAATTATGGATGAGTTGTATTTATTACACATCAGCTTCACTTACGTACCTATATTGATGACATGTTTTGCGAACCATTGTTCACATTATCAGCTGTAATGCGACATATTGATTATATGTTGGAAAACTCAAATTATTTTTTTAAACAACACTTATAGTAAATATTAATGTAAGTTCACATTGAGAATAATATAGATTAATAAACATAATACTGGGTCATGCATATATCATGTCAGGTGACTGGAGATTTTACAGTTGAGGCAACATGAAGTGAGAGTTATTGCAAAAAAAAAAAAAAAATGCCTAATTATTCCATTCCATTGTGAGTGTTTATTTGTGACTTTTATTCCCATACAGAATCCTCTCATACTGTTACAAGACTGTTTCAAATCTGGGAAGCTAATTAAAAGCAAAGTGAATAAAAATGAATCCACACATTTAAGATGAACTTAAGGATAACATTCACCAAGAGATCAATTCAGTCTCTTACAGAGAACTAAGAAAAGTAACTGGTAATTTTATAAGATACCAGAAATATGTTGAAAATGAAGGCAAACAGTTTCAATATCTCTTTCAGTGACATGATTGAGTATACAACTTTTAAGTGCATTTAAATTTATTAGGTAGTCACTCTCCTTGCTAAACAATGGGTACTCGTATTAAATGACAGGCAGGAACTAGCAAGTAATAACTTATTGGCTGAGTGAAACTTGCAGAGAGATAATATATAGATGACCTTGAATAAAAAATTATATCTTTGTGAAGTACAGTCCTGCTGCCATTTTGCAGTGGTCACCAATGAAAATAAATGTTAAGTTGAAAGTACATTATGTTCACATTGATTATATCCTTCTATTTGATTACAGCAAAAAGATTTATTTTGAGTTAAATCAAAAAGATAAATGGTTAAAATAGTTATGATTAAAAGCATTGAATATAGATCAAATCAAACAATTAACAATGCCGTGTATTGAACAAAATTACTTCACATTCAATGACAAATATTATAAACAAACAAAAGGCCTAGCCATGGGTAATCCACTTTCACCTTTCTTAGCAAACCTGTGTATGAGCAATTTAGAGACACATATCACAAAAGGCTTTTCATATATGTTTAAATTCTGAGCCATATACGTTAATATTTTTGCTGTAGTTTCTCAAAGTTTTTAATTTATTCTTTAAAACTGCTGAATACACGAGATCATCACATAAAGTTTACAATGGAAGTTGAAGAAGACAATGAATTAAATTTCTTGGATTATGCGACAAAATGATAATATAGATTACACAGAAAATGAAGCTAGTTACAGTGGAATAATAAATATAATACAAATAAAATTTTTAGTTATTATTTTATTTGTATTATGATAATAATAAATTTGGAATCTACAGAAAACCTACTCAGACATATAATTACATAAAATGCAATAGTTTCAATCTTCTTTCACATAAATTAGTAGCTCTTAGAAGCTTGATTCATTGACTTAACAGCATACCTATAGATCCAAAACAATATAATGAGGAATTTAGATACATATTAAATACAGCACACAAAAATGGCTTAAATCCAAATTCAACTAGAAAAATGATCAGTCGGACTACAGACAAAAGAAATTAAAAATAGATCATTACTCATCAAAAGACAGATAAAAACTGGAAATACAAAGATTTACATTCCACCCATGGGCATTTCCCAAGTTTGAACAAATATTTAAAGATTATGATATCAAACTTTACTATCACAAATCAGATTTTCACTCAAGAAGCTGTTAAATAATCCTTTTAAAAAAAACAATTGCACCATAACAAAATCATGTGTGTGTATATATAACACATATTCTGTACTGGATTGACAAAAAGGAATTTAAAACCGATTAACAAAACATGAAGGAACATAAAATATAAACAAATAGAAAAATCTGCAGATGCTTTTCATTTCTGGAATGAGAACACCACATCGGAGTGGAGATAAAATTACTGAAACCATTAATAACAAAACTTGAAATTTCAACATGGGGGATGATTTTTGTTGTAAAGAATATTCCAGATATTTAAGTTTTGAGGTGCAGTCGGTGAGTGGTCTAATGTACTTATGTAAGAAATATTCCAAGAGAGGAAGCCACTTACAAAAGTTCCATGTGTCAGCCGATTGCAAAGATAGTGGTCAGTTGCCAATCAGCTGAGGATGGGCCCAAAAATGTTACTGTTTTTAATAGTTGATGTGAATGAAGTTTTAAGTTTTAATAAAATATGACTCAATTATGATGTGTGTTTGGAGGAATTTAGTAACAGTGACGTCAAAATTAATATAAAAATTATTTGTGGTTGGTTTATTGACACTCGTCACTTACTTTTTCATATATTTATGAGAGACTAGTTTCAAAGGCCCTGGCCTCCATTTTCAATCTCTTCCCAACTAGCATCTGTTGTTATCTGCTCTCTCCCAAATCCAAAATTATTAAAAGGAGTGATAAACCAAAATAGATTGACAACATGGGAGAACATATTCATCTGGAAAAATAAGGATCGCGTAATGAACTTTGAAATCCCGCCAGTAGATAATTTGACAAAAAAGTTCATAGTTCCACCACCAGAGAGAGCAGATAACAACAGATGCTAGTTGGGAAGAGATTGAAAATGGAGGCCAGGGCCTTTGAAACTAGTCTCTCATAAATATATGAAAAAGTAAGTGACGAGTGTCAATAAACCAACCACAAATAATTTTTATATGACTCAATTAGTTTTTTAATAGGTAAAGGTTGTGCAGAAAAGTTTATTTTCAGTATCTCATTTTCCAGAAAGCCAAGAGGGCACACATACAACAGAAAACACACATAATTAGAATCATCTGCATTTGGTTTTTAGTTTAATCAGATTTGATAATGTATGAAACTGAGAGATGAATAGCTAAGGAAACTAAAATGCTTAAATTTTCTGACTTGCATTAAGTTATGGTACTGCAAATCTAACCCTACCCACTGCCACTGTGACCACCTCTGTTTCTTGAGCAAAATTCCAACCCCAACATGTGGATGAACTGCTGCAGGGTTACATTAGGATCTATACCTGTATTTTCAAACTCTACTACCAATTTCTTAATGTTGGTTTTTCTGTTGCCACTAGATAATGTCACAATCACTCCAACCTTCATCTTCAAGTTGGTGATGAAAGCTGTCACAAATGTTGTGTAACTGTCATCACACACAAATAGCCCACTCCTTCCTCTAGAAAGCCAAATTATGTTGAAACTGGTTTAGCCTTTCCTTGTATACCATCGTATGAAACTTTTTGATAGAGGTTTTATCCAAAGTCATCCCTTAATTTCTCATTGATTATAACGTGGTTACATAATGATGAAACCTTACTTAGGGGAATACAATTGTGATCTTGAATGAGCTACTTTTTATGCATGTTAGTATGGCTGAAATGCATGCTTAACAGCAAAAAAAAAAAAAAAAAAAAAAATTATCATAAAAGGTAGGTTGATTCAATGGGAATTCAAATCTGGATTATAGTGTTAAAGGCACAATGTTTGTAATTTCTCTGAGAGTGAACACACATGGTTTATACTATACAAATATTTATGTAAAGTATGAGCTTCGTTTTTCTGAGAATTATTGGACTTTATCGCTTCTCTCTTAACTTAAATGGGATATGCTAACCTTACTCTTTTTACCAAAAATTTGATACCAGGATTTCAGAAGAAAGAGATATTCCGAGGTTCAAAAAAAAAAAAAAAAAAAAAAAAAAATAGAGAAAAGTTCTGTGTCTATGAACAGAATAATTCAAAAATGAAAAACCAGTCAAATATCACACTTAGTTCATAAAAATATTTTTGGAGACTTTTTTCACACTATGTCACTTATATTTTTATTTTTAAGAGGCTAATTTTGAGAGCTGTTGCTTCCATTTTCAATCTAGAAAGTCTGACTGTCATCTGATGTTGCCTGCAGTCTTCTCTCTGGTGGTGAAACTATGAACTTCTTTATGAAATTATTGATTGGTGATTTTCAAAGTTTATAAAATTTTGAAATCCCCTACTCAGTAATTTTTATGTACTCTACTGTACAAGACAAGTGTTTGATGTTATACTACCTGTAGAATTCATATTACATCATAACACACACACAATGATTGAATGAATTTAGGGCTTTGATTAATCCTAAGTAAACATCCAGGCGAGTGTTAAAATGCCTGAAGGCTCTACAAGTACATATGCTTGTGGCGAGGAATGACATGTACCTCACTCAGTTCCTAGGGCACTGTGGAATTGAAGGCAACAAAAAAGAACATATTTGCAAAGCAAGATGTGGGTAACCAAATTGTCTGGCAAGAGAGAGAGTTAAAAGATGTAGCCGTCAAAAATATGTAATGGCTGGCCATGTAACTCAGTTGGTAGAGCGCCTGCCTGCCCCCATGCAAGGGGTCCCAGGTTCGATTCCTGGCTGAGGTTGGGGATTTTTCTCCAACCAAGATGATTCCCCATCTTCCCCAGAGTCTGGAAGTACGAATTAGAGAGCAAATGTGTGCGTGATCTAATTATGTAACCCAGTGTTTACAAGTTAACACCATTGATATGTTCCAAAGGAGAACGGCCACCGATATGACCACTGCAGTTAAAAGAGGGGTATAAATGAAAAAAAAAAATGAAATAGACTAGAAGACAAGTTCAGATTTGAAACATGGTGCATTATGTATTAAAAAACTATGTTCTAGAGTAGCTGGAGACGTGCTGAAATTCAGCAGGTAACTGTAACATAAACCATGGTGTAACAGCCCACAGCATGCCAGAGCCTGCCAACCCAACTGTGGACCTCAAGCCCACATACACAAGGCAGAGGTAGGCAATCATCCAACCAATATGGAAAGGAGATGTGTTCAGCATCACAGCACTCCCAGCCAGAAAGTTGGGTTTCTAGACCAGGGTTCGCGGTTCACTACCTAGTATAGCTCCTCATTTTCCTCACAATGCTGAGTGGACACCAGTCAGGACCTAAAGTCTGCATCCCACAGTGGTGGGATTGATCCCGGATGCCTTCCTTGGCAGAGAAACAAAGCACAATGCTCCAGCCCACTATGCCATGTCACAAATTCAGCAGGTAAAAACAGCAGTGGCATTTCTTACTGGCCAATTGCTATAAGGAAATGTATAAGTGAAATACCATAATATTAAAGCACTCAGAGCTGCTGAAAATGAAGCAAGATGTCTTATTATCAGCAAGTGTGAGTTATTGGCTCACAGAAGACATTGGTATGTCCGGTTCTATTTTGGTAAATTAAAACTTGCAAGATCTTCCTCTCACAGCATTGTATTTATTTTTTAAGGATATAAGATTGATGGGATAGATCTAATAATTTTTTTAGGACAGCACAGTAAGCCAATGGGGTAGTGCAGAATAGAGGTTTGGGAAAATTAGGATTATTCATTAAGTTTTAGAAAAATTTTCTGAGAGCAATAAGCACAAAATAAAATAAATACAAAAGAAATTTGTATAGTGACATATTTTACTATGCACTTTATCCCAAAACATGGCAGTAAAGGTGCAAAGCCTTCTAGTTACCCCTCCTTTTTACATCCTCTAATACCTAAGTAAGGAGAGGAAGTATTGCATTCCATCTGAAAATTCAATATTGTGATTTCTCCAGAAATACTTATTCTTCCTGGATCCAAAATAGCACTTTAAGAAAAAACTGTATGTATGCATTAGAGAGAAAGAGGGGGGTGGGGAGATTTTCAAGATAAATCCCACCATAAACTATCATTTATCCAGAAAATGCTTCATTATTTTAAATTTTGTCAAAAACAGGTTTAAGGATTTTGATTAAGATATCATATGTTGAAGATATTTGCATAACAATCTTGAATTTTCTGCAGAAAGCCTATGAAGACTTTTTATTCTAAACAACTTGTATAACTGGTAAACCTAAAGAGTAATGGCAGTTTTACTAGGTATACAAAAGTGTTGATCAAACATGTTGTGGCATTAACCATTTCTGAGATATTCTTTGTTATTAATTTGGATTTTTAAATACTTATACTTTTTTCTAGAAAGAATTCACTATTAGATTCTTTTTCATGCAAAGACCATGGAATTTCAGTCATCACATAGAGATCTGCTATTTAAAACTCTTTTGACTATCACTTTAGTCCACTATATCCTTCTCACGCCTACAGTACAGAGCAGAATGGTTCAGGTGGTTTATCTGTGGTTCGCATTCGGGAGGTCAGGTTTGATTTCCATGGATAAACTACCTGACTCATGGGTTTTTTCGAGGATTTTCTCAGGTCACCAGGTGAATGCTGGGTAGGTTAATTACATGCCCCAAATTTCCTGTCCCTCCATTTCATCTCCATTATCATTTCACATCATCTCTTATCTGGTGGTCTCTTTCAGGTTAGAAGTGTCGGCGGGAGTGTCAGCATTGCATGTCAGGATAATGTGCTCCTTGTAAACACCTCCTCCTCTGGTAGGGTGGTGTGCGGTCTTCAGGCCGGCCTAGTGAGCCATTTCAGGATTACGGTGCGTGGGATGCTGGCTATACTGGCCTGCCAGGGAGTTTTCAGCTGGTCAGTAGTATGGACCCTGCCCTCTGCACTGTCATGACTTCTTGTGTCAACTGCCCTCGTCTCCTCTCACCTCATCCTTCCTCCCAGAGATGCCCCACTTGGAGCATAGGCACAGTAGATCAAGTCTGGTAAACGTACCGAATCCCCTCTGTCAGATTCTATTCTATCCTATGCCTACAATGAAACTGTGTAATAAATGTGTAATGTATTTACTTAAGATGAATCGGTACTAATAACACTAATATCACTTTTTTTAATTTCTGTTAACATGTTTTGGGAACATGTGTTCCCATCTTCAGAATGCATCCGACTGACCCATTTTGTTGTTTCTGTTGTGGTGATTGCCCATAATGGCTGCGTCATATGAAAGTGAAATGTGCTTCCAGAGAATTCTTGGTGGCAGTAAATCAAAATTCATTAACTGTGGTTTGTGTTTCAAAATGATCTTTTCCCATGTGTCCAATTCTGCTGCATGGCTGGTTGGTTTGATTACTGTAATGTTCAGTTTCATGTTATGGTTGGTTGTCCAGAAATGGTGTGAAATTGCAAATTTATCCGTTTGTTTATATTTTAAGCATCTTATGTATTTTTAGTCTGGTTTCCAGATTTTTGTTTTTCCTGTATGTACTTTATTACAACTGGAGCAATTGGTTTCGTAAATTCCAGCTTTTTTGTCTTGTGGTATAGGATCTTTTAATCTATTACAAAGTAATTTTTCTATACTAAATTTGTTCCGTGGGGTTAAGCTGATATTTCTGTTTCATGAAAATTTCTTAAATTTGTCAGATGTTTTGGCTGTTACATAAATTTCTTGAATTTCAATTGTTTTTCTTCTTGGACAAGATTTGTGGTATCTTTGATATGTTTCAGTCTTTGAATTTTGTAATTTTCTCATTGATTTTAACTCTAGTGGAAAAAGCAGGTAAGTTTTGTTAGTTAATATTTTTAGCATTTAAGGAGATAACACCAAATGTAAGTTGATAAGTAATGAAAAAAAAAGGAGGGATAAAAACTACTCCCAGAATCATATGCCAGCTTTGAAACACTGGAAAGATCAATATTAACAGATAATTTCTGTCGATGTCTCTTGATAATGGAAAAAACTAGCCTCAGACATATTTCAGAAAATTTAAAATTGAGTGTTGTTTTTGGCTGTGTTTACTATATGTTTATATTCTAGATGATATTTTTATTTGTTCAGGGGAATGTACATCAGTCTGTCTGTAATGATGCATCTCTGTCAATAAGAAGTAGGTAGAAGAATTGCTTGTATTAGAAAAATAAAAGTAATATAAATGCAACATATGAATTTTATTTTCCTTACTATGCTTGTATGCAACATTGAATCAGTAGCAGTTAACTGGCATATTGAAAATTAATGGCTGTTTTAACTACTACTAATACACCTTGGGTTAACTAGTTTAGCTACTATTGCTTGCTGAAGAACCTTTGGTGCTTGGTGTCATGCCTCTGAGGTAGATGCTCAGCTGATTTACCTTTCTTTTTTCTCCATTTAAATTGTAATTGCTAAAATTAGACTTGCACTTATTTTGAAAATAAAAAATGATTGTATAAATATTGTTGAGTTTTATTTGCTTAAATATCTGAAGTATGTACAACTATATAATCACACAAATATCAACAACTAGCATAGATTCTTGTTTAAAATAAAAGATAATACAAATGTATATACAAGAAGTGCAGTGTTACATTAGCATTGCAAATTTTCTTTCATTTGATTTCCGCATTTTAAAATATTTTGCAAATGTCATACTCCTAACAATGTAGCTTATTTCTGTAATTTAAAGTGTATTAAAATCTATAGCTTTCCAGGCACTTTACAGATAACATTGCAGTTCTCATACAAACATTCCAAACATATAACATAAAATATTGACATTAGTTACTCAGTCCATTGCTATAATTAATGATTTTTATTTGAAAGACTTGAAAAATAACACAATACTTAAAAATGGGACCCTTTAATGGATTGCATCTCTGTGCAGTTAACAGCCTGATTCCAAATAGGCTTTCAATGAGAATGAACACATATTTTGTGGTATGTTTATATTAGTATAGATAGCAGTGCTTTTATTAATACAATCCTTGGGTCTTCTAATTTACTTAAATCAACCACACAGAACACTCTGTGGCCTGAGATCCTTAAGTCCTATTTAAAGCTAGCATTTTCGGTTATTGTTTGCCCCTGAGTGATGTTGCATATGATCTGAGCGACGTTGGCATTTATTTCGAGAGTTTATTTCACGAGCCTTATTGCTGCGTTCCAACAGGTTCCGCTTTAAAAGCTGGCATGCTCTTCGCTGCCTCATCTGAAAAAAACAAAAAACAAAACTTTTTAGTATGGTTTTAATAAAACTTTGTTATTATATGATAATATATTCCTCTTCCATAATAGTTTAACAAACCATAATGACATATTAGTTATTGAGCTATTTTTCTCTTTCCTTTTCACAAAAGGCTGATTCAAATAACTCAAGAATTAAGTATACACAGCATGAATTTAATATACCATGCCCAGAAACAAAAAGTAGTAAAAACTGACCAAGTCTTCTTTCTGATTACCAGAATTCAGAAAAGCTTCCATTTAACTGTTAGTGCTCACATTATAACATATTTATTTTAACTTTGTCATTTGTGTTACTCCTTTCATTCTCGGTTATTGCAAATCAGCCTAAAGTTTTCCATGATCGTCTTTCCAAATATAGCTTGATTGAAATTATCAATCAAATGTGTGTACATTGTTTAACTCTTGTATCTTACAGCATCCCTGTAGGGAAGGGGTTCTAACCCTTTCAGCTGCTGTGGGCAAATGCTGTGGACACCTAGCACTCATGGTACTTCTGATGTTACTAGAAGTACGTTGGGCCAAACATTCAAGCTACTCCCAAATGGGAGTTGTTTGGATTGGGTTTGTCTCACTGGGGCAGTGGTACCCGCCACCCATGGGCAACTGGGTATGTCTGGCTGGCTTGGCCACCCTGACAGGGTTGAGGGATGCCTAAAAAGTCCCGGGTACTAGCCTGCAGAGCCAGTAACACAGTGTGCTAGATCACCAGTGGCCCTACCAAAGATTTCGGATTCTTCCTGTGGTGTGTGTATGTGTGTTTAACGACCGCTTTTATTACATGAGGCACTGCAGTTGGTGACACTGATAACATGAGATGAAGATGGAGCATCGGCGGAAGAAGATGGCAGAGGAAACTGTAGATCCTGGAGAAAACCTGCCCCAGGACCATGTTGTCCACCACAAATCTCACTTTGCAGCTGCCTGGGATCAAACCCAAGTTGAATGGTCTAACCATTCAGCCACGGCGCTGCCAGACTCTTCCTAGATGGGTTAATGTGCATAAGTGGCACATCCACTTCCACCCAAAAGGGGAGGGGGATTTAGACTGCATGTATTGCCTCAAGGAAAGAGCCATGGAGACGCTTCAGCACTCCCTGGTAAATAAGAGAGAGTTTCAACTCCCAGGTAGACCTCACTTAGCATGCAACTTATAGGAATATAGTTTTAGAAAAATATTACATAGAGTTACAGGATTTGTAAATCATGGCCTAAATTACAGTTTTACAGAGAGCTATTTGGTCATATTTACGCTTGACTAGCTTCTCTATTATTGTAGAACATAAGACAAGTTTTCTGCATATTCAGCTGATGTAGACTACTGGAAATGTTGTTAGTTCTTGGATTTTCACTGCTGGACCATTGGTCTACTTGTAGAGTATGTTGTCCTCGGCAGGAATTTCAAATCTTTCAAATCAATGAAATCTGCTTTATTTATGAATAACAAATATTTTCATTTAATTTCCAAAATTTGCTAACTCTTCTATTTGTTTTTATACAATATGCCTGAGATGTTCTTTATGATGTTGCAAATCTTTTGTTTTTGTCTTTCCTATGTAGATTTTATTGCAGTTTCACATTTGATTTTGCATATTCCAACTTTTTTACATAGTGCTTCAATCATGACAACAATAAAGGATTCACAGGTTGAGGAACAGTCCAATAAAGTGTTGAAAGTGTACTTACCCTTGAAAACATTTAACCTGTTGACAGGATTGACTAATTTAGGGGATATGACAGGAGGTAGCAAATTGATCCTTTGTGGTTGCTAGTCAGGTTGCAACCACTAGTTTGATAAGTTTTCTAAAAATACTGTATCTATTTGTAAATTTGGAGGAATGTATGTATGCTCAGCTTTTGCTGTCAGTGGAGTTGATAGCTTGTTATTGCTAGCATCTACATGCCATGCAGGGAGCCCACTGATACCTCAAATGGCACTGCCTGGTGTTATAATCCCCAAGATACTGAATGAGTATGCTCCAATCGATATTATATATATATATATATATATATATATATATATATATATATATATATATATATATTGCGTGTGTGTCCTGGTGCTTAATTTCTTCTCCATATGGAAGAAAAAAAGCTCCATGAAATATGTCTCATGGGAAGGAAATGACATACAAAATAAATGGGTTAAAGGCCTATTTTCAATATCTTACACAGCCATAGCAGACTTGAGTACGTCCCAAATCTCACAAGTTACAATAAGGTGGGAATTATCAGTGAAATTGTTTCAAAGCTTAGTGAGGCTAGTTAAGAATAAATTCTACTCAAATGGTGTTCTATACTTCATTGTGCATTACTTTCAGTTTTAATTCACATTCTAAATGCTGTATTTGTGTCACACTATTTAGCTTATATATTTTAGTGGAAATTAATTGTTCTTCTGCACTAGCCCCATGTAGGCCAAAATATGGTAAGATAGTCAGACTGAAAAATTCAATACCATAGCCAGGATTGGAACCACATAACTTCGGTCTCCGTCCAGCCACTCTTAACCATTGAGCTACCATGACCAACATGCCAACATGATATTAAATTCTCCAACTGACTAGTGATTATCCTGGTAAATCAGTAGGAGTTCTCATAAACACATGAGACAACTACCTTAATGGCAAATTACTGTGCTTTTTTGTAATTTATGTCCTCCAATGTTAAGTATTATTGGATGGTGAATGAAATGGTTGAAATGATGCTCAAATGAGTCCGGGGTTCAAGGAACTTAGAGCTACCAGACATTCATCTTTCAGAACAAGGGAAAACCCCGGGAAAAACCTTATCCAGGTAACTCACCCTAACTGAGATTTCAACTCAGGACCTCTTGAACGTGAGGCAGACACGCTACCATCTATGCTACCGAGGCGGGCAAATTACTGTGCTGTAAGTACTTAAGGCCCTGTCTTTATAGTTCAGACCACTATTAGATTAATGAATGGAAATTAATTGTTCTTCCACACTAGCTGTGCGTAGGCCAAAGTATGGAAAGGTAGAGTCAGGCTGAAAAATTCAATGCCATAGCTGGGATTTGAACCACAGATCTTGCGGTCTTGGTGTGTTTAAGAGAACTCCTAGTGGTTTACTGGGAAAAACATGAGTCAGTTGAAGAATTAAAGTTATGCTGGCATGTTGGCCATGGTAGCTCAATGGTTAAGTGCAACCAAAGGGAGACCAGAAGATCTGCGGTTGAAATCCCAGCTATGGCATTGAATTTTTCAGTCTGACTCACCTTTCCAATATTTTACTACTTTATATCAAAAGCATATTCGTTAATTTATAAAAGATAAATTATAAATATAAAGCAATATTTGGAAATTTGGAACCTTGTCTAAATATATCTTGTTTTTAGAATCATAAAATAAGTTACCTTTTGAGCAGATCTTAGTTGAATGCACTGTTTCTCCTGCTGCTGCTGGAGGGTGTATACAATGGACCTTTGTCTTCGACTAGGTCGCACATCAAGTTGTCTGTCAGCATCTCCTGATCTAGATGAAACATCTTGAGATTCATTGTTTAATGAGGCGTTAGATGCAGAAGAATTAGATGAAGTTGAATCAGCACCAGCTGAGCTCGACCTGTGTCGGGAATGAAATGGTAATGGAAGAGAATGATGCGATGAGCTGTGCTGATACACAGACATGCTAGGGTGTTCAATTAATAGGTTCTCCAGAGGAGACGTTTCCATGTGTATCGGCCCTTCTGAAGTGAAGCAAGGAGGAGGGGTTAGGAACCATGACTCTTCAAAAGAGAGACAAGGCAAAGATGATGACGATGAAGTTCTAGTAATGGGATGCATAACAGTTGCATCAGATAAGGTGCAACATGCAGATGGGAATGGATGAGAAATTGTACTTATTGCTAACTGAAGTGATGATAGCGTTTCTGCTGCCTCTTCAATGATGCTAACCCTTTCCTCTGAAAAGAAAGAAAAAAAAAAACCTGACATAAGCAAAATATTTTGTGAACACACATAAATGCACACACATTGAAACATATCTTGGACTTATAATTACACATTAACCTTAAATTCAGTTATTCCGCTCTGCAGTAAACCATTGCATGGCTAAATGTCCTTATTTTAGTATTAATACAGAATGATTAAAACTGATGAGTGAAAAAGATATACGTAGGACTACCAAGAGCAGTATGGGGATTGGATTGGATTGGATCGGATTGGTGGGTTTTAGGGCCCGTCGACAAAGGTCATTTGGGCCTGGCAGTATGGGGAACAAATGGATGCGTGTATAAAGGTTTTGGGAAGGCAATTGAACAGGAAATTTATCCTATGTGAGAGTAACACAGAGCAGAGAAATGGAGCAGAATTAGAAATGTGATAACAGTAAAGAAAATAATAATACTAAGCTTTCTTGGCAGATGTTAACACAATAAAATAATACACCATGTAGGTCACGGTGGTCCAGCAGATAAACATTTGCCCAACATTCACCCTCACTTCATTGGGCATCTTCAGGAAATATTAACCCTCACCATTAATGGCCAGAACGAGGACAAATTAAAGGCTTGCCATTTGTGTATATGTGATGCAGTACACCCTCTTAATTCTTATGATCGCTGATCCACAGATCCCACCGCATTTGAGAGTGCTGCTGGTTGATAGATCTGAGTGTTCATCCGTAGTTGCTGGCAGACTGAGGTTCAGCCTAAATATTGTTGCGGCATACCCACCCTCAACAGTGTTTAACCATATAGGATATTTTGGAAATATGAGGTGCATTCAAATTATAACATCTATTTTTTTTCAGGACTTGGAGCAGATAGGAACTTCTGGTTTTTTAAAATACACATAGACTCTTTGTGAATGCGTGACAGAGATGGCAGCACTGTACATTGCATAGAACTCTAGTGGCAGCGACGAGAGGATATTTTTTTATACTTAAAATGGCAACATTTTCGTTGAAAGAACAGCGTGTAATCATTCGTTTTCTCCATTTTCATGATGTGACACCTATTGAAATTCATGGCCAGTTGAGTGTGGCATGTGATGATGGTACCATGGATGTGTCTAATGTGCATTCCTGGATGTGACAGTTCAATGAAGGCAAAACATTATGTGACAACAAACCAAGACAGTTGCAGACATCGCCTCCAAAATTGGATTTCCATGGGATCTGTGCAACAATCCTGCATGAAGATCTAAAAATGCTCAATTGGTGATCCTCCAAAGCAACGTTCTCCACTCGCTGGATCACATCGTCAGATCGGCTGGTGCGAGGCTGTAACTGTCTTGATTTGTTGTCACATGATGTTCTGCCTTCATTGAACTGTTGCACCCAGGAACGCATATTACACACATCCATGGTATCATCACCACATGCCTCACTCAATTGACAATGAATTTCAATTGGTGTCACACCACAAAAATGGAGAAAACGAATGATTACACACTGTTCCTGCAATGAAAACATCACCATTTTAAGTATCAAAAACAGTCCTAACTCTTGTCGCTGCCACTAGAGTTCTAAGCACTGTACAGTGCTGCCATCTCAGTCACACATTCAAAAGGTCCATGTGTATCAAGAAAAAAAATAGAAGTTCCTATCTGATCCCAGTCCTGAAAAAAAAAAAAATAGGTGTTATAACTTGAACCACCTCGTAGAACGCTGTTGCAGGAAGAAGATTGTAAGAGGAAGCATGTTGATCCTCAGTGCCTGTGCAGTGCACCCTGGTGGGAGTGATTTATTAAAGCTTAATTATAATAATTGGTAGGTATTGTAATTTAAAACCCTGTCAGCTCATAGTAGTATTAAATATGGAGCTTGACTTTAGCTGCCATTTGTAATTGTTTCAGCATTATTCTCAATTGTCTGCAAGCCATTCAAGGGACCTGATGTCACCTAAAGCTCATAATCTCCTATAGATCTAACCAGGGTACTTTGATATGCTGTTAAACTTTCATAAAATTTTGCTGCCCAGTGCCTAATTTCATTCTTCATATATGAGAGAGAGATAAGACCTTGTAAAGTAGTCTCATGGGGAAAGAGCAGCTAACCAGTAGAATAGTAGTCCAAAGTCCATTGCAATCATAGTACCAGCTGTTTATGCCCACACCCTAGATCTCAAAGCCATACATCATGAGGGGAATTATGATTAATTGGTAGCTAATGTTAAGCAATTGACAATGAAGCCATCAACTCTCTTGCACTCCAGTATTTTAACATTAAGTTGACTAAAGGTTGGGCAGCGGAATAGGTGGTTTCCATCCAAATGTTGTTTAAGTGTACAGAAAGTACACAGAGGAGATCTCACTATACCAATCTTGAGTAAATGGTTATGGAGACAGTTAGAAGTCTTAGAAGTTGCTACAGAGGATTTTCTTAATAGTGTATTGATTCTAGTGGTGCTGTTACACAAATTTCCCATAGTTTTCCTTTTGTTTGTAATATATTATCTTCTTTAATTTTTTGATTTTATGTTGATGTAATTGTTCTTTTGATAGAGTGATAACTTAGTGGCTCAAATCAATTTGACCTAATTTTACAGCCTTTTTAGGCTACAGAGTCAGCTGTTTCATTTCCATGTATTCTGCAATGTGCTGATATCCATTGAAGTATTAATATTTTATTTAAATTGTTTTATGATTTTAGAGCATTCTGCAATATTTAGTTTTATAGGTGTTATATCAGATGTTATGGATATCATAGCTTCTTTAGTCAGATAATAATACAACTTTTTCAAACTTATTTATTTGATATAGAAAAAATTATGAGGGGAATTATAAGTGCCCAGAAAGTGTGCAACTTAAGATCAGGCATCCCTGACTCAAGCATGGGGTATAATGATGCAGTTGTCTGCTATACCCATGCAGAGATATCTCTGATGTGCTCACGGAAAGTTAGACCTTTGTCTATCTTTACTCCAAGATAAGTGATGCAATTTCCCCATTCAATCCTTCAGCCTCTAAATTGAAATGACTTCTTTATTTCATATTAAAATAGAAAATAAAGTTGATTAATAACACTAAACAACACTCAATTTTAAATTTTCTGAAATATGTCTCAGAGGCTAGTTTTTCCATTATCAAGAGACATCGACAGAACTTATCTGTTAATACTGATCCTTCCATAGACTGGTGTTTCAAAGCTGGCATATGATTCTTTTATTTTTTTTTTTTTTTTTTTTTCTCGTTACTTAGCAACTTCCATCTGGTATTAAATGCTAAAAATATCAACTAACAAAACTTACCTGCTTTTTCCACTAGCACCCAGTCGTCGTCAGCTTCAATTGCCCTGAGCCTAACATCAGCAGTTACTGCTTCGGAAGATAAGTCCCCATTTTGAGCAGGAGTTCCAAGAAGGTAACTGGCAAAGCTGCTGAACATTGTGGCCTGTTAAGAGAAACATCATTTAATTCAGTGCACGCTGCATAAACTTTCCTTCTAAAAACAAACAAATAAGTACACTCACAACTTCAGGGATCACACATAGAAAAAGATTTAAATATTTAGAAGTGTTTCAAAGGGATCTGTTCACTGGGTGTACAACTTTTATTTTCAGTTTCATTTTTAAATAAGTTTTATTAATTGAATTGATAGAGTCAACATGAAAAATTCAATGCCACGGACGGGATTTGAAACACAGATCTACTGGATTCCGTCCATGGTTCAAAACCCAGCCATGGCATTGGATTTTTCATGTCGACTATCAATCCAATACTTTTTAGCCTGTATATGGCTAGTGTGAAGAAATGAATAATTTCCATCAATTAACTTAAATAATAAGTTTTATTAATTTAATTTCGTACTTCAATTAGAGTTTTCTTGCCATAAATGATTAGGCTACAGATGACTTCTTAATTTGCTAGTATTTAGCGTGGTTTTGTTTGTTTTGTTCATTTGGTCCCTTCACTGAGCAGCACTCTAGGACATTGAACATGTCATACAGAAAACAACATCACAATTCAACATAAATCATTTTAACTATCACCACCATACATGCTTTTTTTATTTGTTATCACCCCAAACATATAACATCTGTAATAATTGAATGAAAGAGGAAAACATTTTAACAACTACTACCACTACACACAATATTATATAATTTATTCATCATCAATATATCTGAAAACAGTGCCTGATCAACATAGAAGATAAAAATAGGGGGGGAGGAAATTAGATATAAGAGTCGTGCACAAACATGCCACATAATCCAAGGAAATGTGACAACCATTTGTTTATGGAAATAACAATACATTTAACCAATACAATGATGATACATTACATTCCCTTTATGGCACAGAACACTAATGATCATCCATAAATTCCTGTACAAGTAATAGGTCTTGCTGCATAAATAGTTTTTAAGAGCAGACGTATATTTATCCTTTTTCTTTGAAGATAGTAATTTTAAGTATTTTAGAAGGGCATTGAATATTCTGACACATCATAATTAAATGCTTTTGGGAAACAAGTGAATCTAGCACTGGGTTTGTGTAAGTCCATTCTTTGTCTAGTATTTATGCTATGTATATTCACATTTTGTGGAAAGTAAGTTTGATTTTTGATATGGAAATACATAAGCATAAAGATTTATTCACAAGAAAGTGTTAAAATGTTCAGCCTTTAAAACAAAGCCTTACATGGAGCCATAACGTAGATGCCACAAATCGCTCTGATGACTATCTTGTGTAATTAAAACACTTGCTTACTGTCCATATTTCCCAGAATGAAAAACCATATTTCATTATTGAACAGAAATATGCATACCTGTTTTAATGTCTGAATTAGACAAAAAGAGTAGAGTGACCTAAGTGCAAAAGTAGCTGATCTCAATTTGTGTAAGATACTCTTTATATGAGCTTTCCAATTAAGATTTTCACCAACCTGCAGACCCAAGAATTTAATGAGTAACATTTATCCAGATTTCCATTTTGACTTTGCAGTATATGTTTCTTTAAGTTTACCCTAGTAACAAAATATGATTGTTTCAAATGCAATGTTTACTGAAACATTCAAACCATATTAATTTTGGAAATCTAATCACTCTTCACATTAGCAGTGTGTAGACTAAGATTTGAATAGACTGGTTAGCAACCGGACAGGGACTGGGAGATCCGTGGTTCAAATCCCGGCCATGGCAGTTTCACACCATTTTTGGACAGAAAACCACAACATTGGCCACAGCATTAAACTGTTAAAATTTTTAATTACACCCATAGAATTGGATATTTGGGAAAAAATATTCATAAACAAAAACCATGATAAAGTTATAAATTTTGAAATCCCGGCATTAAATGAAGTATTAAAACTTAGTGCCCCAAAAACCAGATGGTAGAGTGATCGGAGCTCCGTAGTAGTGGAAGAAGAGGAATGTTCATTTAGTCACCAAACAGCTGAGGATGAGATTGAATGATCTTGAAAAGTTTCAATTATACAACAAGTGAAGTTTGAGTGTGAACATAGTGACTCATAAATCAAACTCAAATATACAAAGACTAAATAGAAAAAAAATGACAAAATAATTAATAAAATGAAAAAATGCACTAAAAATAGAAAATGTCAAGAAATGACCAAAAATGATCTAATAAATACACTTTTTCAACTCCAGGATCCAAGATGGATTTATTATATATTATTAATTAAAGGGTGTGTCATCAGAATCTGGTCCCTGATTATTATTAGTATTTGAGTTTACTTAATACTTGAAACATTCTACAGCTGAAATATTTGTTAAGCATCGCTTCAGAATGTTTGTTAGGCTATTTATGAAGTAGTTTAATGCATATAGGGATAATTGCTTAATTGCTGCATATTCAAATTCCTCATTACCAACATTAAAAGTATTGAAATATTCTTTGAGCTTGATCAGTGAGGTAATGTTAAATGAATATAGAGCTTTCTTTTGCTACATAATGTTTCATTTCTTTGGTTTCTAAAAGAGTAACAACATACTATAAGGTTTAATTTTAAATGTGAACAAATATATTTGAGCTGAAGTATATCCCTCACAGATCTTTTCTTTGATATATCAAAATTGTTTTGTGTGGTTAAATTGATACCATGCTCCTCTACTAAACAGTAAGCCTACACCATTAAATTTTATAACAATATGATAAGCAGTTCAGTCAGTCCCAACCCACCCAGTTGGATACAGTGAGTTGAGGTGTTTACAATTGCAATAAGGAAGTTACGTTTTGCGGAGTGTCATTGGACATAAGGTTTGTGAGATAATGTACATGTACTTCTCAGCAGTCTTTGTTTTATAAATTTCCATCCTCCAACGTTAAGTCATTCTGGACGATGAATGAAATGGGTGAAATGATGCTCAAATGCGTCCGGAGTCCATGGAGCTTAGAGTTACCCGATATTTATCTATGAGGATAGGGGAAAAAAAAAACGGAAAAAACCTTATCCAGGTAACTCACCGTAACCGAAACTCGAACTCGGGACCTCTGGAACGTGAGGCAGACACGCTACCATCTATGCTACCGAGAGGGCTAGAGCAGTCTTTGTAAACGAGAAAAACGACAAAATACCACAAAGTTTGGCTGCACAATGATCAGAAAGAGAAGCTCAGCTTTTATTATCTTTTTTCCCCACACATCAAATACACAAGGCTCATACAATCCATGCATATTAACTCGTAAAATGTTGACTACCCAGTATATCATAGATATCATAGGTGCAAACATGCTGATCCATTGTATCTAAGACAATTTACTAGAAGTAATTTGGGTATATTTGCATAAACTCAAAAGTTGTAACATTCATATCCAATGTGTTACACATTTTGAACAGAATATGCCCTTCTTGTATTCAGTTATGTGTTGTTAAACTGACTTTTCTCTGAGGACTAATGCCAAATTTTCCGCCCTTTCTTTTTGGCATGATTTTCTTGCTGGCAGGATGTTTGCCATTATGTGAGAATTACATAACACATCGTATACACGCAAGTTTCTGCACTCGATCTTCCGGGAATTCTAAGACAGTTTGGTAATTTTATAGTTTGCAAGCTCATATTCAAAGTACTATTAACTTTTCATTATAATTATACTTATTAGACTGCAAGCTATGTCTACACATATGCTTCAAATAAGCACAGCCTTTCGTTAACTCATTGCTGAGTGGTAATTTTTTTTAAGTGCGTCATAACAAGGAATGGTCAAAGAGGCTTATATTCTTGTATTTTCTTTTTCCATGGTCTCAAAACATGTACCTATAACGTATTCAACGATACGATAAAATGTGAATTACAAATGTTAAACGCTAGAAAATACTAAATGTAGAGAACAAAATGATAAAAATCAGCGCCACTGCTCATTTCGTATAGCAGGTTGTAACCGTACGTAAGTCTCCGAACTACAAGATCGCGATGCGCAAATTCGTAAAACAAAAACGAAACGCACGTGTTATTCCGGATGCCGCCAGCACATCCGCCTTTATACAGTTCGGCCGTTCTATCTCCGGCTCTGACATTTCTCGAGAGGGGGAAGCAGGCTGTTGCCAGTTCTTTAGCGGTAATTTCAAGCAGAGGAACAATGCGTATTTTAAATATTTCATGTATTTGCATATTTCACGAACCAGTAGCCATATTATTATAATAGCGATAATAATAGGACTTACGAACACTAAACCTCGGAATTCACGCACTAAAAATATACCAAAGAAAGTTCACCAGCGCAAGCCGCTATTAGGCCACGTGGCTCAAACAAATTTAAGCTGGCAACACGGTGTTGGGTTCGGGAGCCACGCCTACCAGCGACAATGCTGATTGGCGCTAGCAGACAGTTTTAACTTCCTGACCAGGACACCGGATGTAGAGACTCCCAGTACTACCAACAGATGCAGTTAGTGTGTGTGTGAAAGGTGTGAATGAAGTATTCGAATCGAGTGGTGTTGTAATAAATATCTTGCATTATGATGAAATTGTAAATTGTATTTCAGTATTTTAAAGTTAATATAGTCCTATATTTTCATTCTAAAGATAATTTTGAGGATATGTTTTCAATTGCTCATTACTGTATGTTGGTACTATTAGGTTTCCCCTTCCACCTTTTACAGTCGCAAAACGTCAGAGCCGGAGATACAACGGCCGGACAGTAGTAAACTGATACCTACTTTTTTAGCAGTCAAAATATACAGGCTGTTGGTCCCAAGATAGAACAAAGACCCACTATAGTTTTTGTCATACATGAAAAGTTTTTGGAACTTAAATTATAGCAAGGTTCAAATAATCATTATTTTAAGATCTAATAGTGGCGTCAGCGTGAGTACAGCTACAGGATGGTGACTTGAATCTTAGAAACTCAGCAACTACTGTAAGTCTATTTCGCATTCGTTTATTAATGTATATGTACTTTAAATGTTCGATCAGATATGAAGTGCTAAATAACAACGCACGGCTTAGTTCTAATTTATGATGTTATGGTGAGGAAAGGCTCGAACAATCATAGCATATTGTCTTTTCAGTTTTATGTTTCTCTACTCCTTTTGCCGCTTTATGTTAAAGCCATTATAGAAGTAACGTAACTTGGTATTGATTATTTACAATGAGATATAATCCCTTAACGGGTATTTAAAATGCACCATCTACAGATTTTTCTCAAAATATTTGGTGAAAAATATTCCACAGTAAAAATGGATGACTGATCAACACCAACTCCAAGGTGTTGCTCTGAAGCACTTTCGATTATCGACAGTACTATTTATCGAATGTTTTTCTAAGTTGAAATGATACTGAATGAGAACAGCTCGTGAATAAATAATCAATTGCACCAGATTTAGGGTATCTTGTAGAAGAGTAGTCCCTGACTTTCATTAAAAGATCCCAATTGTACGGAAATAATTTGCTCATTGTCAAAATCAGTTGTCTTTTCTAATTAAAAATCGTGTATATGATATTAATTCTAATAAATGGCGATCTTTAGGTATCGATGGTCTAGTATATAGTCCAACATGAAATACTGGTATGACACCCCTGCCCTTGCAATTAAGCCCGACAACTTGTGCAGTGATGAACTCGAATTCGACGCCTACAGATATTCTGCAGGATAATAGACCACTTCTGGACCAAACCGGGTATCGCTGCCAAGCTCTAGAGATAAGTGGGCATCATCTACCATCGTTGTTCATTCCAGAAGTGTAACTGCGCGTTATTTTCTCAATTACTTTACACTTTCCCATAAATTCCATCTAGAGATTTCACCAAAAAATGTACCGGAATTAATTAAAAATAAGAAAAGTTTTAAAAATGGTCATTTATGAGAGCATGGCTAACTACAATCTGTGAACTTGGTATTTAAATACAGTGTCCTTCACCTCCCCACCCCAACTACCCTTTATATGGAACAATTTTCGCTAATTTACATGACAAATAAAAAGTACTTATGTACGAAGTCTTATAAAAGTCATCTGGAAATAATTTTGTATCACAGGTAATTTATAATACACAAACATGTAGTATACAAAAGAGTAGATATGTTTAAAACACTATTAAATAAAAATAACTTTTTTTTTCTATGGCATTAGTCATTTCCAAGATATCCGTAATTATCTGTTTGAGTTTATCAATACTTCCTTTAGTTACAGGGTTGTCGTTATCAATTGTTTCACGCAATATAATTTCCAGGCCAGCATATTAACTTTTAAATATCTGACTTCGATTCGATTTCCTCAGTCGTACCTACAGGGAATCGACCTCTGTTGTCTAGAGGTAGCATGATAGCTTCTGGTTCCTGAAGCCGCAGGTTCAAACCCGGCGGAGGGTAATGTATTTTCTTGGGCGTGAAAATCCTTAGCATGGTTTCCTTAGGTAGGGAAGTAAAGCCAGTGGTCCAGTGTCGTAGATATACAACACGTAAAAGAACCTTACGCCTGCTAAAGAGGTATCTGAGCATAATCAAGCGATCTTTCACGTTCTATATACAATGGGACGCTAATAATCACAGCCCTTAAAGAGCGTCCATTAAAATTATTTTTAAAAAAGAAGTATAGCGAAGAGTAAAGGTTTATTTGATCAACATCAAGTAGATTAAAGTTACGCTTGCGTAAGAGTAGTTCATAGAAGCTATATATTGTGCAGAGAAATTAATGTAACACACCAGATTTGATTTATGTATATTATCAGCCGTATAACGCTTTGGCGATAATCCTTTGCCTGTCTGGGAAGCAATGGAAATTTTTAAATTTACTTTTTTGTCTGCTAATTAGCCTATTGAGTCATGTTTGACTTTCTTGCTTATCGATAACCGTCAAGGTCATTCATTGTGTACCAGCTGACAAACAACGCTCTCTATAATGTTGTGTACAATTTCAGCCGTCTATCACTATCATTTCTTGATTATAACTTCCTAGCTTTTATTTGGAATCCATATGCAAATACAGTCATTGTAATAATATCAAAGTGTCTGGTGGTATATTAATACAATGCATCCAAACTGGATATAAAACGTTTCTAGTAAACGATAAGAGTATTTGCAATAAAAAAACAGCATTCTAAAACCAAGTTAATAAATATAAAACACAATTCCATTACATATTTACAAAATTACTTATGTTGATTTATTTTTCTTTCTCTTAAAGAAATATTTATTCGCATTTTATGAAGCTAGCAAATTAAATAATTTTATTGAATGTTTTTCTTGATCTATTTTAGTTATATTTCGTTAATCAAACCTAAATAAAGTTAATCATTCAAGGTTTTCACTCACCGACGTATATAAAACAAGTAACGCTTAAATAAAAAAGTGTTTTCTGTCAGGGCATTTCCTTGATTCCAATGCTGCTGCCTGCAACGACAGTTTTGTGTTTTCGGTTTATCTGTTTTCCTTTATACAGCCAATATTATACTTGTTTTTGAAACATTAACATTTTCAAAACGTATAATTATAATTATGTTGTTTTTTTTTTTTTTTTTTTCATAAAACTCTGTTCAGAAAAGGTAATATAGTAATATTTGGTGTGGAAATTATCTACGTTCTTTGTTAAATTATAAAATGACTGGTTCAACTTGTTGGTGCGAGTAAAATCATCGGTGACGAGCTTTTGCTGAGAGTAAAACCACTGAATTTATTCTTGAAAAGAAGCTTTATATGCTATCAGTTATATTTGTGGCCAATTGTACATATTTTGAAGTGCTCTTTGTTCTTCTGTTGCTTTTTATGATTGTATTCCCAGAGCAAAAGATGGAAACGGCTAAATGGACAATTTATTTCCATTGGCGGACGGTATTCAATTCGGAGCTTATGGAGATGTGCGCAATAAGTTCACTGACCTTCTGCTATCGCCTCCCACGCCTTCACTGCCTTCACTTTGCGCTCAATGCCGCACGCCCACTCCATTTAGGTAGGTACATCCAGGGAAACCTCTTCGGCATGGATCGATGCATACGTTATATGGGGAGAAGCCCTCCTAAGAGCAAATTCGACACGTAATCTACACTTTTGTTATACTACTAACCCACCAGGTTTAGGTGAAGACTGCAAAGTCGTAAATTATTTTTACCCCACTCTCTCGATCCCTTAACTTTGTCACGAAAATGTTTTCAGGTCTGCAGAACTCAAAAATACAAAGAGATGTGTGTGTTTAAAACAAAAGTGGGGAAATAATGACGTATCAAAATGCAGATGTTGACTTTTCTGGACATGCCTATTGTCGCAGAATTTGTAAAAAGTTCGAACAAAATATAGCTCTGTTTTTTTTTTTTCCAATAACTTGCCCAGTCTTACCTATTCATGCAGCATTTAGTGTACAGGAATGTAATAATCGAAATAAACAATTACTCCAAGAAAAACCAAATATTTGTATTAACACATGCAAAATTATAGCAAATAATTTTAATACAAAATGTTATACGTTTTGCTGCCAGACTAAAGAAGTACGCATAATTATTTAGTCATTCAGTGTCTGCTTCTGTATCCAGAATTGCTGCACAAGGAGTTATTTTGTCTCAATCTCCTATTACAATCAGGGCCGGGTTTTTGAAACCTAAAATGTTTGAAAATTGCCTATAAAGCGAGTTTTAAAAAATGACCTAAAACAGATTTATTTAATTCGTTAAAATTAGTGTAGGGAAAGTTATAAATTAATTTATACTTACATGGATATAACTACTACACAGCTATAAAGTAGGTATAAAATAATTAACTGTAGAAATATGTTTCATATTCTTGTTTGGAAAAATTGAAAAGGAGTTAAGTAAAATGTTTTTGAAGGACATACTTACTCTCTTGAGTTTTCAGATTATATATTCATTTCTAATGAAAAGGATTTCAGAGGGTGTGATATGCACCAGGAAAAAGACAATAACAACTGATTTTAGAAAAAGGAAAACGACCTGTCTCATCCCTACTATGGGACATGAATTTGTAACAGTATTCACTGCTCCTCCGATATTTCACCTACAAGTAACTATTTCTATATTAACCTTAAATAAGAATTGTGGTTTTCAAAACATGCTAGTAGTGGATGTACAAAGCTACTTTTATTTTTCATTTTATAGTAAAATGTCTAATGTTTAAAAAGTCATGCTTATGTAAAATGTCGAGAGCATAAAAATGTTTATATTTACTCAGTGTAAATGCAAGAACATGTAAAAAGATGCAAATTACATAAATAATATGATAAAATTAAATTAAGCAAAATTACAAAATGGAAATAAAACGACCAAAACCTGATCTAATAAATAAGAATTTCATAATCTGAAACCCATGATAAGGATTTATGTTACAGATGAGCAAGGTCTACGATGCAACGTTTACAAAAGATGACATATCAACAAAATTCAAACCCTGAATATAATATCAAATGTTTTTGTGGTTTCATGTTGGTAACTGTTTAACGTGAGGTGATAAATAATGCATGTGCAGTCAAGTAACAAAATGAACATGAGAGGCTAGTAAATAGTAAAAATGTAATAATGGCACTAGCCTGCTAGTTGACGTGTTGGAACGGAATGACAGCTAGCTGCACACAGCTGATATTGAAGGTTGAGAGGGGACCATTTCTCCCACAAAGATCAGCTAAAAGCTTGAAACAGCTGGCTTACCTGGCTCTTCGCCAAGGCACGCAGGGTCCAATTTGCGCATGCGAGTTTGTTGCTGAATAGAGAAATGATGTAACCGCTGAGCAATAATTGACGACATGCGCCAACAGGTTCACTCCGTGGCAACCGTGTAGCACACCTGGGAAATATTTTCATTCTAAACAAATGCACACCACAATAATTCAGTTCATCCACGCATCTTAATTTCATCGGAAAATCGCTTCAAAGATTAATCTCAGGATGATGACAAATCATGTTTTCAGTGTAAAATATGTGCACAAAATATCACATAATTTTAAAATGAGTTCCTGATATATTAAAAATATGTCTTATGCTTTCTACTGTTTTGAAAGACTGCTTCACATTAAGCAATTATTTTTTGAAAAAAGAAATTGTAACCAAAGTCTATAACAGAATATAAATAAATTTTATAGATGCTTTTTATTCTACTTTATTGTTTAAAAAGTTTAAGCAATGTGATAATTGTTAAACAACGTCACAACCAAGCGTGTTAATAACAACTTATGTTATCGTTTTTATTCTGCTGTTTATAAGGAGGTATACAAAATTTCATCCATTTATGCCAAAAAGTACTTATAGTGTAAAAAAGTATGAATAAGCAAGAATAGTCATCTGCGTTCAGGGTATTTCAGTATATGCTGTATAGTTGGTATATTTAATTGCATTTATCTATTGCGGAAATGATATGTTTAGAGAAAGAGTAATGTGAGCTTCGGAGCAAAAAGGACAGTGTTTGCCACTTATGCACCTTCATTTTGAAGACGTCTCTGCCTAGTATATAGTCTTGATTGATTCCTGCCAACTTTATACCTTTTTCCACCAATCCATCTCATAGTATCACTATGGATATCTGTATATTTTTATTTACTTATTTAAGTCCATTGTTATTATTTATTATTATTATTATTATTATTATTATTATTATTATTATTATTATTATTATTATTATTATTATTATTATTATTATTATTATTATTATTATTATTATTATTATTATTATTGTATTTGATATTTATTTGTACAGTTTCCATTACAATTTCAGCACAATAAAATTTAACATAGAACATGCTGTATTATACCTTCTGTACAAATACATGAAATTGCTGACCCTAAGATTTACTCGCTGACTCAGGTCCCCTGGCCATGAGCCTTTGGTTTTCCTGAGCAGCTTGGTGTCATTTCTTCCTATACTTCTCTTCTTTTATCCTAATCCAATTTTTTTCTTATGTAAGAAATATCTTATACATCTATTTTTCTTTTCTCCCATCCCCGTTAGCATGCGTACCGCCAATATCTCTTTACTTACACTGTCCCATTTCTTTTTCCATATTTTTCTCCTGTAATTTGTTAGCTCCTTACATTCTACCAGGTAATGAACAGTGCTCTCTTCGTCTCCACAAAATTCACATATCCCTGCCTCATTACTTCTCAACCCTTTTAAGTGTAATATTCCTACCCTCATCCATGCTATGCCTTCTCTTCCAGTTTTGCCACGTTGATCTATATATTTTTCTCTACCCCATTCTGTTTTTAATTGCTTATAAAATTTCAAAGATTTCTTTTCTTCTATACTTTCCCATATCTCTTGCCTATCTATGTCTTGTACTCTAGTTCTCACTTTCTTCCAAAAACCGCTGTAATTTGTCTCCTCTGCTCTCCATAGATCTCCCATGCCTATCTTCAATATTTTTCTTTCCAATTCCCATCACCAACTACTTGTATTTTTAATGCTTTTATGTTGCTTCATGCACAGATTCAATAATTCCCCTTTTTGCCCTTTAATACACTTATACCAGAATTTTAATGTTCTCTCTATTATTATTCCCCTCCTTTTTGTATTACCTAGCTCTAGTAATGCCAGTTTTGGTGCCGATTTTGGCAGCCCTGGTAGTTCTTTGCAAAACAATCCATACACCTGGTCTAATTGTGTACCTATCTCTGATGTGCCCCATAACTCCACTGCATACATTGTTCTGGATTCAACGACCGCTTCATAGTCTTTCTAACCATCTGACATCTCCAGTTTATGTTTACATATTCTTACTCCTGGCATTGCCGCCCTACCATTAGCTATCACTTTTCTGGCTTGCGCAGCCAATTCTCCACTGCTACACATCCTTTCACCTCCTATGAACCATTCCTCTCCTTTCCTAAGTATCGATCCTCTTTTAAATATCATTATTTTTTTTATTTTTTTATTTTTTGCTGTTTATTCTTATAGTAGTAGTAGATAAACGAATTTTAAATATTAACGCTAAAATGCACTGTTTCTTACGTTGTGCTGTTTAAAACACATTTAGTGCACCCCCTTAAAAAAAGTCTCTACGTAGAGAGACAACGCATTTACCATTGTATTTTATTTTTATCTCTTGAATTGTTTGCTCACTTAAGTGTTGGCAAGAATTGTTGGTCAAGAATTGTTGGTATTTTATTACAGTTTTATAGAAAGTCAGTGCCTACCAATTTTGTGCTCGTTTTTCTTCGCAGGAATGTATACTTAAATTTCCTAACAAAATTGTGTGGTGCCGTTTCAACTCTGTGTGTGGATTTTAGGTTCAAAATAATGTTTTTTGTGTTGTTGCCGAATTTCATATTCTTAGTAATTCCTCAACTAATAATATTTTTAAAACAAAAACCCGAATTCCCTACTTTATCATTGATTAATTATCAAACAGTAGTTCGTGAAAGCTGCACCTGCGAGTAACCTTTTCTTCTGACTATTGGAAGCGTATGCTATGACGCAAAATACACAAGTTGTAAGTTATCTCCTGCCATTTTTTCCAGTCCTCTACAAAAAGAAATTAATTTAAAAAAATTATATTTTTGAAAAATAATTAATGGCCGAATAACAAAAATCCTTCCTATAGTGCACAGAAATACACTGCAACTCTTTCTTCAGTAACAGAGCTGGTGTATGTAAAATAAACGCGATTATGTAATATGAATGATGTAATAAAAACAGAAAAACGAAAAAAAGCACTGCTTGGCCATTATTACTGAGGCTTTTGAACCATCTTGCAACACTGTTTTTGAGATTCTTAAATTACCAACAACAGTCATTAATTTGTGACAAGCTTATCTTAGTTTATTAGTGGTAGGCTTCTGGGTTTATGCTGACTTTAGTTGATGTTTCACAAGCTTCGTTCTTCCGCTGTTTATTTTATTATTTACAGTGTTAATAACGTTGCCGATTGTGCAATGGAGGGAACAGGAAGCTTCCACGTTCAAGAGGTTCTGAGTTCGAATCTCGGACAGGGTAAATTATCTGCATAAGGTTATTTTCACGGTTTTCCCTTATCCTGAAGGATATAAAATGATAAAACCAGACCTACTGCTGCAGCTCATGAACTATATAATAAACTCCCTACCTATCTGAAAAATATTAATAATCTTAAAATATTCAAGAAAAAAATTAAAGAAATGTTGTATGGAAGTTTGCTATTATTCAATTGACGAATATCTTAGATAATATTGACTAAATAAATTGTATTTGTATAATGTAAGTGTAATAGTGTATAGCTTATTATTTATTATTGTAATTAGGTTATTTTAGAACTTGTTTATGTAGATATTAAAATATGTGATTTTCTGGTTGCACATATTTAACTTGACGATGCTTTGAATGTGTTTTGTATTCTTTTAATCAGATAATAAATGAATGAAGGTCGGTTAACTCTAACCTCTCTGGGCCCTGTACTCATTTGAACATCATTTCATTCATCGACTCAACTTTGGGTATTAAAAAAAAAAAACAGGAAGCTCGCCTAGTACACCTAGCAATCCAGGGAAAGACACCAAAAAAATTCGTGGATCGGGAAGAGCGAACCCATGACCATCGAATGCGAGTGCCACACGTTACTGTGGCGCCACATGCTACTAATATCCTCAATAAGTCGATTTTGCAATGGGTTAAAACGTAAGGTTATGCTTATCACAAATCACTCACTTGAATATTCTTTCGCTTCATGCTTCACCAACGTCAGTAATACTTGGTGACTGGGTTTCCAGGACAAGTCGAGAAGTCAGCAACGCTATCTGGGACAGTTATCTCTAAACTATAATTAATGGTATAACCACGACCACACTCAAAGCTGGTAGCTGCGCAATTTGCGAAACTACGCATATTACTTATCTACTCGTTTTATGTCAGCAGTTTTATTACGTATAAAATAGGTGCAGTAATTCGATAGTGTATATAACCAAATTTTCGTTTATAAGTTTTGTTGTTCACGCTCACATACACACACACACACAGAGAGAGAGAGAGAGAGAGAGAGAGAGAGAGAGAGAGAGAGAGAGAGAGAGAGAGAGAGAGAGAGAGAGAGAGAGACACACACATGAACCTGCCCACCTCTGTGGTATGGGAATAGCATTTGTCTTTACTAGAGGTCCCGAGTTCGAATCTCGGTCAATCACTTCAACCATTTCATTCATCATATATGACTTAATTAGAGGGCGTTAAAAAAAATTTTTTTATTATTTCCTTTTAATTCAGGGACTCAAAAGATTGTTTCCATGAAATCTCGGTATGGAATTTTTTGAGTGGTATACAATACTTCCCCTATTTATTGCAAATACGTCAGATATAAAGTAAAAAGTAGTAAAATGTATATCTTGAATTTTCTGCAAATAACCTGTGAAAGGATCCTCTTGTAAAAATGGTAATCTTAAGCGACGAAAACTAGTGCATGAAAGGTATATCAATTTTAAAACATACAGCTTATTTAAAATAACTTTTTGTGTGCCGTTAAGTCAATTTTGAGATAGGATAGGATTCGACACGGAAGTCCAAACTTGGTCTATTGTACCTATTCCCCAAGTGGGGCATCCCCGGGAGGAAGGATGAGGCGAGAGGAAACAGAGGGCGGCCGTCACACGGAGCCACGATAGCACAGAGGGCAGGGTCCCTACACTTTACCTGTGGGCCAGAAAATCCGCCATCCCACCCTACTCTGATCCTGAAACGGCCCCCGGGCCGACCCGGAGACCGTCCTACCGGAGGAGGAAGTGTTTGCCAGGAACATCATCCTGCCATGCAACGTCGAAATACCCGCCGACACTTCTACCGTGAAAGATATCGTTAGATGAGAGAGGACATGAAATGATAATGGGGATGAAATGGAGGGACAGGAAATTCAGGGGATGTAATTAACCTATCCAGCATTCGCCTGGCGACTAGGGAAAACACCGAAAAACTCATGGGTCAGGTAGGCCGGCCTAGGAAATTGAACCCGGGCCTCCCAAATACGGGCCACAGACGAAACTGCCTGAGACATTCCGCTCGATTTTGAGATAGTTACTAATGATTGGAACTTTTCCTTCGTTATTGAGTTGTTTCCTAAGGGGGGGGGAGGGAGCAGAGGATAGAGAAACTTTAATTTCTTACATATTCCTTAACATTCATTTGAATATAGTTAGTTATACCTTCAATCTTCTAGCTTTTCAAGTAGCAGTTCATATTCGCCCCCCCCCCCCACCTCTTGATCATGGAATTTCAGTCACCACATAGCGACCCGCTTTTTAAAAATATTGACTCGCTTTAGCCTGCTATATCGTTATATTTGACCATGAATGGGTAAATGTGCCATTAAGATTTATATCCATTACAAGAAATAAGGTTCTGTAAGAATAGTTTGAAAGCCATGTGAATATAACGCATAATTTAGGCGCAAAACCACATTTTGGCTGATTTGGAAACATGCCAGAATAACAAAGCCTCAAAAGAGTTCTTAGCCCTATAGAAGATTTATAAACATTGTTGCCAAACCTCTTATTTACTTCACCACAACAATAAACATGACCTCGATATTTGCAGTTATGAAATCCGACTTATCAGTGATTATCGTACATTAAGCAGATCAAAACACAATTGCGTATCTACGCTAAAAGATGTGCAAACACTAACACAATAGGATGTAAACAATACACGTATGGTTTGGAATTATCCATGAATTAAGACGTAGTATTACTTTTTTATCTAAGATAATATGCACTACAAACTAAATTATCATTATTTTTCTTATTTAAAATCCTGCTTACTTTGTTCGCTGCGATAGATCTGTGACTTAAGTCGTTGGAATTCAAAGTTTGGGAGCTAGCCTCTGTCAACAAACTTGCTGGTGACCAGAGAATATATAGGTATAGTTCTTTAAAGGGACATCGCCATTCAAATGTGTACATAACCCAATCAGGAGAAAGATGACGGCAACGGAGCGCAGCAGAATACATGGCCAAGGTGGTACTCACATAATTGCATGGTACGAACGATACTTCAGAAAATTCGCTCGGTACTTTTAGATACTTCGGTGATGATTCTGCAATTTTTATTTTTTTTTAAATCTCAAAATACTACTGCAGTAAGCAGAGCATTGCAAAACCCGAGAAATTGCCAGCGGTATACCTGTACAGTAACATGCAAAAGAAAATAATCGTGTGATTCAGCGCCAGTTACCAGTTTCCAAGAAGAAATCACTGTATATCTCAACGACGATCTGTCACCTCTTTCTAGTACATTGGATTTACTAGAAAACAAATTCAGAGTTTCAGAATTAAAAAAAAGTTAGCTGCTAAATATTTTTGGCTAAGTATTCCACTTGCAACAGTTTTCTCTGAAAGACTATTAAGCACAGCAGGACAGAAAAAGAAGTAGACTTGACCCCTAAAGAGTGAAAATGCTAGTATCTTTTAACAAAAACTTATACAAATGAACTGTTTTGCTTTTAAATGTCTAATGCAGAGTTTAAAAATAAGAACATTGATGGTTTTAAGTTTTGTCTCATTATACAGAATGTTACAAAAAGGTACGGCCAAACTTTCAGGAAACATTCCTCACACACAAAGAAAGAAAATATGTTATGCGGACATGTGTCCGGAAACGCTTAATTTCCATGTTAGAGCTCATTTTATTACTTCTCTTCAAATCACATTAATCATGGAATGGAAACACACGACAACGGAACGTACCAGCGTGACTTCAAACACTTTATTACAGGAAATGTTCAAAATGTCCTCCGTTAGCGAGGTTATATGCATCCATCCTCCGTCGCATGGAATCCCTGATGCGCTGATGCAGCCCTGGAGAATGGCGTATTGTATCACAGCCGTCCACAATACGAGCACGAAGAGTCTCTACATTTGGTACCGGGGTTGCGTAGATAAGAGCTTTCAAATGCCCCCATACATGAAAGTCAAGAGGGTTGAGGTCAGGAGAGCGTGGAGGCCATGGAATTGGTCCGCCTCTACCAATCTATTGGTCACCGAATCTGTTGTTGAGAAGCGTACGAACACTTCGACTGAAATGTGCAGGAGCTCCATCGTGCATGAACCACAATGGGTATTTTGACATTTGTCTGCACGAATGATTTCAATTTACATTTTAAGAGAAATACTAAAATGAGCTCTAACATGGAAATTTAGCGTTTCCGGTCACATGTCCACATAACATATTTTCTTTCTTTGTGTGTGAGGAATGTTTCCTGAAAGTTTGGCCGTACCTTTTTGTAACATCCTGTATATGTGCACCTATTTAATTGTATTGGCATTAGAGTTTTCCCAGCATTCTATTTATTCGTATTGAAACTAGAAGTAGAAATGACGGCATCGGGTATCGAAGTATCGGGTATCATGGAAAATATCGTGTATCGGTATCGGGAATCGAGTATCGAGAAAAAAATGGTATCTGTCCAACCATCGCTAGTCTTAAGAAAAAGGTTGTAGAAGGTAGAAAAGATACTCCATTCCACCTAGAAATTCAAGATCAAGATAACATTGGAAATGAATGTTTTAAAGCCCTTGAATATATATAACTTTTTCATTACTGAATACGAAACGATTAATAAACTCCAAACTCCCTTTATATGAAAGATTTTTCGTCATTTTTTATTTTCTCAAAACTGGATCTAAGGATTTTGAAGTATCAAATATTTCAGATATTTAGGTGGAAAATGAAACTGCCTTTAAATTCCACAGTCACAAAAATGACAAATAATTTACAAAGGGTAGCTGCGAAGTGGCTAATGTTAAACAAATATTATTTGATATAAATGGCATATCGCTTTTATATTGTGCGGTTCGACTTGTTATTTTAATGTCTATGAGTTATATAAAATAAACAAATTCTTCCGGGACTTCACGAATTATTCGTAGAAATTCAAAATATGCATGTTAGTGGATGCAAGTAAAAAGTTAATGAAATGGTCCTATTGAAATGTTGATAAACATGTTGTATCAATGGGAGATAATAAAAATACTTTTCCCTGATCTTGACCGCTTTCCTGGCCTTCTAGGTCGGCCCTGGCTGTCGTAAGCAAACCCAACCTAACACACGATTTCAAAATCTCAACTGGATGTATTTTGGGAATCTGGCACTTTGACGATACGATTTAGAAGAGCATGAAGGACGCACTACTGGCTTAAAACAAGACACTAACGGTGTTTCTTGCCAATGAAATGTCGGCAACTAGGCTAAATTTAAATTCGCTGATGAAGCCGGCCTAATCTTTGGCAGGCGACAGTTGACTGTTGTCAAACTTCATTCCTACCCGGTACTCTATTAGATCGGGCAAGTTTCAATACATCTCATATGGTTTGAAGTGCAGTTTGAAGTAGGATAGTAACAGTTCATTAAGACTTCAGATTTTTTTTTTTTTTTTTTTTTTTTTTTTTTTTTTTTTTTTGCTTAGCTTAGCTCTTAATATTTTTATGGGGCATGTTTTTAAAGTAAGGTCTATTAGGCAATCGAATTAGAAGTATTACGAGAGCCGTTCAGTAAGCACTAGTTTTTTTTTAATCAAAATATATATCTATGTATATAGAAATATATTTTTCTTTTCCTTATTTAACCGTTTATTTATTGTTTCCGTTTATTTTCCTATCTGTTTTCTGTATTTTCACACATATACACTATACACATAAACACCCCATGCCCAAGGCGGGACTCGAACCCGCGACCCTCTACGCGGTGAAGACGCCAGTTTTTTTTTCAAACACAGTTTATTTATTTCTCAACATAGTTCCCTTTTAGGGATATACACTTCTCCCAAAGCTCCTGCCATTTTTTAACCCTTCCAAAAAATAAACATGTCCAAGCTCTGCAAAATACACCTCTGTTTCCATTATGACTAAATTTTGTTCTTGCGAGCCATTTCTTCATGTTTGGGAATATAGGGGGGGGGGGCATAAATTCATAACGTAATTTTTGCAGTTTGACGGCGGCAGTTGCTGGGACATTATCGTCGTGAAACAGAACTTTCGTCCTTGCCTTTGGGGTTGTGTCTCCTTCAACTTCTTGTCGAATTGGGCCAATAACTCACTGTAGTATACTCCAATAATCGTTTTTCCTTTTTCCAAGAAATCAGTATGACACCCTTCGCATCCCAAACAACCGTCATTACTTTTTCGGCCGATGAGACCGACTTTGTTTTTTTGGAGCAGATTCTCTGAAAGCAAGCCATTGTTTTCATTGTTACTTGGTTTCCGGAGTATAATGATGAATCCAGGTCTCATCGATAGTGACAACTCGACGCAAAAAGTCCGCTAAAACAGCTTCGAAGTTGAAAGACACATCTGCTTGTTGTCCACCTTGGGCAAACGCGGCACCCGCCGGGCTGACAGCTTTCTCATCTCCAACTTATCATGCAAAATATGAATTGCTGTTCCCGTCGATACATCTGTGTCCTCTGCCACTTCTCGAACTTTCGTTCGATGGTCAGCGAGAATCATATCGTAGATTCTTTCAATGACTTCCTCGATAACCATATCTGAAGGGCGTCCGGCGCGCTCTTCTTCAAAAACGGATGTTCGACCACATTTAAATTCGCTATACCAATATCTAACTGTTTTCATAGAAGGCAAAAGGTTTCCATAAACAGCATCAAATTTCGCTTTTTCTCCTCGTAAGATTTTCCATCTTAAAATAAAAAGCTAATCACTAAACGATACAGCACTTTTTCAATTTTAGGAAAAATACGTTGAACAACTTTTGAAATGTCTGTAAAGTTCAAACTAACCAAGGAATCAGGACCAAATATGTTTTGATAACGTCTAACAAATGACAGTACATGATAACACATAATTCCCTTGGCAACACCATATATTTTGAAACGTGGGTACTAACTGAACCACCCTCGTAAATAACCTGTGTATTTTATTACTTTCTCTACCAGGTACATATATGGTAGGTAAAGTCTGTTTATTTAAAATCTCCTTTGACGATCCCTTATAATCGTTTTACAACACAGACCCTCCTTCTCCCTGAACGTTCTGCAAGGTTGTCACCCTTCTCAATACGTCATGGGCATCGTACGAGGTTTCGCCTAAATAAATTATCTTATGTCCATTACTGCGAAACTTCCTTAGTTTTGACATAGATATTTATATATCGCCAAGCTACAATTCTTCTGGATTCCATAATAACCCTTATCTTATTCAAAGTTGAGTATTTGAAACCCAGCTCCTATAGGAGACCGCGCAAAGTGAAGCGCCCATAAGGAAAATCACACATTTCTTGCAAATGTGCAACCAATTCGTCTAAGGTGGGCGCTCTCCTTTTTGCATAGAATCTATAAATTTCTCGACGAATTAAATCGCACGTGAAATTATCTACTTTAGAGAAACGTTTGCTTTTGTTTTCACACTTGATCGGCGTCTTTGGTATTCCTTTTGTCACATATTTCTCACTGTATTTCTGTGAATACCCAGAATTTATCATCAAGTTCATTGCAAGACCCCTTACCAAGTTTATTTTTCAGCACATATTTATATGTGTTCAAAACAGGCGCTTGAATTTGCTTAGAAACAGTTCCCGTTATAACTTTGTTACTTTTTTAGCCTTTTCTAGTAACATAATTCGGTCCAGTTATTCACACTATTGCCTTCACTTTGATTATTTTCACTTGACTGAAAGTAACCTACTACTTCATTTGCATTTACCACTGCATTTCCCTCCTATGGTCTCCACATTGTGACCCACAACGAATTTCTTCACGTAATGAAACAGATCAACTAGAAGTTGGAACTTTGGCAACTGAGACTCCACGTGGAGTAGACATGCGGCTGTCACTTCGAGAAAATCAGGGTTGCTATTGGTCCTCAACGGCAGTGTTCTATTTCTGAAGTGTGGAGATAGATTTATGACGGTTATTAGTGGGCGGGCGGCTCAGGTTCCTTTGATTCGGAACTGCACATGCATTAACTAAACAGACTTTACATATATGGTAGGTAAAGTCTGTTTAGTTAAAATCTCCTTTGACGATCCCTTATAATCGTTTTACAACACAGATCCTCCTTCTCCCTGACCGTTCTGCAAGGTTGCCACCCTTCTCAATACGTCATGGGCATCGTACGAGGTTTCGCCTAAATAATCTTATGTCCATTACTGCGAAACTTCCTTAGTTTTGACATATATATTTATATATCGCCAAGTTACAATTCTTCTGGATTCCATAATAACTCTTATCTTATTCAAAGTTGAGTATTTGAAACCCAGCTGCTTTAGCAGACCGCGCAAAGTGCAGTGCCCATAAGGAAAATAACAAATTTCTTGCAAATGTGCAACCAATTTGTCTAAGGTGGGCGCTCTCTCTTTTGCATAGAATCTATAAAGTTCTCGGCGAATTAAATCGCATGTGAAATTATCTACTTTAGAGAAACGTTTGCTTTTGTTTTCACACTTGATCAGCATCTTTGGCATTCCTTTCGTCACAATATTTCTTACTGTATTTCTGTGAATACCAGAATTTATCATGAGGTTCATTGTATGATCCATTACCAAAGTTCTTTGTCAGCACATATTTATATGTGTATTCAAAAAATACCGCTTGAATCTGCTTAGAAAGAGTACCCATTATAACTCTGTTTTTTGAGGCTTCTCCAGTAACATAACTCGGCCCAGCAACACTTTCCAATTTATTCACACTATTGTCATCACTTTGATTATTTTCACTTGTCTGAAAGTTATCTACTACTTCATTAGCATTTACCACTGCATTTCCCTCCCACGGTCTCCATATCGTGACACACAACGAATTTCTGTACGTAATGAAACAGATCAACTGGAAGTTGGAACTTTGGCAACTGAGACTCCACGTGGAGTAAGCATGCAACTGTCATTTCAAGAAAATCAGGGTTGCTATTGGTCCTCAACGACAGTGTTCCATTTCTGAAGTGTGGAGATAGATTTATGACGGTCATTAGTGGGTGGGAGGCTCAGGTTCCTTTGACTCTGAACTGCACACGCGTTAACTAAACAGACTCTAGATAAGGTCACTAAAAATTCTTATAGAGATTTCACTGGGACACGTTTTGAGCCCTTTGAATACCGAAAGAGCATTTTTAGAAAAAAAAAAAAAAAGTTCGTGTTTGTGAACAGCATAACTGAAAAACAAAACGCCGGATAAATACCAAAGTTGGTATTTAGGTTTAATGTCTTCCCAATATGCGGTATGAACGCTTAACTCTCATCCTGAACTACCGTTACATGAAACAATTCTCAAAACTAGCTGTAATGATTTTGACAAAATACTTATTGAATATTACTAACACGAAAAATAAATATATCTTACATGTTCTAGGGATAGTCTGTGAAATCCTCTTCGTTCGAAGTAATTTTATATTTTCTTGTATATCTAGTAAGCATTAAACGTACTGAACAAAAAGTTTCTCTAAAACATAGTTTATTTTAAATACTTTTTTGTAGCATCGGCTATTTTCGAAACATCCGTTATTAAATGGTTCTAATTATACACAATTTTTGTCATTCTTTTAAATTGCTGTCGAGTGTTTTTATTGCATGGAAGGGGTGTGGACTTCAAAGCCATCATATAGCGCTCAGTTCTAAACAGGCTTCTGTTTTCTTTTGTGACTCCTTGTAAATTCCTCACCTTCCAGGAGACACGAACCGTGTTTGCCAAACTCTGTCTGCATCGAGAATAATGCATTACTTTTTCCAAACATAAATTACGTATATTGTATGTGGAGATTTTTTCTAATGACATTTTGCTCTCCTGTTTCGTCATGGAAGAATTGACGTATGATACAAACAAAACCATCTAATTGCTTCAGGAAAGACTTGAAGTGCACGCTTTCCTATTTCGTCACGTTCTGGCCTGACGTAACCCTTATTATTGTCTTCTAAACTGATTTCTTTTCTGAACAGAACAAACTTTGTGTTCTTTATTTCGGCTGCCATTTGTTGTTGAATGTTTAGTAAATTGTTTCTATAGTGTCCTCAAATCATATTGGAATGATACGAACAGAAACTAACATAATTTATATGTAGCATTCCTTATTTTAGTATTTGTGAGAGAGAAAAAAAACGCCAACTGAGTTTGTGCTTAACTTTTAGTTCGAAATCGTTCAGTGAGCAGATGTTTTGTTCTGGTGCCGCATGCTTCAACTAGAAAATATATTCTTATTTATTTAGTAATGCTAAGGTGAATCTACCAGTCATACTAATAATTTACAGTACGACAATTAATTTAGACAACTCATCCTGAATAACCACCACCTTCTCCTCCTCCTCCTCCTCCTCCTCCTCCTCCTCCTCCTTCCCCTCCTCTTTCTCCTTCAACTTCCGCAGTTTTACCACTATCGTGGTGTTAGGGGATTCTTCTTCCTTTATCCCTTGTGCTTTTAAACGTCCTTTTGAGCAACAGAAACTCGGATCAGATAGAGAACCCAGCAGGGATGATCAGTCCGATGCCTGTTATGACAGTAAGAGAAGTAAATGGCAGAATGAGGGCGAAATGAAAGGAGACGATAATGGAGCAATTGGTGGAATTATGGCGGGGGAAACCAGAGATCCTGGAGAAACCACCCCCCTGCTCCGTATTGTCCATCAAAAATCTCACACGCGGCCGCCTGGGATCGAACCCTGACCGCCTTGGTGAGAGACAAGCTGTCTAACCGCTCGACTGTGGCGATGACGAATTTTATCAATGAAATCTTATTGAATAATTTACTCTTCCGTTGTAATATCACTAGGTAAGTTTTCCTGTGAAAATTGTCAGTGGCGTGGATCAAGGATGCCCAAGTATTTGAACACGTTGAATTTGGGAACGTGTTAGCTAGAGTGTTTGTTCAACAATGGAAGCTGTGAAGTCATCGCTGAAGTTGGCAGGTGTAAGTGTGAGACATTTATCTAAGTATGCCATCTGAAACTGCGGCTGAAACTTTCGTGAAGCTTGTAACCAAACATTGCCTTGGACAATGTTCATAAGCAGCTGGATTCTCCAGCAGCACTTGTCATTGATGAATGAGGACATATTCATCATATGCTGTTTTGAGTCTTCTCAAATAGTTTGTCCCTTTAGTGTTTTCACTCGACTGTTTATCGGTAGTAAGTAGAGGAAATATTGCATTCCATCCAAAATTAACACAGCTTTCGTTTAATGAAAAATTAATAAGAGTAAATAAAAAACTAATGAATACTTTCCCATCAACGCAACTGATGTTCTCATTATTAACTTTAGCTCTGTGCCACTGCCACTTAATACCGAAACCTAAAAATTCAACTTTGTGGCATTATCCACTTTCTAGGTAAACGTTACTGGTTTCACTGTTTCAATCTCCTTTCTAAATCGGTGCTATTCGGTTGTTTCTCGCACCGTCATAGAATATCATGCAATTTCTAGCCCAGAAAACAGCGACTAGCTCTTAAACTGGCTATCAATTCGGGTTCTTCTACCCACGAAAAGCGTAATGAATCTAATCTAAAGCGGTTTATCTCGATTAAAATCAAGTACACAGAAAATTAAGCTTCCGCAAGAATAGTTTGGGAAGCTATATGCAAATAAATGATAATAGACAGAGATTTGTACTTCCTGTATTGCACCTATATTTAAAGTAGGTAATACTGATAGCAGAATTAAGAGCAAGATTAATAATTCGACAAATAAATGGCAGGGAGAGAGACGAATAATTGCTATAAATAATTTCTCTATGTTAAAATCAATGCATAATGTAAGGAGACAAACTAAAATTTTTCATGAAAATAATAATTTATTTCCGTGTATAAGCAGATAGCAATGCAATATACTCAGGTTCTAATTGGGTTTCTAGTGAACTGAGTTGATAAGAAAATCAACACCTTAGAAAACAGTTCCCTGGAAATCAGTTATGTTCAAAAAGGTGCAATTACTAAATCATGTAGACAAATTCTGAAAATTGGGTAAAAAGGGGTTCTTAGTATTTACATAATGACGAGTGGAAAATTGTATTTCGTTGGCTAACAGCAATATACACAGGAATTTTAATGAGGTTTATATCTAGGTGGGCGTTAATAAAAGAGCGTCTATTTCTAAAATTCGCACCTTTTCCTTCGTAATTTACAATCTTGCAGAAGATCGATTATCGGCAGCTGTAGTGCCAAAGACCGCACTGCCGTCGATATGAGCCTTCCGATTAGCACTTCAGCTACTATCAGCAGTTTAACGCCACCCATTGTTATTTTGAAAACATGTTTTAAACAGTAAATTGCTATGTCAGAAGTTGAGTTAATACTTTAACAATTTCTCTTACAAAAGTTTCGCAACAGTTGATATACTGCATTCTCAAACAGAAGACAACTCGCTTCAATTAACTCATTATTACTAATAACGAGTAATAATAATTTATTAGCCTCCATGACATTCAACAGCCAAGATAATTGGTTTCACACTGGAGCAGCTGCCAGCAGATTTATCGCAGACACAGATATTCGAGACGGCACGAAAAGTCGGCATCGATACCCAAAGTTCGACATGATGGTGTCATGCAATAGAGGGGTTTGGAGCAAACACAAGTCAAACTTATACTTCAGTCTAGGTCTTGACATCCACGAGGTTGTAAACGTGACCCTCGCCCTTGGTGCTAATGACATGAGCACAAAAGAAAGAGTCATCGCAAAGTACTGCCTCATACTGCTGTTGCCAAGTCTGAACATAAACAGTTATGCACACAGCTCCGGTGTATATTTGGAAGTGCTATATGTGCATCGTGCATAAAAATTAGACCAAAATATGAATCTTGCTGGTCCGTGAATTCAATGAACCCGTGATGGTGAAGGTTTCGAAGCTAGGTAACAAACTGTACAAATAACTCAGAATGTAAGGCAAGTTTTGAAAATGTGACTCATAAAAATGGGTTATAAAGAAAGAAAGCGTCAACCATATAGTTGACGATGTGTAGATATTATTCCAGTTAACGCGTTTTAAAATAATACAAATCGAGATTGCTTTCAAATACCAACTGTTTTACGCCCGTATACAACATGTGACAATTTATTTCTATTTTCTGCTTAATTCAGAAGTGCTGAAATACTTAAGGTTGTTTTACTGTTTCTACTTAATAACTTTTTTTTCGCAGGAATGAATTATAGAATTTCAAAACAACCATTCGTAATTGGTTAATAGCTAAGAAGAGAAATAGAAAGCTTCTGTAACAATTCTACTAACAGCGTTACATTAACCTCAATAATCACCGAATAAAGGGCGTGACTATTCGACTCTGAAATCAGCGGAAACAGCAGATGATGTTAAGACATTAAACCGGACACACCGGTACTTTCGGGCTTCTTAAAAGCCTTCAACAGGATCTTTCTGAAACGCATGTCTCCCAAACTGGGTGACATTTAAGTATCTCCGAGTAGGCGAGTTTCCAGGAATATTCTGTCATTAACTTCAACATCTCTGGATGTTGAAAACACCTTCTCACTGAGTTGGTATTGTACACGGTGTTCACAAACTCGCTAGGACTATTGCACAGCTAAATAACATGCAGCTTCCTCAGACACCGAACGTTTTGAGTTCAAGGGTGGTGTCGGCGTTGGCGAATGTCCGTTAACGCACACAAGAGTCATTCTGCTAAGCGGCACAACACCACAATGCCCTCTCTTTAGTTTAGGCCAAAGGACTGAATGAAAGAATTCAATCACCTACCTGGGAGTCAAGCTGGATAAAATGTTAATCTTTCATGAACATAACCGTAAATTCTCCTCTCTGTAATCCTTGCTAAGGTCTAAGATGTCTTAAATCTCTGGCCGCTTATTCCCCGTGACAATACTCCACGAAATATCCTTTCCGTATATAATTAGGCGCTGGGTCACAATGTTTCACGACAATTTGCCTCAACATCAGAGTGCCCTGAATAGGTATCTTAGGAATTATAACCCAAAAACTTACAACCTCGGAGGATATCGAGTTCCCAACATGGCTTGCGAGCATAGCAGTTATTGGAGCCCTTCCATCAGCAGGTAAAGCTGGGATCTATTCTTAATCCATCAAAGAGCTATTGGCTTCAACATTCTTTATCCCAATCAATCATATTAAGGGCATCTGAGAACTCTCCCACCAGAGGAGAAGCGGGAGCACTGCACAGCCGTCGAGAGGCAACATCGTTCCACACAGAAGATGGGGAAAAGCCAGCCAAAAACATCCATCCCAAAATAAAAACAGTGGATAAAACGCCACCGAGTGGATCACGTAGCAAAATCATTCAGACTGACCTCAGACTGTCATCAGTAAGCCACACACGGAGCAATTCCAGTTAAGCTCCTGTGCAATCCTCTAAGAGATGCTTGGGTGAAGAAATGTTTCAATAGTAACCCCAAATAAACTATTTTTATATAAAAAAAGATATACCAGTGGTGCAAAGAGGCCCTTGCACGCTGAGTAATAGCCATTGAGAAACATCTTCAATATAAAGAATCTGGCATGGGGCTGTTGATGTTAAGCACACTTAAAAACTATTGGTCTGGGCCAGGTTTGGGCACGGGACCTTGAGATCAATTGAGCCACCCAGACCAACAAGAATTTCGCTTCTTCCGTTCACTGCAACTGTATCAGTTTACATGCGTTTTCTGCAACCCCCATCACATCTATTGTAAGTGGTTAAACCCTGATGGTGATGTTGATGATGATGCACCGAGTGGCTTGCTAAGGACTGCATGAAGGCTCTCTGTGCTCTTTGTGCCTCTTATGCTGGGCGATTATTCAAGTCAGACAGTACGAATAAAACGGACGACGTCCTTGATATCTACCCCTTTTATATCCTCAAGCTCCAAAAAGAAAGAGAAAGGAGACATGTCGTGGTTAAGCTCCAGCAAGAATAGGGGCACCAACATTAATACCAATGTTACCCACCTCTAGTGGGACAGCGTGTCCGCCTCACTTTGGATTCTCTGTTAGGGTGAGTTATCTGAATACTGTTTTTTTTTTTTTTTTTTTTTTTTTTTTCGAGTTCTCCTTTATGCTGAGAAGATGAATGGCATTTAAATCTATGGATCTCAGACTCGTCTGAGCTTCATTTCAACCGTCCGTTTTGACCAACCAGGTTACAGGATTTTAAACTTAAAAATAGTATAATAGTTTATATTATTATTATTATTATTATTATTATTATTATTATTATTATTATTATTATTATTATTATTATTATTATTATTATTATTATTATTATTATTATTATTATTATTATTATTATTATTATTATTATTATTATTATTATTATTATTATTATTATTATTATTATTATTATTATTATTATTATTATTATTATTATTATTATTATTAAATCATGTTATTAGATTGGTAATTATAATTAAAATGAAGTATAAATCGACAGCACATTACTGTTTTAACCGATTGTTTTTTATCTTAAGAAACTTTAAATCTTCTAACGTAAATAATTAAATAGATTAGTTCTTTGAGGTTTCCAATTTAAAACTGGTAAAAACATTCTTTCCCCTATGGAAGAAGCATCTTAAACATTTTCGAAGGGAAGGGGCAAATGTAGCTACTGCATATCCAGGGGTGAACTAATTTACTGTAGACATCGTTCATGTTTTTGAACTAACTGGTTGACATTGTCAACATGAGCATTTTGGATCAACGCCTCTAGTGGATTTATAGTTTCCAACATCATCGTGCTTGGTTAGACAAGTACATGGGAAGTTAACGATATTACAAAAACAAGAAAAACCGCAAGAAGACCTCGGGCGTGCAAAAGTGTCTATTAGTGATCCGTTCATGCAGTCTCCCTTATCATTAGAGGAAACCTGTTTGGCCTGAAGCTTTCACTGACCTGATGAGATTAAAACGTTACGAATTATGTAACCATTCAGGGTTAATACATAAGTATAAAATTGTATCGTTATACTTTTGGTTCTGTAGCCAATCACCGCCAGCGTTGACAAGTCCACACATCCGTTCCAATACTCTGTCCATTTCCTTGCACTGACCGGAAACGAAACACAGTAACACGCCATTCTCATTTACACTACGATAACGCAATGAGCGCGACAATGATATATGTATTACCTGGCCATCAGGACCAGGATTCTTTAGAATTTATTAAATCACTCATTGACCATAAACATTGTTTAAAACCCGTCAACATTTTACAAACAATTGCTATGTTCTGTCCGAATTAAGTACGTATTCTAAAACCTGTTAATTTATGTATTGTTTAGGAGTGGAGGAAGAGGTAGATTAGGTAACGAAGGGAATACTTAGCACTTGCCTCTTTTGTGTATACACTCCCGGGAGGAACGGATGAAAGGAAGGAACCGCAGGAGACGTATAGGGTGCAGGAACGGACGTGTAAATGACAGAAGCACGCAATTCCCTGAAATTTACTGGTTTCACCACGCTTGCATCGACCTGCCCAAACCGCCGGAGGGTGGCACAGATGCTCCCCTCCAGAGGGGACTGGAAAAAGCTCGAGCCAACCGTGGAGGCTCAGATGACCACCCTCTGGTGGAGCCGAGCAAATTCCTCTGTATCATCCGCCCATCACAACTCCGGAGTCGTCCTATAACACAGTGGCGAGGCGTGACATTCAAAGGTGAGAAGCTCCAAATAATAATTTTCATTAAAATGAGAGAATAATGACCCAAAGAACTAAGGCTACTCTTCAGTACCCTTTCTACTGTATAGTCACACGTATGCTTTTGTTGCATTGCAAGACTGCTCACATTGGAGGCTTCCCCTCTCCACTCAGACGTTCCAACTTTCCCTAGAGCTGTCCCACACTAAAATGGAGAAAGTATGCAATTCATATACTTTTCCTAACTTAAAACTTATCAAGAATTTCCTATTTGTCACCACTAAATACCAATCTACGTAAACTACTATTGCTAATGCTATTGAAATTTAATTAGTTGTATTTAAAAGCGCCACTAAAGCAAATAAACTTTTCTTCACACACTATAGAGACTTCATGTGACAAAATCTATCAGTGCTTCCTAACTATCGAAGAGTCGTAATTGTTTCCGGAAACTTACGAAGTATGGTACTCAAAGATACAAATGCGTAAATACAGTATTGAATGAGCTCGCAGAAGTGGTCAGTCGAATCTAAGCAGCTGTCAAATTATTCGCAGCATCGCGAATGTTCGCGAATAAATTTTAAAAATGTATCCAGAGCAAATATAATATTGTTTGGCATGTATTTTCTTGTTTTTCTTTTTCTCGTGAAATTCTTGGGTAAGCGGCTCATTGCACGATTCGCCACTGCCTGCGTCTATAGCAAATGTTTACACACACACACGCACGCACACACACACACACACAGACACAGACACACACACACACACACACACACACACACACACACACACACACACACACACACACACACACACACACACACACACACACACACACAGTCACAAAGGTTTTACGCAGCAGTAATAGTAGTAGTAGCAGCAGCATTCAGTTCAAGGTTGGACAGTCGCTTTTCACTTTTATTACCTTTTGGTTGAAGACTCTCTTATTATTTCATTTTATGGGCTCCTAACTCCACTGAAGGTTATTAGGAGTGTCCGACTAATGCAAACACATGTTCCAAACTATAAGTCCTAGGATAATTTGAACAACTCTCAAAAATAAAAAATCGTTTTAATGTAGACAATTTTTACATCTCTACTATGTATGTAAACAGAGGAAATATTGCATTCCATCTAAAACTTCGAGATAGGAACTTCACATTGAAAATTTATTTTTACCTGGATTACCTGAACCTCCCTAAAAAGTATTTTCAGAAAAGGGTCCATGTTTCCGAATCTAAATTCAAAACGAAAAGTTATTAAATATCTAACTTGTTGTTTAAATTCAATATTTTCCATGAATGCGACACAGACTTTGAAGAAAATCCCCCCGCCCCCCAATTCATGCTATACTTTACACTGAGAAATTGTTCTTTATTTTCTTTTTTCAAAACTGGCTCTAAGGATTTTAATTAAAATGCCATTTTAAAGATATATTGTTTGTTATTACGTCCTCCAACGTTAAGTCATATCGGACAATGAATGAAATCGGTGAAATGATGCTCAAATGAGTCCGGGTTCCATGGAGCTTAGAGCTACCCGACATTCGTCTTTAAGGATAAGGGAAAACCCCGGGGTAAGTTTTTATGGGGGTTTCCCTTATCCTGAAAGACGAATGTCGGGTAACTCTAAGCTCCGTGGACCCCGGGCTCATCTGAGCATCATTTCATTAATCGTCCGATATGACTTAACGTTGTAGATTTGTAAATTACAAAAAAATAGGAAAAAACCTTATCCAGGTAACTCACCCTGACCGAGATTCGAACTCGGGACCTCTTGAACGTGAGGCAGACACGCTACCATCTACGCTACCGAGGCGGGCTTATAGATAAATGAACTGCACATCTTTGAGTTTTTTTGGAATAGGTCTGTAATGTCCTCATTTTGAATTACCTTTGGCAGATTATTTAGAAACAAGGTCTTACTACACATAAAATGTAGACTCATTAAAGCATATAATCTATGTTGGCTCTACTTTTTTCAGTTAACCTTCTTATTGGTTTGAATGTTTCAATATTTTTTTCCAACTAGGAAGTCGTTATTCTGTTGTTTTTTTTTCCCATTCATTTCCTCGTGTCACGGAAAGAGTGTGGAATCCCATGGCCATCAGATAGCGATATTTTAAAAGTTTTAGTATTGCTTGTGCATTATATTCTATACGAAAGTGAACCTAACAGTAGAAAAAATAAGTTTTAGCAAGAACAGTTCATGGATGGCGTAGTAAAGAAAATCACGAACATTTACATTTTTTAATAAGTTTTGCGGAATTGATGTTTGTGTGGATTTTGTTCATGGGGGATAAACATTTTTTGGCATTACAGCGTTTATTGGATCCCATTGGTTCTTTATGTTCTGGGGGGGGGGGGGGAGAGATAGGTAGAAAGGATATTCTTTTGCATGATCGTGCACATTTGCCTCCCCTAATGAAATGTGGACACAGCCGCTGGAAATGGAGTTCACGAAAAACAGAAAACAATGTGCTCGGGTATATTTTGTTCGACTGTTTTATTTAGAAAATGGAGTTACACATTTTTACTCACTTTACTCGTATTTTCAGAAAGTATTCCACTCCAAAATTAGTTTCTTCCGGTCGCAGCTGAATACTGTTTCCCTCTTCTGCCAAGAAATTTCTTGTCCCTATTATTTCCTTTTCTCTCTTTTAGAGCTCTAGTAACAAGGGATGGCGCTTGGTTGTTGCGTCAGAGCGGTGGAATTAATGCTATGTAACATTTCTCCCTGGTGCTTGGTGAGATTAATGCACGCCCCTCTTCCTTGGGATTGTCTCCTTGGGGTCCCAGGATCATGGCTAAGTTAGGACTAGCCAGTGTCAGTATGGGTGTCACGTTAGCATTGTCGGGGACGTCGTCAGTGTCTGATCACCCTTGTTATCTCCCCATTATCTTTCCCTCCAAGGCCCAATTAAAATTGCAATAAAAATGTTTATAACGCGTTAATCTAATCCAATACATTTTTGTATTCCTCCTTCCCTGATGGTGCAAGTGGAGCAATTTCTCTCCGAGAAAGGCCACTGGGCCCACTAGTATTCCTGCGACAATCTCAGTATCATTTGAGATGGTGCAGATGTTAGCTGTATCCAGTTAAATGCTAAAAGCGCTTATAATTAGTTATCCGTAGAGGTTTTTCTTTTTAGTAATAATAAAGTAAATATCACTAAAGCAAGCCTTGTCTGTAGAATTTTTATAGTTTTATTTCCTTTTTTATGTTATTTTATTTATTTATTTAGCTTTGAAAATGAATTATAAGATTTAAACATTATTTTTGTTGCTTGTTCCACAGAAAATAGCAAACGTTCAACTAATATTTTCAGTACTACAATAATACCTCATTAACCCGGAGCGGATTTGAAAAAAAAAAAAAAAAAAAAATGTTTAGCGCAGTAAATGAAGACTTGTTTTACAGACGATAAATTGGCATTCTCAGAGGTACGTTACTCGAATTCTCTTGCCAGTGGGCGAATTCATTTCACTCACTCCACCTGCTTGGGATCAGGTTGGAAGAAACTTTGATAATGTAATGGCAAAAGTTGTGGCCTGGTGTGTGTGTGACTTGCCAGAAAACAAGATAGGAGAAGAAGAAGAAGAAGAAGAAGAAGAAGAAGAAGAAGAAGAAGAAGAAGAAGAAGAACAAGAAGAAGAAGAAGTAAGCGTAGAAGAAGATTTTACAAACCTTTTCAAAATATCGATGGCTGTCCCGATGTTGATGAAGAAGGCATTGACAATAGTGGAGGTTAAAAAATGATTACAGAGAAAGGTATCATTCCATCATACACGGTTACTGAAAATGAGGAGTATTCAGTGTTGATGAACCAACTGTGGTTATTACCCACGCACAAGCAGTAACAAACATAGGGAAATTGGTTCCTTATTTCGAGAGTCAAGCCACACGAACTTCTAATGTTAAAGCGGATGTGAGATCACGCTGCTCTTAAGCAATGATACACTAAACTGAGACAGCAGAAGCTCACTGTCTGTTTTTATTACGACTATTTTATAGCTATACTGTGTACAGTACAAATACACAGACTATTACAGTACATACAGTGTTTGTGTTTAGGTGAAAGTGTGCCGATGTAAGTTTTAAACTACATTAAAAATATTTCGGTGATATACATGTTTTTATCGGTTTTTTGTCATTCTCTAGATAATCTGGATTTTTCATTAACTTGGACTTTATGCGAGTAAACGAGATTCTACTGTACATGCGGAGTAAAACTAATTTTGAAAATTCAAACAGAGACACTTTGTCCCTATTACGTTCAATAGGGGTGTATGCTAAAATCTAGCAAACATTTTGGTGGTGCTCGTACAGAAGTTGTTTTCTAATACCCGACGGTTAACAATGGTGTCATTGATCCAATATCCAATATTGGTGACGTCCAATATTTTTTCATAATCGCTCTGTATATTTTGAGCTGAATAAAGCAGACGTAAAACCATTAGTTTCATTAAACCTTCTAATAAAATTGGAGAGGGACTAAGTCACCCTCAGAGACACCCTGGATGCACCTTGTGAAGTCAACACAGAAAGCTATTTCTGATCTCTAGCTTTGACAGTGATCCATGTGTAATAAATATGGTACCGCAGGGAAAGAAATGAGTCGTTCCTTACTTTATTATGTTACATGAAAGTCTTTAAGTAGTTAGCTGGACGAAAAACTTGTAACAGCTGCACTTAAGCGTGAGAGCAGTCAACATTTTGTGATTTATTACTAGAGCTAAGCAGCAGCTGCTGGCCGAGTGGACTTTGATCTCCACAATCTCCGATCTTCACAAAACACGTTTAATAAGACATGCGCTTTCCATAATGACAAATTTCTTGAACGATGAAAAATTCATTCTAAGACCTGTGCCTATTACTGTTGTGACACTGCAACAGCAGCGAGCTAAATGACCTTGGCGCACCTTGTATCTATGACGTATGATACTTCTGGCGTAGTATTATTGTCTCGGATGCTTAACTAAGAGATAGTAACGCGGGGAATTGTAGTACTCCGCTAAAAAAAAAAAAAAAAAAAAAAAAAAAAAAAAAAAAAAAAAAAATTCAATTTTGAAATGTTATAGTAAATACAAATTTTGAGGTTAACTGAACAAGAACAAATATTTTTTAGTTTCTCTGCTCCTTATGCATGATACAGACTGGGCCACGGGAACCTGACGATTTTTAAAATAAAATTTTAATTTTAATCATATATTTAATTCTGTAACATTGCAACAGAGTATTGAATGCCATTTGAGGACGTTACCCTATTTTCTAAATAGGACATCTCTTAAATGGCCTCTATTATTTAGTACACATTGGTAGTCTGCGATACAGGATCTTTATCGCTGATTGCATTATGTCGTTTCATGTGGCTTTAATTTCCTCCCTTTATGGCAGCCTTCATTTCATTAATGTTGCTTGGTTTCCAAATGTACAATTGAGATTTGAAGTAGTCACATACTGACTGATACGTAGAACATGTGGACCATGGAATGTCCAATGGACACGGCAGTATGGGCTGTAGCCCCATCTTGTTGAAACCAGATGGTGTTTAGATCGATTCCACGATAATATAACTCAGGAGTAAGGGAGTACACTAATATCTCTACGTATCGATCTGAGGTCACATTAGAGCTCTATTATTCTTTTAAAATAAATAAGGACCTATGATTCCAAAACTTTAACGCCACATCAGTCATTGCGAACATTTTGTTTGCTCACCATACCATTTAAACGAAAATGAGTCTCACCATTCATTAACAGGACCATATAATATTAAAGAGGTTCATAAGTTTTCACAAAATGTAATTCGATTAGCTTTATCACTATCTTTTAATAATTGAACCACAACCATCTTGTAGGGATGCAAACGTAAATCTTTGTGTAGAACTCTCCTAAAACTTGTCCGTGATAACCGTAAGACAGCAGCTGTTTTCTGTTGAGAGACTAGGACTCGTTCTTATTACTTGTGAGACCATTTCAACGTTTTCTGGTGTTCCCACAGTGTGTACTGGACTGGTGGTTTCTTCTTCACTACAGAATCTGCTGCTATAATAGGATATTCTGTATCATAGCTTTGCAGTAATGCAAACATTGGTCTTGCTCGTGATATCTCGCGCATTCGTTTATTTGTCATACTTACAAACTTATTTAAACTTGAAAATCGTCAGGTTCCCATGTCTAATCCTGTAGAATACAATGCAATAGTTTTTGTACCGATAAACATTTCAAACAAATCCGCGTGCTACATTCACATGACTTTCTTTGATCTCTAACATTTGTTTGTTCCAACACAAATTATTCTACCAAAGTTTATCTTCCCTTTTATTTCATTTTAGTTGAGATAACCCTTTCCGGAAATATGTAGCTGAATCACACGTTTCGTTACAGATTACAGAGGGAATAGTGGGTAGTCAACTGTTTTAGAACTGGGCGCTATACGTGAGAAACAACTGAATGTTAAAACATACTTCAAAAGAATGACCAAGTTCTGAACAAATGTCCGTCTCGGTAGCGTATAAGATAGCGTATTTGCCTCAGATTCAAGAGGTCCCTAGTTCTAATCTCGGTCAGAGTAATAAGGTTTTCCCTTATCATGAAAGACGAATGAATTTTAACCCTAAGCTCTATGAACTCTGAACTCATTGAATACATTTCATTCATCGACCGATATGACAACGTTGGAAAACGTATTAGCGTGGTGTTAGCGTCACAATGAAGAGGTCCTTAGTTATAAGCTCGGTCGGGGGATATGGTTTTCTCTTATCCTGAAATATGAATGTCTTGTTACTCCAAGCTCTATGAACCCTGAGCTCATTTGAACATCATTTCATTCATCGTCCGATATGACTTAACGTTGGAGGAAGTCTCTAGCGTGATGGTAGTATCACGTTCAAGAGGTCGCTATTTCTCATCTCGGTCAGGATGATAAGGTATGCATTTTTGTCACGAAAATATTAAAACCTACTATAGTTTAATCTAAACGGTTAGAACCGTTAGAAGGTGGGGGATTTTCGTAAAACCTTCTTTTTAGAGAAGTTTCTGTAACGCGTCAGAGTTTTAGCTATCGTGTTCTATGGCTTACCTCGCATGTTACCAGAACTTTATTTTCTTTTACGGATCGATTGCTCGTGTTCAAAGTTCTAGACATTTATATGTAATGCGTCTAACTAAAACTGCAAGATAGGCACAAGACGAAAAATTATGTAATTGCCGTTTCCTAGGATTTAGGCGCGAACAGCTGTGCTGTTATATAAACTGTTGCTGTTAGAAGCATCAGCTGTTTCCATTGGAATGTACCAATTTATTTGAACGAAACAAAAAAGTAATGTGATGTGTTTCAATAACTGTCCTTACTCATTCCTGTACAAAGTATTCTTTCTTACAACAGTTTAGTTTTGTATTTCATGTTACTGCAATAAAGTTTTGTAGAAATTGCTTATTTGTATATTTACTAGTACAGTCATATGATTTAACGGCTGGTCACTTTTAAATTCAGTTCTCTTAGTATTCCTCAAAGAGAAAGAGAGAAAAGAATTTTCCCATTTGAGAAAAGTATGAGTATTTGAAAAGTCATACCAATAAGAATGTCTCTGAAATGGCTAGCCTTACAAAATAAAAGTGTTTAACATGTAATGATCTCTAAACTTTTGTATTACCAAATACTTAAAAGTCTTCCAAAATGAAGAGGGCTTCTGAAGACTTTCCCAGAAAATTCAAGGTATAGATTTCATGTCATGAAAATATTTTAAACTTATTATATGTTGGACTGGTTTACGGTGAGGAAGGGATTCGGGAATGCGACTAGTCTTGGTCTATTGTACCTATGCCCCAGATGGGGCATCTGCTGGAGGAAGGATGAGGTGAGAGGAAACAGAGGGCGGTCGACCCTAGGAGTCACGGTAGTGCAGAGGGCAGGGTTCATATTTGCCAGTTGGAAACTTCCTGGCAGGTTAGTACAAACGGTGGTTTGTACCGTGGTCCTAAAACCGGAAACTGCCTTACCGGGGGAGGAAGTGTTTACCAAGAGTATATCATCCTGCCATACAACGCCGAGACATCCGCCGACACTTCTACCGTGAAAGAGAACACCAGATGAAAGATAATGTGAAATGATAATGGAGATGAAATTGAGGGATAGGAAATTCGGGAGCCGCGCCGTGACTGAGTGGTTAGACCGCTCGACTCTCACCAAGGCGGCCCGGGTTCGATCCCAGGCGACCGCAAAGTGAGATTTGTGGTGGACAACACGGCGCTGAGGCGGGTTAGCTCCGGGATCTGCGATTTCCCCCGCCATTTCACTCCACCGGTGCTCTATCTTTATTTCATTTATTAGCTGTGTCACCGCCTGCGGTGCTGTATGTAGTAAAAGCGGGCGTTAAATTCTACACATTCATTCAGGAAATTCGGGGGATGTAATTAACCTACCCAGCATACGCCTGGTGACCCGGGAAACCCCCGAGAAAACTCTTGGGTCATGTAGACCAGTCACGGTAATCGAACACGGATCTCCCGAACCAATTGAGCCATCCTGCTCGGTTCCCATAAGATTGATAGTGGCAGTATTTTTGTAGACACATCCTTGAAAGACGCAAAACTTAAATGCAAAGTCAGTATCGCTTACCACATTGACTGGTTTAATTTCCATCAGTTTCACAAAGGCAAGTTGAAAAGGTTATCTCAGTGAGTGAGGTCTTTGTCCCCGATCAGAATTGTTTTGTTGTGAATGGCATGGAATGTAATTGCCACGGATGACAGCGTGGAATTCAGCATTTTTGTGTGTACACAATGTTCTTCCTGTGATTGTGGTTACAGTTAAACCTGCAGCCAAACGTATGCACTGCGTACGGCAAACTACCGTTGCACAATGTAACATTTCATTATGGCATATACATAATAATGATGCACGGCTTTTATGAATACAAAAAGATTGAAGCCTAAGTCAGATGCTTAAAATTCCATGCAATAAAAAGTATGTTAACGCTACAAAAAACTGCATAAATTGTGTTTTAACGATATTCACGTTTGTTGTTAGGTACGTTTTTGCTACTTCTATGGTTTACAACTTGCAAAAATTCATTTAGAATGAAGAAGACCTCGCAGGCTATTCACAGACAATTTTAGATATTATATTTTATTTTCACACAAACACTTTCAATATATGGCAATTGTTACGGATATTTTTGGAGGAAATAAATAACATCTAAGTAAAGGGTAGTTTGGGGTAACAGGATTTAAAACTTTATCGCATCGTGAAAGATACTGGATTTATCGATTTTGTATCTAAGTTGTCTAAATTTATGACATAATGGTGAAACTTTTTTAAATGTCTTTATTTTGTCAAGAATTGCTGCTTTAACGATTTTGATTAAAATACCTATTGTTAAAAGTACTTGCTTTAAAAATAAAAAGTATATCTTAAATTTTCTGAGAATAATTCCCTTTATTCGGAAGGAAAATTAAACATAATGCACAAAAAATGTAGATATCTTTAAAACGCAGAAATTTATTTCAAATGACTCTAGCAACAGCCATTTCCGAATTATCCGTTGTAAATGGCTCAATTTTTCAAGTTTTTTTAATTACGTCCACTAACGTTGTCATATAGGACGATGAATGAAAAGATGTTCACATGAGTCCAGGGTACATAGAGATTAGAGCTACCAGACATTCATCTTTCAGGATAAGGGAAAACCTTATCACCCTGACCGAGATTAGAACTAGGGACCTCTTAAACGTGAAAGGCTACCATCACGCTACAGAGACGTGCGGATGTCCTTCAACGTTTAGTCATATCGGACGATGAATGAAATGATGTTCAAATGAGTCCAGGGTCCATAGAGCTTAGTATTACCAAACATTCATCTTTCAGGATAAGAGAAAATCTTATCCTGACCGAGATTAGAACTCAGGACTTCTTGAATGTGACACACTACCATCTACGCTACTGAAGTGGACAAAAAAGTGTAATTAGTTATATATTTACACTTTGTTCTGTTTGTTAACAGCGCTGTCAATTGCCAGCATCATCGCCGTCAGAGTAGCGTAGCAGTTGTTTTACGTGCCAGTAAATCTACTAACATGGGGAGGTTACTTTTAAAACACTATCAGTCTGAGCCGGGTTTGAACCCGCGACCTTGGAGATCAGTAGTACAGCGCCTAACTGAGCCATCCAGGTTTACCGTATTACTAGATACAAGAAGCTTTTATAATAAGAACAAATAGTGTTAAAAGTCACGAGAATGCAACATAGCATTTTTATTTAATGGATGTCCCGGTATTTTTTAATTCTGTGAATGACAGAATTTTATTTGCACAACTGTAATAACTTTTATATATTCTGCTTATCTTGCTTTGAGAATGTATTAGATCATTTTAGTGTTGGGCCGTTATTTGTTAATTTGTTTGTAAGTTCAGTTGCATTTCTGTATATAATATTTATAGTTTTATTGTTATATTTTGTGCATCAAATCTGGGGCTACCGTCGCCGCAATATTTAACGTAAACTGCTGTTTAATTAACTTGAGGTGGCAGTTGAGTCAAGATGTGCACCAAAAGAATTAGTCTGATACTAAACCTGAAAGAAGACTGAAGGTGATTTATACATGTGGAGTAGTTGATACATGTACCATCAATGTGTAAAATCATCCCCAGTCTCCTTTTAGGATTGTTAACAGACTAACTCTTTTAGTGCGCATCTTCACTCGGCTGCCACCTCAACTTAATTGGAGTGTAGATGCAAATAAACTTTGTTAAAATATTTTGTGAACCCTATACAATAAACGATGATGATAGAGAAAGTCATGTAAGTGTATTTACCTACATTTGTTTGCTCATTCTCGTAACAAAGCTAATATTGCCTGACACATTTCTGATCAGAATAAAATGACTTTTATAGCTGCGAAGTGGGTACGAGTACAGAAAGAGTGTGACTGTTACACGTCTGATTATTTCTTTATCTGGTAGAAAGGACGCCAGATGCAGGAACAGCCAAAAGCAGGTGGTGTCAAGTTCTCCCATTTATAATCGATAGCCGTACGCCATTGTTAGTTACCCCAAATTCACCACGGATTTAAGTAAGTCGATATTGCTTACAGTGCCCAGTATGTTCACTAATGCTACTAGTACTGATGGTTTTTCCGCTATTTAATTGAGATTAAGGGCTAAAACTTTTGAAGTCCTATTCGTCTAATAATACGAGTAAACATATGTTTAAGTGAATGATGAATTTTAATCAATGTTTCACGTTGCTAGTTGTGTACCACAAGGTTCTATTTTGGGCCCTATGTTGCTTTTAATGTTGCAGTTAATGACCTGCTTAGTAATATATTTATTGATACTATTATATTTACTTCTGTTAGTAGTGGTAACGATTTAAATTTATTTAAATGTGAAGCTATCATGGCTAAAGTATGTGAATGTTTGGAGCACATATGTTCTTCTTACAAGAATGTGGGTGTAAGGAAAGTACTAACATCAACAACTCTAGTGTTACCTGAGAAACACTACGGCTAAAGTTTCAACAACAAGCCTTAGACATATTAGAAACATTATGCTCTTGTACAAGCAATGCTGGGGCATTAACTATACGCGACTATTTAGGTAGTCGATTTGTTACCTGCAACGTCACTCCCCCTCACTCCTCTAAAGAGCAGAAAACCTGGCACACGTTTTTTCGTCAGAGGCCTTGTTACAGTAAATAAATATAAAACTGCTTTTACTTTATTTACTTTAAAATAGATATCTGATGGTTTTGCAATATCGTATCAGACAAGTACATTTTTTCGTGTATGTATTGATACAGACTATCTTGGACTTGTCTAAAGAAACAATTAGCCAGTATAATATTTTAATTCGAAATGTGAGAGGTTGTATTCCTTTAGAAAATGTGGGAAGATATGTATTTTAAAGTTTTTGAATCAGTTATAAAATGGGGTTTGATTCTTTGGGATGGCACTTGTAAGATAAATAAAATATTTGTTCTTCAAAAGAAAGTTATTAAAATAATTTTAAAAATGTTTAGTTTCATGCGGACTATTTATTGAGGTAGGCATTTTAATCATTTATAATCTGTATATATTCGGCTGTCTCTAAATTGTAGTTACAAATAAATTTGCAATTAACTAATACAATTATTTCTGAAGCTGTCGTAAGAATGGTTCGTGGGAACTATACAAAAATAAAATGATAGAGAAAGTTACGTGATTTTTACAGTTTCTATCCACCGCCAATAGTGAACTAAATCCCTAGTCGATTTGAAGCAGAGATTGTAGATGTAACATGGACGTAGAAGGCGGTTTTTATGCATTATACTATCGATTAATATCGATTCTGAAGGTGAATAAGACATCAATGAGACAGAAAGGCGCTCTGGTACATATAAATGGAGGCATATGTATTCGGACAGTCTGCCAGCATTCACTTCTGAAGAGATTATGGGTGCCTGTCCTCGAGTGTCTCTCGTTAAAAATAGTTTATTTCGGCTTTAGCTTTACTTTAACGCATTTCCGTTATGTAATGCGTGACGTAGCTCAGCTGATGACCGGAAATTCCAAACAAGAGGCCTTAACCAGAACCACAAAACTTTATTCCCCAGGGCTGTATTAGAGGATTTTTAGATTCTCTGTTTGCAGTGCTTCGGAATATATCACTTCTAGCTGGTTTTCCATACGTAAGGCATTAAATTGACATAAGAAGTTATAAAGCGTATAAAAGGGTACCTTTCAAACAAGCGAACATCTGGAGTGAAATAAAGAGAAATGACGTATATATAAGTTGAAATTAGCAAGCAAAATGTAAATTAAATGCGAACTCCTGTTATGTTTGATAGCTTTGTACACGCCTGCTTTGAAAGGGCAATTCCAAATGTAAAATATAAAAGATGCGCGACGATACATTTATGTATAAATTAAAATGAAGTCGTCTAGGTTAGTATAACTATTCTAAAAGTCTTATTTTTTCTTTTTGGTCATGTATTACACTTAATGTATTATATTCAAGTGATAGACCACGTGTATTAATGCAATGTTACAATATTTCGCATTTTCTTAAAGCCTGCGGAATGGTCCATTTAAAATAGTTCAGCATGCCGTAACCGTGAACCTTTTCCAGTATCTTCCAAAGATGCAATACGAATTTCCTCACCCTGAAATACACTTTGTATGGGGAAAAGGTGATATATTCTACTTTCTCAAAAATAATTAATGATATTTGTTAAAACCCCATATATTTACGATATTTACATTACAAATGAGATGATTATCTTGAATTTTCTGGAATAGACTGAGAAACCCTCCTCATTTGCAAGGAATAGTATATAAGGGTAAATGTAAGAGATAAACAAAAATTTACTACGACACTGACATATCTAAGACACCAGTTTCAAGAAACATTCTTTGTAACAATTAGCTACTTCCGAGATATTCTTTGTTTTGAATTGTTCAGTCCTTTTCGTTTTTAAGGTCCTATCGCTGTACAACTGTTTCTTGTAATGCCATGAAGAGTGTTGAACTCCAAGATAGTATACAGCAATCAACTTTTAAACATTCGACTACCGCTATTCCCTTTGGATACATTTTGCCGAAACATGACACTATCCGTTACGACTAAAAGGTGACCCTCATAAACAGGGCGGCGAGAGGCAACATAGCCAGTCTTCTGGTTCCTTTATTTCCTGCAGATACATACCTTGTAAACCCAAACCTCAAAGTGACGCCACCCTTGACAAAGGAGTGGGGCAGATGTTTTGGAAACAAACTATACGGCATAGTGAAATTGTAATGAAACCTGCATTTCAATAAGCTTCAAGTAGGTATTAAATAAGCGTAAAATAGTTTGAATGCTAAATGAGAATATACTGTTTTTGTTTTTATGTCTGCAGAATGAGACTTATCTAGGCCAACTATGATTTATAATAGAAACCAAAAGTCTAAGGATTCTGTTATAGTTTCATCAGTTTTCCCCATCCAAGGGCAGGAGATGACGAAAGTGCTGGTTTCCTCCACTGTTCTTCGAGCCAACTGTTCCATCACTTCATGATTAATCTGGCACAATAGCCAACTTGGCTGTAGAGTTTGGGTTTAGCAAAACCAAAACACCACCTAGTGGAAGTTGACAGAAGGCAAAAACGTTTTCAGTGTCAGTTTGACCGAAATAGCTACACACCTGCTGCCCCAGTTTATCCAAACCTGGGACCTATACCTATTTTAATAACCTGCAAATCACAATGAATATATTAACATGTGCAAATTCTTTCTTGATGTACAAGATATCTTGGAGTGCAGTCCACAAGGTGTGCCTAAATAAAAGGGAATGTGAATTTGAGAAATGTCGCCAAACAATCTTCCACGATTCCAGAAAGTATTTATCTCCACTTTCACATGAAAGTCACTGTTCTACAGCTTATTGTTTACAAAATCGTGTTTTCTGCTTACTTTTAGTTAGTCCAGATAAACTTTAATTACACATTTGTTGCAGGAGAATGCAGTAGCCTAAAGCGATATTCCTATTCTTAGAAAGCGGATCTCTATGTAATAATTTGGATATTACACGGTCTTTGCACGACGAGGAGAAAAAAAAAAAAATAGTGACTTACCTCTTTAAAAAATTATAAGAATTTGAAAATTTAAGCATTTTAAAAAAGAGTATGTCGAAAATCTTAATACGACAAAAATTATATTTGATATAGTAGAGGACAAATTCTTAAGGTGGGGAATCGGCACGTCGACCACACTTGATCTAATATACCTATGTCCCCAAGTGGGTCACCTCCGGGAGGAAGGATGAGGCGAGAGGAGACCGAGGGCGGCCGTTCCAAAGAGCCACGACAGTGCAGAGGGCATGGTTCCTACAATTTACCAGTCGGAAACTCCCCGGTAGGCTAGTACAACCAGTATCTCACCCACCCCCGTAGGGGAAGGGATCCGTCCCTTTCAGCTGCCAAAGTGCGGGCGCTGCGGACCCTTAGCACTCGTGGTACCTCTGACGTTACTAGAGAAACCTCGGACCGAACAGCCGAGCCCATCCTTCGGGAGTTGTTCGGATTGGGATGGCTTCGAGGGGGCAGTGTGTTCCCGATACCCGTGGGAATCGGGTACGTCTTCGGACGGGGTTGAGGGAAGCCATTAAGTTTCCGGGTACTAGCCTGCTTAGCTAGTAGAAGGTGTGCTAGATCACCAGGCGGCCCCACCGAGGTCATATCGGTAGTCTTCACCTTGAGTGTTGACGCGCGTAAGTGGCGTATCCACTTCCATCCCGTCTTGTGTCCCTAGGACCAGATGGGGTGGGGGCTTGTTAGGAAACTAAGTCTTGCCCTATGGAAAGCCCCACGGAGGATGCCGGGCGCCCTTTAAGGGACAGCTCGGATAACTCCCTGGTTGAAAGAGGCCCGGGTCTTGTTCCTACGGGTTCAAGGCTAATGGGAGTAGAACCTCTGGACTCAAATCTCACCCACCGTGACTGTAAAACGGCTCCACCAGAGTGGGTTCGAAGACTGGAGACCGTCTTACCGGAGGACGAAAGTGTTCACCAGGAGCATATCATCCTGCCATGCACCGCCAAGACACCCGCCGACACTTCTACCCTGAAAGAGACCAACAGATGAGAGATGTGAAATGATTATGGAGATTATGGAGGGACAGGAAATTCGGGGATGTAACTAACCTACCCAGCATTCGCCTGGCGATCCCCAGAAAATCCATAGGTCAGGTAGATTCGCCACGGGAATCGATCCCGGGCCACAGATGGAAACCATCTCGATCAGTAAAATCCAATAGTTTCTCAACTTACTATAGCCAAGTGGCAGAGAACTACCTTCAGGCTTGCCTGCGCCACGGGCGGACGGATTTATCATGTTGTATGTTTTGTAACCCTCCTCAACATACATCAGTTTTTGGACTTTTGTGTGCGTGGTATATACAAACTTATTTTACACGCATTAGTGGAACAAATTTTAAATGCTACATCAGTAAAATGCGATTTAGACTCATGTAGAAAACCTTAGTTAAAAGAAAATAGTTGTCAACGAGGAAATAAAAAATTTATAATTCCGGACTTTGACATGTTTCTTCCATCAGTTGAGAACCCATTTTCGTGGTCAAGTCTACTTCTTTTTCTGTCACATATGAGTCCTGCTGTGCTGAATAGTCTTTCGAAGAAAACTGTTGCAGGTGAAATACACAAATATTTAGCAGCTTTTTTTTTTTTATTATTTCTGTTAATTTTGAATCTGTTTTCCAATAATCCAGTGCACTAGAAAGAGGAGGTGCCAAATCGTCGTTGCGATATGCAGTGATTTCTTCTTGGGAACTGTTAACTGACAGTGAATTTGACACACGATTATTTTCTTGCACAGTGTTACTTACAGGTACTACATTCCTGACAATTTCTCGGGCTTTGCAATGTTCTACTTACGGCAATAATATTTTTTTTTATTTTAAAATAAAATGAAAATTACAGAATCAACACCGAAGTATTGAAAAATTACTGAGCGAAATTTCTGAGGTATCTTCAATGTCGATACAAGCATCGTGAGTATCGGGTATCGCAAGTATCGAGGACCTATCACTAGAAAATATCTTAAATATATATTATTTTAATCAAAATTGTCGGAGCCATTTTTGAGAGTAAAAAATAACGAAACTTCTGCTTCTAAGAATATTTTGGAAGTGAGGATTTTCTTTAAACTCTTCGTGTGGCATTCTTGAAAGACACTGAGCTTAAATACCAAGTATTTTAACGATCTTTTGTAATTTTTTAATGTAGAGGACTTCTAAATGTGTACCTCCGATGAAATATTCCTAATAGGGAAAGTACATAATGAGAATTTTGTTCCATTAATTTGGCTGCTAGAAAAGAGAATTTTCCGGAGTTACTGTACATAACTTTTGTCTTTCACTGTGTCATGGGGTCATCGCCCTTGCTACTCCATGCAAAGGAATTGTATTTGGAGGGGCAGAGGATTTTTCAGTGTTGCTGGGTGCAAGACAAAGGCAAACCATTGCAATATCCAACATGCCCTTAGGGGTTTGAGGTTTATGACCAAATCTCCCTTCAGGCGGAATTTCCATCGTCATTTATGGTTTCTTTATTGTAAAATCAATGTCCACTATTGTACAGGACTGTCAAACCGTTTCCATCTAATGTAAAGTACAGTAGGCGCCCGCTTTCGGTTTAATCGAAATGGTGGGAGAGACAAAGAAAAAGTCGTATGATATGCTCAAATTCACATTTGCCAACTATTGCTGCAACAATGTGCAAAGTTTCTTTTATGCCAAACTTAAATTCCTAAACAAATACAATTGTGTGCAATGAATTACTACCTCCTAGTCAACATTGCAGAAATACTGTATCGTTATACCAAGTGTTAACTGCTTGCACACATATTCAAATATGGGGGTCCACTGTTATTTTGGCCGCGCCGTGGCTCAGTGGTTACACCGCTTGGCTCTCACCAAGGCGGCCTGTGTTCGATCCCAGGCGACCGCAAAGTGAGATTTGTGGTGGACAACACGACGCTGGGTCAGGTTTTCTCCGGGACCTCCGGTTTCCCCCGCCATCTCATTCCACCGGTGCTCCATCTTCATCTCATGTATCATCAGTGTCACCGCCTGCGGTGCCGTATGTAGTAAAATCGGGCGTTAAACATCACACACACACACACACACACACACACACACACACACACACACACACACACACACTGTTATTTTACTGTGTGGTTTAGTTTTGTTCTGTCAGCGGATGGAATCTCAAAGCGGCAGAAGGGTCCAAAGCATTAGAAGTAAGAAATTACAAATTCGTATTCAAATCTTGAATTATTTCCTCTGAGTATCACAAAATCGAATCTTTGGACATTTTTATTTTGGGTTTTCTTTATGAACCTCAAATTCACACACGCATTAACACGCTCACTGATACTTTGAGACTCTAAAGAGGATTGGGAATCTGCAGTCGGAAATCGAACGCGAGACCTCTGGATTTAGAAGCTAGCATGCCAACCTTCAGATCACAAGGACAATCTTCTGACTCCACTTGCATTAACACTCCTGTGGAAACATTTTTACAGGAGATTTATTACAATTACATTGTGTTGAATTTATATAACTTTCCCTACCCACTATTGTTTATGCTTACATAACTTCTTCGAATTCTTTTTACAGAAGCTTATTTTTCTATCTACATGTTACTCTAGACAAACCTTTACAGAAATAGGGTCAGAGATTTCGTTTTATCTAAAACGGGGATACAGCAAAATGAATAACTGGTGAGATGCTTAAATATAGGGTCGCTGTATACTGGGCTAGAAATAATATTTAATGATTTGAACAATTCAGTGTCATATGCGTTCCCTTTCAACTATATATTTGTTTAAATAGTAACGCTTATTGTATAAAATATAGGCTATACAATCAAAATCAACAATAATGTATTTGTATAAAAAGTATAGCTTTTATTTTAAAATGTTAGATGATCTCACAATTTGTATAGTAATATTAATAATTGTTTCTGCAAAAAAAAAAAAAAAAAAAAAAAAAAAAAAAAGTGTATTTTAAAATAAACTGTTTCCACATTTATACTCCCAGTATTTTTTGAAAAGTATTTCCATTTAGCTGTACCTGGAAATATGCAAGATGTTTGAAACTGTATTTTATTTAACTTCACCACAAGAACTAATCAATGGCAGAAACGTCTTGGATTTTGTTTAACGTTGTTCAGGATTTTTGATAACGAGAACCGAACTCAAGCTAATCTAGAATATTCCAGATGTTCGACCCTCTCTGACCTAAGAGATCATAAAAGTTTGTTATTATAAATTTGAGATAACGCAACCTATATATAGGGCACGCGGAGTTCGTTTTAACACAGCTGTCTGTGCTTATGTCCGTTAGCAGTCGAAGATCTCAGCTGCAAGAGACACCCCCCCCCCCCCCCCCCGCAGATCAACCGGGACTTGTTTCCGCACCATTGTCAACAAGCAGGATATAAGCATCCATCAGCCTTCCTCGGTTTGGTCCAATGAATATTTATGATTTACTAACAACATGTAAAAATATTTTTTAGACAGCTGTCACTAAAAGGAGAACTTTCAACCTGAGCCACCCATGCTAGAAATAGACGATTTTAACACACAATGGAATAACTTCTATAAAAATTTTAATTACCTTAAGAAATTAAAAATGTTCTAAGTTTATATTCTTGCATATGTCGGTATACTTTATCACTGAATACTGGACTACAATACGTTACAAACATCTGTTGTAAATGGACCATGGCCAACGTGCCTTCCTGACATTAAATTCTCCAGTTGACTCGTATATTTCCCCGGTAGACCACTAGGGTAAATATACGAGTCAACTGGAGAACTTAATGTCAGGAAGGCACGTTGGCCATGGTAGCTCAAAGGTTAAGAGCGACTGGACGGAAACCAGGAGATCCGTGGTTCAAATCCCGGCCATGGCATTGAATTTTTCAAATATCTTAGCCTATATACGGCTAGTGTGGAGAAATGATTAATTTCCATCAATTAACTAAAATCTGTTGTAAAATTTGACATTTGAAGGTCTATCTGTTATCTACTTAAGGGAAGCTTCTGTAAACAACAATAGAAGCTTGCTTAAAGCAACAAATGTGAGGTTGAAGCTCATCATCGCGAGAATACTCACCTGACAGCACATCAACACTGTTAACAGATTTTACATCATAGCAAAGATAAGTTTATCGTCCACACGACTTTAGAATACTTGCAGCTGATATTACTAGGGATGGCTCGATACTAGCTTTTCTCGATTCTCGATAGCGATAAACGATATTTTCCAGGATACCAGATACCGTCATTTCTACTTCTAGTTTCAATACAAAATAGAATGTCGGGAAATCTTGTAATGCCAATAAAATTAAATAGCTGCACATATTTAATGAGACACAAAACCATCAGTGTTCTTATTTTTAATCTTTAGATTAGACATTTAAAAGCAAACAATCTATTTGTATAAGTTTTGTTCAAAAGTATTAGCATTTTCACTCTTTCGGAGTCAAGTCTACTTCGTTTTCTGTCATAAATAAGTCCCGCTGTGCTAGTCTTTCAGAAAAATATTATAGTTTTGGGAATTTTGAATTTGTTTTTCTAGTAAGCCAGTGTACTAGAAAGAGGCGGTGACAATCGTTGAGATATATAGTGATTTCTTCTTTGGAACTGTTAACTGGCAGTGAAACTGACCCATGATTATTTTCTTGCATAATATTACTGTACAGGTACCACATTCCTGGCAATTTCTCGGGCTTCGTTCTACTTGCGACAATCATATTTTCTGATTTTAAAATAAAATAAAAATTGCAGAATCACCACTGAAGTATCGAAAAAGTATCGAGCGAATTTTCTGAATTACCTTCGATGTCGATATCATGCAAGTTCGTGAGTAGTGAAGTATCGCGCATATCGAGGACCCATCCTTAGAGTTCACCAATTCTATTTGATTTCAGATTCATATAAAAAAAAAACACAGTTTTCCACCACAAATCTTACTTTGATGTCGCCAGGTATAGAAACCGGGTCGCCTTGATGAGAACCAAGCGATCTAACCACTCAGCCACGGCGCGGCCTGCTCAAGAGGTCCCGAGTTCTAATCTCGGTCAGGTCGAGGTATCTGCATAAGGTTTTCCCCCGTTTTTTTCCCTTATCCTAAAAGATTATTGTCGGTTAACTCTAAGCTCTATGGACCCTGGACTTAATTGAACATCATTTCATTCGTCGCTGGAGGACATTAATCAAAATTAATTCATTTTTTTCAACGTATCTAACCGATAAATTTTACAAATTCCTATTGTGTATTATACTGCGAGGTCATCTAGCTCAGCAATACTTCTAGTAAAAAGAAATATCTTTTACGATACTTCAAGCAAGTTCTGGGAAAAACACATTAGATAAATGCCTTTTGTAGAGAGTGATAATTTTGTCATTGTGACGAAATGAGGAAAAAAGCGATTGTACATGCGATTATGCAGAAGACGTATGGGGGTGACGAGAGAAAATAACATATAAACCGGGCTTAGAAAAAAATAGACGAGAGATAAACATTACTGAAACTGTAGAGGGGGGAAAATTGGTTGGGACATCAGTTGAGATGCTTTTGCAAAGAACTGTGCTGAAAGTAATCGTGGGACATTGAATTTCTTGGTTAGAAACTATGACAATGTAATTTGTACATACTGCGAAACAATAGCATATTACAGTACATCGTCCCAAGGTCTGTGAAAGCAGCACAATTTATTTCCGAGAAAGCATTAAATAAACGTATATTAAACAATATTTTTGCACGATTGTGCGTTTTGAAAACAGAATGCTTAAACACGAACAGAGCTTAAATGTTAAAGCGAAAATACTGCTTCCAACCTATTATAGGTAGTAAGATAATGAATTCAAGTGAACGGGGAGTTTTCTGAAGGCCGCCACAATTACCAAGCACAGAGGTTTTACTTACAGCACGTAATCGTTATGTAAACTCGCAACTCTGTGTTTTTATGTAGGTACAATTTGTAAAATACAATTTTAGTGCGCATGCTCGCACTAGATTCTGTAAAGTAATATTAACTTTCCAATAAGAAGGCCGCCGCTGTGAGATGGACGCAAAATCTTAGACTGAAAATAAGCCAAGCAAACTTTTTCTTCGATATAGTTGTATGGGAACTGATTTCAGCATTTGAAACGAAGATCTTTATATATATATTCTGTGCATTACTTGCTTATCATTATGGATTGATCTTTCGTCGAAAGAATTCACAGATTCACTGTAACAGTTACATTTATACATACGACTACATTGATGTTGTTTTCTCTACGCACTACAGTTTATTTTTATGATTATAGCTTCTACAAACTATTCCTACAAAGTTTGTTTATTCTTCTTCTTGATGTTAATTGAAATAAACAAGAAAGACGAAGGAGGCTGAAGCGATTGTCAAATTTATGTATGTTAGCTTTAAAATTCTAAACATCTTTCCGTTAATTTGTTTATTTAATTCTTATCGTCCTAGAGAACCAGAGGCTCAGTTTCAAAGCAGTACAAATCAAAATTTATGGCAGCAGTATAAACATCACGTTGTGAAATTAAACAGTTTACACACACACACACACACACACACACACACACACACACACACACACACACACACACACACACACACACACACACAAACACACACACACACACAAAATACTACAAAGGTCAAGAAGAGGACCAAACAGTAGACCGCATAATATTCCGATGTCCAATCATAAACAAACAAAGAACCGAAATGATCAGGAAAATAAAAAGCAGACAATGCGTGTGGCCCGTTACCAAAGAGGAAATTATTAAGACACATCTAACATGTTTCGTCAAATTTGTTAAATCAATAAACTTCACAGATATAGAGTAGGCAAATGAAGCATAAAAATTCAACAAAACTGCTAATTAATTGCAACTATTTTAATAAGAATATTGTAAAATATTGTAGGAACCATTCAATACAAATACAAGATATGCAAAATTAGTGTAAAAGTTGTATATAATGTAAATAAAATAAGGCATGTAGTATTCCTAAGGAATGGGGCATGCCAGGTTAAAAAAAAAAAAAAAAAAAAAAAAAAAAAAAAACGCGCGCGCGTGAGATCAGGATACATAGAACTTAAGAGTTACCAGACAATTCACCTTTCAGGATTAGGGAAAAGCTTATCCTAACCGAGATTAGAACTAGGGACCTCTTGAACGTGACACTACCACCACAAATCAGAGACGGGCACATTTTGTGTGTACTAAGTTTGTATCTATTTCTTGGTATACCACTATAGAAAATTAATTACGAATAATACATAAAGAATCTCCATAGAAATCCCATATATGGATTTTTCATGCAAATATCGTAACTATAAGACATTTTAATTTAAAATCATTATACCGAATTTTCAGAAAGTAAAAAACGACACATTTTTCATTTAAAAGGCACTTTGGGATGGGAAATTTTCTTGAAAATTTGGAAGATAATGAACATATTTAGCATTTTACTGATATATATATATATATATATATATATATATATATATGAGTATTACTGTTCCAGAGGCATATATATCCACACAAGGATATTTTTCAAAAACTACTACTTTTTTGGTTTCTATGGCCATAAGCGTTTATTTTCGATAAAATCTCGATGCCTGATTATTGGGTGGTTTAGAATATTACGTACATGTTAGGAAAAGGAAAAAACGGAGAAGGATAAATTTAATTTCAGATGGGAAAACAAACGACTTGAGATCCACCCAAAATCTACTGAAGCGGAAAGACCTTGTGCAATTCTTATTTCATATCTTGGCATAATCCCTTAAAACTATTAAGTCTTCTACATAACGAGTATAAAGCACCAGCTTCAAGTCTGCGGACTGTAGGTTTCACAAAGACTTCAATTTCAAACGGTTAAATATGCAAGGACATTATTCCGTTGTTTAAGGACTATGATACAATGAAGCACAAAATTAATACAATTTTGAGTCGAACTAATACTCAATGCTCCATTTATTGCTAGTATTTACCTAGAACGCGTTTCGTTAGGATCTTCCTAACATCATCAGCTGTTGTCGACTAATGAATGCCGGTTCAGTGAACTCCTCGGAGGTGATAGGTGCGTCTCTTGAATTTGGCATACACAGAAAGGAAACACACACAGAAAATTTCATAAAATCAGATGGATATAACCCAAGACAACACAAGCATGCTGTTATCAACAGTTTAACTTACAGGCTGGTTAATGTACCTTTAAACAAGATAGAATATAACAAAGAGTACAATAATATCATTCACATTGCAGAATACAATGGATACAGTGCTGAATTGGTCAACAAGAAAATAGATAAATTCAAAAGAAAACTAAGATGCAAACAAGTAACTACTCTCTCCCCAATTAGCAATGAAACCTCATACAGAAAATTTACGTATCATCCCAGAGCTACACACCTTTTCCAAAAAGTCTTCAAAGAACACAATATTACTTTGGTTCCACAGAACAAATTTAGTGTACAACACCTTTTGAAATCACATAATACAAAGGAGATACCCACAGGCAAAAAATCAGGAGTGTACCGGATAAATTGCAAGGACTGTGACAAATTCTACATTGGAAAAACAAAAAGGAACGTGAACATTAGGCTTAAAGAGCACTTTATGAACATCAGATAAATCGGTGGTAGCGTACCATTTTTGGAAGGAAAATCATGACATAGAACGAGAAATTCACTTACTAAAAAGTGTCCAAGGTCCAGCTGCATTAACCACGTGGGAAAGAATCTTTATAAAGAAATATGAAAGTAAATTGTTTAATTTGGATACTACCTTTGAAGAGAATCCAAATTTCAAGTTCATCAAGATACCGACAGAGACGCACCTATCACCTCCAAGGAGTTCACTGAACCGGCATCCATTAGTCGACAACAGCTGATGATGTTAGGAAGATCTTAACGAAACGCGTTCTAGGTAAATACTAGCAATAAATGGAGCATTGAGTATTAGTTCGACTCAAAATTGTAGTAATGCAAGGACATGTTCATTTTTTTTTTAATTTTAATCTGGAAATATAATTTAAAATTAACGTGCAAAAATGTCAAATAATTCGTTCTTCTAAAAGCTTACCCCCTCTACATCGAGTGACAAACTCTTGGCGAACATTGAAATAAAAATGGAGTGCGGGACACAAAACTGGGGAGGGAGAAGACCGGTAGAGAGAGGGAAGGGAAATGGCCAGCAGGTTTTGAAGGTGGCAGCCATAGGGGTGCACAGGGGGTCGCGGGAAGTGTGACTACAACCTCCATACTAATTTCTGTGCTTTCTGGTAACAACTTTTAATTGAGGATATGTAATCAATAAATTAAAAAAAATATTCACTTGTTTAACAGACTAAAAGGTATCTAATGTTTAAACGCTGATAATGGAATCATTCGTCCTCTTGCACTCCAGTATTTAGCTGGGTATTAGGAATTTCTTTAAATGCTGGACAATGTAAAAGATGGTCACGATCTATTTCCTCATTTGTCACAGAAAAGGCATATCTGAAAGTTGCTACTGCAGATTTTCTTGATAATGCAGGAATATTGTTAGTGTTATCTTGTACATGTTTTCATTGTTATCCATTTGTTTTTTCTGTGTATTCTTCATTGATTTCATTTGTATATTTATTGAATATTTATTATTATTATTATTATTATTATTATTATTATTATTATTATTATTATTATTATTATTATTATTATTATTATTATTATTATTATTATTATTATTATTATTATTATTATTATTATTATTATTATTATTATTATTATTATTATTATTATTATTATTATTATTATTATTTTAATAGAGAAAATTGGAATTAAATTAGGTGTTGATTCAGTGATAATTTTACTTTCCTTTTAGCAAAAAATGAGCCACTTTATTGCGTTATTCCACAGTGGGCTGGAATTCATAGAATTACCACTCTTTTATGTAAATGCGTTATTTATTGTATTATTTTGCAACATTATAGAATATTTAGGCTTTGGGGTGCTATATCTCGTGTGATAGCGATGATGGCTGCTGTTGAATAAAATAGAATTATAGTTCTTTCAAAATTTTTGTATTATAAAAGAAATTTTGTAAACTTAAGAAAATTGCCAAATTAAAAAAAAATCTACAACTAAGAAACAATCCTCTAGAACGTTTTGAAATTTAATATAATCTCCATCTAACAGAATATGTCAAGAAATCAGAAACTTCTCCAGTCATCATAAAATACGCAATTGTCAGTAAAAATAATAAATTTACAATGTTCTTCCCCTGAATGGTTACATATTTTTACTGATGGTGCCACTATACCAAATGACGGAGACACTTTGTTGTCTTTATCATAAAACAGACGAATATCTCTTAAAAAATTACAAACAAACGACTTTGTGTTGTGAACTAAATCTTCAAGCTAATTTCTTTAAAACGCCACTATCAAACTACGCAATTCGTGGCAAGATTAGAGCATAGTGACGAGACGAGTTTACGGCTTGTTCACGATCAGCAGAAGGAAAATATTTTCTGTTTGTGCTAGGAAGTAAACATTTTGCGCGTTATCGTGATATACCATAACAGGAACAAAAAAACAGCGACGTATTAGGCAAGCTTGCAAATTGCAGTGCGGAGAGACAGCCTGTCTGCTTGTCTCCCAAGTGGGATCAACTGCTCCGACCAAACAACATACACATATGTGTAACTGTAATATCTGGGCGGAGGCCGATAAAATAAGTCAGTTACAACTACGGTTGAAATCAATGCCTATATTTACAAGTGTGTATTTGAGTGAGTGCGCGCGCGCGTGTAGCTTATACACCCTTGCACCAATTTTGACCAAATGTAGCATACCTTCTTCAACAAAAGATCAAAACTGCGATAGGTGTACTATTCCAATAGAAGAAATTATGGAAAATGTTTGGACAGAAGTAATTTTGAGGATTTCTCGGCACGAATGCGTTTGTTTTCTCAATATTTTTGTGAACTAAAAGTATAAAGCAAATTCTGTGCATTCTTTAAAGAGTGGTATAACAGAAAGTTCCTCACCAAATGGGCCTGTTGCTCAATAATTTGGTAGAGTAAAAATATTAGATTGGACTACACTACGGAGAGGACTCGGCACGGAGTTCCAGTCTTGGTCTATTGTACCTAGAGCCGGCATACTACACTCCGTGATCCTGAAACGGCCACCAGGCCGGCCGGATACCGCAGACCGTCCTATCGGAGGAGGAAGTGTTTACCAGGAGCATATCATCCTGCCATGCAGCGCCGATGCTTCAACCACCAGATGAGAAATGGTGTGAAATGATGAAATGGAGGGACAATGTTCAGTGAGGTCTACCCGAAAGTCCAAAGTCCCCGGCCTCTGTTACCCGGGAGTGATGGAAAACTCCGGGGGCCTTTCCTTGGGGCAATACCTTGAGTCTAAATAGCCTGCCCCCCATCGACAACAACGCCAAGACGGGTGGAAGTGGATACGCCACTTACGTCAACTGGAAGACTACCGAAAAACCTCGGTGGGCCGCCTGGTGATCTAGTACACCTTCTACTAGCTCTGCAGGCTAGTACCTGGGAATTTTAGGCAACCCTCTACCCCCTCCGGGCGGCCGAAGCCTGGCCGGAGGTACCCGATTCCCCGCGGGTAGCGGGAACACACTGCCCCCTCGAGTCCAACCCAATCCGAACAATTCCCATTCAAGGAGGAGTTCGAATGTTCGGCCTGAGGTTCCTCTAGTAACGTCAGAGGTACCACGAGTGCTAGGGGTCCGCAGCGCTCGCACCATCGCAGCTGAAGGGGACGGATCCCCTCCCCTTCGGGGGAAATGGAGGGACAGGAAATTGGGATGTAATTCACCTACCCAGCATTCGCCTGGTGACCCGGGAAAACCCCGATAAAACCCATGGATCAGATAGGTCGGCCACGGGTATCGAACCCGGATCTCCGAATGCACACCACAGACGATATCGTCTGATCAATCCCGCTCGGTATAAAAAATCTTATTTTTTTACGGGTGGCAAAAAAGTAGAAATGTTTCAGCGGGAGGTAATTTTGAGGATAGCAACACTAGTTGACTTTTTTCCAATAATAATAAAAGAATAGATGTTGCTTTCTTTGTTGTTTTACGGAACCTGGAGGATTTTCATTCAAAAATGGAAAATTTGTCATAATTTAAGTGAGGTGATCAAATAAAAAAAAAAAAAAAAAAACGAGTACCAACAATCTAGTAATCGCTTTAGTTCATTTAAGTGTAAGTAACTATTTGAAACTCTCAAAGCGTCAAAGCCCCGGGTAATGCCGAACATTCCTTCTAATCAAGGAATAAAGGAACAGAAGTAAATGCGCAATAAAACATATTCAAGTAGTACAAAGTGAGGAGACCATTGACCTAGGGGGGAAACTGTTAGGTAGGTAAACTGCATGACGTCAGCTAGGAACAAGCGTGAGCGATAGGGTGTAAGGGATTAACCTTAAAGCTTGACCTGGTCAGTCCATGAACGAACATTACGTCAACAAGGTAAAAATGGCTTCCTATGAAGTTGAGGGAAAACGTGCATAAAAAACAATTGATTCGTGACTTCAGCAAGTTTTCCTTACCTGGTCTCCTACTTTCGTCCCCATTGATTTATTTATTTATACTATGACTAATGTATATGCATGTGGATCACGAAAGGACCAGACAAGCAAAAGGGAATAAATCCTGAGCCAAGGTATAATAATAAAAAATATCCAGTATTGTTGAAAGAAGTGGCGAGGCGTGAGACAAGGAGGGAAGCTCCAAATAATAATTTTCGTTAAAATAAGAGAGAATAATGACTCAAAAAAAAACTAAAGCTACTTTTCAGTTCTCTTTCTATTGCACAGCTACACGTAGGTCCTTCTTGTATTGCAAGATTCCTCACACTACAAGCTTCCCCTCTCTATTCAGACGTTCCAAGTTTTTTCTACAACTGGCCCATACCGCGTGAACTGTTAGTCTAAAATGGAGAGTGTATGTAACTGACACTTCTACGAATAACTTAAAACTTCTCAAGAATTCCCTATTTGTCATCACTAAATACTAAACTACGCAAAGTACTGTTGCTAATGCAATTGAAATATACTTACAACTATATTTAAAAGCGCCACATAAAACAAGAAATAGTGTTCTTCACACGCTACACAGACTTCACGTGTCAAAATCTGTCAGTGCTTCCTATCGAAGAGTCGCAATTGCTTCCGGAAACCTACGAAGCGAAGAAAGGTTACGAATGCGTAAAATGTAAATACAGAAATATTCAGTATTGAATGAGCTCGCGGAACTGGTCAGTCGAATCTATGTAGCTATCAAATTGTTTGCAACATCGCGGATATTCGCAAATAAATTTTGAAAATGTATCCAGAACAAATATTGTTTGGTATGATTTTTCTTCTTCTTTTTCTCCTGAAATTGTTGGGGAAGCGGCGCTTTCAGCGCTTCATTGCACGCTTCGCTACTGGTTGAAAGCAATTTCTAAACTAGACCAAAGATTTGCAAATATAACCAAAGATGCACAGTGACAAAATACACGAACACGAGTTGATACAGTGTACTGCAAAACTCTGGGAAGAAAAAAGAAGGAAAAGACACACTTGTCTCTAAAATATAGTCAAGCAATTTTATACATCGATGTCCAATTTTTACTTGACGTAAAATACTCACTATACACTATAAGTTTACTAAAATAAGTGACTCAACTTTATAAAAGTTCGCAGGCATTTTCACATTAGCTCCTAGTTGAGTAAGAATTGACAACAATAAATATTGGTATGAAGCAGGTGTTTTAACAACGTTACTTTCCACCACGATACTACTTTTTGTTGGTGAGGTTAGGACCTTTAAAGTAGGTATATTAAAAAGACAGTAAAATGTAATCTTAAATGGTGCAATGGATACTAACCTCTCGTTTCATAGGCTGGAGTCCATTCCGTGATTCTCTTCATAATAACAGCTTGTTTCTCTAATTGATAATGTCGCTTCTTTTTACAACTTAGTGCGACTCAAGGATGCTTTAGTTGTAGAAGAGTATTCTATGTTATAGTTTCGATTGTTCACGAGTGATCACTGAAAGAGCAAACAGCTACATTGGTGATGAATTCGGTTAAAGAATTCAAATGAAAGGCAGCGAAACTTCTTACATAATGGTTATCAGAAGATTTTGGCCTAAATACCACATCCATATTAAACAGTTAATAGCAGAACCGATTGCCCTTTGTTTTAGTGCGTCTTTTGTTTTCACATTAGTAAAACATGACTATTTATTACCTGTAATGAAATATGTGCGGCGTTGTCTCATTTTCATGCATTTTCTGTGGAGCAAATGCAATTACTTTCTATGCCCTGATACTCTCCAAAAAGTCAAAACCTCTTTGCAAGCATGTTCAAATTTTAACGTACGGGTAATGTAAATAACTTTTGTCTTTCAGTTGAAATAAGAAACTGTTGTTATAGCCGTTATAGCCCAGAGCAGGGGTTTTTGAAGGATGAAGGAATTGTGAATATATTAATAATTGTAAGTGGTTTTCAAGTCTACTAGAGATACGTCCTCTATACTTGCGATACCTCGATAGTCACGACACTTGCACGGTATCGATATCGAACGAAATTAGCTCGATACTTTTTCGAGAGTTCGGTGGTGATTCTGAAATTTTTATTTTATTTTAAAGTCAGAAAATATTATTTTTGCGAGCAGAATAATGCAAACCCAGAGAAATTGCCAGGAATGTGGTACCTGCACAGTAACATTATGCAAGGAAATAATCGTGTGTCAAACAGTTCCCAAGAAGAAATTACTGCATATCTCAACGATTTGTCACTTCCTCTTTCTAGTGACTGGGTTACTGGAAAACAATTTCAAAATTCCCTCCCCCCCCCAAAAAAAAAAATCTGCATTCCACTTTCAACAGTTTTCTGAACAACTATTTAGGAACTGTTTTGCTTTTAAATGTGTAATGTAGAGTTTAAAAATAGCAACATTGGTGGTTTTAAGTTTTGTCTCATTAAATTTGTGCACCTATTTAATTTTATTGGCATTACACAGTTCTCCAGACATTCTATTTTGTATTGAAACTGGAAGTAGAAAAGTCTGTATCGAGTATCGAAGTGTAGGGTATCGTGGAAAATATCGTGTATCGGTATCGAGAAAACTGGCATCCATGACTAAAAATTACCTTACGTGCACATACATATGTGTACGCACAATAATTCTCTTTCTTTATAATGTTAGTACAGAAGTCTAGCTTGCGTGAGTGGGTTTTAAAGGGGACTTTAAAATGTCACAGTACATGTAAACCAGTATGTATAGTAAAAAAACTGCTGCACGCCTTCCTCCTACAGTACTTATCTGCTGTATCCCTCAACCGCTCATTCCACTCAGTGGTTGTTGATTGCATGACGTCATTCATGTCCTCCAGAGGGGAGAGAGCCCAGGCATAGCACTTACCTATCCAGCTCACCTTTGCATCAGCATTGGCGAATCAGTTTTATTGAAGTTTTAAAAACCTTCCCTTCAGTAGCAATAAACTCGCATTATTAACGATATAGCGCAATAGGTTTTATTTTTTCTGTCCATTTTACACACAACTGCAAAGTCGTGCATATGTCAAACTTAGCAGTTGCAAAGGTCTCGTATAGAAGAGCTGGATGAAGGCTGAAAAATTTTCCTCGTCCATAACTGAGAGAACGTTTGTTTCATTCTGTCAACTATTTAATGGTTATAATGAGTTTCATATAATGCATTTCACATAATGATACTAAATGAAAAATGTGAAGGTACGATAAAGATGAACACGATAAAAGTATAAAGAAATCAAATATAACCTTTGCAAATGAGAAAGAAGTATATGTTTAAGTTTGAGGCATTCGTCATGCATTACTGAAATCGAACAGTGAATAACAATAGCAAATTAAACATCTAGAACAAAAATAAACTTCTATGATCACTCGAGGAAAGAATTAAGCTTAAGTTGTTATATTTTGCAACTTTTGCGGCCCTGCACAGTGCGGCAAGCTTTACGACTTTACGTCGGGACAAAGCAGATTGGAGTATCTGAAATGTTACGGTAAGTAATGAATGTGGCAAGGGATAGATAATGTATAGATAGCATAGACCTTACGGCCAGTACCTATAGCGTTCTATTTTTGCATACTCAACTAATCGCTTTGTAATTAGACGTGCAGTGTAGTTTCTGCAAAGCTTTATCTCAATTAAAATGGAGAAAATATAAAAAATAAACTTTCGTAAGCATAAGTAATAAATGACAAGAGTATTTGTAACACGTCAACATTTTTTAAAGCCTAGCGCACCGTCATTTTTGAAAATATATAAAGATACTTTTAAATTGGCTAACATAAATAAATAAATAACAAATCGAAATGAGACAAAGCTTGGGGCAGGCAAAGGAAGAAGAATGACCCAACCAACAATGGTCTTTGGACAATGGATGAGAAAGAATTGCTTGATGTAAGAGAAGCAGGCATGACAGCTTGGTGTCATTCTGCTACTTCCCCTTTCACCCCTTGTGGGTGGTTGGACTTTATGGCGACAGCTCTAAAAGAATAGAGGCTCTTTGGATGTTAGGGAAACTGAACAATAAAAGAGGAGAGTGGGTTAAATCCCGTGTACCATCCATTAACACCCATGCATTAGAAGAAACTGTGAATGGAAAAAGGCTAGGCACGATTATGATATTGGATGATAAATGCCAACATCTGCGGGGACGAAGATGAAACTGAAACAGAGAGAAGCAACTGGCTGTTTGAGATAATGGCTGATAAAAAGTATACCTTCCTTAGTGCTGATTTCTCAGAAAGGAGTAATTTAAATGTCCTTGGCCAACTCTATAGCTTGGTGGTCATTGCCTCTGGCTGTTCTTACGTATCCTCCCCAGTCCAAGGACGTAGATTCGCTCTTCTTTAGGTCAGTTCCCTCTTATCATTCCCAAATTCATCTGTTCTCTCCGAGCGATATCTATCGTTGCGCTTAAACGCGAGTTTCGCGGTTCCGCGGAACAGTTGAAGGTCGTCTAGACCATGGGTGGCATCGAATTAAAATAGTTGTTTGCGCAACTGCTAAGGAATGTAGTACATCCCTTTTAAGTACATATACCCCTTTGATGCTTTAAATGCTTAAATTAGAATTTTCTCCAAATTTCCTAATCATAACGATTTTTTTTAAAGGAAAAATATTCAAGCGCGATATAATTTGACATAAACATTGTTGTGCAATTTATACGATCATACATTTATGGCGTATTATCCTTTTGTAGTGTGAAATATACCAAGATTAGGTTTCTCCTGACGAGTATCGGTAGCGAAAATAACTAATGAAGCTTATAGTTCCATATTTCGCACTATTTTTACTTTATTACTTGCTTGTATTTAAGAGAAATGTCGTTTTGGAGCTCCCTAGAGGTAGCAAAGGAAAACATAACTGGAAAACGAAAAGTATTAAATACCAAACTTGGCTATCTTCCAAGAGTGCGACTCAAAGACCTTCATGAATACTATCCACTCAAATTACTCTTGAAATGGGACACTTTTTTATTTTATTTTCTCAAAAATAGCTTTGACAATTTTGATTAATGTGCGATACGTTTAATATATCAGCGCGACAAATAAATTGTATATATTAAATTTTCTGGGAATAGCCTGCGAAATTTTGTTTATTCTGAATGACTTTCGTATGATTGGCAAACCGTAAGACATAGACAAGATTTTACTACACAGTTTGGTGAATATCTCGTTAAATCATGCAGTTTATATGACATAACTGTGATTTGTCAAGTACTAGGATAGGGTAGGATAGCATTTTATTCTGCGGAGAGGATTCGGCGCTGCGACCAGTGTTGATCTTTATCCCCGGAGGAAGCATAAGGGAGAGGAGACAGAGGGTGGGCGTCCCAAAGAATCACGACAGTGTAGAGGACAGGGTCCCTACTAGTTGCAAACTCCCAGGAGGCCAGTACAACCAGTATTTCACTCTGTGGCCCTGAAACGGCCCACTAGTCCGGCCCGGAAACCGTCCTTTCGGAGGAGGAAGTGTTTACCAGGAGCATATCATCCTGCCATGCAGCGCCGGGATACCCACCGACACTTCTACTCTGAAAGAGACCACCAGATGAGAGATGGAGGGACAGGAAATTCAGAGGATGTAACTAATCTACCCAGCATTTGCCTCCTAAAAAACCCATGGGTCATGTAGGCCAGCCATGGGAATCGAACCCGGGTCTCCCGAATGCGGGTCACAGATGAAACCGCCTGAGCCATCCCGGTCGATTATAACCAGTTAAATCTTGTTTATTCTAAATGACTTTTGTATAACTGGTAAACCGTAAGAGTTAGACAAAATCTTACCACGCAATTTGCGAATATCTCGTTGAAGCATGTAGTTTATATGAAATAAACAATGTTCCGAGATATTCTACGTAATTTATCAAGTGCTAAGTCTCAATTCTTTTCTTTTTTCTCGTATGCAAACAACTTTAAAGCCCTTTCATAGCGAACCGTGTTTAAAAATCTGACAATAGCTTTAGCCTATTGCATACGTACATTTTTTGTATTAAAAGTTTATTTCAGTTAATTAAAATACAATTTTGTGAGAATAGACTGTAGAAGAGTAAGGCAGAAAGGCATATGAATGCAACATCAAGGTGTTCTGCTGTGAGAGTAAGCAAATTTTGATGTCAAATATGAATTTTGTTTCGTAAGTCCAGATGAGACATGCGTGATCTAAAGGAAACAATTTCTATTTTGATTGGGTCAGCTAGATGAGGTTTTTGTTGATTGTTGTAAACCTCGGTAGAGACTTGTTATTAATCTATAAAAGGGGGGTTGTGCAATAATGCTAAGGTCGTCCAGTTAGTTGTGTTTAACACAAAGGCTACTTTGTCCTCGGTTGAGTAAAGGTGTAGCAAGATTTATGGCACTTCTTGGAAAATCGCTGTTAACCCAGAACTCTAAAGCTTATCAGGAATAGGCAATGGGACTAAAGAGTAGTGTATTGCATTGTCCTTTACTATGGGAGTATTGCATTCCACTCAAAAATACGATATCAAAATTTCACCCAAAATACACTTTTTCTCGAAAAACATATTTTTAGAAAAAAGGTCAGATACTAAACCTCAGCATCTTCCAAGGATGCGACATGAAGATTTTCAAGAATATCCTCTCTACCCCAGACTACGTGGAATATTGCTTAAACATTTTTTAAAAGTGACTAACGATTCTGATTAAAATCCCCATGTTTAATATATGTTCTTGACAAATGAAATGTATAATATCTTAATCTTCTGGAAAGGCCCTCATTTATTCTGGATGATATTATCATAATTCGTAAATCGAATGAGATAGACAAGATCTTACTACACAAAAATATAGTTCTCGTCAAAATAATTTATGTCTGATTATGTTTTGCGGAGTGAACCACTTTGGATATATTTCTTGTTATTTTTCTGAATTTTTCTATACTTGCACTTTTTCTCAAATGGTATGTCATTAATTTTTTTATCTCTTGGCCATGCAAAGAGAATGGCATTTCAAAGCCGTCGTATAACGACCAGCTGTAAAACTTTTGACTATCGCTTAAAGCCCATATTTCCCTTGCACCTATCAGAAAATAAGCTCGATTAACATGCAGCAGATAGTGGAATAAACATTGTCAAGAACTGTTAGTACAAGAATAAACAAAGTCGTAAGTGCAACAAAGATTTTTAGTAGCCAATTCTGTAATATATTTTATGAGCTTTTTCTTCACGCCTGCCGATGTTGAGTCAAATTGGACGATGACTCAAATGAGCCCAGGGTCCACAAAGGTCGTAGTTACATCTTTCAGAATAAGAAAAAAACCTTATCCAGATAACTCACCATGACCGAGATTCGAAATCGAGACCTATTGTAAGCGATGCAGACACGCTACCACCTACGTTACGAGACGGGCTTTACGTGCTGATGCAACACTTCAAAAAAGTGATCCAAAATTATATATAGAACTTGTTTCTTGCAGTTACTACTCTATGAACAAGAAGAAACAAAGGAACGTGTATATGCGCTTATCCTATTACGTACATTAGGTTTATTTCAGTTGTGAATATTCTCTGTTAATCGTAGAAGGAATTAAAAGCGCATGCCTAGTTTTTCAATATTATATACAACAAATACGAGACATTAAATGTTTTTTCTGACTTCTTTTTAATATTCTAAGTTTTGATTTTTTTTTAAGTGTTAACATCCTCAAACCGGCTAGGTCACAGCGCATGATGAATGAAATGATGCTCGTAAGGGCCCGAAGCTCCTTAGAGCTTAAGAGTTATCCGACATTCATCTTTCAGGAAAAAGAAAAATCCGAAAAAGAAATCTTATCCACGATATCACATTCACTGCGATTCGAAGTTTGGACCTCTTGAATATAAGACATATTGCTTTGTGTCCTCCGAACCATTTTTGTATAAAAAGGCGTTTAAAAAATTCAAAAGAAGTTTATTTCAGTTTTGTACTCCCTATTAGACAAGGAATTACAGGCACTAGTTGCAAAAATCTACTGATTAATCAACATAAATGCACTATTTATTTTTTGAATGAAAGAACAGACATGCGCTTTTGATTGGTAACAAAATAATGAGAAAGGCAATGTGAATTCATTTCATAGATCAGTTCTGTAGTAGACTAGAAACAACCATTCTTAAATTTTTCTTCCGTTGCGTTAGGAAGCAGATCAATGACAAGAAGCGGAACCTGGAGTGAATGGGTCTGGTGACCGCATTTGTGCATAAAGCTCGGTATTTGTAACAAAGAAATAGTTACGCTTGGTAATAAGGTTAAAGTACCAGTAACCGGAAATGAAATTGTTCTGAAAATCAATAAGCATTCAACGAAAATCACAGGCAGCTAAAATCAATGAACGTAGCTACCATCGTTCATATATCCGAATGCGTCGTGCACGGCCTAATCACGTGACTGAATCTGCAGTAATCAGCTGATCAGTAGCTTCTTTCAGCAGGTTCTATCTTGCTTGAAGCATCATACACAGGTGCTCTTGTACAGACATGTCTCCACCCCAAAACAAAGCAATGACTCGAACTCTCGCCCAAATTATTAACTGATCTTTACCCAAGCCCTCAGTAAATATAATCTGAAGATATATCCTTCGAAATGTACAGTTTTATATGTGTAGCAGTGTGGTGAACGCATAATTATCAATATATCATCACGAGCTTTTTCAAAAGCCTCTGCGCCTTCAAATTATTAATGCGCATTGCAGCAGCTGAAGCATTTAAGGCAGAAAAGAAAGACCATTAACTAAAGAATAAATCTGCGCTTTGTTCACTTTTTTTTTTGGCTTCTGGGCCCAAATTTTGCGTTCAGCTTCCCTTTAAGGCAGAGGTCCTACGAGGGCACTATGCATATTTGAAAGTAAGTAACAATAAATAATTACTAGTGTTGGTTATTTTAAATGCGTGGAAAGTTGTGCATTTACATTAATTCAGGTCACCTCAGTCCGAATATGTGTTTAATTTTCCACAGTTTATTATTTTTTGACTAAATATGAACATCACAAGCATTATTGCTGCTATTTTTGGAAACGAAATAAAATATCATTTAATCTTTTATTACAGAAATGGAAACCTTCGGGAGCTAAGCAGCCCTCCACAGACTTGGTTTAACTGAATTCTGAGAGAGCGTCACTATGCTGAATATTTTGTGTTGCAGCTAATGGCTATTTCAAGGCAAGAACAAAGCAATTGCATCAGGGCTGTGCTAGACAAGCAAAGCCCAAGGGGCTGCAAACTTGAAAGAGATGCGGAAGCATTAAGAACTTCGGTGATACTTTTGCACTTGCATTTGCTCCCTCGACTTCAAAGAACAAAAAAATATATGCATATTCAAGAGCAACAATAGAAAGGAACGCCAAAACAAAGACGACCTTGACAATCAGCTGTTTGCATGAGCAGCAGAGCCCAGCTGATTTTTGTTTACACTCTTTCAGGTTTACGTATATACCTGTTTTACATATCTGACACTCTTATTTGTATTATAAGTATATAGTCAAAAAGTAGTACTTACAGTATCCTTAGGACTGCTAACAAAATATGCTCAATGGGAGTAGGCAGTTGATAATCGACCTGACAACAGCCTGCCTCTCGCAGTCAGTTGTGAAGATGGCAGACAGCTGATTGCTGTCTATTGGGTTTTAAAGAGATGCTGCTTTGCTACTGGACGGTACCTGGCCAATCACAGTTCGCTTTGTAGCTCTGCTCGCTGATATTCGTATTCCGCGCCCGTTCAATGGAACGGATGTAGTACTGTAAACAAATATGAGAAACATGTAGTAAAGGTACGTGTCACATGCATTATGTGATTAAAAGGTTATGGAGTGTCTACAAATAGTGTTGAAGGAATAATATTGCATTACGGTTGTTTCTTGCAATGACTCAAATATAAACTATAACTTGTGTGAATGTGATCGCAGCATTATGTTAAGAAAATGGTTTAACCTACATAACTGTACGTAATGCTTGGACAAAATAAGGTTAAGCACACCTAAAAGAAATGCCAACAATAATTACTCTTTGAGTAATTACATAAAGTTTTAATTTTGAAATGCTTAAGGTACCTATTTTGTTTTTTACATCCTTAAGGAGAAATTCAAATTAATAATATATTGCATTAAGTAGCATCTCTATAAGAGATAACTGGGTTCATCTTAGTTTTTGGCAGTATGCAACTTGAGATGCTTTTATTTAAGTTATTTAATAGAATTAAATGAAAATAATATTTACACTATTACACCAGTTATGATTATTTTTTAGTTTGAGGTATAATGAAAAGATTGAAACCTGCACACCAAAATGATTTATATAAGTTTTGGGCTTTGTTCCAAGTCGACCTTCCATAATTAGTTTGTCTAAGTTTTCCTTTGGAATGCTGAAAGAATTGCAGTTAATTAAACTGCATGTAACTTCCTACAATGGCGCTAGATAAACCCAAGTTTCAGAACTGAATAAATGCTAATGGCTCAAAGAAAAAAAAAAAAAAAAAAAAAAAAAAAGGAACAGCAAATTCAGTGGAACATTACCCATGAAGAGGAGACAGAGTTTAATACTGTGCATTTAATTGGGTAACTCTAAATTACTCCACTGCTACACTGTATTTATTATTTTGTTTATTTTTTCTTGAATCAGGTAGTCTAACCCTTCATTGTCAAGCCCTGTGCTATCATATCTTGCTCATCCCTTTCTATGCTGCTGGTGACATTTTAAAACACGTATTTTGTATAATCAAAGCATCACTTACCTAGTATAATACTTTTTGTGCATATAAGGATGAATCTGAGGGAGTGAATAAATTAAGGAGAATGGAAAATTAAATGCAAAGTTTTAATTTGACAAAATCTGTTAGGAATAAAACAAGTGTCCATATAAGTGAAGAGTAGTAGAATATGTTCAAAGCAGTAGAGGAATAAGAGATAACAGCAGTGGTTTTGACAATAAATGAATTACTTTGCTGTTAAACATAAATGTATATGCAGTATAGTTCCCCCCATTTATTTAATTGCATCATGTATTTTTATCATATTTATTTATTAATGAATTTTTTCAGATATTCAATGTTGGTGGATCAACTGAAATACATCCATTTTCAGCATGATGGCACATAGTTTCAGATTAGTTACTTCTGCAAGACTGCTTGGTATGCGTTATATGCACACCTCTATAACAAAAGAATCTATTGGGCCAAGAAAATATTTTAAATATGGTATCCTTTCATTTACTGTGGGTACGGGAGCTGTATATTATATGCAGTTGTCAAAGAATGAAAGAAAATCTCTTTCAATGACTGCTAGAGGTATAACTCGCTTTTTAAGGTATGTAATACTCGATCTTGTTCTTATTCAGTATATTACTTAAGAATTTGGAGCATCTAGGAAGTTAAAAATACTAAAGAAATAAAAAGTAGAGTAAACACGAATTTATAGACAGGCAGTATATTAAATAAGATTATAAGCCACCACTGATTTCTATGTACACATCTACATATTGTCCATTGCAGTAAGATGAGTTCTATTTTTATTATATTAGAGCACTATAGTCATCTGCATCCATACAGTCTTTTCTGGTGGTGGAACTATAAACTTCTGTGTCAAATTATCAACTAGTGGGATTTAAAAGTTTATTATTCTGTCTTTATTTTTCCATATCAATACCGAGTAATAAACTTTGAAATCCCACAAGTTGATGATTTGATAAAGAAGTTCATAGTTCCATCATCAGAGGGAAAACCGCAGGCAACAACAACAATAACAGTTGGACCTTCACGGTTGAAAGTGGAAACAACAGCCCCTGAAACAGTCCCTCAAAAACTTAAAATGTAAGTGACATAGTGTAAATACTTTTATCAATTAATTTGGATGTCACTGTTATTAAATTGTCCTGAGCTGTGGGTAGTAGGAGGGAATTGTGCTTTGGTTTTCTGCCATGGAATGCGCCTGGGATCAGTCTCACCCCTGAAGGTTGCAGATTTTAAATCCCAGGTATAGGATCTGTGTCCACTCAGCATTGTGAGGAAATTGAGGAGCTATGCTAGGTAGCGAACCCTGGGCTAGAAAGCCAACTTTCCGGCTGGGGGTGCCTTGATGCTGACCACATCTCCTCCCTGTATCAGCTGGACAGTGGCCCACTTCTGTCTTTCATATGTGGGCATGAGGCCAGCAGTTGCGTTGGCAGACTGGCTTGCTTCAGGGCTGTTATGCCATGGATTAGGTTATGTTATTAAAATCCTCCAAACATGTGTAACTGTATTTCAACGTTTCTGGAACACGAGAAAGCTTCCTGTTTATTGTATTTCTGAATGTTTACATTATAATACATGCATTTTTAATTTTATCGTTTTGGTTTCTGTTCTTGTTTATTATGAACCAGCCTTAACATTATAGGAACATTTCATAGTTAAGTTTCAATCTTACTTTTAAAACAGGTCCTTCCAAATAGGGATGACAATATCCTTAGATTACTGGTGGAACCTCTTGGGTCTTGAAGATGGTACCGAAGAGTATGAAGAAGCCATCCGTGGTGCACACCAGAGATCTGCAGATAGGATTTTAGCAGGGTGTCTAAAAAATGGAGGATTATATATAAAACTAGGACAAGGTCTAGTGAGTCTGAATCACATACTTCCAAAGGAGTACTTAACCACTTTATGCGTGAGTATTTGGAAAGAATAACCTTACACACATCTTTACATATAAAGGAAGTGTTGACGTCAGGCTGAAAATAACTACCTTGAAATTCCTACAACAAGAATTCTTGATAAGGAAAAAGAATTGCATTCTCATGGCTTTCCCTACTCACTGTTGTACATATTACCCTTTCTACCGAGAGGGATGGCTCAGTCGATTTCATCTGTAGCCTGCATTCGGGAGGTCCAGGTTCAATTCCCGTGGCCAATCTACCTGACCCATGGGTTTTTTGGGGATTTTCTCGGGTCGCCAGGCGAATGCTGGGTAGGTTAATCATATCCTCTGAAATAAGACCTGAAGCTTTCCTGGCAACTAATATGTTCAAGATCTTCTCAGGAAACGTTGATTTCTAATCGTCTTTTCACCTGGCTTGTTTCTTGAGAAGATCTTGAATACATCCTCTGAATGCTCTGTCCCTCCATTTCATCTCCATTATCATTAAACATCATCTCTTATCTGATGGTCTGTTTCAGAGTAGAAGTCTCAGTGTTGCATGGCAGGATGATATCCTATTGGTAAAACTTCCTTCTCCGGTAGAACAGTCTCTGAACCTATACTGGTAGAGCTGTTTTCGGACCACAGTGGTTGGGATGCCGGTTGTACTGGCCTTCCAGGAAGTTTTCAACTGGTAAAGTATAGAGACCTTGCCCTCCTAGAGTCGGCTGCCCTCTGCATCCTCTCATCTCAGTTTTCCTCCCGGGGTGCACCACTTGGGGCATAGGTACAGTTTACCAATATGTTTTTTAGGTAAATTGATGGAAATAATCATTTCTTCCACGCTAGCCGTTTACTAGGAGTTTACCAAGTTTGGACCTCTATGCCAAATCCCCTCCCTGGGTAGTTCAGTCCAGTACTGCTTAGTAAGTATTTGAAAATTCAAACCAGTAACAAAGAATATCTCAAAAATGGATAACATCTTAAATTTTTACTTGTCATTAATTGGGTTTTTGAGATCTACATTTCCAGGTAGTAAGATTTTGTCTATCTGTTATGGTTTAAATTTAAACAAAAGTGAATGAGAATGCAAAGGATTTCACGAGATATTCATTTCATTGAGACATTTGTTTATAACTGACAACACCTTTTCAACTGTTAATTCAGTTAACATCTTGCATGTTAGGTAAAGTCACAATTTTAGAGATTATGGATTTTCTAAGTAGAATTCAGAACTATATCCAATGTACATGCTTAGGCTTTCACGGCTGGTGTTAATCCAATAAAATGTGTTATCCAGCAGAGATGGGCGAAACATCAAGTGCTATTTCAGCCAATCGACCACGGCCAAAAAGCCCATATAAAACTTTTTATTGGACTATATCCAATACCTGCAGCTTGTTTATTAGTAGCATACAATCTATTTATTGATTTTCATTGCTCTGTGTAAATTTCTGGTTTTTGCTGTTATTTGTCAACTTTGATGTTGTTTTTGGGTATAGACAGTTTGAATAGCATATAAACAAATTGCAAATTATACTTTTGTTATAAGAATAATACTCAAAAAAATATATTATTATGTGTTTCAAATGGGAGGAGTTCTGGAGTCCAGCTAATCAGATGCGTTAGAACACTCAGCATTTCCAGCTTGTTACCCCCACTCTTTTTATATTTTCCTCTCTTTTGCACACTCATACAATGTGCAGGTCTGCTTGGCACTAGACGTAAGGGTAACCAAATGAAATTTTCCAAATTTTTATAAGTATGCAGTTGCCAAAATCAAAATTGGAAAATGCATTTTTGCAAATTATGTATATTTTTAAATTCTATAATTATAATTATAGTTTATGGATTACCTGTTTTTCTAATTCAACTGCCAGTGGCTCATCCATATTGCTATCAAAGTCATTTGTGTCAAGAGACAATTCATCATTGTCACTGTCTTCATTGTCTGAGTCTTGCATATGATTATAGGTTCCAAAATCCCTTTACGTGCTATTTCATTCTTGAAATCGTCTTCTTGTAGTTTTTCTGCATGTCTCACGCAGTAAGAGCACAAGTGATTTTCTGTATAGTTGGAAATTCACCTTGGTCATAAAACTCGAACACAGTTCCACGTACAAAGTCCTTGTCAAAGTAACTTAAATTTGTAACCCTCTTCAGAGGACCAACATGTTTTCTGGGTGACACAAATATTTGGGTACCACTGGGATCAGATTTTCTGGCCCCTCCACAAATGCGGAACATGCTTTACCTACACCACACACTTCAACAGTAAGCCGTTGAGCATTTTTGAAATTGAGCTAATTTCTATATTTCTCATTGTCCAATTTTTTGAAGAACGTGTAGACCTTAAAAAAAATACTTCGAGCCTGACTTTGCAATACCTGCCTCTTTGACTCGCCACTAAATTCACCGCAAAATATTCTGCCAGGCCAGCAGGAATCCCTCTCGCTCAAATTTAACAATACCGTGGCTTATTCAAAGTAATTCTTTTATCATGTCATGTCAAACGTTTAGTTTCAATTCTGAGTAATTACAAATATATGTACATGCATACATGCCAATCAATAATACTATTCATTACAGTGCTTACATCGCAATGCATTTTTATAATATAATAGTGCTTTATATATTTGTATTAGGAAAACTATTTGAGCTAAAAATATGGGGTTTTTACGGTTATGTTAGATACATTACTCTCTACCTTCCACGTGGATCAGTTGTGGCAAAATCTGAAGTTTTGTCTTAGCACGAATAGTATTTAATTGAGATTGATTAGGTTGGCGCTCATCATGTGCCACTTAGGGGGAATGCAATGTACAGGACTCCGATTGGTTGCTCACTTAGCAGCACTCAGGACAAACATCATCCCTTTGAAACATATGGTAGGGCTTTAGAACACATGTTTGTTAAAATTTCTTCAATGTTCAAGTTTGCATATGTACAAATTTATTTATATTATTACATGCTAGCTTTAAAGATTTATACAAACCATTATTTAAAAAATTAAAAATGTTAACAAATGTCCTCAATATATATTTTAGAGTTACTCACCTATTTATATAAAAATTATGAAAAATTTATGCATAAACAAAATTGTCATCATTACAGTACTTGAAAAGAGTCCAGCATAAAATGCCCTATGCACAAACTAACACTATACGAGAAAGGACCCTGTTATATGTATATAAAAATATATCATAAATTGCCTCAGTTACTCAAAGAGATTAAGCCTTCAAAATTGTTTAGTAAAAGTGTAAAAGAATTATCAGAAAGACATGTTACTGCATTCAAGAATTTTTGATAAACACAATGTTATTATCAATGCTACTGAACCTCTTTATTACTTGTAATTGACGAACTATATTGCATAAATAATACCTTGTATACTATCTACACATTAGCATTGGTTTTCTTTTCTTTTAACTTCTGTTTGATATAAAACTTGACGAGTCTCCAGTTTACCAGCCTAGCCTCACAATTTAAACATTATGTGACAATAATGATTCTATTCTATTCTCCCAACTTGGAGACAGCTCTAGCATGTTTCATCTCATGGCTGGTTGGAATAATTTCTACTGTAAATAATCTAATATACACAATATAATCTAATATGTCATTCCTGGGAATGGAAAAAATAAAATTGACCATTTTTTCTTTCCCAGGAAAACTATCTATTAATCGTGAATGCTTACATTATAATATATATGTTTAACTTTGTCATTCTCATTCTGGTTTTTGTGAATCATACTAGTGAGTATTTTGCAATGTTAACTCAGTTACTCTTCAGTATTGAGAGTGAAGATCCATGGTTTGACTTCAAGCCATTGCATTCTATTTTTTAAGTCTGATCCGGCTTTTCAGCTTAATTCTTTCATGTTTATTTAAGTACAAAACTTCAGTTGCAGTAGATCTATTATTTGAGGACATTGAAATGTGATCAGTTAAGGTGTGCTGATAAAGATGTAAATTATTCTAAGAAATTAGTGTTCTGTGAAATTATGTTTGTTGTTCATTTACTGCTTGAGGTTATAATTAAGTTTGTGCTTTATTGCAGGTCCTTCAGGATCAGTGTTTAATTAGAGAAGAAGGTGGACTGGAAGAATTATTCTTGGAAGACTTTGGCAAAACTTATTCAGAGATGTTCACGGAATTTGCTGCTGAGCCGTTAGCAGCAGCTAGTTTAGCTCAGGTATGTATTTTGGATTTTGAATTCTAAGGATGAGGTTAAATTATTTTGTTATAAAGTTACAATGGTTGCTAACTGAATATTACTGAAGAGTAGTTAGAATTCCTTACCCATTTATATACAAATATAATAATTTGTAACTTAAAACTTCACTTATCTTATAAGAAATTATGACAACACTGTTTTCAACACTTCCAAGAAAGGAATTGCAATTATAATAATTCTTATAAATTCTCCAGGATCGTGATTTCAAGTATATTCATAAACATCTTCAGCTGGAAAAATCAATTTTTAACTTTTTCCAGCTGAAGATGTGTATGAATAAACATGAAATCACGATCCTGGAGAATTTATAAGAATTACCTCATTTCTTACCAGATGAGGAAATAAAAAGAAGTCGCTTGGAGCTAGATCTGGTGAGTAAGGCGGATGGTCAAGCAATTCAAACCATAATTTGTGGATTTTCACCATTGCAACCACTGAGGTGTTTGATGGTGTGTTGTGTTGGTGAAATAGGATTTTCTTTTTCTGCAAATGTTTTTATGCAAGTTCTGCCTTCAGCATGTCAAGTAATGATGCGTAGTATGCTCCTGTAATGGTTTTTCCATTTTGAAGATAATCAATTGAAATAACTCCATGATTATCCCAAAAAAAAAAAAAACACTCGCCATCACTTTCCCAGCTAAGAAAACAAATTTTGCTTTTTTGGAGCCGGTTCCCCCTTTTCAGGCCATTATTTGGACTGTATTTTTGTTTGGAGTCTATAATGGTGTTTCCAAGTTTCATCTACTGTAATTAATTGGCGCCAAAACTTGTATTTATTGCCCTAAACTGCGCCAACAGAGCATTGGAAATGTTCATTCGAACACATTTTTGGTCTAATGTGAGCAATTGTGGGACGATATGCACTGACAGCTTTCTCATGTCTAAATGTTGATTTAATATGTTACAAACACATTCTTTTGACATGTTTATAGCCTCTGCTATCTCTCTCACTTTAATTCAGCAGTCATCTAGCACCTTTTGGTGAACTTTGGCAATGTTTTCTTCACTAGTTGCAGTTTTTGGACATCCTGAACGTTCATCATCTTCCAAGCTCTTACGGTCATGTTTAAATTTAGCTGCCCAAAATTTCACTGTGGTAAATGATGGTGCAGAGTCCCCATTCACAGAATCCGACTTATCTTGGATTTGTGTAGATGTATTGCCTTTCAAAAACAAATATTTAATGACAGCTTGATACTCGATTTTGTCCATTTTCATAAAAACACTCCCATCAACTCACTGATATGACTGTTACATAACAAATGAGCATTCAAAATGGCTGAAACTTTGGTGAGTAACTGTCAACAGATGGACAGCGAAATTCTCTAGCTCTTATTTATGAGTGCTGCCATCTTCATGTTAAGGTTGGAAACTTTTCAGTCCACCTCATATAGAAGATAGCATTCTGATGTATGCCATGTTAGAGTGAAAGCATTTATGGACAAAAGTTTACAATACTATTTCTACCCAGGAAGTCAATGGATTATTGTTTGAATATTTCTATTTATGTCCAGTACTCTTGAGGCATCTTTGTGGAATTAAAGTTATTTTTTACTTTTAATTGCTGATGGATATTTTGTTATTAAGATATTAAGAGATAAATGGGAGAGTGCATATAAAATCTTCATTTTACTTCTATTTTCTGAAGATTGTGTTCTTCAACTATATGAAATAAATTTCGATTGTTATATTAAGTGTATTTTACTTGGTTATATTTAACTGACATTTACTTCTTTTTTTCCACCAATCACTGCCAATTTATTTCAGGAAGATGAAATAAATGTGTTTCAGGTATATCGTGCTAAAACAAAAGAAGGAAAAGATGTAGCAGTGAAGATACAATATAATGACCTTCGTGAGCGCTTTGAAGGTGACATTGCTACATTGAGGTTGCTGCTAAAAATAGCAGGTTTAATGCATCCAAAATTTAATTTTGAATGGGTTTTGATGGTAAGTTAATTTAATCCTATCAAGTAGTTTTAGTTTAGTGCACAGCAATAATTTGGTTAAAGATATTTAAGATGAATCACATTTTTTTGGTTTTTTGGTTCTAAAAGAGAATTTGAAGGAAAATCTAAAAATGTAGGAACAGAAATTTTATCAATGTGACTTTTAGTATAAATATGAATGGAATGAAGTGGCCTATATATCCTGTAGTAAGAAAATGGTATGGTAATTATGGTGTTTATTCATATATATTGTATGTAGGGTAAGGTTGGAAAGATAGAATTGGACTGAAAACTTCAATGCCATAGTTGGAAAGATTCAATGTTCAACCAGCATTGAAGTTTTCAGCCTAATTCTACTTTTCCAAATACAGGTATTTTGTTATTTAGTATTTATGAATGCTGAACAAGAAGTACAGTAAAGCTTTGCTAATGCGGACCTCCTTAACCCGGACCAGTTTTGGAAAAAAATTATATTGTTTAGCGTAGTAAATGAAAACTTGTTTTACAGATGATAAATTGCTATTCTCAGGAGGTACAACACTTGAATTCTTTTGCTAGCAGGTGAATTCATTGCACTCACCCCACCTGCTTGGGACCAGGTTGGAAGAGAGACTTTGATACTGTATTGTATTGTATTATAAAGTCGTGGAAAATGTTGTGGACAGGTGTGTGTGAAGAAAACAAGATTGAAGAAGAAGAAAAAATAAGTGTGGAAGAAGATTTTATAGACATTTTTAAAAATATATATTGCTGTTCTGATGTTGATGAAGAAGACATTAACAATGATGGAGGTTATAAGCTGATTACAGAGGAAGGCATTGTTGCATCATGCAATGTTACTGAAAATAAAAAGAAGTTATTCAGGTTCAAACAGTGTTGATGAACCAGCTGTGGTTATGAGCCATGCAGAAGCAGTAGCAAACATAGAGAAATAAATTGTTTATTTCGAGAGTCAAACCGAAACATTGCCAAATGAATGTCTAATGTTAAAGTGGATGCGAGATTACACTGCTTAAACGATATACTAAACTGACACAGCAGAAGCTCACTGCCTTTTTAACTACTGACTAGTTTGTAGCTACAGAGACTCCCATGAATAATCAGACAAAGTAGAGTACTAATTTTTGAAAGTGAAAATCAGCATTTGATGTAGTATTTTATTGAAATTAATTATAATCGACAGTTACATGGTTCGTTCTTGGAAGAAAATAAATGTTATTTCATATAAAAATTATATAATGCATGCTTTTTTAAGAATGAAAAAGAAATTGGCATTTTTTGGCCCTCAAAAGTAATCGGACATAATTTGAGTGTGATACAAAATGTGGCTTAGTACTTTGTGACTCTCCCCCTTCTTTTCACTACTTCTCGCTACCTATTTGGCATGCTGTGAACCAGGTTTTTCAGGTAGGCTGTAGAAAGTTTGCTCCATTCCTCTTGCAACCTCTCCTTCAAGTGCTGCTTGGAGGTGATGGGCGTCTTCCGCACGGCCTTCTCCAGTTTATCCCATACTGCTTCTATGGGATTAAGATCCGGGGACTGAGGGGGTGGATGCAGAACATGAGGATAGTTGTAAAGTAACCATAGCTGGCCAATGTGGGACGTATGCTTTGGATCTTATCCTGATAAAATGAGAAGCTCCCAAAATATTCATCATTTCTGCACTTAGGTTAAATTTTGCCGTAATAGTCTAAGATAGACTTCTTTGTTCATGGTTGTGTCTATGAACACCAGCTTTCCCACAGCTCCATACCATTACACTCCCTCTGCCGTGTTTGACTGTGCCTTGTAAATTGCGCTCTTCCAGGTCCGTGTTTGGTTTCCTCCACACAACCACCCTGCCATTGGAACCAGCAAGGTTGTATTTGCTTTCATTGCAAAGAATAACTTGGTCCCACCAATTGGTTGTCTTGTCAACAAAGTCTTTAGCAAATTGTAATAGCTTCCTTTTATTCTTGCTTGAAATGTATAGCTTTCTTCTGGCTACGTAACCATTAAAATCTTATTTTCGAATGGCCCTTCTGACCATTTCAGGCTTAACTGTCAGTCTCAGTTCTTCCTGAATATCAGCACAAATCACCAGAGTACTTATACATGGATTGCATTTTACCTTCCGCATAATATAAGACTCCTGCCTATCGGTAACAAGTTTTGGTCATCCAGGCTTTGCTCGAGATTCAATTCTGTCTTCATACTTACACTGGTGAATTGTCACTAACTGTACTTTTGCTAAGATTCACAATATCACTATTTCCCAGTATTTTTTGCTCTTTTCATAGTGATAGATCACTATCTCTGTTAAAAGGTACTCTGCTTACCTCTGGGCCCCATACTATGCTCTTGCCCTGTTCTTGGTGCACAGTTGACGTACTTCTTCTACAATGTTATGTTGTCTACTGACAGACTTTACCTATTCGTTTGTATTGCATTTCATTTCTGCTGTCTGATTCTTTTTGTGTCGTAAACTCATGATGTAAACAAGGTTGAATTGGGAAGCTCTGAGTTCAGCCACATTTTCAGTCTCTAAAATGGATATTCATAGCAAATGATTTTTGCTTAACACAAGGAGTACCTTGACATTGATACACATAATCTAATCTATCCTGCTTTATAGAGCACTCTATTGTGAAATGCAAAGTCTGTCCGATTATTTATGGGAGTCAGTGTATATTGTGTACACTGCAAATACATAGGCTATTACAGTACATACACTGTGTGTGCTTTTAGGTGAAAGTGTGCCGATATGATGTACATGTTTTTTTATCATTTTTCCAACATTCTCTGGATACAGCTATTATGCTGTACTTTGTGTGTATATATATACACACACAAAGTACAGCATAATAGCAGTAGGGAGTGTTGTAAGGTGTACATGCTTTCACTGGTGCCCTTAGGATGTACTAGCATAAGAAGAGATTGATTGGCTCTTTTCTGCATGAAATAGTTTGCTAAATACACTATCTTCCTCTAGTTATTACACCAGTTTTTATATTCCCTTTACAGGCAACTTTATTGAAATAATTCAAATATCCATGAATATTAAAGGACTGCTTATCCTTTCAAAGCCAAACATTGCAATTTCAAATTTCAGCAGCTGCAGTCGTATGTGCCTGTGGTAAAGCATAGGGAGGGCCCGTGTAAATAACTGGTGTGATGTTGCTCGTGGATGATTAAGGATGATTGCTGCAGCTACTTTCATTCATAAAGAAAAGGACATTGCAATAGCATCTACTGAAATAATTTAATATCTTTTTACATCATGAGAAACTACAAATACTTTTATTTTATTGTTAATTATTGTTATGTAAGACTATAACAGAAAGGAAAAAAACTACTTTAAAATATTCTGAAATTTTGACTAAATGACCTTATTTCCTATATGAAACACGAACCAGTTTGAGGTTAACTCACACTGATCCTATACACAATCTTTTACAAATACAATGTTGTCATGAAAATTATTTATCAATAGCCACAGTTTGTATTCTAGAGTTCACACCATTTCAGAAGTGGCTTAGTGCTCCAGCTATATGAAGTGGAGAATTTTGGATATTTAAATGAGATTTGATTTGATTTGATTTGATTTATTGATTCATCCATTAAAACATGTACATGTTATAGGACACGTCAAATTAAAAACTAAATATAATATTTATAATTAAGGTAGCTAACTAAATATTTACAAATTTAAAAATTCATCCACGCTGTAGAAGCTATTGGCTCTAAGGAAGTTTAATAACAATTTCTTAAATTGATGTTGTGATTCAATCTTTTTTATAGATTCAGGTAGCTTATTGTAAAGATTAAGCCAGCATATGTGAAACTATTTTCATACATCTTTGTTTTGTGTGACTTCACAAATAAATTATTCTTTGTTCTAGTGTTGTGTATATGAATTTCAGAATTTGTTTTGAATAAACTTAGGCTTGCTTTCATATGTACAAGAGTTTCATATATGTATATACTTGGCAGTGGTAAGATACCTAATTTACTGAAGTATGGCTTACAACTAGTTGTGCTTGAGACATCTGCTATGATTCTAATTATTTTCTTTTGGTATCTGAATACTTTTATACTGTCTTTAGAATTTCCCCAAAAAATTATACCATATGCCAACAAACTGTGTATATATGAAAAGTACACTATTCTCCGAACTTTCAAGCTTGACATGCCTGTAATCGCCCTCATTAAGAAACACATTTTACTAAGCTTTTTCGTCAATGCCTCTATGTGAGTTTCCCAATTTAAATTTTCATCTAGTATTAGTCCCAGAAATTTGATAGTTTAAATAGATGATGTGATTAAAATAGATGATGAGCATAGGGAAGTTAAACATTCTTTATAAGGGAACTATCACTGTACTCACACCCCAATGCACCTGCAAATGTGATAGTATAGTAGTATAGTTCCTGATGTATACAAACCATATGTATCAAAAGTCTGCTGCAGAGTAGAACTGCAACACCCAAAACTGAAGCTTGAAATGTGCTGCATGTGACCACTTACAAGTAGCTGCTAGACATTCCTTGTCAGGTCTTGCCCAGGTGAGGGGGACGGTGCTCCTTATGTATTCAATTTGTAGAGTGCTGCCTGTCAGGGGTAAACAATCTCTCCCATATAATGTTGTGTTATTTTGCCTATATGTTTCTACATATTCTGGACTCATTTTTTGATACTTCCAGCTATATTCCATACCCGATTTTTGGCACACAGGCCCCATGTAGAGCAGAGATGATGCCATCAAACTCTTAAGTGCGTACAGGTGTGAGCATAGTGGTAGTTCCCTTGTTAGATATGGATATACAATGAGAAAACAGTTTTAAAACTGCACAGGCAATGAAATTTTTCTCTTAAAGTATAAATGTGGATAATTTTTCTTATTTCAATATACCTTCATACATTTGGTATAACTGCATGTCTAAATATTGAATACTGCGCAAAAATTACTGCACATTTCTGCTGTAAAGAGATGAATTAATACAAAATGAAATGTAAATAATTGATTTAATATTGCATTATCTACTGTAAAACCTCCTCTAATTTAAATTTCTTCAACAAAAAAATAATTTTTTATGTGAGTAAGGACTACAATGAAACACAAAATGAGTATAGTTTTGAGTTAAACTAGCATTATATTACTAGTTTTTACCCAGAACATGTTTCTTTAGGACCTTCCTAACATACTTGGTTAATGCCAGCTGTTGAATTTTGATTTGGTGAACTTGTTGGAGGCAATGGGGGCATCCTGTTGGTGTCTTGATGAACTTGTTCGGGTTCTCTTCATAGGTGGTGTAGAAATTGAAGAGTTTTTCCTTCATATTTCTTTATAAAAATCGTTTCCCACGTGGTTAATGCAGTTGGACTCTGAACACTTTTTAATAAATAGATTTCTTGTTCTATATTGTGATTCTAATTCCAAAAATAGTATGCTACTGCTGATTGGTCTATTGTTTTGTTCTTGATGTTCCTAAAATGCTTTTCAAGCGTAGTGTTCAAATTCCTTTTTGTTTTGCCACTGTGAAATTTGTCAAGTCTTTGTTATTTATCCTGTATGCACTTGTCTGTGGGTTTCTCTTTTGTATTATGTGATTTCAAAAGGTGAATTTGTTCTGTGGGACCAAATTAAGTTGTGTACTTTGAAGACTTTTTGGAAAAGGTATGTGGTTTTGTGGTGGTATGTAAATGTTCTGAATGAAGTTTTGTTACTGATCGGGGAAAGAGTAAGTCCTTACTCATTAAGTACCTATAGTAGTTAATGGTGCATTGTACTTCTTCCTCTATTATTTTGTCTATGACTGTAATTATTAAAAAGGATTTAAGTTTATTGATGGAAATTAATCATTTCTATATTCTAGCCGTATATAGGCTAAGTTTTTTGATAGAGTCAACATGAAAAATTCAATGCCATGGCAAAAATTCAATGGAAACCAGGAGATCCGTGGTTCAAATCCCGGCCATGGCATTGAATTTTTCATGTTGACTCTATCTATTAAAAAGGATACCTATTATTTTGAAAATCAATATGTTATGTATAGTATGAAGAGTGCAATAATATATATTCAAAATTTGATGAGCTTGTCTGTACACACATATATTGCTGGTAATGAGGATAGTATTTTAGTCAACATCAAATTATGTAGCATATAGATGTAATATATACTTCATAAATTAATCTCATGATTGTGCATAAATAATACAATTATCTTAGAAAATAAGTAGAAATACCTTAGGTTTAAAACCTCATTTAGAGCAAATTTTTTGTAATATCTGAAAAAGTTAAATAGGAGATTTATTAAATCTTGGCATATTTCTTCCTATACAATTTTCAGAAACGCTGTAAAAGCTGGCTTGAAAAGTACATATATTATTGCAATGTACATTAAGTCCAGACTATCTTTCAGCGACTTACAGCATTTAGAAAAAGTGAAAATTCTGCAAACTTTGCTCTAAAAAGGCAATATTTGTTGAATTAGAAAGCTTTTAAACTTTACAGTATCATAACTTATACAAATATTTCTTTTTCAGGATTTGAAGGACACTTTGCAGCAGGAATTAGATTTTCTTAATGAAGGCAGAAATTCTGAACGCTGTGCTAAGGAGTTATCCAAGTTTCCTTTTTTATATGTCCCACAGGTACTTTGGGATCTAAGTTCTAAGGTTTGTGTTCCTTTTTTAATTTCATTTTTTTTTTTTTTTTGCTTTCAAAGATTTCATTTTTTTAGAAGCATTATAAATTATATAATGAGTTTGATTTTGTTGACAGTGCTTCAAGAGCTTCTTGTTAGGATGTATGAATTATGGTCTTCCAACCTTATTGTATTATTTCATATTTCCTGCTTACTCTGGAAAGAATTAATACTTTTTACGGCAGAGAATTTGGAAAAAACTAAAATTCTTCACTGCTGTTGCCGGGATGTGCTCATTTTCTCTTAGAGAATAAAGTAATACTCATCTGATTGAAAAAGGTGCAACAGTTTTGCCAGAGAGATTTCCTTAATCCTCTACTATATGATATATTTTGCTATATTTGTCACTCTTCCAATTCCTAAACCAGTTTTTTATATCCCTATCACCTGATTGGAAGCGATTCAAGTAGCAGATAAAGGTGAGATGAAATTGTCTGGCCTTCCATTCAAAGCTTAACATCATGTTTTCAAATCCTAGTACTACAGTCAAATGTAACTGTGGTAAAGGATAGCGAGGGCCCACATAAAATAGCTAGTATGATGATGTAAGTCAATGATTATAGGGTTTTATTTGACTTCAGCTGCATAGAGTTTGCTTTTTGTTCTAATAAATGTTTTAAAATAGTATTTAAATCAATTAATATAATTATGATATAAAATGGCAACAAGTCCTTGTATTTTAGTTAATTGATGAAAATTAATCATTTCCTCATACCAGCCTTATATAGGCTAAGGCTTTTGATAGAGTCAACATGGTTGGCCATGGTAGCTCAATGGCCAAGAGTGAACGGGCGGAAAAGTGACCGGGTTTGGACCACGGATCTCCGGGTTTCTGTCCGGTCACTCTTGGATGTTAAGGTACCATGGCCAACCATGTTGACTCTATCAAAAGTACTTGTATGTTATTGTTAAAGGTCAAATTATGTAATATGAAAATACAGTAGAAGCTCGAAATAGCGCGATCCGAAATTCCTTGGACTCGGATTTAATGCAGGTAAAAGTATGTCCCTGTTAAATATTCTGCAAACAGAAGTTCTATAATATAATTTTGACCACCACCCCTGTTCACTGACACTGGCTGCTGTATTACAGGAAAATAACAATATCACTGTTCTTGGTCACTGTCCTTGACTAAGGTGAACTCATATCTCTTGCCTTTCACCAGCTCATACACTGAGTAATGAAATCACACACTGCAGTTGTGGGGGGGATGGGGAAGGTAGAGATGTTAACTGTATCTAAGGCACAGCCCTTGCTAATTCAGTTGCTTTTTTTTTTTTTTTTTTTTTTTTTTTTTTTTTGTGCAGCATTCTATTGAAGACATAATTAGAGTCTTTAAGGAGTGAGTATAGCAAAATTGTCAGACATGGATCATTGTATAAATTAATTATGCTATCAGTGTACTTTTAAATTAGGATCCAAAACATTATACAGTCAGAATCGAGAAATTGTTTCAAATGAAGAAAGTAGCTAAAAGCAAAGAACTGGTAACATCAGAAGATTTTTTTCAAAAAGATTCATAAAGCTTAAGTGCATATCAGATGACAAAGGAGTGTCAGAATAGTGAAAAGAATTGTTAAAGAATCCAAACAAAGTGAAAATCAGAGCACATCTTTGAAACTGTAAGTAATAAACACATCATTCCGAAATGAGTAATAAGGTGCTCCTATAATAGCTAAATTAATATTTTCAAGAGAAAGCATTAACATTCAAGGTAGTAAGTCATCCTCAAACAGAATGAGAGAACTGGGTTTTAAGTGGAAAAAGACTAAAACAGACATGAAATTTGAAAGTAATGAGTCAGTAATTCAAACACACAGCAGTCGGATAGCTGCTGACGATGCGGACAAACCGTTCTCCGAAACATGTCCAAGTAAGGATAATTTAAGTGATGTGTGTTTGAATTACCGACTCATTACTTTCATCACTGTTTCTAACCTTTTGCTTCAAATAACAGACATGAAATGCGTATAGAAAAGCACAACATTCATTCTAAACATCTCTATTTAAGAAGACACTTTATCTTTCATTAAACAACTTAGATAAATTTATTTACAATATCTGCAATTATGCTTGCATTAATACAAACAGATTTGCCCAACTAATTCAGCTGGCATTTTTCTACGAGTACATTATCTGAGTTGGATATGAAGGTGATGCAACAGTTTACTTAATGCTATTCATAGCAAGAATGACATTGAAGAACAAGATGGCAGTGAAGATAATGAAATTGATGTGAAGGCGGAAGAAATTCTAAATGTTAATGAAGTGATAACTCATTTAAACAATGTGATTCTGTGGATAGAGAGGTAAAATTAATCAAACAGCATTCATCTCCTCCATCCTGACACAATCAATGTGTGAAGAAAAAACCAATGCATCAGTGTGTGAAACAAAAAGAAAAATTAGGTTTGTGTGAAATATGTACAGTGGAATATAGATCAGGATCGGTTATAAGCTGGAATATATCTCCCGGCATAACCGGTGAGTAATTTAAAAAGTACTGTAGTATATTTGCTTCATATATAAGAGTTTAATACTGCACTGTAATTTATTATTACATGCATATTTCCCTCCTTCAACTTGACAGGATTGATTTTTGTCTCTTCTAGTGTTACATTTCTATATACTGCAGTAAAGTTATTACGCAGGATGAAGGGCATTGTCCAGCAACTGTGTTATTTTGGGCTTCTACTGTATGAAAAATCATTAAAATATTCTAAAACTCTGACTAGGCTAATGGCATTAGAAATTTAATTATCCTAGCAATTAGCATTCAGTTTTTAGGTTCTCTATGACTTACCTAAGCCAGAGAAAATATTTTACCTAAAAAAGAATTGTTAGAGCAAAGATTTAAACAACAGCATTCAAAACTGAGAATTTGGATAAATATCAAGTTTTGTTGGAATTAATTATTCTTCCATACTAATCGTGTGTAGGGTAAGGTTGGGATAGGTAGAGTCAGACTGAACAATTCAATGCAATAGCCGGGATTTGAACCACAAATCTCCAGTTGACTCATGTTTTTCCCAGTGAACCCTAGTGGTTCTCATATACAATGAGATGTGTACCTTTTGTGGTGACTTTCTATGTTGTAAGTGTGTTAGTTCTAAGCTTCATAGTTTAGACTGCATTAGGTCAATTGATGGAAACTAATTGTTCTTTCACACTAACCATATGTACTTTCAATGGAAAAAGGCACACTGTGTCATGTCTGTCTATATTTTTTATGCTGACAAATACAAATGAAACTACTGATCACACTGAAAATGAAGCTAGTCACAGTGAAGCAACAAATATTAAACAAATAAAAATATTTGTAACAGAATCTCCACTTAACTTAAGAAGTTGATTAACTTGATGAGATTCTGTTACAAATATTTTTATTTGTGTAACAAATGAAACTATTTAGTGTCAAAACATTACCTTGAAAACTCAGATTTTCATCTTTAAATAAAAGAAGTATAGTGTGCCTGTTTTTACGCAGTAACAGAGACTAACAAAAATTTCTGTCCCAAAACATACGAGCAAAGAAACTACCATATGTGCACATTTTCTTGAGCACTGTTTTTACAGTATACTGTGAGTAGAGGGGAAGAAGAGACAGCTAACATGCTCTTATTTCTGCAGTTTGGTCAACCTAGAAAAACACAATTTAGCAAATTCTCATGTAAGATAATTGAAGATATGTGCGACATACGTGGACAAACATTTAATTGAACTCTATCCAATAAGCTGTATGTTTATATACTTTCTAGATATGAAACACATAAAAGTAGAAAACAAATATTATGACAGCTATAAATACTCATTCTCTTTGTGATTCTTCGATTTCTGAATCTGGTGTGTCAATTTTATCATTGGTATCCTCTGATGTGCTGATGATAATTTCATCAATTGCATTTTTTGTTACACCATTATTTCTCTAATATTGAATTTCCAGGTTTTGGACCTTCTTGCAATCCGTTGTGATTACAGAAGAGAATTCTTCTGTAACAAGTTTCCGCAGATTTGTGGCTGACATATCACCAGTAATGTTGAGTCCTGTGAAAAAAATTCTTTATTTTTGCCTATGCCAGCTCAGTTGCATTTAGATTACAGCTATATAGAGGAAGACAAATAATAGTGTGTCCCCTTTCGAGAGCCATAGCATCCACAACATACGTTTGTTGTAAACTGGTTAGTTAATTAACCTTGAAATTGCTTAAAACAAAATACGGCATGTTTGTGAAAGCTTAGCATATTAGCCACTAGATGCCAGAGTATATAGCACAATTCATGTTTCAAAGTTATCATCTGTGTGTACAGAGTTAGACGAAACCTACCAAATGAGGACTTGGAACCCAAACGCTCAAGAAAGCATGCGCACATAGTACTTATTGTAATTGTTTTTCATCTTCCTTAAAATTTAGAAAAGAAAAGCAGAGTCTTAATTATCATGATAAACATTTTCTTCGGTCATGTAGGTAAATTTTAGTATGTAGTGGCAGATTAATTTTGAACATTTGCAAGATGTACTAGAAAAAAGAATTATCCACTTAACAAGAAATTTAGTTATACGTAGAATCTTGAATTTTAAGTTGACAATTTAATTAGATTTACAGAGCACAATGTCCTAAGGCACCACTAAAGTAATGAATGTATTCATGGATGTCTCATAAGTTAGCAGCCGAGCTGATTCTGTGTTTTTCCCTTTTTTTTGGAGGGGGGAGTTCTCATACTTTTAAGTGTAAATGCTATAAATATTCTCAATACTACTATTGAATTTTAACCAAATTTCATTTGTTAGCTTACTTAGTTTTAACTAGAACACATTGTTGCATGCACTGTCAGCTAGTGACCACTGCTGGATTCAGAGTGTTATCCAGTGAGATAACTCTGGCTGTTTTAGGAAAACTTGAAGATTGAATGTCAGAATATTTGCTCATATCTTTTGATGTAAATTTTTCTTCCCAAGTGTTCAGCCCATTTTCACAACTTATATCATTCCCGAGTTTATTTCCTTTTTTGTTTACAGGTACCCTAAAGTAACACCTAGAAGCTTCCCTGTTAGAATTTAGCTTCCTAAATTCATTTCTTGTGTCATTAGTGTCCACCATCTGTAGTGTCATATACAATAGGAATGAGCATTAACAACTTCGCCGAGGGCCATTTAAACCCTTCAGGGGCCGGAAACGGATACCCAATAAACAGAACAAACATTTAAATTGTTAAATGCTGTAAAAATGCATCATAAATTCAATTCCGTATCTTCCGTATTTATTAAGTTATTTAAACGAAACAAAAACTGGTTTAAAACTCATTAAAGGCAGTATACATCTACAGTAACAATAAAGTAGAGACTACATTAATAAATTGTTGAAATTTCACTACTTTGTTTCACTGTAGCAAAAGCCATTCTTTGTGCCGAACGCGCCTAATATTTGAATCATTTTGTTTTGTGTGTATACGAACCAATGTATTTATGTATAGCTACGCAAGTGACTTCTCTGGTTCAAGTTTAGTTTATTTATGCTGTACCAAGCGATAATCATACGAGTATATGTTGTGTTACACATACACACGCTGGAAAGAAAACTCTTTGTCAGCATCTGTTATTACAGTGTTTCTCAACCAAGGTTTCTGGTAGCCTTATGCAGCTGTTTTCGCTCAGTATTTTAGTTATTTATACTCTCTCTGTATTCAGAGTGATTTCTTATCACTATCAAGAGCTAAATGAATGGCACATTTGAAATTGTTAAATTTCAATGTTAACCATGGCTTATCCCCGTAATGTAGCAAATAAATTAGCTTGGGTATGATGTGTACAGGCTTCTGATACTACTGTAGAAAATCTGAAAGATTTATCAATAATAACTAAACACTAGTAACACAACTTCACTATTTACTTATCTTTATTTAAATCCTGGGACCGGTTTCAAAGCAAAACATCTGCTTCATCCTCAGCCACTCAGCTTGACACTCACCCACTAACTGACCGACCGAACGACCGACCGAACGACCGACCGACCGACCGACAATTCATTACGCGATCCTTATTTTTCAAAATAAATATCTTCTCCCAAACCATTAAATCTATCGGTTCTTTCAATTGTTTCAATAATTTAACTTCTGGATTTACTTCATGATTATATGACCAAAAATGATCAGCCACTGCCGATTTCTCTGTCTGTCTATATTTAATATTTCTAAAATGTTCCTTCGCTCTGGTTTCTAAATTATGCTTGGTTCTACCAATATAGATCTTATCACATTCTAAACAGTTAACTTGATAAATACCAGATTTTTTGTTGTCTGAAATTTTGTCTTTTTTAGAAAACTGTAGCAAATTCTTTATACTGTAATTATTATGAGGTGCTAGTATTATACCCACTTCTTTGAAAAATTTTTGGAACTTTTTATTTGCCCATGGATGATAAGTAAATGTTTTGAAAATATAATCTTTTTTTTACTTTTTTAAGAGCAGAAACATCATTAATATTTTTTTGATATTTAAATTTTTCTACTCTTCTGATTATAAAATCTTTGTTAAAGCCGTTAATTAAAGCAGTGTTTATAATATGTTTATATTCTGCAATAAATTCTTCTTCGTTTAGAGGTATGTTTATCAATCTGTAAATCAAACTATTAAAAACAGCAAATTTGTGTGACATAGGGTTAAAACTTTTATTTTTGATATAATTATCCGTGTGAGTTGACTTTCTATAGATGCCAAAACTTAATTTATGTTACTTTTTATTATCTTTAGATCTAGAAAGGGGATGTAACCATTGTTTTCAATTTCTATTGTGAACTTGATAGCTTTATCCTGTGAATTTAGAATATTTAAAGCCTCATCTATATATCTATCAGGAACTATGGCAAAAATTTCATCTACGTATCTATACCATATTTTAAAAATGTTCAAAGAAGTGGGTATAATACTAGCACCTCATAATAATTACAGTATGAAGAATTTGCTACAATTTTCTAAAAAAGACAAAATTTCAGACAACAAAAAATCTGGTATTTATCAAGTTAACTGTTTAGAATGTGATAAGATCTATATTGGTAGAACCAAGCGTAATTTAGAAACCAGAGCGAAGGAACATTTTAGAAATATTAAATATAGACAGACAGAGAAGTCGGCAGTGGCTGATCATTTTTGGTCAATAATCATGAAGTAAATCCAGAAGTTAAATTATTGAAACAATTGAAAGAACCGATAGATTTAATGGTTTGGGAGAAGATATTTATTTTGAAAAATAAGGATCGCGTAATGAATTTTGATATCCCTCCAATAGATGTCATCAATAAGTTTGTGTTGTCCCCGGTAGATGGCAGTTAGATAAGGAGCTATTCTTCAAACTCCGGTAGTGGTCAAGGTCAGTCAGTCAGTTAGTGGGTGAGTGTCAAGCTGAGTGACTGAGGATGAAGCAGATGTTTTGCTTTGAAACCGGTCCCAGGATTTAAATAAGATAAGCAAATAGTGAAGTTGTGTTACTAGTGTTTAGTTGTTATTGATAACCTAGTTTACTTCACTGTCAGCAGCGGCCGCGCCGTGGCTCAGTGGTTAGACCATTTGGCTCTCACCAAGGCGGCCCGGGTTCGATCCCAGGCGACCGCAAAGTGAGATTTGTGGTGGACAACACGGCGCTGGGGCAGGTTTTCTCCGGGATCTCCGGTTTCCCCCGCCATCTCATTCCACCGGTGCTCCATCTTCATCTCATATATCATCAGTATCATCACCTGCGGTGCCGTATGAAGTAAAAGCGGGCGTTAAACAATACACATTTCATTTCACTGTCAGCAGCTTCAGTTTTTTACATAACTAACTGGAAGATTTGTTGTGTGATTATGAAGGAGATGTTTAGGATATAGGTAACAGTGACATGTACTGGTCTACAGATGGCATGTTAGCTACTCCATTGTTTGGGGAAATGGCGGGTCAAATATGGGTGATGTGGATCAGCTATTACTATCTATCCCTCTTTACGGAAAACAGTTAAATGGTAAAGTATTTTTATACCACTGGATGTAACCATGCACAATTGTTTAGTAATTTTCAGATCTGTAAATTCAAGCAAGACATTCATCTACCTGTACTTGCGCGTATAAAGAGCTCTTAACCTAATTGAGTACTATAATACTCAGAGGCCTCATTATACTGGGGGGTAAGAATCAGCCCTCATAGTTGAGAGAAAACACTTTCGTAAAAGGATACCACCCACAACCAAAAAAGTTGTAACCATTTCGAAAATGTGTAGTGTGTTGCAAAACAGAAGTTCGCAAGGAAACCAATTAAATTAATTAGGAGTCGATTAATGACTCCTAATTAATTTAATTTATACAACAACACTGTTTTCAACACTTCCATGAAAGGATTTAAGGAAACCAATATTATTTGGTGTGAATCTGCAGATGTGCCCTTGGGTGTTTATCCAGTTTTGGAGGTGTACAATTCAAAAAGAAACCTTTAAGGGTACGTTTACATCCCTTATAGAACTAATTTAAAGGAAGTTTAAAATAATTGGCATTAAATAAGCATTAAATGCATGTATGCGCAGGATGTCTATACACGTCCATATCGGTTTGGAGCATTTTAACTTGGACGTCATATGATGTCCATATCGGTGAAAGGGTTAAACCCTCCTAAAATAAATGTTACCCTCAATCCATTAACACTTGTAAGACCACTGCATATATTATTTGTTTACTTATTTTGCATGAATTCTCAAGCGTTATTTTCACCATGTATGTCATCGCTGAAGTTATCTGATCTTGTGAACACATTGTCTTTTAAAAATTTGCATATTGTGTAGTTTATTTACAACAGTAAGGTGCTAACAACCATAGAGTGTGTGAAACTATTGCATTTCCTTGTTACTTCCCCTTGTTACTTCTGTAATACCATAAACTAATGAGAAAGGTTTGTATTATTTCTCAAAGAATCCACAACTGTAAGCAATTCTAATGATGGGAATATTCAGCTGAAAGCCAGGCAGTATCATAGACCAAGTGATTTTGGATCACTGGGCAAATAGAAAGACGAATAAAATATATTGCTGACATTCTCTATGCTGAACGAATACATTACACTTTTTTTTTTTTTTTTTTTTAATTTTTGAAAAAATAAAAAGAGTTGGTTGTCATTGGGTTAAAATGATGAGTGATAATTTATTTGCTTGCTTGAATTTTAAGTTCTTTAGATGTTCGTTCAATCTTGCAAAGCAAGTGAACTGTTTTTAATACCAATAGTAATACTTAATCTCAGCAATATTGCTGTGTCAAAGTTCCTATGTAATTTAATATTCATAAATACTTTTCATTTTTGCAGAGAGTATTGACAACAGAGTTTATAAATGGTACTAAAATAAGTGATGTTAAAGAGTTAAAAAGGCAAGGATTTTCTCTGACAGACATAGATACAAAACTATTTAAAATCTTTGCTGAACAAATATTTCACACAGGATTTGTTCATGCAGACCCACATCCTGGAAATGGTAATTATGGATTAGACAAATTGCACTTACAATTTTTGCTAAGTCTTGTCAGAGCTAGTATTTTTATGTTACATTTGCATGTATTTGCTTGCATGACAAATTTTATACAGTTTACTCAAAGTGTGGAATGGAGCATGGCCAGAGATTAATAAGAGTTTTGTATATGACAAAAGATTTCACTGACAGTATGATTTTATTTAATTTGCAGTATTAATAAGAAAGGATAAAAGAGGAAAAGCAGAAATCGTATTACTAGACCATGGGTTGTATGAATATTTGCCTGAAAATGTACGACGCCCACTTTGTAAACTGTGGAAAGCAATTGTTTTAAATAATCATCCGGAAATGGAGCACTGTTCAGCAGAACTAGGAGTTAAAGGCAAGTTGACAGCTTCCTTTGTTTAAATAAATACATAATTGCATACTGGCATGCAAGACAAATGTGATGTATTTTTCACTTAACATGCTTTTGCTTTGGCCTAGTTTAATAAATTTAATTTTTTTATTGTTTAAATTATATAGTTGGTAAATGTATTTGCAATAAGCAGGGAATCAAAATGGAAATGGAAAGCAAATAGTTATAAAATTGGTTTAGAAATAACCAACATGGAAATGGAAATGTTTCTCAGTAGAAACATGAAAGTATGTTACTCACATTAGGATGTAAGTGTGACAGACCAGTAGCATCCTTTCATCTGTTTACAACTCACCCGAGTTAATGCAATTTAAGCAACTACAAAGTTCAATGCAGCAAACATTTTCTAAAGGCCTGATATTACTAATTCTGATTTCTCCTGAAGATTAAATAATAGCATTAATAACAACAACAACAACAAAAACAAAAACGAAAGAAAGACGAAGACGACGACTACTACTACTACCACCACCACCACCAACACCAGAAGAAGAAGAGGAAGAAGAGTTTTGGCTAAATGTGCCGTGGTCCACTGGGCTTCGTCATCCCTCTCCAGTGGACTGTGGCCTTTTAGCTCAGAATCTTTCATCTTTCACTGAATAAGACGCCGATCTGAAACCCTTCATTTATTGATGATGATGATGATGATTATTATTATTATTATTATTATTATTATTATTATTATTATTATTATTATTATTATTATTATTATTATTATTATTATTATTATTATTATTATTATTATTATTATTATTATTATTATTATTATTATTATTATTATTATTATTATTATTATTATTATTATTATTATTTTGATTATTATTTTTATAATTTTGTTATAATTGGCATGCCAGTATAACCTTTTATTATATGAATTATTCTGTTATGCATGATGCTCTGCCATTATACCTAAACAGGTTTTCATATCCCTGTCACAGGCATTTTAATGGAAGTGAAGTGAATAGCCATTATCACTCAGGTGAGATGAAGTAGATTAACCCTGAATGTCTTGAGCTTTAACTGTAACAACTGAAGTCAAATGTGCCTGTACTAAAGAATTGGAAGAGCATTGGAAGTGCCTTAACATACCAGTGTTAAGGCACATATGGATGTTGATTTTACTACGCATGATTGCAGTTGCATACATTTTGTATTTTGTTCTAAAAAGCAAAATACACAACACTCTTTGAAATAATTTAATATTTTTATCAGATACAGTAGCTTTAATTAAAAATCTGTGATGGAACAACCACATTGAACCAAACTAATAGAAATTATTAGCTGACACATCACTATTGAAAGAATGTAGATTTAGCTTCCTGGACTATCTACTTACTGATTGTCAGAACTCATGGATGCATTGGCTATTTGAAATGACTATGGATATAGTATGAACTCGGTGTAACCTTATATATACAAATATAATAATTTGTAACATAAAAATTTCACTTATCTTATAAGAAATTATGAAAGTTTTCTTATAAATTGATTAGGGTCGTGATTTCGTGAAAATTTTATTCACATCCTCGGCCAGATGTTTTCTGCTTTTCCCCCCCCCCCCCTATTTTTTCTTTTTTTTTTCTTTTTCCCCCTTGTTTTCTACTGTAATGCAAAAGTTCATTGTCCTATTAGATTAATTGATGGAAATTAATTGTTCTTCAATACTAGCCATGTGTATGCTAAGGTTTGGATAGATACAGTGAGACTAAAAAATTCAATGCCACAGCCGGGATTTGAATCACGGATCTCCCGGTCTCCGACTGATGTAACTATGAAGCCTGGAACTTAAGTAGCATAGTAAGTTACTACAAATAGTGCATATCTCATTGTATATGAGATCTAGTGGTTTACCAGGAAAAATGCGAGTCAGTTGGAGAATTTAATGTCATGCTGGCATGTTGCAATGGTAGCTCAGTAGTTAAGAGCAACTGGATGGAGACCGAGAGATAAGTGGTTCAAATCCTGACTATATCATTGAATTTTTCAGTCTGACTCTACTGTTATTGCCCTATGTTCATATTGTTTTATTAACACATTTTCCTGTACTGTTTGAATTTTATCTTCAGTATTCCTGCAGTTTAATGGTTGAGAATGTGTTAGTTTATTATTTGAACATTGGTTATGTTTACACTACCTCACTTTTATAAAATCAGAACATGTTTTGGAATGTTTGCTTCCATCATCAGCTGGCAACTCACTAGCTATATTGATGGTGGAGGTCTCTAGTGGTGGTGATACGAACTTGTTGAGCTGGTCCGATGTAGTTCTAAATGTATAATTTACTTTTGTTTTATGTAATGTGGATGTTTTCCCTTATTGAGAGTTCAGTTAGGTATCTTGCTGTCCTAAAGATATTGACATCCAAGATAATATAGATACATAGGCAAAACAAAAAGAAACTTGAAAATCAGGCTAAAGGAACACCTTTAATGCATAAAATACAAATGAATGGAAAATTCATTCAAAGCAGCACTTTTTGAAACAACTACCATGATAAAATTCTGGAATCCATCCTCTTTAAGACAACAAACTCTTGGCATGGCAGAACATCCACATCACCAAAAGCAAAGGATTGAATTATGGACTTCAATCTTGTACTTGCTTTACTGTGAACAATTATGTATTTCATTTGGCTAATTTGGAGGTGGTATTTTTCATTGTATGTGTTAGTGATAATTGTGTATATGGTTTTGGAAACTGTTAATTTACTCATAAGAAACATTTGTCTGTAGTGTTACATAAAACCTTTGCAGAAAATAACTACAGTGGACCCAGCACTTTATCACTGCTTTGCATGCTGTGGTATTGCGTTTCTGAATTTTGAAGATTTTAATAGCAAAATCTATTTTAACAATTGCTTAAGATCACTTATATAAGAATCAACGGAACACTATTTTTTACTTATTTGATATTGATTGTTTTCGCTTGTTAGCTGTAATGATCGTTTTAGTAATTGTTTACTCAGGAATAATTCAAATCTGAAATGTTTTATTTTCTGAGGAATAGTATAGTTTAGTTTAGGTGGGAGACTTCTTTGAAAATCTTTACCTTGCATTCTTGGACAGTATACAACTTAAATGCCAATTTTGGTATTTATCAGGAATTTATTGTTGAAATATGCTGTTTACACACACGTGTGCACATGCCCATCCATTCACACAACTTTGCTAAAAGTTTCTTGGATTCAGAGGTCTCAAAGTATATATTCCAGTAAAATCTTGACATCACATTTTTGGATGAAATTCAGCATTTTCTCTTAACTACTTTTGGTAGGTGGGAACAAAAGTAAAAATCTCTATATTTATTTGGTTTGGTATATAAAGTTAAATAACAATAGCTGACATGTTGCTCATCACAAAATTTTGATTTGTAAAAATTTTTCATAACTTACTCATGTGTATAATAGAGTGAGAATTTGTACGCTATAGAACTTACAATGAGAGTTGATATTTTGAAGAATATTTAAAGGATATAGTAACATTTATTGCATTGTCAGATGGCAGCTTCAGGAAGATTGTATTTATTAAAAGAAAATAGAAATAAGTTATAAATAAGGTGCCACTTCTATAAAAACGCAGCTAATATATTAATTTCACAGGAACAAAATGTATTAGACTCCAAAGGGAACTATATTAAATAAAGAGATTGCATCATATGCTGCTCATTCTTTCTGAGCAGCTTGCATTCATTTGTCTCACAGCAAGCATACACATACTTGTACCAAGCACAATGGTTCGTGGAAGTGAAGTAAAATGGGCTGAAGAAGAAATGAAACAACTATTGAAGGGAGAAAGGAATATAAAAGCTCTTGAGGAAAGTTATGTAGTGTTGGAAGAGAAAGCACAGGATCTAGGATTGGTAGTGAACGTTAGTAAAACCAAATATATGAAGATGGGAGGCGGTGGGGATGTGAGAAGAGAACCTATAGTTAAATTACATGAGAAGGAATATTAAAAAGTGGAAACATTTAAATACCTGGGATCTATAGTAACAGTAGATAATAAAACGTCAGTGGGAATTCATGTTTCTATGCCATGCAGGATATGTTTAATTCAAGGAACATCAGTAGGAATACTTAAATTAAAATATATACAACTGTACTGAGACCAATAATAATGTAATGGTTGGTTGTTAACAACCAGAGAAGAACAGTGGTCATTATGGTGGGAAAGAAAAATTTTGAGAAATATATTTGGAGCGATAAGGGACTTGGACGGATGGAGAATGCGGACTAATTTGGAGTTACAGTGACTATTTGGATAACCAAATATAGTAGTGAAAATTAAACAAGGAAGAATGAGGTGGATTGGCCAGGTGCAGAGAATGCCGGAAACCAGTGTGGTTAAGAATGTATTCATAGGAAAGCTTGATGGCAGAAGGAGAAGAGGAAGACCCAGGAAAAGATGGGTAGAGGATGCAGAAGATGACTTGAGAGTTAAAGGCTGGAGAAGAAAAGCAGAGGACTGAGTAGAATGGAAGAGGGTGATTAGGGAGGCCAAGGACCTACATGGCCTGTAGTGTCAACTATCATCATCATCGTCATCATTGAAGAGAGAAAAATTATAATTAGACTGCATGATAATCTGAAAACCCTCTCCAAGATGTCGCAAATAGTAGGAAGATCACAGTCAACCCTACAGAGTATCATTGTCAGGGTAGGTGTCAGAAAATCTACTTAAACAAACCTAGAAGTGGTTGGCCTAAAATCCTCATGGCTAGAGAATGAGAGTACTATTCTTCATTGCATTAAAAAGAATCTGTTGATAACTACTCTTATTGCAATAAGCAAGGATATAATGGCAGGAAGCATGGAAGAAGTTCTATGTTAGCTCACAGAACAGGAAAAAAAACATAAAATTTGCTTGAAGTACTGTGAAAAGACTAGATATTTGAGTAAATGTGAGAGCTTGTTTAAAGTGTTTAGCTTGGACTACAGCTGTAAAACGTGGAGGAGAACAAATACGGAACTGAAGCCAAAAAATCTAATTCCCACAGTGAAACATGGTGCAGGCTCCAACTTTCTTTGGGATTGCATCAGCATGTCAGATGTTGGCAATCTCCTCATTATAGATGGAAAAATGGAGCACAGGAAAAATATGGACATTCTGAAGTAAGAGGCGAGTATCATTGAGGAAAAAATGGGTCCCCAATAAAACTGGATGTTCATGGTCCAAAGCATACTGCATTTAACAATGGCTACGGTAGTCATGTAACATTACTAAGCAGTTTCTTACCCTTCCCCAGTCGCCAGATATTAACCATATGAATGTATTGAGCGTACTGGGAAAACTCAAAAGTAAATGACAATTTCCAACAAAGAATCACTGAAAACAGTTCTTATCAAAGCTGGAACAAAACACCAAACACAGAGATTAAAAAACTTGTCTTCTCTATCAAGAAGATTAAAGGCTTTAACTAAAGCTAAAGACTATCCAACGAAATACTGAATGCCAATACTTCTGTAGTAATGTGTACTACTTTTGGAGTTTACAATTATATTTTGTGCCTCAGAATTGCGCAATTTGGTTTTATTTCTATAGAACTGACATTTTGTTTATAAATTATTTTTGTTTTCGTATAGAAAATAAAATGTTATTCAAGCTCTTATCTGTCGGTCCAATGCATGTTGCTATTTCCTTTAAATATTCTTCAGAATATTGATATTCTTTAGAGATTTAATGGTGCACAAATACTTTCTGTGCTCATAGCATGTAAACTGTGAGCGCAACAGATGTAAGAAACACATTGTACCTATATGCTTTTATTTGCATTATATCTTTTATTAAGAACCTTTACTAGCAGTTTCAAAGCATCACATATGTAAGTTGCACGGAGAGGAGAAGAGGGAGAAAAGGGTTGAGGTTGATGGAGGGGAAATGAGGAGTGGAACAAAGTGATTTTGAACAAAATACAGAAGAATCTCTGCATTTAATACAGTAACAACAGTGAACAATAAATAAAGCTTAATAATTTTATTTAAGCAATACAGACTGATTTTTGTATGTGAAAAGCAGGGCTTGGAAATTTAGCCAAAAATTCAAGAAGTTGTGATATTGATCATCAACTGAGTTAGTCATCAACTCATGCTGTTGGTAAAGGTCGTGCACATTGGCTAATGCCAAGCAGAGGTGGAATAGTTTTACAGCTGCAACATTCTTCAGAAAATATAGGATTTTCCACTCTGTGTAAAAATTTTTATTAACTAAAAGGTTCTAGAGAAAATTTTAACACACAGAAAGGAAACAGTAACACCTCCTTTTGATCTCAGAAACTATTTGTAGTTGGTTTATTAATACTCGTCACTTACTTGTTTATATTAATGAGAGACTAGTTTCAAAGGCATTCTTTAAACCTCCTTTTGGTTTAAAATTGCGTCGGTCACATCATACAAGTAGAGAGAAGCTTTCCCAAATACAGAGCATGTCTGCAGGAGAACAGAAGATCATTTTCGTTTGAAACCTTCAAAGTGTATATTGTTTCACTATAACAAGCCATATGCACATACATAATGTACATTAATTGTTCTTACACACTGGCCGTGTGTAGGCTAAATTGTGGAAACGTAGCGTCAGACTGAAAAATTCAATGCCATAGCCGGGATTTGAACCACGGATCTTTTGGTTTCCGTCCAGCCGCACTACCATTGTGCTACTATGGCCAACGTGCCGATATGACATTAAATTCTCAACTGACTCGTATTTTCCCGGTAAACCACTTAGGAGTTCTCATAAACACATGAGACAACTACCTTAATGGCTACTTATTATATTGTAAATTCTTTAAGGCCCGGGCTTTATAATTAACCACTATTAGGTCAATTAATGGACATTAATTGTTCTTTCACACTGGCCGTGTGTAGGCTAAATTGTGGAAACGTAGCGTCAGACTAAAAAATTCAATGCCATAACCGGGATTTGAACCACGGATCTTCTGGTTTCCGTCCAGCTGCACTATCATTGTGCTACTATGGCCAACGTGCCGATATGACATTAAATTCTCCAACTGACTTGTATTTTCCCGGTAAACCACATAGGAGTTCTCATAAACACATGAGACAACTACCTTAATGGTGACTTACTATATTGTAAGTTCTTTAAGGCCCGGGCTTTATAGTTAACCACTATTAGGTCAATTAATGGACATTAATTGTTCTTTCACACTGGCCGTGTGTAGGCTAAATTGTGGAAACGTAGCGTCAGACTAAAAAATTCAATGCCATAACCGGGATTTGAACCACGGATCTTCTGGTTTCCGTCCAGCTGCACTATCATTGTGCTACTATGGCCAACGTGCCGATATGACATTAAATTCTCCAACTGACTCGTATTTTCCCGGTAAACCACATAGGAGTTCTCATAAACACATGAGACAACTACCTTAATGGTGACTTACTATATTGTAAGTTCTTTAAGGCCCGGGCTTTATAGTTAACCACTATTAGGTCAATTAATGGACATTAATTGTTCTTTCACACTGGCCATGTGTAGGCTAAATTGTGGAAACGTAGCGTCAGACTGAAAAATTCAATGCCATAGCCGGGATTTGAACCACGGATCTTTTGGTTTCCGTCCAGCCGCACTACCATTGTGCTACTATGGCCAACGTGCCGATATGACATTAAATTCTCCAACTGACTCGTATTTTCCCGGTAAACCACTTAGGAGTTCTCATAAACACATGAGACAACTACCTTAATGGCGACTTACTATATTGTGACTTTGTGGGTTCGTGAAAATCAAAAGTCGAGGCTTCAAATACAGCGCCTTCGTAGCGGGCCAGGCGATCCAGGTGTACCACCAACATCTTTCCTCGGGGCACCTTCTGGATGCGGTAGACCACGTCGTTAATCCTCCTCATCACACGGTACGGTCCTTGCCATGGCTGCTGAAGCTTCGGGCAGCGTCCCTTGGTCCGGGTCGGGCGGTACAACCAGACCAGGTCACCTTGCTGGACGGGCCCAAATGACCTAGTTGTCGATGGGCCCTAAAACACCACACACTCACTCACTCACCTTGCTGGAACCCTTGGCTGTTGGCTTGCCTGTCGTATCGGGTTTTCATGTGGTCGCTCGCCTTCTGGATGTTCTGGCGAGCGATCTCGTGCATGTCGTGGAGGTGGTCCACTAAGTTCTCCACATACTCGGTCACCGGCTGCTTCGCCTCCGGAGGGCTTCCAAAAGCCAGGTCACAAGGGAGGCGTAACTCTCGACCGAACATTAAGCTGGCTGGCGTCATCCCAGTTGTGTCGTGTGTAGACGAGCGGTAGGCCAGCAAGAACAGTGGCACCTTGACGTCCCAGTCTCGCTGATGGCTGGCCACGACCTTCCTCAGGTGTTCCTCTAAGGTCTTGATGTATCTTTCGACCATGCCATCCGACTGGGGATGTAGAGACGTCGTGCGGGTCTTGTTCACCCCAAGCCTTTGTAATGCCTCCTTCATTAGGTTGGACTCAAAGTTGATACCCTGGTCACTGTGTAGCTCCAACGGCACCCCAAATCGACAGAACACTTGCTCCACGAGGCAGTCTGTGATTGTCTTTGCCTCTTGATTTGGGATGGCATACACTTCCGGCCACTTGGTGAAGTAGTCCACGACCACCATTAGGTACTTGTTGGCTCGGTCGGAATCTGGGAACGGTCCAGCAATGTCAACGGCGATCCGTTCGAATGGCGCTCTGACGTTGTACTGCTGCATGCGACCCCGGCTCCTAGTCTGGGGGCCACGACTCGCCGCGCACACGTGACACTGACGGCACCATCTCTCAGCATCTGCTCGGAGTCTCAGCCAGTAGTAGCACTGCTGAAGTTTGTCGATCGTTCGGTTCGCTCCCAGGTGTCCTCCCGAAGTACCGGCGTGCACTTCCTCCAAGACTTCCGGGACCTTACTCCGGGGAAGTACCAACTGTTCTCTCTGCGTCTTCCCATCGGGTGACTCCCATACCCGGAACAGCACGCCCTCTCTGATCTTCAACGAGTCCCATTGGGCCCAGTACGACTTGTAGGTGGCGCTCCTCGGAAGCAAATCCTCCACTTCCATACTCAACATTAAAACCTGAAACCAATTCAGATTCACCTTCAGCAAAATCAAATCGATGTCCTCCCAGGTTGGTCTCGACCCTGCCTCCACTTCCCTCAAGAGTGGCCCCAAGTCTGCGTCCGCCAGCTGCTCCCTCCTCAGACCTGCGCTATCCCAGCCATCCGCAGGCACTGCGGTGACTACTCGGACTGCTGCGGCACGCTCCTTCTCCTCCACTCTTGTGCACTGGCCGCACTCTTCTGGACAGGGTCTTCGGGACATGGCGTCAGCGTTACCGTGGCTCTTCCCTCTACGATGTTCCGAGGTGAAGTCGTACTCCTGCAGCCTCTGGACCCAACGTGCTGTCTGGCCTTCCAGGTTCTTAAAGTTCAATAGCCAGGTTAGGGCGGAGGGGTCAGTCCTCAGGTGGAATGGCTGACCGTACAGGTACTTGTGGAAGTGCTCCAAGGTCTTTACTACCGCCAATAATTCTCGTCGGGTGACGCAGTAGTTCTTCTCTGCCTTGGATAGCGTCTTGCTGTAATAGGCTATCACCCGCTCATGGTCGTCCTGGATCTGCGATAGGACACCTCCAATGCAATGGTCGCTGGCGTCGGTGTCCACAATGAAGGCGCCACCCGGTTGTGGAAATCCCAAAATTGGAGCACTGCACAGGGTCTCCTTTAGGTGCTGGAAAGCGTTTTCTGCGTCCTCCGTCCACACATAAGGCCGGTGTTCCTCTGTTAGGCGGGTGAGGGGTTTTGCGATGTTGGAGAACCCCTTTATGAAGCGCCGGTAATAACTGCACAGCCCCAGGAAACTGCGCAATTCTTTCTTATCCTTTGGGCGAGGCCAATCTCTCACAGCCGGTGTCTTCTCCGGGTCTGTGGCCACTCCGGTTGCTGAGACTATGTGGCCTAAGTAGTTCACTTCCTTGCGGAAGAGCTGGCACTTCTTCGCGTTCAGCATCAAGTTGGTCGCCTGCAGTCTCTGTAGCACCTTACTCAGATTCTTGAGGTGATCTTCAAAAGTCTTCCCGACGACGATGATGTCGTCCAGGTATAGCAGGCAGGCGTCGTAAGTAAGGCCTCTCATCACTGACTCCATGAGGCGTTAGAAGGTAGCTGGTGCGTTACAGAGGCCAAAGGGCATAACTGTGAACTGCCAGAGCCCTTGGCCTGTCGAGAATGCGGTCTTCTCTTTGTCTCTCGGATCTAGAGCTACCTGCCAGTAGCCCGACCTCAGGTCCAGGGTCGAGAACCACTGCGCACCAGCTAGCGTGTCCAGGGTGTCGTCAATCCGGGTAAGGGGAAGCAGTCCTTCCGGGTGACAGCATTCAGCTTCCTGTAGTCCACGCAGAAGCGTAGCTCGCCGTTCTTCTTCGTCACCAAGACTACACGGGAACACCAAGGGCTGTCAGACTCTTCAATCACCCCCCTGGATCTCATGTCCTCCAGCATGTCTCGTACCGCCCCTTGCTTCGCCAGCGGAACGCGTCTAGGTGGTTGCCGAATAGGCCGGGCGTCTCCGGTGTCGATGCGGTGAAGCACTTTGTCCGTGCGGCTGTAGTCACTATCGCCTTGGCTGAAGACGCGCTCGTATCGCCTCAGTAGTTGTCGAACTTTCTCCAGCTGTTCTGCGGTCAGGTGGTCGGCCGCCCTCTCCAGTAAGCCTTCTAGCCGGGACCCCAAGTGTTGCGTCGGCACCGGCTCCTGCGTCTTGTCGATTGCTGTTACGCTTACCACGGGCTCGCACGTTCCCAACGCTGTCCCGGCCTGGACGTCGTGATCGCCGTCCGTTGGATTTAGCAGTCTCACCGGCACCTCCTCTCGGCACGGCAGCAATGCCCTGGCTACACACAGTCCGTGTACAGGCGACTTCTGGTCCAGCATCATGTTGCTGGTTCTCTGGCCTTCCAGACGCGCCGTCACCACCACCTCGCTCCTCGCGGGGACAACCACGTCTTCGTCCAAGACGACCCTGCAAATTCCAAGGCTCTCTTCGGGTTCACGGAGTGTAACCTCTTCTCCGTTAAGCCGCAGGACCTTCTTGCCGACGTCGACCGTCGCCTCGTGGCTCCTGAGGGCATCCAGTCCCAGGATCACCTCCTCAGCCACCTTCGCGACGAACACCCACAGACGCACGGCACTCCGTCCCAAGTTCAGCTCCAGCAGGGCCTCCTTCTCCATAGGCATGGTGTCGCCCGATGCCGTCACAAGCTCGTATGGTCGGCTCGGTTTCCTCGTCGGCAAACCCTTCGCCACGTCAGGTCTGATGATGGTCACTGCCGCTCCGTGTCCACCAGCACGCGGCACGGCTTTCCTCTTACCCAACCGTCCGCGATGAGGCTGTCATCCATACGCCGGCTGACGGCGCGCAGTGTCACTCGAGGGGATGGTGGTGATGGCGCCGACGTGCCCCTCTCCACGACGGGCCTTACTCGTTCTTCCGGCTGCTCTTCCTGATGTGGGCAGTCTCTGCAGGTGCCCGGGCTGTCCACACCCCCAACACAGGCCACTAGGTGTTCGCCGGCGTCCCACAGCTGGTCTTCTGTCTCCGGCGTAGCGGACACTCCTCGTTCTCGACGTCGGGATAGATGCTACTTTGGCCGCCTCCATCCTTAATACCGCTGTCAGCGCCTCGTGGATGGTTTTATAATCGCCGAGCATTAGGCGCTGACGAATCTCCGTGTCCCGTACCCCGTCGACAAAGTTGTAGGCGGCTTCCCGGGATACGAGCTCCAGTGGCAGGTCAACCAAGGCCTTGCCAGCTAGCTGCTCAATCGCTATGGCGAACTCCTGCAGCGTCTCCCCCGGCTGCTGTGACCTTGCCTTTAGCTGGCTGCGGTATGCTGCGGCTAAGCGGTGGTTCCCGAAGCGATTCTCCAGGGCCTCCCAGATGTCCTTGGGCGCCGCCGTCGTCTGCACCGCATTTAGGATTTGCGCGGCCCGTCCCTGGAGGCTGGCTATTAACTGTGTGGCCTCCTCCTCCGGTGACCATCTGTTGTTCGCTGCCTTCATTTCTGTGGTCAATATGGTCTTTATTTCTTTCAACTCTGCGGCCAGGTTGTTATTTGCTGCTTCTGTTTTTGTTGTTATCTCGTTCATCTTCGCGGCCAAGTTGTTATTTGCCGCTTCCGACTTCGCTGTTAATTCGTTCATCTTCTGCAAAAGCATTTCCAATGCCGATTCCATGACCATAATCTTCGGTGATGTTGTTGTCCCGCTTCCTGACACCAGTTGTGACTTTGTGGGTTCGTGAAAATCAAAAGTCGAGGCTTCAAATACAAAAACTGCACTTTATTTTCCTAGCAAATACATTCATCACATCACAATTTGCTAGCTCACCTAAAACTGTTTATTTTCTCTAAAAACTACGCTCAACTGTCTCACTTCCGGTAACGATCGGCCATTATTTTTCATCGGCTTCGCGAGCCTACCACCAGGGTGACACTATTGTAAGTTCTTTAAGGCCCGGACTTTATAGTTAACCACTATTAGGTCAATTAATGGACATTAATTGTTCTTTCACACTGGCCGTGTGTAGGCTAAATTGTGGAAACATAGCGTCAGACTGAAAAATTAATTGACCTAATAGTGGTTAACTATAAAGCCCGGGCCTTAAAGAACTTACAATATAGTAAGTTGCCATTAAGGTAGTTGTCTCATGTGTTTATGAGAACTCCTAAGTGGTTTACCGGGAAAATACGAGTCAGTTGGACAATTTGATGTCATATCGGCATGTTGACCATAGTAGCACAATGGTAGTGCGGCTGGACAGAAACCAGAAGATCCGTGGTTCAAATTCCGGCTATGGCATTGAATTTTTCAGTCTGACGCTACGTTTCCACAATTTAGCCTACACACGGCCAGTGTGAAAGAACAATTAATGTCCATTAATTGACCTAATAGTGGTTAACTATAAAGCCCGGGCCTTAAAGAACTTACAATATAGTAAGTCGCCATTAAGGTAGTTGTCTCATGTGTTTATGAGAACTCCTAAGTGGTTTACCGGGAAAATGCGAGTCAGTTGGAGAATTTAATGTCATATTGGCACGTTGGCCATAGTAGCACAATGGTAGTGTGGCTGGACGGAAACCAGAAGATCCGTGGTTCAAATCCCGGCTATGGCAATGAATTTTTCAGTCTGACGCTACGTTTCCACATACATAATGTAGTAATGTGTTAACAAATTAGCTTTTCATTTACTGAGCACATTGTATGAATGATTCTTTCATTCATCTGGAAAAGATAAGTTTGTTCGTATAATTTATGAATAAATGTGCTCTATATTCTGACACTGTGTCCGATATGTAACTATGTTTAATAGCTTACCGTTGCCCGTGACTTTGGTTGTATGAGTATGTGTGCGACTACATGGCACTCAACCCCCTCCCCTATGTTTACAAGATGCAGGTAGCATATAACCCTGTCACTACTAACCTGTTGTATTGTTGTTTTTTTGGCTAAACTTCTGGGTCCTTGTGAATAGTAAAAGCAAACTTTTTCTTCTCCAGCAAATTTTTAAAACTAAGCCTACAGTATTGTAAGTTTTTTGACAAAGTAATATTACTCAATAAAGCTAGCAGTTTCTGAAAATATTTTCTTAAATTCTTTGGTTTATTTAAGTTGCTTGATATATAATTTCACCAGTAATGAAACCTCAAAAAGTGCACCACAAGCAAAGAAAGGTAATACACTTCAATGTCTACATCACATTCAAGGGGTCCTGAGTTCAAAACTCAGTTAGGATGAATTAAATGCTTGTTTCTCTTTCTTGGAATTTTCATTATTCTGAAGAGATGAATGTGAAGTAATTAAAGCTGTTAGATCCTAAGCTCGTTTATTTTACCCAGTTTATTCATTCATCATTCAGTAAAACTTGATTAAAGAATGTTAAACTACACACACACACGCACGCACGCACGCACGCACGCACGCACGCACGCACGCACGCACGCACGCACACACACACACACACAAGGAAAATGGGGGGAAGTAATGTATAAATTTTTTCAATTTAATCTAACTTGTGATAATCATAGCTAAGTTTTAATTTGTAAAACAAACAAAATGAAACTTCATGAAGTCTTCTGATATTCAGTTACAGATTACTGAACTTTCCCTGGTGTTAAAATCTGATTGCATTGCTACTAACTGCATGTAAAATTGACCATTTCAAAGCAGCTAAATTATAAGCAATTAAAATCATTATTTAGTTAATCTATTTACAATATTTAGTACCAAATGTTTGATAAATTTAATTCTAAGCCTTATTTAATTCCAGATGATTATCATCTGTTCTGTACTGCAGTAGCACAGCGTTACATTTCAAGGCCTAATACAAGTAACCGAGATATTTTTCGTTTATTTTATAACCTGAAAGGCCCTCATCATTCATCTGAGGTGTTCAGCAAATTCTCCAAGGAAGAAAAAGATGAACTCTATCAAGAAATAATGGATATACATAACCGTTCTTTGGTTGTTTTTAAATCAATTCCAAGCAAATTGCTCCTTATATTTAGGTATGAAAATGTTCTGTATTTTTAGTATTGGTATTTAAAGGAAACACTGGAATAATAATAATCAAAAGCTTCAGTAGCTAATTTTTTGCAAATTTTCAAATATTTGTTTGCTTCTTTAAATAATTTTATTTTTAGTTTCTGCTTCATATGATTGTTTCAAACACCTTAAGTTGGCCTTAAAAATAAAGTGTTGTACACTACCTGAATATGCCCATAAAGGGAGGAAATGTATTTCTGCAAAGCAGCAGCTAGCCACACAAATACAGTAAGTTATGTGTGTTTGGAGGAATTTAGTAATGGTGATATCCAAATTAATTAAAAAAACTATTTTTAGTCTGTCTGACCTTTGAGATTGAAAATGGAAGCAGCAGCTCCTGCAACTGGTCCCTCAAAAAATTGGGACAGGAATTCTTTAGCTGCAGTTAATTTCTCTCCGTCTTCATCAGTCACACGTTCAGGCGCAATTTGGTGCGGTCTATATTTGAGATGGGATGCATGTTGACTTTTCGAAGACCCACGTCCAGAAGTCAGATATAACAGGGTTAATTCGTTGTATTTTGAGTTGTTTCTTGATAATTGTGTTTGATTAAATAAGAGTCATGAGAATCTTGGTTTCAGGCGTGGTTCAGAATAAAGTTTCGGAGAAGTCAAATTTTGTAACTATTTAATTGTATTATTTGAATTACATTTTACTTGAACTTCCTTTGCCAGTCACTTGCAGGTTACTTCAAACATTTAAACAGTTCCAAATTAAAAGTTCTTGATCTTGCACCACTATTCATCACACTCACCATTACAAAACATCTCTATCAAGATTATGGATTTTTCGTAACTATCGCTACTCCTATCTTAATTTTGTGATTGGCCGATTTAATTCCACATCACAACATTACGTCATACAATTATTACTATGGCCAACCACAAAATACATATATTTTTATAAATTTATAAACTTTTCATACCTTTTTTAAATATGACTCAAAACTACTGTTACAAAATAAAGTGACGGAGTGTAAAAAACCGACTGAAAATAGTTTTTTCAAATACAGTGTAGTTTAATATGGTGCTAATTTTGACATAGTAATTTGTTCTTTAAAAAGTCTACAATTTGGTCAAAACTGAAAGTTAATTTGGAAATAAATATATGCTATACTTCACTTGGAAAGACCTATTGCCAATATTTCTGAGGATGGTATGGACTTTTAACCAACTGGAAGAGATGAAAAGTTCTTACTATGCACAAAGTTTGCTGCTTAAAAATTTGTTGGTGAATCATATTTTTGTTCAATTCCTTTTTCAGCTAATGAATGATATACAGGTTTCAGTAGAACAATGTGTTGAAAATGTAGAGTAGGAGGGTGTATCACTTTGAGATTAAGGCCTCATTCACATAGAAAAGTTCTTGCAAGCACAATGCAAACACTAAAGCTTGTTGCCAGGTTAATAAATAAGGTCATTCACAATGGTTTTCTTAACATGAACAGTATCGTCAGATGCTAATGTGAAGCCTTGCAAACTCCAAACTTTCATGTTGATGTTTGGCAATTAAACAAGAGAGAGAGAGAGAGAGAGAGAGAGAGAGAGAGAGAGAGAGAGAGAGAGAGAGAGAGAGAGAGAGAGAGAGAGAGAGAGAGAGAGAGAGACATTTGCATTGCACAGGAATAGAAAAAAAGAGATGTGGAGTCATTTGACGAGAAATTGATTATTTTATTTTAAAATCATCATTGTCTTAATGACAAAAGGATAAATCCTACAAAGATAATTTGCTGAAGGTAAATATTTGGAAGCAAATTGCAAGTGAACTGAAATGTGGAAGTAGGCTTTAATTGTTTATATTATTTACTATGATATCTGTCAACTTTGTGAGAAAATTTGGGTTAGGAGGCTATAAAATATTTTGCTTTTTTTATATATATGGAAAAACCATAATATAATAATCCCTGGGTAACAATAAAAATGTTTCGGGCTTAAAAATAGAAAATTTATATGTATTTCAATCTGTCGAATTCAAAAATCACCATAAAAAGGATAGATTAGCTCTTGTTTTGAAGATAAAGTGACATTTCAGTTTTTAGAGTGAAGATTTTAAATTTGGGGGAATTCTTTTTGAAAATTGGCACACGTATCAAATAACAAAACACAATCAGAAAGAAATTTTGGAAATTAAGTGATGCAAAAGTTAAGGAGGGCATTTTTGTCGAACCACAAATAAGAGAACTTGTAGAGGATCCTGCATTTGACCAAATTTTGGAGGGGAAAGAAAAGGAAGCTTGGGAAGCCTTCAAGGGTGTTCATGGAGTTTTAGGCAACAAAAGAGATGACAACTACAAGCATTTGGTGACAGTGCTCCTGTAAAAATGCCGTAACCTTGGATGTAACATGTCCCTTAAGATCCATTTTGTCCACTCCCACCTAGACTTTTTCCCTCCTAGTTGTGGAGCTGTTAGTGATGAACATGGGGAGAGATTCCATCAGGACATTTCTGTTATGGAACAAAGATATCAGGGCCATTGGAATGAAGTAATGCTTGCGGATTACTGTTGGTCTTTGTATAGGGATTTTGCGGAACTCCATCACAGGAGGCAAGCTAAAAGATGACAAAGTCAATAGTCCACCACATGATTCTCTTCAGACATGACTATCTGTGAAGTATTTTTCCAGCAATTTAGAACTCTTAGCATGTAATTACCAGTTAAAAAAATCAAATAGATTTCCTTTGTTGTTCGCATGTATGTAATTAAAATTTATCCTTTTCTCTCAATCCATTAATATGTAATACTTCCATCTTGTGTATATCATAGAAACTAGAGCTAATAAAATTTTTTCATTGTAATATTTGTTTTTCTCAACCCAAAATTAGTAGGAATTGCCTAATGAAGTGCTCGAAACATTCAAACATTATTTTTTTGTTGCCCAGTGTAATTATTAATTGTTATTATTAGTTGCATCAATTGTAATTGCAGTTGGGAAAGTACTGTTCTATATGAATATTTGTAAATGCTAAATTACTCTGAAGGTTTAAAAAAAGAGCAGTTTTGAGAAATGTTTATGTGTAGTACAAATTTAATACAAAAACATCCCACTAGTAGTATTTTAAATATGTTTAATGAGACTGATAAATTAGTTATTACGAGGGCTATTTTTTTTCCAACCTCCGATACAGCATTACAGAAAGACAAATGTGAATCACCAAATTATTTTATTAGCAGAATTCAAGCACGGTTACAATTAATTTTCCACATAGTCACCATGAAGATTAAGACATTTGTCATATCGATAAACATACTTTCCAATACCCTCTTCATAAACCTCTGCCGCGAACCTGGAGACACATCTTCACGGCATCTTGAAGTTTTCCGCTGGTGTAAAAGTGCTGTAGTTGCAGTTTTGTCTTCAGCTGCCGAAAAAGATGAGTCACTAGGCATTACATCTGAACTGTATGCTGGGTGATCGAACACTTTCCAATGAAACTGAGTGCACTGAGTTCTTTAAATTTTCTGCACCATTCACGCACAACACCCCTATTCATACAGAATGCACCATAGACATTGCTAATTTTTTGATGAATTTCTGCTGCATTATTCGCTTCTACCTGCAGAAAATGCAGGTTTTCTTTGCAACTCAACTTGGAAGGAGAAACAATGATAGTGGCCATGTTGAAGTGCCAATAGCTCAGTTACAACTAACGTATTGACCTTTGACTCAGTGGACATTATGGTAGGATAGTAGCTCTGTTGCACAGTGGACAAACCCACCTCCTTATGCTTATCTGGTCTCACAGCAGAGCAATTTGAGGTTGAAAATAAAGTAGCCCTCATATTTTATTTTGCTGTTGACATTATGTCATTGTGAATGGCAAAGCAAGTTTCATGTTCATGTCATACGTTCAAGACCTCTCCATAATGTTAATGTTTCTATGTGAATGGGCTTTAGAGCATGATCGCAGATGCAGTATAATAATAAGAGCGTTGCGGAATGTCTTTTAAATCTGACTTAATGAAACGTCATCATTTGCTGTTAAACTGAAATATAACACAATGTATATATATATATATATATATATATATATATATATATATATATATTCTATCTCAACTAACCTGTACTGGTACACAGTGAGAAACTAACTGCATAATGTATTGAACAGTAGACATCATATCAGTCCAGTGGTGAAGCATGCAATGAAGTGTTGGAAGCTCTGATATCCCAAGAATTTAAGGAGAAAAAGAAGAAAAACAATAAAATTAATTCCTTTCTTGGAAGTGTTGAAAACAGTGTTGTTATGATAAATTAACTTTAAAGAGAGTCGATTAAAGACACTAGACAACACTTACTTTTAAATTTTTCCGGAACATGTTTCAGAGGCTTTGCCTCTATCATCGGCCGGCTCTCGACTGGTTCTCGTTGGTGTAGCTGACGATACCTTGTCACAGGTCTCCTCTGGTGGCGGCTCAAGGAACTTGCTGAACAAATCCTTCTGGGGGATGTCGAAATTGAATACTTTGTTCCTATTTTTTGAAATGAAGATTTGTTCCCATGTGGATAGTTCTTGTTTTCCTGATGTATGTTTCAGTAGTTTTGGTTCTGGATTTATGTTGTGGTTTTTTTCCCAAAAATGTGTGGCAACTGTTGATTTTTCTAATTGTTTATATTTTATGTTTCTAAAGTGTTCCTTTGCTCTTGTTTCTAAATTTCTTATTGTTTTTCCAATATAAATTTGACTACAGTCATTGCATTCAATTTGATATATACCAGATTTTTTGTTAATGCCAAACAATATTTTATTTGCTCTGAATACATTTTCAAAATTTATTTGCGATCATCTGTGGTGTGGGCCGCGCCATGGCTCAGTGGTTAGACCGCTTGGCTCTCACCAAGGCGGCCCGGGTTCGATCCCAGGCGACCACAAAGTGAGATTTGTGGTGGACAACATGGCTCTGGGGCGGGTTTTCACCGGGATCTCCGGTTTCCCCCGCCATCTCATTCCACCGGTGCTCCATCTTCATCTCATGTATCATCAGTGTCATCGCCTGCGGTGCCGTATGTAGTAAAAGCGGGCGTTAAACACTACACATTTCATTTCATCTGTGGTGTTGTGGACCAGCTTAGATTTGAGTGACCAGTTCTGTGAGCTCATTCAGTACTGTATTTACACATTTATAACCTTGAATACCATGCTTCGTTGGTTTCCAGAAGCAATCATGACTTTTTGATAGTTAGGAAGCACTGACAGATTTTTGTCACTCATGTTTCTGTAGCATGTGAAGAAAAGTTTATTTTTTTCTTTTATGTGGCACTTTTAAATACAACTGTAAGTATACTTCAATAGCATTAGCAATAGTATTTTATATAGATTTGTATGTAGTAGTGACAAAAATGAAATTCTTGTGAAGTTTTAAGTTATTAGCAAAAGTGTGTGAACTGCATACTTTCACCATTTTAGGCTAACAGTTCACACGGTGTGGGCCAGCTGTAGAAAAAATTGGAATGTCTGAGTGGAGAGGGGAAGCAGGAATATGTCTGCTTGTAGTGTAAGCAGTCTTGCAATGCAAGAAGGGCCTATGTGTGACTGTACAATAGAAAGAGTACTGAAGAGTAGCCTTAGTTCTTTAAGTCGTTATTCTCTGTTATTTTAATGAAAATTATTTGAAGCTTCCCTCGCATTGAAAGTCATACCTCGCCACTGTATCACACACATCTATCAACACTGACTAACTATACAACATTGTATTTTATTTAGCTCTGAAATGTCTTAAGTAGTTTTCACAATTGGAGACTCTTGATTTAATATTAATGCATGTAGTGCAGTTAGCAAATCTTCATTTCTATTCTCAAAATGCTTATTTTGATTTTTTCTTTCTACTCTTTAATTTCCTGTACATTAATTTTCCACAGCAAATATATTGAGATCAGTCTTTCAGAGAATGCCTGTTAAATGTGTTTTTTTTTTTTTTTTATTTTTCCATTTGTACCCCGCCTTTAACTGCAGTGGTCATATCAGCGGCCATTTCCTTTGGAACATATCGATGGAGTTAACTCGTAATTGTTGGGTTGTATCATTAGATCACACACACATTCACACTCTCATTCGTACTTCCAGACTCTGGGAAAGATGGGGTTTCATCTTGGTTGGAGAAAATTCCCCACCCCCAGCCAGGAATCGAACCCGGGACCCCTAGCACAGCAGGCGGGTGCTCCTCCGACTGAGCTACCGGGCCTGCCAAAATGTGTTGTTTTACTGAAAATATATACATATATGAAACCATAAAAGATGGAAAAAACTTACTGAAAAGAAAAGCAAAGTTCTTACTGAAAATGTACTTTATGTCAAATAGTTTTTATGATTTTAGTTAATTGATGGAAATTAATCATTTCAACACACTAGCCATATATAGGCTAAGGTTTTTGAAAGAGTCAGCATGAAAACTTCAATGCCACGGTTGGGATTTGAACCACGGATCTCCTAGTTTCCATCCAGTGGCTCTTACCCACTGAGCTACCGTGGCCAACTTGCCGTCATGACACTAAATTCTCCATTTGACTCGTATATTTCCCTGGTAAACCATTAGGGGCTCTTGCATTCGAGATACATCGTTTATGGCAACTTATGAGTAGTAAGTTTTTATGAGTTTAACCTTTTCATAATATGTCATTTTATGGTTGCATTATCCCATATTTTTCTTATGGTATTTTGAAATGTTCATTTCTTTGTTTCTTATGAATTCTTGGGTAATAGATACCAATGTGTTTGATATATGCTAACCAGCTATTCCACTTTTAACTATTCTTGACATGAAAAACTTGTCATAATTTTTAATTCTTTTAAAAATGACCTTAACCATTTTGTTTAAAATACTATGTATTATTTTAATAAGATATAATTTATATATTGAGTTTTTCACTTTATAGCCTGTAAAATCTTCATTCTGAATATATTTTTCATGATTGTGTATTAGTAGTAAATGTAATGCGGTACTTCTGTACAGAAAATGTAGGGCTCATTGAAATATATAATGTAATAACTTTTTATGATGTATTATCCATTGTTAATTATAAATTTTTTCCAAATTTTTACAAATTGATTTTTTAAAGTGTATAAAGCATCTTAGGCAAATGTTATTTTTGCCTTCATGAGTTTTTTAGAGCAAAAATTGACTTAAATGTTAACAGATGATGCATGTAACCAAGTCCATATTACTCTGTCTCTGTAGCATAGATGGTAGCGTGTTTGCCTTATGTTCAAGGGGTCCCAAGCTCATATCTTGGTCAGGGTGAGTTATCTGAATAAGGTATTTTTTTTGTTGAAAAACAATTTGAAGTTGGTTTTTGCTACTTTGTCACTTACATTTTTATATTTTTGAGGGACTAGTTTTGGAAATGAAATGAAATGTGTAGTGTTTAACGCCCGCTTTTACTACATACGGCACCGCAGGCGGAACTAGTTTTGGAAGCCATTGCTTCCATTATCAAGCTCTTTCCAACTGATTCTGAAACTAGTCCCTCAAAAATATAAAAATGTAAGTGATGAAGTATTAAAAAACCAACTACAAATAGTTTTTTCAATTAATTTTGAGGACACTGTTACTAAATTCTTCCAGTCATGCATAATATTTTTTTGTTTTCCCTAATCCTGAAAGACAAATGTTGGACATAAATTAAAAAAGAAAGTCCATATTGCATAATTTGACTTAATTTATAATACATTTTTCATGAGTAATGAAGCATGAATAGCAAAATCCACTTTAGTGTGAATGCTATAATAGAGATGTCATTGATTGCTTAACCAACCTAAATGGAATTTTCTTGGCATGGAAGCAGCTAAGTTGAATATTCATAGCCTCTAAAATTCAAATGCACAGATTACTAATGCATTACTATAACCAGATACCTTCATCATAAAATATGTTGGAAATTATGTCTTTGAGCTGCTAAACATTTCTTGCACACTTTAGGAGAATTTGTATTAAGACTGTAATTCTTCATGGCCATGTAAATAAAACCATGCTTTGCTTGAAAAAAAAAAAGAGATGAATTAAATGCAGATCAATATAGTGAGCATTAATATTATCAAATACCCAATTGCAGAATGGGTTTTTTCAGAAGCTTTCCCAGGTCGCCAGACGAATGCTGGGTAGGTTAATTACATCTCCCAACTTTACTGTCCCGCCATTTCATCTTCATTATCATTTCATATTTTCTCTCATCTGTTGGTCTCTTTCCGGGTAGAAGTGTTGGCGGATATCTCGGCAGTGCATGCCAGGATGATATGCTCTTGGTAAAACTTCTTTCCCGGATAGGACAGTCTCCGGTCTCCAAACCCGGTCTGTCAGTTGTTCTGGCCTGACTGCAAGTTTCCAACTCGTCAGTTGTAGGGATCCTGTGCTATGCCGCAGCGGAATGCTTTGTTCCATATGATTTCAACATCCCTCGCCGTACCTCATTTTAGGTTCATCTCGGCACTCCTATTTTAGCTTTTTTAACAGTTTGAGCATCTTTTATGTTTTTTGTGTTTTTGGACCTCTTAGTGGATTTTATTGTTTTTAGCGTTTACATTTCAGGTGGGCTTTTCCTAGTCTGAGCTCGGGCGCTAATGACCTCAGCTGTTGTGCGCCCCTAAGCCCCACTACTACTACTACTACTACTACTACTGTGCTATGTATTGTTGTGGCACCTTGGGTCAACTGCCCTCTGTCTCCTCTTGTCTCATCCTTCCTCCCAAGATTGCCCCACTTGGGCCATAGGTACAATAGACCAAGTTTGGACCTCTGTGCCCAATCTCCTCCATAGCGAGGTCCAATCCCGTATATCAAGTACTTAAACACTAGTGATAAGTGTGTTCCATGCTATTATATTTAATCACATCTGCAGCATGGAGTTTGTCAAAGTAACCTTACTCTTGTCTTAGCCATTCACTATCTCTTTCTTGAATCACTGTGTTCGATGCATGCAAAGAATGAAACTTTTTACACTGTAATGTTTGAAGTATAAAATTGTAACCCCAGTCCCTGCTTTAATATTTTTGAAGGTCTATACTCCAGTTTCTTTTATATTTTGATTCAGATAATTTATAATGTTTGGAAAAGGCATGTACTGGCAAGTGGTTAAATGTAACGATAATAGTCTTGATGTTTTCTCATCTGCAAATAATTCTTAAATCAAGTGCATTGCCTGTTACTAAAGGGACAGTTGATAGAGCAAATTAACACAATCTAAATCTCTAAAATGTAATTATAATTTGTTTTAGAAAATACTTTTCAATCTTGTAGTATAATATAGATACCCAAAGCTTTGCAATATATAGTGAAAGCCATACTTTTCAATAATTTCTATAGTTTGAAACTGAAACATCAATGGCTAAATATAATGCTCAAGTTGAAGGATGTGGAGATGCTGATGCCTTCCATTAATTTGAAAACGTATATTTATATATGGAAGATGCTAGAAATTGTGATGTTTTAACATGTATTTACTTAAGATGAGTGCGTACTAGTAACACTAACATCACTTTTTTTTTAATCTCTGTTAACATGTTTCGGAAACATGTATCCCATCTTTCAGAAGGTGTTGTTGTTTCTGTTGTAGTGGTTGTCTATAATGGTGACATCATGTGGCAGTGAGGGTACTTGGGTACTAGAGGGTAGTTGGTGGTGGTAAATCAAATATTCATTAACTGTCATTTGTGTTTCAAAATGAAGATCTTCTCTCATATGTCCAGTTCTGCTGCATGACTGGTCAGTTTGATTAACGTAGTGTTTGGTTTGATATTATAGTTGGTTTATTTTTGAACGACCAAACAAATGGCCTGCAATGGAGACATTTTTTAAGTATTTCAAGTAAAATGTAATACTTCTGAACAGACTAATGTTAGTTACATGAACTTGATTTGAATAGAAGTAAAGCTGATGCATATGTGACCGATTGGAATGGGTGTAGGATGTGCATGCAGCGAAGTCAGTGAAAGTCACACAAGTTGTGCACCTGCTGACTAAGCTTTGTAACATATGCACTGTATAATTAACCATGTAAACCTTGCATCTAAATTATCTATTATCCATGATAAATGTTGATAATAATTGAATGCATTTAAAAGTTAAGAATAAATAATGCAGTGTAAACATTTTTAAAAGGTGTTTTTGTTGTAACTGTTTATGCAGAGAATGTGGAGTAATTTTTTATTTTGGTTTGTTTGCAGAATATTTATTATTGGCAGAAATCATTACACAAAGACCACTTAAATTTTCTGGTTATCAGTTAAAAATCACACTAAGTGATGAGGATATGAAATACATGACACAGATGGCTCAGCAGAGGTTTGATAAAATTATGGCATTGCTTCGAGTTATGCCAAGACCAATGCTTTTGGTCATTAGGTAGGTCCCTGTGAAAACTATATGAGCTGTGTAAAAATGTTATTTTATAAACAATATTGCTATAACGAGGATAGTACAACCCATCATAATAAGATAGGGAATCAGAGTTTTATCTTTTCTGTGCTTGCTTGTGGTAGAAAAAATACATTATTTCACCCAAAAAATTTAAACAAAATTGTTCATATTTGTTAGTCATTAGCTAGAGTGAAAGAAAAAAATTGTACATTCTCTAACATGTAAATAGATTACGGACCAAACTGATTTCAACTTGAGATAACTTGAACATATGACAACAAATATTTAAAAATATGTATTGTGAATTGTAAATTTTATTGAGCTTTGCATTTTTTTTTTTTTTTTTTTTTTTTTTTTGCAGTAAGCTTTTGATTTGTTTCATGTTAGTTCTCAGCTAAAATTTAATGAGAATCAAGAAGATTTAAGAGGTTGTTTTCAAAAGATCATGAATATAATTACATTATAAAATCATTAGAGAATTTTTTTTGAAAAAATTGTAAAAAGTTTTCTAATTTGGTTTATTTGGGGTGGACAAATTCCTTAAAAACATTCACTCTTTTTTTATGGGAGGCGATCTTTGGACTATCACCATCACGACTGCCATCACAAGAGACTTAGATATAGAGAGGTAGTATTTTGAGCTGGTTCTGATTATTATTATTTGCTGAAGGCATTATCAGTATCAAATCAATTGTTATATGATGTTTTTAATTATAAATAATGAATGGTTACTAATGTATGTAGAAAGAACCATATGCGGCAAAACAAACAACTGTGAAATTGTCAATCATTTACTGTCCAAGCTTTCATAGAAATGAAGTATTTATTTATTGCATATAATAACTAATATTTGATGTACTGTGAATTCAGTTCTTTTTTGTTTGCTTGAAGGTAAATCTCCTGTAATCTAATATAGCATATGCGATGATGAATGAATTAAATGTGTGAAATGAAGTTCAAATAAGCCCAGGGTTACATACAACTTAAAGTTACTCAATATCCCTCTTCCCAGGATAAGGAAAAATCTTTTCTGAGTAACTCACTCTAACAGAGATTTAAACTTGAGACCCCTTGAATGTGAGCAGACATGCTACTTCCACACCAAAGAGTGGACTAAGTTCAGTTACGTGTCAATTTCTGCAATTAGTCTTATAACAGAAGAGAAAGTTAAAAAAACTATTTGTAGTTGATTTTTAATGATGTCACATACATTTTTATTTGAGGGACTAGTTTTGGAAGCCATTGCATTCACTTTCAGCTTCAAAGGTCCAATCTCGAGAAGATCAGACCTTTGAGGTTGAAAATGGACGCAATGGCTTCCAAAACTAGTCCCTAATAATACAAAAATGTAAGTGACGAATCATTAAAAACTGTGAATAGCTTTTTCAATTAATTTTGATGTCACTGTTACTAAATTCCTTCAATCACGCATAGAAGAGAAAGTGTTTATCATTTAACATTTCCGAAGGAGTAGGTCATCAGAATGAATTGAGTTTGCTTCACTTTAAAGAGTAAGGTTCAATAAAGAGACACCAAATAATAAAAGAATGTCATGGTTATGTTGAGATGAGTCAACAAATCATTTAAACACTTTTCTGTGCACCTACATCTTATTTATTGAAGATTAGTTTCTGGGAATCTCTTCCATGTTCTTAGTTGTGCGGTCAACTGGTGTTACCATGGATAGGCTGGTTCTCCTTGGCAGTAGTACTATTCTCTGTAGTTCTGATTAAATGGGTGATATCATCTATAGCAGGGATTTTAAAATTTATGACCTTTTCTACATTCCTAATAAGAGTGTTTTCCCTAGAGCTTAGTTCTAATGGTTTCTTGACATGTTTCAATAATTATATCTCCTGTTTTATGTTAAATGACTTGTTACAGCAGACTTTCCATTACTTGAATTTGATGTTTCTCCAGTTTTCTCTCATTCTAACTTTGAATATTTCTTTTAGTTTGTGTAATGCATATTTTCTTAATTTTGGCTTTTCGTTTGGTAGATTCCAAGTAAGTTGGTTCTTGATATGCTATATTTGAGGGGGTGGTTCTATAGGTTTCCAATGTTGTAACTAGTTTGTGGTGCTGATTTAATGTTGAATTTCTTGAAAATTAGGAAAGGAAAACTAATTTGAAAATTTTATTTGAAACTGGATTTTTTTTTTTAACATTTGTAAAGTCGTGATTTTTTTGTTTTTACTGTGTGCTATGTTTGTTGATTAGTTTGTCATTGAAGTTTGTGTTGAAAACATTAATCTACAATTTGAAATTTCTTATGGATGCATTGTGCTATTGTTTCCTCATCATACCTTTTTCTTTCTTTGTATGATAGGTATTTGCCAACATAAAACGCTTTTGCTTTGTTTTAGTATTTCTGTTGCAACTTGTATTAAATTTTACGAAGATGTTTCTTTTACCTTTCAATTGCCAATTTTAAATGTGTCTCATAGTTTGAAAATTCTCACTTCATTCTCAATTTCCTCATTAATAATTCTCATATCTCCTGAAATGCTCTAATCCCTTTTTTCCTTTCCACCCCTCAAGTTACTAGATTATATCCTCTTATATTGTTTTCCATACTTTTTATTCTTCTTTCTGTTTTTACTATCTCCAGCTCTTCAATTCCAATCTCTAACTCTGAGTTCTCCCATTTCCTCCATTTTTGTTTAAATCCCATTGCCATAATCTCTTATTTTAACTTCTTCTCCTGTCTGTTTCACAGCTGCATTGTCATTTATACGTATTGTGACTTTGTGGGTTCGTGAAATAAAAAGTCCAATTTCACCACTCAAAAATGTTCTTTATTTCCACCGTCTTACAGTTAAACACTTGCCAATTACACAAAATTACGTAATGCACGCAATTACGGTTCACCAGTTCGTCCGTTATCGTTCCGATGCACGTACACGGCGCTACTTCACTATCACGTCAAACACTCACCAACTGTCTCTCTGAAACCCTTTTATAGGAATGTCTGTGTTTTTCTAGAAGTCTCTAATTACCGAACGTTCCAGACCACCGGAGAAGGGGAGAGCAGCGCCTAGGGACAAGCGACCCTTCCCTAACCACCCCTCAGTCAGTGACAGAGACTAATGGGAGGCGTGGCCTCACAGCTGTGGGCCTCATGCCTACCGCTAATTGGGTGACACTGCTCCCTCCTCAAAGCTGGTCGTCCCGAACAGCACCATCGTAGCGGGCTAGTCGATCCAGGTGTACCACCAACATCTTTCCTCGGGGAACCTTCTGGATGCGGTAGACCACGTCGTTGATCCTCTTCACAACCCGGTACGGTCCTTGCCATGGCTGCTGGAGCTTCGGGCAGCGTCCCTTGGTCCGGGTAGGACGGTACAACCAGACCAGGTCACCTTGCTGGAACCCTTGGCTGTTGGCTTGCCTGTCATACCTGGTCTTCATGCGGTCGCTCGCCTTCTGGATGTTCTGGCGAGCCATCTCGTGCATGTTGTGGAGATGGTCCACCAAGTTCTCCACATACTCGGTCGCTGGCTGTTTCGCTTCCGGAGGGCTTCCAAAAGCCAGGTCACAAGGGAGGCGTAACTCTCGGCCGAACATTAAGGTGGCTGGCGTCATCCCAGTTGTGTCGTGTGTAGACGAGCGATAGGCCAGCAAGAACAGTGGCACCTTGACGTCCCAGTCTCGCTGATGGCTGGCCACGACTTTCCTCAGGTGTTCCTCTAAGGTCTTGATGTACCTTTCGACCATGCCGTCCGATTGGGGATGTAGAGGCGTAGTGCGAGTCTTGTTCACCCCAAGCCTTTGTAATGCCTCCTTCATTAGGTTGGACTCAAAGTTGGTACCCTGGTCACTGTGTAGCTCTAACGGCACCCCAAATCGACAGAACACTTGCTCCACGAGGCAGTCTGTGATTGTCTTTGCCTCTTGGTTTGGGATGGCATACACCTCCGGCCACTTGGTGAAGTAGTCCACGACCACCATTAGGTACTTGTTGCCTCGGTCGGAAACTGGGAACGGTCCAGCAATGTCAACGGCGAGCCGTTCGAATGGCGCTCCGACGTTGTACTGCTGCATGCGACCCCGGCTCCTAGTCTGGGGGCCGCGACTCGCCGCGCACACGTGGCACTGACGGCACCATCTCTCAGCATCTGCTCGGAGCCTCAGCCAGTAGTAGCGCTGCCGTAGTTTGTCAATCGTTCGGTTCGCTCCCAGGTGTCCTCCCGAAGTACCGGCGTGTACTTCCTCCAGGACTTCCGGGACCTTACTCCGGGGAAGTACCAACTGCTCTCTCTGCGTCTTCCCATCGGGTGATTCCCATACCCGGAACAGCACGCCCTCTCTGATCTTCAACGAGTCCCATTGGGCCCAGTACGACTTGTAGGTGGCGCTTCTTGGTGCGATATCCTCCCAGGTTGGTCTTGTCCCTGCCTCCACTTCCCTCAAGAGTGGCCCCAAGTCTGCGTCCGCCAGCTGCTCCCTCCTCAGGCCTGCGCTATCCCAACCGTCCGCAGGCACTGCCACAACTACTCGGACTGCTGCGGCACGCTCCTTCTCTTCCACTCTTGTGCACTGGCCGCACTCTTCTGGACAGGGTCTTCGGGACATGGCGTCTGCGTTACCGTGGCTCTTCCCTCTACGATGTTCCGAGGTGAAGTCGTACTCCTGCAGCCTCTGGACCCAACGTGCTGTCTGGCCTTCCAGGTTCTTAAAGGTCAATAGCCAGGTTAGGGCGGAATGGTCAGTCCTCAGGTGGAATGGCTGACCGTACAGGTACTTGTGGAAGTGCTCCAATGTCTTTACTACCGCCAGTAACTCCCGTCGGGTGACGCAGTAGTTCTTCTCTGCCTTGGATAGCGTCTTGCTGTAATAGGCTATCACCCGCTCATGGCCGTCCTGGATCTGCGACAGGACACCTCCAATGCAATGGTCGCTGGCGTCGGTGTCCACAATGAAGGTGCCACCCGGTTGTGGGAAACCCAAAATTGGAGCACTGCACAGGGTCTCCTTTAGGTGCTGGAAAGCGTTTTCTGCGTCCTCCGTCCAAACATAAGGCCGGTGTTCCTCTGTCAGGCGGGTGAGGGGTTTCGCGATGTTGGAGAACCCCTTTATGAAGCGCCTGTAATAACTGCACAGCCCCAGGAAACTGCGCAATTCTTTCTTATCCTTTGGGCGAGGCCAATCTCTCACAGCCTGCGTCTTCTCCGGGTCTGTGGCCACTCCGGTTGCTGAGACTATGTGGCCCAAGTAGTTAACTTCCTTGCGGAAGAGCTGGCACTTCTTCGCGTTCAGCTTCAAGTTGGTCGCTTGCAGTCTCTGTAGCACCTTACTCAGATTCTCGAGGTGATCTTCAAAAGTCTTCCCGACGATGATGATGTCGTCCAGGTATAGCAGGCAGGCATCGTAAGTCAGCCCTCTCATCACTGACTCCATGAGGCGCTGGAAGGTAGCTGGTGCGTTGCAGAGGCCAAAGGGCATAACCGTGAACTGCCAGAGCCCTTGGCCCGTCGAGAATGCAGTCTTCTCCTTGTCTCTCGGGTCTAGAGCTACCTGCCAGTAGCCCGACTTCAAGTCCAGGGTCGAGAACCACTGTGCACCAGCTAGCGTGTCCAGGGTGTCGTCAATCCGGGGTAAGGGAAAACAGTCCTTCCGGGTGACGGCGTTCAACTTTCTGTAGTCTACGCAGAAGCGTAGCTCGCCGTTCTTCTTTGTCACCAAGACTACAGGGGAACACCAAGGGCTGTCAGACTCTTCAATCACTCCCCTGGATCTCATGTCCTCCAGCATGTCTCGCACCGCCCCTTGCTTCGCCAGCGGAACGCGTCTATGTGGTTGCCGAATAGGCCGGGCGTCTCCGGTGTCGATGCGGTGAAGCACTTTGTCCGTGCGGCCGTAGTCACTATCACCTTGGCTGAAGACGCGCTGATACCGTCTTAGCAGTTGTCGAACCTTCTCCAACTGTTCTGTGGTCAGGTGGTCGGCCGCCCTCTCCACCAAGCCTTCTAGCCGGGGCCCCAGGTGTTGCTTCGGCGCCGGCTCCTGTGTCTCGTCGATAGCTGTTACGCTCACCACGAGCTCGCACATTCCCAACTCCGTCCCGGCCTGGACGTCGTGATCGGCGTCCGTAGGATTTAGCAGTCTCACGGGCACCTCCTCTCGGCACGGCAGCAAAGCCCTGGCTACACACAGTCCGTTTACAGGCGTCTTCTGGTCCAGCATCATGTTCCTGGTTCTCTGGCCCTCCAGTCGCGCCGTCACCACCACCTCGCTCCTCGCGGGGACAACCACGTCTTCGTCCAAGACGACCCTGCAAATTCCAAGGCGCTCTTCGGGTTGACGGAGTATAACCTCTTCTCCGTTAAGCCGCAGGACCTTCTTGCCGACGTCGACCGTCGCCTCATGGCTCCTGAGGGCATCCAGTCCCAGAATCACCTCCTCAGCCACCTTCGCGACGAACACCCACAGACGCACGGCACTCCGTCCCAAGTTCAGCTCCAGCAGGGCCTCCTTCTCCACTGGCAAGGTGTCGCCCGATGCCGTGACAAGCTGGTATGGTCGGCTTGGCTTCCTTGCCGGCAAACCCTTCGCCACGTCAGGTCTGAGGATGGTCACGGCCGCCCCGGTGTCCACCAGCACGCGGCACGGCTTCCCTCTTACCCAACCGTCCGCGATGAGGCTGTCATCCATACGCCGGCTGACGGCGCGCAGTGTCACTCGAGGGGATGGTGGTGATGGCGCCGACGTGCCCCTCTCCACGACGGCCCTTACTAGTTTTCCGGCTGCTCTTCCTGGTGTGGGCAGTCTCTCTGCAGGTGTCCGGGCTGTCCACACCCCCAACACAGGCCACTAGGTGTTCGCCGGCGTCCCTCAGCTGGTCTTCTGTCTCCGGCGTAGCGGACACTCCTCGTTCTCGACGTCGGGGTGGATGTTATTTTGGCCGCCTCCATCCTTAGTGCCGCTGTCAGCGCCTCGTGGATGGTTTTATATTCCCCGAGCATTAGGCGCTGACGAATCTCCGTGTCCCGTACCCCGTCGACAAAATTGTAAGCGGCTTCCCGGGATACGAACTCCAGTGGCAGGTCAACCAAGGCCTTGCTAGCCAGCTGCTCGATCGCAATGGCGAACTCCTGCAGCGTCTCCCCCGGCTGCTGTGACCTTGCCTTTAGCTGGCTGCGGTATGCTGCGGCTAAGCGGTGGTTCCCGAAGCGATCCTCCAGGGCTTCCCAGATGTCCTTGGGCGCCGCCGTCGTCTGCACCGCGTTTAGGACTTCCGCGGCTCTTCCCTGGAGGCTGGCTATTAACTGTGTGGCCTCCTCCTCCAGTGACCATCCGTTGTGCCTGGCCACTGTGTCGAACTGGCGGCGGAAGACCTCAAACGTTGACGCGCCGTCATACTTGGGAGGTTTGACGCGCGCAGATGTTGTGTCGCGTCCCGGCGCGTCGGCCTTCAAATCCTTCAGCTTCCTGCCGACGACGTCCTCCACCATGGCGTTCAGGGACTTCACGCTGCTGTCGGCTTTCCCTTCCAGGTCGTTAACGCGGCTCGCCAGGTCCTCGACGCGCTCGTCCACTTGGCCCATCCGCTTGCCCAGCTCCGTCACGTCATCCCTCACGCCGGCCAACTGTTCTTCAAATTTGGCGGCGAGAGCCTCGTTCGCCACCTTCATTTCCGTGGTCAGTTCGGCCATCTTTGAGGTCATTGTCGTGGCCAAGTTGCTGTTAGCCGTTTCCGTCTTCGCTGTTAATTCGGCCTTCATTTCTTCCATCTTCTCGGTGATGTTGTCGTTGGCCGTCTTCATTTGTTTCAGTTCCGCGGTGATGTTGTCGTTGGCCGTCTTCATTTGTTTCAGTTCCGCGGTGATGTTGTCGTTGGCCGTCTTCACTTGTTTCAACTCGGCGGTGAGGCTGTTTTTTGCCGCTTCTGTTTTCTCTGTTAACTCGTTCATCTTCGCCAAAAGCATTTCCAATGCGGATTCCATGGCTGTAATGTTCGGTGATGTTATCTTCCCGCTTCCTGACACCAGTGTGACTTTGTGGGTTCGTGAAATAAAAAGTCCAATTTCACCACTCAAAAATGTTCTTTATTTCCACCGTCTTACAGTTAAACACTTGCCAATTACACAAAATTACGTAATGCACGCAATTACGGTTCACCAGTTCGTCCGTTATCGTTCCGATGCACGTACACGGCGCTACTTCACTATCACGTCAAACACTCACCAACTGTCTCTCTGAAACCCTTTTATAGGAATGTCTGTGTTTTTCTAGAAGTCTCTAATTACCGAACGTTCCAGACCACCGGAGAAGGGGAGAGCAGCGCCTAGGGACAAGCGACCCTTCCCTAACCACCCCTCAGTCAGTGACAGAGACTAATGGGAGGCGTGGCCTCACAGCTGTGGGCCTCATGCCTACCGCTAATTGGGTGACAGTATATTTAAGTATATTACTGTTTGTATTCTGTGTTGGTGGAACGTGAACCAGTCTGTGTATGAGGCTGTATAATACGGCATACTGATATGATGAGTTGAATTGGTTGCACTTGATATAGTTGTCTCTATGTATTGGTTTCCTGAAAATGGTGAATTCTGATTTTGTTGATTCCTCCTGAGTTTTAGGTCCAAAAGTGATAAGGAAACGTTCTTAAGAAAAGTGTTTAATTAGCAGATTCATCCAACGTTAACCAAAATGCTACTTCACTATATTTTATATGTATATAAAAGCACTGTTAGCTATTGTAAGCAAATTCCATCATGCAAGCTCAGTTCCATGTTAACCAAAAGCGACAACAAATCGCCCAAGAATTGTCAGCAAAAACAAGAATCAGGAACTACTCTCCAAAGAGTTGCCAAAGCTTGGTATGAGCAGTAATTCTCTTGGGGGATAGATGGATTTGCATTTCGGATTCAGTTTGCTCAGCATCTAATAATCTCCATACATCACTGCCTATAGGTACTTATGTTGAAAGAATCAGTTTTCAAGATAGGAGATACACCTACAAATATTTCGTAGATAAGCAGTAACATTCTTTTTTTTTGTATTCTTACAGCAACCTTTTTCATCATGTTCAATAACTTTCAGAGATGTGTTATGAACAATGTGTGGCATATTTTCAACACATTCTGCACCAATGCAATTAACTAACTTTTAGCATAATTTGTTCTGCTGATGCTATACAAATTCAGTTAATTGCATTATATTGGAGTATTAAAGTAGTCACACTTACTTACACTCGCCTTCACTTTTAAATGTTAAAACACAATTGAAGCATTTTCGAGGGCACTTGTCCTTATCATGGATGACTGAAACTCTCTCTTTCGTTTCCCCTTCTTACTGGGACTGGATTAGACTACACACATAGGGAATTCAGCACGGAGCTCCAAACTTTGTCTATTGTATCTATGCCCCAAGTGGGACGTCCCAGGGAGGAAGGATGAGATGAAAGGAGACAGAGTGCAGCCATCCCAAGGAGCCACGACAGTGCAGAGGGTAGGATCCCTACACTTTACCGATTGGAAACTCGCCAACAGGCCAGTACAATCAGCATCCACCCTACTATTGTCTGGAAATGGCCTCACCAGACTGGGTTCGGAGACCGTCCTACTGGAGGAGGAAGTTTAACCAAGAGCATATCATCCTGCCATGCAATGCAGAGACATCTGCCAACAGAAAGATACCACCAGATGAGAGATGATGTGAAATGATAATGGAGATGAAATGGAGGGATAGGACATTTGGGGGATTTAATTAACCTACCCAAAATTCGCCTGGCGACCCAGGAAAACACTGCGAAAAAACCCATGGGTCAGGTAGGTCAGCCACAGGAATCAAACCTGCACCTCACAAATGCAGGCCACAGACACAACTGCCATAGCCATGCCGCTCCGTTTCTTCTGGAACTGATCATGCTGCCATCTAGTGTTAGGGTTGCGAAGTTTTAACACTTTAATGGCACAGTTTCAAAATATATTACACGTTACTGTTTTTAATAATGTGTATTTGTTTTCCACATTTTCAATTCTGTTGGGAGGTAAGTGGTTTTAGCAGTTTGTATTTTGACCAGTGTTATGATTTTCTGACCATAAATGGTATGCTACAGAGAATTTTGAAGATGAATGCCCTCAAACATTTTAAATGTATTCAAAACTTTTAAAAGTGAAGGTGAGTGTAAATAACTGTGGTTACTTCAATACTTCACTGTTAATAGTGCCTCTATTTATAATGTTTAATTGCATATGTTAGAAATTCTTAGTGTTCAGCGTTAAATGCTTGCAATATCTGTTTTAGGAACTTAAATACTATAAGAGCTATAGCTAAAGAGCATGGAGATCCAGTAGACAGATACACTATCATGGCCCGTAGTGCTACAGAAGGAGCATTTGTGTCTCGTAGTGCTGGTTTAGCTCAGAAATTAGCTGGGACAACTCAGAGGGTATTCTTTGAGTTTGTTTTATGGTAAGTAAAGTTTAATATAAGCATCTCTTTTTGTTTCAAAGTGTGAAGTTACTCTTACCAAATACTAAATAACTGTATTATTTATAATATGCAACATAATTTTCCCACCCTATAAAATTTAATGACACAGAATGATTTAATATAATGTCAAAAAAAAACAACTGTAAAGTAATTAAAGCTTCATGGGTGATCAGCCGTGTCAAAGTAACTAAATTCGAGCTTTTGGCCATTCCAAGCTCCATGGCCTTCTTCAGGAACTGAATGATAAAAGCTGGCCGACCGTCCCTATATATATAGCCCAAGTTGTCTACCAGGGAAATACACGAGTCAAATGGACAATTTAATGTTAGGATGGCACGTTGGCCATGGTATCTCAGTGGGTTAGAGCGACTGGACGGAAACCAGGAGATCCGTGGTTCACATCCCGATCGTGGCATTGAATTTTTCACGTTGACTCTATCTATCAAAAACCTTAGCCTATATATGCCTAGTGTGAAGAAATTATTAATTTCCATCAATTAACTAAAATAGTAAGAGTTAAATAAATGATGAAGCTTGCGACTCAAGTACTTACGATAGTAAGTTGCCACAAACGTATCTTGAATGCGAGAGCCCCGAGTGGTTTACCGGGGAAATATAAGAGTCAAATGGAGAATTTAAAGTTCGGACGGCACGTTGGCCATGGTAGTTCAATGGGTTAGAGCAGCTGGACGGAAACCAGGAGACCTGTGGTTCAAATACCTGCCATGGCATTGAATTTTTCATGTTGACTCTAAGATAATTATGATTTAAAATCGTCTAATAACTGTATTGATTTCTAAAATTAACAACTTGATATAGTTGTTTTAAAATAAACCAATATTAGAACTACACTTTTACAATAACTTTGCCAAATTATGTAACGTCATTTCACTTTTCTATCCAGACATCTGAGTTCCAAATAGTCCAACATCTACTAATCTCATTCCCTCTAGGAACTATTGATTTTCCTCACTGTTGCCCTTAACCAACTATTTCATTGCATTTAAAGTCTGCATTGCATACTATATATTTTCTTTCCTTTTTCATACACTGTTTATTCTTATTGATTTATCACACACATATTTTAATACTTTTTCAAATAAACAAATAACATAAAAAAAATCTTACAAAATTAATAATTATTTTTCCTGTGGCTTAAATTTATTACAAATAATCAGCTTTAAAATACTATTTCAGGATTGTGTAGTAAACTTGTGGGATAATGACAATGGCAGGTACAGTGTAATCTTTAAGTTCTTCCACAGTGGTGGCATAAGCAAGATATGGGAATGTAGTGGTAACTCTTGACTCCACTCATTTGTGATGCTATGGTGATAGACGGATTGTTGGAGTAAAGTTGGGGAAAGTAAATAAAAATTATAATTCATTTACTCATTTACAGAAAGTGTTGAAAATGTCCAACATTCTATTAAAGGCACAAATTCAATTAACCACTTGTCAAACTATAAAAACACTTTAGCTCCACTTACATTTAAAATTAGGACATGTTTCAAGGACCATGCATCCCCATCATCAGCTGATGTTTGACTAGTTCTTCAGGTGGAACTAGTGTTTTTATAGTTTGACAGGTGGAAAGCTCCACTGTTTATAAATACTTCTATTTTATAATTTTAACAAATCCAATTGTTTAATTTTATTGTTAAATACTTAAGATTAAATTTTTTGTTTTGTCACTGAATTAGTGTAATTTATTATTGCTGTTTTAAGTTTATATATTTTTGGATTATACATGTACACTTTTGACTGCAGCACCAAAAATATATAATCTGGTTCTATCACTTCCTGCAATAACATGAACAGAATGTATACAGAATGTATTAAATTTGGGCAGTAACAACAAAATCTATACATTCAAATGAATCTTTAAATTACCTATAACATTTTTTGTTCCTTAAAAGAAAAATGTTTTCTGGGACTTGGATTTTACTTGTTTGAATTGAATGTTCAGAAGGTAAACAATGTATACTGGTTCATGATATGAAACTAAAAATATCTTTGTGTTTTCCAGGTACAATTTTTTTAAAATGCTGCTATTTAAATGGTATCTAAACATGTTGGGTACTATTGGAGGATTTCCAGAACATGCAGCAGTGCTCTGAAGAATGATGTCATAGATTGTTAAAGCATACTATAGTTTATTATCACAAAGTATTACATGTGTTATTCATCTTATACATAAAATATATTTTCATTTTAAACATGGATAACTTGGTATAAATCGAACAAGTGTTAGGTTTATTTCTTAGTTATTTGAAAGAACAGGATATTTTGGAATGGAGATTAATGGATGAGCACAATTAATTTACAGATATTTATGTCAATGCACAGTACAGAGTATGCCATTATTGAATGTCACAAGTATTTTTATTTTGAAAATCACTTCTTACAGATGAGTTCTTCCTTGGCACTCTCATTCCTGAAGTCTGATAGGAACATTGTTCATGGGTCGCTATAACATTTCAGTAGGAATCCTGGAGATTCCCTCTTGTATTCTTGCATTAAGTTGTTTGCTGGTAGCAGGTTGAGCATGGTAAGCTGGCTCCATAAGAAAAAATTGCATGTTGACGGCTCAGGTGATCTTGGAGGCCACTCAGTGTCACCATACACATGTTTATTAAATAGCAAGGCAGTGTGAGAGCATTCTTTGTCATTTAGGGCCACAAACTTCTGTACATATTGAGTTTTGTGATTGATGCAGTAGACTGTGGTAGATGGTTTCATTAGGACACATATCCAATCCTGATTTAAGTATCAACATAGCTGGGTTTCACCCCAGTGAGTATGTTAATGCCCAGAACAGTTGTTACGAGTAGTGGCGAAGCATGCAGTGAAATGCTGGAAGCGCCGCTTCTCCAAGAATTTCAGAAGATAAACCAAAAATTCATGTCGAACAGTATTTTATTTGCTCTGAATACATTTTCAAACTTTATTTGCAAACATCCGTGGTGCTGTGGACAATTTGATAGCTGCTTAAGCTTGAGTGACTATTTCCGCAAGCTCATTCAATACTGAATATTTCTCTATTCATGCATTCATAACCTTGAATACTATCTTTGTAGGTTTCAGGAAGCAATCGCAACTCTTTGGTAGTTAGAAAATGCTGACAGATTTTGTCACATGAAGAATTTTTTTTTATGTGGCACATTTAAATACAACTGTAAGTAGTATATTTCAGTAGCATTAACAGTGATAATTTACATAAATTGGTATATAGTGGTGACGAACAGAAAATTTTTAATATTAGTAATAAATGTGCACAATGTGCATTGTTCAGTTAGATTTAAGGAACTCGCTGATTGCAAACTTCCTTCCCTCACATTCCACGATACATCTACTGCACTTCTTTGCACACAATGAACACAACATTATTCATCTGGATCATGAAACTATTTCATGGTACGCATTTTAAAGTGGAGTCTGTGCACAGCCAGACCAGTCACCATATATTGTTTCTCGTAGTTGGTACAAGTCTAATCTTGCATCATAATGGCATCCATCGTGTAGAACTCTTGCCCTATGTCTTTCCTCTTTTCCTCCCTTTCCCTGATGAACAGCTGATGATGTACCAGCTGTCCATAGATGGTAGCTGCAGCTTGATTCTTAAGTCCTCCACAAAATATGTCTCTCTGGTCTATAAGGCATGAACTTTGATAGACCCAGGACTCTTGAAGAGTTGAGTTAGTTAGCAGAAGTGTGTGATTTGCATACTTTCTCTATTTTAGATTAACAATTCATACGGTGTAGGAAAACTTGAAATGACTGAGTGGAGAGGGGAAGCAGGAATATGTCTGCTTGTAGTGCGAGCAGTTTGTAATGCAAGAAGGGCCTAGACGCGACTGTACAATAGAAAGAGTACTGAAGAGTAGCCTTAGTTCTTTGAGTCATTATTCCCTCTTGTTTTAATAAAAATTATTACATTGAGCTTCCCACACTAAAAAAGTCATGCCTCGTCACTACAAGTGAGGAACGTATGAATGGAACATTTTTAATTCCTCTCATGACCATGGGGTACAGTCACTGCAGATAGAAGTACTGGCCCAATATGTTTTGATGAAACAACCAAATCAGCACAAATCATGACTTCTCATTTAACAATGTGTGGCCTCCTCAATATGAATTTGTTGTATGTGTTTGGAGGAATTTAGTAACAGTGGCGTCAAAATTAATCTCAAAAACTATTTGTAGTTGGTTTATTGATACTCGTCACTTACTTTTTATAGTAATGAGAGACTAGTTTCAAAGGCATTTGCCGCCATTTTCAATCTCTTTCCAACTGGCATCTGTTGTCTGCTCTCTCTCTGGTGGTGGAACTATGAACTTTTTTGTCAAATTATCTACTGGTGGGATTTCAAAGTGAGTTTCTATTAGTAGGTGCCAAGGTGATATTTTGTTCCTTGAAGATCTTTTTAAATTTATTAAATGCTTTTGGGTGATATGTGAAAGAACTTAATATTCTGTTGCTTTCTTTTTCTTTTGTAAATGTGGTTGCTTCCTTAATTGTTTTCTTTAGTTTAGCTTTTCTAATTTTCTCCAACACCAAACTTTTGTTGTGTCCATATCTCAATTTTAAAATTGCTAAATTCAAAAACAAAAGATTAAATCCCATCAGTTAAACAGATCCGGAACATACCAGATAAGTTGTAAGAATTGTGAAAAATGCTACATAGGTCAAACTAAAAGAAATCTAAAAACCAGAGTCAAAGAGCACTTTAGAAACATCAGATTGAAACAAGAAGCAGTAGCATTTCATTTTTGGAATGAAAATTATGACATTGATCCAAATCCAACATTATTAAAAGGAGTGATAAACCAAAATAAATTGACAACATGGGAAAATATATTCATATGGAAAAATAAGGATCACATAATGAACTTTGAAATCCCACCAGTAGATAATTTGACAAAAAAGTTCATAGTTCCACCACCGGAGAGAGAGAGCAGACAACAGATGCCAGTTGGAAAGAGATTGAAAATGGAGGCAAATGCCTTTGAAACTAGTCTCTCATTACTATAAAAAGTAAGTGATGAGAATCAATAAACCAACTACAAATAGTTTTTGAGATGAACTTGTTGGTTTGGATAGCTGTCGATTAGGTGCTGGCATATTGATCCCAAGGTTGCAGGTTCAAACCTGGCCCTGACCTGTTTTTTAAGTGTGCTTTAAAGCAAAAGTCCCATGTTGGTAGATTTCCTGTTGTGTAATAGAACTCCTTCAGGACAAAATTCCAGCACACGAGTAATGCTTATACAATCCTGGCAATTGACAGTGTCGTTATCAAACATAATATTTATTTGATATGAATCTTACATTTTTATCTTTGAGGAACCTGAGAGACAGTATATGAAAAAAATTCCTTTACAGCACACAAACCAAAAGAGCAGTTAGGAACATCTTATTTGAAGAGCTGAATTGGGTTTCCATAAACATTTCAGACATGTATAATAACAGGTGGTCATTTATTTTAAGAGAATACTGGAATTAAGCTTATACATACTTCCAGTGCAGATTGGTGAAAAAACTGGCATTTGTTGCATTGCAATAACAGATGATGGTTGAGTCTTGTGGCATATTAAGCTTAATTATATGTAAATGAGCAGTCATTTGTATGTAAGCAGTTTTTATTTCAGTGAAAGAAAGTAAAAAATACACTACTTTACTTAATGTTGTGTGGTATAAAATGCATTAATTTGTGTATATGGTGGAAAATTTAAATATTGCATGTCTCGTTTGCAGTGCAGCTTGTCATTTTTTATTTTAAAATAAAGCAGCAGTATTACTGGATTAAGAGATTGTAGCAGAATCATGTTATTGCGATGTTATATTCAAAGTTTGTTTGCAGTAAACCAAGAATGGTAGGAAACAAGAGCATATATTATCAAAGCTTCACAGGTGATCAGCTGTGTCAAAGTTAATAAAGTCAAGCTTTTGGCCATTCTAAGTTACATGGCCTTCTTTAGGAACAGAATGAAAAAGCTGGTCGACAGTCCCCACCTACCCACCCACACACAATCTACCTTCCTCATGTGGGTAAGACTGCATAGCAATCTGCCTTTGGTCTGACTGGTTCACAGGAAGGATGACCTCATGTAGTTTTATTGGCCAGCTTTTTTCCTTCAGTTCCAGAGAAAGGCCTACAGAGCTTGGGATGGCCAAAAGCTCAAATTATTAACTTTGACATGGCTGATCACCCATGAAGCTTTGATTAATAATGCTCACCATTGAAGTTTTAAGTCTTACATTAAGAAGATGTATCATTGACCATATTGATAGCAAAGAGGAAAATTGATTTTGCACATTGGACATTGTTTATAACTGGCCAATGATATTTTTTTCACTTGCTTCTAATCCAGCCCACATAATGTGAATTGGAGGATATCAATCTTCAATAAACATTTTCTAAATGAAAATCCATTACTATTTCTAATTCCTCTTATTCTACTGAGCTTCACTTCTTTATTATTAGAATAAATTTATTTGTTCTTTATTGCTCTTTGTTAATATCAATCTTCTTTAAATTTAGGTAAACAGATATGCAAATTGATTTTGTTGCTTCTAGAGTGTTTAGGTTTGTGTGAAATTTTGGCATTCTCTTGTAGAAATTCTGTATTAGGCTGTTGTATTTATCTCAACTAACATGAAATATTATAAGGAAAAAGGTGCTGCAATACTGAATTATTTTAATGTTATTCTCATGTTGAAATTGTAAAGCGTGCAAATATTCTTAATATATTTTCCATTTATTGTTATATTGTCTGTCACAAAAAGCTGTTAATTTTTTATAAATATAATTTGTAGGAATGAAAAGTATCCTACTATTGAAATTTTTTGGTTAATAATTCTACATAGACTCATGCTCCATTTCATTTCCTATTTACTCCTTGAAAATAAACTACTCTGTTCTATAGAAAATACTCTTTATAGTACTTTTATGCTAAGAATTAGTGTAGTAGAAAAGCTACAAAATACAGGAAGATCTGTTTGACTATGCATAAAATATCCTTATAATACGGAAAAAACTGAAGGAAATAAAAGTGAATCAAAACAAATATTCCAATAGTGCGCTGTTGCGCTATGTTTTTTTTTTTTAAATAGTCCTAATTGTTTAATGGCTAATGTTTCAATTTTTGTTTTTATAGCTGAATATTTTAAAGATGTATTCCCTAACTAACTCGGCAAATAACAAGACGTTCCCAAATTCATTTCGAGATAGCATAATCCAATGGTGACTTAGTTTAATAAGCACTTTAATTCCCAAGCACATATGCCAATCTGTACAATCATTTTAATGCTAGTAAGACTTGCAGTACCACCAAACAAATCCCACATACCTGTATTGAACCTAGGTGAGAGGCAAGCATATTTAGTGGTTTAAACAACTGCTTGGCCATGGGTCACCATATAATACTTATATTTTATCAGTGTTATGTTGCTTCAATTTTACTAGTACATTTAAACAGGCACTCTTAGGCATGAGGCATATTTGTTGTATTTCCCCTTCTATGTCAAGGCAGGAAATACAAATCCTCTGAATTGGGGGGGGGGGGGGGGGGAACTTATTTGTAGTCAGTTTTTCAATTAATTTGGACATCACTGTTTCTAAATTCCTACAAATCCGCATAACAGGTCTTCAGTTTGATATACTTTCTTTCATGCATGCTATATGAAGATTTTCAAGAATTCTTTTTTCTTTATTTGCTTTCAAATAGCTGACATTTGTTTATTAAAATCATATATCGAGAAAATGACAGTAACATTATAATGCTTATAACTACCTCTGTATGTGGTAGTATGTCTGCCTCACATTCAAGAGGTCCCAAGTGAGTTTTCTGGATAAGGTTTTCTCTAAGGTTTTCCCTTACCCTGAAAGATGAATGTTGGATAACTAAGCTATATGACAAATGACTACCCTAGACGCCAGATGTAAAGTGACCATGTACACTGACGACACTGCCATCTACAACCACCACAAAAATTATTGTTTCGGCCTATTAGAAATGCAGCGGTATACTGACTGCTATGCTGCAGAACCTCCTCTGCAGTACAGGCGTAACATGTTATTAGCAAATTATGGCTGTGGACTTAATTGCATGCCCACACATCCAACGTTTACGCCGTTCTTTAATACCTTCATGGACGTGTGTTATAGGAACACTTCTATTAAACCAAAGCCACCTGGTTTTCGTTTCCGGGAGCTCCTTAGACATCTTGATACTGAAATGCCCAAGATGTATCCTAGGGGGGAGAGGACATAGCCTCCTTGGTTGTGCAGAGCGTCCCACGTTGATCTGGGCATGACTAAATACGATAAATCTACCATGTCTATGTCTAGTATCCGCACATGTTTTTTAGAATTTTTATCGCGATATAAGGACCATTTTGTAATTTATACTGATGGCTCCAAGAACTCAAATGGTGTTGGTTGTGCTTACGTGTGCGGAGCCGAACCGTATACATTCGGATTCCACACTAGCACTTCCATTTTTACTGCAGAGCATTATGCAATATACCAGGCCATTTTACACGTACGTCGACGAAAGTTGAGGGACTGCTTAATCCTAAGTGATTCCCTCAGTGCACTTCAAAGCCTACAGCAGCTGTACAACTACCACCCTATTGTGCAGTGTATACAGGATGCCCTTCACGTTTTACACGCTTCTGGCGTTAACGTGGTGTGTGCATGGATCCCTGGTCACGTAGGCTTGTGGGGGAATGAAATGGCGGATTTGGCAGCCAAGATGGCTACCATGAAGCCCAGGGTTCGAGTACCATCTGTGACATTGGAAGATTTTAGGGCCGTATTGCGGAGAGCTGTGCAAACCTGCTGGCAGGAAGAGTGGTCCGCTCTCCGCAATAATAAACTTAGATCTGTCAAAGGGCTTCCGATTCCCTGGGTTACCTCCTGTCGGTCATCTCGTCCCGAGGAGGTGAGTTTGGCTTGGTTACGTATTGGGCACTGCTTTTTTACTCATAGTTTTCTTTTTAAAAAGGAGCCTGCTCCGCTGTGTCCGTTTTGCAATGAAGCGTTACGACACGTGCTGCTAGAGTGATTTCACCAAACAGACCTTAGGACGTCTCTGCAGCTGCCGGCCAGCTTTGCAGAAATGCTAGCGGACGATAACGCAGTAGTGGAGAAGGTATTTAGATTCTTTTCTAGATTACACTTTAGGATTTAGTGAAGGAAATTTTTAGTAGGTTTTGATTGGTTTTCTTCTTTATATCTGTGTGTGTGTGTGTGTGTGCGTGCGTGCGTGTAACTACCCTTCCATATCCTAGGCCATCCTGAAACGGGCCTCCTCCACCTGGGCGCGTATAAGACACCACAAAAACCCACCAGTATACAATATTGGCAGAGGCGAGCAGCAACATCGTAAACATTCAAGAATTAAAATATTATAAACGATGGCGGCTCGCCCAGTCTGCGTGCCCAGCATCCCTGGCCCATGGCCACATAAATCTACGGCAGAGGCCCCCGCTCACGCCAGGGGAGATCGTTACCACTTCAGGCACCAGGCCACTCTCTTTTTTCAATAAACTAAACTGAAAGCTATATGAAGCCTAGGCTTGAAACAGTTGTTTTAGTTTAAGCCTCAAACATGATTGTATGTGTATTAGTTTAAATTTGCATTAAAAAACAGTTAAAATATTTATGTGGTGAATGAGAAGATGTAAGTGAAAGAAAAATGCATAACAGTGATGGCTATGGATGTTTAAATATGTGTGGAGGCATTTATCGCCAAGACAACAAAAATCAATAATCTGCATCTTCTGAAAAATTGATGCTGAAAGAACAAGACATGTTTAAGTGCTAGCGAAAGAATCAGAAAAATCTTATTTAATGTGTGCATATTGTTACATTTAATTAAAAATTATGTGAAAGAAGAGTCATATGAATGATTATGAAATTCCTACTTTAAACTTACTACAATTCAAGACCACAACTGAGATGGGAGAGCTCATAATTTGACTGAAAGCTAGATGAAGCAAAATTTATGCAACAAAACTGAAAAGTATATAATAATCTTTGGCCCAAATAAAAATCAAGATTTTTATTACGCACTTTGGAAATTTCACTCCAAACATCAGCTTAATGAGAAGCTTCTTCTGCAAATAGCATCTTTCCAATGTGGAACATAACCCATCTACAAATGGTTTCACAACTACAATCATGCTAAATCCTTTAAATGGTGCAAAAAGTGGCACAGAATAAAACCGTTTTTCAAAAACTTATTTATGCACCAATACGACTTAGAGGTGGTTGTAAATTAAAACAGAAGGCTTCTATTCTTTTTTTAAATTAACATCCTCCAACGTTAAGTCATATTGTAAATAATAATAGAAAGTGCTTAATGTTTGGCCTGTAAGTTCAGCCATTGGCTGACCCGGAGAAAACAATTATGAACTATATAACTTGTTAAATATTAAAAGCAGAAGCATTATTAACAGTGAAGTATTCTTCATATTTAAGTTTGAATTTATGAGTCACTATGTTTACACTCAGTCTTCACTTACTTGTTGTTGTATAATTGAAACGTTTTCAAGATCATTCGATCTCATCATCAGCTGTTTGGTGACTAAATGAACCTCCCTCTTCTTCCACTGCTACGGAGCTCCGATCACTCTGCCATCTGGTGTTAGTGGCACTAAGTTTTAATACTTCATTTAATGCCGGGATTTCAAAATTTATAACTTTATCACGGTTTTTGTTTATGAAAATTTTTTCCCAAATATCCAATTCTATGGGTGTACTTAAAGATTTTAACAGTTTAATGTTGTGGCCAATGTTGTGGTTTTCTGTCCAAAAATGGTGTGAAACTGCAGATTTTTCTGTTTGTTTCAACTTAATGTTCCTCTGGTGTTCTTTTTGCCTGGTTAACATGTTTCTCTTAGTTTTTCCTATGTAGCTTTTTTCACAGGTTTCACAATTAATCTGATAAATTCCTGATTTCAAATTGTTGGGGATTGTATTTTTCAGTGGTTTATTTAGCAGGTTCCTCAGACTGAATTTGTTTTGGGGTGCTAGTTTTAAGTTTAGTCTTTTGAAGATTCGTTCAAATTTTCTAAAAGCCCATGGATGGTAGGTGAATTTTCTATATTGCCAGTTTGTGTTATTAAGTGGTGTAAGAGTGGTATTTTTTGATCTTATCTTCAGTTTTTCTTTCCTCTTCATCATATTCCTTATGATGGATGGGTTGAATCCATTTAATACCGCTATGTCTTTTATGTGTTGTGAATTAGACTTCTCAAGGCAGCTAGTTGATGTGAAACTGGGTTGTATTCATTTTTCTTTATGTAATTATCTATGTGTGTGGGCTTCCTGTATATTCCAAAATCTACACCATGACGATTTCTAGTTATCTTGAGGTCCAAAAAGGGTAGGGTGTTGTCTCTTTCTACTTCCATAGTAAATTGGATGTGATTATCTTGCAGGTTTAGTAATTTTAGAGAATCTTCTCTAAGTTTTTCCGGAATGATAGCAAAAATATCATCAACATATCTCTGCCAAAATTTATAAATCTGTGGGAAGGCCTTTACTATGTGTGTTTCAAAATAGCTCATGTATAGGTCTGCTAAAATAGGCGAAAGTGGGCTCCCCATTGCTAAACCTTTTGATTGTCTGTAGAATTTTTGGTTAAACATGAAGTAATTATTCCTTATGCATAAATCTGTAAGATTGATAATATCATCTATTTCTCTGGGGTCCGCTGTAGTCTGGGTTAGCCATTTTTTGAGGAATGTAGGTATTTTTTCTACTGGAATGCTTGTAAAAAGTGCCTTAACGTCAAAAGAAACAAGTATGTGATTTTCCGGGATGTTGTATTTCTGTAGGTGGTTTATCAATTCCAAGGAGTTTTTTATTCCCAAACTTTGAAATTTGTCATATGATTTTAATTTTCTTACTAACCATTTTGCTATGTGGTATGTAGGTGAATTGATGCCATTGATGATGGGTCTCATGCTGTTGTCTTGTTTGTGGATTTTTGGCAGGCAGTACAACCTTGGTAGTGTGGGGTTGGAAGATTTTAAGTTGTATTTTTCAGATGTACTTAATGTTTTTGTAATTGATAAAGCTTTATTAACAGAGGTGATACTTTTGGATAATGGATTTTTTGGAATTTTTTCATATTCTGGACTTTCTAACATAAGGTTTACTCTCTGAATATAGTCTTCTGTCTCCATAATTACTAGAGAATTACCTTTGTCGGCTTTTAGGTATACCACAGGCTTCTTATTTAAATTTCTTATTGTTTTGTTGTTAGTATTATTGTATATCGGGGATAACTGCTTTATTATATCCAGACATTCAATTTTGGCTTTGGTTAAGTTTTCGTTTTTTAGGTTATGTGTGGCTATTTCTATGTCGGCGATAAAATCGTCTTTATTATTTGAGAAGTTCACACACGTATTGAAACCTTTCTGGAGTAATCTAATTTCATAGGTTGTAAACTTTTGTTGCGAAAGGTTTATTACGTTAACTTGCTCTTTAAAGTCCCGGTGTTTTGGCTGATGAGGGTGTTCCAGTTGCCGTTCTTTTAACAGTTTGAATTTATTTTTAAGTTTTCGTTTTTCTTAATCATTAATGTGTTTAATTTTTCGTGAACCTGCATTTCGAAATTTTGCCAAATGTGAATTCCTAATTGTTTGGTTAGTTCTAGATGTAGGTTGTATAATTCCAGGTCTATTTTATTTATGTAACTGTAATGTTTTGAAATTTCCAGTTTTATCACGTATTTTTCCACCAGTTTTTGTATTCTGTGATTACTATTGTGTTTGACCGTTTGCTTTACAAAAGTTGGCGTGATATTGTGTCTGAGGCAAAGTTTTAGGAATTTAATGTCTGCCGTTGCGTATCTTCTTTTTGTCTGCAGTTTTAAGTATTTTTTTAAATCTTTCTTTTTGTAGCATAATTTCGTATTAAAGTTCGTAAACATGCATCCTACCTCGTCTCCATTTTCTTCAGTCGCCAAGTTGCTTCTTTGGTTTGTGATACCAAACGTCATAAATATTAAAAGCAGAAGCATTATTAACAGTGAAGTATTCTGGCAGAGATATGTTGATGATATTTTTGCTATCATTCCGGAAAAACTTAGAGAAGATTCTCTAAAATTACTAAACCTGCAAGATAATCACATCCAATTTACTATGGAAGTAGAAAGAGACAACACCCTACCCTTTTTGGACCTCAAGATAACTAGAAATCGTCATGGTGTAGATTTTGGAATATACAGGAAGCCCACACACATAGATAATTACATAAAGAAAAATGAATATAACCCAGTTTCACATCAACTAGCTGCCTTTAGAAGTCTAATTCACCGGCTATACAACGTCCCACTGAGTAAGGATGAATTTTTGAAAGAACAACAACACATAAAAGACATAGCGGTATTAAATGGATTCAACCCATCCATCATAAGGAATATGATGAAGAGGAAAGAAAAACTGAAGATAAGATCAAAAAATACCACTCTTACACCACTTAATAACACAAACTGGCAATATAGAAAATTCACCTACCATCCATGGGCTTTTAGAAAATTTGAACGAATCTTCAAAAGACTAAACTTAAAACTAGCACCCCAAAACAAATTCAGTCTGAGGAACCTGCTAAATAAACCACTGAAAAATACAATCCCCAACAATTTGAAATCAGGAATTTATCAGATTAATTGTGAAACCTGTGAAAAAAGCTACATAGGAAAAACTAAGAGAAACATGTTAACCAGGCAAAAAGAACACCAGAGGAACATTAAGTTGAAACAAACAGAAAAATCTGCAGTTTCGCACCATTTTTGGACAGAAAACCACAACATTGGCCACAACATTAAACTGTTAAAATCTTTAAGTACACCCATAGAATTGGATATTTGGGAAAAAAATTTCATAAACAAAAACCGTGATAAAGTTATAAATTTTGAAATCCCGGCATTAAATGAAGTATTAAAACTTAGTGCCACTAACACCAGATGGCAGAGTGATCGGAGCTCCGTAGCAGTGGAAGAAGAGGGAGGTTCATTTAGTCACCAAACAGCTGATGATGAGATCGAATGATCTTGAAAACGTTTCAATTATACAACAACAAGTAAGTGAAGACTGAGTGTAAACATAATGACTCATAAATTCAAACTTAAATATATAACTTGTATTAATTTTTAGATGAGTCGTATTTATTACACATCTGCTTCACTTTCATAGTAGCACTTCGCTACGAAAGTGAAGCAGATGTGTAATAAATACGACTCATCTAAAAATTAATAATTTTTCGCTTCACTGTGGTGTTCCAATACAGTTAAATCTCGATATATAACTTGTAATTATCAAATTATAGATGAGTCATATTTTTTACATATCAGCTTCACTTGTGTATATTGAGGACATGTTTTGCGAACTATTTGCATCTTTAGCTCATATTGCGACTAAAGCTTGTTCCAGTTAAATTTCGATGTAACTCACAAACTTCTATGATACCTTTAAATTAGGAGAGCATAAAAGACATGAGTTCTGTTGCAGTGTTTACAATGACACCTTGAAGCTCAAGATAAAGTGTGCAAATTGTATTTACTTGCTTGTTGTGCAAGTTACAATTCATTTTAAAATTTCAATATATTCATGCAGCACGTCTTTTATACTGCAACTGTGAATCGATGCTCCTAATTTCAAAATGTGTATTTTGGCATTGCCTTTCAATTTTAATTTTCTGCATATTATTTTTCTGTACCCACTAAAAAATGGGTCCATGAATTTAATTCAATCTTTTATAACACATTCAATGCCCAAATATGAGGTATTAATTAAATCTTTCAGGTATTAACAGTTACTGTCTTACAACCATAAAAAGGTTATAAAATTAGAAGGCCTTGGAAGAACATTTTCAGGTTGCTAAAGGTTTTATAACCTTATACTGATGATATGATACGATTTGATATGATTTACCGAGTACTAATTACAAATACATGTTGGGCTACCCCTAAGCTGGGCCCTTCTGTACAATTACATTTGCCCTCTTAATAGCCTTTTACTTTTCTATCCCTGTAAATTATAACCACTTTTTTGAGCTTCAAATTATTATTTTACTGTTTGTATTTCTTAACCTTACTTTTCATAATTTCTCACTTGCACGCTGCCCCATTTGCATCCCCTTTCATATTACTAATTACTTAACTGGCAGCTACTTTTTCCAGTTAATCTATCACTTCATCACACATTCTAAAATCCTCTCTTCAGCTTCTTTCTCTCTCTTCCGTTTCCACAATATACTGTTAGATGAATATTACTCAGATGAATATTATGTGTGATCGGAGGAATTTAATAACAGTGACATCAAAATTACTCAAAAAAACTATTTATAGTCCATTTTTAACACCTTGTCACTTACATTTTTATATTATTGAGGGATTAGTTTCGGAAGTAGTTGTGCCCATTTTCAACCTTTAAGGTTCTAGTATTGTCTCCTGCTGTCATCTGCTCTCTTCTCTCTGGTGGGTAACTAACTTCTTTATCAAATTATCAACTAGTGGGATTTCAAATTTCATTACTCAGTCCTTATTTTTCCTTATTAAAATGTTCTCCCCTGTTGTCAGTTTGTTTTGGTTAATCACCCCTTAACGTCCTCCAACGTTAAGTCATATCGGACAATGAATGGAATGGGTGAAATGATGCTCAAATGAGCCCAGGGTCCATAGAGCTTAGAGTTACCCAACATTCGTCTTTCAGGATAAGGGAAAACCCCGGAAGAAACCTTATCCAGGTAACTCACCCTAACCGAGATTCGAAGTCGGGACCTCTTGAACGTGAGGCAGACACTACCACCACGCTACCGAGGCAGGCGATTTGGGTCAAGGTCATGGTTCTTGCTCCAAATATGAAATGCTACTGTTGACCTATCTTCTTGTTTCAATGTTATGTTTGGTCAAACCAAAAGAAACCTAAAAACCAGAGTGAAAGAGCATTTTACAAACAACAAAATGAAACGAGTATAAGTCAGCAGTAGTATTTCATTTTTGGAACAAAATCCATGACCTTGACCCAAATATAAAATTACTAAAAGAGATGATAAACCAAAACAAACTGACAATATGGGAGAACATATTACTATGGAAAAATAAGGACCGAGTAATGAAATTTGAAATCCCCCGAGTAAATAATTTGACAAAGTTTACAGTTCCACCACCAGAGAGAAGAGAGTAGACAACAGACAATAAGTCAAACCTTTGAAGTTGTCAATGGACTGTGGGGCTTCCAAAACTAGTCCCTCAGTAATAAAAAAATGTAAGTGACAAAGTACTAAAAACCGATTACAAATAGTTTTTTAAAGTGAACATATTTTCTTTCCTGTCATTCAGTCTACTTAAAAATCAATATGCTAGCAATGGAACAGTGCAAGAGAGGTATAATTCATTGTTTCTAAGTTACTTTTAGTAGATATACTAACTGCAGAAATTGTAATTTTAATTACCCTAGCTTCATTTTCTCACCAAAACTTAGTGGCAAAACAACTGAAAAAGAATCCTAAGATTTTTAAAAAGCCTCTTAAAACAAATGGAATTCTCCATGCACAAAATGAGCACAACTTATTAAATTTTTGTGTCCCATATTAAAACTGTATCACAGTATGTCCAACAAGAAAATACAATATACAAGCCACAGAGGAAAGTGCCACCACAATATGGAACTTTTGGTGTTGAAAGTGAAACTACAGTAATAAAATTGCCCATATAATTGTCAAAAATTTGAGTTGTTTTCTCAAAAGAGAATAATTCAATACCTTGGGATGCCTGGAATTCATGGATATACTTCATATTGCCAAACTTTTTCAGAAAGACAATAAAAATGCATGTAAGTTCCTTTATGTGTTTATTTTAAGAACATATTACAACGCTTCAGATAACGTGAATTAGGCAATTTCCTTCCACCACCATTCCATTAGTAACACAGAACTGATGGTACTGTTCAAGAAAATAAGTTAATGTTCCAAACTCATCACTGAAGAATAAAGGAAATGGTTTATTATATTGCATGATGAATGGGTGAAGAAACCTACTTTAGTGTCTAAAGAGAGATAGAGGAAAGAACGAAAGAGAGGAAAAAATTAAAAACAAAGCTGGTAAACAATTTAGATCAATGATACAAGGGGTTAAAGGACAATTTATTCAACTTACGATTTGTTTTAACGACCTTATTATGAATAGCTAGCGACTCATAGTGGCAATGAATAAAATTATGAAGAGATTTAGATTTACAAAAGGAAAGTTACATTTTGATTCTATAGCGAAGGAAATATAATATGCAGTTCTATGCTGTTTTTGCTCTGATGGCAGCTCTCTTTCCAGTAACAGCCTGAAAAAAGAAAAAAACAAACCTTGTATGATTACATCTCTTAAGCAAAGCAGTTGGTAAAACTTTTAATCTTGGAGAGAAGTTAAAAGTATTGGCATACAGTATTTAGTACAATTGGTCAACTGCAGAAAAAACCTGCAACTGAGCAGGAGAAGAAAACCAAGTAAACAAATAATAGGTACCTCAGACTGAATACAGTTTATCTGCTCCCTTATCCCACATTCAAAGAACATTGTACCACTGTAAAAAGTGTTAACTGCATGCATAAGAATTCAATGCTGAGGTCCAACGTTATTTTACCATTGATGTTGGTCAGTATGGTTTGTGACAATGATAACAGACTAGAGATTCATGGCAATGGAGTTAATAAAGACTAAACATATATATTCAAATCTTAACGAGAAATACACAATTACAGTATTATCACCAACACAATTTGTTTTCTTCTTTTGGCTGTCTTGTGTTTTATAATACAAAGCAATGAGTCAACAACAGCAGGTAAGTTTATCAAACAATGGCATAATATAACTGCTTATATGATTTATAAGAAGTCCTGAAAAAAATACTCTACAAAACAGCTTTTACAAGTACCGTAAAGCATATTTTAATACTGTACATAATAGCACTTTAATATAAAAACTACTTCATTAAATAAACTTGAATACAATTTACTGTCACCCTTTCACTGGTAAAAATAATTACTAACGATTATTCAAAAATCTGCCCCTTTAGTTTTGATAAGTGGCATTCTACATACAAAATGGTTATTTTTTGGAATGTTTTTGCAAAAGAAGTTAATATTAGATAACTCAGGTTTAACATGTCTTTGAAACATGTTCCGAGTGAAAACTTACAGTAAAACCTTGTAAACCTGAACTAGTTAAAAAATGTTGTTTAGCGTAGTAAGTGGAGACTTGTTTTACAGACGATAAATTGCTATTCTTGGTAGGTATATTACTTCTCTTGCCAGCAGGTAAATTCAATGCAATTATCCCATCTGCCTGGGACCAGGTTGGAAGAGAAACTTTGATAAAGTCATGGAAAAAGTTTTGGCCTGGTATGTGAGACTTGCCAAAAAAACAAGATTGAAGAAGAAAAAATAAGTCTGGAAGAAGATTTTATAGACATTTGTAAAAATATTGATGGCTGTTCCAAAGTTGATAAAAACACTGACAATTGGTTGCAAATCGACAATGATGGAGGTTATGAACAGATTACAGAGGAAGGCATTATTGTAGTTATGAACAGATTACAAAGGAAGGAATTATTGCATCAAGCAGTGTTACTGAAAATGAAGAGTATTCAGATTCAGACAGTGTTGATGAACCAGCTGTGATTATGACCCATGCACAAACAGTAACAAACATAGAGAAATTAATGATTTATTTCGAGAGTCAAGAAGAAACCTGCCGAATGAATTTATAATGTTCAAGCGGATGTGAGATTGCGCTGCTTGAAAGCAATACACTAAACTGAGACAGCACAAGCTCACTGCCTTATTTACTACCAACTAGTTTGTAGCTATATTGTGTACAGTGCTGATAAATAGACTATTACAGTACATACAGTGCATGTGTTTTTAGGTCAAAGTGTGTCAATAGTAAATTCTAAATTCCTTTAAAAATATTTTGGTGATGCTATCAATGTTTTATTGTACTTCCGTCATTCTCCAGATAACCCGGATTTTCGCTGACTTGGATCAGCCCTGGTCCCATTTGATCGAGGTTCTACTGTATGTGAATTTAATAACACTATTGTTTAATAAATCACTTTATATAAGCTTTTGTTCAAGAAAGTGGAATTACTAAATGAAATTAAAATGTAATTCTTGCACTCACAATTCAATTATGTTAAAAGTTTCAGTGTTGACAATTTCTATTAACGTGGGGGAAGTACTATTCTTGGTTAGCTTGACTTGAATGCTTTCTGCATTTATTAACATATCTTCATAAACATAATTGAGTTAACTTTTTATCTGACCTAGCAAAATTATAAGAGGATTGATAATGGGGAGAATATTAACTATCTGTGTATAGGTAGTTTATTTATGCATGCATACTTGCCAACTTCCTGAAATTGAAAACTCATTAAACCTCAATTTATCCAAGAAAATCATTTTGAAATGTACATGTGTAAAATGTTCAATGTAATAATACACAATTAGATGAAAGATATATAAGAATTCCTTTTTATATGACTCTTTGAAGAACTGGGAGTGCCGCTTCTTTGAATTATACATGCTGAAATTCTTGCTGGTGCTATAAAATGCACAATAAAGCGAACAGCACTTCCTAGGTAACAAATTTATAATTCATATTTTATGCTTCATAACATGAACTATACATAAAATGTGTCCACAAAGGTTGGCAAACAAATATGATACACTCATTTTACAGGAGTTGACTTTACAGTACATATTGTCCATTACTGAATGTCTATGCCATGTACTGCTGGTTACTGGAGAACACCAGCAATGCAATCAAGTTTAAAAGGCCACACTGTGCATTTTGTTGCAGTTGAGTGAATCTGCTCACAAATCCCTAAAAGGCCTTCACTCCTGTACCTTTTTCTGGCAAAAGCAAAAAGGTTGGCAAGTATGTTGTTGGTAAAAGAAGAATAGTAATTGTTGCAAAGTACCTGGAAGCCTGATTTGATGCTGGCTACTGAACACCTGGATCCACAGGTTTCACATTGCAGGAAGAAAAGGCGGGTGTCCTTCTGGAGTATTGTATCTGGTGAGCGACATGTATGACAAGTAACATATTCCTTGATATATCTTCTAAGAACATTTTCTATTTGTTTCTGCTGGAATCTGCCTTTAATAATAAGCTGATTATTTCCATCCACAGAACCGCTGGTACCCAATTCAGCAAGTAAGAAGTCTAAAAGATGTTTAGGTTGTCGATGCAAGCTGTCAAAATTAATATAAATCTGTTTTAGTACTAATATAACATTTTTAGATCAGTTAATTATATGGGGCCAGTTGCAGAAATACATAACTTGTTGAAACATTTAGATACTGTCTAGCTAAACAATAACTTAGATTACATTCTATATATCGAGATTTAACTGTATTGGAACACCACAGTGAAGCGAAAATTTAATAATTAGATTACATTGTTTTTGATTACATTGTGTGTTTACTTAGACATTGTTTAGATTCATAATTTAGCTGTGAAAATGAGTATGGAATAGCTTTCATTACAATCTATGGCAACGTTTACCAACTTGATTACCTTTTAGTGGTCAATATGTTTCTGTTTTTTTAAAAAAAGCTGTATCTTTTGGCACTGTAAAATTATGTTGGGAGAGTAAAGTTTATAATGGGGAGCTATGATGAAAATTGTTACAAGCATTTTTATATTACTGAGGGACTAGTTTTGGAAGATCTTGCTTCCAATTTTCAACCTTGAAGGTCCGACTGTGGTCCATTGTCGTTTGCTATCTTCTCTTTAGTGGTATGTTATGGAGTGTTAAAAACCGATTACAAATAGTTTTTTCAATTAATTTGGAAGTCACTGTTTACTAAATTTCTCCAATCACGCCTAATACATTAAATGCTACATGGATTTTACACTGAATTTTGCTGTTCTATGTAAATAATGCTCTCTCTCTCTTTTTTTGGCAGGGGAGGCATCAGTTTTAGGTTGAATATAAACAAATTATAGAGATGGCTCTCGTTTTGCTAGTCTTCTTTTGGATTCTAAGAGAGTTGTGAATGTTTTGTGAATGCTCACAGTATAACACTAATTTTAAATATTTACTCCATAATCAATATGGTGACAACTAATGGAAATGAAGAATATTGTGCATATATCCAAATCATTACTAATACAAATTTTAGCTTTGTCATTCTCATTCTGGTTTTGGTAATTATGAAAACAGCCTAAGATGAGCTTATGATTAAATTTTACAAAATTCTGTCCTGCTTTCATAAACACTTTATGGTACAGCTTTCTACAGATTCAATGCATGTTAAGAAGTACTTACGTTTTGCAAATTTCTGTGAAGTTGGCAAATGATGTTTTCTTGGTTCCTATACGAACAACTTGTGGCGGTCGCATGACAAATTTCTGCTTCTTTCCAGCAACCATGTCAGGATTTTTATCCCTCATTATATCGAAGACTCTTGTCAGTAGTTCTTCATAAGTATAATCTCTGTCTTCACCATACCATGTTGACTGATTATCTTCCACTGCAAATCATTGTATTCTATTAAAACCCACTGAACATATTTGAAGAAACAAAATTTAACAGTATTGAATAAATGGGTATGTTTAATGGAGTGTATTTTGTATGTGTATATATTAACATTTTATATGATTAATCTCAATTTGACTGCCATTAATCTTGCCCAAACTTCAACCCCACTTTCGAGTCATATGGAAGCAAAAATTCAAGAGGTATTACCACTTTCCTTAACTAATTAGGAACCATTCACAATAAAAATTAAGCATTATATAATGTAAAACTTTACCAAATTTAACAGGTTTTAAATGATAGTAATGGGATGCTGATGATGCGATGAGCTCTGCATTGATTTTCTCGAAACTGGATTCTGGAACTTATCCTGGCTATTTTTGTATTAGTATCAGATTCTATTTCAGCATGCAGTCACAGATGAGAGCTGGAGTAAAATAAATTTTCAATACCTTTCTTTTGTAAATTGTAAATTTAATTTTGATAAACCTTTTGAAATAATATTTTCAATACTGAACAAATAATCACATTTGTTAGCGTCGATATTACAAATGTTAAAAACAAAGCTATTATGTTGCTTTTGAAATATTTTAAGCAATGCGTCCTTTCTGCAGACTTACGGATGCTAACACACACATCCGTTCTCTATGATGGCAAATCACAGAAGAAAGTTTTATCTGATCTTGATTTACTGGTTCTTCTGTTGCTATGGAAGACAACTTTTACCACTGCCCACGTCACAACCAATTATAATTATGTTCATTGTTAGATTCAAACATAATTTTTATAAGTTTTCTTTTAGATCACTTTTCAAAACGGTTTAACAGTCAAGATATTTCTTCTTAATTCAAATTAATTTTGTTGTTACCAAAATCATATTTAATATTTAATTTTCCTTTCCTCCAACTACAAAATTACTTTTGCACTTTTAAATAAAACTGAACATAAAATAAATGTTTCACAATTTAATGTACATGAAAACCACTGCAGATATCTTTAGAATACAGCTTGATGTGAACAATGCAATATCAGAGGATTGTTAAAATAATTCTATTTATTGTCTTCTATTTTTGGTTTGTGGTATAATATAACCCAGAGGTGCCCAACCTATTCTCTTATGAGCGACTGACATCACCTGGTCAGGTTATCCCTCCATTTAGTTTTGGGCACAGCCTTTGTAGGAAGCATTTCCGCTTCATTCATTCAGAGACAGTTCTGTTCACATGAACTATATGACACTTTCGAGTCCAATTTCTGAGACTTGAAAGCAATACAGTAGAACGTGGTCTTCTCAGCAACCCCTTTAATTTTACCTGCAAACAAGCTCCTATGATCTCCAAATGGGACTAGTTGCTTTAAAGAATTCATTAGTCATTAAATATGGAAAGGCAGAGTCACTAGAGGCATTAAATTTTTCAGTATGACTATCTTTTCATACTTTGTTCTACACACAGCTAGTCTGGAAGAATAATTTCCATTAATTGACCTAATAGTCATGAAATATTCTCAGGAAAAAGGATGGGATTTATTTAAATATCTTCTCGATGAAACATTTTCCAGGTTGTGAAATTTTTCTGCAAAGTTACTTTCAATATTTGATTATACATATACTTGTGAGCAGATGTTCTCGAAAATGAATCAAATAAAAAGCATCATACAAGGGTTGGGCAGGATCACTTGGTATGCCTTTTAAGATTGTTGTTCAACCCTGGCAGCAAACATTGATATTTTGGTTGCAAGTAAACAGCATAGCCAAGTCACTAACACGAAGCCCTTTGACACTCTTTCAATAACAAACAGTAACATTTACTGAAGCCACCACCATTAATTAAAGCAACGTCAGAAATAGAAAGGTTTTTGTCTGATACCCTGCAAAACAGTGGTTGGGGGTAAAACCATCCTCCCCTCTTCTGCCGAAGGTTGGGCACCACTGATATAACCTCTTTCTTTGATAGTAATACTTGGGTTGGCCCTTAAAATATAACTTGATATCCATTTCTTAAGCAAAGGTAAACAAAACACTTTGCTATAAAAAGCAAGTATCATACAGTTCTTACCAGGTTCAGGCTTCCTCTCAGTCTCAGTGAAGCATGTTGGGGAACAAAAACAAGGATTTTGAAAACTTATTTGTACTTCACTTGCACTATTAATTTAAATTATTTCACTATGAAATATAATTTAAAATTAAATTCTAAACAAGTTCATGATTACAGTTAAGGCACGAGAAAAGCAGTTCAAGTTCAATAATAATAGGCTTGAAAACTTCTACAACAAACTTAAGTTTTGCTCAATATTATGGAAGATGCAAAATTTAATGGTGGTTGGCGGGAGCAGTTGGTCTACACAACTTGGCATACATGCCAAGTTTATGTTTACTTGACAGCTACAGCAATACCCTATAAAGTATTTTCATTTTGTCTTGTTACTGCATATAGCTTCTCCCCATCCTTTTACATGTGGCAATGTCACACTTCGCTGCTAATGGTCAACCTTCAGCCGCCATCAAATTTCGCATCTACTATAGTTATTATTAGATATTTCCGTTTGCTAATCTATTGGAAAATGTTAAAGCCTGGTTTACACACAATGGGAACAATAATGGTGATCAAATGAAAAGAACATGCAGGACTTTCATTCACAGAAAACCGGAATTTGGGAAAAGCATTTGTTGTATGTATATGAAAAATGAAATGGCATTTTCAGGACTTGCTTGTCATATATTTAAATTAACCAGTGACATCCATACATGATTAAAATTTAGTCGACAGATTAACCAACATGAATATTCATTATATTATTTGGAGAAAAAGACAGTAAACAACTCTAATTTCAAGATTACGGCTCTGAATTTTTAAGACAAACCTAAATGATGAAAATTGCAGCAATACAAGGATTACTCCAAAAGTAGTGCACACTACTTTTTTTAAAAATACTGTTTTCATTCTACATCTTTGAAATTACAGTGTGTAAATACATCCTTCCCACTTGTGTTCAATTTATTTCGACCTGTTCCCATGAAAGGCGCTGTCACAACATGCCTTCAAGATGGCTGCTGCACTTGACATTGTAAGGAGCAACGTAGTATCATAGAATTACTGTGCTGTAAAAACGAGACAGTGGAAAGCATCTAAAAGAGGTTGAAAAAGGAGTATGTAGATGTTGCATCATTTTCCACCAGAGAAGAGGCAATCAATGTAGTGGCATCATGCAAATTTGCCCAAGTGAGAGTGGGGGAAAAAATGCACTTTCAGCTGGAAAGGTTATGGCTATGGTGTTTTGTTTTTCAATTCTAAAAGACTTTTGCTTTTGGATATCATGCAATGTAAAACCACCATTAATTCTTATGCATATGGAACAAAGTTTTAGGATGACTCCCTAATGAACCTAACAAACAGTGGCTCAAAGATGCTGATCCAGACTTCTACCGTGCGGTATGCAGGCACTCGTTCCAAGATGGCATAAGGGAGTTGAGAAGGATGGGGATTATGTGGTGAAATGAAATTTTGTTTCTAAAGAATATATCTTCCAATTGTAAAAATTTCAAAGATTTAGAATGAAAACTCTATTTTTAAAAAACATAGTGTGCATTTCTTTTGGAGTGAGCCTCATACAACTTTTTTTAGGGTTCTATGCTGTCTTATAAATTAGAATATCCTCTTTAATATAAAATGTTTATGGGCAGTACTTGCCTAATCCCTGTATCTTCACAAAATATATACATTTTTCAGTATATAAATTTGATAAATATTAACAATGAAGTATTATTCATTCAAAAATATAAATTTGAGCCCACCATTTAAAAGTTTTGATCTAAAAATTGGCACTCCTGTTAACTATAGCAGATTATGGTGCTCAATCCATGTGGTTTTTTCCTCCAGTTTTGCTCTGAACAACTTTTTCGTGAATGATATTTGCTACCTAAACAACTGTTTCTTCATAAACCACTAAAATATATAAATGAAATATTAGGATAATGTTCATAAAAACAAATTCTATAATGTTCATAACATTATTACATTTTAAAAACTTTAGCTGATAAATTTTATTAAAAGAAATAAATAGTAAAAAGAATTAATAAATAATCCTATCTTAATTAATAAGCAATCTTATTGTAGGATATTTAGATCAATGGACTACATCATGTAAACATTTTGATCTGATATCTTAAATAGTTTAAGGAAAACTGAGTCAAGACTTTAGCAGATTTAGCACATGCCAAGGGATTAGATATTACATTCAAATCCAGAACTTCAGCTACTGAAATGCATTCCTTGATCTTTGTATGTCTTGTGCTAAATAGCATATATTTTGTATGTTTAAGATTAAAACAATAGTTTTTGTAAGATTAAACAATGAAACGGAATAAACAGCACCTGAGTTGAAATTTAACCAACTTCCCAGGTTCAGGTAGGCTTCCCGTTAATCTGAATTCTCACAATTTAAAACACAACCCCTCTGCTATTCTAGTTGTTGGTACTGATTTATTATGGAACACTCTTAATTACATTATCATACTTGTCAACTTCCTGAAACTGAAACCCAAATAACTTACCCATTCAGGAAAGTGTATCAATTTTTCAATGACCTAAAATTTAGAATGAGTATAACATTTTTAAAAAAGTTATATAAAATAACTTATGTCATAAGAGTTCTGACCTGGCAGTAATGCTTCTTTTTGTCACACATGCTGAAATTCTTCCTGGTACCACAAACATATTTATAGTAGGCTATAGACAGATTTCTAGTCATATCATGAATTATAAATAAAAACTCATATATATGAGAAACTTATATACCACAGTCATATAAGGTCAACAATTTATGTGCAGAGGTTGACTTAAGAGTGCACACCATCCATTACTGAATATCTGTGCCCCTTTAGCACTGTTGTACTGGACTACATTACGGAGGGGATTCGGTACTGGAAACAGTCTTGAGCTATTGTACCTATGCCCCCAAGTTGGGCATCCCCAGGAGGAAAGATAAGTTGAGATGAAACAGAGGGCGGTTGTCCCAAGGAGCCACAACAGTGCAGATAGAAGGGTCCCTGCGCTTTACCAGATGGAAACTCCTCGGCAGGCTAGAACAACCGACATCCCACGCTACTGAGGTCCGAAAATGACCCCATCAGACCAGGTTCGGAGAGTGAAGACCATCCTACCGGAGGAGGAAGTTTTATCAGGAGCATATCATCCTGCCACATAATGCAGACATCTGCCGACACTTCTATCCTGAAAGAGACCACCAGATGAGAGATGATGTGAAATGATAATGGAGATGAAATGGAGGGACAAGAAATTTGGAGGATGTAGTTAACCTACCCTGCATTTGCCTGGTGAGAAAATCCTCGGGAGAGAGGGAAAAAATATGGACCGCCTGAATGCGGGCAAAAAAAAAAAAAAAAAAAAAAAAAAAAAAAAAAAAAAAAAAAAAAAAAAACCGCCTGAGCCCTCCCACTCAGTGTTTACCAGTTATTAGGTGTCCTTAGTAATGCAAAAAACTGTTAAATGTGCATACTTGCATTCTGAAGGGGGTTCATAAATGACTGATGGACAGAGATAAGATCTGGCCTGCCACAGCACAGTATATTGATTAATCCAGTATATCCAGTCTGTAATCTTAATTTACAATATAATGATAAAGAATTCAATGCCTTGACATGTTCAGGGTGAAAAATTGGAACACTTTGAATTTACTTACAATGCCACAAAGATGTTGGCAATTATGCATTACGGAGCAGAATATACATGATATGAATAACACAATGCAGTATGTTTGCAAAATGAAAGCAGCTATTTATGTTTTCCTTTACAAAAAGACAAGACTTGAGAATGGTATTCTTACAGACAAAAATGTAGTATTTTCACTATTAATTGGAAGTGATAACTTACCATTTTCTTTATCTTCAGCCTTTCTTTTTTCATCTTCTGCTATGAAATCATCCAAATCCTTCTTTTTCGTTTTTTTCTTCTTTTTGGTCTTTGAGAAATCCATATCAAGATCAAAACTTTCCTGAGAAATAAAACTCCTTCAGTTTACAATGCAGCAGAACTCCTTAAGAATTCAAAATGTTGTCCTTCACTATTTACCTCAACAGGTCCATCCTCCTGAGTGCCATCAACTTCCATGCTTCCATCTTCTTTAGATTTATTGGAGGCATCTGGTAATGCACCATCTAGTTCTTCCATATTAAATGGCTTCTTTTTCTTTTTCTTTTTTTTCCCAAAATTCTCCAAATCCAAGTTGCCATCTGGAAGCATAAAAATAAGTTAGGAAATATATTTTGAAGGTTTAATAATTGACATTTTAATCTCTGGATATCTTCTACATTAAAAACCAGTCATATGCTTAAACTGTGTTTTTTTTTTAATTTACACATAAAAAGGCATTACAAATAATAATAATAATAATAATAATAATAATAATAATAATAATAATAATAATAATAATAATAATAATACTTTATTATCACCTTATGTTTTACAAGCATTGTTGAAAACAGGTAAGTCGTCAATTATATACAATTAAAGTTGCTGGATATTTTGATATATATACACAGATATTAGAAGAAACTAAAACTTAGGTGATGTTATTCTAAATGTATAATGTCTTGTACACCCAATACAATGTCTAGGTATTAGTCCTAAGTATTGTAAAATAAGAAACTAGCACTCAAACAATAAATTCTGAAGTTGTAGTCTTAGTTTAGAAATTCATCAAGTGAATAAAAAACATTATTAATTAAATATGATTTCAAGAAAAATTTGAATTTTGTTAAGTTACTAGACATTTTAACTTCTGCTGGGAGTTTGTTATATAGCTTGGCTCCCATGTAACTAGGCAACTTGTCACACAGGTGGAGTCTATACATCATAGTGGCGAAATTATTCTTGTTTCTTGTGTTGTGGTTATGAATATCCGAATTTGTTTGCAATGGGATGTATTTTATCATATATAAAATTGTCTTGTAGATGTACAGGCTTGTCAGCATCATTATTTTTTGCTGACGAAAGGCTTCCCTACATGATTCTTTAGTTTTTAAATTAGATATATATCTAATTGCTCTTTTCTGTAAAGTAAAAATTTTGTTTAAATTTAATTTTGAAGTATTGCCCCAGATCTCCAGACCATATGAGATGTGTGACTGAATGAGGGAGAAATAAATTATTCTAATAGTTGCTGCTGGGACAAAGTTCTTTAGACACTTTAAAAGAAATAAATTTTTACTTAGTTTTAATGCTAATTGGTCAACATGGGGTGTAAAAGATAATTTTTTGTCCAGTGTGACCCCAAGTTGTTGTACATTGTCAATACTATTTACCAAGTTGCTGTCAATATTTAATTGTATAGGCGCATTCAGTGTCTTCGAGCCAAATGTTATGAGTTCACATTTTGATGCATTTATACTTAAGTTTAATGTAGAAAAGTACTGCAATAGTTTTGTAGTTGTTATATATAGGGTTTCCTCTAGCATTTTGCTTGATGTATTGCTGGCTCTGACAGTGGTGTCGTCTGCATATTGTATTAATTTTGTATTGTTATGTACATATTCAGCTATATAGTGTATATATAAAATAAATAAAAGAGGACCAAGGATTGATCCCTGTGGGACCCCATATGTCAGTTCCGTTGTAGTTGATATAACATCGCCATTAATGGAATTCAAAACTACATATTGTTTCCTATTTGTCATATAGGATTCTATTAATTTGTATCCTAGACCTCTAATTCCCAAAAGTTGCAGTTTGTTCATTAGTATACTTTTATCAACACAGTCGAAAGCTTTAGTAAAATCTAATAAGATTGCTGTTGCATATCTACCTGCATTGATGTTTTTTATAATTTCTTGAATGCATTCAATGACTGCACAGACTGTTGATCTGTTTTTTACAAAACCATTTTGGTGTTTAGGTATAAGACTGAATTTATTTAAAAAGCCCATGAATCTTTTATAGATTAATTGTTCAAGGATTTTTGAGATGGCAGGTAAGATAAATATTGGGCGGTAATTATTTAGTTCTCTTTTGTCTCCTTTTTTAAAGATTGGTGCTACCTTGGCGATTTTTAATTTGTCTGGGAAGATTCCAATTTCTAGACAAGAGTTTATTATATCAGCAAGGGGGTTTACAATTTCCTGACTACATGTTTTCAGTAATGACATAGGAATACCATCTACACCAAAGCTGTTCTTTGCTTTTAAATGTTTTATTATACTGCGGATTTCATTTGCACAGGTTGGGTAGAGGTAAATACTTGACTGATTTTTCGATCTCGTTTTATCACTCACATTGTTTGGTTTCGAGTTATTGCAGTTGGTTTTATTGAGGTTATGTATATTTTTTCCAACTGAGGCAAAATGATCATTGAAAGCTGCAGCTGCCTTTCCCAGGTCATCTGTGATACCTTCTTTTGTCTTGATTACATAGATGCTAGCATCAGCAAAATTTGATGGTTTTCGGAATTCATTTATTACCTGCCAGCTGGATTTACAAATATTTGGTGAATTTAGGGTTTTATGACTTATGCTTTCTCGTTTGGCATTTACAACAGTTTGCTCATAGATACGTTTTAAGCTTTTTAAGCCAATTTTATTAGCTTCAGTATTGTAGTGGTTTACCTTAGAAATAGCTAATTTTAACTGAATTCTCATTTAATTTCTGGTGTAATCCATTGTATATTCGTTGCTTTATTTTGTTTTTTATTTTTACTACTAATAAGAGGACAGTAAATATTTATATTGTTCTTTATAATTTTATAAAATATGTCTAGCTTTTTATTTGGATCAGACTCCATGTATATATCCCCCCAGTCAACAGCTATAAGAGCTTTTTTTAACAGAAATAGATTGGTTTCGTTAAAGGAATTATAACTTCTTTTTACAGTTTTGGATACAGTAGGAAATTTGTTTTCAAAAAGTTCTTGGAAACTGATCATTTGGGCAGTATGGTCTGATAGACAAGAATGGATTACTTCAGTTTTATACGGCAAGTCAGTGATGTTTGTGATAATGTTATCAATTATTGAGGCTGTGTTTGTGGTAATACGAGTGGGCTCATTGATTGTTAATTTTAGATTAAATTCATTTAGTAAGCATTCAAGTTTAATTTTTGAGGGTGTATTATTATGGGTATTTATATTTAGGTCACCTAATATTATAATTTTTGTGTTACTTTTTGCCAGATACATTTCTAGTAAGAGCGTTATTTTCTCAAAAAAAATATTAATATACCCATTAGGTGGCCTGTATATGCTGATAATTATTACTCTTAGCTTTTGCCAGATCAATCTGACTCCAGCCAGCTCGATTTGACCTTCAATGATTAAAGATGTAAGATCGATATTTTCATAGATGTTGTTTAGTGCTATACTTATAAAAATGCCTACACTGCCCCATTTCTTTTTTCCCCGGCAGTATATTGCTACCAATTTCATATTATTAATAAATGCAAAATATGTTACTGGGCATTAAAGCACTATGAAATGAACTGCAACACTAAATAGTAAATCAACGTTGAATTTCTTATTTATTCCTCCATTTCATAAAGGGAGAGAAAGAGCAATGAAAAACTGAGACACTATAGAAACAGAGATCTATAAAGTCCATAAAATAAACAAAAAGAAAATTTATCAGAATTGACAGATTCATAGACACCCATTAGCAGAAATATGCTTGTCTTTAACTTTCCTAGTTATACCAACTGTCGTGTTAAGATATTTTTGGTCCTCTATTCCTTATGCCTTTAGGTGTCGGGCTGAGAAACGGAAACTATGGATCCGATAGAGAACCTAAGATGGGTATTTAGCCCGAGGCCTGGAATGAGAGAGAAGTAGATGACAGAATGAGGGTGAAATGAATGAAAGATGATAATGGAGCAATTGGTGGAATGATGGTGGAGGAAACCCTGCGTTGTCTTGTACACTACAAATCTCACATCCAGTCGCCTGGATCGAACCCAGGCTGCTTTGGTGAGAGTCTGTGGTGGTGGTCAAACCAATTGGCCACAGCACGGCCCAAAATAAACATGTCAAAAAATGAAACTACAGCAAAATTAGGGAAATATATATAAAACCAGTAAATTCAGTCTTTTAAAATAATGCCATTGGAAATGATACACGAGCATATTCAGTTCTTTATGTTGGGGAGGTGAATTAGGTAGAAGGTAAATACGAGGGCTATCCAGAAAGTAGATTACGTTTTCGTCTGTTTCCGCTAGGGGCGGGGCTAGCGCAGCCATCTTGGGGTCAGAGCGTTGCGCAGCTCAGTCGGCATCTAGCCGTGCTAGTGAGAGGTTCGTGCTGTGCTCCGTTCAGATACTGTGACGGTTTGAAATGTCTGCGTTAATTGAAAATCCCGCGAGCTGCGAGGTGCGTGCAGTAATAAGGTTTCTGACTGCAAAAAACTGTAAACCGATAGAAATCTATCGGCAGCTTTGTGAAGTGTATGGGGACAACATTATCACTGAAGGTGGAGTGCGTCAGTGGGTCATCAGATTTAAAAATGGCCGAACCAATGTTCACGACGAAGATCGAAGTGGGAGACCCAGCATAGTGACTGCCGAACTTGTCGAAAAAGTCGATGCTAAAGTCCGTGAAAATCGAAGGTTCACAATAACGGAACTTTCTTTGAGTTTTCCACAAATTTCGCGGTTTGTTGCACGAAATCATCAGCGAAAAGCTTGGTTACCACAAGTTTTGTGCAAGATGGATTCCAAAAATCTTGACAGAGGACCACAAAAATCAGCGAATGGCTGCAGCGTTGAACTTTTTGAACGTTTACCATAAGGATGGTGACTCTTTACTCGATCGCATCGTTACTGGTGACGAAACATGGGTGAAACACGTGAACTGTGAAACGAAATTGCAATCAATGCAGTGGGGGCACACAAGTTCTCCCCAAAAACCCAAGAAATGCATGCAAACAATGTCGGCAAGGAAGATGATGGCGACTGTTTTTTGGGACAGAAAAGGTGTGATTTTGGTGGACTTCCTGGAAAGAGGCACTACAATAAACTCTCAAAGGTATTGCCAAACTCTCCAAAAACTCAGAAGAGCCATTCAAAACAAGCGCAGAGGAATGTTGAGCTCTCAGATCTTGTTGATTCACGACAACGCCCGGCCCCACACGGCAAATGTCACTCGTGAAGTTCTTGAATCTTTTAAGTGGGAGTTGTTTCCTCATCCGCCGTACAGTCCCGACCTGGCACCGAGCGACTTCCACCTATTCCCAGCAATGAAGAAGTGGCTGGCTATGCAGCGTTTTGATGACGACGCACAGCTGCAAGAAGAGGTAACGAAGTGGTTGAAGGCGCAGGCGGCCGAATTTTTCGACGAAGGAATTTCCAAGCTCGTACATCGCTACGATAAATGCCTTAATTTGAATGGTGACTATGTCGAAAAGTAGTATTTGAGTGTGGCTTTCATCTGTATATAATAAAATTTGTTTCCTATACTTTGTTTACTTTTTATTCCAAAACGTAATCTACTTTCTGGATAGCCCTCGTAGAAATATATACACATAGAGTTTCTAACCCTTATTTCTTAAAAGTACAATTTAAATCAGTTCATCAGGGCCCTACCAAGGTTTTCAGTAGTCTTCCTGGATGGGTTGATGTGCGCAAATGGCATATCCACTTCCATCTGAAAGGGGAACTTTTTAGGCTCCAGGTATGGCTCAAGGTAAGACCCACAGAGTGCTTCGGCGTTCCCTGGTTTTATATGGAAAGTCTTTGGGCTTCGGGGGTAGACCTTGTTCAAATTTAATTACATAAATATCTCAGAGAATCAAGGAGGTACACTGGGAACAGTACAAAGTATTACATATGTAGCAGTGAAAAGTTTGATAAATTAAATATTATTTAATTGTTAAATTCAAGTACCAACTATCTGCAATGCCATGGATGTGATTGTGGTTCACAAATGGTTTATAGGATGGCTCAGGAACTAGATGTGGAGTGTGACAAAACCAAGCATGTAATACATTCCCCTTGGGTGAATATACTGCTCTTTTTGAAACAGGAAGTTATGCTATTATTCAATGCATATATGAAAAATATAAGGAAAACTTTGGTAAATACATATTAACATATAAAAATAGAAGCTAGCAAAAGTGAAGCAACAAATACTACATAAAATATAATTATTTGTAACAAACTTCACTTAGAAATTGATGAAAATTTCACAAAAATATCAAATGTAAAATAACTATAATATAAAATATATTTTATGTAAAACAGATATGTATTTTCTCAGATAGCCAGACAGCACCTTAGGCTCTGATTAGTCATAACATTAAGACTGGTACTAAACTGTATAAATACACTTCAAACTTGACAGAACAGAATGAAATTCAGTTTATTTGAAAACCAGATCACTCTGACAAATGAGGAAAACTAGCAGTACAGAAAACATGCTACCAAACTGTCAAATGCATATATTGAAATTTTACTGCATTGGAACACCACAGTAAAGCAAAACATAATTAAATTATGTTAAATGCAAGTTCATTCACAACTGCAAAACAAGAACTAAAAACTAATTGCTAATCGAACAATAGCCATAAGACAAAACGGTATATTAGGAGTACCAACATTAACATAGCTCAGATTTCAAATCTTGATGGGTGAACTACCAGGATAGTATAAGATAGGATAGCATAGAATCATTTGGAGGGGATTTGGCATGTCGACCAGTCTTGATCTGTTGTACCTACATCCCGGGAGGAAGGATGAGGCGAGAGACAGAGGGAGGACCCAAGGAGTCACTACAATGCAGAGAGCAAAGTCCCCGGTGTCGACCATTTGGAAACTCCCCGACAGGCTAATACAACCAGCATACACCGGCCATGGTCCTGAAATAGCCCACTAGGCTGGCCTGGAGACCGTGCTACTGGAGGTGTAAGTGTTTACCAGGAGCATATCATCCTGCCATGCGGCACTGGAATTCCAACTGGCAGTTCTACCCTGATTGAGACCACCAGGTGAGAGATGTGAAATGATAATGGAGATGAAAAGGAGGGACAGGAAATTTGGGAGATGTAATTAACCTACCCTGTATTGCCTGGTGACTCAAAGAAACCCCTGAAAAAAACTATGGGCCAGGCAGGCTGGCCACGGAAATCGAATCTAGTTTTCCCGAATGAGGGCCACGGGCAAAACCGCCTGAGCCATTCTGCTTGGAGGTGAACTACCAGAATATATATTATTCTATGGTTTTTTTCCTTATCCTGAGAAGACAAATGTCAGGTAACTTTAGCTCTAAGAATCCTAGGTTCATTTGTTGATCATTTCACACATTTTATTCATCAATGGTCCGTGCTGACCCACCCAGGGAAAAAATCTCCCAGAGCCTTTGAGACAATAATATGCAATTTAAACTTTCTTTTTTTTAACTTTTCAGAGGGAAATTATAGTCTTAAAAATGTACTGCTCTATACGGATTGCTCCAAGTTTATGAAAACAAAAAAATGAATGGTAGGAAAGAAGGAAGCTATTAGTTATTAATTTTTGAGCACCATGCTTTAAAACTATTAAGTTTAATTATGATTGGTGAAAAAGACGCACCTTACCTAAAAGATACTCGCATATAATTTATCTTTCTTATCAGAAAGAAAACAATTCTGATTAACTGAGAAGCAGATGCTCATGAATTTAACTTACCATCGATTTCAGCCTCCTTTGAGTCATTCTCTACCCGGGTGGGTTCTTGGTTCTCCTTATCCGTAGTCATCTGATCTGTGTTCTCATTGCTTTCTGGCACAGAACCCTCTGTTAAAGCTGCGTCAATGTCAAATGTTGTCTTCTTTTTCTTTTTCTTCTTCTTCAATGTAGGATCAAAGATCTGAACACAAAATGAGTATAAATGTAATGATGTTTAATACGCATTCCACACATGGAAAATACTGTATCTTTCAAAAGTCACCTGTAAATTTTAATCCATTCAGTGGTATAATAAAATGTGAGTGCATTCTGCTGTCTCAAGAGCTTTTTATTCTTTTTAACACCTGATGCTATGTCACTTTTCTGAAAATTAATATTTCAGTGGCAATACGTCAGCATGATGTAGCTCTGTTACAGTTACTGTCAGTTGGTAGATTAGGATAACAAAGAAAGGTTTTTAAAAGAAATAAAAATTGTAATAAACGAAACTGGCTTTATATTCTCAAAGATTCACTCTTTCATTGAACAAAGATAGTGACAAATTTATTTGCCGCTGTGATAAATCTGATATAGCATGAGAAGATTTAAGTGATATGTAGGTAGAAGTATTTATTAACTACAGCAAGAGCCTACATAACCAAACTGAGGTTAATTAAAAGGCAAGGGAAGGAAGAAAGAAAGAAAAAGTAAGAATGAATAAAAATGTTCAAATCTGCGCTGGCAAAGTTGCTGCAACAACTGATCATGTTCCTTTGCCCCGACCCTAGGATAGGTGAGGATAGGATAGGATACGATAGAATTGTATGGAGGGGATTTGGCACTGTGACCAGTCTTGAACTAATGTACCTATGTCTCCAAATGGGGTATCCCCGGGAGGAAGGATGAGGCAAGAGACAGGACAACCAAACCAAGTCACAACAGTGCAGTGGGCAGGGTTCCTTCAATTGAGCAATTGGAAACTCGCAGACAGGCCAGCACAATTTGCTTGTTAATGGACATGGGGCTAACAAACCCCAACTAATTTCATTTCTTTAATTAGTATGAGGTTAGCTCCAAGCAATAATTTATAGATAGTCATGAGAGAGCAATTAAGACACAGCAAAACAAAAGTAAAATCTCCTTATAACTCTATGAAGTTATATATAGCAAGACTTTAATAAGATGGAATAAAGATGGAAACTAAGCATTCTTCCACACTAGTCGTAAGAAAGTTTAAGTGGATAGGTATAATCAGACTAAAAAATTCAATGCCATAACCGGGATATGAATCTAACAGCAGTAACTATAAAACCTTTTTTTTTTATTTTTTTTTTTTTTATTTTATTCAATGATCGATCAGCAGTACATGCTTTACAGATCCTTGTTGGCTAATTGAATCTCTATGAACTATATAATAACATGTAAGGAAAACCAAGTTGGCTCCTATTATCTTCTTAACACTGTGAAACAAGAGAAAAATAAGTTAATTAAAACAAACAAGTAATCAAAGAGATAAGAACAACAGTCATTGTGAAACAATATTCATAGTTTTTTTTTTTTCAATGAGAGTCACTAAGGAGGAGATCCTGTGGGAGTCGTCTCTTCAGGCGCGTGGGCTGGCGGGTTCGTACGCCGATGTCGTACATCACAGCTCCTGGAACATCTGGCAGGTTTGAAAAGAAGCGGGAGGCGATCTGACGTATGTACTGGTGAAGAGGAAGGAGACCAAGTTCTTTATGCAGTTGTTGATTTCTTACATACCAAGGGGCATCCGTGGCGATGCGCATAAATCGATTTTGCAGGACCTGTAGCCTTCGGAGATGAGTGTTGCTAGCCGAACCCCATACCTGGGAAGCATATGTGATAAGTGGCCGGACAAGAGATTTGTAGAGAAGCAGAGAGCATTCAATCCCAAGAGGAGTGTGTCTGTGAAGTAGCGGGCCAAGTTTTGAAAGTCGTCCTGATGCCAACGAGATGAGTCGATCAATATGGGCTCGCCAAGTAAGTCTAGTGTCCAGCATTACTCCAAGGTATTTGACGGAGGTGGTAGAAGGTAGCCAGGGAATTGATTCATGCTTAATATGCAATTCGGGAGAGTTGGAGATGCGACGTAAGCTAAAAATCTTAGCTGCGGTCTTTTGAGTGTTTAGACGTATGCGCCAAGTATCGAACCATTCAACGAGGCAGTCAAGAGAGGTTTGTAGCGTGTGAATAGTTGTAGGGAGATCTGTGCCGGAATTATATAAAACAGTATCATCAGCGTATAAGGCTATGGAGGTAGGGGCCAAGTCAGGAAGATCATAGGTATAGATACTAAATAAGATTGGCGCCAATATGGATCCCTGAGGAACTCCTGCTGTAATATGGCGCTGAGATGACTCCATGCCACCAATGCGAACAGTAAATGTGCGATCTGATAGAAAACTACAAATGGTAGTGAACAGATACTGTGGAAGTCCAATGCTATACAATGCTATACTATAAAACCTGGGACTTAAGTACTTACAGTATACTAAGCTGTCACAAAAGACGAGTATCTCATTAAATATGAGAAGTCCTAGTGGTTTACCGAGGAAAATACAAGTCAGTTGGCAAATTGAAGTAATGCTGGCATGTTGGCCATGGTAGCTCAATGGTTAAGAGCAACCAGATGGAGACTGAGAGATCTGTGGTTCAAATCTAGGCTATGGCATTGAGTTTTTCAGGCTGACTCTACCTATCTCAAATACAGTTTCACTTTATTTCTTTTGTACTTAAGATGTAATTAACTTTGTTATTAGGACATGCCAAATAATTGTAAAAAAATGAGAGAGAGTTGCTAATATTACAAATCAGTGAACTTATATTTTTAAATTAACACTCAGAGAAGAATTTTTTATCTTGATCACAGACTGTATTTCAATGAAGTTAAGTTGTGGTCTGGGAATGCACAATCAACATGTTCACCAGCTTCATCTTTACTTTGTTGCATGAAAACCATGTATCTTTTATGTTATTAAATAACAGTGCGACTAAAGAGAAAGTAAATTGTTTAATCAAAGTATAAACTTGAAAGAAGCGTAGGGACAGTGAAGCACAAACTAGTACAAAATTGAATCGAGAATATATTGACACATTGCTTCACTCACACTGTTTATTCACAGGACATGTTTCAAGAGCTCTTGCTCCTATCCTCAGCTGATACTCGAAGAAACCACTACAACTTGCACTAGTCGAGTATCAGCTGAGGATAGGAGCAAGAGCTCTTGAAACATGTCCTGTGAATAAACAGTGTGAGTGAAGCAATGTGTCAATATATTCTCGATTCAATTTTGTACAAATTGTTTAATATTTCACCAGTCTGTGGTGGTGGTCTTTTCTTATTAATTGAAATACATAATTTTCTTTTAAGTGAAGTTTCTGTTACAAATAATTATATTTGTGTAGTTATTGCCTGATTATTGATGACTGTTTCACTGCCAAAGGGTATTCACAAGATATGCAGAATTTTGAATTTGAAATACTTTGGACAGATTAAGGAAGTCACATGTTCTGACAAAGTTTAATATTCTTTTACATGAGTATCTGAGGATTTTTGACCTATTATAAATAGCCAGGTCTGTATGAAATTAAATTATGGAACACCTGAGAGCCATCTAGTAGGAAATAAACATTGTGATGCAAATATAATTTACTAAATAACAAATCAACTTAAAATCTTATTATTATTATTATTTTTAATTTACATCCTTTAACTGTTTAAGTCATATCGGACGATGAATGGAATGGGTGAAATGATGCTCTAATGGGCCCAAGGTCCATGGAGCTTAGAATTACACAACATTCATCTTTTAGGATAAGGGAAAACCTTATCCAGGTAACTCACCCTGACAGAAATTCGAACTCGGGACCTCTTGAACATGAGGCAGACATGCTACCATCTACACTACCGAGGTGGGCTTATTTGTTTTACTTAATCAGTTTTTCAAAATGTCAACATGTAGCCAAGGATGTAAGTAAATCCTCCTTAAACATTGATGTGACAAAATTGGACAGCGAAACATGCAAGAATATATAGGTAACTCCTTAGAGATACAAAACATACTGAAATGTGATAGTTTTGTAGTTTCCTAGACCTGATCCCCATTTGTCAAGTGTTAACTTTTGGACCTCACGAATGCATTCAATTAATCCTAGTTTCAAATAAGCTTGCCCTGTATTTCGTATCACTCATGTGAACTAATCACCTCTCATTGGCTGCTGTCTCTGTATAGCCTGTTGCATAGTAAAAATGAGTTTATTATTTAACAGGATGATATATCTTAATGTTTGAAGAGAATTCTCAAATTTATAATTTGATAATCATACGAATTTAACATATTATGTAACAGAGTTAATTTATCTGGAATGCATGTTAATTCTTAACATGAAATAAAGAGGATACTTTGCTTTAAACCTGCATCTCAGGATGACTGACGACGGCAGATGTATTTATTAGTACTTTTATCGCTGACCTTTGAACTGAAATTGTCATACATTTCCATTCAACATGTGAGTTGAGTTTCATTATAAACAGGCACTTTTGCATGCCTTCATACTTTATCTGCATTATTTTATCTATCCTCCTGGCAATTATAATACGTTTACTGTAGGTTTCCATGTGGTGTGAAAGCGACGCTTTTGGTGCCGAAAGCATTGGCCATTTAGGAGAAAGTGTAAGGTAATGGTACATGGAGAGCTCCATGTCAGCAGGGCAAGTTTATTTGAAGCAAAGATTAAATTGCATTATTTAAGGATGATATCTAACTGCTTCGGTACTTAATGCTGTTCTATATTACGTGGAATGACCCCTTAATTTTGCTCAATGGGGTCTTTATCATGCTTGAGGTTCTAAATCTAGAATACTGAATCACCAACTTTACATCCCTTCCAGAAAAAACCATGCCACTGGTTTTTTTTTTTAACACCTGAAAAATAATCCATCGCTTAGTTTGTGAATGCATTTGTTTTCTGCAACGACTAGTGGACTTTTACAAACTTTGGTATAAGCTTGTCTTCCACTGATAACCTAAAAGGTTCATAGCTGATGAATACTGTTGGTAAACAGAACTAAAGAAGAGAAGCAACAAAGTAAAACACTCCATGTATCATGCTAACTGGTATAAAAGAGAAACAACTTTTTTTTCCTCTGATATTTTATACACAGTTTCCCATATAAAATTACAAAAACAAAATGTTTATATGCATATCATATAAAAGAGAAACACAAATAGTTTTATGCATGTGTGGAGGAATTTAGTAAAAGATGTCAAATTTAAAAAAAACTTACTACAAATAGTTTTTTCAAGAGAAGAGAAACTAGTAGTTCGTTTAGTTTTCAACTCCAATGCTGTTCTCTCATTCACAACAGTGTAATGTCCAGTGCATCTGTATTTTCCACATTAAAATTTTATTAAACGTGGTGCAATAGAACTTCACAACCGAGCATAGCAAAGAAATAAATTACGCCTGGCATTAGAAATTTATGGAACCATGACTGAAGACCTCATAGTCTAAGACAAAAATAAATATCATAGGTAGATTACTGCTTGTCAGATGCTCTACAAATTAATTTTTTCAGAGGTAATTGAGAATTTCTTTCTGAGTTACTTTTCTTATAAAAAAAAAACAGTCACATATTCCCTGCCACGGCTCAGAAAGTAACTAAGAGAAAAATAGTGTTGTATATACAAAAGAAAAATTATTTAAAAGACATACATAATTATGTTTGACAGATTAGAGCCCTCTTGTGTAATCATGCAAACAAAAGTACATGTACAGTCTTTTGATGTGTAAAAATGCAAAGTATTAATATATGCCAATAGCAACAATATTTAATGTGCTTTAGAGTGTATGCAAAATGTTAACGTGTTTTTCATTTTCTCTTAATTCTTAAGGAAAAGCTATTATACTTGAGTCAAATTCTGTCTTATGTCCAACGACTGTATCAGTATACCATGACATGTGCATATGAATGGAATGACAGGTGTGCTGTGTTATCAAAATACAGCCCATGTTAGTTTAAACACCTAGATTAGTGTGTGCATATATGAATAGGATGACAGGTTCCTGGGTTATCGGAATCTAGCTGTGTTAGATTACAATAGCTATGTTAGTGTGTGTATAGAGGGTCCTGCACTATCAAAATTAGGCCATGTTATGTTACAATGCCTAGTTAATGTGAGTATATGAATGAAATGACAGGGTCCTATGATATCGAAATTTAGATCATGTTCAATTACGATTTAATGTCTCAACTCTTACCCCACTTTAACACATTGATGCAGATATAACAGCTTGTGCATTTTTGAGGCATAGTTCTCTAATCTGTCAAAACTACTACTATTAACGGCCATAAGTCATTTCTACGTTCATTACGTATTTTTTAAATGAGGAAAAAATGTCTTTAAAACGTTTATGTTGTTCCAATCTTGCCCCATGCCATATGTTAGTTTGTAAAAACAAAATATATATAAACGTCATTGGAAACATTCTTTATTTTCAATCAATTAAAGCTGCTCGTACATTTATTTCCGCCAGCTATGAATTTAATTAAAATTATTGGCAGTACCAAAATTTGTAATTAAAAAAAGTGGGTTATCGTTCTTAAGGCGCTGCTTTGGTTTGATATATGGGTTACTAAAAACTTATTTCTAGGGACAAATAGGTTTGGCAATCACTCTAATTTAACTAAAGCACAATTAACTCCGGAAATTTCATAAAAATCATATTTGTTTACAAAATTACTATTCAGTGGGCAGATTTGAACCCTAAACTTACCGAATCTTCTTCCGTCATATTTAGAGAATGCGCTCTCTTTACCTAAAATTACAACTTATACTCCTCTAAAACTTGATGACTAAGAAATTTCGCGATTATTCTTAGGTATATTTAACTGAGAGAGAAATATATGCTCCAAAACTGTATTGCATCAGCTTCCTTCATCACACGTGAACCTTCCAATACAGGTGCAAAATGAGTGTTTCGCGACTAGTTTCGCCGGTTTTAACCATAGGTTACAGAATACATTCCGTTTTTAGGTTGGTGGTATCACAGAGTATAGAATAGGTGTGAAGATTAGAACACCTATTGATAACTATATAATAGAGTACTAGACACTCGGTAGCGTAGATGGTAGCGTGTCTGCCTCACGTTCAAGAGGTCCCGAGTTAGAATCTCGGTCTAGGTGAGTTACCTGGATAAGGTTTATTCCGGGGGTTTCCCTTATCCTTCAAGACGAATGTCGGGTAACTAAGCTCCATGGACCCTGGACTCATTTGAGCATCATTACACCCAATTCATTCACCGATCGATATGACTTGACGTTGGGGGACATAAATTACACAAAAAATACTAGAAGGATTGGAAATGAATTTAATAAATAAAGAAGCAGTAAAAGGGTTAGTTATTCCCAATTTGATACAAATGAAATATCGGAAGGTTAATTGGTGCAAAAGGCAAGGTTAAATTTGCAATTAAATAATATAATATAAACGTATTACATATCCGTCTTGAACATACAATGTTGTAAAATAGATACATTAGAATTTTTTAAGGAAAGAAAAGCACAACTTGCAAAGCGATCAGCATGTTTTCATTATTTAAGATCTCCTATACAGGTGAATATTCAAATTTGGTCTACCGGGAAACATACAAGTGAGTTGGAGAATTTAATGTCATATCGGCATGTTGGCCATAGTAGCTCAGTGGTTTAGAGCAATCACAAGGAAATCGGGAGATCCGTGGTTTAAATGCCGGCTATGGCATTGAATCTTTTCAGTCTGGCTCTATTCTGTTCACACCTTACCCTATGCACGGCTAGTGTGGAAGAAATGATTATTTTTATCAATTTACCTGGATAAAAAACATAGTGGTTTAACTATGAAGCCTGAAACTAAGAACTTACAGCATAGTAAGTCGTCACAAAAGTCGCGTGTCTCATGGCATATGAGAACCCCTAGTGGTCTACTGGGAAACATACGAATCAGTTGGAGAATGTAATGTTATATCGGCATGTTGGCCATAGTACCTCAGTGGTTTAGAGCAGTGTTTCTCAAACTCTTCTACCTCAAGGATCCCCTTAACATTTAACAGCTTGTTCACGGACCCCATAGTTTGATAACACAATTTATATGAACCAGTCGACCTTTGGTTTATTGTCATAATTGGAATTTAAATAATTACTGTATGTATAACTTAAGATATTTTCCTGTATATTTATTTTTAAATGTAATTAATAATAAATTAAAAAATTAAAGTTAAACTAAACAAAATAAACTTTTTTATTGAATAAGCTCAGTTAAGCTATGCTTAATGTTGGTAATTTTTACCCTTAGGTCAGTTTTTACATTGGCAAGTCTGTTTCTCTTAAATGGCTTGTTACACAACACTGAAAATGTTTGCTCGCACAGGTAGGAGGTTGGGAAGGGCGTAATATACTTAACTGCTTTGGTAGGAAGTTCATTAAATTCACTCTGCGCCAGAAACCAACATTTGGCAAGTTCATTTTCCTGATATACAACCTTCCATTCTTTACAGTTAAATACTTCTTTTAGTTGGTCCTATTCTTTTTCCGGAACGCTATCAACTCTGGCTTTGACTTTTTTCTGGAAAGGATACATTATCCACACATTCCGATCATTTGCTGGTGCTGTAAAGTACTTTTCAAAGTTTCTGATTGGCCATTCAGGTGTTCTACTATGGCTTCTACAATATTTTTGGGCAAAGTTTCTTCTGATAAGGCCAGAAATTGTTCCAAAATTGTAAATGAGCCTACCGATTTCTTTTCTAAACGAGATTTCCACACTTGAAGTTTTCCTATTATTTCTTTAATTTTCTCATTGAACCGTAAAAACAACTAGTTTTGGTCTTTGCAATTTTCGGTTTAGTTCATTTAAGTGTGTGAAGATATTTGTTAAATATGCCATTTTTCATAAGCATTCAGTCACAGCTATTCGCTAAGGGGAAACTTTTCGTGCTTGCTGTCTTCAAAAAATAGCCTCACTTCATCAAGTAATTGAAAAAAATGGCGAAAGAGTATTTCTATAAGAAAGCCAGCGAACATCTGTGTGCTAGAACAGTTGTTTATGTTCGCTTCCTATTTCTTCACAAAATTTCTTGAATATCTGTGAGTTATCTCTTTGGCAGCTGAGTCACCAGTCATTATGCTACACATCTTTTTAGCTGATGGCAATATTAATTCCTCTGTAATGTTTTAAGGCTTGCCAATTTTAGCAATGAGTAGCGCTACTTAATAGGAAGCTAGTGTTGCCTTTTCACTACTGGTTCAAGTAGAAATTCTTTCTATTCTATGTTTACTCATTTTCATCTCTTTACTTTTTATTTTAGAATAATCAAGTGCCTTACCAGTGCAATCCGCGTGTTCCGTCTCTAAATGTCTTTTTTCTGGTTTTACTTTATTTATTCGTGTTTAATTACATTTTGTTGCAACATTTTAGAAAGAAACGGTGTGCACACCCGCGCAAAAGTTAGCAAGTGAGATCCAGTAGATCATTTAACTCGGTCCACACCTCATGATATCTACGCATTTTGTATCGCTCTGCTCTGAGCCACCTTTTGAATGCAAATAAATTAGGATAATCTGCACTCAAACAATAATGGTAGAAAGCCATTATCAACCACATTTGAGTCCGTGCAGTGTTGCCTTACTTAATATACCAGGATAGAATTACTGACACTGTCGTATATTCAGCCCTGCTTCCAACCAGCACGCCGATTTTATGTTTAATCCATTTCCAGATCTCAGATACGTTTTTGCAGTTGGTAATTCTGTGTATCTGCGTGTCCAATTTTCCACAACGTTTACACCATGGGACTATGGCTAAATTATGTTTACATGTCTTTAATTCCGTGGGGATTAGTTCATTCACAAAGAAGTACACGGACACTTTCCAATCAAGTGGAACGTAAGTGTGTCGAAAAAATTTCCATATGCGATCCCATATTGTATTTGGATATTTTGCAACAATTGATTGATGTTGATAGTCCTTTACTACCTGTCGAAATGCAGAAGGTGGGGTGGTATCTGAGGACGTTAGGCAATGACAAAAGTCCATGTACTGATGACTTCCCTGTCCTTTGAGTGCGCCCAAAACAGAACGCAGTAACAGCGCTCTGCACTTCACGTACACATCTGTTAGATTTCAGCCTCCTTCAGTTATTTTCCGGCGTAATTGAGTTCGAGCTACTTTGTAGAACTGATTCCGCCAAATATAATAACCGATTGCCCGTTCCAAACGCTGAGAGCATTTTTGGAGCATAGGTATTACCTGCGCTGCGTACCATATTTTGGCTAAAACAAACGTGTTCACATGCCAAATTTTTTGAACAAGATTTAAGTTTCGTGTTAACTGGGACTGCATGAGGTAAATGCAGGTATTAACAATTCGCATCCAATTCATCTCAATTAGGTCATCCAGCTTTGGGGTGAAGGTCAGCCCTAAGACCTTTAGCGCCCTACTGCGGGTAAACAGAGTATCTTCCATTAACCAGTCATTCAATGTTAGTAGCTGGGATTTGTCAAAGTTGATTTGTGCTCCGGACGCCCTTTGGTATTCGTTTAACAATGGTGTAACAGCATTAAAGTCCCCCGAATGAGTATCAGGGTGACATCATCAGCATAAGCGAAGATTCTCTCACCACTCAAAGGATGGGCTCTCCGTGCAAGGATATTCGTCATACTTCGAATCAGCGGTTCTATACACAAGGTGTAGAGAAGCATCGATAATGGACATTCCTGCCGTGTAGATTGCAGGATCGGTACTGGTTGCGTGTAAAACCCATTTATTTGAATTCTCGAATGCGCCTTGTCATAGATGCGTTTAATGAGGCTTTGAAAGTCCACAGAAAATCCAAATTGTCTTAAAACTCCCCAGAGATAGCCATGATGAACCTTGTCAAAGGCGCTGGTAAAATCCAGGACTAAAATTGCCGCAGTTGAATCTGTGTCCTGCTCACAAGCAATAACAGTATTCCGGAGTGTCATGAGAATGTGCATAATTCTTCTTTCTGGAATACCGCCTGTCTGTCCCGGTCCGATGACATTTGACAGAACTGCACACGTACACGATTGGCAATTATCTTGCTGAACAACTTAAAATCGGCATTGAGTAGTGTAACAGGACGATATTCGGTGAATGTTCTTTCCGCTGAATATTTGGGTATTAAAACAATAATTCCTTCGTTGAAACCAGTCATTTCACTCTCGTTCTGTTGCAACTCTAACATGAATCCAAGCAGTGTGTCTTTTACAGTCTCCCTGTTCTCTTTGTAAAACCGGTAGCCCATGCCATCTACTCCCGGTGCCGATGTCATGCTGGCTGTTGTGAGTGCCGTCCATAGTTCTGTCAAGGTTATTTCCTTATTTAATGCCTCATTATCTTATAGTGATAGTTGTTCCACAATGTTCTTGTAAACATTTTGCTGTGCTGCAACATCGGCTTCCATTTTCCCAAATTTGGAAGAAAAGAAATTGTAGGCCTCTGCTAAGATATCTCGTGTTGTGGACAGTACTTCTCCAGATGTGGATTGCAAAGCAGAGATATATTTCTGTGTTCCGCGGCACTTTTCAGACGCAACGTGATAGAGCGAGGTTTTCTCTTCACCCTGTAGCGAGTTCTCTCCCGCTCGTTGTAGTGTTCCCCCACAGAGTTATCCCTGAAGGGAACAGATTTTCTTCTTTATTGCTTCGATGTGCTGCGTCAAAGTTTCTCCACCTTGTTGCCTCCTTTGTTGTTGGTATCTATCTTTAAGAAGTTAATAGTAACAATGCAAATACTTTCTTCTATCCTTTGCCTTCTCTATGCCTTCACTCTTGTAATGATTGCGTATGGCAGGCTTTAGAGTGAACAGCCACTGATGTAACTTGTTGGCGGTGCTACTCCTTGCGGTTCTAGTCCAGCTTATCCACCTCTGTTGGAACTAGGATTTAAGCATAGTATCCTGTAAGAGGGCATTGTTTAATTTCCAGGAACCTCTTCCAATCGGAGGTGGTCTTTCGGTGTGCATTATTTTCATGATCAATGCATGATGATCGCTAAATGGCATTGGTCTCATTTGGATGTCCTGAACCTGTGATGTCATCGTCTCACTTACGTAAAATCCATCTATTCGCGAAGCAGCAGAGTTACGATGGAAGGTAAACTCGACATAGTTGGCATGTTTTTTCCCCATGCATCCTGCAGTTTTAAGGACTTACATAGACTATCTAACACCTGCGAGGGGTAATATTGGCCCTTCTGGTCTTTGGTATTGATGATACAATTGAAATCTCCTCCGAGGATAAAGATGTCGTATTTATGGCGCAAAAAGAAAGACAATTCCTTGGCCTGGAATTCTTCACTTTCCTTTTGTCTGTCGGACCCAGATGGCAGGTATACGTTAACTAATAGGGTGTTATTTTCAGTCAATAAAGATGTAACTCTAACACTCACATGCGTTTCTGTGAGGAGCACTCCACATGTTGCACGATACACAATTGCTGTACCACGCTGTTCCTCTCCCATGTTGGATATATGTATATTGGGGCCCAAAGAAATCTAGACGATGCTCGTTATTTTCTTGGACAAACAGAAAATCAATGTCATAATCAAACACAAAGTCGCGCACTAATGTTTTCTTTGTGTAGTTCCGCAAACAATTCACATTCACTAATGCCAAGGTTTGGAGGAGGAGTACCATCAACAACACCGGAAAAAGAAGTTTCTAATACGTAATGCCACCACTGATTCACTCTTGGTCTACCGGCTTGCTCTTCTTTTTAGATTTCCTTGTTGGTGATTCCTCCTTTGTATCCGGATCTTTTCTCTTACGTTTGTCTAATCGAGAGTCACGATTACTAACTTGCACTCCACGTACATAGGGCTGTATTATTATATAACTGTCTTCCAAAGTTTCAGCTACTGCCATTTCCTCCGCTAGGGGGGCCGAAGTTGCTGGCCTTGGCTGAATTATGCTCAATCTTATCGTCCAATACTATCGTTTCACCATCTGCTATATAATCAATTTGTGGTGCATCACCCACCACTGAATCCGTCGAACACTGGGACTCCAAACCGTTAATGTCACCGGTGACCAGAGTGTGTGGAGTTTCCGCGTCATTCTGCATCGTGTCAGTCATCGATGTGGGTTTGTCATCCTCGCTGCTTATGCCTGCCTGCCGGTCGTCTACTATCTCCGTGTCAGCTGACGGTAAAATGGGGTGCGTATCTTTTTCGGTGTCCACATTTCGATTCAATACCCTTAGTTTCGGTAAGGCTCCAGATGCCAGCTTGGCCCATGTAAAGGTATCCTGTGCACTGTTCGGTTTACGTGGTACGAATTTACGTGGACATTGATTACGTAAGTGGCCCGCTGAATGACAAATTGCACAAGTAATAGGTTGATCGGGATAGCTAACCAAAGCCGAATGGCCCTCAATATTTATGAATGACGAAATATGTTTCCTCAATACTAGATGAACCGTGTGAAGTCCGTTTGTCATCTTATAACGATAAGTCTCATTCTATGCATCATCAGTTACCTGTAGTATATTCCCATATGGTTGCAAAACCACGCTTATTTTCAAATTTGTGATATCTAGTGGCAAATTGAATATCTTAACCATACGTCTTCTGAATCCGGCAACATCAATAAGCACCTTAGTCCGTTGTCCATTTGACAGAGTGAAACTAGCTTCCCCATTTGTCTGTTTTAACACTCGTTCTACCAAATCTTGCGAACTGCATTTAATGAAGATCTGTCGAGAAATGCCATTTATTTGTAATGCTGTAACCTCATCTTCTTCTAACTTAAGCGTGTTGAATATCCATTCATGTATCTCGTACGCAGTCGGTCGACTAATATCTCTTTCTACAAAACCTGCCACCAATGTTGTTGGATGGTCGGCCATATCGATTGTGTCGTATTAATTACTGAATTAAACAAAAAAGAATACTAATATTACGACGTTAACTTAGTCACTTCGCAGAAACGTGCACTGTAAACAGCCGTAATATCGCCGTAAAGTAAACGCTAGCCGCGAGCGCAACACAACTTCCCTCTGTGCCGGCCGGCAAGGGACTGACTTCGCAGCTTAGAAGGCTTCATTGCGTCACTAGGCAATACACATAACACGAAACACATTGGGGGTTTTGTTCATCTTAAATTCCAGCTCGAACAAATGCGAAACTTAAATATACTTCGCTGTATTTTCGCCGTTTTTCTTTTCGCAGTGCGACAGAACAGCAACTAGTGAAGCTATTATGCTGATTAATAGTTGAAGGATAGGGGAAGGGGAGGGGATAGCACCGTTGCCACTTTACCGTCCCTCTTCACGTGCTAGGCAACGAAGATGACGGAAATAGGGGAGGAGGAAGTTCGGTTGCGGTAATGCAAACGCACATTTTCCTAGACATTTGCATGCTGCAGTATTAATCGTAAGACTGCCGTAAGACTGCCTACACGTTTAAGTGAGCAGTTACCTAATTAAAGTATACGATATCTTCGGAATGAACACAAAATAAACGGTTAGCTACAGTTAAGATTTAGAGAAACAAAAGTGCCATACTTGCACAGAATTATGCATTCTATTCCAACGGGAATATGCCACTTTTCTCAGAGTCGCTGCTGTCATTGCTGCTGCTTTTCCGATGGTCGTCGTCATCGTTGTCGCTGGCGCCGCCGTCGTCACCGTCGTCAGAGCAACTGCAACCTCCCACGGAAATTATGAGTTCTTCCACACTTTCTTTCAAAGCGCCTTCGTTTTCCCGTGCTGCCACTATAAACTTTTTGGGTGATAAACAGCATCATCACAATTTTTAGCACTTATTTTTGCAATTGCTTCTTCTGTTCGTTTTATAACAGATGTTATAGTGAAATCTGTATTGTTGCACGCTACATATCTCTTTATTTTGGCCCAAATCAACCCTATTGCATTAAAATGGCAATGGTAGGGAGGAAGTGTAATAATTTTGTGCGGCCTTTTTCTGCAGCAATTTCATCAACTATATATTTTGGGAACTGCGGTTTGTTTGCTTTTACCAGTTCAAGCAATTCATACTTTTTAAATTGTCTTGAACACGTACATTGTTGCAAACAAGCCATTCCAAAATGACACTCTTCCTGGATGCCATTGTTGGAGCTTTGTCTAAAAAATGGTCTAAAATAACAGAGTGATATTTTGCGTTATCCATGACAATTATGGAACGCCTCTTCAAATTGACTAATAACTGCTCTTTGAACCATTTAAGAAATTTGGAATAGTTCATTTATTCATGACAGTCTCCTGTTTTCTTAGATTTGAAGAGGGAACAACAGTTCGGAATAAATCCAAAAGAGTTTCCCGCCTGAAGGTGGATTATTCTTTCACCTTTACCTAATGGCACCCGCATTGTTGCTCCCAAGGTATAATCAGTCCAGTTCTTGTTAATGCAATGATTAGCATTCACCCAGGTTTCACCAATCCATACAATATTCTCAAAATGTAATTTCTCGTAGGAACCTACAGCGCCAGGCACATATGTCCGGTTTTTTCAGCAAGATCATACGGCCATTTAGCTTTTATAGCGAAATCCTAAAGTTTTAACTATTTTTCAAAGTGAGGTCTTGCCACCTGTAAAAAGATCATCCATTTGTAGAGATGAGTGCAGTTTTGAAAATGTAGGATATTGCTTCTTGGTATAATACGCATATATATGGCGACGAATGGCATCTTGTTGAAATGGGTCCAGGTTAGCCACCGCGTTTTGTCGCTTCCTCTTCTTCCCTGGAGTTTGTAACCGTGATGTACATGCCTGATTTTATTCACTAGCGTATTTCTCTTTCCCTACTCTAACTGTGGTATTCTTACTTATACTAACAGTAGCTGAGGTTCTGTCCAGTACTTCTGAAACGGGAATTATTGGACCCCATATTTTCTTACGGAACATATAATTTCCCTTGCTTGTCCTTTAATTGGGATTCCGTGCCCAAAAACATTTTTTGTGGTCTTCACAGATAGTTTCTTTCTGTCTGTTTCTGTAGCACAAATGTTTGTGGCAGCCATGAGTAACGATAATTAGCTAAATATTAAAGTTACACTGAAATACTGAAGTTGATCACTGAAACTCACGAATTATGTTGCGAAAATGTAAAGTTGTTTACACCCTGTGTAAAATTCACTAGTTGAAGCAGTAAACTCTTAGTTTGGCAGTGATGACAGGGAGAAAAATCCTAAGTACCGTAAGGGTTATTCATGTTATAACTGGACTGGACATAGGCAGGTAAGAAGGGTTGGTCATTAAACTGAAAAGGTTGGTCATTAACCCAGAAAACCTCATAAGATATTCCTTGAAACTAAATCCACGCCTGTTCCCTTCTAACAACGCATACCGTCTCATACTAAAGGGCAACGAACGACGACGTATTGTGATACCGCTGATTCATAAGCGAAGCAACCTTAGTAGCAGTGTTTGTTTACTGCAAACCTTAACATGTCGATAGACTAGCGTCATGCATAGAGCACGTGGTGTAGTGCGATAGAGTTTGCAACGCAGGATAAGCATCCCGAGTGGCTATGGCAACAGTTTACTTTTGATTGGTGGATTGCTGGATGCTAGGCGATCACAATGACGTGTCTATGTCGTGTTTATCCCCTCTCCTTCTTTTTGCAGCAGAATAGCACGTGGAGGCAAAACGCCATTCACCAACTTACGATGCGGCAATAATAGTAGGCTCACTACTACAACTTGCCTATTGATCGCCAGTTATTGTAGGCCTAAGTTTAATTGATGCAGTCTGTAACCAACGATTCATGTTGAACGATGCAAATAAATTCTTACGATTCACAATAAGAAACTGTCAAGACAATAGAACACAATCATTACTATCTTCAACGCAGCGAGATCGACTGGTTTATTGTGCGTACGTGTAGCCGGTACCAGTGACAGCGCGTACTGCGCGCGTAGGTTTGGCTGACGTCACCCGCACCGCAGCTAACTGCTCACGGTCAGTACGGTTGCGTCGCTGCTATTATAACGCTGCACTACACGCTCCCAACTCTTACGCTGATTGTACCTTTCAGCTGCATTATTATTTTTTGTAATTTTACGTCATCCAACGTTAAGTCATATTGAACGATGAATGGAATGGATGAAATGATGCTCAAATGAGCCCAGGGTCCATAGAGCTTAGAGTTACCCGACATTCGTCTTTCAGGATAAGGGAAAACCTTATAGAAACCTTATCCAGGTTCACCCTGACCGAGATTCGAACTTGGGACCTCTTGGAAGTGAGGCAGACACTCTACCACCACGCTACCGAGGCGGGCAGCTGCATTACATCTTTATCACATAGCTGCTTAAAAATGTTAAGTAAAATGTATGTAGTTCGGTACCAAGGAGATAAGTGACTCAGTAAATACACTTATACGCTTTTTATTGTTTTAATACAACATGATAACTTGACTTAGCGGACCACACTTTGAGAAACACTGGTTTAGAGCAACCGCACGGAGAGCGGGCGATCGATGGTTCAAATCCCGGCTATGGCATTCAATTTTTCAGTCTGGCTCTATTCATTCAAACCTTAGGCTACACACGGCTAGTGTAGAAGAAATGGTTATTTTTATTCCAACTATTCGCTGAAACTCAAAATAAAATTGTTATTTGCTGTTCAGTTATCTTAAATGCATATATTTTAACAAAGATTGTTACAACCATTTTTGAGAACATGAAAAAGAAATGCCTCAGGGAAAGGGTAGTTTGAAAGGGGGGGGGGTTCCCTGAAAATAAGTACGGTAATTTGGTAGCTGCTGAAGATTAACCTTGGTATCTAACCTAACTTTTCATTTGTAAGTTATACTACAATTAGCCAACTTTTCACGAACTATTCTGTTCGCAGATAGACACACCCCCAGGGGCCTACTTCGGTAGGTACGGGTTTGGCGCACCCGGGGTCCCGAGCCAACTGTCTCCCTCGTGTGGGCTCCTCTTCGTGGTTGAGGGAGACGGTCAACAGGCCCACGCACGTGTAGGCCGTGCGTGGAGACCCGTGGAGAAGGTTTTTAGATTCTTGTCTAGTTTAGAGTTTAGGATTTAGTGAACGAAACTTTTAGAAGGTTTTGATTGATGTTTTTTATGTACGTGTATTTTTAATAGGTTTTGTTACACTTGTATAGTTTTTAGAAAGTTTTATATCTGACTTTTGCCATTAAAGGGCGCTGATGACCGCCGTAGTTGAGCGCCCTTATATATATCATCATCTTCAGATAGACACAAGGCCTTCGCGAGTGAATGAATGAATGAGTGAGTGAATGAATGAGCAAGTGAATGAGTGAGTGAATGAGTGAGTGAGTGAGTGAGTGAGTGAGTGAGTGAGTAAGTGAGTGAGTGCGTGTATGAGTTTAATGCCCCAGGTACAAAGTTAGTTACAAAAATGCTATGTTTTAAAATTTGCGAGCTTAAGATTTAGTTACATTCTTCATATGCTATATGCAGGGGCATGTTGATTATTAGTGGATAGAAGTGCAAGTTATGTAAATTCTTGTATACCCCTCTCCATTTCATTTCTCACATTTATATTAATTTGTATGGAATATATTTTTTAAACATTTTCCATTCCCTGTGAATGATCTGCTTTCTAGTTTTGCTGAAAATTATTTATCCTTATTTCCCAAATTTCTCTTTCTCTATACCAAACGAAGTTCCCGAGGTCAAAATCGGCCTGCGAACTGCTTTTGTGTTATCCCAACAAAGTTAAAGAAATTAGAGGGAAGAAAGAGTGTGCCTTTAATAAAACAACATACCTATTCGTGATATTCGAACGATTATAGAAAATTGAGCGCAGATATTTTAATTATCTATCTTTGTAACAATCTATTAAAGTCAAATATAAGGACGTTAACTTATTTAACTCCTGGGATTTGTCGACTGACACATAACAGTATTTGAAAGATTTCGAGTGAAGATTGACATCAATGTTTGAGTTTATGTATATATAGATATATTTCCTAAGACAGAATATGTCAAAAGTAAGTGCAATAGGATCTGCTTTGACTGATGAGGATTCAGAATCCTCATTGAAGTTAGGTAGCCTAAAATTGAAAAACAAATATCTTCAATTATAGCCAGTAAAGTCACATTCATTCTGGATATGTAGTCAGACTAAGAAATTCAATGCCACAGCCGGGATATGAACCACAGAACTCCCGACCTCCGTCCTGTTCTTCTTCACCATTTAGCTACCATCACTGACATGCCAGCGTGGCATTAAATTTTCGAACTGACTAATACATTTCCCGGTAAACCATTAGGGGTTCTCTTATACAATGAGATTACTTCCTAAGCTGTGAATACTTAAGACCCAGACTTCTAGTTAAACCACTATTGAATTAATTAATGGAAATTAGTCGTTTTGTACACTAGTGTGTGTAGGCTAAAATTTGGATATGTAGAGTCAAGCTGAAAAATTCAATGCCATCGCCAACATGCCAACATGCCATTAAATTCTCCAACTGAATTCAATAATTAAGAGCGACCGGATGAAGACAAGGAGATCTGTGGTTCAAATCCTGGGTTTTCCCCGAGACCCCCGGTTTCTCCCGCCATCATTCCACCAATTGTTTCATAAATTTCGCTTTCATTCTGTCATATACTTCTTACTCTTATTCCAGACGTTGATCACCCATCCTGGGTACGTACTCCATCTGATCCTCAACAGGCATCTCCCAAGCGCTCACGTGTGGATCCTGGAGGTGTAAGTCCTACATACAGATACTCCAAAAACTATTTGTCTAATCATAGCACATAGCATATAACAAGCACAATCAGAAACATGTCGGTAAGAAACGAACAATAAGTATTTCCTTACATCGGTTGATATCTAGATTGAAATATAAAACACAAATTGGGTTCATTTATTGCTTAATTAGTGAACAGATCTATGCTACTTATTTAAAATCATGTCCCATTTGATCTCAAACAAGTATTCGTCTAGTAAACAAGATCTCAGACATGGTGCCTCGCTGACACACACCCCTTCCCCTATGCAGTTGTGTTTCATCCACTGTCGTTGACAGTTCCATTTCAGTTTTCAAAGCCGTTGACTGCTATTTAAGTAATATGGGTCGAAAACGTCGTGAAACTACAGAAGAAGAGAGACGTTTGCATGAGGTTATTGAAAAAAGGTAAATCTATTCAAGGAATTGGAGAATCCATTGGAAAACCTACCAGTACAGCGAACACTATTATATACAGGTTTGATCAGAACAAAACTTAAGAAAATCAATAAAGAAGCTGTGGTCCTGCAGTTCTATCCAAGAGTGAGTGAGTGTGTGGTGTTTTAGGGCCCGTAGACAACAAGGTCATTTGGGCCCGACTATCCAAAATGGAGAAACGACAGTTACTTAGAGAAATAAAGAAAAATCCTAAAATAAGTGCTTCAAAACTTACTACTGTAGTTGAAACACACACAGAAAAGTCCGTTTCAGCACAAACTTTAAGAAACGTACTTTATGAAGCTGAGTATGGAGGCCGAACAGCCCATAAAGAACCATATATCAGTAAAGTCAACAGAAAGAAGTGAGTTGCTTTTGCAAAAGAACATAAATAATATGGGTTTGAATTCTGGAAGAAGGTTATATTTACTGACGAGAGTCAATTTGAGCTCATTAAGTCATAAGGGCGAATAATAATGTGCAGAAAAAAGAATTCTGAGCCTGAGGAAACAAATATAACAGCTTCAGTTAAACACGGAGGAGGTTCAGTACCTGTCTGGGTCTACATGAGTGCAAATACTGTGAGGGATTTGTGTTTTATTGATGGAATTATGAACCATAAGGTTTATTTAAACATCCTAAAAAAACATCTGTCCAGAAGTGTGAATAATATTGGTCTTGCTGAGGATTATATTTTACACAAGATAATGATCCAAAACATACAGCTCAAGATACAAGGCTATGTTTGTTGTGCTATTCTCACGCTATTCTCCACGATGGATTAGTGGATTAGTGAGTTTTAGGGCCCGTCGACAACGAGGTCATTTGGGCCTCCACGATGGATGCCGACACCACCGCAATCCTCAGACATGAATCCAATAAAGAATTTGTGGACAAATATATTAGGAATAATCAGATATCTAATATAAAGGATCTAAAGAAAGATATACTAGACGAATAGCGTAAAATTACAGTGGAAACAACACAATCTTTGGTGCAATACGTGCCAAGGAGAATGCAAGAGAGTATAAAGAGGAATTGAGGACCTACTAATACTAACAGTAACGTTTTACATCATTTTCAGTATGCAGACAAATGCTGATTTTGTATCCTATAGTGCATATCTTTACTTTTGAATATTTAACTATGTTTATATGATTGGTACTCTATATTTCTTTATTGTATTCTCTTTTCATTAATCGATAAAAAAGACAGTGTTCCTGCTGTACTTTATTCTGATGATTTTCCACTGTCCATACATCTTTAAACATAAAATCATGCATTAGACGAATACCTTTTGGAGTAAGTTTATGTGGAGGGTAAACATTTGACGACGAACAAGAGAAGTTATTAATATGTATGTATACCTGAAACACCGTATTTATTAACTAATTTTTAACGACATGTCTCGTGCCTGAGAGTTTATCAGCTTACATTTATGTGGGTTCTCTATGATTTATTCTCAATGTTTATGTAACTCTCACTAAGAAAGCTTTGGGAATCCCATAATTTTCTTGAATGCAGTACCCGGTAGTACCATACATTGTTGCAGGGTAGTTTCTTTGTACATTTGCATTAGAATTCCTCTTTAGTTCCTCTAAAGACACACTCCTTCTTGTCCTAGGTGCAAAATATTTTATACAGTGCACTCTTCTTAATGTTTATAAATGTATTGACAAGTATACTATGTAAGTTGAATAATACAGTAGTTATATTCTATTTTTGTAACTGCGAAACTTTCTGATGTAGGTAGTTCATTTAGTAAATTTGAATGTATTTTTATTATGGCTTTGACTTTTTGTTGCCATGATAATAATTAATTAGAAAACAAAACACGATGAAGTATTCTTAATTTATTTTCGTGTTTATTTAAATAAGAAAAAGTAGAATTAAAAAGTACAGTTTTTTTGCCACAATTTCATAAGAATAGCATACAATGTTGTAACTATTTACTAATCTTTTTATTGTTTCTAAATAAAATGCTATTGAAAATATCCTCTCTAATGTTTAAATGTTAAAGAATTTTCGCCCAAATTGTATAACTTTTTTGTGTGTGTTAAAGGTGCTCTTATAAGAGAAAAACAATATTGGTGAAGTGTAAATTTAGTAGCGGTACTGGCTGAGTGTATATACCGAACGTAGCCTATTTTTCTGGGGAAAGGTAATCAGAGCTGAAAGAAGAAAAAGAAGAAATACAAGTTTGGTGTTCTGTGAAAAAACAGCAGAGCATCAACACGCGAATGTATTAAGTATAAAGAAAGTGTATAAGTTGTACACATTGAGCTGTCAACGTTTATGTCAGAATCGTAAAAGGACTTGTGTAAAATAGAGTTACAGTTATGTGTGAAAGTGCCTCCGTTTCTTATTTTTGTATCGTGAATAATAATTTAATAAAAATAAAGTATAATTTACCAGGGCATTACTTAACCTGCGAATAGACGAAATGCAAAGCTTCCTGGAGAATCTTTATTGAATTCAGAGCAACCCAGTTGAAGTATTGGTTGGCACATACATATACGCTTATGGATGCAGCATTCATGTTTCATTTGTGTAACATATTAAAGGCAAGTGCAACCTGTAAAGATGGCATTGATGGGCATCCCAAATGGATTTTCCTCAGCGAGTTTTGGGGAAATGGAGCAAATCATATGTCAGCTAGAGAGAGGGACGATAGTCACAAAATTTTACCCTCGCAAACGTCCTGAAAGAAAAACATTAATGATAAGAAGAGAAACCCGACAAATAGTATGGGCTAGAACTGCTGCAACACGTACTTTTGAGGGTGCAGGTGAGAAATTACTTTATTCAACTTTTAAGCAACAGAGGGAGAACATCAATTACATTAATTTTCGTCTCTCTGAACAAATTTTCAAATTGTAGACTTAAGGAAAAAAATAAAGGAAACCGTATCTTATGTAAGACCTGTATAGTTTTAAATTTGCAAGTGAGCAACCTTCTTTACGTTAATACACAGCAAGCAAGTCACCTACAGCCTGAACATTATATTTTCTATAAATTAGGTCAAAATTTGTGCTGTAATTGGTGAAATCAAAACTTAATTTTGAAATAGGTGTTTCATAAATATAATTTAACACTTCAAGTGCCAATGCAAGCAGTATACAGGAATACACAATTTATATAACTTAATGTGTAATTCTGCAACAAAACTTCTTTGTAAATTGTGAGAGACAGGCCATATTTCATACTTGAGTCAGGTATGGATGTAGCGCTAGAGAGTTTAAAGACCTTTTCCTATGCCAAACAACATTTTTATAGAATAAATACCAACTTTTTCTTGAAAATTCTTCAAAGGGTTTTGGTTAATATTAGTACTATATTTGAAACATTGGAAATATCAAATATGTATATCTTGAATTTCATTAAGTAACATTTGAAATCCTATAGATCTTGATGAGCTTCATAGAAATGTAGAACTATGAGACAGTAAAAAGCTTACTTCAGAATAGCTTTATAGTTTGTGTCAAATATTTGTAGAACATTAACACAACTGAATATTTATATTTATAATCATAGCTCATTTTGAAATTACTAACTTTCTACTTTATCATTTCTTAACACAAGTGTATAACTTTATCACTCAGTTTTTCCAAATAGATGACAATAGTGATTCAAACAGCTATATTAATAAAAATAATTAATAAAAATGTATGCATGTGTGTGTAATGCAGATTTTCATTACCATTTTCATATTTTTCATTATAAAAATGAATACTCAATCTACTGAATAGTTATAACATTTGTTATGATAGTATAATTTAGCATCCCTTTTAAATCTATATAGTTTATTTACATTTCTGATTCATTAAGAATTTCATTATGGTATACTTTATTAGTTTAAACTTGAAAACTTTAATACCATGATGTTGTATCTGAGGTTTTAGATTGTTCTTTTTGATAAGATTTAATGGAAATTGACATTTTAATCTTCAGTGGATCTGAGGGAGGTGAAGGAAATAAGAGTTGGGAAACATTCAAAAGATTTTGAAAGATGGCCACAGGAAGCACAAAAGATGGAAGTTACAAAATGCTTTGTTGTATTTTATGGCCTGGAATTCAGACTCAAGACATTATGCATATCAGGTAAGATAAAATATTTTTATTCAATATTTAACAACAGTCAGCATTTCAAATACAGCAAAAATTTGAATATAGTATAAAAACCCAAGAATTTTTAATACAGCAGAGTTATGTCCTTAATGTTAATTTAAAGGCACATCTTTGTGGTGTTAACTAAGTTAATCTTTCATTTACTCTATAAATATTGTGGTAGTTATTTTGATTCACAAAGCCTGAAAGTAAATATAAATGTAACATAAATGCAAAAGCTTGCGACCAGATAGTTCAGTGATGGCCATTCATAATGAAAATGCAAACATGTACAGAAACTCATTTTGCAGGCACAAACGCAAATTCTTGCAAGTGCGCTCTCTCTGCTGGTTGGTGCATTATTTCAAAAGTTTCGTTTATTTTTTAATACACCTCATTCTGAAAGTGATCATTCCATAATATAATTACTTTTTACCTAAAATTGATTTTGTAAACTCATGACTGCAAAAGTAAATAATGAAACAATATGAACGATCTTGGGGGGAAAAATTGAGAGGCTAGTATTTCATAACGTAAGCAATAGACAAATGGTGTTAGGCATATAAGTATAATAATTTTTCGCTTCACTGTGGTGTTCCAATACAGTTAAATCTCGATATAAGTGAAGATTTTTTATAATTGGTACCATAGTATCGTCACGGTGGCTGCAAATGCCTGCAACAAAGGGATTAAGGGATAATGTGTGAGTCATCCCAAATTACCATAATTGTTATTTTTTACAGAGAGGAAGAACAATGGAACATTCAGGGACAGCCGTTGACTGTTGTACAGTAGCCAGAAATACACGTGCCTCCTTGTTTAACTGTGCTAATGCTTCCAGACCATTTGATTTCAGAAAATCCAGAATAATCATTTTCAACAGTGTTCCGTTCAATCAATTACAGAGACATCAGTTTCCAGAGCATTTCTTCTGTGACCTAAGGGCTATAAAAGGAAGTGCTAAAGCGAGCCTGAGTTATAAGTTTGCCAGAGAGTCAAATGTCAGATAGTAGTCAGACAGTTAAGAGTATTAGTCTGTGAGATTGAGAAACCTTTGAGCAGCTTGAGTTTGGTGTGTGCAACAGAGGCATAAAGAAACTTTAATACTGATTTCTTTGTGTATTTGTAAAAGTGAAAATAAATGTAAGTTAGCGCTGTGCTGTTTTGGTAACAAAGTGAGTTCAGCTTAACTTCATGTTGATATTTAGTCAACTTAGTGTCAGAAGTGCAATACAAAAGCCATGATGATGATATTTGAAAAATTATTGGCTAAAATGAAAGAAGTAAAGAGTGAAATAACAGTGAATTCCTCAATGGAAGAAAAGAAGACCGAGATTAAATCCTATTTAAAAAAGTTGAAAAAGGTAACAATGAAAATGAAAACTGGAATAGAGACCAAAATAGACAATCAACCGGCTGTCATGAAGAAGGATGTGGAAGCACTTTGTGGAAAGGAGGAAAATTTCAATCAACATTAGAATAAAAAGAAATATTTCATAAAGTAGAGTGCCATTGTTATTAAAATTTATTTAAATCAACATGTTAATGCATGGAGGACCTTGGGGGATGGATTAGTGTCTCTTAGGTAGTCGAGAAGCAAGCAGATGGATTGAATGGCACAGACTTGAAGAGGTAGCAGGCAATGACCTAGTTGATGGTCATTCACTCTTGAAGATCAGGAGTATTCAGTTCTTAGGAACAGAAGATAGCCTAAGGATACCCAGGCGATCGCCAGATATGTGTGTTGGGATGCAGCCACCAGGGTCTTCTGGAGAGAGGCTCTCCACAATCAGTCTGATGGATGTCAAACGATATATGCTAGGGATGTGGTCAAACAGGACATTCTGTGAAGGACTGTCGATGGCCCAGTCTACAGTCTGGATAGCAATGAGTAAGGGCTGGCGTGGCATGTGGCACATCTGTGTCATCTCCTTGAGTGACATGCCTTGCACAGAAGAGTGGAGGACAATTTTGTCACGGATGGCAGAATACAGGAAAGGCAGTACCTGATAAGTGGACACAAGTGCAGCAGTGATCATATTCAGAACCCAACGTGGTGGAGGGCTGGAACACTGGATTGGCACTACCAGGTAGTGACGTCATCAAGAACACTTTGCCTGTGGAGAAGGAAGTCTTTCTGGAGTTGACCTTCAGGTGGAATGTTTCTGTGGAGTTCTTTGCGAGAGTGGTAGAGGAAGTGATACTTGGACTGGATACCCTCCGGAGCACAACCAGTAAGCCTACAGTGGAGGTTTCTGGCAGAAATGCTGGACTTCCACTTGAAAGGCTTTCACTTGGAGGCATTTTCAAGAAATTGTCAATTGACTAGAACTTTGGTGTTCCAGCTGATCATGGTTCTACAAAGGTGAAACATGTTGAAAAAAAATTTGTGGTATGTGAAGTACAGTGTGTCTCAGTCACCTCAAAGTATAGTTTTAATTATTACATTACTTCAGTGTTAATTCCAATTTACCTTTTCAAATCATCAATAAACATATGTTTAAAACTTAGTGGCTTATGCTAGCTTTTTAAATTCTATACTTTTTCGAGGACATATCAAGAAATAATTAACAGACAGCAATTTAAAAAGGTGACAAGAGTATTGAAAAATTCAAACCAGTAATAGTGGAATATCTTGGAAAAATCTGGTGCAACAAAAGGTTATTTGAAATCAATTGTGTATTTTAAATAGAACTATATTTTTTTGGTAGTAAGTTTCTTTTTTTAATCACTTTAAAAATTTACCAGTAATACAAAATTACAAAAAATTGTTCCAAACTAAGAGAACTTTATGAGTACTCCCAGAAAAGTCAAGATGTACTTTTATTTGTAATATAAATTCCTTAAAAATATATGGCATTTTAATCATTAGTCATATCTGAGAAAGTTAAATATAAGTTTTCTGTTTTCATTCCACTTTTAAAAGATATTGAACATAAATACCAAGTTTGATATTTATCCAAATGTTCATTTTTGAATTATGCTATTTATATGTGCTTGCACGCATATACTAATCTTTTCCTGAAAATCTTTATTTGGAGTCAGAGGGCTTCAAAACATGTATACCCTGAGAAATCTCAGTGCTGACCTTTAATGTTGAATGCGATAGATTCTCTACCTAGTAGGTACATGGTAGAAAAAATAATAAACCAAATGTCTTGAATTTTCTAAATAGCCTTTGAAATTTTACATGATTTTATATAACTGCAGAAGTACAGGGTCATCGAAAAAGGTTGTAGGAATTTCAACAAATCAAAAATTCGGAAGTATGAGACATTAAAACAAGTGTTTTTATTAAATTATAGAAGAGTCGTATTTATTACACATCAGCTTCACTTAATAAATATGACTAAGATTTAATAATTATTTCACTTCACTGTGATGTTCCAATACAGTTAAATTTCGATAAAGTGTTTTTATGTTCAATTCATCACTCCAAAAGTTTTTCTTTTTCTTACCTTAGAATGTTTATGTGCACTCCATAGGTTGCTCTGCAAACATCCTGCCGATAGTCAATTTCGGCCCAACAGTGCCGGATGATCTTAGGCATGATTATTAATTTTTAGATGAGTCGTATTTATTACACATCTGCTTCACTTTCGTACCTATTTTGAGGACATGTTTCGCAAATCATCGTTTGCATCTTCGGCTCTTATGCGACTCTTATATGAGTCGCATAAGAGCCGAAGATGCAAACGATGATTTGCGAAACATGTCCTCAAAATAGGTACGAAAGTGAAGCAGATGTGTAATAAATACGACTCATCTAAAAATTAATAATTTTTCGCTTCACTGTGGTGTTCCAATACAGTTAAATCTCGATATATTAGGCATGATTGTTGCAACAGCATAAGTGATCCTGTGCCTTAAATGTTGCAGATGTCTGATTGGATTGCTGTACACTATGCTTTTGATGTATCCCCATAAAAAAATGTGTCCAGGGTGTCAGATCAGGGCTTCTAGGAGGCCATTTTATAGGACCAGCCCTACCAATCCACTGATTGGGAATCTTGTGTGCAGAGCACCTCGAACCAGTAGGGAAAAGTGTGGGGGGTGGGGGGGCGGAAGTTGCTCGAGCTTTCGGCCATGTTCACTATGGCTGAAAGCTTGAGTGACTAAATATTGCACGGCTGGTAACCCAAGAAGCTCTACTTAATAATTATCGCAGTGAAAGCTTCAAATCTTACAAGAAATCATTCATCCTCTTGTAATCCAGTATTTAGCTAGGAGGTTGAAATCTTCTTTAAAAGCTGGACAATGCAGAAGAAGATCATGATCCATTTCCTCATTTAGGTCTCAGAAAAGACATATAGGAGTCTCTGATATTCCAAATCTGTATAGATCTTTTTGTAAATAATCATATCCTGTTAGTAGTCTGAAGATTTTCTTGGTAATGTAGAAATATTATCTTGTTATCTTGTAAATTTTCCCATTGTTGTCTGGATGTTTTGTTTGAGTGTTCATTGATTTTGTTTGTATAGTTATTGGATATTAATCTTTTGATAGAGCAAAATGGAATTGAACTAGGTGTTGATTTAGTGGTAATTTTACTTCCCTTTTTAGCCAAAAAATCAGCCATTCATTGCCCGTTATTACATGATGGGCTGGAACCAATTGAATTACCACTTTTTTTTTATATAAACAGGTTAATTATGTTGTTTTACAACATTCTAGAATCTTAAGATTTTGGGTGTTATATCTTGTGTTATAATAATGATAGCTGCTTTTGAATCAGATAGAATTAGCTTTTTTGTAGATTCTATGTAAGATAAAAGAGATTTTGTAAACTTAAGAACATTGCCATGATTTTGCCATCAAAATTTGTTAAATACATATCTAATTTTTGATAAAATGAAAAGAGTGGGCATGCTGCTGCAGCACAGGTGCCTCTGTCATTTGGTATACTGGAACTATCAGTACGAGGGTGGTCTGTAAAGTTTCCAAACTCAACATGAAGATGGCAGCACTCGTAAATAAAAGCTAGTGAATTTCATTGTTCATCTGTTGACAGTTACTCACCAAAGTTTCAGCCATTTTGGACACTCAGTTATGTAACAGTCGTTTGAGAGAGTTGATGTGAGTGTTTTTATGAAAATGGACAAAATCGAGTATCGAGCTGTCATTAAATATTTGTATTTGAAAGGCAATACGCCTACGCAAATCAAAGATGAGTTGGGTTATGTGTATGGGGACTCTGCACCATCATTTACCACAGTGAAATTTTGGGCAGCTGAATTTAAACATTGTTGTAAGAGCTTGGGAGATGATGAACGTTTGACATGTCTGAAAACAGCAATTAACAATGAAAACTTCGCCAAAGTTCACCAAATGGTGCTATACTCCTGCCATCCTAAGAAACACACTTTCCTGTCAGCAATTTCGCGAACAAAAACCTACTGGTAAGCTACTCTTGTGCATACAGCTTGTTTGAATGTAATATGGCATAACACATGGGCCAAAGTATCACTGTTACCTGTCACGCTTGTGCACGTGGGCGCAAAGTAATACAAAAAGTGTGTTACTTAAGACATATGCAGTATAGACATTTGCCAAATTAAAGAGTTAGATAGAAAGACTATGAATATGTCTAAAGAACCCTTTTGTCACATATTAAATCAACATTTAGACATGAGAAAGCTGTCTGCGCATGGGTGCCGCGTTTGCTCATGTTAGACCAAAAACGTGTTCGAATGAACATTTCCAACTCCCTGTTGGCACAGTTTAGGCACAATAAATCCGAGTTTTGGCGCCAATTAATTACTGTAGATGAAACTTGGATAACCATTATATGCCCAAAACAAAAATACAGTCCAAACAGTGGACTGCAAAGAGGGAACCGGCTCCAAAAAATGCATTGGATAGTCCTGGAGTTATTTTAATCGATTGTCTTCAGAAAGGAAAAACCATTACAGGAGCATACTACGCATCATTACTTGACAAGTTGAAGGCAGAGCTTGCGGAAAAACGGCCACATTTGCAGAAAATGAAAATCCTGTTTCACCAAGGCAACGCACCGTCTCACACCTCAGTGGTTGCAATGGCGAAAATCCCCAAATTACGGTTTGAACTGCTTGACCATCTGCCTTACTCACCAGATCTAGCCCCAAGCAACTTCTTTTTGTTCCCTCATCTGAAAATTGCACTCAGAGGACGGAGATTTTCATCAAATGAAGAAGCAATCACCTTCGTGAACAATTATTTTATAGAGAATAACACTGAGTACTATTTAGACTGATTACGGAGATGGGAGCATCACTGGGAGAAGTATGTAGAGTTACAAGGAGACAATGTTGAAAAGTAAAAAAAAAAATGTTTCTGAAAAAATGTCTTATATCTTTATTATGTCAGAAACTTTTCAGACCACCCTCGCAAAAATATATAACCATTCAGAGGAAGAACATTGTACATTTATTATTTCCACTGACAATTGTTTTAGGATGGCTGGAGAAGTTTCTGATTTCTTGACATCTTCTGTTAGATGGAAATTACATTCAATTTCAAAAAGTCTAGAGGATTATTTCTTAGTTGTAGGTTTTCTTTTAAATTTGTAATTTCTATTTGAACCATGGTGTTAAAATGCATGGTGGAATAAAGGGGGGGGGGGGGAATAGCAACTCAAAGTTATGTATATGAAAATTGTAAGATTTTTGTACAGTATTATTATGGAAATAAATACAAAAAATTTCTGTTTGAGTTTATTACTATGTTTAAGAAGCTTTGTTGGTTTTTAAATGTATTTTTGACTATTACATTAGTCTGTGTTCTTTTGATACCTAGGATGTGTAGTGAAAGCTTATTAAGAAGACAGGTGAGCAGAGAAAATCGTATGAGTATAATACATTCTATACAGAAGCTATTGTAAATTTTATTTTATTTCAGCACTTTCCGATAAAGAATGTGAACTTTGGGTTAAAGGCTTGCGCTTCCTAGTTCCTGACACAATTAATTCATCATATCCTCTCCAAGTGGAAAGATGGTTGAGAAAAGAGTTTTATGCAATGGAAAACAGCCGAGAAATGTAAGTTTAAAATAGTTTTAGTAACAAAAAGAAAAATGGTGCCAATCAACCAAATAACTATTTATAGTAATAAATGCATTATACCAGCACTTGCAGATTAACTGGTGAAAATACAGCAGATGTACCTCTAATGAAAGGAGATGAAGATCTTTTTATATGTTTGGTTTGGCATTTTCAGTTGCAAGTAATTTTAATGTATGTTGCTAATGCTCTGCAGTCAACAATGAAGTGATTCTCCTTCTGGCTTCCTAGTACTTAGAAGTTATATCTTGATAATTTTGTAAAGCTGCACAGTTGTGTAGATGTTGTCTATCCATTTCTGTATCTTGAGAGCACAATACATAATTTGGAGAAGTTAGTATGCCAATTCTATGGAGATGTTTTCCTAGACAATCAGGTCCTGTAGTAAGCCTCATCATGGCAACATCAGATTTGTATGGCAATTCTGGAATTACAGATAGATTTTCTGGAAGTATTTTCATTTTTTGGTTATCAAATTTTTGAGTTAATTTTAATTTTCATATCTAAATAGTCATTGTTGCCAACTGTAATAATGTGCAAAGCAGGCTACTATTTATGGTTTTTCTATTGCAATAATTATGTTTGACAATCAAATGCAACGTTCTTTAGGTTTTCTAAGGAAAGAGAAATTAAATGACTTGAAATAAAATGTCTATAGTTTGTTTTGAAGCTTATTTTAAACATTTTAAATTATTATGCACTAATTTACAGTTGAAGTAACTGTTAATTGTTATATTGCAGTTGTTAGTGCATTTATAAATATAGAACAACCAGTTAATATGTAAAAAACAGAAGCTAATAACAGTTAAGGAATACAAATATTACAATAAAATATGGTAATTTTCACTTATCTTTTTAAGAAATTGGTAAATATTTCCAAATTTTGCAATCCAAATGTAACAAACCAATGATAGCTCTTTTTGCTTTATTGCTTTAAATGATCATTAGAAATGTAAGACTTGAAGCTTGAAGAAAGTTAACATTTCAAAATTCACCAATTGCTTCTTATTAAATTAATGTTATTTATAGATTAAAGGTATAAGGTAATGAATTAAAAAACATTGTAGGTAAAATAATTTGTCAGTTAATTCATTAGCATGCACAATACAAACACAACATGAAGGAAAGATCAGTCCATGTAATGTTAGTATCTTAGTATTGCCTAATTCAAGAACTTGTTTTCTAGGAGGCCTAAGTCTTGTTGATATGTTGAAAGTCTAGCCATAATCTTTCTGAGAAAATGTTAGAGTTGCTGGTGTCAAACACATTCCTTACAGCTACATTCTTATGAGAGTAGCATAGCACAGTATTAGGTATGGCAGGATGGGTGAATCACAGACAGTAGAACCTCATTTACCCAGATTAACTGGGGCCAACGTCGATCCGAGTTAAAGAAAATTTGGGTTATCCAGAGAACAACAGAAAAACAATAAAAAAATGTACACATCACCAAAATATTTTTATGGAGTTTAGACATTGCTATCGGCACACTGTCACCTAAAAACACATATACTGTATAAACTGTAATAGCCTATTTATTTGCACTGTACACAATATAGCTACAAACTAGTCGGTAGTAAAAAATGGGAGTGAGCTTCTGCTGTCTCAATTTAGTGAATCATTTATTAGCAGCATTATCTTGCATCCAGTTAACATTTGAAGTTCATTTGGCAATGTTTTGGCTTGACTCTCAAAATAGAGCACCAGTTTCTCTGTTTGCTACTGCTTTTGTATGAGTCATAGCCACAGCTGGTTCATCAACACTGTCTGAATATGAATATTCTTCATTTTCATTAACACTGCATGATGCAATAATGCCTTCGGTTTATATCCTTTGTCATTGTCAATGTCTTCTTCATCAACATGGGAACAGCCATCAATATTTTTAAAAATGTGTATATAATCTTCTTCCACACTTATTTTTTCTTCTTCAGTCTTGTTTTCTGGCAATTTACACACACCAGGCGCAACTTTTTCCATGACTTTATCAAAGTTTCTCTTTCAACCTGGTCCCAAGTAGTTGGGGCAAGTGCAATGAATCCACCTGCTGGCAAGAGAATTAGAGTAATTTACTTACTCTGAACAGTAGTTTATCGTCTGTATATAAAAAAAAGTTTTCATTTACTATGTTAAACAACATTTTTTTTTTCCCCATTTCTGGTCCGGGTTAAGGGGTTTTTCTTTTCTTTACATTATCATTATAGAATGTTCACAATGATATGCTGCTAGTTACTAGAGATCACACAGTGGTTCAATGAAAATGTTTTCATTGCTTTTGATTTTCTCAATCGTGATTAATGATTTTGGTTCAAGTACCATATGTTTAAGATTTTTACATAAATAAAATCTATTTCTGAGTTTTCTGCAAATAGCATGCAAAATTTCATTCATTCAAATGAATATTGTCAAATAATGTTCCGTGTTTCAGTAAATATATTTGTGGCATTAAACATTTCTGAGATTTCTCTATTATGGATTTAATTTCTAACTTTTACTTTTCTTAAAGCGCTTAACTCTTTATATGTTATTTTCTCATGGTCAGGCAAGCATATAGAATTTCAAAGCCATCACATAGTGGTTTGCATTTTAAAGACCTTATAATGTATTATCCTACCACAGGGTGATCCATTTCAGATGTCAGAAAAGTAAAACATTATATTTGTGAAGTTAATGTTAATCTCTGAGCAATTTTCTGTAATCTAAGTGGAAAGGTAGGAAGTTAATAAATGAGTATGTTTCCGGTGGCATGACAATGCTACCGTACAAAGAAAACAGAACAACACAATGGTCATAACACCATAGCAGTGTGCTGAGTATGTTTTATGGTATGCAAAATTTTCGAGTGTAATAGCGAACCAAGAAGTTTTCAAAAGTCAGTACAACTGTTGGTATGTCCCATAACATCAAGATATTGCTAAATGGTACAACAGACTCTTGGAAAATAGTCTTAAAATACCTTACACAGGTGGAAGACTGCTTGTTAACAATAGAGAGGAAGATATTCCAATGTATAAGGATTAGAATACAATGAAGCACAAAATTAATATAATTTTATGTCAAACTAATACTCAGTGCTCCACCTATTGCTAGTATTTACCTAGAACGCGTTTCGTTAGGATCTTCCTAACATCAATAGCTGTTGTTGACTAACAGATGTTGGTTTGGTGAATTCCTTGGAGGCGATAGGTGCGTCTCCGTCGGTATCTTGATAAACTTGAAGTTTGGGCTTTCTTCAAAGGTAGTGTCGATATTAAACAATTTTCTTTCATATTTCTTTATGAAGATTTTTTTCCCCCATGGTCCAGCTGCATCAACCACGTGGGAAAAAATCTTCATAAAGAAATATGAAAGAAAATTGTTTAATTTCGACACTGCCTTTGAAGAAAACCCAAACTTCAAGTTCATCAAGATAGCAAGAGACGCACCTATCGCCTCCAAGGAATTCACCAAACCAACATCTGGTAGGCGATAACAGCTGATGATGTCAGGAAGATCCTAACGAAACACGTTCTAGGTAAATACTAGCAATAGGTGGAGCACTGAGTATTAGTTTGACATAAAATTATATTAAGAGAGGAAGATATTCGACAAGACATGACTCAGAGACCACAAAAGTCACTCCACTGCTTATCAGCAGAGCAGAATACACCATACACAACATGTCAGAGGATAATTAGACAGTTTTGTAAGATGTTTCTATGCCATATTCAGCAAATTCAAGCACTGATGCAACAGAATTACAAAGCTTGATTCATTTGTGCCATCATGATGTGTGAGCAGCAGGAAGTGGAGGATCAATGGTTAAATAAATGGATGTTTACTGAAGAAGCCATATCTCATGTGAGTGACCGAGTCAATACGCATATCTGCATTGTTTAAGGAACCAAGAATCCAATGTCTCATCAAACTTGAACGAGACAGCCCTAAAGTGAATATGTGGTGTGGAGTGACGCATAAGAATGTCTACAGCCCATTCTTTTTTGTGGAGGAGACTGTGCCGTCATGTACTGTGATGTGATTGAGCAGTTTGTGATCCCTCAATTACAGAAAGATGGGATACTGAACACCATTATCTGTCAACAGGATGGCGCTCCACTGCATTGGTTTCCCATAGTGTGGAATCGATTAAATCAATGATTGCTGTTGCAGCCGTGACGGACCTCCTAATAGTCCAGACATAACGCCTCCAGATTGTTTGTGAGGAGCTACATCAATTAAAGGGTGAATGCAAAAAGACTAAAGAATCTAGCCGAACTGTGGCGGGAGATTACAGAGGCCTTTCAGCAAATCACTTCAGAAATGCTGCTAACCATGTGGTGCATCATGGGTGCGACCTATGAACCGTGCCTCATTCGTAATGGCAGTCATATTGAGTGCTAATATGCTGGACACAAAACTCCTAAGTTTCCTAAACAAATGTATTACCAACCAATAAAGTTGAATAGTTTACTTTATATACAAAGTTAATTTTCTGACATCTCAAATGGTTCACCCTGTACAATCTTCTTGTACCAACAGTGAAATGTATAATGAGATCATTTCTGCAAATGTTTATCTTGATTAATAAGATAATAGACTGAAGAATAATATTTGGTATGTATAGCTTGTGGAGGAGTACATAGAGAAAACTGTGTGATGTAACATTCAATTTTTCTTTTTGATATGTTGCAATTTTGTATTATAAGGAATACATCTTACTTCTTACAAATAATCTTTTTACAGGATAACACTGAAAGACTTGAAAGCATTTCTTCCTCGTATAAATTGCAAAATCTCCACTAGCAAATTGAGGGAATTATTTCAAGAAGTGGACACAAGAAAAAGAATGGAACTGGGATTTGATGATTTTGTAATTCTGTATCACAAGCTTATGTGTGATGAAACTGTAAGTGTGGATCATAAATAAGCACTTGACACATTCTTGAATTAAACTATTTCACATAATTCATGATTCATTGTTATATTCATATCGCTCATTGTGAGTTTTATTTCAGATTCTTCGTGACTGCATTGACATTCTATCAAAATATTCCAAAAATGGAGAAATAGTGACTTTGCAGGAATTTCAAAGCTTTTTAGTTGAGGAACAGAAAGATCAGTTAGGAAATGATGAAAGAGAAGTTTCAAGCTTTATGAGGGATTACCTACAAGATTCGCAGCGTAATGTACAAGAGCCTTATTTTACTACATTAGAGGTTAGTGCAAGATTTTAACGCTGTACACTTTAAGATTGCAGTTTCAGCAAGTAAATGCAGTAAAACCTGCTTTCATTAGACCTTGGCTAAGTGGCAATCTGTCTTAAATGAAAATATTTTATGGTCCCATGAATTTAGGGGTGAAAAAATGCTAAATTCCCTTTATTAAATGGGAACTGTTTTGTGCAGACAACAGAAATCAAAGTACACATTTTAACGTAAAATGTGCATTGTCTGCTCTAAGTACATGATGTTTCAGTTGAAACATAGTCATATTGCTGCTACGTGACCTATTACGAGGGGAGTTTGCTAATGACAGTATGAATACTGAGAAACCTCTGTCATCCTTCAGTGTATATTGTACTAGATCTTAACATAAGTGTCAAACTGATTTATGCTAGTGAAAGAGAGAAATTGAGTGTAAAGCAGATCATGAAGGTGTTCAACGTAGACAAAACTCAATTTTACAAAATTTTAAAGAAAAAAACTGAAATTCTGAAGCAGTGGGAAAATTATGCTGATGGAAAAATAATGAGAGAACTTATGAAAACTGAAAACAGGGATATTAATGGAATAGTGTGGGAGTGGTTCATTAGTGATCTATGGCATTATTCTTCCATGCATTACCGAGTAAGTCATTGTGTTTAAAAGGTGAAAATATTCTGAAGGAAAATTGTCCAAAGAAAGATTGACTGTTTTCCTATGTGGTTTTATCTCAGGTGAATTGATAAAAAAGCTTTCATTAAATGGAAATCTCTCTTTAGCAGAAATTTTTAAGTCTTGTTCGATTCCACTGAAGACAGATTTTACTGTATTACAAAACAACTCCATTCTCTGAGTATGTTCCTGAAAGAACATTAATGCATAACAAATTGTAGTAAAAATTGGTAAATGGTAACTTCCTGCAATTACAGAAGGGGGGGGGGGTGATTGACACATAGGTTCTAAATTCTTCATATTCACTTTTAAAAGCATTTTTATGTGATGTTTATTGGTTTAGTATTTATTTTTACTGTGAAATCTTTACCACAAATTTAACAAGTGTTCACCATTTTTGAAGTGAAACTTTTGCCAATATTCAAGAAGTATTGTTACTATTCTGATTTGAAAGATTAAAACACAAAACTAGAAGTACATTAAAATAAGACCTGAAGCTTTCCTGGCGACGAATACACTCACTTTCTTCTTGGGCAGCCAGCCAGGTGAAAAGATGATTAGATATCAACGTTTCGAGAGTGTGCATCTCTCCCATCATCAGGATATTTATAAAATGTTATAACCTCAAAATGAAATACTGGATATAACACAACTATAAACAAAGACAAAACACTATCAAAATTCGCATTACTGAACAAAAGGCTGTTTTCAATAAATTAAATGCCAGGTCAGGAGATGGCGTGAGTATAGAAAATTGTGTCAAAGGAACGTAACTACTTAACTTGATTATCAAGCTGTATTGATCTTTGCTTCTTAATTCGATGGATTTCCATTTTAAGGCCGGTTTCCAAGAGGAACTGAACTGAAATCCAGCATCACAATTAAGCGTGCTCCTTTCAGAGGAAATCGCCAAAGCCTCCTTAATTCTCTGCTCCCAGTAACTGTTGCATTTTGCCAAGATGGTTGTCTCCCGAAAATTGGCTCTATGGTCGTTATCAAAACAATGCTCTGCCAGCCCAGACTTCTCAGGTTGCATTAAACAAATGCTCCATTCATTAAAACAAATTAAAATTAAAATTCATTAAAACGAATGTTTTAATGTTAACCTGAGAAGTCTGGGCTGGCAGAGCATTGTTTTGATAACGACCATAGAGCCAATTTTCGGGAGACAACCATCTTGGCAAAATGCAACAGTTACTGGGAGCAGAGAATTAAGGAGGCTTTGGCGATTTCCTCTGAAAGGAGCACACTTAATTGTGATGCTGGATTTCAGTTCAGTTCCTCTTGGAAACCGACCTTAAAATCCATCGAATTAAGAAGCAAAGATCAATACAGCTTGATAATCAAGTTAAGTAGTTACGTTTCTTTGACACAATTTTCTATACTCACGCCATCTCCTGACCTGGCATTTAATTTACTGAAAAAAGTCTTTTGTTCAGTAATGCGAATTTTGATAGTGTTTTGTCTTTGTTTATAGTTGTGTTATATCCAGTATTTCATTTGAGGTTATAACATTTTATAAATATCCTGATGATGGGAGAGATGTACACTTCCGAAACGTTGGTATCTAATCATCTTTTCACCTGGCTGGCTGCCCGAGAAGAAAGTGAGCGTAGAAGTACATTTTTTATTTTAACTGCTTCTCTTGGTATTATTTACTATTTGTGGATGATGCTTCAAAATATAAACATCATAGTTATTGCTCTCCGGTTCTCAGACAATTTAAGTTTTATTGTGCATTGTTTATAAATGGCTTAAGTTGCTCATTACTATTTCTCTTTGCTTTGTTTACAGTTCATGGATTTTCTGTTCTCAAAACAGAATGAAATTTGGGATCGCCGTCATGATGTAGTTTATCAAGACATGACCAGGCCCTTATCACATTATTGGATAGCTTCTTCACACAATACGTATGTTAATGTTAACCTTATAATATTCTGTGTTTAGTTGGCACTCTATGCCAAAGTTCAGAATCTTTTTAACTATTTTGTTGAATTAGAAACTTTAATTATAATTGCTTTAGCACTAAACTATCTGCAGTTGAACCTGATTTATATGTATGTCAAAGGGAAGGGGAAAGATTACTTGTAACTCAGAATTACATACAAATGAGATATTGATAATGCATAATTTTTTTAAAAAAGTAATACAGTGGGCCTGCATGTGTGAAACTTTACAAACAATAAATATATGTACAAAGCAAACATTTAGAAATTGATCCCTCTTTAAAGTACGGTATTTTGCATTATTTTTATTTATTTATTTATTTATTTATTTATTTATTTATTTATTTATTTATTTATTTATTTATTTATTTATTTATTTATTTATTTTTGTAATTTATGTCCTCCAACATTAAGTCATACTGGATAATGAATGGAATGAGTGAAATGATGCTCAAATGAGCCCAGGGTCCATAGAGCTTAGAATTACCCGACATTCGTCGTTCAGAATATGGGAAAACCCTGGAAAAAACCTTATCTAGGTAACTCAACCTAACCGAGATTTGAACTCAGGACCTCCTGAACGTGAGGCAGACACGCTACCATCTATGCTACCGAGGTGGACTATCTTGCATTATCATACATGCATACAACTCATTTTACAAAACATTTTAATGAACTCAGAACTTTTTCACTACAACTTTTTGCACTGATCTAGTGTCTCCACAGCTTTTGTTCAATAGGTCCTGAGTTTGAATCTTGTTCAGGGTGAGTTATTTGAATAGGTTTTTTTTGGGGGGAAGGGGAGTTTCCATCTCTGATGACTGTACATAGCATATTAAAGCCATTCCTAAGTCAGAAGCAATTTTAGTGTTGGTTTTGTTTCTATTAAGTACCATCTCTCCTATGAATTATACTTTTTGATCTAGCGCATAGCATTTCCTTTTTCTTTTCTCCATGACTACTTAAAAGAAACTGAACTGAAAAAGAAAACTACTGTTCAACTATAAACAACAGATACCGAAAATGGTCCTTCTCATTTGTTGCAATGATATTGTTGTGCCAAAAGACTTATATGAGCTAATGGATTTGTCTTTTGTTTCAGTGGCCGAAAGTGGCCTCCTCAGCTTGTGACTTTGTCAGCAGCAATAAGTAAAATGGTTTCAAGCTTCCTTTAAGATAGCTTATGGCGCATACTCATTTAATTATGCAAAAAGTCATTGAAATTTAATATAACTGCGAATTACTCATAAATAAGGTTCTACTTACATGTTTCTAAGTTAAATTTTTTATGGCATTTGCAAGTATTTATGTATAAATACGTATTACATATAACTGGGTTACATATAAAGCAGGTTCAACTCTAAAATAAAAGTGAGTCGAGAAGATATTGACACATTGCTTCGCTAACACTGTTTTTCACAGGACATGTTTCAAGAGCTGTTGCTCCCATCTTCAGCTGAGTCTCAACTAGTGCAGGCTGTAGTGATTTCCTCTTTCTCTGTATCGTCGATAGATGGCATGATGTATTTGTCAAGATATCCGGTGGTGGAGTTTTGAAGTTCATAAGTTCAATACACCAAACAAACAAACCCAGAAGTTCACCGCCTCATGTTCATCATTTGTTGTTTGATTTCCGCTTAGGCATTTGTCGTAGCAGAAACACGTGGATAACTAGAGAAAATAAAAGAATCCCTTTGAATCGCTTCAAAGAAGTCACAGAACATAAAAATACTGGCCACCTTGCAACAATGTCTCTAATCATTAAGTTGTGATCACTCACAGTTTAGCAGTTCAATGAAAAATAACCTTTTCTGTTTCTATAAACTTCACTATTCTCACCTCCAGGCGACTCATTCCTTATGTACATGCAATCAATGGCTCCAAGCACTCCTGGAAATCCACTAATTGCATTAAAGTTATCAATAACAGCCCTTTCATTAGCATTACTTACTGTAAATCGTATATAATTCTGTCCAAGATTGGCTGTTGCTCATAACACACTGTTTATGATACGCAGTGCTGTGGTTTGATGGGTTTTCACGAGTGTCAATTATTATGGGTGCATTATAAGTTGGTGATTGACAGTTGGAGTGGGGAAAGAGAGGGGATAGCACCGTTGCCACTTTACCATCCCTCTCCACGTGCTAGGCAATGAAGGTAACGTGTAGAGGGGAGGTGGAAGTTCGGTTGCAGTCTGTTGCAGTAATGCACACGCACATATTCCTAGAAATTTGCATACTGCAGTATTAATCGTAAGATTGCCGTAAGACTGTCTACACATTTAAGTGAGCAGTTACCTAAGTACAGCATACGAGTTTGTAACCGCGATGTACATGCCTGATTTTCTTCACTAGCGTATTTCTTTCCCTACTCTAACTATGGTATTCTTACTTACACCAACAGCAGCTTAGGTGCTGTCCAGTACTTTTGAAACGGGAATTATTGGACTCCCATTGTCTCTTTCATCCTCAAAATATTTTCTTACGGAACATATAATTTCCCTTGCTTGTCCTTTAATTGGGATTCCGTGCCCAAAAACATTTTTGTGGTCTTCGCAGATAGTTTCTTTCTGTCTGTTTTTGTAGCACAAGTGTTTGCGGTAGCCATGAGTAACGATAATTAGCTAAATATTAAAGTTGCACTGAAACACTAAAGTTGATCACAAAAACACTAAAGTTGATCACAGAAACACTGAAGTTGATCACTGAAACACACGAATTATATTGCGAAAATGTAAAGCTGTTTACTCTCTGTGAAACATTCACTACCTGAAGCAGTACACTCTTAGTTTGGCAGTGATGACAGGGAAAAATACCCTAAGTAAGGGTTGGTCATTAAACTGTAAAGGTTGGTCATTGACCCAGAAAACTTCATAAGCTATTCCTTGAAACTAAATCCACACCTGTTCCCTTCCAACAACGCATACCGTCTCATACTAAAGGGCAACAAACGACGACGGTATTGTGATACTGCTGATTCATAAGCGAAGCAGCAATAGGAGCAGTGTCTGTTTACTGAAAACCTCAACATGCCGATAGAATAGCGTCATGCATAAAGCACGTGATGTAGTGCGATAGAGTTGGCAACAGTTGCTATGGCAACAGTTTACTTTTGATTGGTGGATTGCTGGTTGCTAGGCGACGGCAATGACGTGTCAGTGACGTGTTTATCTCCTCTCCTTGTTTTCGCAGCTGAACAGCACGTGGAGGCAAAACGCCAATCACCAACTTATAATGCACCCATTATAGTATATTGTATACACCCATTGCTTAAAATGTTAACACTATTAACACTCGCTTCATAGGTGATACCAGATTGGTTTTGTTTGTCAGGAATTCTAACCTATCACACAATTTGCCCACTAATCACCACACTACTTACTTGGATAATCTGAACCGTTCTTGGAATTTCCTGTGGTTTATATCTTCGAAAGGAATTTCTGTATCCACTATAATGGGCATGTGATTGTCACCATGTGAATTATTTGCATGTATAACAACTCATCTTCAAAATTGTTGCATTCCAAAACATAAGATGCCATTATTAGGTCAATTAATGGAAATTAATTGTTCTTTCACACTGGCCGTGTGTAGGCTAAATTTTGGAAACGTAGAGTCAGAATGAAAAATTAAATGCCATAGCTGGGATTTGAACCACGGATCTTCTGGTTTCTGTACAGCCGCTCTACCATTGAACTACTATGGCCAACGTGCCGATATGACATTAAATTCTCCAACTGACTCGTATTTTCCTGGTAAACCACTTAGGAGTTCTCATAAACACATGAGACAACTACCTTAATGGTGAAATTGGAATTTAAAGTGGTTTACCGGGAAAATACGAGTCAGTTGGAGAATTTAATGTCATATCGGCACGTTGGCCATAGTAGCTCAATGGTAGAGTGGCTGGACGGAAACCAGAAGATCCGTGGTTCAAATCCCGGCTATGGCATTGAATTTTTCATTCTGACTCTATGTTTCCATAAGTTACCATTTTACAAGTGCAAGCCAAGATAATCGATGATACAGGTTGTTTATAGCTGGTTAGAGTTAAATAGTAGTGAAAACCTTTGTGAACATTTACCATCGTTGATGCACCACAAATGACCACTTATCATGGTAAAGTCAGTACTTTACCACAGAAAAATCTTGATTGAGAATGGTGCACATGGCCTTAAGGAATATACATAGATGGCCATCATGTAACGTTTTTGCAAAGAGAAGACATAACATAAAAAGTGACTATCTATCCTCTTATAACCATATGTTATATTTGTTTCTTAATTACTATTTATAAAAAAAGTGCAGAAGTTTATGCAATGAAACAGTCTCTTAACCTCTCATTAACCTACTGAACTTTCTGAATGCCAAAACCTAGAACTCTTTTGTATGAAAGTTTTGCTTTATTTCCTCTGTATTTATTAGTAATCGAGATTGTGAAAAGCGAAACTAAATATTAGCACAAAGAGAGAAAACTTAACTTAGAAATCACTTAACTGATATTTTATTGAAGTCCATGGAAAGATAATACATTTTTTAAAAAGGTGAAGTTTGTGACAAATATAACTCTGGTAATAAAGAAAAGATAAAAATATTTAAAGTTTATCCTACTATAATTAAATGACACATTAACATGATACAAGAGGAAGCTTAAATCTGTCAACAGTTAGCCACAATACCACCCTGTTCAAACATTCCTTTATCTAGAACAGTATACGATTGTATAATAAGTTGCCACTTCATATAAAACAGATAGAATAAAGACTGTCAGAATCAAACTACATAAAATCTGAGTTGAAGAATGTTTTTATTCTGTACAAGTTTTTTGTCAGTCAGCTCTCTCTTCTGCAATATAGAATATTTTTGTATATTCTTTTATGCATTTTTGTTTTCTTAAATTATTATGTTAATATATTTCTTTTGTATACATTGTATCTGTTACTATGTTAATGTTCTGTAAATATTGTGCTTGACATGTCCATTATCTTGTACAAGTTACCAAGGATGAATAAAGATGAATATGAATATCATTTTACGAGGTACATCCATAAAGTAAGTTCTGTTTGGTAATAAAATTAAATTGTGTACAGATACAGAAAAATTATTTATTGCATAAAATTCTACAACTCTTAAACTACTTTTCCACATAACTGTCTTAATTTTGCAGGTATTTGTCATAGCGAGGCAAAAGTTTTTGTATACCTTCTTGATAGAAGTTTGCTGCCTGTGTCTTCAACCAGTTGGAAACATTTTCTTTCAGCTCTTCATCATTGTTGAAGTGTTGACCGCAAAGGAAAGATTTGAGATGCAAAAACAGACGAAAGTCACTAGGAGCGAGGTCAGGGCTGTACGGGAGGTGGTCAAACACGTCCCAGCCAAATCCCTGTAGGGTCAAAAACTGAAGTACACTACCCATCCGTTTTGTTTAGAGTTGCTCAGTAGGAATCTTTGGCACCCAACATGAGCAAAGTTTACGACATTTCAGTTTTTCGGTAACAATGTCATGAACTAGTGATCATGAGATTTGGTGAAATTCCATAGTGAGAGCACTAATTGTAAACTTGTGGTTTTCCTGGATCTTGTCATCAATTGTGTGAACCAGTTCTTCTGTAACCAAAGATGGACGTCCACTTCATTCTTCATTGTGCACTTCACTACGTTCATTGAACTGTTGGACCCATCTTCTCACCATTGTATCACTCATCGCATTTTGTCCGTAAACATCGCAAATTTGCCAATAAATTTCAATTGGTTTCACTTTCCCAGTATTAATGAAAATGAATCTGATTTCACAAGCAGCGGGATTTTCAATCAACACCGACATTGTAAACAAGCACAACAAAGCATACGTGGCTGACAGCGATTTCAAAATGGCGCATGTTTCTTTTCCTTGATACAGAGCATCTACTGCACATGTGCGGAACTGCGATCGCAGCACTGCAGCGGAGATAAATTGAAACAGAACTTATTTTCTGGACGCCCCTTGTATATAGCTTATATAAGATCCAAATTATGTTATGGATGTGAAGTTTCGGGTTGTACATCAAAGGCACACCTGAAGAAAATTACTACATTTCAAAATGCTGCATTAAAACTGTGTTTAGTAATACCTAAAACAACCTCAACATGTGCAACAGAAATTAAATGTAATGTCCAACCTGTAACGGTAGTTTTGGTTTGAACTTGAAAATGAGTCTTTGTTTTCTGATCTGACTATTAGTGGGCCATGTAATATATGAAAAAATGATGAACGGTTGCTATGAGAAGAAAATTAATAATCTTGTTTCATGATGATGGAAAAATGTCATGGTGAATATGAAAGTTTTGGATAGTAACGGATTATCAATAATCTTTAAAAATAGATATGTTCTGTAATCTTGATGGTGGAAAGACGATGTGGATAACACAAAAAGTTTTAATAGTGATGAGTGGACGTGCAGGAGTGAGCAATTTTATGTAATTAATGGAAACAATTTATTAAGGAAGTAAGGATTTATCGATATGCTGGAGGTAACCTGCAATGATTGACTAGGAAAGAAAGTTCGGGTTAAATGTAATCCAGATTATACAATTAAATTATATATTACGAAATTGGACTTATCCAAAATTTTATTTTACTCGAAACCACACCTGAAAACGAGAGATCCCTTGACTCTTATTTAATCAAACACAATCATCAAGAAACAATTCAAACTACAACGAAGTAACCGTGTTACATCTGGCTTCCCGACTTGGTTCTTCGAAATAGTCAATGTGCATCCTATCTGCAACGAATAGAAAATCTGGTTACAAACCTGTTTGTTTATATATACGTGAGAAAATTCTTAAATTCACCTTAAGCTTTGCTCTTCATCAAGATGTAACATGTTTTTTTAAAATAACAGATTACAACTTCAGCAAGTTTTATAATTTACAAATGAACAATGTTCCTTCAAATGTAGCTTATCTAATTATGGACCAAAATTTAACTGTCATTGAAACCCATCTTGGATGTGGAAAATGCCAACGTGTTATACAGTAAAACTTCTTGAAAATGGAACACAATCATTCCAGCGTTTGTTTTCCATTTACACTGGTTTCCGTCTTACAGAGTGCTGTGTTTGAATACAAGGAAATTACAAAAGCTACAGTCACACAGGTTTACAGTGAAGGAATAATATAGAATGAAATAATAATAATAATCATCATGCCCACCATGGTAGCTTGGTGGTAGCACTTCTGCCTGACGTTCAAGAGGTCCCGAGTTCGAATTTCGGTCAGGGTGAGTTACCTGGATAAGGGTTTTTTCGGGGTTTTCCCTTATCCTAAAAGATGAATGTCGGTTAACTCTAAGCTCTATGGACCCCGGACTCATTTGAGCATCATTTCATCCATTCCATTCATCGTCCGATATGACTTAACGTTGGAGAACGTAAATTACAACAATAACAAAATCATCGTCATCATCTTCATCAATAGGTTGATATGCATTATGCACTATGTTTTCAACTCTAAAGCTCGAGTCTGAAGCAATGGTTCAGAAATGAGAATTCCTATAGCACACGCACTAACACAAACACAGGACAATTTAGGTTGTCATAGTCTGTAGATTTTGTGATGCATTTCACATGCTCTGCTGTTCCTTTTAACCACTCGTCTTTAATTTTTTTAAAATCTCATAAATCTGAGTTTTTCCCCACTTTAAACAACACAGTTAATTCTTTAGCTGAAATTTTTGTGTTCTTCAATAACCTTAATTTTTTCCTCCAGTGATAATGTCTTATGTTAAGAATTCATTTTACAGAATTTGTGCACACAAACTGTGTTTTTAAAAATCACTAACGTTCACATTTTGGTGTAAGGTGCACAAACATTTTTAATATTTTAGGATTACAGTTTAATTCTGTTAAATGTAGTAGAATGATAGTAAAAGTAATAAAAATTTTCTTCCACTAGTACTTGATCACGTGTAGGAACGACACTGAGAATGAACACACTGCAAAACAGTTGTACGCTTATCATATGCGTTGGAAGAGAGTTGAGAGAGCTAATGGTTTGTTTTCCCTTTTCCTTGAAAAACTACAGTTTATTTCTTTATGGTTCATGGAACTTCGGTGCAAGTGCAGTTGCCCTCAAAATTATTGCACTTTTTAAAATATGTACATTGTAACCCATTACAGATAAGTAATCCATTTTAATCAGGTTATTTATGCAAATGGTTCCCGAAAAATATTTCCGTTGCTGTGTTAGGCAGTTTTCCAGCTTAGAGTATAATTTTACATGGGAAATAGCTCCATTCCAAAATGTATTTTCCATTTTTTTAGGTTCCCAGCATATAAGGGATCCGTTTTAGGCAGGTTTTACCCTAAAGTATAAACTTCAAAGAAGCGTGGAAACAATGAAGCACAACTTAGCACAAAAGTGAAGATATTGACACACTGCTTCACTCACACTGTACACTCATATTTTCAAAATAGGGTATATTCAAACACACTGCAGTGTTGGGGAGTAAAATATCCACTGCTCCACTAGGGCAAAGCAGGGTGTGTGCTGCCTGTTATTTATTTTCACAGTGTGAGTGTGAGTGAAGCAGTGTGTCAATATCTTCTCGATTTACTTTTCTGCTAGGTTTTACTGTATTAATATTTCTGGCAATTATACTAAGAATGATGCACCACATGTTTCAAAATCTAGTGCCATGGAATTAATATGTGATAAAGGTGAAAATTTACTCCGTATCTATACTGATGGATCATGGAATCCTGATTATGGACTTTCAGGCACAAGATATTATATCCAAAAATATAACAAGAAATATATTATGTTCATCTTTCTGCAGTCCTGAAACGGAACTGATGGTTATAGAGGCAGCTCTTTTACAATTCTCTACCTTATCTGATAAATTTGTATGCTTTTCCAGTGTGTCATTGGGAGCTATTCTCAATATCATGAAATATACTCCAACTTCCTATGCACAAATTACAATCTCTGTACAGAAAATATTAAGTAAACTAAATCTTCAAAAAGAAATGTTCCAATGGATAGCTAGTCATTGTAGCATTACTGCGGTTGTTGATAATATTGCTAAACAGGCAACATCTTTGGGACAACATATGCAAATAACTTCTTTAACCAGTGCATATTGTGCAGTAATTCTCATTTAACAAATTTATGGATCAAATTATGGCTTTCTTCAGAAAAAAGCCAAGTACTTCAGAACATTCAAAAGAAGCCTAATGATGTACAAATGTTCCACAATATTTCCAGACACATACAAACTTTTTTAGCAAGAGCCAAAACTGGCCATATTATCACTCAAAGCAGGGTCTGTGCATGGTTGTCCTGATGCTGCCTGTTATTTATTTTCACAGTAATCAGATTCTTCATTAATGACAGAAGTGTAACTATAATTGTCACTATCTCTGGAGGCTGATTAACAGAGAAATGCAACTGTAAAGATTGAAAAGCTTCTTATAATACGAGAATTGGCTGATAAGTCCTGGGCCTGATAATAAAAAATCCAAACATTTTTTTTTCTTTATTTTTCAACATAATCCCTAGAAAGACTAATACATTTGTCATATCGATGTTCTAATTTAATCAAATCATCTCTGTAGTGCAATTTATCATGGTCCTCAAAACAGCTGTTTACCTCAAAGTAGCTTTTTATTTGTTGCTGTGAAATCTTCGTCCTCCAAGCAATTTTTTGAGGTTCAGAAATAGGTGGTAGTCACTGGGTGCAAGATCTGGCGAATAGGGTGGATGTTCAAGCAATTCAGACTTTAATTTGCATATTTTCCCCATTGCAATGAGTGAAGGATGGGCCAGAACATTGTCGTCAAGAAACAAAATTGTTTTTCTTTGCCAAATGAGGTCTTTTTCTTTGCACCTTATCACTCAAATGTTGCAGCAAGCATGCTATTAGTCACCAGTGATACTTTTATCCTTTTCCAAGTAATCAATAAAAATAATTCCCTGTACATCCGAGAAAAAGCTCACCATAACTTGTTAGCTGACAAAATTGACTTTGACTTTTTTTGAGTTGGTTCACATGGCGCATTCCACTGTTTTGACTGATTTACTTTCTGGAGTGTAGTGATGTATCCAAGTTTCATCCATGGTAATAAGCTATCTCAAAATCACTGGGATTTTTATGGTAGAGCTCCAAATTCGTAACAGAAACAGTTTTTTATATAAAGACTAAAATTGAGTCATACCTTTTAAAACTTGTAACTTCACTCACGTCCTTTTCCAAAATCAGGAACATTTTCGAAACCATTGCAGTTTCATCCTCAGCTGATTAGCGACTCGTCACAGTTGGTTGTCTGGATCTCTTGTAATTGGCTCCCTCTCTCGGAAGGTTCTTTACATAAGTTCAGTTTTATTATTAAAAACATTACACATATTTTAAATTTTGATGTGCTGTCAGTGAGTGGTCTACTGAACTTATGTAAAGAACTTTCCGAGAGAGGGAGCCAATTACAAGAGATCCAGACAACAACCAACTGTGATGAGTTGCTAATCAGCTGAGGATGAAACTGCAACGGTTTTGAAAACATTCCTGATTTTGGAAAAGGACGTGAGTGAAGTTACAAATTTTAAAAGGTGTGACTCAATTTTAGTCTTTATACATGAAATTAGCTTCACTGTTAACAATGCTGTATTTATAACTATTCAAAAGGAAACAGTTTTTCTTTGCAACTTTTGATCAGGTGTCAACAAATTCGACACCCTTCTTGCAAACACCTTGTGAAAGCCCAAAACAGTACTTAAAATATTACCTGCATGTTCCTTTGATATGTTTACAACCTCTGCTATCTCAAATAACTTTTATCTGCGGTCTTCCCATACTAAGCAATGAATTTTTTCAATGATTTCTGGAGTTGTGATTTCCACAGGGTGTCCAGAAGAAGACACATCACCAGTGCTTGTACATCCCATTTTAAACTCTGCAACCCACCTTTTAATCATTGTATATGAAGGGGCATAGTCTTTCAGTGTATTATCCATTTCCTCCCTGATTTCTTTAGGCATTAAGCCTTTCAAATGGAAGTATTTAATCACTGCTCATTTTTCCAAATCCTCCATTTTCGTTAAACCTGTACACTTGTCTTGTTTAAAATGCGGTCATTCAAAAACTAAACAAGCTATTGACCTGTAACTATGGATACAAGCTAGTTTATAGTTAAACTATATCTCAGTGTAAGGTCCAGGACTTATCAGCTGACCTTCATATATCATCATGTTTGATAAGCTTCACACCTTGTGAAAAAGCCATTGCTCACTACTTTTGGAGTACCCTGATTACATAATTTGAATCATTTGTTTTAACAGCATGTAGAACAGGAGAATGGAACTTGATTTCTTTGCTTTCAGAGGAGACCATCATGCAGAGATGTGGTTGAGAAATGGTTTCTTTTATTCCTAACAGATGTACTGCAGCACAAACACTTTAATCTGTGAATTCTATAGCTTTTATGCATTCAAAGTTCTAACCAAAGTGACTGACAAAGCTGGAATGTCTTTCTGCAGTCAAATTATCGTGACTGTCGCAGTGGAAAGGTTAAATAGATAAATATGCAGTGCTGGGTAAACTATACCTTGTTTCACGTAAGCTTGCCCAGTATCTCTTAACGGTCACGTGACCTAATCACCTCTCATTGGTTGCTGTTGTGGTAATGACTGTCGTGCGGTAAAAATTAGTTCGTTATTTAACATGGTGATATATCATTATATGTTGGAAGAGAATTGTCAAATTTATATTTTCGTAACTGTTTTAATTAAATATATTACGCAACAGAGTTTATTTATCTGAAATGCATGTTAATTCTTAAACGAAGAGGAGTTTCCTTTGCTCTCAAGCACATGGCACGGCAGCACGTGATTTAGCGGTAGTGGTGACATTTGTTTATGATTTTTATCACTGACCTTGTTTTGAACTGGATTAGTCATGCATCGCCATTCGAGAGTTCGGGAGCTAAATTATTTTATTGATCATTTATTGCGCATGTATTATATGTATAACGGCAGAGTCTACCGCCAGTTTTTCGTTTAAGTATCGCAAGGATAATTATTTACAAACAGGCGAAAAAAGAATTGTGTTGCATGTGTTTAATGCACTCACAGAGAAGAATCCATCTTTGTCAGTGAGAGAAGTCGAACAGCTGTGCTATGAAGTTACAGGTGTGAGTGTTAGATCCGTAGGAACATCGCGACATGAAATTGAGGAAACCGGAAAACTTACCACTCCAGGCAAAAGCAGGAATAAACAAAAGTGCGTGCTCGGAGAAAATACGTGAAAAGTGTTGTGCGTCGTCATGTGTGTAGTTTTTCTTTAGAAACGAACTCCCTAACATAAGTAACATTTCGTCTGCTGTAAATGAGGATGCAGATTTACCAAATTTCAGCAGATTGCTTATACAGCTGGGATTTGTGAATGAAAAAAGAGGCAAGAAAAATGTGCTAAAAGACAGAGGCGATATTGCTGTGTGGCGAAGACGCTATTTAAGGACAACCACACTGCACCGAGATACAAATCGCAAATATACACGAAGAACACACGAAAAGTAAAGTATGGTGTGACACGACTTTTAAGACTGAAAGACAAGCATTTTTGGAAGGTATGTGTGCTGGTTTAAAAAATCCCAGTGGAAAAGGCCAAATGCCTTTCATTATAAACTCTTTCAGTTTCATTGCTCAGCCATTCTGTTTCAATTTGCTCAGTTCATTATAAACTTGTATTTTTGCATGCCTTCATATCCTTATTTGTATGATTTTATTTATCTTCCCGGCAATTATTACATTTACTGCACGTTTAAATATGACGGGAAGGCACCGCCTATGGCATATGATGCGAAAGCATTAGCCAATTAGGGCGAGGGGGAGGGTTGTTGAACGCGGAGTGATACATTTCAGCCGGGCAAGGTTATATGAAACAGAGAATAGCTAGTAAGAAAAGGGATGACATGCTATTACACGTAAAGATATAGGAGATGTGAGAGCCAAATAACATTGGTCTTAAATTCATCTTACATTTTCTTAAAGGGACTTTTTCTTACATTTTCTTTAAGATGGGAAGACTAAAGTGCAAAGAAACACCTAAAAGTCCAAACCCAATGCAGAATAAAGTGACATATGAATATACAGGTGTCACAAAAAGGAATGTCAAAAATTTGAGAAAACATTTCTTGCAAATAAAGTATAAAAAAATATTATATGAACATTAGTCCAGAAATTATTTCCTTTCTAGAGCACTTTTTCTGCAGCTGAACTCCACACAACACTCAGTTTTTTTGTAATTCACGTCCAACGTTGTCATATCGGACGATGAGTAGAATGGGTGAAATGGTACTCAAATGAGCCCAGGCTCCATAGAGCTTACAGTTACCTGACATTCATCTTTCAGGATAAGGGAAAACCCTGGAGAAACCTTATCCAGGTAACTCACCCTGACCAAGATTTGAACTCGGGACCTCTTGAATGTGAGGCAGACACGCTACTATCTACGATACCGAGGCAGGCACAACACTCAGTGACAGAATGATGGGAAAACAGGAAATCACAGCAGATGCTCAAAATGGCTTCCATTAGCTTAAATGCATCCATCAACTCGCTGTCACATGGACTTCCAAATGCATGGAGTTAGGCCTGGAGAATTTCATATTGTCTGGTAGCCTTTCACAATATGAGCATGAAGAGTATCTAAATCTGTAACTGGAGCTGTATAAACAATGTCCCCACAAATAAAAAATTAGTAGATTTAAGTCAGGCAAGTGTGGAGGCCCTTGAAATTGTTTCACCTCTTCCTATCTATCTACCAGGAAACCTGCTGTTCAGAAATTGACAGACAGAAAGCCTGAAATATTGAGGAACTCCATCATGCATGAACTGAGTACTGGTGCCTAACAAGTGGACTACGTACTGTACTGTAGCACAGTGACAACAGTGAAATGCATCACCTCCACACAATTTAACCAGATGTAAAAGAGAATGTTTATTAGTACAAAAGTGAATCGAGAATATATTGACACATTGCTTCACTCACACTGTTTATTCACAGGACATGTTTCAAGAGCTCTTGCTCCTATCCTCAGCTGATACTCGATTAGTGAAAGTTGTAGTGGTTTCTTCTTTCTCCGTATTGTCAATAGATGGTGTGATGTATTTGTCAAAGATGTCCGGTGGTGGAGTTTCAAAATTCATGACTCTATGACGATTTTTGTTAATGAAGATTTTTTCCCATACGGAAAGGTCTATGGGGTGATTAACGTATTTTATTAGAGATGTTTCCAAATTGATGTCATGTCTAGTATTCAAAAAATGAAAAGCCACTGCTGATTTTTCTGTTTCACCATTTTTAATGTTTCTCATATGTTCTTTAGTTCTGATGTTAATATTTCTTTTTGTTTTTCCTATATAAATTTTAGGGCAAGTTTCACATTTGATCTCATAGATTCCTGGTTTTTCTTTGGTAGTGATTGAATTTTTGGGAGGGCCTTTTAACAAATTTCTGATATTAAACCTATTTTGAGGTGCAAGAGTTATGTTGTGTTTTGAGAAGATTTTTTGGAATTTGTTATAGGCTGATGGGTGGAAGGTGAATTTTTTAAAAAGTTTTTACTCTTTTTCTCCTGTAGGTTCTAGGGTGGTGGTTTCTTTTATTTTCTTAGCTCTGTTGAGTCTGTTAACTGTTTTGTCTACTAAATTTGGGTTGAAACCGTTGGATATAGCTACTTTTTTTATGTGTAGGTATTCTTCTTGATAATCTTCTCTGTTTAGTGGAAAGTTGATCATCCGAAAGATTAAACTGTTGAAAATGGCAGTTTAATCTTTCGGATGATCAACTTTCCACTAAACAGAGAAGATTATCAAGCAGAATACCTACACATAAAAAAAGTAGCTATATCCAACGGTTTCAACCCAAATTTAGTAGACAAAACAGTTAACAGATTCAACAGAGCTAAGAAAATAAAAGAAACCACCACCCTAGAACCTACAGGAGAAAAAGAGAAAAAACTTTTTAAAAAATTCACCTTCCACCCATCAGCCTATAACAAATTCCAAAAAATCTTCTCAAAACACAACATAACTCTTGCACCTCAAAATAGGTTTAATATCAGAAATTTGTTAAAAGGCCCTCCCAAAAATTCAATCACTACCAAAGAAAAACCAGGAATCTATGAGATCAAATGTGAAACTTGCCCTAAAATGTATATAGGAAAAACAAAAAGAAATATTAACATCAGAACTAAAGAACATATAAGAAACATTAAAAATGGTGAAACAGAAAAATCAACAGTGGCTTTTCATTTTTTGAATACTAGACATGACATCAATTTGGAAACATCTCTAATAAAATATGTTAATCACCCCATAGACCTTTCCGTATGGGAAAAAATCTTCATTAACAAAAATCGTCATAGTCATGAATTTTGAAACTCCACCACCGGACATCTTTGACAAGTACATCACGCCATCTATTGACAATACGGAGAAAGAAGAAACCATTACAACTTTCACTAATCGAGTATCAGCTGAGGATAGGAGCAAGAGCTCTTGAAACATGTCCTGTGAATAAACAGTGTGAGTGAAGCAATGTGTCAATATATTCTCGATTCACTTTTGTACTAATTTGTGCTTCACTGTCCCTACGCTTCTTTCAAGTTTACACTTTGAGAATGTTTATTACTGTAGAATTAAACCACTGTTCTGTTGTGGGGTTATAGCCACAATAGCTATGCATTACACATCTCAGCATGTAAGCAGAGCTCTAGAAAAGGAGCTCTATCATGGAAATAAACAATTTACGGACAAATATTCACATAACATTTCTTTATCCTCTGTATGCAAGAAATGTTCTCCCATAATTTTAACATACCTTTTTGTTACACTCTCTATATGAGTGAACATGAGGTGCTATGAGGTCATGTTTTTATTTATTTGTCAATAAACTGCAAAGCAGTTTCTGACATTGTCAATTACAATCTAAAAGTTTACAATTATAGGATATAGAGCAAAATATAAACAGTATAAAAACATATTTACAGATCATCAACTTTGTACAAACATTTATCCATTAAAAAGTATTTTAATTTGTTTTGAAATTGCTTCGTACCATTTAATGCTTTAATTGATGTTGGCAGTCAGTTAAATAAAATCTGTCCCATTATAAAAACATCTCTATCAGTAGATCGTTTAGAAATACAGTCTCTAAAATAGTCATTGTTGCATCTGGTATTATAATTGTGTACATCAGCAGTCTTCAAATTTACCTTACTTACAACAAAAAGATTTGCTTTATATACATATAGTGAGTATACTGTGAACATTTTGTTTTGTTTGAAAATATCTACACAAGAATCAGTATTTTTTAAGTTAAAAATTATTCTAATACACCTTTTCTGTAGAATGAATACTCTGTCCAGATATACCCTTGGACAACTTCCCCATATTTCAATTCCATATGATAGGTATGTGACAAGACATGAGTTATAAAAATAACTTGGATCCAATGGAAAACCTCAACTTTATGAAATCTTAGGAACGAATGCCTTTCTTTTATTTTATGTATGTTACTGAGACCAGTTTTCTATGAACAGGCATATAGTAAAGATTTTGTTTAATGTTCCTATTTTTCAGATATCTTACTGGGGACCAGTTTTCTAGTGAGTCCTCCGTTGAGGCATATGTGCGATGTTTAAGACAAGGTTGTCGATGCATTGAACTGGATTGCTGGGATGGACCAGACGGAATGCCTTTTATCTACCATGGCCATACACTGACAACAAAAATTAAATTTCTCGATGTCATAGACACAATCAAAGAACATGCTTTTGTTACATCAGAGTAAGTGAACCATGTAATTAAGTTTATGTTAAAATGTGCTGGTACTCTCAGCATTCATGCTTGTTATTCCTTTTCTAGATATCCAGTTATTTTGTCAATTGAAGACAATTGCTCCTTACCACAGCAAAGGAAGATGGCAGAAACAATGCAGCAAAGATTTGGAGAAATGCTCATTGTGCATCCTTTAGAGAAAAATGAAAATCAACTTCCATCACCACATCAGCTACGTCGAAAAATAATTTTAAAGCACAAAAAGCTGCCAGAAGGAGTAGATGAAGGCTCATTTCTTGTTAAAAGTGAAGATGGTATGGAGTATAACTTAATATTTCCTGAACATTTATTCTTATAAATATTCTGAATCCTTATTCTCATTTTTATAACTAAAGGCAAGGACTTTTTTTTTTTTTTTTTTTTACAATGGACAAAAATGTATCCTCTTAGCAACATGAACTAAGCTGATCATTTTTCAAAACTTACTAGAAAAACTTAGATATAAAGTCTCAGAAACTATTCGTAGTTGGTTTATTGATACTCGTCACTTGTTTATATTAATGAGAGACTAGTTTCAAAGGCATTTGCCTCCATTTTCAATCTCTTTCCAACTGGCATCTGTTGTCTGCTCTCTCTCTTGTGGTTATATAAAGTGTTACATAATTATGAAACATATGTGTTGGATAATGAGGATTACAGCTATTAAATCTTTTTATTTTTCCTATCATAAGGTAACTATTACTATCATAAGGTAACTATTACATAAGGACTATTACACTCAACCCAAAATTTCAGTAACAAATTTCATCAGAAATACAAATTTTGAGGCCTGCTGAACAAAAAAAGGATTTCTTTTAAGAAGGTGTTTATAGCATGTGTATGTGTCTGCACATGCGTGTGCCTGGAAGATTTCCAAGAAAATTTTTTCACCTTATCTTACTATTGACATGAACTTTTCAAAATTTGATTTTCCCAAAAATGGATGTAATTAAAGTATATTTATTTTTAAGATATTTACGAATCAAAATATACAGGGATGGGCATATGTAGATATACAGTTGTATTATTAAATTATAGATGAGTTGAATTTATTACACATCAGCTTCACTTACATACTTATATTGAGGACATGTAAGTGAAGCTGATGTGTAATAAATACAACTCCTCTATAATTTAATAATTGTTTTGCTTCATTGTGGTGTTCCTATACAGTTAAATTTTTATATACACTTGTATGACTAGTAAATTTGATGGATTAAGAGTAATTTTGATTTGTATGGCTATTTATTTCATTATTAAGTTTCACATCATTATCGAGTTTGTCTTTTGTAATTTTTATGCATTATTTTGAATCTTGTATTACAATGGAGGGTAATTTAATTAAAGATCAACCATTCTGGATTTTGCAACATTACTGGAAGACCGGAAAATGAAAATGGGTTCAAGAGACATGTGTGAAGAATTTGAAACACCACCTTCATCCAGGCTCACAATTTACATTTGATTGACTGGCCAGCAAGATCTACAAATCTTACTCCTATGGACTTCTTTTTGGGGGAGTTTGTTTAAGATAGGGTATTTGCAAGAAGATCCCATACTGTTGATGAAATGATTCAGTACATAAGAGAGGCGTGCCAAGAAATTAATGAAGATAAAGAATTGTCTACAAGAGTTTGAGTGTAACATGTAGACTATAAGAGTGTGTAAATGCTGAAGGCAAGCAATTTGAACATTTACATTAGTAATAATAATAGTGATTAGGATTACTATAGAGGCAATTCGGCACTAAAACCTGTGGTTTATTGTACCTAAGCCCTAAGTTGGGCATCCCCGGGAGGAAGGATGAGGCGAGAGGAGACGGAGGCCGACCCAAGGAGCTTCGACTGTGCAGAGGGCAGGTGTCCTACTATTTACTAGTTGGAAACTTCTCTGGCAGGCCAGCACAACTAGCATCCTACCCACCATGTTTCAAAAACTGTCCACCAGGTTGACTCAGAGAGCGGAAACCATCCTATCAATGGAAGAAGTGTTTACCAGGAGCATGTCAACCTGCCATGCAGCGCCAAGACACCCACCAACACTTCCACTCTGAAAGAGACCATTAGATGAGAAATGATATGAAATGTTAATGGAGGTGAAGTGCAGGGACAGGAAATTCGGGGGTTGTAATTAACCTACCCAGCATTAGCCTGGCAACCCAGGAAAACCCTGAAAAAGTCCATGGGTCAGTTAGGTGGACCATGAGAATCGAACCTGGGCCCCCAAAATGTGGACCACAGATGAAATGCCTGAGCCATCCTGAAATAGTAATACATCAATTTTAGTATTTTTTGGTATTATTGCAGTTATTTTCTTTATATACATACAATATACATTCAGCTTATCTGAGCCCGTTAACAGAAAATGAAATTACTGAGGTTGTGGGGAAAAAAAAAATAAAAAAAAAATTCATGTGTTTCAGATTGTATTCCAAATTCCGTAATTAAAGCTTGTGTGGAATACATTGCTGAGCCTTTAGCAGATATATGTAATGCTAGCAGATATATGTAATGCTTCATTAAGCTCTAAAACTTTTCCCTGCATATGTTGTTGTTGTTTTCAAATGCTAGGCTTTGGCAATGAAGCCATTAGCTCTCTTGCTCTCCAATATTTCTGTGTAGTGGGTCCGGCAGGTAGGGCTTCACAGCTTAAAAGGTGTTCTTCAGTCATTTCCTCTTCTTTGTTGCACAGAAGACAATTTGGACTTGTATAAATTCCTATTCTGTGTAAGTGTTTGGCCAAATAATCATTTTCCGTAAGTAGTCTAAAATTTGCTACTGCAGCTTTACGTGGGATTTCTGGAATAATTTCTGGATTTTTAATTAAAATGTTCCATTTTTTATCTTTGGCTTTGTTAGATATTGATTGGTTTTGTTTGTGTATATATTTGTTTTTAATTAATCTTTTTATGGATGTAAAGTGTAAGTTTTTACTTTTGTTCTGAATTAAATTTGTGCCTTTTTTGGCAAGAAAATCAGCTGATTCATTTCCAGCAATTCCACAATGTGCAGGTATCCACTGTAATATAATTCCCTGAATATTCAAAACTGCTAAAGTAATTCCCATCCTTAAAAATGGAGACGGAAATAATCTTGAAAATTATAGATCTATCTAACTCTTGTCTGTGTTCTCAAAGATACTTGAATGAATAATGTACAATAGAATGATATCTTTTCTTGAAAAATATGAAATATTTACCCCTTCTCAGTTTGGTTTCTGAAAGGGTAAGTCCGTTATAAATGCATTACACTAGTGTGTAAATGATGTCCTTGATGCAACCGATCACAATCAGCAAACTATTGGTATCTTTCTAGACCTGTCAAAAGCATTTGATACAATTAACCATAAAATATTACTTGACAAATAAGATAAAGTTGGCATTAGAGGTATAGCCAATGCTTGTTAAAGGAAGCAGTATGTCGAAGTAAATGATAACCATTCTACTTCAGCATCTCTAAAAGGTGGAGTTCCACAAGGGTTAATTCTAGGGCCTATTCTGTTCCTAATATATATATATGTAAATGACTTGCCATCGAATAACTCTGTTTGCAGATGATACTAATATAATACATAGGAATCGTAATCTCCCTACCCTAGAAAAAGACATAAATAAAAAAAATATATAATTTTACATGAATTGCTGGTCCGAAATAAGCTTCATTTAAGGAATGCACATATTGATTATCTGGCCAATAAATTGTCCAAAATCTGTTATGCATTCAGTGTTGCAAGTAAAGAATGTACCACAAGTGTGCTAAAAGCTATGTACTTTGGATATGTTCACTCAATTTTAACTTACGGCATTCCAGTATGTCCACAAATCTTTGTCATCTTTAAATTACAAAAGAAAATACTAAAAATAATTAAGCAAGTACCTATAAGAAAATATATGAAATTATGATAATTCTTATAAGATAAGTGAAGTTTTAAGTTACAAATTTTTATATTGTATATATTTGTTTGCTTCACTGTTAATAGCTTAATATTTTACGTATTTACTAGTAGGATAGTATTTAAGGAATTAAACATTTTGCCTCTCCCTTCCATATATATTCTGGAAGCATTATGCTTCATCCATAAAAATAGAAATCTCTTCAAAACAAATGATATGTATCACACACACATCATCAGATCATTAAATGACATACATACTACATTCTGTCACACCAATAAGAGTCACAGGAACATTACTCGCCATGGGACTAGCTTATACATTATCTGGACATTACAAAGAACAGGTCTACAGCAAATTTAAATGTTCATTAACAAAAGCTCCCTTAAAAGATGTACCTTTTAGCATCCAGGAATTTAAAGATATAAATTTGTAATAACTTTGTAAATATTACTTCTTGTATAAGTTATTTCATATTGTACATACTGTTGTATATAGTATTATGTTATATAATTAAGTAGTATTGCTGACGAAGCCATGATTTATGTATAAATCAATACATAGGTACATTTGACAGCATCAGTTGGATTCAAACTTGAGATGTTTGGCTTTGAATGGATGGCCAACTAATTTTGTATTCTTTAACAACCACAATTATTTAAATAGTTTCTATTAAGCTACCTGTGAGAGGGGTGTGAAAACTGATTTAGGAATTAGAGCAAAAGCAGCATATTCGGCAACATAGTTATACAGGACAGGTTAAAAAGGCTTCGAGAAAGTTGTGTATTAAAAAAAAATGGGACCATTTACATCCCATTTACAAATCTTTTAATTAGCATTCATTTTTTAAAATGGTCATTTCTTTGTTTTTATTTTCAGGCAAGGACATGGATCTTCGTAATACTGTGAAAAATGGAATCCTTTATTTAGAAGACCCTTTGGATAAAGAATGGCATCCTCACTTTTTTGTTTTGACACAAAATAAGCTCTTTTATACTGATAGCTTTTTCAATGGTGATCAAGAAAGGGATCCAGATGAAGAAGAAGAAGAAACTGGGCTCCATAGGGCAAAAGAGGTATAACAATATTCTGACTCTCACATGTTTAGCTAGTTTCTCCTCACTTTGGGTATATTACATTTTTCATATCTCAATACCAGTATATGTTAAGGAAGATAATGCTTATTAATTCATACACTTTATAGAGAAGTTTTGATTTTTGCACTGGTTTTTTATTAAGTGCAGGTTTGCAAAGATGTGAACACAGCTTATATAGATCAATTATGAGGGTTGTTCAATGAAGAATGACCATCATTTTTTTAGTCATTTCTCTCACTAGAATTAAATCTTATGATATTCTGTTTGCTTAACGTGTAACAAACATGCCACAGTAGTTTCATTGTTGGTACTTCTGGTTCCGGCCTATGAAAGGCTGGCAAAGAAAGACATGTTCATTGTCGCCTACCAAAATAATGGAGGTGATGTGCGAGGAACAATAAGCGGCTTTGAAATCCTGCTTTTGTCTCGAGAAATCTTCAGCTGAGGCCTATAGGGTGTTACAGGAGGGCCATAGAAAGTCTGTTCTTCCCTACAGCACAGCTCAAATGTGTTCTAAATTGTTTATAAAGAGAGGAGACATCAATTTCAAAGGCAAGTTGACCCGGTGCTCCAGTTACTGCTCTTAAGGAAGAAAACATCAAAACTGATGCAGTCATTGTGAGAGAAGAGTGGTGAATAACCTTAAGAACACTTTCTCAAATACTGAAGAACATTGTAAGACCATTTCAGGCACAAAAGACCACATTTCCATGAAACAGGCTGAATGCTGCACCATGAAAATGCACAGTCGAATGCTGCCAATGCTGTTGCTGAATATCTTGCAAAAATCAATGTGAAGTGTTTCCTAGACCCTCTCTATAGTCAGGATTTAGCCACATGTGACTTTTTCCTATTTGGTAATGCAAAGAAACACTTTTGTGGGAGACATTATCCATCTTCAGAAGCAGCAGTAAAGACTGCAGAGGTGATTTTGAAGGACCTCAAAAATGTCTTTGCAGACTGGCAGCAATGCTGGTTCAAGTGCATTGCATCTAAGGGAGACTATTTTGAGAAGGGCTATCAAAATTATGAAGATGAGTAAACGTATGTTGTCAAAAAAAAAAAAAAATCATACTTTATTGAACAGCCCTCATACAAGAAAGTTAGAGTCTCAGTCAAATATATTCAGATTAAGCAACTCAGTAGTTTATTTATTCATTGTTTTATAATATACTAGCTTGTAATGTTATCAAGAGCACATTCATTTACTTTAATTTACATAAAAAGAAAAAATAAGGATGTTTCTCAAAAGTGAGTTGTACAAATAAGTTTGAAAAAAATAGTCTCCTACTAATCATCTCCTAAAGCTGTTTTCAGTGCATTAGTATAGTTGTGCTGCTCTAACGGTTACCCTGGCTTTATCTTTGTTAACAGAAACCTCTCAGATAATGCATTGGCTATTCTTGTAAGAGTGAGAGGAGTACTGACGCCCCTTCCAGTCGTGTGCTTAACACCAATGAACGCATCACTTCAGCCAGTGGAATTTGCAGGAATCACAAATGACGGATAGATGTTTACTCCACGTGGAGTAATCAGTGTGTGATCTGAGAGGTGTCTGTTACCAAAGATAATTCCATGGTAACCTTTTGAGAAGCAGGATTATACTAGCTAAACACTATTTTCTGAGCTTACTCCACATTTAAACATACCAAACTGGTCAACGGATTGTAATAATTAGTGTTTAAGCTTGACTAATGTTTTATATTATACATCTCCCCACGTAACCCATGGCATGACAGCCCGCAAATGGGCCAGAGCCTGCCAACGTGACTGTCGGCCTCACGCCCACAAGGAAGAGGTGGGCAACCATCCAAACAATCCAGGGAGCCGACGTGGTCAGCATCATACATCCCCAGGCCGCGCCGTTGCTCAGTGGTTAGACCGCTTGGCTCTCACCAAGGGTTCGATCCCAGGCGACTGCAAAGTGAGATTTGTGGTGGACAACACGGTGCTGGGGCGGATTTTCTCCGGGATCTCCAGTTTCCCCCGCCATCTCATTCCACCGGTGCTCCATCTTCATCTCATGTATCATCAGTGTCATCACCTGCGGTGCCGTATGTAGTAAAAGCAGGCGTTAAACACTACACATCATGCATCCCCAGCTGGAATGTTAGCTTTCTTGACTGGGATTTGCTACCTAGTGTAGCTCCTCAATTTCCTCATGATGCTGAGTGGGCACTGGTTCTATACCCTGGACTTAAAATCCACATACCCAATGGTGGGATCGGTCCTAGGTACATTCCGTGGCAGGGAACCAAAGCACCATGCTCTAACCCACTGCATAGTACTTAATATTGTCACCCAATTAGCGGAAGACACGACCGGCGACAGCTGTAAGGGACCAGAGTCAGCCGCGCCACGCCCCCCATTAATCTCAGTCACTAACTGAGGGGTGATAAGGGAAATGTCACTTGTCGCTGGCCGCCTTTTCCCCCCCTCCCACTGCCATCTGGAACCTTAGCGTGGATTCACGGAAACTAGAGACTTCGAGAAGACGGCGATATTCCTATAAAAAGGGCTGCAGCGAGTGAAGTCCGTCAGTCAGTGCTTGACGAGCTAGCGAACGGACGAGAAGACTGCGTACGTGCGTCGGAGGAGTTTACGTAATCGCGAGTGCAGTGGAATTGTAACGGACGAACTGGTGAATCGTAATTGTGTGCATTACGTAATCCTGTGTAATTGGCAAGTGTTTAACTGTAAGTCGGTGGAAATAAAGAACATTTTTGAGTGTTGCAATTGGACTTTTCATTTCACGAACCCACAAAGTCACACTGGTGTCAGAAAGCGGGACGATAACATCACCGAACATTACAGCCATGGGCGCGGCATTGGAAAAGATTTTGGAGAAGCTGACAGAAATGAAGACGGCAAATGACAACCTCGCTGCAAAAACAGAAGCGGCAAATAACAGCCTGGCCGCGGAACTGAAACAAATGAAGACGGCTAACGACAACGTCACCGAGAAGATGGAAGAAATGAAGTCCGAGTTAACCACAGAAATGAGAGCAGCGAACGGCAGTCTGGCCATGGAAATGAAGGTGGCGAACGAGGCTCTCGCTGCAAAGTTTGAAGAACAGTTGGCCGGCGTGAGGGATAACGTGACGGAGCTGGGCAAGCGGATGGGCCAAGTGGACGAGCGCGTCGAGCATCTGGAGGACCGCTTCAATGACCTGGAGGAAAAGGCCGACAATAACGCCAAGTCCCTGAACGCCATGGTTGAAGACGTCGAAGACCTCGCGAACCGCGTAAACAACCTGGAGGGAAAGGCCGACAGCAGCGTCAAGTCCCTGAACGCCATGGTGGAGGACGTCGTCGGCAGGAGACAAGGCCTTGGTTGACCTGCCACTGGAGTTCGTATCCCGGGAAGCCGCCTACAACTTTGTCGACGGGGTACGGGACACGGAGATTCGTCAGCGCCTGATGCTCGGCGATTATAAACCATCCACGAGGCGCTGACAGCGGCATTAAGGATGGAGGGGGCCAAGGTAACATCTATCCCGACGTCGAGAACGAGGAGTATCCGCTACGCCGGAGACAGAAGAGCCGATATGACCATTGTAGTTAAAGGCGGGGTATAAATGGAATGGGAGACAAGACCAGCTGAGGGACGCTGGCGAACACCTAGTGGCCTGTGTTGGGGGTGTGGACAGCCCGGACACCTGCAGAGAGACTGCCCACACCAGGAAGAGCAGCCGGAAAACGAGTAAGGGCCGTCGTGGAGAGGGGCACGTCGGCGCCAACACCACCAGCCCCTCGAGTGACACTGCGCGCCGTCAGCCGGCGTATGGATGACAGCCTCATCGCGGACGGTTGGGTAAGGGGAAAGCCGTGCCGCGTGCTGGTGGACACCGGGGCGGCCGTGACCATCATCAGACCTGACGTGGCGAAGGGTTTGCCGACATGGAAGCCGAGCCGACCATACCAGCTTGTCACGGCATCGGACGACACCTTGCCTGTGGAGAAGGAGGCCCTGCTGGAGCTGACCTTGGGACAGAGTGCCGTGCGTCTGTGGGTGTTCGTCGCGAAAGTGGCTGAGGAGGTGATTCTGGGACTGGATGCCGTCAGGAGCCATGAGGCGACGGTCGACGTCGGCAAGAAGGTCCTGCGGCTCAACGGAGAAGAGGTTATACTCCGTCAACCAGAAGAGCGCCTTGGAATTTGCAGGGTCGTCTTGGACGAAGACGTGGTTGTCCCCGCGAGGAGCGAGGTGGTGGTGACGGCGCGACTGGAAGGCCAGAGAACCAGGAACATGATGCTGGACCAGAAGACGCCTGTGCACGGACTATGTGTAGCCAGGGCACTGCTGCTGTGCCGAGAGGAGGTGCCAGTGAGACTGCTAAATCCAACGGACACCGATCACGACGTTCAGGCCGGGACGGAGTTGGGAACGTGCGAGCCCGTGGTAAGCGTAACAGCAATCGACAAGACGCAGGAGCCGGTGCCGACGCAACACCTGGGGCCCCGGCTAGAAGGTTTACTGGAGAGGGCGGCCGACCACCTGACCGCAGAACAGCTGGAGAAAGTTCGACAACTACTGAAGCGATACCAACGTGTCTTCAGCCAAGGCGATAGTGACTACGGCCGCACGGACAAAGTGCTTCACCGCATCGACACCGGAGACGCCCGGCCTATTCGGCAACCACATAGACGCGTCCCGCTGGCGAAGCAAGGGGCGGTACGAGACATGCTGGAGGACATGAGATCCAGGGGAGTGATTGAAGAGTCTGACAGCCCTTGGTGTTCCCCTGTAGTCTTGGTGACAAAGAAGAACGGCGAGCTGCGCTTCTGCGTAGACTACAGAAAGTTGAACGCTGTCACCCGGAAGGACTGTTTCCCCTTACCCCGGATTGACGACACCCTGGACACGCTAGCTGGTGCACAGTGGTTCTCGACCCTGGACCTTAAGTCGGGCTACTGGCAGGTAGCTCTAGACTCAAGAGACAAGAAGACCGCATTCTCGATGGGCCAAGGGCTCTGGCAGTTCACAGTTATGCCCTTTGGCCTCTGCAACGCACCAGCTACCTTCCAACGCCTCATGGAGTCAGTGATGAGAGGGCTGACTTATGATGCCTGCCTGCTATACCTGGACGACATCATCGTCGGGAAGACTTTTGAAGATCACCTTGAGAATCTGAGTAAGGTGCTACAGAGACTGCAGGCAACCAACTTGAAGCTGAACGTGAAGAAGTGCCAGCTCTTCCGCAAGGAAGTGAACTACTTAGGCCACATAGTCTCAGCAACCGGAGTGGCCACAGACCTGGGGAAGACACAGGCTGTGAGAGATTGGCCTCACCCAAAGGATAAGAAAGAATTGCGCAGTTTCCTGGGGCTGTGCAGTTATTACCGCCGCTTCATAAAGGGGTTCTCCAACATCGCAAAACCCCTCACCCGCCTGACAGAGGAACACCGGCCTTATGTGTGGACGGAGGATGCAGAAAATGCTTTCCAGCACTTAAAGGAGACCCTGTGCAGTGCTCCAATTTTGGGATTTCCACAACCGGGTGGCGCCTTCATTGTGGACACCGACACCAGCGACCATTGCATTGGAGGTGTCCTATCGCAGATCCAGGACGGCCATGAGCGGGTGATAGCCTATTACAGCAAGACGCTATCCAAGGCAGAGAACAACTACGTCGTCACCCGACGAGAATTATTGGCGGTAGTAAAGACCTTTGAGCACTTCCACAAGTACCTGTACGGTCAGCCATTCCACCTGAGGACTGACCATTCCGCCCTAACCTGGCTATTGAGCTTTAAGAACCCGGAAGGCCAGACAGCACGTTGGGTCCAGAGGCTGCAGGAGTACGACTTCACCTCAGAACATCGTATAGGTAAGAGCCACGGTAACGCAGACGCCATGTCCCGAAGACCCTGTCCAGAAGAGTGCGGCCAGTGCACAAGAGTGGAAGAGAAGGAGCGTGTCGCAGCAGTCCGAGTAGTTGTGGCAGTGCCTGCGGACTGCTGGGATATCGCGGGCCTGAGGAGGGAGCAGCTGGTGGACGCAGACTTGGGGCCACTCTTGAGGGAAGTGGAGGAAGAGACGAGACCAACCTGGGAGGACATCGCACCGAGTAGCGCCACCTACAAGTCATACTGGGCCCAATAGGACTCATTGAAGACCAGAGAGGGCTAGCTGTTCCGGATATGGGAAGACGCAGAGAGAACAGTTGGTACTTCCCCGGAGTAAGGTCCCAGAAGTCTTGGAGGAAGTGCACGCCAGTACTTCGGGAGGACACCTGGGAGCGAACCGAACGATTGACAAACTACGGCAGCACTACTACTGGCTGAGACTCCGAGCAGATGCTGAGAGATGGTGCCGTCAGTGTCACGTGTGCGCGGCAAGTCGTGGCCCCCAGACTAGGAGCCGGAGTCGCATGCAGCAGTACAACGTCGGAGCGCCATTCGAACGGATCACCGTTGACATTGCTGGACCATTCCCAGTTTCCGACCGAGGCAACAAGTACCTAATGGTGGTCGTGGACTACTTCACCAAGTGGCTGGAGGTGTATGCCATCCCAAACCAAGAGGCAAAGACAATCACAGACTGCCTCGTGGAGCAAGTGTTCTGTCGATTTGGGGTGCTGTTAGAGGTACACAGTGACCAGGGTACCAACTTTGAGTCCAACCTAATGAAGGAGGCACTACAAAGGCTGGGGGTGAACAAGACCCGCACGACG